>OZ010795.1:337768858-339113562 GCA_963932465.1 Maratus speciosus | reverse complement strand
TATCTCCTTCCGGTGCTAATTATGCGTTTTTTTTCGCGTCCCTTTTACGAAATTCACGTTTTTCCGAAATCCTTTCACGAAATTTGCGTTTTTTCGCGATCCTTTAACGAAATTTGCGTTTTTTGCGATCCCTTAACAAAATTTGCTTTTTTTCGCGATTCTTTGAAGAAATTCATGTTTTTTCCTCGATTTTTTGACTTAATTTGCGTTTTTTCCGCGATGCGTTTTGACAAACTTCGCGTTTTTTCAATCTGGCGAAATTCGCGTTTTTTCTGCTATCTTTTGGCAAACTTTGCGTTTTTTCAATCATTTGACGAAATTCGCGATCCTTTGGCGAAATTCCCGTTTTCTCCGCGATCCTTTGATGAAAATTGCGGGATTTTTTTGGTATCCCTTGATAATTTTGCGGGTTTTTTTTTTCGCGATTCTTTGAAGAAATTCTCGTTTTTTCCGCAATTCTTTGACTTAATTTGCGTTTTTTCCGAGATTCTTTGACGAAATTCACGTTTTATCGCTATTCTTTGACGAAATGCGCGTTTTCCCGCGATCCTTTGACGAAAGTGGCGATTTTTTTCTGCGAACGATTGGCAAAATTGATTTTTTTCGGCGACCTTTTTAAAATTTTCGGAACCAAATGCCTTAAATTGTCGGAATTTTCGGAAAATTCGGAACAGAATCACACCTGACTTGATTTCCAATGGGGGGTCTGGAGCCCCCCTTCCTTTCCTACGCCACTGAATGTATCCAAAGCAATGATGACTATCCACACCAGCCTGTGATTTATACACAATTCGGAACATACGAATATTTATTGCGATGGGACTCAATATAATTCAAACTAAGAAACAACATAACTTTTCTAAAAAATGCTGTAAACTGAAGAAATATAGAAATTGTTGCATGTGTTTTATTTTTTCAAAGTTGAAGCCATATAAAAAATAAGAATAAACAAATAACATTCTAAATATCGGTATTATTGACTTACAACCCATACCCTTTCTCCCTTTTCTTTTTGATAGTCTCTTTTCTACTGTCTTTCCTATTTGTTTGTTTCGTATCTATTTGAAGGTAAACTTAAAAGATATGGAACAGTCAAAGGAAAAATTGTAGTTTATTTTATATTTTCTATATTTTCTGTGAGTATACAAGAAACTTTTCATTTATTCACTGTCTAAAATCTTGGAAAAAGAAAGTTGTTTTAAATCCAGATATAAATAAAAGAGTACATAGATATCCATGAAAAAAATAAACAGTACAATTTTGTAATCGTCTGTTGATGATACAGTGATAACTATCACTTCAATCTTAAT
The DNA here is from genome assembly GCA_963932465.1 of Maratus speciosus. NCBI lineage: Eukaryota > Metazoa > Arthropoda > Arachnida > Araneae > Salticidae > Maratus > Maratus speciosus. The sequence goes on along the minus strand of OZ010795.1, from coordinate 339,112,252 downwards.
GCACCAGATGTAAAGATACAAAGATAAACTCCTTAGTTGATGAGCTGCCATCACCGGTATTAGGTGCGTGATGCCGTATATGACGTAAAAAGTTTGGAAATAGTCAACAACATATTTGAAATAATATTAAGTGGAAGATTTATTCACAATATATTTACAACCAAATACACTAATTTCACTTATAGGCACGGAAATAGCAGATCCTACTCAACATTAAATTACATTTTAAGATGAGACCACTGAGTTACAGCGCTTAGAATAAATAGTGTGGGAATCTGTTATCCACGCCGGGCTAAAAATTTGTATCCCTTAAGGGGTCTTGTACCTTTTAAACGCGTCGAAAATTAACGAAAAACTTCAAAGTTTGAATTAGTCTATCTTCAAAACCCTTTTATGTATAAACATAAAATTTTGGATTTTGATTAAATAGATTAGGCTTTGTAATATACTACCATCAGAAATTTATTAACCCTTTACAGAATATGTGTATTGTTGAAATCAAAATAGCTCTTTTTTTACCCTATAAGTCATTGCGCGCATGATATCTTGAGAAAGTATGTATGGATTGTCATGAAATTTGGTAAATATACTAAAAAAATATGTGTGTTTAAAATGATCTACTTTTAAGTATTTATAATGGTAATATTTTTAGTTATGACTATTTTTATTCATTAAAAATACAAAATTTTTATTTTTTTTTTTACGAAAATATTTCTTTTATATAGTTAATGAAATAATTTTAGCCTAAGAGTAGATCATTTTAAAAACACATATATGTTTAGTATCTTTACCGAATTCCATGCCAATTCATACATGCTTTCTCAAGATATCATGCGCGCAATGACTTATGGGTAAAAAAAAGAGCTATTTTGATTTCAACAAAACACAAATTCTGTAAAGGATTAATAAATTTCTAATGGTAGCATATTACAAAGCACAATCTGTTTAATCAATAACCAATATTTCATGTTTATACATAAAAAGGTTTTGAAGATAGACTAATTCAAACTTTGAAGTTTTTCGTTAATTTTCGACGCGTTTAAAAGGTACAAGACCCCTTAAATGTGCAATGATGCTGAAATCCAAATATATGATCAAAGCGACATCTGCGGTATATTTTCAAATTGCAATGTAAACGTCGTATTATTATAGCATCTAGGCTAAATCATCTTGGGGTTTTAGAAAATAGCCTGCAGATGTCGCACACTTTGGATTTCAGCATCGTTTGACATTTAATGTATCCAATATTTTAGCACTTTTTTAAGTATTACTGGGATATCCGATTTCCACACTATATATGCTAGACACTATAACTGAGCTCTATAATATTACGGAGTGTTAAGTCACCGGTCCACTTTCTTCCTTGACCGCTTCACACTTTCCATAAGCACAAGTAATGAATCCTGCACTTTTCTTAATATTAGAAACATTTTTACAAACTTTTCCTCATACTTTTTTCAATGTTGGTTATTTTAATACCTTTTTGATATTTTTATGAGAAATACTTAATAATTTTTTTACATTATTTGTAGAGCTTAGCTAAAATTTCATTTTTAACTAATATCAAATTAAAAATTTACAACCAATTTAAATAAAATCTATAGCTTTTTCAATAAAAAAAATATATATCAATGAAAATTGTAGCAATCACTTCATACTTTTGAAAGTAAATCAAATTTGAAAATATTTACACCATACTACTCTATAGCAGGAAATCAATGTTTGGATAAAAATTTTCCTCAGACATTTTTTGGTATTGTATTCATGGGCGGGCTGCTGGATTTAATGTATCATAATAGGGATTTAGCCCTCCGTACTATTGTGGAGCTCTGTGCTACTGGCCGTACTCATGTAAATACTCAACGAGATAACCATCCAGGTTTCTCGAACTCTCGTCACATATATCCATATCTCCGCGGAAACCTGGTGCGCACACTACGAGTCTCTTTCCAACATACACTTTTCATCTTCCACATAAGACTGTCTTTTCTTCTACTTTCAAACTCCGTCTTCTCCATTTCATATTCTACAGGCTCTTCCTTCTATTTCCAAGTGCCAAATCTCGCTTATTCACTGGCAAGTCATCACATAAGATTATATTTTGTTTGCCACTTTTGTTTCTCTGTTACCTATTGTATTGTCCACATTCTGAAAATATAAAACCTTTTTATGGTATTTTATTTTATACAATACAAATATGGATACAATGGTACTCAGTTTAATCCCACAGTTAAAAAACTTGTGTCCCTAACTCAAGTACATATATAATGATATACAGATAAATAAAATAAAATAAATTAACATTAATTTCACTAAGCATATGTCTCATTAATATCAGAGACCTGATAATTTTTTAAAGCTTTTCATATTTAACTCAACTTTTCCTCTTTTTGTTTCCTTTTTGCGTAATTTTCCAATTACATGTTTTACACCTATCTGTACCTTGTACTTATACTACTTTAAATAAGCAAAAAAATTCGAAAGAGATTTTTTAAAGAGATTAAATTTCATTTAAAGAGAGAATAATAAAATTTTATATTTAAATTAAATGCAGCATGAAAATTCGATTGAAAAAAGAAATGTATGAATTCTTATGCCAGATTTTTAAAGCTCAAATTAAAATTTACTTGTATAAGGTCCTTTAAAAATAATATGACTATAGATAAAAGATTATAAGCAAAAAAAGTTTGGTGCAAACAGTTTTGTCGTGTGAGTTTTAGAGCTGGTTTGTAACTTGCACGTTCAGGTTTTCATTTGTCTTTGTCTGCTTTTTCTTTTTATTTCTTCAATTGTAAAAACTTTAATCTCCGTTGACTTAATAAATTTATTAAGCTGTATATTTTATAAAGCTTTCATTTTTCCAGATCAAGTTTATTTTACACATATTTCTAATAGCAAGTTTTATACCGCAGCATCTTTTAATTTTAATCGCGTTTAAATTAGATTCATATTTTAAATGACTAATAATTTTAAAACAAAGCAATGAATATTTGTATTTAAAAGAAATGCGATATAACAATTCAAATGAAAGAAAAATATTATATAGAAGTTCGTATGGTGATTTTCAAAGTTCAAATAAAAATTTTCATTCTTAAAATAATAATAATAATAACACTAGTATAAAAGCCTTAAGCCGGAATGCATTACATTTAGAGCTGAAATTATGACTAGCGTTCGAATTTTCATTTTCTGTCTTTCTTTCAAAACTTCAATCTCCGTTAAACTTTTTATGATTTCTAAAACAATATATTTTATAAAGCATTTCTTTTTTCAGCTCAACTTTTATTTAAACAAACTTCATTTTTAAAGGCAAATTTTATTCCTCTCTATCTTTTAACTACATCAAATTATATGTTTATTTGAAATAGCTATTCATTTCAATTGGACATTTCACCTATCTAATATAATCGCAAAATTACCCCATTTGTCCAAAAAAATATCTCGGGGATCCCCCACTTCGCCATTTGTTTTGCCTGAATACACACCCGTCTAATAATGTCGCACAAAATGCCATTAAATGTTCGCTACATGTCAACTTATATTTCCTGGGGAAGCACTAAATTTCTTCCCTGCAACACACTATTCACTTCCCTTTCATTTTCCATGGTTGTTTCCATGCTGTGCCACTTTTCCTTTTTCCTAGAGCCTTTTTTCCTTGGAGGAAAGTGACGTATGATCCAGCTGGTTTTTAGGAGCATCGCTTTTTCCCTTTTTGTCTGCTTTCCCTCCGAACGAATTCTTGAATACTGTGGAGTTGAGGTTACTGTAAAAACTGATAGATGGCTCCAGTCATAAATGTGACACATTTTTTGCCCCTGAAGAAAAACTAGAAAGACGAGGGAGAGAGCTATATTTCAATCCACAGACAAAGACGTCTCAAAGAAAACTCTGGCATTAATTTGTTTTGGTATCAAAATTACATAAGTTTTTTTCGTTATTTATATCTGTCACTTATTCATTATGATTTTCACTTAAAATTTTTTAAATACATACAATTTTGGCCAAAATTATGAAAACTTTTTTGAAAAACCCAATTTCTAAAGTTTTATCGTTGATAGCGGCACTTAATTTTGAAGTAAAGTCATTAAATTGTATATCAATATAAAAAATAATTTAATCCATAATATGATGCAATAATTTTCAGAAGGATATTTTATTTTAATAACAATTATCAAGAAAAAAACTAAAAGATTTTGAAAAAAAATTAGATGCACAAAAACTTTTGCCATGCGATTTAATTCTTATTTGAGTAAAAATTTAGCATTAATAAGCCTTAAAACACCCTTCCATGAAGTGTGCCAGGTATTTTTTTTAGTTCTGCGGCGGTTTCAAATAAATACAATTTCGACCAAAATTAAGGAAACCTTTCGGAAGACCCAATTTCTAAAGCTTGATCATTCATAGCGGCACTTAATTTTGAAGAAAATGCATAAAATTGAATATCAACGTAAAAATAATTTAATCCGCAATATGATGTAATAATTTTCAGAAGGATATTTTTGTTTTAATAACAGTTATCAAGAAAAAAACTAAAAGATTTTGAAAAAATAATTGATGTACAAAAGTTTTGCCAAGCGAGTTAATTCTTATTTCAGTAAGACTTTGACATTAATAACACTGGGGAACAATTTTTAACTTAATTTCTGTTGACTTCGATTTTTCAGCTGTTTTTAAGTCAAAAAAGCGTGCTGATTTCAAAACTGCAATTAGTTTTCTTCGATCACGTCAAGTTTTTTCTCTACAGTTTATATTAATGTGATCATTCTATGCTGAATCGGACGTGAGTCATAGGAAGAAAAAAGCTTCAGAACACTTAGCATCAAGACTGCACGAGAAAAGTTTGCTTGAAAAGGGAGCTAAGGTATCCGACTTCCGATCAAGAAAAAGTAAATTTCTTCAATACTTTCGAAATGATGGTGAATTTGTTTATTGCCTAAACGCACATGGTTTAATGGAGGAGTTGGGAATTCCATCCTATATCGCAACTGACTGGCGACTGTTCATCGATAGCCCAAAGAAGACTTTGAAATGAGTGATCCTTCACAATGGAAATTTATTTGGAGCATTTACAATATGCCATTCAGTTTATGTGCGCGAAGAATATGAGGACATAAAGAGAGCCATTGATTTAATGCAATATAACATGCACGAATCGATCATCTGTGTTGACCTTAAAATGGTCTGCTTCCTTCTGGACCAGCAATGTGGATGTACCAAATATCCCTGTTTTTTGTGTTTGTGAGACAGCAGAGCTCGTGAAAAGCATTGGTTCCAGTCGAATTGGCCTCCAAGATCTGAGCTCAAACCTGATGATCCAAACATTTTGAATCAGCTACTTGTCGACAGAAAGAACATCATATTTCCATCTCTGCATATAAAACTGGGTCCAATGAAGCAGTTCGTGAAAGCTTTGTCAACCGAAGAAAACTGTTTCAAGTATCTCATTTCGAAACCTGTCTTTTGAAAAGATAAAGGCAGGTGTATTTGACGGTCCACAGATTCGGCAGCTCATTAAAGATGAACATTTCATCGAGACAATGACAGATCTTCAAAAGAATGCTTGGTTGACATTCATAGCCCTTGTCAAAGATTTTCTGATGGAAATACGCGAGTAGAAAATTACACTGAAATTGTCCAGAAACTTTTAGAGAGCTTCAAAATGCTTGATTGCAACATGAGCATCAAACTTTATTTTCTACATAGCCATCTTGAGGACTTCACGGAAAATCTTGCTGAAGTCAGTGATGAGCAAGTGTGAGCGATTTCACCAAGATTTAAAGCTCATGGAAGAACGGTATCAAGGTAGATGAGATGAACATATGATGGCTGACTATTGTTGAAGCATCAAGCGAGATTGTCCACAAATCGAACACGCTAGGAAAAGCTACAAGCGAACATTTTTACCTTAATATGTACTTTTTTCGTTTTGTAAAAGGATTTTACTACTTGACAGAACACAATGTAGATTATTGTAAGTATATCGAGCCATTGAAGGAATAATATATTTAGTATTTTTTTCTTTATTTTCCTTTGTATTCACATTAAATATGATTTTGGGGGATCCTGCAGCTTAAAAAGTTGACGTGATAGAAAAAAACTGGGGTTATTTTTGGATTTAGATGCCAATAATTAGCCAAAAACAAGTGTTAGATCTAAGTCAACAAAATGTGTGTTCCCCAGTGTAATCCTTAAAACACCCTTCCATGAAGTGTGCCAGGTATTTTTTTTAGTTCTGCGGCGGTTTCAAATAAGTACAATATTAGCCAAAATTAAGGAAATTTTTTGAAAAAACACAATTTCTAAGGCTTGATCATTCATAGCGGCACTTAATTTTGAAGAAAAGGCATAAAATTGCTTATCAATGTAAAAATAATTTAATCCGCAATATGATGTAATAATTTTCAGAAGGATATTTTTGTTTTAAGAACAGTTATCAAGAAACAAACTAAAAGATTTTGAAACAACATTTGATGTACAAAAAGTTTTTCCAAGCGAGTTAATTCTTATTTGAGTAAGACTTTGGCATTAATAAGCCTTAAAACACCTTTCCATGAAGTGTGCCAGGTATTTTTTTTAGTTCTGCGGCGGTTTCAAATAAATACAATTTTGGTCAAAATTAAGGAATTTTTTTGAAAAAACACAATTTCTAAAGTCTGATCATTCATATTGGCACTTAATTTTGAAGTAATATCATAAATTGTATATCAATGTAAAAATAATTTAATCCATAATATGATGCTACAATTGTCAAAAGGATATTTTTTTAATGACAATTATCAAGAAAAACTAAATGATTTTGAAAAAAAATAGTTGTACAAAAAATTTTTCTAAGCGAGTTAATTATTATTTGAGTAAAAGATTGATAAGCCTTAAAACATCCTTCCATGAAGTGTGCCAAGTATTTTTTAGTTCTGAGGTGGTTTCAAATAAATACAATTTTGGCCAAAATTGTATTTATTTGATTTGGTCACTTTAAAATGTTGCAAAATGAACTGGAAAAATTACGCTAAAATATTTGTATTTATTTGATAAAATGTACACCTATTAAATATAGGAGTATCCATATGTGGAAAAATGCATAATTATATATTTTGTCTAAATTTATCTAAATTAAGCTTTTAAATTACATATTACATACTATTATTAGTATTTTTATGAACTATTACAAAATATATATTTATTTCTTTACAGAGACTAATAACATTATAAGTATTAATAATAATAAATTAATAATAATCGTATTTGAGGCTAAAAAATAATTTATTTCAAAATCATCTTGAAAAGGACTTTACATAAATAACTGCCCCCTAAATGTCTAATACAAATATATACATATTTGCGTCTTGCGTACTTTTGTACGTTACAAACATGAATAAAAAATAGGCTTGAACATATAATTTCGCAATTTAAAAAAATACGTATTTTAAAGAAGTCTACAAGCTAAGTTTATGACTTATTTATTTGGATGCTTGATACAAAAAATACAAATAAACTTAGTTTTTACGTTTCGCTATCTTGAAAAAATGAAAAATCTATAAACATCGAAAAAATGTCTTAATTTAAGCAAATAAATATCCATCTTGACATTTATAGAAAATTACTTCATACGATTTTCCTGTTGTAAAGAAGTAGAGAATTTTAAAAATTTATTAAAACTCGAAACCTTCCAAAAATGGGACGCTAGGCATAAATAAGTTAAGGAAATATTTTGGAAAAACACAATTTCTAAAGCTTGATCATTCATAACGGTACTTAATTTTTAAGTAAAGGCATAAAATTGCATATCAATGTAAAAATAATTTAATCCACAATACGATGTAATAATTTTTAGAACAGTTATCAAGAAAAAACTAAAAGATAAAAAAAAATTAGTTGTACAAAACATTTGGCCAAGCGAGTTAATTCTGACTTGAGTAAAACTTTAGCATTAATAAGCCTTAAAATTCCCTTTTATGAAGTGTACCTGTATTTGTTAGTTCAGTAGCGATTTTAATAGGAAATCAATATTCAGTTATTGTTTCTATTATTTAGGCTATATTACAGAGTTATTTTTTTAGTTGTCAACAAGAGAAAGAAGCTTCTTTAGTTGTTTCCATAGGATCTCAAATTAAGATCTAGGCTAATCTTAGCCCATTCCTGTTGTGGGATGTGATTATCTTAAAACCAAATTTCGTTTATTTCAGCCACATGGCAGGGAACTGAATTTTCTAAAAATAGAAATACAGGGTGGTTATAATTAAGAGCCCACTTCAGTCACAGGAAGAAAGGAAAACTGTATTATTGAGCCTATGGGGGCGTTATTTTCGAATTCCCTCGCTTTGATTTTAATATTTTTGAATGATTTTTTTGCATAGGATAGCTGAGGACGATCTACAACCGGGCTAGTTTTCACTTTTTCGATTTTGGTTTCAGATATAAAAACAAAAATTACTTTCACTTTCGCAACCGGTTTGAACCGGATCTGAAATTGAAACTATCGTAATATAAAAGAATTATAACCAATATCGAAAGAGTAAAAACTAGCTCGGTTGTAGATCGTCCTCAGCTATCCTATGCAAAAATATTAAAATTTGAGCGAGAAATTTGAAAATAACGCTCCCATGGACTTAGCATTAGCGTTCGAGTTTTTTTTCGTGACTAGTGTGACCTCTTAAACTTCCCCTATAAACAGCATCCTAAAGCGCAACGGGGTGAATGGAATGCAACGAAATTTGGTATATAGACTATACGCGAGATGCACTCACGGAATTTCGAAAAAAAAAATTCCAATATGTCACATGGTGGGCACATTTTCCAGAAAACATTAAACTTCACACAATAAATGGCCAAAACAGAATCCAGAAACAATATTACCATTTATTGACTATTTTCTGATCACCTTGTCATCGAACCACATTAAGTAGATATAAGGAAAAAATAACAATACGCTGTCTGAGGGGGGAAAAAACTCAGTTTGTAGAAACAAGAATAGATTAGGATAAAATTGCACAAGACGGATAAAAATTGCAATTAGGATAAAATTGCATCGTGTCCAGGACGATGTAGAAAAAGATGTTCCATGTGACCACTCTCATTCAGCTGCAAAATTTCAAGTTGATGGACAGATGTTCAACAGCAGACCGTAACTGATCAGTTGTGATGCTTCGCACATGAAGTGTTATGGAGTTCTTTAAGTCATTCAACGTCACAACACCTCCACGATACATCAGACTTTTTAAGTGGCCCCATAACCAGAAATCGCACGGATTTAGATTCAGCGAACGTGGCGGCCATGAATTACGAAAGAAGCGATTAATAACACGTTCGTCTGTGAAGTGTTGGAGCAATAGCACCTTCACGGACTCATGGATATGTGGGGTGGAGCGCACCATCCTGCATGAAAATGGCCGATGTAAGTAGCCGCTTTTGCTGTAGTTATAGAACAACAAACGTCTGCAGCATGCCATGGTACCGACGGCTCTTAGCGAAACATGTGACAGGACCACGTGCAGTTATTTCCTCAAACAAGTATGTCCCAAGAATGAATGTCGCTGTGAATCCACACCAGTCATCTTTGAAGAATGTAGGGTAATTTCAGTGTGCATCCGCGGATATTCCTGAGCCCAAACGCGGCAATTGTGTGTGTTGACTGTCCCAGTGAGGTAGAAATGAGCCTCGTCGCTCCACAAAATATTCCAAGGTCATGACAGATCAACAGTCATTCTGTTGAGAAAACTGACTGCGAATGAGAGACGTTGTGGCTTGTCCCTATACAACAGCTCTTGGATATGGTGGATATTGTAGGGGAAGTAGTACATTATGTTTCTGAGCACTTTTAGGACGGTGCTGTATCAATATTCTCTGTCGAGAAACTGCTCGTGCGCTACTGCTCCCAAACTCTGATATCTGTAACTGTGCGGCAACGGCTGTCTTGAGGGCACCAACAAATACCGGTGTGACAGGTTTACGACACAGACTTCTAATATAAGTAGACTCCCAATCCCATTGTTCTCTCGGGAAGGTTTTGACTCCAACATGTTTTGCTTTCATCGCCAAAAGAATGCCGTATTTTGGCGATAATCCCTTTATTGGCAACTTTCGGATTTCATCCTCGCAATAAAATAAATGTAAACATAGAAGCGAAACTACAAGCTGACGCGAAAGTTGTCAATTTAAAAGCTAAAATAAAAAGTTCTTAAAAGAACTGTTAAAGGGTAAATTAAAAAGAAAAGCAAAAGTACGGTCAACTCAAGACAAACGCAGACAGACGATGTTTCGGCGGGAAACTGGAGAGAGATTCCGAGGAGATTTTGGCGGGAGAAAAACCGGTTTGGCGCGCTAAATCTGCCTTCCATCACGTGATGGAGGGCAGAGATGTAGGAGACAAGAAAAGGTTGCCGATTGGGAGTCTACTTATATTAGAAGTCTGTGGTTTACGACCTATACCATGTTGAACTCCTAATTTCCCCGTCTGTTCAAATCTCGTAATCATGTCCCAGATATTTTAGTAGACATTGGTCCACGCCGTAGGTTCTTTATGCGACGAAATTAACGAACTGCAGAAGAAGCATTCCCCTTGTTCTCGTAAAACATCTTTACCAATAACGCATGTTGAACTAAAGGTATAGCCTGATATAGCCGTACAGATAAAGATACAGTCATCATTACAGCCGGAAATTTCGACACAAAACATGACAACGTCTGCAAATGTTTTATACCCTAACCTGTTTTGCCACAAAGCTTCCTCTTCTTCGCAAGCATGTAAATCTCGACATTTTTTTCCTAGAACTGAGAGCTTTTGCCGGTTTTACATTTTATTACTCACAATTCTTGTTCTGGGTTGTTAATATTGTTTCTGTAGTCCATTTTGGTAGTTCATTGTGTTAAATTTAATGTTTTTCCGGAAAAGGCAACTTCTGATGGACATTTTGCAACTTTTATTTTTCGAAATTCCGTGAGCGCATCCCGTGTATAGTCCAAATATAGTGTGTAGTCGTGCATAGTCCTATATATACCAAATTTCATTGCCTTCTGTTCAACCGTTTGCGCTGTATGATGCTGTTTTTAGGAGAAGTTTAATTATAACCACCCTGTACTTCTTTACTGGAAAAGTTCGCGTGTGGAAAGCTTCAGTTTGGGTTCAAGTATTTCAGTTATGTATATATTTTTTCATTTTTGTTCCCATAAATCACAAAATTATGCCCTCACCGTTTGAACGTATTCGACATAACATGATACTAACAGAGTGTTTCACGTAATTCAATTAGAATCCAAATCTTTTTTTATTTCTTTACTTGCATATTTCATGCTATCAGCGTCGAAAATCGAAAATTTTCTCTCACCTTATTAAACAGCAAAGCTCTACTATTTCTCTGTGTAATTCAGATGTTCAGTTTGATCTTTGCAACCTTTACTTGTTTGTTAAAACTGTTTTTCGACGAATTCTACGATTTGCATCAAAATACTCCAGACTGCACAAAAGTGTACGTTGCTTCAACATTTCTGTTCTTCATTTCATTTTTATACACTGAATTGATTTTCTTTCTGTCACCTGAACACATACCTCGTATTTTTTTATCATCCGTTGCTCTCGTCCTTGTTTTTGTGTAACTTAGACAGCCCTTGGGCAGAGTTGCCAAGTCTCCGGCTTTTTGGATACCAGTATTTTAGTACAGAAAATGTTGCTTTATTTAATTGGAACATTTAGGCGATTTAAAAGAGCAACAATTTTTCTAAGATAGTAGTGGTGTGCAAAAAAGCCGGGGACTTAGCAACTCTGCCTCGGATTATTTCTTCCAATTTGCCTTCGAATTATTTAATTTCAGGGTTCTGACAGTTTCAGAGAAAATGCTAGCATTTTCTTATAGAAAAACTCGACTTATGTAATCGCATGATTGCATAATGCGAGATTTTCTTAATACTGATAACATTCTGAAATTATGCCAGGGAAATTCCCTGACCTATAGTAACCCTCCTGCAGCCTTCTTCAATACTATTATAATACATAACTTTCTGGGAAAACACTCAATTCTTCATGACATTTTTTTTTCAAATTTCATTAAGGGATATAAAACTTTGCCAACTTGATGCAATCGTAAAACACACTGATAATTGTTCTCCTAATCAGTATCATGACATCAGAGGTTGGAATCCTACCCAAGGCTTGATTGACTCATTGCCGATCAAAATAAAATCTGTCTTTCACTTTAAGCATTGATGTATTTTGGCTAGATTCAAATGATAAATAAATATTTCCCTTTATTCCTAACAAATTTAACTGCTTTTTTCTAATTTACTTTGTTATCACTTTTAATAAAATTTTGACATTCGAACATACTATATTGTATGATACATTCATGTCCAAATTTATCTTTACATTTATTCTTTTTTTCTAAACACTGCTTGTGACATATTATTGCACTTTTTTAATATTTAGCGCAGCAGCTTTATATAATGTGCAGTTATCGTAATTTTTTAATATGTATTTGTGTTTTATGATGTTATTTACGATTCCACACAAATTCATAAAATTATAGCTCACAGATTTTGAGAAATCCGTGATTTTATGCATGTAAAGATAATTTTGGACATGAGTGTATTTTTGATTAACTTATCTTTTGGGTGATACCTACTTTTCTGGTATTAGTAAAGACAAATTAAGCATTATTAGCCATATAACTTGAGAAAAAAAATTTCTCCAAAGATTTTATATAATTTTGGCACTAGTGTAAATAAAAAAGTATTAAATAACGTACAGCAATGAATTCGTGAGATAACACCAATTTTACGATTTTCTGTACATTTATTCCTTTACTTCAAACGCAATTTTTATCTAAAAATATTAAGCCATCTTTCTGTTGTACGCACTTTTATTTTTTTCCAAGTTAATATAAATGAAATTTCATTTTATAAGGATTTTTAATTGCAACGTCTTCTATTGGAACTTTGGCCTGTAAAATGTTAAACTAGGTACTTTTTTGGAATAGCAAGCCATTTCAGCCGAATATTTCATTCATCCAATAAAATCACAAAACGTACTATTTTTCCAAAATTATCTCGGTGATTTCCTACTATTGTAATTTGTTTTGCTTGAATACACATTCGTGTTTTGATATCGCACAAAAATAGCTTTTAATGTTAATTAAGAGTGTATTCAAAGAAATGGTTTTCCACCCTCAACAGTTCGAAATTTTCTGAGACATTTTCAGACTCATTTTTAAAAGAAAAACCATGAAACTTGCTGAGGTGATTTTCGAAGAGATGTATAAAGGCCGTGTGATTTCTCTTTTCACTCAATTAGTTAGAATTTTATTTTTAAACAATTATTTTCTTAGTATGACCATTTTATACAATACCAGATCTCTCGCTTCGGAAAATTCGGTTCAAAACGTTAACTTTGACAGCATTTTTTGCAATATTTTCTGCATTTATCAAAAAATCGACAACCATGGCACATTATGTGGTTTCTAAATAAGAGAATTGCCAGTTTGATGCGTTTGAGAGAAAAATGAATTTGAAAATAATTCAGAAAATAAGCAATTTTGGATTGGAATACACTCTTAAATGTCAACTTATATTTCCTCAGGAAAAACAAAATTTCTTCCCTGCAACACACTATTCGTTCCCCTTTCATTTTACACGGTGGTTGCCATGTTGGGAGGCTCTTATTTCCCCGCGTGCCGCAGATATAAGTTCCATTCTTTAAGTGTGCCGCAACACACTTATAAAATGGTAAAAAAAAAAAAAAAGTAATTAAAATAGCAAGATAAAATAAGTAGTACAACAAAGCAATTTAACAAAGTTAATATTATCAGTAAAGTTGAACGTTTGTCACGAAAGAAATGTGACAAAATTTTTTTAAAACAGCTCTTTCCGTATAGCATACTCTGTTGCAAATTTCTATTGCAAATGCTGTAGAAATATGCCGCAAAGTTTGTTGGTTGGAAATAGTGCTGCAAAATGTTTTTTGTGTAAATGTTTTTCGCGACAAAAGTTCAACCCTAAAAAGCAGCAGCAGCAGCTAATATAATAAGAAGTAAGGAAAAAATCATGCATCAAGCATAGATTATGAAACACTTTCCAACACATTCAGAATAATGTAACAAAACTGCACCGTTTAAAAAATTAAAATGTTACGTCTAATTCAACCATATGGAAACGCATATTGCATTTCAAAACCTAATTTCAGCTTTTCCATCCACAATCGGAAATTATGCGAATTTTTTCAGCAGCCCTGTATATGATATATAGATTTGAATCTATTAACTACATGCATGCCAAAATTTAGTTTATTTAAGATATACATATACTTCAGTTGAAAATTTACCTTCAGCAATTTCCTCTAATAAGGAGAGCGTTACGTGAATAATTTTGTGCAGGCCTGTATTTGAGGTATAGAATTTATATATAACGAGTAAGATGCAAAAAATTAATTAAATTTAAAAGCGCATACCAAATTTTAAACCGTAACTCAGCAATTTAAACTCAAAGACAGTACTGTACTGTAACGGATTTCTTTTGTGTGTCCCTGTAAATGACTAAAAAATGCTATGAATGCCCTGTTCTAACGTGATCATAATTAAATTCAGTGATCTATATCAGTTTCAATAAATTTGAAATAGTACAATGTCATTAAAATACTCTGCAAACGATTTTTCCCCATATACCATAATGTAATGGAATACTTTTGAGTGCCCCTGTAAATGAACGATTTATCCTACATACTTCATATAAGATACCAAACATGCTTTGGTAACCCTAAATAACCTTTATAAATTTCATGAAAATCCGAATATATTTACGGGAATTAAAGCGTGGACAGACGGACAGACGGACTGACGGACAGACAAACCGAATGCATAAACACTTTTCAACTTTGTTGGAAAGTGTTAAAAAACGTATTAATAAAACAATGCAGAATTTTCAAGTTCTAAAGGGGGAAAAAATCAGAATTTTTTCTAATAAATCAATCTTTTGCTCGATGAAAGAATAACTTTTTCTTTTAAATTGTATTAACATATAGTCCAAACTTAATTTGGAATGATGTTTGATCAATGTGAAAGTTTAAGAAATGTATTAATCACTGTAGGAAAAATGGAACTACATGCAAAAAGAACTTTTGACTAAGTAAAGAGCTTTTAAGATGTTTTAACATAAATTTAAGTTAATTATAAAACATATATTTTATTTTTTCCATGAAAATATATAAAACAACTATAAAGATCTTAAATACTTTTTTTATGAGCATCTCAAATAATTGTATAAATATTGGCTAAAGATTATATGACTCAGGCCACACATAAAAGGTTACCGGGCCACATTCGGCCAGCGGGCCGCAGGTTGAGTATGATTGCTAGATGTTTTGGAGTTATAGGTTATTGCGCAAACTGACAGATGATTCCATTCATGCATCTAATACATTTTTTCTTTGGAGGAAAGTTAGGCTAATGTCAGATGAATGTCTTTTTGCACGCTTTTTTCTCTCTTACACCACCCGTACACCTTCGCTAACGTAGGCACGGTGTAAGAGAGAAAAAAAGCGTGCAAAAAGACGTTCGCCTGACATTAGATTTAGGATGACAAAGGAGAGGGTTATCGGGGAAAAAGAAACGTCCAAAGAAAGCTCGGCAGCATCATTTTGCTCCACTTTGAATTGTATGCATTTTTTCTTCTTAATGGTATGCGTCACTTAATTGTTATTTTCAATCACAGTTTTTTTAAATAAATATGAAAAAAATTATGAAATAATGTGCAATATACAAGCGAAAAGAACGAATTTGGACACAATTCTACTTTTTTTAAAAAACAGAATAAATCTGTTTGAAACAATGTTCTTTGTTTTTACTTTTCTATACTTCTTTTAAAGTTATATCTTTTCGAGAGGCTTTACTTTTATTTAAATTTATGGAAATTTGAAACTCCAAGTTATATAAAAATAATTCTAATAAATCTTTATATATATTTTTTTCTTTTTATTCACCTATCTAATATAATCGCAAAATATCCAATATGTTCTAAAATATCCCGGTTATTTTCCTGTTTGCCATTTGTTTCGCTTGAATACACATTCGTGTAATACTGTCGTACAAAATGTCATTAAATGTTCGCTACATGTCAACTTATATTTCCCCCAGGAAGCAATAAATCTCCTTCTGGCAACACACTACGCACTTTCTTTTCATTTTCCTACTACTGGTGTGCGAAATTTCGTGGATTTTGAATTAATAAATGTATAATTGCAGCGCAGATATAAGGCTGTTCTTGAAATGAAAATGTCTGCTTTCTAATACTTTCATAAATTTATCCTTAAATGCAGGTTTACTTATACATATACTGAGATATCCAATAACTTTTCTTTTTCCAAGAAAAAAGAAAGCATATTTCAGAAAATAAGGTGCTGGTTTTCGAGGAACGTGAATTTGGAAATGGTCGTCATCTTAGAGCAATCGATATATAACACAATATATAATACATTTATCAGAAAACGACAAAAAAAAAATAAATAAAATAAAAATCTTTTCGACTCCAAATCACTACAATAGACATGGCTGTAAATTTCACACTGTTACAAAAAGAAAAAAAAATACTTTGCAAATCAGTCAAAAATGTCCGTGCGATTGAATGTATATATATCCTTGAAAGAGAAGTCGTAGTCAGAACTTGAATCACGGTTTTCTCTCATATTTAAAAAAAAAAAAAATCCTTTTAAACAAATTTTAACAAAATTTCAATATTTCTAAACGCAAACATTATTCTTGTTTACCTTTTATTTAATTGCCTCAAATTAGATGATTGTTTGAAATAGCAAATCCTTTCAATTGAATGATCATCTATGTAATAAAAGAGCAAAATGCCCCATCCTTTCAAAAATATACCACTGTTACCATTTGTTTCGCTTGAATCTTGAATACAAATATCCGTGTAATCATGTCGCACAAAATGCCATTAAATGTTCACTACATGTCAACTTACATTTCCAAGGGAGGCACTAAATTTCTTCCCTGCAACACACTATTTATTCACTCCCCTTTCATTTCATTTTCCATGGTTGTTTCCATTTTCCTTCCCTTGGAGGAAAGTGACGTATGATCAGCGGCGTTTTTACGAACGAGCATAGCTTTTTACTTTTTTGCCTTCTCTCCTTCCGAACAACATCTTAGATACTGTGGAGTTAAGTTTATTGCAAAAACTGATAGATGGCTTCAGTCATAAATCTGACATATTTTTGTCCCTGAAGAAAAACTAGGAAGGCAAGAAAGGAGAGTTCTATTTCAATCAAAGGAAAAATACATCAAAGAGAATTCGATAACATCGTTTTGTTTTGGCATAAAATTTGATAGGTTTTTTTTGTTTTTGTTGTTTGTTTGTTTGTTTTTTTAGCCCTTCGTGAC
This sequence comes from Maratus speciosus, assembly GCA_963932465.1. Classification (NCBI taxonomy): domain Eukaryota; kingdom Metazoa; phylum Arthropoda; class Arachnida; order Araneae; family Salticidae; genus Maratus; species Maratus speciosus. Next base: position 339,094,883 of record OZ010795.1, on the reverse strand, counting down.
GAGTAAAACATATACGTGCCGTTTAAGGTACAATAAATCTCTGAATTTGAATACCAGTATTTTAGTAAAGAGATTTTCGCTTTATCTAATCTCAAATTTTCAGCGATTAAATAAAGCAATAATTATAATATGGAAAAACTGGTACCACTGAATTAAAAGAAGTGTGAAAGATTCTCGTCACGAAGAGGTTAATACTATACCCATCACTCAATTATGATTTTTAATCCTACTTTATTTAAATAAATTCGTAAAATATTGTGAAACAATATGTCAATTTATTCTTATCGTCGTAAGAAAGTAAAAAATTAATTCAAGCTTAATTCCAGTTTTAAAAATAACTGCATGTATTTGCTTGAAACAATGTTCATTCTCAAACTAAGTCAAGGTGCATAAGAATATAAGATTTTTTATAACAATGTTCATTGTTTTGAATTTTTCATATTTCTGTTATAGCTATATCTCTTCTATAGGCTTCATTTATATCAATTTTACAGAAATTTGAAACATCAAAGTTCTACAAAAATTATTCCTATATATAAATTTATATATATATATTTTTTTTAATTTCATTTCACTTATCCAATAAAATCACAAGCACCCCATTTGTGAAAAAAATCTCTCCGGGATTTTCCCCTTTGTAATTTGTTTTGCCTTAATGCACATCCGTACAATAATGTCGCACAAAATGCCATTAAATGTTCGCTACATGTCAAATTATATTTCTTCGGGCGTCACTAAATTTCTTTCCTGCAACACATTATTCGTTTTCCTTTCATTTTCCACGGTTGTCTCCATGTTTGGCCACTAGGGTGGTCACAAGCAACATGGGGAAAGAATTTTTTAACGTTTTCTTTGGGGGGACCCTCCTAAAAGTTGCCAATTAGTTAGAAAATGAGATTGGCGAAGTTTCAGCTCAAATAAATAATATTAACCCGTGCCTCATCGAGGTTGAATTCTTGAAAATTTGCAATTTTTGGCAAAAAATTGTCGCTTTTCTTTCCTTACGTGAAAAATATTTGTCTTAGAAACCTGATTCTTGTTTTATTTCATAGAAACTGTTGTTGCCTTGAACTTTTACTCTCATGAAATCTTATATTTAATGAACATTAAGTATTTTTCAGGACATCTAGTGAACCATACCCTCAAACTCTGCATTTTTGAAACATAGGTAAAAAATGACAAATTAAAAATTTTATTACTTTTTTTTGTATTATTTTTATTAATAGGCAAAAATAACTGAACAATTTTTGTAACTTTAAAAATATTTCACGAATTATAATTGATTATTAGTTATCTAGTTCTGTGTCTAGTAAGAAAGAGCTTCTCGATTTGTGTTGCAGTTGAACCTCTGAATTTCTCTTTTTATTACAAGGGTGTTTTTGTTATCTGTCATAGTTATCTATTTTTAGAATTGACGAAACATTCCTTAAAACCCCTTCCCCCTCTTGATATGATGGCAGAAATGTAAGATTTTTTAAATTGGCCACATGTCTCATCAAATCATCGACAGTAAGCAGCCAAATAATTGTCAAGTTTTATGTATTTTATTTTATAATATTCGCAAAATAAACTGAATGCCAGAGAAGCTGCTAGACTTACAGGGTGGCTACTAAATACTGTTACAAATATTTAGTCATTTTATCTTACAAATATAAAATAGAAAATGATAACTACACAAATATGATGAATATCAGAGATGAAAGTTTACCGGAAAAAAAATTTTATTCGAATTGGCCTCCATATTTATCGATTACCAAAGATAATCTCTTATGCCATTGTCCGACTGCGGCACGAATCATTTTAAGAGGTAATCATTATCATTCACGCAATATGGAAGCTTTGTGAGAGTCCAAACTTTTGTGTTTGTTGCTATTTACTTTAGCCTTTAAAATCCCCCAGACGCAATAATCTGAAGGATTTAGATCCGGTGAAGAAGGTGGCCAGTCTTCTTCCATGAGAAAGTTTGGTAAATTGACAAGGAGCCTAGCCCGTGTTGATTTAGCTTGGTGCAAAGTGTAGAATCTTGCTGAAATGTCCAATTCTTTTTGGGATACAACCTTTCAGCTTGTGGCAATAAATGTGTAGCCAATATGTCCTGTTTGTAATATTCGCATTGATTTTTATCCCTTTATTGATGAACTTCAAAAGCATTTTCCATTGTTTGACACTGCAGCCCAAACCATAACAGAATTCTTCTTCTGAAAGCGTTTAACATTTCGAAATGTTTCGGGTCGAGGGTTGCTGAATATACGACATCATTTTTAGCATTATAACACTGTTCAGTGCAAAATAGCTTCCCATCAGAAAATATTATTCTGTCAACACTTTTCCTACCATGCCGCTTCATCACTTTCTTCATTCTTTGTAATCTTTTTATTCTTTGTGCAGCAGTCAAACATTGAATTTTTCTTTTGCGATAAGGGACATAACCCAGATCTTCATTTATAATAACTTGCATAGTTCTGCGACTCGCGTTCTCTTCTGCAGCCATTTAATTTGCAGAACGTTGTGGATTTCTTCACACCTTTTCACGAATTCTTTTGATGCGCTCTGTTGTGTGAACTGAGCATGGACGTCCAGGCCTAGATCGATCTTTACATAGCTATTAGTATCCAATAATCGATTTATAGTTCTATATATAAATGTTCCATTAAAATCAAGGCATTTTAATTGCTTAAAGATTTCATCAGCGGAATATCTGCGATCAAAGAGCTGCTTAATCATCATTCTTTTGGCTTCCCTCTTTAAAATAATTTAAAATATTTGATTTATAACAAAATTCGTCTGCACTAATAGAAGATTGCCAAACTTTAAAATAGAGGATTAAATTGTTTTACCAAACGATTAAAATTAATCCGTATTTTTTGGAGTGTTACAGTATTTAGTAGCCATCCTGTAGAATACATCCACTAGCTAATCACAGACATCGACTCTGCAAATAACTGTTTCGTAAACAAAAAACTGAGCTCATCAAAAACAGATTTTAAAATTCCCGTTTAGAGAGAACTGTTGTTCACTGGGGTGGAAAACTGCTTCACCATTTTTTGAATAAAGAAAATGTAGAGTGAATAAAAGTTTTAATTAGTTGTGGGGATGAAGAACAGTTACTACGAGTTCCTCAACTTGAAAATAGTATCGGAATAATTCAGGCGAAAGCTGTATTTTCAGCAGTTGAAGAGTGGGAGGAAGTTGGTAAAATCCAGGCAATATTTTTTGATACAACTGCAGTAAACACAGGTCGCCTCAGAGTTAACCTGCATTTTTCTATAGCATTTGTTAAAGGAAAAGTCTTCTGTATTTACCATGCCGCCAGCATAATTTAGAAATTTTCCTAAAAGCTGTTCTTGATTGTAAAATGGGCATAATCACTGCCCCTCAGCCAGATATTTAAAAAAAAAACAATTCTGATTGGGTGGTCTAAATTAAACCAGAGTAAGTATACAAATGTTATTGAAGATGAAATACTAGGTATAAATAGTTAATTCAGAAGAAATTTCAAATTTTCTTACAGGAACTCTTAAAAATTAACAGCTCAGGGATGATTATAAAGAGTTTATCCAACTTTGTTTAATTTTTATAGATCTCCTTCCTGCAAAAGACTTTTTTCAAAGCACCTGGTACTTTTAATCATGTCAGATGGATGGAGGCACAGGCCATTCATTCTCTCAAAATATATTGTTTCAGGGATCATCTTTCAATAACAAATTTAGAAAAAGAAGGTATCAGAGATCTTTTCTTATTTTTAATCAATATTTATGCTAAAGCGTTCTTCAATACTTCCACTGCCACTTTAGCCCCCAATTCAAGACCTGCAAATAATAAAATCACTTGTTCACTACAGAAAATTTGATAAATAGGTTACAGACAAAGCACTTGCTAAACTGACAAATCGCCTTTGGTATCTTAACTCGGATCAAGTTGCATTTTCATTTTTAGATAATACTTTGGTAATAAAAGTCAACATAAGCCACCTTATCTAAACCATTACCACTTCAATCCTTTCCGGCGCAGTGTCCCACGCCGGGACCACCTAATTTTATTTCCAAACTTACAAACAGCACGAAGAATATTTTAATAAAATTTTGCTTTTACAATGAAAGGTTATAGTAATGTGATTTTAATTTCTAAAAATGTCGTTTGTAAATTCCGGGGTAGACAATCATTTCATCCTTTTACGAACAGAATTTTTCTGTGCCGGAAAGGGTTAACGTGACAGTTGTAAGGGAAAATAATTTATTTTCTTTATTATGCCTCCTTTCTTGTAACACAACTTTAATAATAAAATGCAATTCAGCATTATTTGATCTCATTTCTATACTTCCTTTGCCCTCTCTTTTTTTTTAAATTCTTTCAGTTTAAAATTCGATTTTTTTCCTTTTCTTTGGAATTTTTTTTTAATCAAACACTTTATTGGACTTTACAAAACGAAAAAAAGAAAAATAAAAGGTGGAAAGCAGATGAAATGGAATGTTACAAATTTTTTTTTCGCTTTTTCATAAAAAGTCAATTTTTAGGATTCAGGTGAAGTCTGGTCCTGAAAAATGCGCATATTTTTAAATCTATACAGTTTTAGAAAAAAATGGTGTGTGGTTCTTCAAAGCAAAACTTTTCTTTATAAAATGAGATCTGTATTATGTTTCTAGGTTCAATTGTATTCATTTCATGAAGGAAAAACAGCATTTTTTTGCGAAAAATCACGTTTTTTTCAAACTTAAACCTCCATGAGGCACGGGTTAATATTATCCAAATGAGCTGAAACTTAGCCAATCTCATTTTCTAGTCAATTGGCAACTTTTTGGGGTGGTCCCCGAAAAAATTCGAAAATTGATTTCTTGTGACCACCCTATTGGCCACTCTTCCTTTTCCTTGGAGAGAAGTGAGGAAGGAGTGTTTTTACAAGCACCCCCAATTTTACCTTTTTATCTGCTCCTTAATTTCCATCTAACAACGTTTTAGATAATTTGAACTTTGGAGTAACAGGTTACGGCAAAATTAATAGATGACTCCAGTCATACAATCATGATTGGACACATTTTTGTCCCTGAAGAGACAAGAAGGGAAGTTATATTTCAACATTCGGGGAAAAAATGCCTCAAAGAAAACCAGATGGCGTCATTTTGTTTAGGCATTGAATTACATAAATGTTTGCTTCATAATTATATCTTCTACTTATTAATTATACTATCCAGTCTTAATTAATTATATAATTAAATATTATGGAAATAATCTAAACCTTAAAAAAAAAGAAGAAGGAAGAGATTTTTTCATAGGAGTGATTTTCATATTAAATTTGAATCCATACTTAAAAAGGTCAACAGCAACACTATAATTTTATTACATGTTTAATGTTAACATCACTTTGACCAATTCAATATTTAGAAAGATTTTTGTCACTTAAAGTACTCTTTTTACAGACGAAAATCATGTTTTTATAATTAGAAATCGATACCAAAAGTGAAAGAAAAATTTCAAAACTATACTAGTAGAAAGCATTATAGCAAATAGACAGTAGAGAAAACTTAAGCGCGTTTTTTTTTTTTTTTTTTTTTTTTTTTTTTTCAGAGCTGCTTTTTAAAAATATGTGGACGCTCTAACTTTCCCAATTTTTAATCAATAAGCTTGATCTTTTTGAAAATTAGTAGTCGCATATTTATTCAGTGAAAAAGTAGGATTTTTTCGAAGGGTTCTTATCGCTTTTTGTGCGTTTTTAAATAAAAAAATATACACTATGATGCAAAAAAATATATGCCACCAGAGAGAATTGGACCAGAGCTACGAAACTTGGCGTGCTGATGTGATTTGATGAGTTATGTACATGATTAACATTTTAGTCCCACTGAGCAATGCAGGTTTGTGTAATGTGCATTTAAATTGAGCAGCAGGAAGCATTTAAAAGAGCCGGTACTCGAATTCATAGATAATTACAACTGGGCTACCATTGTTGATACATGGGATTTGAAAGAATGAAACCTTTAACCCCTTGGGGACGAGCGACACGTATACGTGCCGGAAATAGGCCTAAGGATCCTCGTTTATCCTCACCAGTACAATTTTACTGTAAAATTTGCCTTATTTAATCCGACCATTTTCCCGATTTGAATAGGCACAAACTTCTGTTTTTTAAAACCGGTAGCAAAGTAATAAACATTTCGTAAAAGACTCCCGTCGCGAAGGGGTTAAGACATACTCGACGGCACTACGAATGGCAGTTCGACTTCGAAAGGGGTCGAACTACAGTCCTCAGAAAAGCGGGTTGGTCTAACAGACGTATCAGCTAGCATTGTGGTCGAAACTATATTGTAGTTCTGCGATGTTGGCATCAGTGGATCAGGCCAGCCGCTGCAGTGGCTTAGGACGGATATAATGTCCTTCCATGGCCTGCCAGGTCAAAAGAACTTGTTCCAATAGAAAATGTTTGGGACCTGTTGGCAAGGTGACTTCAGCCGTCTCGGAATACCACCGAACTTTTTGATCAATTGCTACACTTATGGCAGAATCTACCACAGAGGGACATCGGGGACTTAATAGACTCCATGCCTCACCGAGTATCGGCTTTTATAGCTGCCAAATGTGGCTTTAAAACCTACTGAAATTGACATTCTTTTTGTTGCTATTAGTCAATAAAATGTTTTTTTTTTTTTTTTTTTTTTTTTTTTTTTTTTTTTTTTTTTTTTGTTGTTGTTTGTTCTGAATTTATAATCATTTGTTCATCTAAGCAAACACTTACACACTAAGTTTCATGGTTGTGGTTCAATTTTTTCTGGCTGCATATATTTTTTTGCAACAGAGTGTATACCAAAAATTTCCGTAATTGCTTTCCATTATGATGACTGTAATAGATAGCTTCTTACTTTTTGAAATGCAGGATGGTCCAAAATTATTGAGCGCATTTCATGTTTGAAAAAAAAGAGCAAAATGAAGTATGTAAATGTTTATTGTTTTCCTGGAAAGACATATTAAAACAGTTTTACACAAAACCATTTTAAACATTAAATAAGTTTCACATAGTCCGCACGGTGGGCGATTTACCGATTCTAGCTGGCCGAAATTATTTTTTGCGTCAATATAGTCGCATCGCCATGAAATTGGAAAATGTTATTGATATTCACTCATGAATGTTAGGTATTGCAAAATGTGGCGTGTAGCAGTCATAATTTCGTTACAGGGACATTCAAAAGTATTTCATTACATTACGGCCTATGGGGGAAAATTGTTTGCGGTAGTTTTTAATGATGTTTAATAATTTCAAACACTTTGAAATTTATATACATATCTATGAAGTGCACTACAAGATGATTGCTATAGAATATGGTATGATAGCATTTATCGATCATTTACAGGGACACTAAAAAGTAATATGTTAAATTATGGTCTACGGAGAAAAATTGTTTGTGGTGTATTTTGTTCATGTTACACTATTTCAAAAGTATTTAAATTGATATATATCTCCAAGGTACTCTATAAGATACTTAATATTGAATAGGATGTGTCATTCATCTTTCATATGCAGGGGCACACAAAATAAATCAGTTATATTTTTCTCTGTATGAACAACAATTGATGGAAGTGCGTTTTCAGTTGTAGAACACTTTCTTAAATTAAAAAAATTGCATACTATTTAGTGTGTATAAATTCTATAAATCATATACAGGGATGAACAAAACATCTTAAGTACATTTCCGTTTATTGGCGGAAATTGCTGACAAGGAATTTTCAACTGCGCTATGCGTTCATTAACTGTTCTAAATTTAGACATACAGCAGAGAGCCGATTATCCGAACAAGTCGGGACAGACCCTAGTTCGGATAATCAAAAGTTCGGATAAACGGACAGACAATTTAAGTTATGTTTCCGACTATACTAAAACCTTCACACATTACCAAAGCTTTGGACTGGCAGAACCAGTTAGTACTGGCGTGTTTAATTTTTTTTTTTTTTTTTTTACTTTTTAATTTTTTTTTGTTTACATTTTTATCATTACATTTTTCTCTTTTTATTATGTTCTGAACTCTAGAGAATATATTTTTTTAATTTAAACAAAAAAGCTTTTGATTGTTGCTTTCTTCAACGACGACACTCTTTTCAATGCTTTCATATCTCTAATTCTTCTTAAATACGTTAGTTGAATAGGATCAACGTTCTTCTGCCGTTCGAGCCATTTCATAGCTTTTTCCGAACATTCAAAGGCTTCGTTATGTGATGGATATGGGTTATTTTCAGAACATTCGTTTTCATTTTCTTCTATTTCTTTTTCATCACGAACCTCATCCACAATCTCATCATCATTTAAAATCTGATATCCAGGGTCATGTACTCCACTTTTTAACCATTCGTTAATTTCATTTTCTTCATAGCTTAGGATTCTTCCCATTTCCTTTATTGTTTTACAATTCCTCATTTTCTGATCCACTATCAGTTGTTTCTTTATTTAAAATTTTATTCCAAGCCAATGGATAAATAGAAGTTCGATAAAAAAAAAAAAAAAAAAAAAAAAAAAAAAAAAAAAAAAAATTGGGAGAAATATGCTGTTTGGATAACTGGAAGTTCGGTTAAAAAAGTTTTTTTGAGAGAAATAGGCTGTTCGGATAATTGGCAGTTCGGTTAATTGGAGTTCCGAGAATCGGCGCTCTACTGTATTGTGAATTCCATGATAAATCTATAGTTCATACACAGGGAGCTATTTTTTCGACTTTGGTTGAAATTGTATTTTCAAACGTGTTATATGTTTTACAAATTATTACTTAGACATCGTTTTTCACGTTATTAAGCTATGAAGTTTTATTATAGTACCGAAACCGGTTTCAAAACTGAAAGTACCTTTAAAAAAAATCTGCAACCAAAATCAAAAAAGTAAAAAAGAGCTAAATTAAAGATTGAGCTCAGCTATCTTATGCAAAGAAAAAGAAAACATTTAAAAATATTCAAATTTAAACGAAAAATTCGAAAACAACTTCCCCATTGGTTTAACATGGCGGAGCGGGTGTTTTCAAGTGGGTGAAGAATCCTTCCACTTTATAAAACGTTGGCACCAACAATTTAAGGAGAACCGATACCATGGCCGTCAAGATCCACCGACATTACACACTTTGGCTTCCTCTTTTGGGGATATGTTAAGAACCGACTGTACGCAACTTCAGTTCCGGATATCGATGACCTAAAACAACGAATAATTTAAGTCATTGGAGGAATACCTGCTGAAATGCTGCAACAAACGTCGCGTGAAATTGAATATCGGCTGAATATTTTGCGTATCACACAAGGAGCTCATATAGAAATTATTTAATGTTTAAAATGTTGTTGTTTAAAACTGTTTTAAATTCTCTTTCCAAGAAAACAACAAACAGGTACGTACCGCATTTTGTTCAAAAAAAAAAAAAAAAAAAAAAAAAAAAAAAAAAAAAAAAAAACCATTAAATGTGTTAAGTAATTTTGGATCGCCCTGTAGAAACTACTAAAAGTATGATTTTGTATACATGAATTTTTACTAAAATGTATATATATAAAATATGATAATTAAATATTTACGAGGGCTGTTCAATAAATAATGATCATAATTTTTTTTATAAGATCAAAAGAATGATCATAATTTTTTTATAAGATCAAAAGAATGATCATAATTTTTTTATAAGATCAAAAGAATGATCATAATTTTTTTATAAGATCAAAAGAATGATCATAATTTTTTATTGCAATCTAATTTACTTTTATGCTAAATTGTTAGCTTAATGTGTGATGAATACGTGCAATTTTGTTTGTTCATTTATTTGCAGTAGTACGTCCGTGGCAGCCCTGAAAGTTCAGATACTTAAAGTATCGCCTAAGGGAACGATGGAGGCAGCACGCAATGAGCAAGTATCAGGGCTCATACGCTTCAAGCACTATTTACCGGAACTTTCTTGAAGTAATATTTGTCTTATTTAATTTTTAAAAAATTCTATTTTTAGATATAGCGACCATTATTTTAAGCACATTATTGTATTCAAACATCGAAAATCAATTGAATCCCCTGATGCGTACGAAACCTGAGTATGCTCTAAATTCTAAATAAGAAAATCTTTTAGGAGAATGATAAAATAAAGTGCTCCGTCAAAGGATCCCTTGTTGTGCTATATAACGCTTGTTAAAAGATATAGAAGTTAGTTTAGTATAATTTGGTGTTATTAGTGATAATTATGACTATTCTTGTATTTTTAATCAGCTTTTACGCTTCAAATTAACTTATGAATACGTAAAAAAAAGTACGAAGTATTAAAATTAAAAAATAGTAATTCAATAAATCGATTTTTGACACATAAATGGGAAAAAATTCCAAAGAATTAAACAACATCAACAAAATTCTCATGTGTTTAGAACTAGATACATATTGTTATTGCATAATATACAAACAATTCCTGCCTTCCTTCTTGTTCTTGCACCAAAAACTCATTCGAAGTATTTTTTTTTATTGTTACGTTGACATACTCGACAACTATGCTTTTATTTACCATCGATATCGGAACTATCGATCATCTAAAAAATATCATTTTGAATTAAGGTGTCGTTAGAATAGACATCTATGGCTTGTGTGAAAAATAGTTAATAACGGTTCAGTGTTAACAAGTGGGTAAGTGTGATCTCAGATAGCACAGAGGGTGTCATTTAATATCTCTTTTAAAACATTTTATCTTATAATTATTTAACAATTATATAAATGGCAGCACCATTATATTTAAATTTAAAATAATTTAAAAAATATTTTTAGACCAAATTTAAAATATTAAAAAATTATTTAAATAAAATAAAAAAATCCGAATGATTTTAAATTCAGCAATTTGAAAAATTTAGCGGAGGTATAAATAAAACATAATTTCTTTTAAGGAAAAATTGTTTAAAACATATTTAAAATGCTGAAATAATTCCGAATAAAAATTCATATTATTTCTTTCACTTTCCAAACACTTACTAGATGGCGCCAAAAAGGATGTTAACAGTTATTAAAATTCTAAAAAACCCGTATAATGACTAAAAAGTACGTAATTTCTTTTGATTAAATCCATGGGACAATTAAATGTAAAAAACTGAAAATTTTAACTTCCGCCGGTATGCTTCGAAACTGGGACCTTTCATTTAGAAATAACACACTCTATCACAGGGCTACCGAGTTCACGAAAAGATGCTTGAAATTCAGATTGTGTTTTTAAAATCGCAAAAAATGGTGGGATGTCATTACATTAATTTATTTAATTAAAATAACATAGCTTTTTCAAAATTTTATGATTTGGGGTATGACAGGGAGTATGCAGCTCTATGTAAAAAAAAAAAAAAAAAAAAAAAAAAAAAAAAAAAAAAAAAATCAAGCTGTAACTTAAATAGTTTCCATGTACGAGCGCTGTGACGGACAGACAGAGAAACGAGATTATAAGGGTTTCGTGAGATAAAAGATACCCTAAAAAAGTATTTTTCGTATAACAAAATATTTTTCGCAGTGCGATCTTAATTGCATTTTTTTAATTTTAAGGCTTGTCTACTTAAACAGGTTCTTATACCTCTTTTACTCATGGAAATTCATTGGTGATAATATGAAACGAATATTCAGAAAAAATAACGTATTTTGAGTGAATGTATTATAACAAAATGTTTTGGAGTAAGGAATTGGATCACTGGTATTCAAAAAATTTAAATTCGTATCAAAATGTATAAAGAATGAATGTAATGTAATTTTCATTAACAAAATATTTATCTTCTAAAAGAAGGCCTTTAGGGTCACAAACATAGAGTAAAGAGAAAGAATAGAGATGAAGTGTGGTGGCTGGAGGTGACGTCCAAAATGTAACCCTAAAATCCGCCTGTTCGGCCCAACCACAATCACGTGCTTCCGCAAAAAAAGAAAACTTCTAGTTTTTAATTCATAATACAATGCTACTTTAGAATGCTTAAATATAAGCAGATCATTTTCATTGAGAGAAAAAAAATGCACCAGACATATCAAAGAATTCGGTCCTTTTTCCACGTGCTTGTTTTATTTGGGCCGAATGAGGGCATTTAAATTTGAGCGATTAAGCGCATCATATTACAAACCGTTTTTACGGCATACTGCATCTTCATCTATCTCTTTCTTCCATGGATCACAAAATATTAATTTTCTCAAAGAAGAAATAATTGGAAGTATAATAATACTTTTGGTTTTATTACAGACTAGTCTCGAATAAAGACGGCTGAATCTTTTTAATGAAGCAGATTATATTACTTACTTAAAAAGGGTTCATCTCTGCTGTACTTAAATGGCTTGGTAACAAAATATTAAAGTTCTGAAAGAAGACATAATTGGAGGTCTAATGATACTTTCTATTTGGTTTTAGTACAGACTAGTATCGGATAAAGATGGTTGTATCTTTTTAATGAAGAAGATTGTCTACTTTGTCTGTGTTGTATTACTTAGTTTAAAAAGAGTTCCTCTCTACCGTACTTAAATGATATTTAAATATTTATAAAAAGCTTTCAAATGGGAGTGCGTTTTATTGATTTATTTTTCAAATTCTCATCATAAAATGGCTTTTGCCACAATATTTTAAACAGTATTTTGGTAAAACTTATTTTTTTTTATATAGCAATAACATTTTTCATTAATCTGTGGTTTTAAAATTTTAAATATCTATAAATCATAAATATATCTATATTAAAACATAAAAAAGAGTAAAACTAAATAGCATTATGAAATCTTTTTTAGTCAAAATAAGATTGTGAAATTTTTTTCATATATATCTTGCTAACGCTTTCAAGGAGATACTCCAATATCTGATGGTAAAATTTAAAAACTACCATAAACAAAAGCTGTACCGCACTCGAATGCATTTAAAAAAAGGCATTTAATTCTTGATTTCTATTATCTAACTTTATTTCTAAATAGAAAAAACAATGATAATTTAGCTGAAAAAGTTACAGAGATTCTTATTACTCTCTTGTATCATGTTCTTCACTCCCCCTTTTTTAGTGTCCAGTAACCAGATTGGCGCCAACTTTTTATACAACATTTTGTCGAAAAAATCAGTACAAATCTACTTCTGTTGTTATATTTTTTCAAAGTATCATTTTCCTTTAATTAAACGGCCCCACCAGTGGCCGAGAGGTTCTGCTCTCGAAGCTTGTAGACGGGGAGTGCTGGGTTCGAACCCAATCGCGCCCGTCGGCCTAATCGTTCGGAGTTTTCGTGGTTTTCTTCGCTGTGGCGAAACAGCACCGAAAACTGGCGATTTGAAGTAATTAAAATAATAAAACTTTGTAAAAAATCACTATAAAATAAAACAATCATAGGACGCGTTTCGAGCTAAAAACATAACAGCTCGTCATCAGCTACAACAAACAGTAGCTGATGACGAGCTGTTATGTTTTTAGCTCGAAACGCTTCATGTGTATTGTTTTATTTTATGGTGATTTTTTACAAAGTTTTATTATTTTAATTTTAATTGATGTTTTTGTAGTTGTCCCATTATTCATTTCGTCTGTATACAAAATGGTAGGTCAATCTGCTGGTGCGTTTTCTAGGCACTTCAATTTTGTGGAAATTGGTGATCGTCGCGAAATTGCAATGCGTGGTTAAGGTAAACAGTACTATTTTTTCAAGATACTTTTCGTATCGTATGTATATTTTTTTCAGAGAGAGAAGTCAACACTTTTGATATAGTACAGTCAATTGTGCTTGAAAATAGGCGACATTGGTAACAATGGGATTTAATGAGGATTAATGTCAATTAATGTGAAAAGAATTAAAGAAATAATCGCCTGAAGTCGTTTTATTTTTTCCTTAAAAACTGCTTCCTCAAATGCGATATATTGATTAAAGTCAGTATAAGGTTAAAAACCAATTAAAAAATTCAGCTCATAATTCTCATAATGCAAGATGAATCAAAATACTGATGCTTAGCATAGAAAATAACATCACAGAAAATTAATATAATCCATAATTTTTCAACACTTTAGCAAAAAATATATAACAATAATAAAAAAAATCAAAAGAAAATATTTTAGACGTACAAAAATGTTACCACAATTTCTATGCATGTATAATTATGCCATTATAGTTTTAATAAATTTGGAGCTCCCAAAATTAGGCAGCCTATCGCTAAGTCTTTATCGAACCACGCTTGAATCAAGTGTTGAATTTAAGAGAATTATGTTGAATCACGTGAAAATCTACTGTAGTGATGTAAGGACGGGTGTTTATTCTATTTAGTGAGGATATTTTAATTTAGGCAAGTGACTTTATATGATTAACATTCCGCCCTGCAATTTAAATCTCGACTGCTTGTATCACAATAAAGTGCAAGGTCGGTCACGTGTCGGACTAATTAGTCAATTAGATAGTCAGACGTGTCTTAATTTTGTGACAATTCCATGCATGTTAATTCCATTGCATAAAATCTAGAATTTTACAAAGAACCACAAAAGCATTTAAATAAATTTGTTTGTGTTTAAATAAATTACTTATCTATATTCACTAAATCCTTATTATTAAATAATCTCTATCATGAATTCTGTTAAATCCCCTTTAATTTAATGTCTCACTTGTCTAATTCACTTAATTATTACGATTTTAGTATTCTTAAATTAAATGTTCCATTTCCGATCTTTCACATTTTAGAATGTTCTTTGGTAGCCATTTTAATTTTTATTCCAGCCGAGATTTATCTTCTTGCGCTTTATTCCGGGTGACTTTTTGCTTTATTATCCCTCTACCCGCTCTGTCAGTACTCTTTTCATGGCGTGATTTCTTTGCATCTTAATTGGTTTAGAGCGCGTACTACGTCAAAATTGTATTCCTACGCTTGAAAAGTAAAAAGCAGTTACCCACGATTATCCAACAGATTTTGCTGAGTTTTTTGAATTGTAAACTGTCCCCTGGCTGTGTGTCTGAGAAAATGACGTTCGTTCTACAGATTTTACCTTTTTGATGTAATCAAATGATTACCATTGTCGATAGATGTTTCTACATCGAAGACGAAATTATTGATGGCAGTGCATCGTGAGTTGTGAGAACTGCTGCCCGATCTTATTGAATAAAATCCTGTTGACAGTATTACTTTCGTTACTCGTCTCTGGAGAAATCCCAATCTTCATTTCCATTGTTTTATCATAAGCCACTTGACTGCCAATCATCTTTAATGAGAAATGTTCATCGTATAGTGAGTTTAAGCTGTTCAATTAAATAGGCGAAGCTGTTGCTCTAGTTTCCTTTACTTCATGCTCGTTCATCTATGCGCCAACTCCATGCTACATTCATCTTCTTCATCTACTTCGCTATGAGATCCGCGAATTTGTTTTCCAGTAACTCGATATCGTAACAGATAAGTGGACAGAAAATATTATAACAGATAAGACGTCAGGATTTAACAGATAAAGATTTATCATAGCAGATATCCCTATTAAAAAATCCTAGGCTGTTATGTGTATTTCTGTGAAAACCTATTCGTGCTACTGTCTACATTTTTCAAATTATTGAAATTTTATTTCTTCTGTAACAATTGTATTACCCTACTTTTTTATTTTTACATTACACGGAAAGAGAAATGTTTCAGAGTTTACCGTCGTATTTAGTTTGAGTTTAATAAGCATATTGCTTCTTGAATATGTTATTCAGAGTTTCAGTCCAGAAGGCATATCATGCTTTTTCCACGTAACTATATAGTTCAAAAAATAGATTATTTTTGAACAAGTGGTTCAGCTTTAAATTACAATTATTCTGCATTTCTGTAAATGCATAAATTTCTATCGTAAAAACGTGTAAAGAACATTATTTACTTCATCTAAAATTCTATGTTTTCTGACAGTACCTATTTTTAAATATAAAAAATATTTTGTAGATTAAAGTAAGTTTTTTTTTTTTTTTAATAAAAAATGTGTTATTTACGAGCAATCTAATGCAGGTTCCGCAACCTTTTTTTGGCTGCGGGTCACAATCAATCAAAATGTGTGTACTAAGAAGACGTTACGGGTCAGTGGTATTTTCATTCATCTTTTTTAGTGAACTATAAGATAAATTTTATTGTGAAAATAATTAAAATACGCTTTTTTATACTTAAGCAGAAAAATTATATTTATAATTATAATTATTACAAAACGAAACATAACTGAATGAACTTTACTTTTCATCATGGCAATAATTTGTTTTAATAATGATAATTATTTCACTGCGTAACTTTAATTGCGTTACTAATCTTACGCTGCTGAACAAGTGCTACAACTGAGAAGGCGCCGAGATAACTAAGGCTGGATTTATTTGCTTTATCAGGCGAAAAGTAATAGATATGTCAATTGACCTTTCTTTTGCAAGCGTTCTGTGGTCTTCAACAAAAGAAAGAGAAGTCTCAATAAAGAAAAGAAGTGGAGATGGACATGTCAACGATTTTCACCGGTGATTTCTTACATCTAGACATTCGTTGAAAGTCATAAAACATGAAACGGACCGCCTAGCCATAAGAAAAGTTCCGCCATAAAAAAGCAATCTTTTTAACCTTAAGGTTCCTAAACACCAAATTGTAGCAGTAGCGCAATACAAATTTTAATTCGACAACAGGTGAAGGTGTGGCGAATGTGTCGAAGGCAGTGATTGGACGTTGCCTTCCGCCGCGCTTTCGTCTGTGCATTCGTTATGCATGTTCCTTACTGCAAACTTGTAATTTTAGGCTTGTTGAGTCTAAGCCTTACTGTAGGCCTCTCCACCTGGCTGACCCCGCAAACTTGTAATCAAACAAAAATGTTATTGTTATTATTTATTTTCAGTTCATTTTTTATGTATTCTTCAAGTGTTTGTTTCATGTTTATGTTTTATAATTATTTTTATATATTGTACTTTTTCTTCGGAACTCAAGTGTGTCACTCGGTGATCTCCTGATCTAATGCATTAATAGAATACTTTTCAATCCCCAAAAATTATTTACAAGTCAATGTAATAAAAAGAGAATAGGAGTAGTGCGTGGTTCTAAATTTGAGAAAAACCGCTAATTAGAAGCAAATCTAAAATAGGTCGATGTTATAACCTCTTGAGACCTGAAGCTGAAATAACACCACAAATACACATTCATTGCTTTTTCACAAACAAAATGACACAATATTTGACAGAAAGGGCTCTTAATCTGAAATTAAAACTTTAGGAGACTGGTAATTTAAGTTAACAAATATGGATAAAAAATGATTAGGCCCTTTATAATATAAATCCATTTATAAGTAACCTACATTCGCGCAACAGCAAATTGAAGGCTTTTAACACGTTGAGTGCCACGATGACTGACACTGAAGCTGAAAAATTTACAATGTTTTAAGTAATTTTTAAGAAAGTAAAATCCTATAATAGATAAAAGGTAAGTAAATTTTAAATACATTTTCAGTAATTACTTTAAACAATATATATTTTTTTTTAGTTTAATATCATATTTTAGACCATCAGTCATTCGTGAATGACGCATTTTAAACGGAAAGTTCAGTGTTAGTCACCGGTGACTGACGTGGCGCTTAACGTGTTAAGCAAATGAATGATGTACAAATTCTTAGAAAATTTTATTGTAAAGGTTTTAAGTGAAATACTTATACAAATTTCTAACTTTCTTGGCCACACTGTCTTGAAAACATTTAGCAAACTCAGATAAAAACTAGTCGTTAGGGGTCACCGTAATACTTACACATCATGAATATGCATAATATAAAGCATGAAAATAAAATAAGTGTAAACTATTTATAAAATGCATATCCAGGGATAATTAAGGTTACAGAAATTTAATAGGCTTTGTCGCACTATTACATTCTAAGTACATACCAAATTTCAATCCTCTATCTCAATTTGTTCGGTATGTAGAGTGTTTAACCCTTTCGAGATCGGTGTCCTTAAAAAATGACACCTAATTTTAATTCTAAAATAGACAAGTGGCACCAAGAATATTTAATTAAAATTTTCCTTTTATAATGTACGTGAAAACAAGCAAGTTCATATTTTCTAATAAATTCGTTTATGAATTCTGGTGTCAGTCAATTATTACATCAGTTTATAAACTGATTTACTCCGTGCCGGAAAGGGTTAAAATCGTAGCTTGACGACGTCATAAGCTGTAAATGATCTATTAATGAAATGCGTAAAAGAAACATCCTTATAATTCCAAAAATGATAAATCATGTTAACTAACGGTTTACTGCGTCGCATTAAGCGTCTCATTTCCAATTAAAATATATCTTTGAATTGAAGTTTGAATGAAATACAGGGTCATGAAAAGTCGAAGAGTGTGGAAAATAGGATTATAAATATTTTGGCAACTAATTAGCCGACCGACTTCACTCTTTATGCAAAATTTATGTTTTTTTATTGTCTTTCATATTCACTCCTTAAAATAAACAATTTCGAATAATTTTATGTACCTTTTATCGGAACGAATATTTCGAGAGTCCGAAAAAAATAGTTACAGATAATCGAGGTTAATGAAATTCAATAGGATTCTTCTCATTCTTAACATACTAAGTACACACCAAATTTCAAGTCTCTATCTCAATTTGTTCGCGAGATAGAGTATTAAAAGACACACACACAGACAGGCCGAAATTTTTTTCTTCTAAAAATATGTTTTTCGGAATCTCTAGTGTCTGAAACGTGTAAATCCGTCAATTTTTCTTTTTTCGATTTTTAAAACTGTTACAAGATTTACTCTATACTACGTACGATGGGTAGGTAATAACATTTATTTTATGAAGAAATACGCCATCAGTGCTATCATTTAAATATTTTCTTGCAAAGCAAAAAATATTCAGTTCGATAGATGTAAAGGAAACAAGAAAGAAAAATCATGCGCTAAGCATAGATTATGAAACTCTTTCCAACACTTCCTGAAGGCTTTAACAAAACTTCGTTATTTAGGGAAATAAGGTATATAAGATAACTAAGTAAACATTTAAGAAAACTTATAAAACCTTTGAAAAACTGATTTCAGCAATTACCGTCCATAGCCAAATATGTATTTCAATTCTTTTGAACAGCCCCTTATTTGATCTGTAGCTTGATATATATATACTATATAATGGGGAAATTTAGTTTAGCAAGAAAAAGCATAACAGGTTGAAATTTCGCTTTCAGCAATTTATATTAATAGATGGAAACATACTTGAATACTTTTGTAAACCCTGCAGTTAACTTGGTACCTTTATTACACGCCACAATTTAGCTAAAATTTAATTCAAACTAAAACACTTTTAAAACTACTGAAATCACATTTCCAGAAATTATCATTTATAGATGGTCATCCATCCAGTTCTTTGCGTGACTCTGTATATCATTTTATCTATAGTCTACATACATTTCTTAGAAAACTAAATGCAGTTCAGCGTAAAAATGCGTAACTCATTAAAAAACACATTTAAGCAATTTGCACTCATACCCGGTAACCCTTACGAATCCTTTTGTGTAACTCTGTATATTAATTATAGCATTTATACACACCATATTGTATGTATAAATATATAGTGAAACATAAAAGCGCATATCATAATCAAAAATGCATTTCCAGCAATCATCGCTCATGTACAGTACTTGGGATGCAATATAGTATCTGAAATCTTTTGTGTGTCCCTGTAAATGCTATGCATTTCGTATTATACATAAAATAAGATTTAGTAAACCTCAGTGACGTATAGCAATTTCATTATACATGAAGTAATTTAACATAATTAAAATATGCCGCAAACAGTTCCCTTCATCCCTCCCTATATCATTATTTAACGGAATTCTTTTGTATGGCCCTGTAAAGGAATAATAACTATTCTCTACATCGCATATTCTGCAGAATGCATATTTTAGTGCACTTCATAAATGCATATCAATTTTATCATTTTTAAAAGCGTGTAACACCATTAAAAATCATTTTAAACGATTTTTTCCCATAAACCGTAATGTATCGTAAAACTTTTGACTGTCCCTGTAAATTAACTAAAGGAGCTACAAACTTCATTTGAAATAGGGAACATGCTATTGTAAACGTCAATAATATCCGAAAATTTCAGGGCAATCCGAGTATATTTACGGGAGTTAGAGTGCAGCCAGACGGACAGACAAACCGAAGTCATAAGCACTTTTCAACTTTGTTGGAAAGTGTTAAAAAAAGAAAGAAAAACGAAACAGTTTAGTTTTTATGAGGAAAATGAATAAAGGTTCACATTTGTGTATTTCACTGTAGAAGAGGTTAAAAAGGGGGAGATTAAGATACATCATTTACAGGGACACTCAAAAGAATTCCGTTACATTCTGGCCTATGGGGAAAAATGGTTTGCGGTGTATTTTAATGATGCTATAATATTTTAAATATATTGAAATTTGCATATATCACTGAGGTGTACTAGGAAACTCTTACTGTAGAATCTGGTGTGCATATAATTTATCGTACATTTACAAACACACTCTAAAGTATTTGACTTCAGTACTACCTAGGAAGAATAATTGCTGGAATTTGAGTTTTTAGTTGTGATACGCATTTTAAGACTTAAATAATTTTTGGATGTTACTTGGTGTGTATAAATTCTATAGATAATATACAGGGCTATACAAAAAATCTCAAGCGCATTTCCCTTTATTGACGGAAATTGTTGAAAGGGAAATTTCAAGTGTGCTATGCGTTTAATTAAACAAATTTTTGCATACTAAGAATTTACAGATCATATACAGGGCTGCACAAGAAAATTAGCACGATATTACGTACTATTTTAGACATCTTTCATTTTAATAAATTATAAAGTTTGTTGCAGTATTTTCAATGTGTTGGAAAGTGTTTTATAATCTATGCTGGGCGCATGATTTTTCGTTCTTGTTATACTTAAGAAAACTAATTAAAGAAATTTTTCATTCTTCTTTTAAAAAATAAAGAAAAAAAGAAATCTGTAAACCGTTTTAACTTATAATGCACCTATCAATAATTTATTTATTAAAACGTTGTATTTATCCTAAAAATAGTAACTTTATTCATTATTTTGAATTTTTCTCTGAAGAAAGATGAATATAAACAAATTGTTTCTACCTTTTTCTTTTTTTTTTTAAGCTGCTTAAATTTTGTAACTCTTACTTTTGGCATTGCTGAATCGGTAAAAAAATTGTGAAAAATACGCGAGTAAATGCGATATAGCAAATAAACCTTAGTTTCTTCAGTATTCACGTAGCGTAAGTTTCCTATATAAAAAGATACGTTTGTAAATGCAGGGGTGAATATATCAAGCTGAATTGCAGCTGTAATTTATCAAGCAAAAGGTAATAAAGTGATGTTTTGGAAACTTCCAGGAGAAGGAAAAAGCACTCGTAAAAATGTCATGCTGCCATCTATCTTTCTAATGCGCTATCTTGCATACAAACGGTCTGCTTTGTGGGGGAATAACCAGTTACAGATGCAGTTAAGATAAACATTGATATTAAACATTAGATGGGAAAGAGTTACCTGAGAGAAATTTTCAGTTTATCATTAAGATCGAAAAAGGAAGGAGAAAAAACAAAATAAAACAACAGCTATTTGAAATTGTTTAGTTAGGAACTTATCCCGTGGATTAAGAGGTTTCATACATTCTCAACTTTCAAAAAATCGATTTTTTTCTTCACGGAAATAAAATCCTTATAGTGTGTATAATTATGGGTAAAAAGATTTAAAGTGATATCTCGAAATTAAGAAAGATATGAGCAAAATTGTGAGCTTGCGCACTTCTAAAATATATTGAATCCTAAAACTTTAAATGTGATTTTCTGGAAACTACATTTTTCAATGTGGACAGCATGATAACTTGAAATTTTTTTATAACATTTGCACTCATCTACGCATAATTAAATTGTCTAATGGCCATCGAGCCATTTTTCGGAAATCTAAATTTTTGACATTTTTCCAATAAGTTTAATGGTCAAAATTTTCAACGGAAAATGATTTTTTTTTTTCAAAATAAAGCAATTTTCTTATTTTTCAAAAATGCAAAAAATTTGAGCCGATGGCTGTTAGCTATATAATCTTATGTGGAAAACAGGAAAACTACTTGTTTTACAATAAGAAACTGAGATTTTTAATATTTTTTTTTGTTTCTGCAGGATGGGAGGATGCTGCCCATCGAGCCCGGATATTTTTGTACAGGTCGACGCGTCTGCAAATTTCCGACATAATATGTGAGCAAATTTAACAACAACAATAAAAACAAAATATTTTTAACGGATCTCAAACCTCTTAAAATTAGAAAAAAAAACACCATTTTCAAATTTAATATTTAAAAATGTATATTATTTAAAAACACAATTTTTATTGGGATGAAAGATGTTCTTTCATTCCATGTAATTAAAAAATTGCAAGATGCAGAATTAGTATTTATAGGGTGCTCCAAACTGTCAGACATTTGTCGAGTAGAAAATTTGTATAACAACTTACGTGCAGGATTACAAAATAAATTTTGCAACTAGAATGGAATTTTTTGTGCTTAATTATACTCTAGACAGTAATAATTAAACTGAACTTAAATAAATTTATATTTGAAGCATTTTTACATTTTTAATACAAAGTTGTATTTAGCTAATACAAAATTTTGAAAATTTCAACATTATAATCACCAAAAAAAAAATATTTTTTAAACAATAAAAATGAAATTTTAGGTTTAATTTATACAGACTGACATGAAATATATGTTTTGAAACTTTCATGAAAAATTATTCTGAAATTTTAGAGATTATCCTGCGCTTTATGCCCAAAAACGTCATTTGAAGAAAAATCACTTCAAAGTTTCGGAAACGCAGCTTCAGCTATTGAGCGGATATAATTCTAAAAGCCACAATTTCTGTTCTAATAGAAATGTCAAGCAAGCAATTATATCAAAATGTTCAGAAAAGATAGGAGTTTAATAACTGAAAATAATTAAAATTTCTTAAATTTCGAGGCTTTAAGAGTCCCGGGACCCCTTAAATACTTGAAACAATTAAAAAACAACGGGAATTATTAGTTTTTTAATAAATTTTAATCCCTTCCTTTAAGAAAAAAAAAAAAAAAAAAAAAAAAAAATCCAAAATGTGTCAGTTTTTCGCCGCCGAGAACGTACGTAACCCTTTAACAACCGTAAAGGATAAAAATAAGTGTATTGTGTTAACCCATTTTCGGCCAAAGGTGCCTAAACGCACCATTTCAATAAATATTCTTTTATTAATACTGTCATTAATATTTTTCACTAATTTTATTTTTCTGCTATTTTTAAGGGTTCTGGAAACATCTATAAAATATCAGTAATTCAATTGGAGTAAAAACTTTCTGTTGAGAAATTTTCAAAATACGCTAGTCTTTTAAAATTGAAACGGTTATTGACAAATTCGACTTTTTGAAAATGTATAGATATTCCAATTGAGATTAATCATATGTCTATATTATAAAGGACAAACATATCTGTGCGTAACGCATACGTCATTTAGCGAATGGCAACACTTTGAAGTTTGAAATAAAATTTTGGTTTTGCAATTCTCTCTACTGCAAATTTTTAAACTTCTAAACATCGCACATTTTAAATTTTTACACCGTCGTATAAGGAAAAAAATGCTCTTTTAAATGCACTTTGTTTGAAAGCTGTATCTCAATTTATTTTTGAGTTATTAATTTTTTTGTAGTTTTTAATACCATTTTTCTTATCGTGGCAACAAAAGTACCTCATTTCTATTGAAAGTCATTGAAAGTAAACGGAAAATAGTCAAAAATAGAAGATACTGTATTTTTTCGTTGCCATTTTCTCATAAAACCTGAAAAAAAAAATGTTTAAATTAAAATGTGGGATATGTCGAGAATATTGTCTGTTATTCGTCGATAATGATGTCATTAGTTTGAGACTGGATTGTAAAAGTGGATTGCTTTAGCGGAGGCAAATGACGTCATTTTATAAAAAAAGCGTGCGTGTATTATAAATCTTAAACCTGAATTATGTTTTGTAGAAGTGCGTCATTTTCCCAGTGCAGCTACTTTGAAATTCTTCACAGGTGAAATTGCTTCACTTTTAAAAATAATGTAATCGAAATCACACACTGATAAAACGCAATGTTTTACTAAAATTTAGAGTGTCTTTATAAAAGAGAGGTGACATGCAAATAATAGTGATTTATATTACAGAAATTGATTACTCTTGCCTGGATGGATTTGCTTCGACGAGTTAGAAAAGCAAACAAATAATTCGTGGTTTAAAATAATATCGTGTTCCTGAAGTTTATTGTCGAAAATTCTCTAGAATAATTAATTTCAATGCTATTCTTTAGGACATTCTACTATAATTTTATCAAAATAACATCATTTGCTTAATTTCATTTTTCCCAATTTTATATAATCTATATATTTAAAACATAAGTGTGTTTTTTAGTCATCTGCCCTTATCTTTCTGCTGAACCAATTTTACTAATATATTTTTTTTTAAACTGAAAGCTCTTCCTTTGCAGATGTGACCGCACTATCTGTTTTTTTTATATCCGCACTTTTATATTTTAATTTTAAAAGCATTTTATGAAATTTCTTCAAAATGATGAAAATTAGATAGCTTTCCTTATTGCAGACAAGAGAGAAATAATGAGGTATTTTTAACTTTATTCATGCTATTTTCTGATAAAAATTCAAAATTGTTGATAAAAATTGTTGTATAGGGTTTAGTGGCGCAAAATCCCATTAAAGGGCAGAATATTATAGTAGGGGCATATAACGGAAAATGACATACTGCTTTTGAAAACACGCATTTTTCCACAAAAATTTTCTATATTGTTTTTCCTTCTCCATGTGTACTGATACTGTTCAGACACTAGGCGAAATGCTTATTTAAATGAATATGAAGTCATATTTAAAAGAAAACGATCACTTTCTTAGATAAAACTAAACATTTTAACACAAATGCGTCTAAAAACATAAATTATGGAAATTTTTACTCTCCGGAATTGAGATTAGAATCTCAAGTAAAGAGTGCTTCTGTTCACATAAAAGATGTTGCTGACAATCGGGACTTCAAGTTTTGAGTTAAAATGATTTTTAAATGATCAAACAAAATACAAATTTTTAAAAAATGATGAATATGGATATGAGAAGTGCGTATGCAAATCTTGAGAAAGTGAAAATTGCTGTTTTCATTCCGGAAATCCAAGCATAAGAGCCTCAATTGATAACCACATCCAAATAACTGATCTTTATTACATTTTACTGATTAAGTATCTATATTATAAAATACAAACGTATCTGTGCGTAACGCTGAAGTCATTTTGCGAATGGCAACACTTTACAATCAAATTTCGGTCTTGAAATTTTCGCTACTGCAATTTTTTAATCTTCTGACCATCGTACATTTTCAATTTTCGCGGCACAGGGAAAAAAATTACTTTCAAATGCAATTTGTTTAAAAACTGCATTCATTGACTGATGTATTATATTTTCTAAAATAATTTTTAAGCATGATTTTTTCTAAGTTTATCTTATCACGTGCCGGTTTCAATACATAATAATAATAAACATTTTGCACATAAAGCAACAAACATTTTTCAGCATTTGTTTCTGACTATTTTTGCATAACGAAATTAATACTTCCTCTATAAACAAAAATAAAAGAATAATATTAAAAAAACCACCAATCTAACATATTTGTGAAAGACAAATTAACGAAATTAATACTTCTTTTATAAACAAATAAAAGAATAATATTGAAAAAAAAAAAACACAAATATAACATATTTGTAATCGTACAATTTAAATTTTTAGATCATCAAATAGGATTTTTTTTTTCAAATGGAATTTGTTTGCTAAGTTCATCTCAGTTTACTGATTGTCTATGGTTTTAAAAACAATTTTAAAGCATGGAATATTTTTTAATTTATCTATATCGCGCGGAGTTCGATTTCGAAAGATTAATCCGATTGTCCTTAAAAGAAAATAAAGAGTTCATCATTTTCTTACGGCTAATATTCATTAAAAAAAAATTCCCTATGAATAAATAAATAAAATAATATAAATAAAACACAAATTTACCAGACATGGTATAAGCTCTGAAATTACCAGAATATAAAAGGATGCCATAAGTAGCAAAATCTTGGCAAGTAACTCTTAGCATGCGGCTAATAAGAAAATATCGCTTTTGATAAACTTCAAAAATTTATTTGATTGTATAATTCGTATTTTCCATATGAAAAATGTTTTTTTTAAATGTAAGTGGTCATTCTAAAAAATTTATTGCATATAAAAAAAATATTAGTTTTCAATTAAAAAAATGTTTTCGCCTGTATTCTTTAACCCGGGAAGCCCGGGTACGATCCCCTAGTTTTTATAATGGATTAAAGTTGCAAGTTCTGTAAACAAAATAATAATAAAACAAATGTCATAAAAGATTTCAAAAAATTGTCAATTTTAAATTTAATGGTACGTTAGCGCAACATTGACCGAATGCATGGAAATACCAAATGCATTTTATTTCTCAAATAAAGTATTATTTTTCATGCACGAAACTTTTTTTTTTTGTCTTAATGAATGTAATTTAAGCATATTTCAATGAAAATAATACCACATTTTATAAAATTTCCATGCTTAGCCTAAAATAAGTTAAAAATGCTTGAAAGCAAGTTAATTTAATAATATAATAATTAGCGAAATTTCTTTGTAAACGTACTCTGCTCGCATTTTTCAGTTTTCTTACGTTGTACTTTAACTCGTAGAAGAACAATCTTCTCCGTAGAACCATGTAACTTGAGAAGGAAATAAAAAGAAAGTCCTCTTCCTATGATCGAACTTATTTTCAATTCATCTATTTTTATAAGACTAGATACGACATTGTACAGTCGTGGAAAGAAAAAAGTAAACACCCCTACCAACTAACTCCTCAACAAATTATCGTAGAAGAAAGTTACTGGTACCGAACGATTGGAAATAAAGTCTACTTTTAAATGATGTATATAAAATTTGCTTAGGGGTCATCTACATATTAAAACAAACCCATACTTCGTTTTTTTCATTGGCTATACCCAATTTTAACAAGACATTTCAAATCTTCGATTGAAACTAATGCCTAGATACCAAATTCCAAGTCAATTGAATGATAAATTTTTGAATTATAAACATGCAAAATTTAGTGCTTCTAATGTTAAATTACATTTTCATATTTTTATTAATATCTCCTGAAATTATACTCTTAATGTGTTTTTTGTAGTCATTTTTTGTAAAGCAATAACACTAAAATACCCAAACATAATACGTTCAATTTGCAAAGTTTGCAAGTTTATGATATGAATTATGAAATTAATATTCGAAAAAATTATAAATTACCACCTACTATCCTCTAATCTAGAAGTCTTCAATGACTGCTTGAGTGGCACTTAAGATGCCTTGATCAAGAAGGGGGCTCTCTCGGTCAACAATGGAGTACCGAACTTCAATTTGGATACAGCGCCTAAAATACACTCGGATTAAAATAATTAATTTCTCGTAAACTTATCGTACGAATTGCATAAAAATTTGTTTTTAGGCTAATTAAAGGGTGTACAGTTCATTTATGCTGTCAGAATTGTGTACCGCTATTGAAGAAAACAAAGTGGTTCGTTTTAATATGTAGATGACACTCTAAGCAAATTTTATATACATCATTTAAAAGTAGACTTTATTACCAATCGTGTGGTACCAGTAACTTTCTTAAACTATATTTTTTTGCAGAGTTAGTAAGGGTTGTTTACTTCCCCCCCCCCCCACGACTGTACCTGTTTTTCGCAATGATCAAAATTTAAAAACATTAATTTATAAAACAGTTCAAGTGTTCAAAAATTGCATGAAAATTAAATGTAAAAAAATATACACTCATCAAAAGTGTACGCTCATATTGAAACAAATTCCCCATCAAAATAGTGTATAATAATCTATATACAGGGTTTTATTTTCTGTGTCTTTGGGATGTGTAGCGTATTTTTAAGGAAATTGTGCGTTTTTTATTTGTACTAAATATTTGAAAATTACAGGGTTGTTTCATAAAGAACTTCCTAAATTAAAATTTCAGCAATTCATCAACAGTATTAAATATACAGATGAAATAAGTGAAATGTCTATAAGGTGGTTTAGGAATTTCGTAATCAGTAATTTAAAAATAATTCTGATTTTGTCAATAGGTAGCGCTTCACTACCTGAAGTTATTCGCTTCTTAAAAAATTTTTGAAGGAATATTCTAAAATGGCAAAAAATAAAGTTGCCGAAAGAAGTGTGCCGTGAAATTGAAAATATTTTAAACAAGTTGGAAATTGGACGTCAAACATGGCAAATGAGGTGCGTTCGTACTATAATTAGCTTTATAAGTATTTTTTGTACTGCATATTGTACTGAATGTATATTTTTGTGCACTTCATAAGTGCATATCAATTTAATTCTGTTCGGAAGGCTGTAACATCATTAAAATGCACTTGAACTATTTTTTCCCCATTGGCCATAATGTAAATGAAAATTTTTGACTGTCCTTGTAATTAAACTATACATCCGATTTTAATAAAATTTGAAATAACTCCACAAATTTATGCAACAATTATATATTTTAAATTTCAAACGATTCGGTTGAGTAGTTTTTGCGCTGTTATATGCGGACAGACGGACAGACAGAGGAACTGAACGAGGACTATAGTTGCTGCTTATTTATATCATTACGAACGCACCTAAAAAGATAAGATATAAGATGTAAAGAGTAAAGACTGTTGTGTATGTTCAAAGAGGAAAATTAAGAGCTGCCTATTGGAGACACCTTTGAAAGATACTACACGATGGAGAACTATATAATATAAATTTTACATAAAATTGAAACATAATAATGTGTTACTTATATCTAAAGTTTAAAAATGAATTAATAAATTTTGTCTTTCCTTCATAATCTTGCATATTGCTCGTTTAAAGAAAATTAATCCCTGTCAGCATGAGAACTGTGTAGGGTAGTCCGACCAGTAAGTGAACAGCCCCCAGTGAATGAGCAATTGGTATATATTTTAATAGAATAAGGTTTGAAAATCTCCCAACTAGATGGGGCTACAACATTGCCTTAATTCTATTCACTAGAAAGCTATCGCATTCATGTTTGGTTACTGAAGTCACGTTACTTTACTTTGAGAACATGTTGTATTTTTCATGTCTGAGAAATACATTTTTTCTATGCTGAAATAATAAGCTAAGTGCTTTATCATTTCATATGTTTGATAAGAATTTACTGTTTTTATTTGCAATATGCACTAATTTTATTCTACATACATTAAATATATATATTATAGTTATATTTCTAATCGTTTTAACCATTGTAGAATATGTACAATTTGAGAATAGGGATGTTTAATAACTGGTTAGATAAATGTTAAAAATCCAATGAATGAACAACTGTTCATTCACTGGAAGTAATACATTAGGCTACTTTTCCTAGTGAATGAACTGTTTTGGGCTTTATGTTTTTCTGGCTTTTCTTATACCTATATTTTGAATTAAGTGATTTTTCAGCAATAGTAACAAATAAAAAGTTAACAGATATAAAAACATAACAAAAGATCACATACACATACATTGTTAAAGGTAATAATTATTAATGACATTCAAGTCTTACTTTTTCCATGTTTTTGGATGATTAATAGAAATATTCTTACTAATGACCAAGAAGATTCCTCAAAAAGGAAATATGGGAGGTTCAAGTACTCTAGAGAGGAACTTGCAAACGCTTCACAAGCCATAAGGGTCAGGTCAGCTCAGTTAGAAGGCATCTCTTCATTTTAATATTACAAAATGAACGATGTCTATCAAATTGCGAGGGAAATCAACTGGAAGTAAGCGTATGGGACATTTCCTGTGTTGCCCTTTGAAGAAGAAAAACTCCTTGGACATTGGTTAGTTGGAAAGGGAACATTAGATTTACAATGCATGAGGATGAACTAAAAGGTGATGTTTACAATATCATGAAACAGACAGGAAAGAAAAATCTATTTATAGGCAAAAATCCAGGTGAGAAATGGATGACTCTTTTTTTTTTTTTAAATAGCATCCAAGTTTGGAAATATGAAGTAAGCACCATGACAATATCTGGACCACAAGTCCACATGTGGTGGAAGTGGCCTGCAGTAAAGTATAAGATTTGGTATTTTAAGGATCATATGAAATGCATAATAAAAACATTTGAATTTGTTTCTGTAATATCCTCCCGTTCATCTGGAGTTATTACTGAAATGAGGAAGTACAGGGCCAATTATTTTAGGAAATAGAATTAGTGTTTTTTTTTATCTGTAATTTACGATTAATTTTTAAAATTAACAAAGTGACAATTTTTCAAGCTAATTAATTATTGTTCTGGATTTTAAAAAAATCGTAATTCAGTAAAAACATGTTATAAGGTATTTGTACAAGTAGTCAAATAAGTAAAGAACTGTTAAATTTAAGTATTTTTAAATTTCTGCCTGTTCATTCACTGGGAAATTTTGCGTTCATTCATTGGTAACAACTGTTCATTTACTTGGTTTTTGTGTCTATTACTATTAAGGCAGCCTTAGCATCCCCAGCAAGTAAAATATAAAACTCCTTTTGTTATTTTTTAATTATTTGTAAACCAACAAATGTATTTGCACTGTCAAAGACCAATAGGTACTGTTTATTAAAATATAATGAATCATTTTCTTTTTAAATGCGCTTAAGTGTTCATTTACTGGTCGGTCTACCCTATAAGCTTTATACGACTGCAAAAGGTTAATCACATTTCTGAACTCGGAATGTCAGTTTTTAGGATGCTATTAATTCTCAATTAATTTTTTTTTCTTTTGCTGCGTAACTGAATTTATGCATGGAATAGTAACAAAAAAGTTAATTTTAATTTTAATGTTAATGCTGTTAATTTATCATGTTTGTCTGTAAAAGCTGTTTGCCGAACATGAAAACGCTTACTTGAGAATGCTCAGCGTCCAAAAAAAAAAAAAAAACCTGTGCTCCAATTTGATAAAACTAATAAATATAAAATAAACTACTCTTAAAACGTTTCCGAAAATCATCGTTGACATCAACAGAAACTTTGTCTTTATAACCACTTCTTCATAGCTCGAAAATATATTGTTTTCTGAGGTTTCTAAAAGGTAACGAACGCCTCACAATGGAGTATTTGACCCGAAATCCTGGTCAAAAATATTTTTCGTTGTAAATATAGTCCGATTGGTTTGAAATTCTTAGATGTTATTGGGTATCACTATGGCATGTTTGGTATTGTAAATTAAGTCTATGGCCTTTACGGTTCATTTACAGAGACACCCGAAAGAATTCCCTTACATTATGGTCTATGGGGAAAAATCGTTTACTCTGTATTTTAATGATATCACACTTTTAAACGTGCTGAAATTTATATACATCACTAAGGTGTACTAAGGCACTTATTGTAGAATATGGTGTGCATAAAATATATCGTTCGTTTACAGGGACACACAAAAGAATATGGCTGAAGAATAAATTTAACTATTGAAGTCAATGACCAATAATTGCTGGAAGTGCGTTTGTAGTTGTGATAGGCGATTTAAAATAGAACAATTTTTCTAAATATTACTTGGTGTGGATACATCCTATATATCATATACAGGGCTGCACAAAAGTTCTCAAGTACATTTCCGTTTATTCACGGAAATGGCTGAATGGACATTTTTAACTGTGCTATGTGTTTCACTGAACTAACTTTATGATGTATACATACAAATCCATAGCTTAGTTTAATATTTTATATCTTAAAAGCTGACGAATTGTAAGTAAGATTTTAACACTTCAAATAATAATAAATATACATTTTACAAATATTTTGACAATTAAGAAAAGAAAGAGTCATCATTTAAGAAGAGCAAAAAGAAAAAAGAAGTTAAAATATTAATTTACTAAGTAGATATTTTAAAAATACGAATAAATCACATGTTCATTGTCTTAACATTACCGAAGGGAGTTTGGAAGTTGAGAGACTTGTAACCTTAACTATTAACTGTTTTTAAGAGGAAAGTAATTGTTGATAGGTTTGTCTTATTCACTATTAATGTTTAATTAAATGTATTTAATTTTACTATATATAAAACTTAT
Organism: Maratus speciosus; assembly: GCA_963932465.1. Taxonomy (NCBI): domain Eukaryota; kingdom Metazoa; phylum Arthropoda; class Arachnida; order Araneae; family Salticidae; genus Maratus; species Maratus speciosus. The sequence continues at coordinate 339,062,838 of OZ010795.1, read as the reverse complement.
TATTTACATTTAATAATGCTTATTACATTTAAATTACATTTAATCATTGCATTTAATTTATGTTTAATAGTGTCATATTTAATAGTAGGTTCAGTAAATTGGAATCTATATAGCATAGATTGCTAGTTTTTGAATGTATTTAATATATTACCAGTTTCAAAGTGACTCTTTAGAACTCTCCATCTTCTTCATCACTTCCTTCTTGGCATTTATCGGAACTACCATCAGACATTGCTGGAAGAAGTTGTAGGGTCTCGCTACTGTATGGCTTGCTCTTTTTAGTTGATAAACGGAGTTATTAGAAAATAGGAAGTTGCTTATTTTCACGTACATTATAAAAGGAAATTTTAAATAAAATTTTCTTGGTGCCGCTTTTCAGTTTTGGAATTAAAATTATGTGTCCCTTTTTAAGAACACCGCCCTCGAAAGGGTTAATTCCCTCCTTTCTCTCCTCATGTTACACACATGAGCCCCAAGAACTAATTATGGAACCATTTTTCAATAAATAAATATATAACATTTGAAGGTGGTCGGATATTTCTATCAAAAGATATCGAGTTGCGTGCGTATGTACGTGCCTATGTACGTACATATGTACGTACGTACAGACATAAAGACAGAATATGTAGGTGCAAAAGCTCTCCGGTAATATCCTGTGAGCTAAAAACCTGCAATACGACAGCAAATGTATAGTTCTCATCTCTTCAATTCGATGGCCGCAAAACAGAACATTTAAATAGTCATAAAAAAAATTTTATAAAAAAATGGCAACAATATGCGAAAGATTTTTTTTTTGCAGAAATTGACACTCAAGACTATAACTAATACGATTATAATTCAAACATGGCTGGGCAAAGCGCGGCATATATTTAAAAAGCTTTCGATATGCATAAATCAGAGCCAAAAACGCTTTAAAAATAACACTTTCACACATTTAATGTTTTTTTATTACATTAAAAACGAAACTATTTAAATTAGCACATAGTTTAACACTAAGCTCTGACCTTTGTTAAATACGTAAGCCATGTTTAGTTTCAATTCAACAATTCATTGAGCCACAAAAAAATTATATTTAAACATAACAACAATGCCAAAAAATAACAAAAAATCGCGTCTTCTCAGAAAGAAACTTCCGCTTCAGCTGAGGTCAGGATCCACCGGATATAACTCAGGCTCCTAAAATAGACATAGATCGATGCAGCAATTAGTTAGCAATTAAAAAATGTGATTTTTACAATTGTTGGCGAAATTTTAATTTTTGCATTTTTGACCAGGTTTTAGGATCAAATACTCCACTGTGCGCCTTTTGGAATCGTAGGAAACTCGGAAGAAGATATATAATTCATAAAGCCAATCCGATTGATGATACTGTTTTGTTCCAACAAGATGCTCTCGGTGTAGAACTTGTTAATTTTAGCTCCAAATCGATCTCTGCATAAAGTTTATTAAAATGCTGGCATTTAACGAATTATTTTCCTATATTTAGTCATGCTTTCTTTTTTCATTATTTTTTTACAGCTGTTAAAATTTAGTAATATATTTTTGAAAACTGATCGAACATATTGCGACGCATAGATTGAGAACCGATGGTTTGGAATGTTGCTATACATACACTGTTAAAAAAAGTCAAATATTTCTTAATCTTTGACGATGAACCAGGAACAAAAGATATAATAACCTCTCCCAATTTACCCTGAATCTGTGGCTAAACGATCCACGAAGGATCTGGACCTACAGCGCCCATCCCTGTTTCCTTGACCCTGAAATTCGAGGTGCTATATAGCATATCTCCCGGTCACGTGGTTAGCCTAATGCGGGACCCTCGGTGTTTAGTTCAAGCAAGCTTTGTACTCATATTATACTATGTTCACATTGAATACCTTAAGATATCTCAAGCCGCCGAACTCATTGACAGAGTTCCACAAACTCTCTTAGTGAGTTTCGACTGACTTCGGCTAGATACAGGAACGACCACTCACTCTCGTTGGCTATTAAGCTTCGCTTTTACTGATTGGCTGTTGCGGCCGTTTTTATTTTAAGCGCATGCGCATACTTTACTTTTCTTCAGATCACGGACACAGTGACGCTACTAAGATATCTTAGGTAAGCTTTTCGATGTGAACAGGCATTCAATTCCGAGAGGGTACCACTTCAAAACTGGCGGTCTAAGATATCTTAAGTTTCTAGTGTGAACAGGGTGTTATCGACTCTGAACGAATGAAAGGCTGAGTGAATCTTTTCCAGCCGGGAGTCGAACTCTGGACTTCCAGCGAGGAGGTGGGATCCTCTGAGCACCACGCCACTGGGCTTCCTTCCGAGTTACCCATGATTCCGAAACCTGTTCTTCATTTTTAGAAATCTCAAAATATAATTTATTTTTCAGATTTAAAAAAGCATTTATAGAAAAGAAAATTTCTTTTGCTGTCACTGATTCTTGGAAAAGTTTCTTAGTCGCTTTTATAATGTATTAATCAATTTTCTGGTGCTGGAACATCGGTTTTTAGGATACTATTTAATCTCAGTTTAACATGTTCAGTAGCGTAATTGAATTTAAGCGTGCATAATTTATCGTGTTTGTCCGTAAAACATATTTTTTTAATATGAAAATGTTTACTTCAGAATTGATAACATTGAAAAACCTACAATACGGGTTGCGAAAACTGATTACTACACTATAAAAATTACTCGAAAATGTTTCCGTAAATCAATGGTAGCAAAAGAAACTGTTTTTGAAGATGTTTTTTTAAATCCTGAAAATATATTCGTTTTTGATGCGTCTAGAGCTAAAATATGCTCTTCTGAATCGGATGAGGTTATTATATATTTTCGTTCAGGTTATATTATATTTTCCTAGAATAAAAATATTTTTATTTTTTTTTACAATATATCTAAACAAAACGAAATTTATTATCGTTACAAAAATGGTTTTCCAGCATACTTACATCTTTTATTGTAAAAGCAGTTTACAGCCATTTGAAAATAATGAATGTAATTAGGTCAATAGAGAGTAGAGGTCTGTACGGGTCGAAATGTTCAGACAAAGGGCCGACACGACACGTAAAAAAGATTTTTTGGCCCATCCTGGTATGAAAGTTAAAAGTTCGGACAGAGCCCTGCCCGTTTAAATTTTTTTTTGGCTCATTTAAAATTTTTCATTCATAAAAAAGTCCCCTGGGCTGCGATATTTATTTATTTATTTTTAATACTTCTCTAATTGTATGTAAATGCTTTGGTTATTATTAATATCGTTAATCCATATTCCATGCTTTCGAAACTTAAAAATTTCAAAAATTCTTTACAGTAAAATCCTCTAAGACGGAATCGCATAGGAAAAAAAAAAGTCAGTTATAGACAGGTTCCCTTCTTAGCAGGTGCATCGTCTGTTGTAAATGTATTATATTCTTTTCGCAAGTATTATTATATTAATTTTACATGGGTCAACGGATTTTTCCTTTTGAGACAGGTTACCGTGACAGGCAGGTTCTTTTTATGCAGGTTTTACTGTACTTTAATTTTATTGCCTACAAATACGATATGCGAGGCATTCTTACATAATTTTAACTTTCAGGAATAAAAATCCGTTGAAATTAAATTTAATAAAATAACATTTTAAATTTATAGAAGAATGTCTTAATGATTCAAAATAAAGAAAAAATGGTGATGATTTTTAATAATATTTTATTTAACTGAAGAACAAAGTTAAACTTGCGAGTTTAACTTTCCTTACCGTCCCCTTGACATTTTATCTGTCTAACTTTTTATTTTCTTCTAAATTTTTACTTATAATGAATTCGCATAGTACCCATAGAACATTTCAATATGAAATAATAACAATGCAGTATTTTAGTATAAATTTTTGGTGTAACACTGTCTTAAAGGCTGAAATTTAGCAGTTTATATTATTTTCTGCTGAATTATTTAATTATTATTTACTTGTAACACACATGCTCCAGACATGCTAATTTATTATAAATACCTACCAGGGTTCCAGAAAAATAATTTGTTATTTAAAATATTTTACGAAGAATTTCATGGTTGCAAACAGAAATATAATAGTAAGGGACGATAAGGCCTGTAGCAGGTAATTACGATTAAGTATTTAGAACATTGTTTCTCCAAATGTTGGTCGCGAACAGATAACGGGAGACTGCAGCTAATGCGAAAAAATAAAATGTTTCTGAAAAAGAAATGCCTGTTATTAAATAATAATAATCAAATATTACATATTGGTACTGATGCCAATATAGTCTGATAAGTAAACGTAAGCATGTATTCATACACAGCTGCATTTATTTATCGCTTGAAAGCTTTACTATATGTGGATTTACTTTTGAAATACACAGAAGCAAATTATTTTCAAATACAGAAGAACCTCGATTATCCGAACTAATTGGGGCCGGACCTCTGTCAGAAAATTGAAATTTTCGGATAATCGAGAATGCTTCAATTTTAAGAGTAAGGACAAATATATGCGCTATTTCTTATTATGATAACAAGTGCTTAATAAAAATAAAACAATAGCAAAATAGAAACAAGAATAAATTACCTTACTTTTAGTTTTGAAATTTAGTACCTAATTACATATATCACAAGGGTTTGAAAAAACGTTTTGTTTGTCGCAGTTTCAATTGCCTTTAATTTGAAGCTCTATCAGGGAGTTTTTAAATATTATTAGTTCACCAGTATCACAGACTTTCTGCTGCTCCAGCCATGCTAAAACTTTTGCAAAACATTCAAAAGCCTCAGACTTGCTAATTTGTTCGTTTTCTTCGTTGCACTCTGCGGCTTACGGAAGCTCAAGTTAAATTCAAAGGAACTCTAAAAAAGGGATAGAAAATATTTATATGCACTCGCAGTTCGGAAAGGACCGTTTGCACACAAGGAATATGACAGTTAAAAAAAAAAAAAAAAAAAAAAAAAAAAGGTTTCAAAAATGGATTTTGGTTAACCGAGAGTTTCGGTTAAAAGAGTTCCGGATAAAGAGGTTCTACTGTAATTTAGTTTTTGATGCTACTATTGAAGAAAATGCTTTCCGCACAGATAAGAAATAAAAAACATACAGGATCATTGTTTTGAAAGAATCTGTTACTAAGATTTCATTTAAAAAGTATAATAAAACAGGCTATTTACTTTTTTTATGGATGCATGGAAGGTCTCAATACTTAAAAGTCTTAAAAAGGATGATTCATAATAAAATACATGTGAGCCATTCTACGATCATTTTAACTTTCAGGAATAAGAAACATGTGAAATCCAACTTAAAAAACACAGCATTTTTAGATTTCTAATATTAAACTTTCATGTTCTTATAGCTATAATTAGAAAATGTTCTTATTCAGCATTAATGTTTAATACTATACTATCCCAGTGAGACCCTTGCCACCCATTTAATAGTGAAATAGAACAGGGATGGTAAGAAAGGGATAGTAAGGAAAAAGGGGCGGTAATGAAAATTACAATGCTTGAAATTGATATTTAAATGCTGATTTAAATTCTGCAGTAAATTTCCTGTCAATTTACAAAATTACAAAATTACAAATTGTCAAAATTACAGCCATTTTTTCTCTAGGATACTTCTGCATGAGAAAAAAAGTGTGAAAAAATTCTGGGGCTGCATTTGGAGTGATTTTCTGTACAATTTTAGCATGAGGGACGGTAAGAAATCTAAAATCCAGGTACAGAAAAAAAAAAAAATAATAATAACAACCGTAAAAATGTGTGCAGGTTAATTTTTTGCTACATATTTATATAAAACATTAGTCACAGTTTTGGAAAAAAAATTACGTCGAATTACTTTTGTTGAAGCAGTTTTATACAGACAGTTCCAAACTTAAAAATCACCACCAGGGCAGGGGCTTAAATCCTGGAGGGGATACGGGTGGGGGCTGCAACAACTCCCCAAAAATCAGTCGGAAAACTTCCCGTACGATCAGAAAAAAGTCGTATTAACCTATAAAAACTTATAAATTGGAAAAGCGAAAAAAATCAGTAGGAAAAGTTCCCGTTCAATCGGAAAAAAGCACATATAGTCGAAAAAAATGTTATTAACGCATAAAAACTTGTAAATTAAAGAAATGTTTCTTTAGCTTTTAATTAAATAAGAAAATCAAGATGTTCTTGTTAAGAATAAAAACAATTTTTTTTTTCTGTTTTTCAATACGATTACATACAACTAATTAAATGTTTGTGGAGATTGTATCGTAAAAATACAGAAAGAATACTTTGCATGCCTAGTTTTGTTTATCTTATAGAACGTAAAATGCAAAAAAAAAACCTCATACTTTTCAAATTTATTTTTAAAATTTGGGTTTTAAATAGTGTAAATGAAAAAAGCGCTGAGTACTCGTTTTTCCCACCTTTTTTGCTGACCCGCTGTTTGAAATTGGGGCCCTCGGCAAATTGTATTTTTGGGGGGAGGGAGGGGGAATCCAAAATATCATTCCATGTATATGGATTCAATATCGTCCGATTGGGATTCCTGGCCCGTGGGTGTATGTGGTACAAAATACCCCCTTAGCTGCACTTTCTCGGAGGCTATACTTATTTAATATATATATATATATATATTATGTGATGCCAAGGCAAACATTGGCCGATTTTTGTTGGAATGATGCATTTACAAAAATCGCTGTTTAAACATTATTTTTAAAATTTCTGCAGGCTGCCGGTGACGCTTCTATTCACAAACTTCACCTGGCAAGTGTTTCAGAACCTTTACACACTCCACTGGACTGGACAATACATTTAAATAAAATGAGAAAAAATCTTCCAATACCTCCAGTAATAATCCTTCCATTGAGGTTGAATCTGGTGTCGAAAATGAAGCCAGTGGAGAAAGAAATGCTGTTGGAAGCATAAAAATTACTGAAAAGAGGCAAAATATATTTTCTTTTTCCGGTGAAAAACGAAATAAAAACCATCAAATGCTTGGAAGCAGAAAATGATTCTCAAAATATGAAATCTTCACTCGCTGAAAAGGATGCCCTTCCTTAATTAAGTTGTTTAGAATGAGTAGATTTAATGGATCAAGAATTAGAAGACTCTAAAAAATTTAAAAAGATGTACTTGAAAATTATTTACCAAACACTGAATACACTTTAACAACTGCTGAAGAAAGTATTAAACATTTGCAAAACTATTATTCTGCTGCTTTACGAAATATTAAGTTAGCGATAGAAAATATGAAGAAAATTGATAAAGAAATAACACCAAACATTATTGTACAGTCTGTTGAGCATGATCCAGGAAAAATGCCAGACATATTAACCGATTTTCAAAGAAAATCTGTAATAAATATTGGTTCTTGTCGCCCAGTTTTGACACTATTCCCAATAAGCTCTGAAATACCATGTGGGAAACAAAATAAATTTTGCGGTTCCTGGTATAAACAGTACCCACACATGTAGAGTATTCTATAGTTAAAGACGCTGCATTTTGCTTTGTGTGTAGCTTATTTCACCAGCCTTAAGAAGAAGATGCCTGGTGTTACGCGTGGAGTTCTTTTATGGCAAAAATTTAAAAGTTTGGGTAAGCCCAAACTGGGAAATAATCACAACATTTTTCTTCGGAATCTCACAAAAAGGATATGACATTTTATTATAATTTTTAAAATAAATCTGGTCATATTGATATCTTTTTGGTTAAAGTAGCCCGTCGCAGTACTATTAAGAAAAAAATTGAAAATATGAGAAACAATGCTGCTGTTAAAATACTAATTGATGTTACAAGAACGTTTGCAAAACAAAACGTAGCATTTCGTGGCAGTGACCGAGATGATGATGGAAATTTTGTGCAAATAGCTTGTTGCTGGACATAATAAGAATTTTCAGTTTTGGCTTGATGATGCAAAATTTCGCCCTTATCGAACAGCATATTTATGACCATCTTCAGAAAAGGAGTTCATTTATTTAGTGAAGAAGTGCGAGAAAAAATATTGATAACTAGAAAACAGGAATTCTGTTTTTTCAGAATTTAGTGTTGCCCTCGATAAAAAAAAATATATATGTATATATAAATAGTGCAAAACATTTTTCAATTTTAAGACTTAAAGCACACACATTTATTTTATGTAAAATGACATCATTCGCATCCGCTTAAGAATTCCACATTTATGATCCACTTTTAAAGATCTGCAGTAAAGCATGGATAGGATATCACTATCGCAAAATAATATACAAATGCAGCAAATGATGTCGTCATTAAAGAAACTCGACAAAAAAAGGCTATCTAATGATTCACAGACCCTCATTTGTTTGTAACATTAATATAGACGATTTCAGTCGTGACGTCAGTGATGACGTTTTGGTTGGAAACTGACTTCAAACAAACGGTTGCTATGTTGTATTTTCTATTTTGTTTGTGTGTTGCGACTATATCTTATATCTATATCTCACATCTAAGTGTTTTAATACTTGATATGTACTGATAACGTTTTCCACGATTTATATTTAAAAAGAAATGACGCATAGCAACCGTTTGTCTGGAGTCAGTTTCCAACCAAAATGTCATGACTGACGTCACACTGAAAGCGTCTATAGATACTTAAAATTAAATATAGCTTATAATAGCTCCATGTTTTAACAGAAAATATTCGTTTATGTTTTTACAAAATAGTACGTATTTTAATTACATTTTCTTTCGGTTGTTATAAGAAAATGGCAACAAAAAGATATAATTGCTATTTTTCAACTATTTGCCCTTTACTTTCTACATAAATAGAGAACTTGAGTTGCCAAAATTAAACAAATAGTGCTAAAAACTACAAAAAAATTAATATTTCAAAAATAAATGGAGATACAGTTTTCAAACAAATTGCATTTAAAAGTACTTTTTTTTCTCCAACACGACGGTATAAAAATTGAAAATGTGCGATAATTGCTATAGAGTATTTAATCCTATTGCTTTTTTTTTACGGATGGCTTCTGTAAGGTAACGTTATTTTTTGGAATTGACACAAAATAATCTGGGAGAAAGAAACAGCATACCGTACCGGGGGCTAAAAGTATGAAGCATTTTCAGTTTTAGCCGACACCACCCAGACATATCGCACAAGGATATAATGTTATTGGTAATAAGGATCAATCAATTCAAACAATGGAGGGTTTTCTAGTGGAGTATCTTCTGAGTGCCACAGAAGTTCGAGACAAGAGTGGGGAGGGATTGGCTAACTCTATTTTAATGAATTTGAATGCCAGAGAAATAAATTTAGATAGTCTTTGTTTCCAAAGCTACGATTTTACATCTTCTGTGTCTGGGATTTTTCTAGGTACACAGAAAAAGCTTAGCGAACAAGTAAAAATTTAATTTAAAAAATCAGAAAATCTGACTGCGTAAAAAGCGAACTAATTAATTATTTCTCAATAATGTAAAACTATTTTTATATTACTTACCTTTTTTTTTATTTACTTGCATTGATGACTTTTAAGTTGTGTTTAATTGTTAGTTTCTATCTATAAATATTGTTTTGATGAGGCCCAAAGATGTCTACGAAGATTAAAGTTGCAGTAAAGCTAGAGATCTTACCTACACAACTTCCAGGTTGTGTAATATTTAAACGGAGCTTCTGACGGTAAAATAGTCAAAGAAACATCGTCTTCATTTTGAAAGACATATCCAAGGATATGCCACTCAATATGATGCGTAATTTTTTTTTCGTCTCTACTGCCATTTTGTATTTTACGGCCGCCATTTTGAATTTATAAAAATAAAACCTAGCCTATAACCATCGGACGTTTAAGACGAATCGATAGAGACCTCATTCATTAAAATCCATCCAGCCGTTGGGATGTTTCGAGGGTATAAAGAAATCCACGTACCCAGATACGCGTGAAACGTGAAACACATAACCCTTCTTGGTAGACGAGTAAAAATTAGGTCGCAATATTATCTACATACCATGTCAAGCTCATCGCAAAATTTCAGCGTTTTAAATTTTGGCCTTTTTTTAATGTCGTAGACGTGCACAGGTAGCAGGAGTCCTTATGCTTAACTCAAAACTTTGTGAATTTCTATCTGGAGTGGAGTCTATGTGAATAAGTATGCCATGCACAGAAAAAATAAAATTCATTAAACCCTTTATTGGTAAGAAATGGACAACGAATCCGTAGCTCTTCAATCCAGTTTTATCAAATTTTGTACAACCACTGATTTTTAGAGACGTATATTAATAATTCAAAAATCACATCAGCGCTGTAAAACATTTAAAACTTATTTGACAATTGGGACATTAACTTTGGGACATGAGTGTATACATATATATAAGAAATTGCCGGCATTTTCTTTTTCATAGTACTCGGAAATTTTCTTCTTGGAGTCCGAAATTTATGAGTCAACACAACCCCCCTCCCCCTACGCGACTAGAGTGATTTACGCCCCTGTACCAGGGGCACGGGACGGTAAGGAATTTCATGGTACATTTTGAGCCCCAGCGTCGTCCAAAACTTATTTCTCGTTAACATTGTTATACAATCATGTAATGACATATTTTCCAATATAAGAAATAAAAATAACCCCAAGAATATCTACTAAAATAAAAGTTATTATTCTGAGACTTAAAAGTCAAAATTATGTGAGAATGCCTCATGTACTATTCTTTAAAAAGAATAACTTTAACATTTATATTGTAGAATAGTGGCGATTTAAAAATATAGGATTTTTTTTATTATTATTTATTTATTTATTTATTTTTTTTTTATTTATTTTTTTTTTTTTGTTTTACAAATTTGGGCCGAGTCAAACTTTACTGATTTTTGCACAGGCAGGGCTGCGACAATAATTTTCATATTGGCTGTGTCGGGACTGAGATAGAAAATTTCAACCAGTGCAGACCTCTGGAAAGAATGAAGTTCCAGCCGACGCTCAGATAGGAAAAAAGAAGCCAGGCTGGGCCAAGCCGAGTCTGCAGAAGAAAAGTAAGATCCGACCTGGTCCAGAAATAGTGGTGACCAGATCATGCCCGGCGCGAGCCTCCCGTAAAATGTATGGCCCGGTTTCGGCCCGGCCCGGAAAAAGGGAAGACTAAGACCGGCCTGACCCGAGAATCGTGAATAAAAATTGACCCGAGTTCGGCCCGCGAACCTATCTAGAACTTCGAGCCAGGCCCGTAAATAGGTTGACCTTGGAAAAAATTTAATAACATATTTCTCGTCATGTTGAACATATTTTCATAGTCTGTGAATGAAGCATTATTTTCCATTCTAGAATGAAATTTACTTTTAATGTACATCTATTTATATTAGCCTTTTTCAATTGAACTATAATGTAAATATATAAAGTTTTTTTTTCTATAAATTTAATGTAAGTCTAGAAAAAATTACTATATTAAATAAATTAATTCTTCAGCAATTACATAAGACGGTTAATTTTTCTTTTTTGAATGACAACGAATAAACTTAAATGTGTTAAACAAATATTTAAGTACGTCTTTTCTAAAACAAAATTAAATAAAATCACCAAAATTAATTCTTTTTTTTCATGAATTAAGAAAAATAAGTTTCTTGGAACATCTGAGGATTAATAATAATGATAATAAAAGCTCTAATTTCTGTAATAGTTTATTTTTGTCTTATTAAATATAATTTAACTGGAAAACTAATTTTTGAAGCTTTACTTAAATATTTGCTATCACAACATTGGCTTATGAAAATTTACTAGTTATACAAAAGCTCTCTCGGTTAAGCAAAAACTTCATGAATATTTTAAAGGCATAGACTTTTAGATTTTAAAAGCAAAGAATGGGCTACTTTAAAAAAAATAAAGAGGCTATGTTTAATTTCTTGTGTTTATTCAGAGTAAAGAGGAGTTTTTCACTTGCGTAGGTAGGGCTATATTTATTAAACTCTTCCCAGGTTTGTCAGTATAGGCGAAAACGCAATAATATTAAAGAAAAAACCTCATCTTAAAGCGAAAAATAAACGGTCAAGTGCGAGTATTAGTCGCACTCAGTGGGTTCCGTACAATAAATATATAAATTATTAACTGTATTATTTAAAAAAATCGTTGCTAAAAGAATAATAAGGCTTTGTAAAAAACTATACAACGTTCGGTTGGGTATAACTGATACTAGAAAAGTATGAATGGGTATACCTTAAAAGAATTTTTTTTATATTTCTCCTCGATAGGCAGAGGCCTTAATAAAAGAAAGTATTACTCCGATTAATACAGCTAAAAAAAATGTTTTTTTTTTCAATTTTTAGGGTTCCGTACTTAAAAAGTAAAAACGGAACCATTATAAGATCACTCCTGTGTCTGTCTGGCACAGCCTTTTTACTCGTAAACTATGGTACGGGGAAAGTTCAAATTGGGGGATGTAATAAAGATTATTGACCCACATATTTACAGATTATTAAATATTCAAAAATATATTTAGGAAAACTGTAGAGGGGCTAATTATACTGCTTGAAAAAAAATCTTTTCTTTGTATATTGTGTGTAGTATCGTGTGAAAGCTTTCGTAATACTGAACTCAGAAATACACTTCTTTTAATTTTAGGAATTATAGTTGCAGAGATATCGTCGAAAATGTATTGCAAAAATATGCCCCCCCCCTCTATTTCCGAATCTACTCAAACTAACATTATGAAAAAATTAGAGGTAATAGACGTTAACTTAAACCTTACAGGAAAATTATAGCTATTACCCTAGGTCACATAGTTTTTGAGAAAAGCGCATATTAATCGTACACACAAATTTCGATTTGCGGCATTCAGCAAAAGTGTTGAAGAGCGCTGACGGTACAAGTATAAAGGCATTGTTGATAATCATCTTCGAAAAAAATCGTCGGTAATTACCAAGCACTAGTATTCACCAAACCACACAGATATGATCCTAAACACCCTCCATTGATGAGGATCAGTAATGTCTCCATTTGACACGTACATTCCATAAAACTCCCAGGCATAACCATTGACGCAAATCTTAACTGGATCCCACACCTTAACGACCTAAAACTTAAATTGACAGCATATCATAACAATTCATTAAGACTAACTTCTAAACTGGGAGGGGTAGACAACAAAACACTAAAGATCTGGTACCTAACAATAATCGAAAGAATAATACTTTACGGGGCCTGTATCGGGGAGGGGGGGGGGTAAATTATCATCCTTAGCAAAACCTAAACTAAGCTCAATACAACGCACTTTTCTCCTACAAATATCAAGGGGCTACTGCACAATCTCCACAGATACACTACATATACTCACAGGTATCCCACCCATCACACTTCAACTAGAATACGAATATGCAAAATCCTCAATCCCACAGCTAAAGCGTGACATAGTAATAGATTCTCTTTTTCCAAACACAACATTACAATACAAAGTCAGGAGCTAGCAGCTTCACCCAACTGAGGAGACTTCATACTTTCAAGTAAACACAACACGCAACAGCTACACGCCTGCCCTTAGCACCACACTTTTTACTGATGGATCAGGCACAGAGACCGGCGTGGGCGCAGCTTACTGCGCCACGGAAGGCACGGTGGTGGTCCATCAGTGGTCTGCAAGGCTAGATGATAATAACTACGTATTCCAAGCCGAGCTGTTCGCAATACTAAACGCATTAGAGTGGGCGGAATCCCACCCTAGGAATAGTATTTCCATCTACAGCGACTGCCTCTCTGGCCTGCAGGCAATACAGGCACACAGGACAAAACATCCTCTAGTACTGCAAATAAAACTAAAACTAAAGAATCTCTTACATCGAATCTCGCTAGGTCACATCTCAGCTCACAAAGGTACCTTTGGCAAGGAACTAACAGACGACCTAGCGAAGAAGGGCACACAGAAAGAAACAATAGACACACACCTCCCAGTGCCCCAGTCATACGTCAAAAGGGTCCTTAGAGCAAGGATACTGACGCGATGGCAGGAACACTGGGATACCTCATTCAAGGGCAGGCACACACATAAACTAATTCCTAAAGTTTCTCTCACACTATATAACTTAACACCGTACACCACCAGCTTCTTGACAGGACATGGCCCTTTCAAGGCATATCTGGACCGCTTCAAGTTAAGATCCACTGCCACTTGCGAATGCGGTGAACTTGGCACTGTAAATCACTCGTATTATAGTTGTAGTCTCACGCAACGTGGGCACTTGAGGCGTCCAGACATATTTCCAGTCAATTGGCTCCAAAATGTCCTTTCACGCACCCTCCTACTCAACAAATTAAAACACATTCACAATTTCCTTACTTACCTAACAAACTTAAGGTAAGTCCTGGTTCTGCTTATCCAGTCTCACTGCCACCACATGAAGCTTCAAACAGCACCAGAATCCAGTCCTCTTTATAGCCCCCATTAATTTCTCCTATCTATCAAGTATGTGGTCTCCTACAAACACAAGATCCTCTGCTCGTGCTTCCCACCATTCCATCAAAAGATACATCTCCAATGGACGCTTGAGTATTTGCTCGTGCCATCTTACTTGTGCCAGAAAAATCATTACATCTCCAATGGGCGCTTGAGTATTTGCTCGTGCCATCTTACTTGTGCCAGAAATCATTACATCTCCAATGAACGCTTGAGTATTTGCTCGTGCCATCTTACTTGTGCCACGCGAATCATTATTTTCCCTTCCTGCCACCGCTTGTCGCGATAAGCGTTCGGCCTTTTGGCGGCCAGTAGCAGTGATGTAATTTTTTTATTATTTTATTTAATTTTTTTTTATTATCTTAGATGTTCTTATTATCCCGCCCTCTGTCGCGAGTAGGCGTTTCCTGCCGGGCAGGCATTCGCCTTTTTTGTAAACTCACTTTATTTTTTCAAAAAAATTCTGGGCTCTTGGTCGGTGGTGCGTGGCCGCCTTTGGCGGGTGTGCGTCGCCCCTTGCACCTCTTGTGTATGCCCGTCTGCATACGGCCAGACAAGGCTGGATTCACTATCGAGCCCCAACGTGTCGGGAAACATACCGGGAGAGACGTTAAGCTCTAAGGGGCAGGCCTAGCAAGCCCTGATCAGTCTCTCTTAGGCTGCCTAACCCTTAAAGACACGGACGGTTTTGACATACATAATGACAGGGCGGCGTACTCTATGGACTATCGTCTTTTAAAGCGTAGATAACAATTTTTAATGATACATTTGAGTAAATGATACATTTGTAATGCCCAGTAGCAGTACAAAGGCAATAAATGCCAAATTTTTTAAAAAAGACTAATTTAATTAGAATAAATCATATAAATAGTATGGGATTCGCGACTAGTTTGCATTGGTGGATCTCTCAATAAACCTCCCGTGTCTTTAAAAGTTAACTAAAAACCTATTTGAAAAAACGCGGCACGGACCAAGGCGGCGTTGCAACTTTTCGACCTCCTTCGAAGCGTCCTTAGCACAATGTCAAGTTTAAACTTTGAACACGGGTTTTGTTTTAGATTATAAAAAAAAAAAAAAACATTACCCAGCAAAGAAAGAAACACTGGGTCATCAGCTGGAAAAAAAGATGGCAACCAGCAGTGCTATCAGCGGTAAAGTGCAAGGATGCCATTACTTAAAACTGTCCAAAAGTGTCCGAGCCGAATGCAGCTGACCCATCAGTGATGGCCAACAGCAGGCCAGCATTGGTATGCCATCACATTACTTCAATCCGGCACTTTTCCTGCAGTACTAGCACCTATCCCACTGCTATTCTTTTGCCGGCCCAGCACTTTCCCTTACAAAATCTTATAGAATTCTATAAAAAAACAAAGTATTATATAATTATGGTTCTTTTTTCTATAAGCTAGTTTCACCAAGAGCTATAGAAATGTCTATTGAAATATTTGAACTTGCAATGGTTTCCATGTGATCACCTTCCCAAGTACTACCCACGCTCGATGCTGTTTGGTTTTCGTGATCGAACATGAACAAGTACTCACAGCGTATGCTACGACCACTCGTAGTTTTCAAACTCTCATTACACTATTTCAAGTTTGTTTCTTTTCTGATTTACGTTCCCAATCATTAAACTGGTATAGAAATTATTCTATTGTATAGAAATCCTATGTATTTTATACGCTTTTTTTTTATTATTGATTCTGAGCTGCGTAAATTATGACAACCGAAATCCTTTGTAACCTAGTAAAACCAGATTTTAGGCGAAAAAAAAAGTGCGTTGAAATAAAGAATTTATTTATTTATTCATTTACGTATTTATTTTGTTGGTGGCAGTGGTGCTATATTCTTTAAAGTTAAAAAAAAAATTAGCTTCACAGCTTAAATTGTGTTAAGATATTCATTTCAGATTTGTGTTCAAATACTCAATGTCTTCGATATTCGCAGCGCCACCTAGCGTATGGGTTCCCAGCATTAATACTGCAAAAGTTCGTGCACTTCCATGAAGTGGTGGGCCAGCGCATGAGATAAAATGGATGCCCACCAGAATTTTATCTGATGATTTCCAACAGCAAAGGTGACTGAAGCTGTCCAGCAGTGGTCATGCAGTGGTAGACCATCAGCCAGCACTTCTCCATCATTGCCAGCACCTATCTTGCTGCTGGCCAGCAATTTCCTCTTTGCTGGGTATTGCCGTGCTGAATTTAGCTTTATGAAATGCCAAATGAAGTTTAAATATGCACTACTTTTATTGTTAATACCGAATTAAGTTCATCATAAACAGATTAGGATAAATTTAAAAAGATTTATACAGAATAGCAATATTTTATATTATTTAGGCTTCATATCTCTTTGAATTTTTATGGCATACCCATTTATACTTTTCTAGTATATACAGCTATACCCAGCCCTACGTTGTATAGTTTTTTACAAAGTCTTATTATTCTTTTAGCAAAGACTTTTTTAATAATACAAGTTAATAATTCACATATTTATTTTACGGAACACTCAGAGCGCGAGTAATACTCGCTCTTGACCGTTTACTATATATAATGTGGCTTTACGGTAATATTTCATAAAGATAGGGAGTCTTCTGATTGCGAGTCCTACTTTTTTTCATATAAATAATCAAAAATCACTCATCTTAATAGCAATTGTCGGAGTTTCCTCTTAGTCCGCACAACTTTGAAGAAATTCCGTGCTATTTATATGCTGCCGCCACCGATATTGGTTGGGTTGATTTTTGACGGCCAATTATCTACACGAGGGATATAGGCCCGGGGGGAGTGCCCTCCGTGGGGGTCTTTCTAAGGGAACCTAATCCGTATTAACGCATGGAAGATCCACGGCTCGAAGAAAACCACGAAAACTCCGAACGATTAGGCCGACGGGCGCGATTGGGATCGAACTCAGCACCTCCCGTCTACCAGCTTCGAGAGCAGAACCTCTCGGCCACTGGTGGGGCCGCCACCGATATGATTACGTGATATCGGTCACGCACTGAGAGGATTGTTTAAATGAAAACCAACGCTTTCAATTAACTAAATTAACAGTTTATTTACACACTATTTACACAATACAAAACACTATTTACACTTAAAACTCGGATGTAGGTGAACCGGTTCAACATTAAATTAAATACAGTAAAGCTGGCTGTGTATTGTTAAAACTACGTTATATCACTCTCACTCTATACGCGTTAAATAAGCTTTACCGGAGAACAATCTCAATCTCCCAACACATGGGCTCTAAGCCTAAGCTCTCCGAGCCTCACTCAACCTTACGCTCTCTCTCTCAGAGCTATCCAAGCAACTACCCTTGCGCTTGGCACTCCAGCCTTCAACTCACTGTCTCACCAGAAGTGTCTGCCCCTAGCAACCTTCTGCATTTACTCAACGTAACCGCTCGGGGTTTTCTACCTGCCCGCATTCCAAGCTCTTTTCTTCGTTTGTGGAATACCTTTATCTCCCCATCTTCCACAGACATCTCAAAATATCGGGCACACACCTCTCCAACCACTTTTATTCCTTCATCCAATCTGCACATTTTCACCGGCTCAATCCAGTTTCAGATAATGAAGGAATGTTACTTTCAAATTCGCAGTACACAGACCCATCGACATGAATACAATACACCAGTAAAAAGAATAATATATAACCCCAGTTCCAATAGCAGATGTTTCTCAGAACCTGACACCCCCCACCTTAGCGGAAAATATGCCATTTAGGGGCTAATTTTCCCCAAACATATAGTAATATCACAGAAGAGTTAAATAGTCTCTTTGCAGGTTTCTTCATTATTATTATTACATATATACTTCAAGGTGTCTGAACATTATCTACTGACATCTCTAATGAACCGTGTACTAATATTATTTTTACAGAAAAACTACACATGCTAATACACTATTATAAACACAAAATTCAAATACAATCACACATACATAAAAAAAATTTGAAACGTGATGGCATCCCTTTCAGGTTTGTCCACTATTTAGTCATTGATGCCGATGGGCTAGTAACTGGCTGTTCTTCCCAGTTATTCATACGTAGCCTAGAAATTGCATCAGCATTCCAATGTTGAGCTCCTGGACGATGAGAAATACTCAGGTTCCAGCGTTGCAAGGCAAGAGCGCATCTAGTGAGTTTGGGGGACCTTGTGGTTGTTTCAGTGAAAAATTTTAATGGATTATGATCCGTTATGATCTCAATTTGAGATCCATATGTCCATTTTTCAAACTTCCGCAACCCGAAGAGAACACTCCAAGCCTCTTTCTCTATACTCGGCCAAGCACGCTGAGCCCCTGATAATTTCTGACTGGCAAAAGCTATCGGTTTAAACTGGCCCTTTTCATCTTTTTGAGTAAGACAACATCTTACTGCCAGGTCTGAAGCATCGGCGTGAAGCTGATATTCCCGGCCTACGGTAGGTGTAGCCAAACGCGTCACGTTACATAACTCATCTTTAAGGGTATTAAATGCTTTTTCTGCCCTTTCATCCCATGGTACAGTATTTTTAACCTTCCCTTTAGTTAATTCAGTTAAATGTATAGCAATTTCTGCATAATTTGGAATATAAGATCGGTAAAATCCCATTAATCCGAAAACAGATCTAACTTCCTTTTTAGTTTTCG
The DNA here is from genome assembly GCA_963932465.1 of Maratus speciosus. Lineage (NCBI taxonomy): Eukaryota > Metazoa > Arthropoda > Arachnida > Araneae > Salticidae > Maratus > Maratus speciosus. The sequence continues at coordinate 339,043,894 of OZ010795.1, read as the reverse complement.
GTCTCTTTAAGTCCCTTATTGCTCGTATTTTCTCCTCATCAGGTGCATGCGTTCCATCCCCAATTACATGACCTAAAAACTTAGTCAATTTCTCTCCAAATTTACATTTGTCCAGACTAATCGTAAAATTTCTATTGTTGAGTTCTTCTATGACAGACCTAACATGCTCACAATGCTCTTCCCAGGTGTCGGAGAAAATGATGACATCATCAATATATGCTTGTGCTTACCTCCGATGACCTTGAAGAACCTCATTCATATCTTTTTGGAACGTAGCAGTCGCCCCTGATAAACCAAAAGGCATAGTACACCACTGATAAGTCCCATTATAAGTTGTAAACGCTGTCAAATGTTTATATTCCTCAGCCATTTTAATCTGCCAATAACTCCTCAATAATCAATCGAAGATAAATATTTAGCTGCCCCCGCAGTATACATGATTTCCTGAGAATCTTTCATAGGAAATGTTGGGACCTGCGTTACTGAATTTAAAGCTCAATAATCAATGCAAAGCCTAACAGTTGCGTCTTTTTTCGCCACGCAAACAATTGGATGACTAATTTCTGCATTTGATACTTCGATTAGATTTAATTCTAATAACTCCTGAATCTGTCTATCTACTTCCTCTTTGTAATCAACAGGTACACCTTGTACAGGTTCCTTGTCACATCCGGTTTCAAATCAATACGGTGCTCCCCTACTTCCGCCGGTCGCACAGGACCCATAAATACCTCCTTATTCTCCCTCAAAATGAACTTTATATCCTTGACTTGACTATTAGATAACCCTTTTATTTCGAACCTTTGTATGTCCCGTTCTACCTCTTGCTCCCGGTTCAAAATAGGAATTTCCCAACTTCTCCAACTTCCTCATCACCTCCAAAAACAATATTAACTATATTACACTTAGCAATAAATTCCCCTTTATTTTGATACACATACTTTTTGCTTCCATCCGCCATTTCAACTAAGACTCTATCACGCACTTTCACTTTTCTAGATAATTGACATTCTAGACACTATTTACAAAACTTTTTTCCTTCTTTAGCCATACCTTCCCAATAAAAAGATTGCCTAATTCTCTCTAAGGTTTTCTTTGCCGCGTGATGTTCTCCTTCATTAGAAACATGCGCTGACTTTAAGATTCCTTCTCTTTTGACTTTAGGCACTACTAATTGAGCTGTACTTTCGCCTAACAATTTCTCTTTATGATGCAATAAGTCCTTTTTCAATATAATAACCCCTTTAACAATTTTAGCTAATTCCAAAGTTCTCTCTAACTCTTTGCATTCCAATTGGGATTTCTTAAACATATCTGAATTACTAACGATAACTTTATTATTTTCCTCCACTTCCGTTTTTTCTGCAGTTTGACTTTGTAAATTTTCCGATCTCGCTTCTATTGCGTAAACATTACAATTATCGCTACTCATATCTTTCCTTTCACTCGAGTTATCAATGCTAATTTTCGAACTTTCTAATTCTTGGGACTCTAGCAATGGCTCCTCGCGATTGACCCCTTACAACTCATTAATCACCTCGGGATGTAAAATTACCTGCTCATTAATATTATCGGTCACCGCGTGGCCGCCCCTCCGGGTGGTTCCGACCCGACCACTTGAGTGGGGGAGGTGACCGGAAGCCCGGCAGAGTTCGTTGTGTACGAATGCGAGGGGACCGGATGGGGACGAATCGCCACCTCCTCGAGAGGCTCATCTCCGACAGGCGTTGAGCACGGTGGCCACGGTTAACGGACGTTGTGCATGGGGTGCGGGGACCTTCGGGTTCGACCCAACACGCATCCCCCGGCACCCGGATTCTCTGGGCAAGCCGGGTAGCGACGCTCCATAGGTCGATCCCGGTGCCGGTCTAAGGGCCGGATGGTGTCGTCGGGCAAAGACTAGCTAAGGCAATAAGACCCCATCCACCAATTGACTAAGAGGGAGCCTGAAGTATGAGTGAGGGCTTTGTAGTGGAAAGTCCTCGGTGCTCGCGAGAACGCCATGCAGGGACTCCCGGAGCAACCGAAGGGCGAGGGTTTCGGACAGCGCCCAGGTTACTTTATGACTTGGGTGGCTCATCCCTCCGAGGACCTCAGCTGGAGCAGTTGGGAGCCGACCCCAAGGGTGGTAGGGTTTGGCGGTGCCCCTGTTGACCAAGGAGCGGTCGCGTGGGGAGGCCCGTATGGTTCTGGTTGCTCCATGTCGTGCCGTGACCAATGGGAGGGGGTCGGCCGGCAGATCCACCATCGAACACTATTCCCGCAGGGAAACGGGCCGGAGGCTCGCCGGTAACGCGGCGGCTCATCGTGCCTCAGGTGAACTCTTGGTCCGATCCAGGTCCTCCGTGTCTATGCGGTACCGGAGTTTTCCTCGCCTGGTGATGAGGACCTAGAGGTGTCTCCACCTAACTTTCGAACGCACTAACAAAGGTAGCGGTCGGTCACTGCACGGGGTCAGGGCCTTCGGGCCTGGGTACCCTCGACGGCCGTGAGGTAAGGTAGTGGCGGGCGGGCTTCTGTCGGCCTCCACTGGCTTCTCTGTCCTAGGATGGGGTCGAGTCGGTGGGGGCTGGCGGGACTCCGTTCCGTCCGACCCCCTAGCAAGGCGGAGTCTATTCCGTCTAGGTGGAGCTTTCCGTGCCCGCCTGGGGTCGCTAACGGCACCTAGTCTGGGCCAACTGGTTCCCGGCGTGATCCGCGAGGGGTTCCGTCGGTTGAGCCGGGTGGCTTGGGCGAAAAGCCAGGAGCTGGGTCGCTTTACGGCCGGAGGGACTTTCCCCGTCCTCCCTGGTCTTCAAGTTAGGGGCTCTTCAATAACTTTCTTATCGGTTGGCCCACAAAAATGTCTCTGCCGAAAATGGTATCTGATCTTGGGGGCCTTCCGTAAATTAAATTCGGGTCGGGAAGCCTCGGTTCAGTCCGTGGGCCCAGCGTCTCTGTAGGCGTCTGGTTCCTGCGATGGCTTGCGGGGTCTACCGGCTCGAGTAACTAAGTTTAGGGACCACTTGGTTTTTCTAGCTGGGTGGTGAGGACTATCGTAGCGATTGTTCACCAAACTTGGGAATAGCCGGCGTGACGTGCGCTGGGCAGTGCGTCAGCTTGACCGGAGTTCGCGTGGAGTTCCGCTCTGTTGGAGCTTGTCTGGCGCGACCTTCGGGATGCGTCGCGGGGCTCGTTTCACGGGTAGTTCCTTGCGTGGACAGATGGGCCTTTCGATGGCCTGGGACCGGAAGATGGTAACCCTGTCTTATCGGTCACCGCGCAAAGTACTTCCAGATGAATTATATTAGTTTGTCCGAATTGTGGAATAGCTAATGGTAATTTAACCAACGGTGATTTAACTGCTTCACGAAATAATCCTTGTAAATAAATACTACCCGCTCCTTTTAATTTCTCTTCCGGTACCAAATCTTTATGAATAACACTAATTTCACATCCAGAATCAACCGATCCTTTCGCTTTTTGCCCATTTACACTAACTTCAATTTTCTCGAGTTTATTTAATTTCTCACCAATGACATTAGTTCTCTGTTCGGCCTTTGCCGATATCCTCGCCACAATAGCTCCCTTAGGTAACTCTTTATTTCCTTTCACGACAACCTTATTTACACCCGCTTTCTGTTCACGCCCTTTACTAGCATTATTATTTCCCTCATTACCCGCTTTATTACAAAAACGTTGGTAATGACCTCTTAAACCACATTTGAAGCATCTAGGAGCTGAATAATAACTAGGTTTCTTAAAATCAGTTTTCCTACCCGAAAAAGAATTAGTCTCATTACTTCCGTTTTGCCTCCAATTACCACTAAATTTACTATCCTCCCTCGGTTTCACTTTTCACTGTTTACATACTTATCTTTACCTTTAAAACTTTTATACATAACGGCATAACACTTATGTTTAGCGTCAAAATAATTGTCACATTCTTTAGCAATTTTAGAAGCTTCTAACCATTTACGCTGCTGAGTTAACCCAATACATGATGCGGTTTCTTCATCTAACGTGTTTAATAACTTATCCGTAATTATTAACTGCTTGACCTTTTCATATGAGTCAGCACCCCTAATCTTATAATGATTTTCCCATGTTGCTATTAAACGCGATACAAATAATACATGAGTGTCATTCTGGTTTCTCCTAGCCTTCTTAAAATTTTCCAAACACGCCTTCGGTGTCGGCTCATGTTCCCTTAGAACTAACTCCTTTAATGCCTCATAACTCTCAATTTGTTCCCTAGTGGTATAAATTAACAAATTATCTGCCTTATCTCCTAACATATTTAGTAGAATTTCGACCTGCTGGTTTTCCGGTACATTTTTAGTTTTGAATGCCCTTTCTAAACTGTTGAAAAATAAATTCCATCCCTCAGTCCCTTCTGGTACTTTGATAGACAGAGTTTTAACACTTTTGATTAATTTTTCTAGGTTACTTTCATTATTAGATTCCCTAGACCTAGTACCCTTAGCCTCTCCATTTCTAATTCATGTTCTATCCTTAATTTTTCAGCCTTCTCTTCTCTTTCTAACTTTTCGCGCTCTAATTTTCTCTGTTTTTCTAACTTTTCGCGCTCCAATCGTTCCGCAACAATAGTGTTAGATAATTCCATAACAGCCTCCTCGTCATATTCATCGCTGTCCATTATCTTTTTCTTAAGCTGAAATCTGGTATCATCTTCCGTGAATTCAACCCCCAATTCTTCAGCTATCATCTGAAGATCCACCCTTTTTAGTTTCAATAAGAAAGCCATACCTTCACCGATTACTATTACCACTCTACAATAATAAACCTACCAAATTAATATTTCCTAAATTTCTACTTTAGCACAGTTACCTCCACTTATTATACTAATTAATACATTTCAGATAATCGATGTATTATATTTCTAATTTAACCTACTGTATAATCTGATTTTCCTCAACCATTGATATCACACAATTTACTTCCAATAAAACAAAAGGTAAAACAATAATTTCGATTTGATTACTATGCAATACAGATTCCAATTTATACATTAGATAATAACATACAATTTACATAATAATACTGATACGTTGCAAATTGAATAAAAGTATTGATGTCATTAGAAACATCCACATAAAGAAACATTGTATAATATACACATATAAATTTCTACAATTATCCTCAATAAAATATTTCCAAACTCAATACTGGTTCTCACACTTAAAACAAATACAATCAAAACCTTCACTTTTTTTTTTCCTTTGTGAGACCTTTTTTTTTTCTCGAAATTTACTTCTAGCGAATTAAAATTCTAAGCAAATGTTCATTAATCGTTTGTTATCAACTCTTCAAACTTAAAACAGTATTGCTCCATTTAAATATTACTTTAATAATAATTTAAATTTAAATATACTCAATTATTTCTTTCAACTATTATTAACATAATGCATCAATTTTGTTCACTACCATTATTAGTAAAAAAAATAGAAAATCAATATTAGTACAAGTTATTATGACTTTTTCTTAAAACAATAGTAAATATGGCTCTTAATATCTCCTACCTATCTGAACACAATTACTTTATTGCACATAAATTATCTTAAATTACTATTAATTATACAACAACAAATACATTTGGTTCGAGAATGTCAGCAGACAGAAATGATCAAAACACCTTACCTTATACTTTATCTGCTGGGGTACTCCGCTGCTCACACGTAGTTTCACGATGAATTCAATATTTCGCACTTTAAAGTCACTTTGATGATATTCAACACTCAGGCTGTAATACACTGTTATTTGATTCACTGTAGCGATGATAGGGCACAAACACTATTTCGGTTCGCCGTAACGACGATAGGGCACAACACTTTAGTTCGGTTCGCTGTAACGATGATAGGACACACACACTCTGTATTTCTGATAGACGCTTGGTTTTTATCTCTCTAAAATTCCGCTCGACGATCCGGCATTTCCACACAAGAATTCCAATGGGTGCTCCGGCACTAACACACTGCAACACTGCTCGCTGGTCACTAGTCTGAGACGATTCTATCCCGTCGCTGCCATCAATTTGTCGGAGTTACCTCTTAGTCCGCACAACTTTGAAGAAATTCCGTGCTATTTATATTTAGTTTCTCGAATGAAGACATATCTCTTTTTTTGATTTGTGTATTATTCAGCGATAGTGACATCATATGCATACTTTACTGTAGATGTTCTTTAAGACTGGATCGTAAATGAGAAATTCTTCAGCGGATGCAAATCACGTTGTGATTTTATATAAAATAAAAACGTGTGTTTTAAGTCTTAAAAAAGAAATATGTTTTCCACTATCTATATTTAAATACATATAGAAATTGAATACTGACACCATTTAATTTTTTAACTAAGTTAGATTAAAAGTTAAACTATTTACGAAATGAGGTATTTACAAAATGAATATTGACATCTAAATACATTGTAGATTTCCACTTCGCAAACACAGCTTTACCATTCTTATATCAAAGTTACCACACATATTCAGAGCAGTCTTACTTAATACATCTTTCCCGCGAACATCACAACATTCTCGTAGCACACATATCATCGTTCTAACAGTTCTTTTTTCATCGAAAGTTTCAGAATTATTTATACATAAAACATTCCAAATAGTTATCAAATCGTTTACTGAAAAATTATCTTTAACATCTTGTAATTTTGTTTTATACTCATCATTATCGATTTCGAAATCAAATCCAGTAAAATTCCGAATTCTACATCTATTATTTCTATCACCGACGCGACGTCTCTAAAAATTAATTTATGCAATGTTTTAATACTAGATGACTTTTCCGCTTTCAACGAAAGTTCTAATTCCTTAAAATCAACCAACTATGACATTTTAAATAAGAAAAAATAAACTCACTTCATAAATAGATATCCAGCTTTAGAGTAATCACTATGTTGCTATCAGCCAGCCAACACCATTCTACTTATTCGAAGTCGACATCGCACTCAAAGAAGGGCATCATAGTAACACTCGCATTATTAAAACTTTCTGGGCGTAAAGTTCGCATCACAGTTCTGATCACCATTTATGGAAATTGAATACTGACACCATTTAATTTTTTTAACTAAGTTATATTAAAAGTTAAACTATTTACAAAATGAGGTATTTACAAAATGAATATTGACGTCTAAATACATTGTAGATTTCCCCACAGCTTTACCATTCTTATATCAAAGTTACCACACATATTCAGAGCAGTCTTACTTAATACTTCTTTCCCACGAACATCACAACATTCTCGAAGCACACATATCATCGTTTTACAGTTCTTTTTTACCGCCGAAAACATAATAACATTCTCTCTCCACTAGCCGTCGTTCCACTCTACTCAGTTCAGTTCGTCTTTTTACCCCGCTCGCAAAGAACGTCTCCGGAGCAGAAGTTCCTCTCTAGTACGCATGCGCGCTGATCAGCTCATGGGGCAAGAAATCATCAAACATCATGAAGGCGCCTTGATCGTTAGTCTCTAAAAGACAAGCACGTAGGTGGTGCCTTGAATCTCAGGGTGTGCTTATGGAGCTAGATGCTTACCCCACATACATATATATTTTTTTTTTCATCGGGGCTGCATTAAATTCTGAAAAGCAAAATTCCTGTTTTCTAGTTTTTTTTCTTTTTTTTTTTCGATTGAAAGAAATGTTATATGCTTTAAATGTTTATAAAATTTTCAAATTATTTTACGGAAATGTCGATTTTTTTAAAAAATTTTAATCTAATATTTTAAGTATTATTTTTTCCTTATCATTAGATTTCAAGCTCTATTGAAGGTAAATTAATACTTTAGATTTAAAAAAGAAACTTTTTCATTACTAATTTAAGTGGTATATTAGTCTGTCAGAAATTCAGTTGATAGAAATGTTAAACAAGGGAAGCATTAGTTCCATTCATTTGGAAATATACAGTAGTAACCAAAATTGCAAAAACTTTTTTCTGAAGGTGTATGTTTGAGATTTGGTGTCTCATAACGTCACTTTTTGCTTTTGTATTATCCTAAAATTATATATCAGTAGAAATATAATTTAATAAAATGTAATAAAATAAATTTTGTTCAATTATTAGTATTTAATCAAAAGTTATAGGCAAAAAAAAAAAAAAAAAAAAAAAAAAAAAAAACTTACTTAGGTTAACATAAAATAGTTTTCCTTTATTTGAATGCAGCCAGTGAGCATGCGTGTTTAGAGTGCCAATCAGGTGCCATCATGTTTTGGCAGTCAGTCAATTTGGTAACAGTAGGATTCAATTGTTGTCATGTTTTGGATGAAATTTAAGAAGGACATCATTTGTCAGTGTGTTATATTATTGATATTAGAGTTGGATGTAAAACATAAGAGAATTAAAGAACTGGTACAAAAGGCTGACTGGTCACCTAGAAAGTGATGTAAAATAGTACTATTAAGAGAACAAGGTTTCAGTTACGAAGAAATTAGAAAGCAAATTTGTGGAAATGTAACCAAAGTTGGCATTTCTAAATTTTTAAAGCTGAATAAGGAGACTATATCACTACACAACCAAACTGACAAAGGCAGAAAAAGGTAGGGTAGTACGACCAGTAAATGAACATTTAAACACATTTAAAAAGAATATGATTCATTATATTTTAATAAACAGTACCTATTGGAGTTTGACAGTGCAAATACATTTGTTGGTTTACAAATGATTAAAAAATAGCAAAAGGAATTTTATATTTTACTTGTTTGGGATGCTAGGGGTGTCTTAATAGAAATCGATACAAAAACCAAGTAAATGAATAGTTGTTACCAGTGAATGAACGCAAAATTTTCCAGTGAATGAACAGGCAGCAATTTTAAACAACTTAAATTTCATAATCATAATTCATTTACAACTTGTACAAAATGACTTATAACATGTTTTTATTGAATTACGGTTCTTTTTAAACCCAGAACGATAGTTAATTAGCTTGAAAATTTGTCACTTTTTAGTTTTGAAATTAATCATAAATTACAGATTAAAAAAGAAGAAAAAACTAATTCTAATTCCTGAAATCAATGGCCCTAAACTTCTCTATTTCAGTAATAACTCCAGCGAACGGGAGCATGTTTCAGAAATAAGTTCGGGTGTTTTTATTATGCCTTTCATATTATCCTTAAAATACCAGATCCTATGCTGTACTGCAGGCCACTTCCAATTCCGCCGCATGTGGACCTATGTTCCACATGTTGTCATGGTGCTTACTTCATATTTCCAACCTTGGATGCTATTTTTAAAAAAGAGCCATCTATTTCTTCCCTGGATGTTTGTCTATAAATGGATTTTTCCTTCTTGTTTGTTTCATGACATTGTAAACATCACCTTTATCCTTATGCATTGTAAATCTAATTTTCCATTTCCACCTATTCAATGTTCAAGGAGTTTTTCTTCCTCAAAAGACAACACAAGCAATGTCCCATACGCTTACTTTCTATTGTTTTCCCTCGCAAGTTTCATAGACAACGTTGCTTTTGGAATATTAAAATGAACACATGTCTTCTTTATACTGAGCTGACCTGAGCCTCATAGCTTGTACAGTATTTTCAAGATCCTCTGTAGAGTACTCGAACCTCCCATATTTCTTTTTTGAGGAATCTTCTTGGTCATCAGTGAAAATATTTCTATCAATCATCTAAAAACATAGAAAAAGTAAGATTTGAAAGTCATCAATAAGTATTACCTTTAAAAATGTGTGTGTATGTTTTTTTTTGTTACGTTTTTATATGTATTAACTTTTCATTTGTTGCAATTCTTGAAAAATCACTTAATTCAAAATATAGATACAAAAGAAGCCACAAAAACATAAAGCCCAAAACAGTTCATTCACTAGGTAAAGTAGCCTAATGTATTCCTTCCAGTGAATGAACAGCTGTTCATTCATTGGATTTTTAACATTTCCCTAACCAGTTATTAAATATCCCTATTCTCAAATTGTACATATTCTACAATGGTTAAAACAATTAGAAATATCGCTATAATGTATATATTTAATGTATGTACAATAAAATTAGTGCATAATGCAAATAAAAACAGTAAATTCTTATCAAACATATGAAATCACATACCAGTTACCTTATTATTTCAGCTCAGAAACAATGTGTTTCTCAGAGATGAAAAATAAAACATGTTCTAAAAGTAAAGTAATGTGACTCCAGTATCCAATCATAAATGCAATAGCTTCCTACTGAATAGAATTAAGGCAATGCTGTAACCCTATCCAGTGGGGAGGTTTTCAAACCTTATTCCATTAAAATATATAAAAATTGTTCATTCACTGGGGGCTGTTCACTTACTGGTCGGACTACCCTATACAGCAGCAAGTGCAAATAGAAGAATTGAGCGGCTGCGCATAAGTGACAGAAAAAACTCATCTGTATATATAAAAGGTGAATGTGAAATGGCGCAAACAAATGTTATTTTGAGTGCAAGGTCTGTTTGGCTCAAACTGCAAAGGTTTCGTTTAAATGCTAGAATTCTCCGAAAAGACCATTTTTATCTATCCAGCAAACGTCGAAAAGATTAGACTGGGATAAAGCTCGTCTTAACTGGCCAGAGGAACAATGGGACAGTGGTATTTGCCCTGACAAGACCAACATTTCCTAGTGTGCTAATGATGGCATAAAATATGTCATGAGAAGAATCCTAATTGCATTACACACACCGTAAAGCATCCAGCCAGTGTTATGATATAAGGCTGTATGATAACAAAAGGTCTAGGCAGAATTTGTGTAATTAATGGGAATATGAATAGTCGAAAATATATAAATGAAATACTTCAATACTAACTGAAGCTTTCCGCACGTGATCTTTTCCAAGATAATGAAGAATTTATAAAGTGTAGTTAAAATTAAACTGACAGTACTCAGAGGATCATACCTCCGGTTCACTAAATGGATCCGAATGAAACTTGAAATATATGTTAAGTAGATCATGCGGCCGAGTTTTTCGTAAAACAAAAGTTTGAAATTCCGCTCTCCAAGTGGCGCTTTAACGACGTAAAAAGAAAGATAACAGTTCAAAAAAACGAAGAATAACGGAATATTTTATTTATTTACATACCTGTGTGCTATATGTGCATACCTTGTCGGCCAACAATATGCCGAAAGCGTACCACTGCGTCATCAACGGCCATACGCAACGTATCAATAGGAATGTGGAAGACATAGCGTACAATTCTATAAGTCCGCTTCATTAGTTACACGTCTTTGATAAACATCTTTGAGAAAATCTCGCAGGCAGAAGTCACTTCACATCTGGTGACCTTGCTGCCAGGCTATTGGGAAAGTATGCGAGATGACAATTTCATCAGGGAAGTTTACTTGAATCACACTCTTTACACGTCTCGCCGTATGAGCAGTTGCTCCATCTTGCATGAACATTAAGGTGGCCAAACAGCCTCTTTACCTTAACGCCGGGCAACACGATTCTTCAGGAGTCTGCTGTATTAATCACTTGTTACTGTACACCTAACAAACCCGTTTACTTTGACTTCCTAGAAGAAGTACGAGCCCAAAATGAAATTCGTTTTGAATCCATGCCATGCCGTAACATATGTCGAATTTAGCGGCTGCTGTTGCACGGCATGAGGATTTGTGGAACCCCATATGCTGCAGTTCTGTGTGTTCACAGCATCATCTAAGTAAAAATGAGCCTCGTCTGTCCATAAGATTTGCTATGGCCAGCACTCATCCACTTGACCTCTCGCCAGAAAACACAAGGCAAAATCAAGATGTACAGAGTGATTTTGTGGTTTTAACTGTTGCACAAAATGCATCGTGTAGGGCTTCAGAATTTTGCGTAAAAGCACGCGCACGGTTGCGCTCGGAATATCCAGTGCTTGCACTATTGAGCGTCTACTTACAGTGGCATTTGAAGAACTTGCAGATGCTTCAGCTGTTCCAGTTGCAACTTCCTACGCAATGGCCGACTCAGTTGTATGCCATCCTCTTCCCGGTGCAACATCCAGAGAACCGGTTTCTTCAAACTTACGAATCATGCTTTTAACTGCATTTACGTGCATTTGTCCTCTTCCTAAGTTTTACATCCGCCGATAAACAAGGAGTGCTGCTGAAGCATTGCTCTCATTCCGATAAAAAAAAGTTTTACGATCAATGCGAGTTCCTTCTTGTTCGGCGGCATGTTCACTGCAGGCGAACGATTACTTTGAACCATACGTATCGCTTTTATAGAGAAATTACATTAGCTACTCATTTGCATATGGTTTTAGCAGTACATCGTTATCTGGTGGCGAAATTGCAAACTTTTTTATGAAAACCTTGGCCGCATGATCTACATAACATTATTTGAAGTTTCAGTCGGATCTGCTCAGTAGAACTGGAGCTGTGAGCCTCTGAGTACAATCAGTTTAATTAGAACCACCCTGTATTTCAACAAGATTCAGGTGCATGTCATATTTCTAAAGTTTGCTAAAATTTCATTGAAGATAATCATATTCCAGCGTTAGAATGGCGAGGGAATAGCCCAGACTTTAAACCAACTGCGAATCTATGGAACAGAGTAAAAGAAACTTTTTGCACGGAAGCATAATGACTCGAAAAATCTTTTAAATTTTTTTTTGCGTTTCAGTGTAAATTTTAGGTATTTAGAATGCAATGAAATTACTAGTGAATACAAAAAAATTATGGATCCTAGAAATTTAGGAACCCTATGCAATTGTTCCAGTGTGCGTTCACGATAAAATGGTGATGATCATTAAAGTTTTGATTTTACTCTACAGCAATCCCTTTGTTTTTAGATGCTTTCTTTTTTTAAAAACTGTTTGTGTGTGGCAGTTAAAACCTTGTGACTCATTTTTAAACCGCTTCCTGTTGACATAGAACTTTGATGGAATATATATGTACACTGGTGTCCAAAATTAAGGACCAGTCACAAAATGCTAATTTTTAAGTAAGCGAATACTCAAAAGGAAATAATATAATTCAAATAATTACTATCCCTACAGCACAGCTGGTCATATAGGATCTCATTCATGTCACATATGGTCACAAGTGTCACAGTCACTACGGTGAAACAAAAAATAGGAAATTCCACACGTCTCATTATGAGTCTCAAATTATCATTTTATGTGACTCCACTGAGACGTCCATGTAACTGCTGCTTTTTGACAAGTCACCAGGTGATTTACAATGTAGCTACATCGTGACTCTCATGTGACTGTCATTTTTAGGCTCAATTTCAAAGTCATCATGAACTTTGCATTATGTTAAGTCACCAAATAATATCACATTATAGTCACATGGTGTCTATTCACAAAAGAGAACAATGGTGACTTCACAGTAGTCTCTCTGTCACTTGAAAGTCATTATGTGACTTTAATGTGACATTATTTGGTATCTGATCACAATGCAGCGTTCACAATGACTTTGAAATTGAGTCTGCAGATGACAGTCACATGAGAGTCACAATGTAACTACATTGTAAAGTCACATGGTGATTCGTCACAAATCAGCAGTCACTGTGACGTCTCAGTGGAGTCACATATAGTGATCATTTGAAACTCATAATGAGATATATGGAATTCCTTATTTTTTTGCTTCACCATAGTGACTGGGACACTTGTGACCATGTGTGACATGAATGAGATGTTATATGGACTAGCTGTGCTGTAGAGATAGTAATTATTCGAATTATATTATTTCCTTTTGAGTATTCGCGTACTTGAAAATTAAGATTTTGTGATTGGTCCTTAATTTTGGACACCAGTGTATTTCTGAAGGCAATACATGAATTGGACATTGATTTTTGAAAATTCGACCCCTAAGGGGGCGACGAAGGGGGCAATTTTCTTAATTGTTACTTTTGATTTTCTATGGAGAAATGAGCATCAGCTCCAACAATGAGTATTTGTTGAAAATTACTAATAACAGGGTTACCACAATAGCGCCAAATTTTAGCCAACTTTTGTGAAATATCGCCAAATTTTGGCCAACTTGACAAAATATTGCCAAATTTGGCGACAAAAATAAGTTGCCATATATGAAGCGAACTTGGCGGTAGCTGGCTAATTTAGAAAAATTCCTATTTGAATCCATTAATCTTCCATAATCGAGCTCACCGCAATTTAATTTAAACTTCTTGCATTTAAAGGGTTTTTTTTCCAAGACTTTTCTACTTTTTAGTGCATTTAAAAAAACATATATTTTCTACATTTTTGTGAATTTTAATGAAAGCATGTTTGTCAAAAAGAATTTTTACATTTATTTTTACATTTATATAATTAATAGTTCTGAATTATGTGGATGTTACATGATTTAGACAAATTTCCCGTGGCTGATAAAAAGTTTCCACAGACTAGTACTAGATCATGGATATCTGCTTTGAATTACGTGTCTGTTAAATCAACTACAGAATAATGTGACTAATAATTTTGGTTTGTCTAATTCACATAATGATTCCAATAATTTTTAAGCCTTTTATTACATTTCTGTATAAATGTTAGTTATATAGGATTTAATAAAATTAACCAAGAAAATTTGGGCTTTTGAAATTTGTAGATCGTGGGGAAATGTCTTATGTGCCCTATCGGTAAAAGAACATTGGTCATTATTATTTTTACTTTCTTCTATCTTTACAAGAAGAAAGTATTGGATTCGTGAAATTTTTCGACTTCCGGTTTACATGTTTTAGGGGACAGAGATTCCAAAAAACATGTTTTTACAAAATGTCTGTCTGTGAGTCTGTGTATCTGTCTGTATGTGACACAAATTTTATGGGCTCTCTACCTGAAGAACTAAAGCACGGAATTTAATAAAAATTTATATTCTGGTAGTATCTGATATAAGTTGGTGCTGATTAATTTTTGGTGTAAATCGCACAACAGGTGGCGCTGCTATGCTACGTTTTGCAGTATTTGCTCAATAGCTCTATCTCAAGAACTAATGCACGGGTTTTTATAAAACTTCAGATTCAGTTAGTCCTTGATATGAGTTGGTTCTGCTTACGTTTTGGTATAAATCGGATAACAGGTGCCGCTGCTATGCTACATTTTGCAGTATTTACACGATTTCCGCAGTAGCTCTATCTCAAGAACTAATGCACACATTTTCATCAAACTTCAGATTCAATTAGTCCTTGATATGAAATGATGCTGACTACGTGTTGGTGTAAATCACCCAATAGGTGGTGCTGCTGTGCTGCATTTTGCACGATTTCCTCAATAGCTCTATCTCAAGAACTAATGAAATGCACGAATTTTCATCAAACCTCAGATTCAAGTATACCTTGATTAATATTGCTGGTGTAAATTGCTAAACAGTTGGCGCTGCTATGTTGCGTTTGTCATGATTAGCGCAATAGCTCTATCTCAAAAACTAGACCATGAATTTTCCCCAAGCTTCATATTCAGATGTTCACATAAGCTGATGATGATTAGATCCTAGTGTAAATCACCCTATAAGTGGCACACCTATGCTGCATTTTGCTGGATTTACACAAGTTCAGCGATAGTCATATCTCAAGAACTAATGCACCGAATTTCATCTTTTTAGAATCCTCATGATGATCACAGATTGCCATTTAATTTTCGCACAGTGATAACGAATTTTGAGGTATTGACATGTATGAGATAGAAGAAAGTTTTGAGATTGGTACATCCGACTAATTTCTTCTCTACAGAACGGTCTTTGTTTTTAATATCGTGTATAATTTGTGTTATCCCGAATTATGTATAGATGATACGTGATTGAAACGAAACTTCGAATGACTGGTAAGAAATTTATCTAGATCGATCTCAGACCACTGCTTTAAATTATTTAAATTTTTAAGCTTCAGATCCCTTTCTCTTCCTCATTTTTATTTTCATTTTTTAGCAAATTAGAAGAAAAAAGGGTCTTTTGATAAAGGTCTTTTCTTATTTATATGCAAAATTTGCTTGCTGTATATGCAAATTATCTTATTTGTATGCAAAAAATAACTGAAATGCTGTGCATTTACTTTGCTGAATAAATAAATAATTTAAACATTTACTTGTCATTTTCTGTTTTGAATTAATTTCCACTAAATTGGACGAAAGAGTGTTTTTCTTATTTGTATGCAAAATGATGTTTGTTTTATGCGTAAAATCTTTTATTTGTATACAAATAGTCGTCGAAGTTTGGTGTATTTTTTCAGTAACAAAAAATAAATGTTGTTTATTCAAATGGAAAAAGAAATAGTTTTGTCAAAACTCCATTATAAAAAAAAAGTTTGAAAAGTAGGACTTTGCAGTAAAAATATGGAAAATAAAAATCAAGAATTCATCAGTATATTCACAGTCTATAATCTTCAATTGTTTGTAAATGAATACATGTAAAATAAGCAAAGACAAAAAAAAAAAAAAAAAAAAAAAAAAAAACTGAACATCTTGTATTATTTTATAAAGATAACATAAGGAAAAAGCAACAAATACCATTCGATCGAGAATTATCCAGATATCTTTAAATCCATACAAATAAAATAATTTTATGAAGTAACTTGCATATTGAAATAGAAACAACATTCAACACTTATAAAACTGGATCTTCAAATCAGCCTAAAAATAAATTTTAGAATGGTAGATAAGTAGTTCTGCAGACATATGCCATTAAAATTGAACTAATTATTGTTTTACACAATTAATTTTGAAACTGAGATAATTACGTTTGCGATACTTAATAAGTCGAAAATTGACATGAATATATAAATGAAGGGGAACTTTCAAACGGGCCGGGCCGGCATAATTAGGACATTTTTTTAACAGGCCCGACCGATAAACGAAATAAACGGTCCAGGCCGGACCGATAAAAAAAAAAATAAGCGGACCTACCGTCCCGATATAAAAATTTAAACAAAGCCGATAAAATATGAGCCATTTTCATTGAATATGACTTTTGCGAGAATAAGTATAAAAGTGTCACGAGCCAATGCTAGTTTGACAAGACCAATACAGAAATGTAACATATCCAGCGTAGAGATCGGCATCGGGAAGTTACATGGTGTCTGATCCCGGGCTTAATTTCTGGTTTCTGATCCCGGGACTAGATCTAAACTAAACTACACTCTATGGCTATACAATCCATGAAGGATCTGGGACGACAGTGTTCATCCCTGTTTTCTTGACCATGGGCGCCGAGGTGCTATACAGCATATGTCCCGTTCTGATGGCCAGTCTAACGCGGGAGCCTCGGTGTTTAGTTCCCAAGCAAGCTTGGTATTCATTTCATCGACTCTGAAGGGATGAAAAGCTGAGTGAACCTTGACCAGTCGGGAATCGAACCCTCATCCTGCAGCGCGGCAGTCAAATGCTCTGACCACTACGCCACTGGGCTTCCCGGTCCGAGATCACGCTTGCATTTTTTTTTTTACATAGTCGAGTCGGGCTCGAGCTGGAGTTAATTGTTCTGATGATCTGTAGGGCACGCAATGTTTTGTAAAAATATTAATAGCGGTAATGAACGTCTCTTAGCGGAACTTTTGGAAATATAACATAAGGTGATTCTCAAATTCACTGCTCAAGAATGCGAAACTTTCTGACACGTTTTCTGACTAATTTTTAACTATAAAGACATAAAATTGACAGGCCTGACTATTGAAACGATTTGAAATCGAATAGCGTTTTCCATTTTTAATAAATAAATTAGTTATCTAAATGTAAGAGATTCTTGTCACGTGATAGTAGGTTTCCCTCCTTTTCCGTGCTATCGCTTCCGGAAATTCGATTCAAAACGCTAACTTTGAAAGTATTTTCTGAAAGCTTCTATTCCCGATTTATTCTATTTCTGAAAGAACTATTTTTTCCTTTATCAAAAAATGGATAACGGCATTCGATTACATAATTTCTGAATAAGAACACCTGCCAATGTTATGCGTTTCCGAAAATAAATGAATTGAGAAATATGTCAGAAAGTAGCTCCTCTGATTGGAAAAAAGCCTTGATAAATGACAGAGAAATATTTTTACAAATTTATTATAGAATAAAAGTTATGATGTTTTTAACCCTACTATTTTTAAAATTCTAAACCACATTATTTTTCTAATGAATCCTTGTTTGAACGCTGAAACTCAATTGTGTAAGTAATCATTAATGTTGCTATTTTGTATTTTCTGTCCTGCGAACACATCGTAATTTTAAAATATACTGTAAAATTATCCCATAAATATGTAAGCAGTATTCTTTAAAAAAATCTTAGTTGTATGTTAAGAAATATCTAAATTTTTTATAGAAATTGAGTTGGGCTGGATCGGGCCTGATTTAATTTATTTTTCCACGGGCCGGCCTGTTTTCACTGATTTTTGTCCGGACCGGGCTCCGGCCGAACTTTTAATTTTTACATCGGACCGGGCCAAGATAGCTTTCATTCGGGCTGGGTCGGGCCCGGGGCCCGGAAATTCCGGACCTCTAACGCATAACTATAACCGGAAATATGAAAGAAAATAATAAATGTTGATTTAATATAAGAAACCAAAAATTTTACTTTTGCACAATTTTTGTGATAGTTTGAAATATACGAAATTTAGTACTTGAAGTTAAAATTTACCCTTAAGCACCTACACTTATCACATGACTTGCTACACACTCGCAAGCTAATGTTAACCCTACGGGAGCGTTCTTTTGAAACCGTTTCCGAAATAGAAAGTAACCTCATGAAAATAATAATAATAATAATAATAATCTGAAATCAAAAAGTAAAATGTGAAAAAAGGGCCAGGTCTAAGGTCGCCTTTGCGTGTCTAGTGCATTCTTAAATTAAAAATACTTTCTACTGCAAATCTTAAAATTTGCTGTCTTTATGTACAGAAATAACACCCTAAGATATCTTTACTCACAAAAAATCAGTGAAAATACAATTTACCTTTGAATGTAACCTTTTGCATCTTTAAGCGACAATTTAGCTATCAAATAGTTATAAGAGGCTGCTTATTTTTAAGTGTTGGAGGAGGGGGGGTGGGTTTCTTACTATTTTAGTTTTAGATATATTTATCGAGTTTGGTATTTTTATGCTGATGATCATGAATCACGCGAATACATCATTTTTTTTATCCTAATGTATCAATATTTTACCATACAGTAGAATCCCGATTATCCGAGTTAATATGGACCAAGCTCACCTCGGATAAGTAAAAATCTCGGATAAATCGGATTTACATAAATCGTCACAAACAAAGGAGGTGAAATATAAATTTTCACTTAATTCATTAAATTTTATGGTACTAGTAACATTGCTTTGATGTACATTTTCATTACTTTTAAGAAATGTGAGGAATGAAATTGTTTATTTGAAAAAGCCCCGTTTGTTGAATACCAATTTTGCTGCCGTATTACGCTACTGTATAGCTACCAATTTCTAAGATTTTTTCTTACCACTAAAACTTACTAGTAAATTTTGCCTAATTCAATCACCGAAATCTAACAATTGTCAACGAATTTTAGAAGTAACAAAACCGTACAAATTGGCAGATATGCGATTCTATTACTGCCGTGAAAATTACAGGTGTAGCCTCTTCAATCTGCTCAAATTATTAAATGTTTTTTTTTTTTCAATCGAACTTATACCTTTGAATGGATCATTTTCTTCTAATGGACTGATGGCTTCCATTATTATGAAACAGCCATTAGAATGAAATATTAGGTGACGATGAAAGAGTAGTCGTAAAAAGTTAGAACTCTGATTTTCCCATTCTGACCAGAAAATCAGAGTTCAAACTTTTTACGACTGCTCTTTCATCTTCAACTAACACTTCATTTCTAATGGCTGTTTCATGATAATGGAAGCCATTAGTCCATCAGAAGAAAATAACTCGTTTAAAGCGGAAACTCGGTTAAGCGGGACTCGGACAATCCGGACTCTACTGTAGAACAGTTATTCGTGAATTGAAAAAATATTCTGTCAGAAAGTCGGAAATTTGATTGTTATTAATTAAGAAGTATAACTAGTGTTACAGCACAGGTAGATGGGCAAATACATAGACAGAAGTGTCGCAATCGTCATTATAAAAGAACATAAATTACATAAAATCATCTGGAAAACGGACTCTTTTAGATGAAACAAGAATTATGAAAATCGCTTCCTTCATTTCCAAGTTATTCGTGGACGAAAACAAATATTGCTTGTATATTGTTCGCCTTCATTTTAAGTAGAGGAGATGGGGGGACATGTGAACAGGGGGCAGATGTGAACATCGCAATTTTCCCATAGTTATTATAAGTTTTTTTATTTGAAAAAAATTACTAAAGATGATAGCACCTGTAGACATATGGGAAAATTTTTTTGAAGCTCTTTGACGTTTTGTTTGTCCTCTGTAGCCAAAACACTGTTTTTAGATCTCAAAAGTAAAATCTTTGTTCCAGGTTGATAAGCGAATAACTTTATTTATTTATTCATTTATTTGAATCTGAGTGTTTTAACATATACTATGAATACTAATACATATTTCTGACTAAGTTCTTTTTCTTCTAAAATTGAGAAATGTTAATGATTTATCAATTTACCAGACGCAGCAATCTGGGGCACTTGTGAACAGACTAGTTGGGGCAGATATGAACAGTACATAAGTACCCAAATAATCATTCTGTGATTCTGTTCATTTCAGTTAACTTCATGAGCAATAATGTCAGATCCAATGTGTATAATTTTCCTGAAATAGACGACATTTCCGTCATACAAAGTTGATTTTGTATTGAAACTTCCACAAACACATCTGTCAGCAAGTACATAAAGAGCAACAAGCTTGTTTACATTCAATTGTAATTTAAATAAATTTAATATTTTCTAAAATGCAATAAATGTTATGTATTATTTTACTAAACGATTTACAACAATATTTTTTATGCATTGTTAATGCGAACAACTTTGCAAATTTTTCTATTATATTTTTTCTAAACTTGCAATGAAGGTTTACTTCCATCTCTAAAACAGTTATGCATATGATTCTTTGAATGGCGATAGATATCAGTAATATTTTAAGAAAGTAAAAATTTTAAACTGATAACTACCGTAAAATCCGATTATAAGCCTTCCTCCCCTCTTTCAAAAACAAAAGAAGTTGGGGGGGGGGGGGAAGTATAGTCGAGATTTTTTTTAAATCATTAAAAAGCCCTTCTTTATCTGTAATTTACAAGTAAATAAGGCAAATACAAGAGTGAGACTCTTTCGTATTTCGGCAGATTTCCGATAAATAGTATGTAAATGCCCCCTCTTTAAAAGTTTCCCTAACAAAAAGCCCTAAGCAAAATTTAAAAGTTTTAATTTCTTTTTTTAAATTGCTTCGTTATTATTTTATTTAACTGTAACAATACTGTATGAATCATCTAAGCCTCCGCCCCCCCCCCCTCCATAAATCTACTTATTTTCATTTTTTTTCAGTTTTGCTTAAACATATCATACAGAAACTAGAGAAATATATAGATATATTTTTCTTTATGGTGAATTTAACGGGTAATATAACTAATGATTACGATGACAAATGAATAACAGAAAAAAAGCATGTCAAAGGATATTTTTTCCTTGTGTTCACACGTGCCCCACGTGTGTTCACAACTACCCCGCTGATGGGGCACATGTGAACAATTTTTTGAATTTATAAAACTATCAAAAAATGTAAGAAGAACTATGCAGGTGATTTCAAAAAAATTACCATGTGTAAAAGAAAGTTCTGTTTACTATATTGAGTAGTTTTTGTTTATAGAAATGAATCCAGTTATGAGAAAAAGGTTTGTTTATGCGAACTGTTCACATGTGCCCCCATCTCCCCTATATATTAAAAAGTGCTTGTTATACCAGTTGATTATTAATTTTATTTTCCTTATTTTTATGTCTAATTTTGTTTCTTGTCAAATTCCATTATAAATTGAAATGATGCCTAGAAGTAAAATATTAATAAGACAATATTGCTTGTATTGACTATATCTTGAGCAATATTGACTATAAATTGGCTACATCTTTTCCAATATTGACATTAAGTATTGTACCTAAAATTTTGGCGTTTGCATTTTTGCCAATACGGGTGCATCACTGGAAAGAAATATTCCGTCATTTCCTTCACAATATCTTCAATGTAGGGATAGTATTTATGCTATATTTGCAAATATTGTCAATATAAAACCAATATTTAAGCAATTTTGATGTTTCATCAAAAGTGTTTTCGAGGAACGCAATATTGACACAATAGTGGTTCCCAATTTAACCAATATTGGTTTTCTGCTATAAATCGAATGAATACTTTAATAAAGAACTTAAAAGCACAGCTTTAAACACTGATATACACTTGTTGGAATTACGATATTTGTCAACTTAATGACAAATGCGAAAACTTTATACTTTTGTTCACGGAATATTATTAATCTAGTATCGGTCGATATATTAGGGGCATCATAAGAATCACCGTAAAATAAGCCTTTCCTAAAGCCTTTGCTAGCTTTCTGTAAAATGTTCTAGATCAATAATTTTCCACATCTTCAGCCGTCTCATGTGCAGCATCCGTTGAATACTTTAATCGTTATTTATATCTGAAACGCGTTCTGTGTAATCGATTACTTACACTCATGAGTTGTTACCTCACATGCTCGTTCGATTGAGAAAATGCTGTCATTTTCACCTTGATTAATTCTGCGCCGACTTAAAGACGCTTTTCAAGATCTCAATGGAAAAATTTGTCTATTGATTCTATTATTCCGTCGATCATCTTTGTCTCAAACACACGCGCATTAAAAATGCCTTACAAATCTATATTTGATCTTGTTTATTTATTCTTTTGTTTTAAATCTATCGCAAAATGCTTGATGTCACTTTCCCCTGTTTCAGCATAGATATTTTGCATTGTTATTAACATTTAAAGTTAGATTTAGCTAATGCATTGTGCTAGGTTTCTCTTATTTTATCTTAAGGTTTTCCTGCTTATTTTCCCTGGTGCGTTTACCTTCAACCATATGTCGGCTTTATACCTAATGAAGGATCAATTTTGTATGATCCGAAATGCCTCTGTAGTGTATATGGTACTTTTTTATATCGATATCAACAAAGTTTTGTACTTTATTTCTTTATTTAACATGCAGTTTTTGGAATTGTGAATACTTGCGAAATTAATTATAAATAAAAAAACATATATTTCCCCACTGGATGTTATTTTATATTATAAATCGATATAGATATTTGGGTCATCATATGAATCTCTGTAAAATAAAGTATTAATTCACAAAGCCAATTCTAGATTTCTGGAAAGTGTTTTAGATCAATAATTTTCCACATCTTCAGCCATCTCGTGTGCAGCATCCGCTGAATACTTTAATCGCTATTTATATCTGGAACGCTCTCTGTGCAATCGATTATTACACTTATGAGTTGTTACCTAACGGGCTCGTTCGATTTAGAAAATGCTGTCGTTTGCACCTTGATTAATTCTGCGCCGACTTAAAGACGCTTTTCAAGATCTCAGAGGGAAAAATTTGCCTATCGATTGATATCATTCAGTCGATAAATTTTCTCTCAAAACCATGCATTAGAAATGCCATAGAAATCTATATTGAATATTGTTTATTTATTCTTTTGGTTGAGATTACCAGAAAGTGTTTTATGTAATATCATTTTTTTTATTTTATTAGTTTTATTTTAAAATTATGAATTTTGAATTCTTATTGAGCGTTAACATTAGATTTAGGTTTATTTTAGGTTTGCCTCTCCCCTTTTTACTTTCTTCTACCTTTACAAGAAGAAAGTATTGGATTCGTAAAAATTTTCGACTTCCGGTTTTCGACGGATTTACACGTTTTAGAATGCCCAGAACACGATTTGATGGTTTTTAGAAAATGTCTGTCTGTGAGTCTGTCTGTCACTCTGTCACTCTGTCACTCTGTCTGTGAGTCTGTATGTGACAAAAATTTTGTGGGCGCTCTATCTCAAGAACTAATGCACGGAATTTCACAAAACTTATTATTTAGTTAGACCTTGATATAAACTGGATCTGATTAGTTTTTGGGGAAAATCGCCCAACAGGTGGCGCTGCTATGCGGCATTTTTCACGAGTTCTGCAATACCTATATCTCAAGAACTACTGCACGGATTTTCACAAAACTTCAGATTCAGTTAGTCCAGGATATAGTTTGGTGCTGATTACTTTTTTGTGAAAATCGGCCAACAGGTGGCGCTGCTATGCTGCATTATTCATGATTATCGCAATAGCTCTAACTCAAGAAAAAATGCACGAATTTTCATCAAACTTCA
Organism: Maratus speciosus; assembly: GCA_963932465.1. NCBI lineage: Eukaryota > Metazoa > Arthropoda > Arachnida > Araneae > Salticidae > Maratus > Maratus speciosus. The sequence continues at coordinate 339,019,702 of OZ010795.1, read as the reverse complement.
GATTTCGTTAATCCTTGATATAAATTAGTGCTGTTTCATTTTTGGTGTAAATCGCCCAACAGGTGGCGCTGCTGTGCTGCATTTTCACGATTTTCGCAAGAGCTGTATCTCAAGAACTATTGCACGGATTTTCATCAAACTTCAAATTTAGTTAGTCCTTGAGATGAATTGTCGTGTAAATTAGTGCTGTTTAATTTTTGGTGTAAATCGCTCAACAGGTGGCGCTGCTATGCTGAATTTTTTGCGATTTCCGCAATAGCTTTATCTCAAGAACTAACGCTTAGATTTTCAACAAACTTCAGATTCAGGTATACCTTGATATCATTTAGTGCTGTTTATTTTTAGTGTAAATCGCTCAACAGGTGGCACTGCTATGCTACATTTTTCAGAATTCCCGCTGTAGCTCTATCTCAAGAACTAATGCACGAATTTTCATCAAACTTCAAATTCAGATATACTTTGATATGAATTGGTGCTAAATTCATGTTATTTCTTGTACTATTTAAATGATTTAATTGACGTGATTTATATAGAAGAAAGTTTTGTGATGGCCACAACATACTAGTTTAATTATAGACCATTTCCCATTTGTATCATTCACAAATCTGTCATTGAATTCTCATCCAAGAACCAAAAAATCCATCATGATTCATTTAAAATGTTTCTGTGAATAAATGTATTGTTTGTTTAGCTAAAGAAGATTTGTAAAAATAATTGAAATATTACACTACCTCTCGCAGGAATAAGTATTCTCTATTCGACAATTCACAAATAACTATATTTGTTGCTATTATAATTGCAAAGCTGCAAGTATTTTCCTTTTAATGAACGATCACGAACTTTATATATACACAGATATAACGGAAATTACTACATAAGTATTCAATCATTATTTATAATCATTTTTCTAATTTTTTTCTTTTTTAATGGTGGGGGCTTGGCAACTAGGCCATTCACAACAACAAGGCCGGAAGAGATGGCCATTTTTTCAGGAGCGGCCCGAAGGGGCGGACATCGTTACTCGAGTTGATCTCATAATTTAGAACCTTGATCAAGAGACAAGATTTTCACTTGATTAGGCATCTCCAGATGCATAATTCATAGGGAACTTAGCGGACTTCGCACCTACGACAGATTTTGCATGCACCAGGCTCTTTTATTACAGCGGATTTTTAACTTGCAATAAGTCTTGAACCCGCGACCTTTCGGATACAAGTCCGATGCTCTGCCAACTGGGCCACCGCTATTCCTTTTTCTAAAACTTGTGCTGGAAAAAAGTTTGGAATCATGTCGATTTAGGAGAAAAAGTTTCGAATCGCTCATTTGCTTATGCAAATATTCGTTTTTGCCTGTCAGCTTAGTGTTAGGAAATGATCTTGCGTAGTTGAACTTTAGGAGGATAAAAATGCATTGTTTTTTTTTTTCCTTTACTTATTTCAAACCAGTAGATAAAATGGCCTCTGTAAGAAACCTGGATTGGAAAAATAGAGAGGACTTCTTTAGATGCTAAAACACAGCAAATCGCAGAAAAATGAAGAACAAACATTTCCATGCTCACAAGCTAATGTTTCTAAAAATTTAAGAATATTCATGGATCTTAAAAACGTTAAAAACTGTCTCAGTTTCGGTAGACTACGAACTACATTAGCACGTCAGGATCGTAGTTTATTAAAATATTAAAAAATATGAGATGGAAAGGATCTAATCACATGAAATGTAAGAAAGCATCTAAGATTAACGTATGAATCAGAATGTCATAGAACAGAATAAATGAAGCTGATATTATTATCGCAAAACCGTGATGTTTAGCGATGTATAAAGAATTGGTATTGGTATTTATGTCAGAAAAAAATCATTTGAAGGTTGCAAAATGAAAGGGAAAATGGAAACTGTTCTTTAATAATGATTTTGGAATGCATGTCTTCCAGCAGGGCTGGAAGACCGTGTCCTGAAAATGGGAATGGGAATTAAGAGAAATATATTTCAATTTTAGAATATGACGTGATTTTTTGTTTAGAAGAGCAATTTTGAGACAGTGATGCAATAATATAATTCGCAGTGGTAAATTTCAATTTCAATAACATATATCAACAACGTAGAAATAAAGCAATATTTACGAGAGTTAGAGCACAAGCAGGCAGACGAACCTAACTAATAAACATGTTTTACCTACGTTGGAAAGTATTAAATTAGTACTGGTGTTCAGTAGCGGGAAAAAAAAAATGGACGGGCTCAAAATATTTTGAGGAAAACAACACATGCTTTTTCCCTTGGAGAGAGAAGCGGGAAAGAGCGGGTGAATAAAAATGATAATTTGAAGTTAAATTAATGTTTTTTTTTTTTTTTTTTTTTTTTTTTTTTTTTTTTTTTTAAGCAAAATTTTAAATTATTATAATATTATTAAATTATATTCTTACAAGTGCTTGCTTATAAATACACTAATATTTATTTTAAATAAAATTAGAATTGCTAACTATTAAAATTGCAAAAAATTAAAAGTCATGAAATACATACATTTTAGTCACCTAAGTGCTTTATCAATTCAAGGCATTAGAACGGATAGCAAAATATACCGGGAAATTGTTTTTGAGAGAAATTTAATTGCTAGAGAACAGGAATTCTGCTTTTTCAGAATTTAGTGTCGCCCCCGACATTTCCATTACTTCATTTTCTTCTGATGGACTGGTGGTTTCTATTATTATGAAACAGCCATTATTAAATGAAGCGTTTAGGTAAAGATGAAAGAGCAGTCGTGAAAAGTTAGAACTCTGATTTTTTGGTCAGAATGGGGGGGGGGGCGGGAAAGCACCCCCCCCCTTTTTTTTTTTTTTTTTTTTTTTTTTTTTTTTTTTAAATTATGGCCATTTTTTTACATAAAATCTTAATGCTAGAATCGTAAATAAATGTTATATAATGAGGCATCCGAATTTCAGAAACAAAACCCGAAACATTTTTCTGCATTTGAAACGTTTTCTTTAAGAAATTTTCAATCAAATACACATCGTTCATTTTACAACGCCCCGATGTTTCCTAAATGCGACAAAAAGTCCCGAAATTGGCTCACAGTTTTCTTTTATTAACTTTGAAGATCAAATAACCTTATGAACGTGAATAACTACGTTGCCTGTTTCAGTTACCTGATCAGTTAAACTAATGAAAAGGCGACAAGTTTTCGGTTTAGAATTTGAAGTAGTCTACACATTTTGGAGATTTTGTTTTCTGCATGTGTGACTAACAGAGACGCAGATTGCTGTAAATGCGGGGAGATATTTAGAAGATTAATAAGTTAATTAAGCTGTGTTGAGTCAGCATGATCCTCCATTAATGTTTTTCTTTAACCAGGTATTTAAATATGTGTATCAAAATAAAAAATACGCTTCTTTAAAATTTTTAATATAACAAAAGGTGTAAGAAACGCGGTGTACATTCCATTAACATAATATAGACACATGATTAAGGAATTTGCAATACCTTTACATAATGAAAATTCTGGAAAATCTTGTGTAGATGGAAAACAATTTATGTTTATTTTAATGCGGTTAAGTAAGTTAATTTTACCAACATCATACCATTCGGTAGCTTAAATGCTGTCTCTGATTAAAACATGACGCAATTGACCCAATTGACGCAATTGACGCATGACGCAACCAAGGTTCGAAGAAAAACACGAAAACTCAGAACAATTATGCCGACGGGCGCGATTGGGTTCGAACCCAACACCTCACGTCTACCAGCTTCGAAAGCATAACCTCTCGGCCACTAGTGGGCCTTTAAATTTGTGCATTATTTTTATGTCATTCCCTGGTTTAGGAATCCATAATTTTTGTTAGCACTTTTTTAAAATCTGATATTTTAATTCTGTTTTTTACTTTTTACTCGCTATAATTGACATAAATTAGAAAAAAAAAACTATGTTTATCTAAATGAATATTTGAAAAAGGATATCTTAACCCATTAAAGACTGACGTTGCGTTTTCACAGCATTATATTTGTGATTTTTAAATTTTATGTTATACCAGTAAAAGAGAAAAGTAAAATTTGCATTATTTAATTAACGCATTTCAGTGATTCATAAAGTAAAAGTAAGTGTTTAACAAAAAAGTGGTTTGAACTGAATAAAATTCCTGTAAAATATGCTGGTCATTAATGGGTTAAGTAAACCATTTAGAAAACGCATTTCAGATTATCACATTTGAAAACCCAGTTTCGGGAATCACTGTCCAAAGTTTAAAAGGTACTCGAATTCTGTTATGCAGCTCTGTTATAAGATACTAGCAAAACCCACAGCTTTCCTCGTGTAATTGTTCAAATATGCAAAGTTGTATTTGTGTGTCTATTTTTATTAGAAGAAGATATACTGCTACTGGAAACTATGTACTGATAATTCAAAAATTACTAATTAAGCTAAATTTTGAGTAATCTTCATTCTTATACAGCATTAGGTGAACACGAGACTTAAATTAATGAGAAGAACTGAAATTAATTCCAAATAACTGGTAATTTAGAATGTATTTTGAAGGTTTTCCACTCATTTCATTTTTCGTTTGAAATTTCGAATTTTTTAGAAACTGTTCTTTAGCTCGAGCATTTACATCTTAAAAGTAACCTCCATGCTATATTCCAAACTTTTATAACAACTATATCATAGAAATCGCTTTTTTAGAACGTTTTTTGCCCCTATTTACCTTAAAATTTGTGAATTTTTAAAAATTGCATATAGAATGCATTTATGTCTCTAAAGTAACGGCCATGCCAAATTTAAGTAACTATTAACTGTATTAAATTAATACAGTTGCAAATAAATCTTAATTTAGAACGTTTTACCGTTCATTTCAATCTTTTAAATTTCGAATATTTTAGAAACCGCTCTTGCATCTTATTTACATCCTAAAAGTGACCACCATGCTACATTCTAAGCTTCTATAGCAATTGCACCACATAAAACGTCATTTTAGAAGACTTTTTGCTCCTGTACACTTTTAAATTTCGAATTTTTAGAAAACTGTCCTGGGCAAACATTTACTTTTCGTAACAGCCGTGCCAAATTTGAAGTTTTTAGTCCTAAGAATTTCAAATAGAACCACAATTTAGATAGCTTTTAGAACATTTGCTACTCATTTCTCTTTTAAAATTCGATTTTTTTAGAAACCGTTTATAGCAAGTATTTGCATTTTAAAAGTAACCATCTCACCAAATTTCAAATTTCTAGCTCCAACAATACCTCAGCAATTGCAACTTTAGAACTTTTTTTGCTCCTGCACCCCTTTGGGGATTATTGTACCGACGTAAAATACAGCCTATGTTAAAACAGACATGGTCACCAGCATTTGCTACCATTAATTTCGAAATCGGCTGGGTAGTTCCAGAAATTAGCCACTACAAACAAACATACAAACGTTACTTCTTTATGATATTAGAAGAGATATAGATTTGTATATATACTACCTAATATGCTAAAATTTAGTTCGATTACAAAACGCACAATCATTTTGAAAATTCACTTTCAGCAATTTCCGCTAATAGACGGAGGTGCTCTCAATTTTTTTTTAAATCTATTTATTTCTACAATCCTATATGTTATCTGTTTTGCATACACACCACATATTTAGTTAACATTTAATTCAGGTAAAAAACGTGTAACACAACCAAAAACGCACTTCAGGCAATCCATAGACGGTAATGTGTCCAGCTTTTTGCATATCCCTGTGTATGAATTTATTTATAGTCTACGAATATCTTTCAGTGTACTAAATATAATTCAGATAGAAAATGAATCATACTATTGAAAACCCTTCTAAGGTAACTCACTCAAATATACAGTAACGCTTTCTAATTCGTTTGTGTAGCTCTGTACATAATCTATAAAATTTATAGACAGCACGTAGTATGCAAAAGTTTAGTTAAATGTAAAAATGCAAACCAAAGTTGAAAACACACTGTCAATATTTATAGTTCATAGACATAGTACTGCAATAAAATTATTTTGTACGCCTCTATAAACGATAAATTCTACGTACTCTACTTCTACCGTAAGCATCTTGTAATGCACCTCAGTAAATTTCTTAAATTTCATTATTTGCGTAGTTGAATTTTTTGCGTTTCCCTGTAGATGAATGATAACTGCTTTATACTACACGCACAACATAAAGCATATTTTGGTGCATCTCACAGACGCGTATCAATTTATTTATGTTTGAAATAGTGCAACATCTTTAAAATACACTAAAATCGATTTTTCCCGCAGAGCATAATGGAGCGGAATTCTTTTGAATACCCTATAAAAAATTATAAATGCTATTTATTTCATTTTCGATAGAAAAAATTCTCATGATATATCTCAAAAACGCATATCAATTACGAGAAATCAAAGCATATTTGCGAAACGCGGAGCGACATACATACAAACAATCCGAACACTTAAACAATTTTCAACTATTTTGGGATGTGTTAAAAATATTTTTCGTAATTAATTAATATTTTCTGACCGATTTTCTAATGAAGGAGGTTTACAATACATTTATGTGCATATACACTATATTATCAAACACACCTGACATTTTCGATTTCAGACGCTTTGTCGAAATTCTTGAGAAAGACTTGATGAATATTTTGAAACTTCAGTAATATAAAAAACATGTTCGACATCATATTTTTCAGGGAAGTTTTAATCACAAAGGCGATTAGAGAACCAACAACAAATTCAATAAAAAATTACATTTGCGACGATCCTATAAAATAAAATACTATAGCATATGATTATGTGGATCTTATACAATGTTTGTGTTCATTTGTGTAAGAATGCAATATGTATTCCATATAAAAGTTATAAAGGCGTGTAATGATAATAGAAATATTTATATTATCTTGTATAAAAAAGTATTGTATAAAAAATTCAAGAAATCGCCGCATGTTTTTTGTTTTATCATACAGTCTTTTCAACCAAATTTAAGAGGACGCAATACCTTTTAACCATTTTTTCAATTTTTTCAATTTTTTCAATTTTGAACAATACTGTAATATCTGTGGTGACATTACATTTAATAATAAAAAGCAAGTACAAGCAAGTAATTAATTTTTTAAAAATCCCCTCTACTTTTTTAAATATGAATATTTCTGCTTCAATTTTTTGCACGCTCCTTAGAAATTTCTTCCTACATAAAACTGTGCGTGGATTTTTAAATGTATGAGATATTACATTTAATATGAATTTTTTTTTATCTCGTGCATAGTAAAAAATCAAGAAAATTGAACAAACTAGTAACTTAAATGTTTGAAAAAAAAAAACTATAAACTTGAATGTTAAATCCATGCACAAGAATATTAAATGCACCGTGGAAAAGAAGTAAAAAAAAAAAAATTCACGCCTCTGTCTGAATAAGGAAAAAGGCCTTAGCACTTATTGAAAAAGTAAGTTATAAAAATATGAACATGGAGAAAAATCAGTTTAAAGTTTTCATTTGCAAAAATAACATGTTTTAACTTCTTACTTGTGTGAAGTTCCTGCACAATTTCATCAAACATATAAATTATAGTATATGTAAACAATTGCATATAAATTAGTTGCATATAATAAGTGAGGTAATGTTTTAAAATCATTAGTTACCGAAAAATTAAAAATGAGAAATTTGTCTCATTCGACGCTATTTATATAAATTATTACTTACTAATAATATATATCATGCGAGAATACGAATAAGTTTCAAATACATTTAGTATAAAAATTTAAAACAGCCAGACTTATATGTAAGCCCCTCATTTTTCATTTATGAGTCAGCTCTGCGTCTGCGAACAAGCTTAATTTTTCTTCGTCCTAATTCATAAACTGTATTTGTTTTTCTCTTTCTTTGGTACATGCGCTTGTAGTCTTTTGACATGTCTAAATTAACTCAAACTGTTACGTTTAAATTATACCCTGACTTTTAGCTACTAAGGAAATCAAATATTTCGCTATGTCCTTAGATTTGTCCACTACTGATCTAAATTAGCCAGGATTGCTAGATGGGTGTGGCGCCCCTTTAAATTCTGTCATCGCGCAGTCTTTGATAAAATCTTTGATTGAATATAATCTTTGATATCTTCTTTGCTATTAAAGATACAACCTTTGGAATTTCACCATTGCATTTTTAAAAGATGAACTATGCAATTTCTGGAACTCATTCTACCATGGCCATTAGAGGGTCAGGGATGAAAGCGCTGCCCCACAAATGGCTAATTGCTACCACTAAATGTTTACAGTATTCCTCACATTTTTCTTTCTTCCTCACCGATGAGTAGGTCCCTGCCTGCCGGGTCGCCCCAGCTGAACGGGTTTGATATCTGGTATCGGGGCGGTGATCGTCTAATCGCCGCGTAGCGCCGATAAATCTGAAGACCACCTAGATCTTCATCCTAAACAGTGCGTACTGATTAGTTGTGAACATTGTTAATCCGGTTACTTAACATTTTGATCTTGTTGTTTGGTACCTGCGCTTTGCTACTCAAGTTGATCTCGTAATTTAGAACCTTGGTTAGGTGACGAGACCTTCACCTGGCAAGGTACCTCCAGAGGTATAATTCACATTGGACGACTTTGCACCCACGACGGATTTTACATGCACCAGGCTCCATTAGCGTACATGGAGGACATCAGCTGTTCCCCAAACTGATAGCCAGACCCCATAGCTGTCAGATTTCTCAAGCCGAATGAAGTTACATACCTGGCATGGTTGTCCGTTTGATCGCCGCTTGGCGGCAATCCAGTAGACAAACGGCCCGGCCGTCCTAATTGCAGAGCCTGCTATTTTGCTGATTTCTCTGTTATACAGGTTGCTTAAATAACTGACTTGTTGATTTGGCTCCTGCCCATTACACACACAAATCCTGCTTGGAGAGTAGGGAAACGTGGATTTCATATGCCTAATCAGTGGTGAATACTTGCCGAAAACAGTTGTTCATGAACCAATTTAGAGGAAGGAAAAAAGAAAACAATGGGTGCCGCTGAAAGACAAGTATCACCATAGGAAAATTTGGGGCCGAAATGAAAAGCGAGCTCAAGTTGCAGGGGGGACGAGATTCCACCTTTTTATACCGCGCCCCACCGGGTAAAGACTGGCTCCGTAGGCTGTCCCAGAGGAGCGGATACGGTAGTTCGTGCAGGCCGCAGCCTATGTGCACCTAAATAAAGAGGCAGCAGTCCCAAAAGAAAAAGAAAAGAAAAACCCTCAAAGGTAAGGGGGTTAGTTGGACAAATTTATTACACTTTTTAACTTTAAGATTAGTTTTTATTACTTTAAAATAAATTATAAGTATCCTATGCACTAGGCCAGAGCTAACTAAGTGATAAGGTGCCTAAGTGCTAACTAACGTTGCGATATTTAATTATATTCTAATTATATCTAAATTACTAGTAATTCGATATTAAGAGTACTAAGAGACAATAACTTAATTTAATGTGTACTTAGGCTAGTTACTATGAGGGTGAATCTATAGCTTAGCAGGGGAGATCGGGAGTTGTTTTTATCTGAACTAGTTGATTAGAAATATTTTACTATTTACGATTAAGTGCTAATTGTTAGCAGCCTCTGTGGCGCGATTAAAAGCGTAAGAGACTGGGAATGAATGCCTCAGCTCTCAAAAGAAAAAAAAAAGTCAAAGATGGGAGAGAGAGGGGGGTGGGGCTACAAGGGCTGTCATTGACTAATTTAATGTTACTTAGTATTTCCTTAGATAATTTGTTATACTTAAATAATGGTTAGCCTAAATTATCTTGAATTATCTATATTAACCTAAGTTAATTAGATTACCTATTTATGGTTTACTTTAATTAGTTTTGTTAAAATAGTTATATTTTACTCACCCGGTGATCTTGCTTTTCTTAGGTGTCTTGGTTTGGCTTCTTTGGGGTATGTTTCTCATATTTCATGAAATGTTTGTCTCTTTGGTGGGTTTCTTTAAGTTTCTATTCATGGGAGTTGGCACCGTGCGATGTTTAGTTTGACTCAATTTTCGCTTTGAAAGCTTGTCGATGGTGGGTTCTTGTTTTGGTCGCATCTTGGTTTATGACATTTTAGGTTATTACTTTGGTACGTGAGTGCGCTCTTGAAAATCAGTCCATTGGAACCTAATGGCTGTTTTCACGATTTCTTGCAACATCAGTGCGAGCTTTGTGGATTGGCTTGTGTACTACTGGGGTAAAGCATGTTCCTTGGTCTTTAGTCCGTCATTATTTTTTATGATGTCTGTTATCACAAGGTATATAGTTGAGTTTTCTCCTTTATTTTTATTGAGTGGTTTTTCTTTGCTCATGGTCTTGCTTGATTTGGAGCACATCTTTTCCTTACCTCTTGACTATCAATGCTGATTCGGTGGAGTGGTGCGAACGAGCCGAAGCTATCAGTTCATCATCAATGACTACCACCACTCAGTAGTGCGAGAATAGGATTTTTTTGTTGTTGTTGCGGGTGAAAGGTTCCTTCATCAGCGGCCTCGGTTAACTTGGTAAAGTAACTCGCCCCCCCCCCCCCCTAAAAATAAGGCACTTAATTAAGTTCGGTTGGTGACGTCTACTGGGGTGGTTTGTTTTTAACTTTATTCGTTTTTAATTGCGATATTATATGTATGTTTTCTGTTAACCATCTGATGACTGCTTTGCCTTTGTTTTGTATGTATTTGTTATTTGCTAGTTGTTTATGCCAATGTTCTTAATTGTTTGGTATGATTTGTGCCAGATGATGTGTTTATGTTAGCGGGCAGGCCTTTAGGAAGTGTTTTGGGGTTCCCAATTCCCCGCATGCACAATCTGGCGCGTCTTTGTGCTTAAATCTTTTTAAGTGTTTTGGGAAAGCTCCGTGTCCTATATAAATCTGACTCAGAAATTTCTAGCTGACTAACCTATCTGTACTTACTTTTGGGAAGTATTAGTGTGTAGTCCATGCCCGTGTCCCCGTAATCCCACTCAAACTGAAATTGTTTCGTTATTAGTTCTTTTATTGTTCTTTCCAGGTCGTCTTTTATATTGTTTTCTGCTGCTTGTTTGGCTAATTCGTCGGCACCCTCGTTTCCTTGGATGCCCACGTGCGCTTTAACCCAGCTAATCTTGAATTTGTTGTCTGGGGATTTGATTATTTATAGTAAGGGAGACTAGGGAGGGTTGACCATACGTGAGGCTTGACCCACCCATCATTTTTCATATTTAAAAGAATTTCAGAATTTTATCAATAGGTGTCAACCAAAGCTACTGGAATGCGCAAAATACAGTCTTTGTTTCATACAGATAATCGAAATAGATGTGGAAAAAATCAATTGTGAAGCGCTTTCAACCTAAAAGTTGTGTTTTTTAGAAATATCTTGTAAGCTTTTTTCAGATAAAGTATATCATAGAAATTTAAATAAGTAGGCTTTAAGTAATGCAGAAATATCGAGCTTTCATTCCAATCATAAAGATTGTACAGTAAGTTTGGCTTAACATAACTATGTGCTATTTTTTAGTAAAGGGCTATGTGGGGAGGCTTGACCCAGTCAATATGAGGGAGAGTTGGCCAGATGCTCAATGCTCCCTTAATTAAATGGTTTCGGAAAATCTTTTATTATACACTGTGCATAATGAAAGGTTAATGGTTATGTATAAAAAAGAATGTAAATTTATTCTGTAAAACTACAGTAAAATGGAGTGAAAAGAAAATGGAAAAGAAAATGTTTAAAACTGATTAAAAAAGATGTGAAAAATTGCTATATTATCCAATGCAAAAAAGAAGTAATGAAATATATATGGGAAAGATGATAGGAACTTCTTTCCATTTAAATTTTACTTATAATAGGTAAGTAGAAACAGTGGAAAAGACTAGGACTAAAAAGTATCTAAGAAGCCGTCTTAACCTTTTCAGGGGCACTTGTATGTTTATGAAACCACTTAATTTTAATTCCCAAACGCCGCAATGACACCAGAATTTTGTTGAATCTTTTGCATTTAATATGTATGTGAAATATAGCCTTTTTCTTATTTCGAAATAAATTTGTTCGTAAATTCAGGTGCCAGTGATTTATTTCAACAATTTAGAACTGAAAGTAAGTGCTTTGCCCCTGAAAGGGTTAAAAGGTGTTAATGTTAAGTTGAGAGCTCATGCGGCTGCAAAAGAACATAGCATTGATTGAAAAACTTTAGGAAGGTATGTAGAAAAGTAGGACAAAGAGACAAAAAAAAGCGGGACAGTTGCTCCTAAATCCGGACATAATAATACAGGAAACCCTATGACAACGGAACCTGTCTCTAACGGAATACTGTCTTAAATGCTGATATTTCATTTTCTCTGCTATACAACTACACCTTCTCAGAAAAATCATGTTTCAAACAAAATTTTTCTCCTCTGACTTGCGATTGCGTCTAAAGAGGTTTGTTTAAGCATCATATTTTCAAAAATAGTTTTTTTACATTAATTAAAGCATGTAGCATAAAGTTATTTTGCTTTTTTTTAACTGATTACATTTCTCTTTACACATATTTCAATATAAAACAATGTGGGTCAAGCCTCCCATATAGTGGGTCAACCCTCCCATATGTGGGGAGCCTTGACTTATCATTTTCTCATCATTAAAATCAATCATTTTTCAAATTTCTTATATATTACACTTATGTAGCAATTTTATTTTTATAACTCATTGTATAACGAATAAAATGATATATAAAACTTTATTCTACGTTCAATATTTAAAAAAAAAAATCATTTTGTAAAAAGTGGGTCAACCTTTCCTAGTCTCCCCTACATCATTTACTAGTTGTGTTAAATGGTTTGCTTAGAGCTTCAATTGCAGTCCGAACGGATGCTGTAATCCAACCTTGTGCTGTTATTTCATTTTGCTGCTTTTAGTATAGCCAGCAATTCGGCTTGAAAGACACGGATGAACTTCCTTAGAAGTACTGACTATGTTTGAATAATTTTTTATCGTTTTTGAAAGCTACGAAGGCCGAAACCGTAGCGTCTGTAATGACAGAATTTCTAAAATTTAATAAGGCAAAGAATACTATTGAAATTTAGTGATGTAAATCAGCCATTTGTGGCGCAGCGCTTGTATCCCTGGAGGGTTAACGTGATTTTGGGAAAAATTGACAAAATACAATAGAAATAAAATATTACAATTAGAAAGCACAATATTAAGTATTTAATGAAATTTCTGTATGTTTATGAAATTATTTTTAATTGCACATGCGCTAACGATAACAAAATTTTATTCACATATTTAACAGTTAACTAGGGCAAGTCATATAAAAAAGCCAATCGAATATCGTGAAAATTCAGAAAGATATCGTTGATAGAGTAAGCTGAATTTCAATTTCTTTTTAAAAGTAGTTAGATCATAAGAATTTTGTACAAACTGCATTTTTTTTATTAACTGACGTCTAACAAAGAAGTTAGTATTTAACATTTTTATACGCGAAAGCTTTAGAATCGATGCTACCATTTTGATAATATATATATATATATTTATATATATATATACCGGGTGTCCCAAAAAGGACTGACTGATTTTAAAATTCAATAACATGCAAACAGTGACAGATATTAAAAAAATTCTTGCAGGAGGGTTATGCATAAGGTCAAAAGTTTTATTACAGCGATTTTCAATTTTAGTTCGAATTGCAAACAATAGATGGCGCTGTAAGCAATAGTCGCTAAATACAGGCTCGATTTTTGGTCCTTTATCTTTTTTCCATGCAGAAAAAGGAGATGGAAATGTATTATCCGGGCCACGAAGTACCAAAAATCGAGCTTGAATTTAGCGACTATTGCTTACAGCGCCATCTATTGTTTGTAAATCGAACTAAAATTGAAAATCACTGTAATAAAACTTTTGACCTTATGCATAACCCTCCTGCAAGAATTTTTTTAATATCTGTCACCGTTTGCAAGTTATTGAATTTTAAAATCAGTCAGTCCTTTTTGGGACACCCGGTATATATATTGGTGAAATTATTAACCTTTACATAAATGCCAGTAAACAACATTACCCAATACATTTTCTGAATGATTTAACTCTCAATTTTATCAAGAAAAAAGGCTATCGAAATAAAATATTGGAATTGTTCGATGATGGTGATTTATCGATACGTGATTCCTATCGAAAATAGCTTAGCGGTGAGGATATACACGGACTTCATTTGACGGCTTTTGGGTTAGTTTGTGGTTTTCATTTTATCAATTTCTATTTCTTTGGTCTTGGCAAGTGAGGAGGAATGTTGTGCACGTAAAACATGTTTAACCCCGCAGTACAAGTCATAAGCCTTGGCCACTTGTCTTCATATTTAGTTTTTTCTTAGTTACTCTTGGTTTTGTTAATTATTGTTTTAGTTACAGTTTGTTAGATGTTTTTTTCGTGTACTAATTTATATGAATTTGGATTTTTCAATATATATATATATATATATATATATATAGTAATTAAGTATAAGGCACTTTATTTTATACATACAGTTCTATATTATAGGTTTGTGGTATCCATTTTTATTGTCATTTCATTCACAATATTGCGGTTTTTGATGATGGTCGGTAATGTTTAATTAATGGTTATATACTATATATATATATATATTTCAATTTGGTAATTTTTTCCCTCTATCCTTTTTAATCTTGTTTTATTTTGAACTTAATTGATGTTCAATGGTTTATTTCTCTGTTTTATGTGCGTGGTTGTCCCAAATTCATATTCTTTAGCTATTTTATGGCTAATATGAAGATGAAACCACATATTTTATTTGTGGAACTTTAGGCATTTGGGACCTCACGATTCTGTCTAAGTTCTACAAATTTCCATTATTCCATTTCTGTTATTCAGTTTCTGCTGTTTTTTGGTATGTTTTTGGAATCTATGTTATAATGTGTTGTGGGGAACTGTATTTTTGTCAATTTGTTATTCTCATTTTATACATAATTTCACAGTTTTTGTTGGTGGTCGGTAATGTTTATTTAATGGTTATATATATATAACCATTATATACTATTACAATTCATCATCTTTTTTTAATAAAAATTAATAAATTGAGTATCAATATATGACACAGACATTATACATACCAACTCAATCTAGATCAACTATTATTAATTTAACTATTCATTAATGAAATTTTTAAATCCTAGATCCCAATCTCTAATATATGAAGTATTAAAAAATTAAAACATTCAAAATTGGCGAAAGGAAAACATCAACAGGAAGGCGAATGTATAAAAAGTAAAAATAAATAAAGATATATGTGTAGGAAATCATAAATATTTGAAATATTTTGTAAAGCTATTTGTAACTAAAACAATTTAACCAATGAAAAGGGATCAGAAATAATGAATCATTGTCAGCATCAACAAATTCTTTGCACGAAATGTATGATCTCGAAATTGAAAATTCATTAATTCAAAAAGAAAAACTACAAAATGAACTTAAAATGAGAGAACAATTATGAATAAAATTGTAACTAATGATTCGTAACTCGTTTTCAAGGGCAATATTACGAAATCATTAGTAAAAAACGGTTAATCTGTAAGGTAGAAATAATAAGTTACCGCTTAAATGCATATTTCCACCATTGCCCGATTAACCTTTACCAAAAAAAAAAAAAATGAAAGAAATATATAATTAATCAATATGTAAAACCCAGGCAGAACAATGCCATGCATAATTGAAATAAAAATTAAACACGTGAGTTTAAAACTTACTCATCAATAGAAACAGACAATTTTTTAAATATCATATTTGAATATAAATTATGCATCCCCGCAATCACAACAAATAACCCCACAAGTGCCATATTAATGGGTTACAGTTAAAACCGAATTCTGACAGTTCAAAATCATCCCACCAATGGAATAATATTATTAATAATATAAATATAATAATTATAAAGTATTATCGTAATTAATCTAAACATGATAAATTATTTTATATGCTAATTAAACGACCCCTGAGGAAACCCATTACAAAGTAGGACTGAAAAATACAGTTATTAAATTGAGAGGTAGGAATGACGATAATTGTAAAAGCTGTCACCACAAGATTTTAATAAAAAGGAATGTGAATAATTTTATAGTGCTGCCATCTACTGATGATACGTCAAGTTATAAACCAGTTTAAATTAGTTTAATAGTCAGTAAAAATACTTTTAGTGCTGTCATTTGTCTTAGATTATTGAATTTAAGTACGGAGAATTATTTCACAAGTTTGCAAATCAAAAATCCAGTTTTATTCTTAATTTTTAAAATCCAAACAGCATAACAAGAATAATTCTAAATCAGCTAATTAGAATATCGATAACAAATAATCAGCATCTATAATGTAATGTTTTCATAACTATTTTTAAATTGTAATTCAGAAGAAATTAAGTAAATAAATAATAATATTAGAAAAATAAATAAATAATATAAAAATTCTACACTACCCGTCCCTTTATAAAATTTAATCTTTAATTTTTTAATTCTTTTTTCCCTGCTTTCCTTTTTTTTTTGGGGGGGGGGGGTGGCAGATACAACTAAATATAACATTTTTTACATGTTTATATATACATATAACATATACAGTATTAGAGCCTACTATTTATAAATTATAATAGATAGAAGTAAATTAATATAATCATTTAAAATGGTTTTATGCATTATTGAGGACTGCTTATTTATCACACATAACATAAGCATAGAAACTAATTATTACAATGTACTTTTCCACTTTAAAAAAATATTTTTATTAAATCAACATTTGCGTATAAATATCCAGACAACGCCTCCCTCCTCCATAATTTAATATCTACCCAATATTTGTTGGAACGGACTAATTCTAATAATTTTTCTAAAGAGATATAAAGCATTAATAAAAAATGAAAAAAAAAATAATAAAAAAAGAATAACGGCAATTAGTGGAAAATGCCTCATCCAGCTATTTAAAAAAAAGAAAACCCAACTGAAATTCAGCTCATTAGACCGTTTGTAACTTGCTGAATTTTCGTGATATTTGATTGGACTTTTTATATGAGTTTTCCCTATATAATTGACTTTTAAATTATGTAAATACATTTTTGTTTTCGTTAGCGCATTCTCTCTTAAAAATTATTTCTTACAAGCGCCCATACTTCCTCTAATATGGTGTTGATTTACTACTTTAATCGATTTTAAAATAATAGTTCTGATCGTTTTTAAAATAATGTATGTATCATGCATAGTTTTCTTTTACACAGACACGTCATAAATTTTAATATATTATCATTTACTGGGCGTTAAAATGAGCGATATTTTTAACAAAGGATTAAAATGAATGTGAACTAGAATCTTGTTTCAGGTCGGTAATCCGACTTTATCCAAAAGCGATCAACACTAGAGTTAGGTTCCGGTCGGGTTGATGCTAACATTTTTCGTTGAGGTTCGGGTTCGTGTCGAGTTGATTCTCATTGTTTCGGATTCGGGTCGGTTTCGGCTTGTATTTTGACTCTTGCTGTTTGGATTTGATAACCCATTTTTGAAAAGAAAGACTACAATATCTTTTGAAATGAAAAAAAAATGTATTTGAATGTAAATAAGTATACATATGTTCATTTTTCTACATAAAGGATAAAATTTATATCATAGATATAATTAGATTATTTTTCTATAACTGACTGAATATATGGATTCATTCCGGGACGATTTCGGGTGGGTGTATCATGTTCAGATCGGAGTTTGGGTAAACATTTTTTTTTTTTTTTTGGTTCAGGTTTCAGGTTAACCCTATGAAGACTGACGTTGCGTTTTCGCAATATTTTGTTTGGGATTTGTTAGGGTTTCGTTCATCTGACGAAACCCTATTCGTCTCACTCCTTTGTCTGTCTGTCTGACTGTCCGTCTGTCCGTCACAGAGCCCGTTCTCAGAAACTATACATGTTGGAGACTTGAAATTTTGGGTACTTATAGTTGAATACCACACTCAAACAACAAATCATAAAATTTTGAAAAAGTCGATAATTAACCGAATTACGGGCTAATTAACTTCTAAAATTAACCAATTAACCTTTTTAACGCAGGTACAAACGCACCTTCTCCAAATCGTCGGAGTTTCTCCTTAGGTTTGCCAGTAAAATCAGAGGATGGACGGTTACCACGGAGGAAATTAAGCCGAAAAATGAAGTGGACATTTTAATTCGAAATCCCATCTCAGAAAGTATTGGTCCGAGAAATTTGTAAAAGATATAGACAGACGTGGAAAAAAATCTACTTTATTTTGGTATAAAGTTCATATTTCTGCGATGTGTGTAAGTGAAAATATCCACTAAAAATAGATCGATAAAAAATCAATTTATTTATTTGGGAAGACAAGGAAAAGTGATTTCATTTTTGCGCGAAGCAGGTTTCAGACATGACGACGCTTGCGGTTTCTGTAACAGAATATTTTAATACGAAATTTAAACATTTTAAATATTACAATTTTTGATTCAATTTTCTGGCATCCGGATGCGAAATTGTTTGCCGATTTCATACATACCCAGTTCAATCTCCCAGCTTAATTACAAGCTGATATATTAATTATTATTTAATTAATCGGTTTCATTTCTAACAAATGCGTAGATTAAAATGGAGGCATGTGCTTTTTTAACCACGAAATAATTTAAATTAGGAAATCTAACAATTTGCGTAGGGTTTTTGAACAGCGCTATGAGACAAGTGTAACTTATTCAATATCAGAAAGTTTACAAGTATTCATACCACTATTTTCGAATAGTAATTTCAGCAATTATCTTAAATTCTTGCTTAAGACCGCCACCCCCTGAACTAGCATATCTCCTGATAGGTTGTTTAACGGAGATACGTTCAGGTACAGTTTTGTTAAGAATAGAGTGCGCTCCCTCGTGGTGGAATGTGGAACTAACAGACCACTATTTCATTTAAAATAGGAAATCTAACAAGGCGATCTGTTTGAAACTTTAAGATAGTTTATAACACATAAGAAAAAGTTTATAAAAAATGGCGCGTGAAATTTCGGGCAGGTGGGGGGAGGGGCAAAATATTTCTTTTTTTTTCACCTTTTTGTTTCATACCGTTTCAGATGCGATTTTTTTTTCTGACGGAGTCTTCAGATACATGCTACTTATTAAATATAAATATGTCAAGAGTTAAATTACCCCTATTTCCGAATAGTAATTTCAACAAACATCTTAAATTCTTGCTGAAGACCGCCACCCCCTCGAGTAACATATCTACTGATAGGTTGTGTAAAGTTGTTCCGTTCAGATACGCTTTTGTTAAGAATAGAGTTCGCTCCCTGGTGATGGAATGTGGAACTAACAGACCGCGATTTCATTTAAAGTAGGAAATCTAACAATGCAATCTGTTTTAAACTTTAAGATACTTTATAACACATGATAAAAAAGTATAAAGAAGAATGGCGTGACGCATTTCGAGGGGGGGGTGAGGGAGGGGCGCGAACAAAATTAGGAAATATAGCTGGACGATTTGTTTGAATCTTTAATATACCTTATAAAACTTAACAAAAAATTTAAACATCAGGCCGCGTCAAATTCATGGTGACCATTACCCCACTTCACCCCTCCCAAGGGGGGCACTTTTCTAAATTTGGCAGATACTCGTCATATGATATATCGTAGCCGGGCGGGGGGGGGGGGGGTGCACACGAACAAAATTAGGAAATATAACAAGGCAAATCTAGAAATGCATTTTATTATTTTAGAATCTGTTTGAAGCTTTACGATAGTTTAGGAAGGGTTTGCCAAAATTTAGAATGTGTTCCATGGCGATAAATATACTGGACGTTTTGAAAGGAATATTAAACGAAACCCTTTGTGCGATCTATGATCACACTTACCCACTTGTTTTATTTTATTATGAATACTTTTTTCAACAAATATACTATCACACATTTTATATCACTTTTATTTTTAAGAGGGAAAAATGCTAATTGATTCCAGTTGTGAGAAATTAGAAATATGAATGAAATTGTACAAAATGTTTTCAAAATTTTTATTGATAAATTTTGGATCATGTCTATACATCCACAATAAAGAATCAAATAAAACTCAGCAATTCAAGATATAGCTACTGTAGCAGTCAAACTATAACTATGTGTAGTAAATGTAATCTTACGGCTACATAGTAAATGCTTCAAAGATTTTTACGTTGTAAAAATGTAGTTTATTTGTACTGCCGTTGCGTTTTCGCAACATATCATATTTCACATTTAAAAAAAGAAAAAAATACTAGTCGCTGGGGGCCACCGTTATACTTACCCATCATGGATATACATTATATAAAATATGTGTAAACTATATAAAATGCATTGCAATTGGCAAAATAAAATTTAAATGTATATTTAAACATTTTTAATACATAGTAATGCTCTATTACTGAATTGCGGGTACTACTTGACTATGCCGTCGAATTTCGACAAATTATATAAATCGCCAAACTACTCGTAAAATTATACACATTGGCATAATTTTTATTTTAAATAACGAAAGAACAAATACATTAGTAAAAGATTAATAAAATACAAATAAAACGTAGAATTGAAAATCACTTGATGACGTAACAAACACGTGTAACGTGTTTAATGTCAAATGAATGTGACATTAACGATAAGTCATTATTGGCATTTAATCTTATAGTTTGGCGATTGTTTTTTGGTCGACTAGGATAATCAAGACGGGATAATCGAGTAGTGCCGAAATGCGTAAAAGTAACATCCTTATAACACAAAAATGACAATCATGTTAACCAACAGTTTACTGCGTTTAGATTAAGCGTCTCATTTCCAATTAAGATATATCTTTGAATTGAAATTTGAATGAAATACAGGGGTATGAAAAATCGAAGAGTGTGGAAAATATGACTATAAATACCTCTGCAACTAATTATCCGATCGACTTCATTCTTTGAGCAAAATTTATGTTTTTTAATTGTCTTTTATAGTCACTCCTTAAAATAAACAATTTCGAGAAATTTTTATATACTTTTTATCAGAAAGAAAATTTCGAGAGTCCGAATAATCGAGGTTAATGGTATTCAATAGGCTTCTTCCCATTATTATACACTAACTACACATCAAATTTTAAATCTCTGTCTCAATTTGTTCGGGAGATAGAGAGTTTACAGACGCACTCACACAGATGGACGGATTTTTTTTAACCATTTGGAAAAATGGTTATTGTTCTCGTCAGGATGGGAAATTAAAAGCATATCTGAAGGTTTTCATTGGTTTAATCCGCATTTTATTCGTTTTATGATTGGTCTATACAGTAATCTGTATTTCCCTTTAATTTCAACAACGATGGATACCTTCTGTTGTCACTATGACAAAAGAGTAATAAAAACTACAAAAAAAAAAATAATAACTCAGAAACAAATCTAGATATAGCTTTCAAACAAATTGCATTTAAAAGTACATTTTTTTTCTCTATCCGACGGTGTAAAAAGTAATATTGTCGGATGTTTAGAAGTTTAAGAATGAAATTTCATTTAAAATTGGCCGTCAGATTTCTTGGAAATCTGACGATGGAAAAGCCTTTTCCCTAACAGCCAATGAAATGCTTGGATATTTACGTAAGTTTCAGGTGCATAATACTTAAGTTTCATGAAATCTAACGGGTCGCAGGCGATATTTTTGGCTTGCAATTTTTACGTGTAATAACACTATTAATGTTTAATTCATGGCGTACGTAATGTAGGATCAACTCCGTGCGATTTTTTATCTGGTCCAAACTTTCAGATGAAAAGCGTAGGGATCAGAGTGTATTTATTTATGGCAGTTACATGACTTGGACTATTATAATATAGATGAAATGATGGCGATAGAATAATATTTGGCGACTTATCACCTGTACCTGGCTAACATTAAAGTGTTAAAATGGCATCAGAAATATAAAAAGCGAAGTGGTTCGCCCGGAACTGTTGATGATATTCACATGACTTAGGCTATTGTTATAGAAATTCTTTTAAAATACCAGGAGACAAAGACTCTGTACGCTTAATTCATTTTATTTTAGCTTCTTTTCAAACGTTTAACTCATCCTCTTTAATCAAACACGAAAACAGCCATTGGATGTCTTAACAGCAACTGATTCGGCCTTAAATTTTTGAAATCAAAGGAAATTGAACGGAAATCCGTTTATAGGGAGATCTGCACAGCTTTTTTCAGTATAATTCAATCTTCTATAATATTTTTAAAACCGATCAGATTAGCGTGTTTTTAGATTCTGCGGTGTCTGAACGGGGGTTGGCGAGCGTAGCTTGCAGGGAGCAGAGTCCCCTAGTATATATATATATATATATATATATATAACAAAACTATTGTTAAATCAAGTGACAAAACTAAAGTTATTTACATTAAATTTATTTCAACTTGAACAAAACTATTTAGAGAATTATCAAAAACTATTCGGAAACGTTATCTTAAATATGTGCGAAAAAAGATTTGTTTTGAGGATTCCGAAGTTTCTGAGATTTCCAACGATAAAGAACGTATTACGAAATCGCGGGTAATTGTGTAGAGGTTAATGTGTATTTTCGCACGTGGTTATATTATATTTTCGTATAGTATTAAGAAACATTTATCTTTTTATGTGCGTTCGTAATTATATAATTACGTAGCACTATATTACTCTTTATAAGTAGACGTCTGGTCCGTCCGTCTGTCCGCATGTAACAGTTATAAAACTACACACTGTCTTGCATCACATATCGACAGAATATATATTTTATATTATTCGGTCTACCATCTGCCAATAATTACTTTTAGCATTTAAAAAAATATATTATAAGTTTCATTATATGCAATTTTATGCAGATTTCATTTATTCAAACTGATTTTAAGTTATCAATAACTTAATTACTTAAATGGTTATCTCTTCTCTCTATTCTAAAAAAAAAGTAACTTACGCTGTCACCGCCGCCGCCGTCGGTTTTGAATTTTTTGTGACCGGAGGTCTTTCTCCGTTAATATTAAGAAAAATATTGCATACAAAAATATGAAAGTCCGCGGTATTATAGAGAAAAGTTTGATAAACACGCTGATGCAGACAGTTTTCAAATCGAAGAATTATTTTAAGAGATATTTAATGCTAAAGTTGGACAAAATCGTTCCATTATAAAAGTTTTATAGGAGCAAAAACTATACATAGGAATTTAATCAGTTTTAGATCATTTTATACGTTAGAATTTCCCGGTGTGCAATTGCATTTATTTTTTTAATTTGACTCATTTTTTGAGGTTTTATTTCTATTTTAAATTCAAATTTTCAGCATTTCGAGAGATATTTTTTATTTATTTTAGAAAATGGTTTCAATTTAAACTGTTTCCAACTGTATAATAAGCGCCAACAATAACGTTTGCTTCAAATTAAAAATTTATTTACACTGGCTATTATAAACAGTAAATATAAAAAGCAGGAACTCATTGAAAATTACGTCATAAAAAACTACAGTGGACTCTCTCTATCTGAACACTCTCTAATGTGAACACCCCGGTATTATGAACACATTCTGACGATCTCGGCGAAACTCCATAGACTTAACAAAAGATGAACTCTCTGTATTCTGAACACCCTCTAATCTGAACACCCCGCTATTATGAACGCTACTTTTGGTCCCCATTCAACCCCACCTCTCTATAAACTGAACTTGTGTTTGCAGTCGGAATCCTGGGAATTCCCCCATCATGGAAATTCGGAAAAAATAGTTGCAGAAGGATAAAAAGGTTCAACGAAATCGTCGAAAGAAAGCATTCTGTGTCAGTTTTACGGGTGCGAAGCTCCAAACACATGTGATCGGAAAAACTGAAAAACCAGGATGCTTCAAAAATGTGAAGATAGCATCATTGCCTGTGCACTATAAATCGAATTAAAAAGCCTGGATGGCAGTCACGATTTTCTCACAATGGTTGGAGGGCATTAACGAAATGGTGAAGAGAGAAGGAAGAAAAATTCTTCTTTTTGTGGATAATGCCAGATCACATACAAGCATGTAGCTGAGCAACGTGAGCCCAAAGTTCCTGCTACCGAACTGTACTTCTACAATCCAGCCACTTGATCAAGGATTAATAAAGACCTTTATAGCTCACTACCGCATCCATTTTCTGAAGAAAATGTCCCTGGGGATGGAAGAGTCAACCGAATTAACGAAGAAGATCAACGTCATGGATGCTGTCCATTGGATATTAACGGCTTGGAATGAAGTAACTCCCTACACCATCCACAGATGATTCTTCGAAGCTGAATTCCCGTGTGAGAATCAGCAATCAACAATAGAGGACCAAAAAGCAACAGCTATGAGTGACTTTTGGTCAATTCTTCAGCAGCTTCATACGGAAATTGAACCTGCAGCTTATCTCGAAGCCGCCGGAAGCCTTCCGGTTTGTGACAACAACATCGTTGAGGAGGAAAAGGATAGTGAAGAAGACACAGAACTATAATTGACCAATGAAACAAGAAGTACGATTACCTTCAAACAATATGTCCAAGGAATTGAAGACCTGTTGAAGTATGCGGCTGAACATCACCCGGAAGACTTTCAACTTCTTAAACAACTAGATAACATCTGCACTGCACAACCATACACATTGCAAAAACAGACTAAAATTACTCACTTTTTAAGGAATGTACCGATTATGTTTTCAAGTAATGTATTGTATATATGCAATTGTATTTTTTGTAAACCTTTTTTAATAAAATAAACAAATGAGATGGTAGTCTGTACGTCCCACTGAATTTACTTTGACATTGCACCAGTCGCCAAATCTACACCCATGTTCAAAATTTAAAAATAATTGCATATTTTTTTTAATTTCATGAAAAATAATAAAAGAAAGGTGAAACTATTGCTTCGAAACAACTATGTAACTCTTTAGTGTGAAATATGTAAGCGTACACGTGTGTATGAGCGGAGCAAGTAGAGACAGGCTTTATAAGTGAGCGTGGTAATCTTCGCGTTTTATTCGCTTGCACACCTCACCGAATATATTGGTCTTTTTTGCAACATTCCACATAATTTAAAAGCAAACAGAAAGAATGAGTTTGGATGGTGGAAAGAGGAGGTGAATCGCGGGGAGACTGGAAAAAAGGTAGTCTCAAGTGCAAATTCCTAGTGACTTCAACCAGTGTCATGTCGACCTTTTGGAAACAGTTTAAGGATACTGGAGCCTTAGAAAGAAAGCTTAGGCAAGGTCGTCCAAGAGCCATGTCGTCTAATGAAGATCATTATTTGTCATTACAGGAATGCAACAGCTTCTCAGCTCTCTCATGACCTTTATGCGGCCACATGAAGCCGAGTTTCGAGGGTTACTATTTGGAGAAAGCTACATGACAGAGGGCTATTTACAATAAGATCTGCTGTTTGCGTCCTGCTCACTTCTGCATAAAGAAGAACCCGTTTAGCTTGGTGTAGAGATCTTCGACCTGGACCAGGTATCAATGGGGAACATGTTATTTACTTACTGATGAGTCTCGGTTAATCCTAAAAACTAATTCTCGACATATTTTCATCAGAATAAAACCAGGGATCCTTTCAACATACGAGAAAGAGACTACCTGGTCTGGGCAGGCATCATGTCTGACGGGCGCACATCCCCACCTTTGCTTGGCAAAGGCTATGTGACTGGTGTGAGGTTTAGGGATTATGTATCTTAGACTTATATGTTCGGTTTTTAAAGAATGTAGTTGGCTCTGATTTCATTTTAATGGACGGAACTTTAATCTCAACGTAACTTTAACTCATTTTAAGACTACAACGCGCGCCCAGAAAGAGCTCATCTAGTCGACGAATGTCTGGAAACTGAGAATATTCGCTTGATGGATTGGCCCGTCAGATCCCCGGATTTAAACCCTATAGAGTGTGTCTAGAACACTCTGGGGAGGATAACTGGAACTCGCTTTCCACCTCCCAGAACTATCAAGAGCCTGAAAACAGCGTTGCTGGAGGAGCGAGACTAACTGCCACAGATTCTCATAACTGCTTGATTTCTAGTATAAATTCGTTATGAGAGCTGTATAACTGTAAGAGAGGACCATGCTCCCTATTAATCCATTTTCTAGGTCAATATTGAAAGCTCTGTTTTATATCTTCTGACACTGATGAGTCTTATGCACGATCATGCGCGTGTATTATAACTGTTGAATGTTTGTTTTTCCATTATATTAACCTATGTACATACCTAATTTAATTAAAATCTGTCCAGTAGTTCTGGAGATAATCGACCAAATCTGAAAATTCTCTGAACTTTGAACATGAGTATAAATTCAGCACCTCCATCTCAGTAACTGGCATGGCTAATCAGGCTAAGTATTCTATATCGTCTATAAGCTCAATACATAGTAGTCGTTTTCAAACTCTCTCTATACTGAACACCCCCATAACCTGAACATTATTGGTCGGTCCGACGAGTGTTCAGAATAGAGAGAGTCCACTGTATATTTAAACGTGAATTTTAAAAGAGAAAGGATATTGTAAAATAATAAATTCATTAAAATGCGTTAGAAGTCTTAAATAGGAGAAATTATGTGACATTTACGTCACATTACACCTATTACATAAAATGAACAAAAAATAATATTGCAAAACAGTTTAAATCTAAAAATTGTGCGAGACATTTATTTGATATTTTGAGACAATCTTTTCAACTATTTGTGTGAGGACAGCGCAAATAATATTTCATTTCAAGCAAAAGTATTTTCACGTGAGTATTAATAAGAGAAAGAAAAGATTGGTGAAAATTACGTCAGATTAAAAACGATCTATTTAAATTGCCTTATTTAAAAAAACTTTCTTTTCGCTTTGTTAAAAAATACCGGGAGACAAGGACACTGTTTACTTAATTCATTTTATATTAGCTTATTTTTAAATGTTTAACTGATTTTATTTAATTAAAGACGAAAACTGCTATTGTATCTTTTAACAGCAGCTGATTTTTCCTTAAAATTCCCCAATCAAAGAGAAATGAATAGAAACCCGTTTATTGGGAGATCGCCACTGTTTTTTAAACTATAATTCAGTCTTCCAAAATCTTTTTAAAGACGATCAAATTAGCGTGTTTTTAGAGACTGCGGTGTCTGAATGGCGGGTTGGCGAGCGTAGCTCGTAGGGGGCCGAGCCCCCTAGTGATAGAAAAATTAAAAACCAGTTAGTGAGTGATGCCAGACTTGAGTGTCTCTATACACAGGTATCCTATTTTACATTATGAGGTCTATCGTCTACTAATAATTTACTTTCACATTTATAGGTGCTTTCGTAATCATATAAATACGTAGTGCAGAAAGTCGTCGTCTGGTCCGTCCGTCTGCCAACGCATAACAGCGCACAAACTACCCAACTTGTGAATGGGCTTGAAATTTAATATACCGTGTGTTTCAAAAGTTCGATGCGAAAGAAAAACGTGATAAAAAAAGATTTATGGGTAGGAGAGACATGCGGTTTGCAAATAAATATTCAGCGTGGTACGGGATTTTGTATGACACAAACAAACAAATTAGTCCAAAATCTCGACAATAGAGGGCGCTACGGCAGATATTTTCGTGAAATAATTTCTTATTACTCACACAACGTAAGATTTGGATACAAAAAAGTGTACATGCAATATTGTCTAATGTTTTTATATCCAAATGTTGCGTTGTGGAGCAATATGGAATTATTCCATGGAATTAATTATCTGCAGTAGCGGCCACTATTGTCGAGATTTTGAACTTTTTTGTTGTTGTTGTTGTTGGTGTCATATAAAATCCCGTACCACGCTGAATATTTATCTGCAAACCTCTCCGACCCATAGATCTTTTTTTTTTTTTTATCGCGTTTTACTTTCGCACCAAACTTTTGAAATACCCGGTATATAACCGTTGCAGAATTGTGTCGAATCATTTCAAATTTTATGAAAATCGAATCAAAACTTAAAAAGATAGTAATAAAAGTTTTCTTCATTCTATTAAATCCTATCATTCATACGTAGTTAATTCAATGACATCCCATGACAGGTAATGATTCTAGGTTGCCATGGTGATTACGTCCTATTTAAGATAGGGCCCTATTATTTCCGTATTACTGAATTTAATATATACACTGGTTTCCAAAAATTAAGGAAAAAAAAAACAAAAGTAGCTATTACTCAAAGTGTTACAAGTAGATTTTAATAAATCTGAGCCACAATGTGCAATACATAGTAAGTTATAAAATAACATTAAAAGATATTACCAGACGATTGTGGTATTTCAGAAATTAACACAATTATAAAATTAAAGAAATAAATGTGTTAGTTTGGTATAGGAAAAGTATCTTTAATATGGAGTATGATCACCCCTAGAAGCAATACAGTACATACAGCGATGTGTCATACTGTCAATTATGCGATTGATAAGTTCGCTGGGAAGTGCGAGCCATTGCTTTTGTAAAGCAGTTATAAGCATGGCAAGGGTCTGAGGAGGGGGATTAAGAGCAGCGACACATCCTCCTAAAACATCCCAAACATTCTCGATGGGATTCAAGTCCAGTGATCGAGCTGGCCATTCCTTGCGCTGAATTGTTTATTATTGAAGATAATCTTCTATGATGTGAGCCCTGTGCGGTCTAGCCTTATCGTCATGTAACAGAAAAGCATTACCTATTGCACCGGTATAAGGGCTCACATAAGCATCAAGAATGTCATCTCTATAGGGGTGAGCATTCAGAGTTCCACGTGGAAAGAGATAGAGGTCGGTACGCCCGCCCAAAGAGACATCATCCCAAACACAGACACTGCCTCCACCATACGAATCTCTTTTACGAATGTTTGATGGATGGTAGTGAGTTCTCTGTCCTCTCCAAATCGAACAATGCATACTATCGCTTTGGAGGCTAAACTGGAACTGATCCGTTAAGAGAATACGCCTCCATTGATCAGCCATCCAGTGGATATGTTGACGAGCCCAACTTAAACGTTCCCTCCGGTGACATGAGGTGAGCGGCACACAAATGTCTGGTCGCATCGCGTAAAGACCACCTTCATGAAGCCTTCTACGCACAGTAGACGTTGATACCAACCTTCCAGTGGCTGCAACAAGGAACGCTCTAATATGAGAGGGGGTTACTGCTCTATTCCTTCGTACACATAACCGCAAATATCGTAGTCGGTGCTTGTCGTAGCTGTTACCCGTCCTTGGCTAAATATTCTTGAGGCCGAACCAGTGGTTTGAAATTGTTTCCAAAGCCTATGAACAACAGAAAGACTCAGATTTAGCCATCTGGCCACCTCTGTCTGACTTTGGCCTACCTCCAATCTTCCAATAGCTCTATATCGCAGTTATACGGACAAATGATGCCTCGAGATCATACTAATGAATTAGCTATCTTAGTTTTCTTATCTCATAATCACAGCGATACCAGCAACCGTACCCTCTAGTATGCATTTTTATGCTGCTCACAGATGACACAATCCGATTGAAGCGCCACTAATTTGCATTTTGTAATTTTATTCAGCATCTTTTAGTTATAAACATATGCAAATTTCATACGGATAGGTTGATTTTTGAAAGAGTTATCGCTCTTTTTGTGATTTTTCCTTAATTTTTGGAAACCAGTGTATAATCGTAATACATTTTGCATTAAAGCATTTCTGCATAAGTGTGCAACAGCTATTGCACTAAGATCTGAATATTTGTAAAACTAGTTATAGTACGAACGCACCTCATTAACCACGTTTGACGTACAATTTCCGACGTGTTTAAATCATGTTATAAATTATTATTATTTTTTTTTTTTTTAAGTAACTGGAAAATGATGCCGAAATGAAAGTAATAATATGCATTTAAATGATAGCCTTGACTATCAATATAAATATAATATCATAGACCAAAACCGTGTGTGGCTTGCGTAATGGTTCAGATGCTGCGGTTACAAGACAAAAGGGGATGGATTAGAAATAGAACTATGTTTTAAGCTTGGCTATTCCTTCAGCATTCATACACTCCTATGTTTTTTGTAGGAGGTATACTTCAAAATGACGAAAAGTAATCATCTACTTATTTAATCTTAGAAATTTTTTATTTTGTTTACTTTTCAAAAGTACTGCTGTGTACCTCCAACAAAAAAAAGTCCTTCCGGCCAGTGCCGGGAGGAAGAGGTAGCTTTCATATTCCTTATTTTTAAAAAACCAACTTATGTTATTCAAACACACGAAGCTCAATTTAGTGGAAACCGAATATAGGAGATTCAATACTAATTTTTATCAATATTAAATCATTATGAATGAGAATTTCGCGAAATTAGTCAGCTTTATTCAAGCTGCTTTTATTTAAAGTAACTTATATTTGGCTGCCAAATTCGGCGATTTCTTAAAGTGCCTGTCATTTTAAGACAACATGGTGGATGAGGCTAACCAGTGAACTTGGTCGAGACCTTAGTAATTGCTGTGCACATGCTCACTCACATCGGAATCGATTTATACATTCAAGTGCTGTCGCAGGCAAAAAATCAGATTTTTCAAAATGTCACCCACATTAGATATTGAAATTGCTATATCTGAGCCATTTTCTAAGATAAAGACAAACAAAAAATGCTCCTGAATCCTTATATCAAGGTCAAATACTTAAGAAAGAAACCTTTTTCAATTTCTAATTTTTTTGCACCTCACTTTAAATGTAATTCTTTTTAATTTAATGGCCGCCATTTTTAAACAAGATGGCTGATGAAGCTGGCCAGGGAACTTGGTCGAGATATTGATGTATACTATCCACATGCCTTCTTACATCGAAATAGGCGAATACGTGTGTTATCGCGTGACAAATACAAGATCGTTTCAAAATGTTAGCCATGCTAGAAATTCAAAGTGCTATAAATCAACCATTTTTTAAGATATTAACAAAAGAACAAATTTTCAGAAACAAAAACTGCTCCGGAATCTTTGTATCAAGGTCAAACACATAAAAAAAATCTTTTTCATTTTCCAATTTTTTAATACCTCATTTTGAATTTTAAATTTAATTTTTTTTTAAATGGCAACCCTTTTGAAACAAGATGGCGAATGAAACTGGCCAACGAACTCGGTCGAGACATTGGTATGTACTATGTACAGACCAAGTAACATCCAAATCGGTTCGTAAATACGTTTGTTATCGGGTGACAAAAATCAGGTCGTTTTAAAATGTCAGCCACAATAGAAATTCAAAATGCTATAACTCAGCCATTTTCTTAGATATAGACGAAACAAGAACTGTTCCGGAATCTTTGTATTAAGGTCAAACACATACGAAAAAAATCTTTTTCATTTTCCAATTTTTTGGTATCTCATTTTAAATTTTAATTTTTAAAAATTATTTTAAATGGCCACCATTTTGAAACAAGATGCGGATGAAGTTGGCCAACGAACTCGGTCGAGATATTTGTATGTATTATGTACACTCCAAGGTACATCCAAATCGGTTCATAAATACGCCTGTTATCGCGTGACAAAATTCAGGACGTTTCAAAATGTCAGCCACGCTAGAAATTCAAAAGTCCTTCCGGCCAGTGCCGGGAGGAAGAGTCATAATCCTTATTTAAAAAAAGCCAACTTATATCATGCAAACACACGAAGCTCAATTTAGTGGAAACCGAATATAGGAGATTCAATACTAATTTTTATCAATATAATGAATGAGAATTTCGCGAAATTAGTCAGCTTTATCCAAGCTGCTTTTCTTTAAAGTAACTTATATTTGGCTGCCAAATTCGTCAATTTCTTAAAGTGCCTGTCATTTTAAGACAACATGGTGGATGAGGCTAAGCAGTGAACTTGGTCGAGACCTTAGTAATTGCTGTGCACATGCTCACTCACATCGGAATCTGTTAATATATAGGAGTGCTGTCGCATGCAAAAAATCAGATTTTTCAAAATGTCACCCACAATAGAAATTGAAACTGCTATATCTGAGCCATTTTTTAAGGTAAAGACAAACAAAAAATGCTCCTGAATCCTTATATCAAGATCAAATACTTAAGAAAGAAACCTTTTTCAATTTCTAATTTTTTTGCACCTCACTTTAAATATATATATATTTTTTAATTTAATGGCCGTCATTTTGAAACAAGATGGCTGATGAATCTGGCCAGCGAACTTGGTCGAGGTGTTGATGTATACTATCCACATGCCTTCTTACATCGAAATAGGCGAATACGTGTGTTATCGCGTGACAAATACAAGATCGTTTCAAAATGTTAGCCATGCTAGAAATTCAAAGTGCTATAAATCAACCATTTTTTAAGATATCAACAAAAGAACAAATTTTCAGAAACAAAAACTGCTCCGGAATCTTTGTATCAAGGCCAAACACATAAAAAAATCTTTTTCATTTTCCAATTTTTTAATACCTCATTTTGAATTTTAAATTTAATTTTTTTTTAAATGGCAACCCTTTTGAAACAAGATGGCGAATGAAACTGGCCAACGAACTCGGTCGAGACATTGGTATGTACTATGTACAGACCAAGTTACATCCGAATAGGTTCATAAATACGCCTGTTATCGTGTGACAAAAATCAGGTCGTTTTAAAATGTCAGCCACAAGAGAAATTCAAAATGCTATTACTCAGCCATTTTTTTTTAGATATAGACGAAAGAAAAACTGTTCCGGAATCTTTGTATTAAGGTCAAACACATACAAAAAAAATCTTTTTCATTTTCCAATTTTTTGGTATCTCATTTAATTTTTTTTATTTTTTAATTTTTTTAAATGGCCGCCATTTTTAAACAAGATGGCGGGTGAAGCTGGCCAACGAACCCGGTCGAGACATTGGTATGTACTATGTATAAACGAAGTTACATCCAAATCGGTTCATAAATACGCCTTTTATCGCGTGACAAAATTCAGGACGTTTCAAAATGTCAGCCACTCTAGAAATTCAAAATGCTATAACTCAGCCATTTTTTAAGATATAGACGAAACAAAAACTGCTCTGAAATCTTTGTATAAAGGTCAAATACATAAGAAAAAAATATTTTTCCATTTTCAATTTTTTGGTACCACATTTCAAATTTTAAATTTTTAAAAACATTTTAAATGACCGCCATTTTGAAACAAAATGGCGGATGAAGCTGGACAACGAACTCGGTCGAGAGATTGGTATGTACTATGTACACACCGAATTACATCCAAATCGGTTCATAAATACGCCTTTTATCGCGTGACAAAATTCAGGACGTTTCAAAATGTCAGCCATGCTAGAAATTCAAAATGCTATAACTCAGCCATTTTTTAAGATATAGACGAAACAAAAACTGCTCCGGAATCTTTGTATAAAGGTCAAATACATAAGAAAAAAATATTTTTCCATTTTTAATTTTTTGGTACCACATTTCAAGTTTTAAATTTTTTTACAAATTTCAAATGGCCGCCATTTTGAAACAAAACGGCGGATGAAGCTGGCCAACGAACTCGGTCGAGACATTGGTATGTACTATGTACACACCGAATTACATCGAAATCGGTTCATAATTACGGGAGTTACAGTGTGACATAGGTCAGATATATATATATATATATATATATATATATATATATCTATTACATATATATAATCCAAACGGAAATTTCGTTCCGAACGCCGAGATTTCGAGTTCTACCGCATGGATTTTTACGGAACTTATACCGTTAGATAGGTATCGTTCCAGGGAAGGTTTTAAGCTATAACACATGATTCTACCTAGATTAGTTAAGAATTATTACGGAAAATTCTATTATTTTGGACTTTGTTACTTCATATTTCCTTAAATATCTGGGCTCCTATTGGTCGTAGAGCTTAGATCTCACGCCAAAAGTAGCTCCGAAGCACCCAAGCAAACTTTTCCCCGCGATTATTTTGCCGTCTTCCGATTTCCTCTAACTCTATTAGATGCCCGCGTAGAAGCCCCTTTAAAATATTTTTCGTAGTAATTTCAGCAATTATCTTAAATTATTGGTTAAGACCGCCACCCTCCCGATTCATGTATCTACGGAAAGGTTGCATGAAGGAGTTTCGTTCAGATACGCTTTCGTTAAGAATGGAGTGCGCTCCCTGGTGGTGGAATGTGGAACTAACATAACGCGATATTGTTAAAATTAGGAAATCTAACAATGCGATCTGTTTTAAACTTTGAGATAGTTCATAACACATAATCTATTATCTATTCTATTATATATATATATAATCTATTATCTATTCTATATATAAAATTTAAACGGAAATTTCGTTCCGAACGCCTAGATTTCGAGTTCTACTGCATGGATTTTTACGGAACCTATACCGTTAGATAGGTATTGTTTCAGGGAAGGTTTTAAGCTATAACACATTATTCTACCTATATTAGTTTAATTATGACGGAAAATTCTGTTATTTTGGGCGATAAGGTTACCATTTTATTTCTTGGCGAAATTCATCGTTGATAAAAAAAAATTGAAACGGCTATTAAACCTCAAAAAATAAAAGAAAAACTGTTACTAATTTTATTTAAATGAAAAAAAAAGAAAAAAGAAGAAGAAAATCCGTTTTAATGAGTGATAATATTAAAAAACGGAAACATTTAATCAAAACCTGAAAGAAATATTTGTAATGCTTAAAAATTAATTTAATAAGAAATATTACACTTGATACGCAATATTTGGCTCTTTATCGCTTGCGTTAGATGTGGAAACGAATCTGAAAATTTGATTAGATGAAATTTTAACGACATTTTCTTTCTGTTCTGTTCTTTTCTTTTTTTTTATATCTAATTGTCCCATCACGTGACTTATAGAAGAAACAAGCAGATGTAATTGTGAGTCACATGTGTAATTACTATTTATTTCTTTACACTTCTTTATTTTTCTTTTGTCGCCAAACTATGTGATTTTAAGCCAAAAATGCATAAGCGTGACATTAGCTTGAGGATATTCTCACAAATGGTGTTTTTTTAGGTGAAAGAGATCATTTTTTGAGTACATTTTCATATTCAATTGTAACTTATATAGATATCAGTTAATATTTTAAAAATGGAATCGAATACTTAAATTTCAGTGTGAATTTCTGCCACACATACATATTGTAAAATAATTTCATACTTTTTAAAATGTTTTTCGCAGTAATTCGGAAAGCATGTGATATTTATAAACTGAAACTCAGATCAACGAATATTACCCATTTTATTTAAGCAAATATTATCTATTTTCTCAAGTCATATCGCCAATTTCATTTATAGGAAAATTCACAGATTCGAAATCTAGGAAATAAAGATAATTTTTAAGGAAATTTATGTTTTAATACGTTATTACTATGGAAAAATTCAACATTTTAAAAAAAAATTACAAGTCTTTTGTAATTCGTCATTTCTTCGTCTTTCTTCGTACTTTCTCCTCTGTTATGTAATATTTCAAATGATATTGGACTAATTTTCGATCATCGATTCACCGCAAAATCGCATATCTAATATAGTATATAAAATAAAGTCTGGATTAGGGGACTAATTAACGCACAGCGCAAACTACAGAACCTAAAATCTTGAAAATCGTGGTAAAAATACTTCTTATGACATAAACTTCTGCTAAGAAAGGATTTTCTAAAGTGTCACCCCTAATGGATTTTGCACGGGAAGGGGAAAAAAATCGAATATCAAAATTATGCGTCAAATGATAGCATATTTTAATGTAGTTTTGTATGCTGAATCGAATGCTACCAAATAAATTTTATAAGTCCAACAGTTCATGACACATTTCATATTTTTCTAATTTGGCGGTGTCTTTGGCATCTAAGCCTCATAATATCTATCATTACATCCGTTACTCTAGCAACGGAAAAAATTCAAATCAACCCTTTTGGCTAAAACATAAAAACGGCTCTATGAATTTGAAATAAAAATGCAAGCATCTTAATTTAAAAAAAAAATAGTGATTTTATGTAAAATAAAAGGGAAAAAATTACTGAGAACTTAGCGTTATAAAACAAAAATGGAAAAGGTACTACTTAGATATTCCGTCGACCAAAAATCTATCGTCAAACTATAAGATTAAATGCCAATAATGGTTGATCGTAAGTATCAAATTCACTTGAATTTAAACAAACTACACGTGTTTACGTCATCAAGTGATTTTAATTTCGACGTTTTATTTGTATTTTTATTAATGTTATACTAATTTATTTGTTATTTCGTTATTTAAAATAAAGATTATGTCAATTTATATAATTTGGCGAATGGTTTGGCGATTTATATAATTTGGCGAAATTGGTCGACGGGATAACAAGTAATACCAATGAAAATATTTAAGTATGAAAGCAATGTTTGTAACGACTTAAAAATTATTTTCATATATATAAACTCGGTTTATGGCGTCAGATGCCGTCATCCGAAGAATCTACAAGAGTCTTTTTCCATTTTTTCCGGTCATAGGTTCCTCAATGAAAGAACTTGGAATTGGAATAATATTGTGCGATTTATAAATTGCTCCTCGATAAGAAGAAAAATGGGTACATTTATAACAACCGTGCGCACATCTCGCTGATAGCATTTTTAAAATTCCCAGTAGCAGTAGTTACATTTTGCGTATGTAAATTAAAAATATTTTTTTGCTTTTAATTATGGCATTATTTCCTGTTATTGTTTATCTTTTCAGTTTTTTAAATGAAATTAGTATAAGGCATGCATTTTAAATTAAATGAGTGAAAGGTTTGTGTTTTAAATGAAAATAATAAAATAAGAATATGCTATGAAAACCATCTTTATTGATTTATTAAATGCGCCCGGCTGACATAAAAGTATCACAAAAGCCACATATTCACTTTTCTTTGAGTAGTTGCTCATGAGAATTCAAGTTAACCTTCCGTAATCGGAAACTTCACATATTGGTGTATTAGCTTTAATGTTGAAAGCATCGTTTTTGTTTGAAGCGAAAACTTTACTATGAATTCTATTACACAAAATCGCATCATCATCATCTACTATATATTTACAACGGAAATTTTTATTTCATTCCGATTGTTTATAATACTTTCGTAGGATATACCACAATTAGTTAGGTAATAATTTTGGAAAGGTTTTAGTGTATATATATTGTTCAAGGGTACTTAGTTATAGAGCAACAGTAAAAGTTCAAAAATTAAGTGAACCTGATTATGAAAGTTTAGCCTTTTTAAAAAAATCTACAGATCATATTTTGTTACAAGTGGCCCTGTTGCATGACTTTTAGGAATGGTGTTAGTATATACGATTTCATTATATGTTGATTAGTTACAGAGGTATTAATTCCTGTTGTCATAACGGTCTAATTACCCGACCATAAGTGCGCTGTTTATAATCAAATAAAACAATTACTTCTTAATTGCTAAATTTTGTCCAACGCTTAAGATAACATTATATCGCAATGGCGTTCGCATCGTTTCCAGTAATGTGCAAGGTTAAGCTGAAGATCCATATTGTTTAAAATACAAGTTCAAATTCACCATTTAGTTTAATCCAAGGTTCATTTGGAAATATTGACCAGCGCAGCGGGCATAGCCTGCTAGTATATATATATATATATATATATATATATATATATATATATATATATATATATATCAATTTTGAACGGAGGGTGGTTTCGGGGTCTGGGGGTCATGATCGATGAAAATATACCAAAATTTTTTGAAATCGCTTTCCTCCGAACGGCTGCAATAGGTAGCTTTTTTGTAAAGAAAGCTACCTAAAATGCTATAACTCAGCCATTTTTTAAGATATAGACGAAACAAAAACTTCTCCGGAATCTTTGTATAAAGATCAAATACATAAGAAAAAAATATTTTTCCATTTTCAATTCTTTGGTACCACATTTCAAATTTAAAATTTAAAAAAAAAATTTAAATGGCCGCCTTTTTGAAACAAAATGGCGGATGAAGCTGGCCAACGAACTCGGTCGAGACATTGGTATGTACTATTACATACCAAATAACATCAAAATCGGTTCATAAATTCGAGAGTTACAGTTTGACAAAGGTCAGATATATATATATATGGATATATATATATATATATATATATATATATCAACTTTTGAACGGAGGGTGGTTTCGGGGTCTGGGGGGTCATGATCGATGAAAATATACCAAAATTTTTTGAAATCGCTTTCCTACGAACGGCTGCAATAGGTAGGTTTTTGTAATGAAAGCTACCTAAAATGCTATAACTCAGCCAGTTTTTAAGATATAGACGAAACAAAAACTGCTCCCGAATCTTTTTATCAAGGTCAAACACATAAGAAAAAATATTTTTTCAATTTTCAATTTTTTGGTACCACATTTCAAATTTAAATTTTTCTTAAAAATTTAAATGGCCGCCATTTTTAAACAAGATGGCGGATGAAGCTGCCCAACGAACTCGGTCGAGACATTGGTATGTACTATGTATAAACGAAGTTACATCCAAATCGGTTCATAAATACGCCTTTTATCGCGTGACAAAATTCAGGACGTTTCAAAATGTCAGCCACACTAGAAATTCAAAAAAGTCCTTCCGGCCAGAACCGGGAGGAAGAGGTAGCTTTCAAATTCCTTATTTTAAAAAAGCCAACGTATATTATTCAAACACACGAAGCTCAATTTAGTGGAAACCGAACATAGGAGATTCAATACTAATTTTTATCAATACTAAATCATTATGAATGAGAATTTCGCGAAATTAGTCAGCTTTATCCAAGCTGCTTTTATTTAAAGAAACTTATATTTGGCTGAGATGTTGATATATACTATCCACATGCCTTCTTACATGGAAATAGTCGAATATGTGTGTTATCGCGTGACAAATACAAGATCGTTTCAAAATGTTAGCCATACTAGAAATTCAAAGTGCTATAATTCAACCATTTTTTTAAGATATAAACAAAAGAACAAATTTTCAGAAACAAAATCTGCTCCGGATTCTTTGTATCAAGGCCAAACACATAAAAAAACTTTTTCGTTTTCCAATTTTTTAATACCTCATTTTAAATTTAATTTTTTTTTTTTTTTAAATGGCAACCCTTTTGAAACAAGATGGCGAATGAAGCTGGCCAACGAACTCGGTCGAGACACTGGTATGTACTATGTACAGACCAAGTAACATCCAAATCGGTTCATAAATACGCTTGTTATCGCGTGACAAATATCAGGTCGTTTTAAAATGTCAGCCACAATAGAAATTCAAAATGCTATAACTCAGCCATTTTAGGTAGCTTTCTTCACAAAAAAGCTACCTATTGCAGCCGTTCGGAGGAAAGCGATTTCAAAAAATTTTGGTATATTTTCATCGATCATGACCCCCAGACCCCGAAACCACCCTCCGTTCAAAATTGATATATATATATATATATATATATATCTGACCTATGTCACACTGTAACTCCCGTAATTATGAACCGATTTCGATGTAATTCGGTGTGTACATAGCACATACCAATGTCTCGACCGAGTTCGTTGGCCAGCTTCATCCGCCGTTTTGTTCAAAATGGCGGCCATTTGAAATTTTTAAAAAATTTAAAACTTGAAATGTGGTACCAAAAATTAAAATGGAAAATATTTTTTCTTATGTATTTGACCTTTATACAAAGATTCCGGAGCAGTTTTAGTTTCGTCTATATCTTAAAAAATGGCTGAGTTATAGCATTTTGAATTTCTAGCGTGGCTGACATTTTGAAACGTCCTGAAAAATGTCACGCGATAAAAGGCGTATTTATGAACCGATTTGGATGTAATTCGGTGTGTACATAGTACATACCATCTCTCGACCGAGTTCCTTGGCCAGCTTCATCCGCCATTTTGTTCAAAATGGCGGCCATTTAAAATTTTTTTAAAAATTTAAAATTTGAAATGTGGTACCAAAAAATTGAAAATGGAAAAATATTTTTTTCTTATGCATTTGACCTTTATACAAAGATTTCGGAGCAGTTTTTGTTTCGTCTATATCTTAAAAAAATGGCTGAGTTATAGCATTTTGAATTTCTAGCGTGGCTGACATTTTGAAACGTCCTGAATTTTGTCACGCGATAAAGCGTATTTATGAACCGATTTGGATGTAACTTCGTTTATACATAGTACATACTAATGTCTCGACCGGGTTCGTTGGCCAGCTTCAACCGCCATCTTGTTTAAAAATGGCGGCCATTTAAATTTTTAAGAAAAATTTAAATTTGAAATGTGGTACCAAAAATTGAAAATTGAAAAAATATTCTCTTCTTATGTGTTTGACCTTGATAAAAAGATTCGGGAGCAGTTTTTGTTTCGTCTATATCTTAAGAAATGGCTGAGTTATAGCATTTTGAATTTCTAGCGTGGCTGACATTTTGAAACGTCCTAATTTTTCTCACGTAATAACAGGCGTATTTATGAACCAACTTGGATGTACCTTGGTGTGTACATAGTACATACAAATATCTCGACCGAGTTCGTTGGCCAGCTTCATCCGCCATCTTGTTTCAAAATGGCGGCCATTTAAAAAAATTAAAAAATAAAAAAATTTAAATAAGATACCAAAAAATTGGAAAATGAAGAAGATTTTTTTTGTATGTGTTTGACCTTAATACAAAGATTCCGGAACAGTTTTTCTTTCGTCTATATCTAAAAAAAAATGGCTGAGTAATAGCATTTTGAATTTCTCTTGTGGCTGACATTTTAAAACGACCTATTTTTGTCACGCGATAACAGGCGTATTTATGAACCTATTTGGATGTAACTTGGTCTGTACATAGTACATACCAATGTCTCGACTGAGTTCGTTGGCCAGCTTCATTCGCCATCTTGTTTCAAAAGGGTTGCCATTTTAAAAAAATTAAATTTAAAATTCAAAATGAGGTATTAAAAAATTGGAAAATGAAAAAGATTTTTTTTTTATGTGTTTGGCCTTGATACAAAGATTCCGGAGCAGTTTTTGTTTCTGAAAATTTGTTCTTTTGTTGATATCTTTAAAAATGGTTGATTTATAGCACTTTGAATTTCTAGCATGGCTAACATTTTGAAACGATCTTGTATTTGTCACGCGATAACACACGTATTCGCCTATTTCGATGTAAGAAGGCATGTAGATAGTATACATCAACACCTCGACCAAGTTCGCTGGCCAGATTCATCAGCCATCTTGTTTCAAAATGGCGGCCATTAAATTAAAATATATATATATATTTAAAGTGAGGTGCAAAAAAATTAGAAATTGAAAAAGGTTTCTTTCTTAAGTATTTGATCTTGATATAAGGATTCAGGAGCATTTTTTGTTTGTCTTTACCTTAAAAAATGGCTCAGATATAGCAGTTTCAATTTCTATTGTGGGTGACATTTTGAAAAATCTGATTTTTTGCATGCGACAGCACTCCTATATATTAACCGATTCCGATGTGAGCGAGCATGTGCACAGCAATTACTAAGGTCTCGACCAATTTCACTGCTTAGCCTCATCCACCATGTTGTCTTAAAATGACAGGCACTTTAAGAAATTGCCGAATTTGGCAGCCAAATATAAGTTACTTCAAAGAAAAGCAGCTTGGATAAAGCTGACTAATTTCGCGAAATTCTCATTCATTATATTGATAAAAATTAGTATTGAATCTCCTATATTCGGTTTCCACTAAATTGAGCTTCGTGTGTTTGCATGATATAAGTTGGCTTTTTTTAAATAAGGATTATGAAAGCTACCTCTTCCTCCCGGCACTGGCCGGAAGGACTTTTTTTTAGATATAGACGAAACAAAAACTGTTCCGGAATCTTTGTATTAAGGTCAAACACATACAAAAAAACATTTTTCATTTTCCAATTTTTTGGTATCTCATTTTAAATTTTAATTTTTTTAATTTTTTTTAAATGGCCGCCCTTTTGAAACAAGATGGCGGATGAAGCTGGCCAACGAACTCGGTCGAGATATTTGTATGTACTATATACACACGAAAGTACATCCAAATCGGTTCATAAATACGCCTGTTATCAGGTGACAAATATCAGGACGTTTCAAAATGTCGGCCACGCTAGAAATTCAAAATGCTATAACTCAGCCATTTTTTAAGATATAGACGAAACAAAAACTGCTCCCAAATCTTTGTATCAAGGTCAAATACATAAGAGAAAGAGGTTTTTTCAATTTTCAATTTTTTGGTACCACATTTCAAATTTAAACTTTTCTTAAAAATTTAAATGGCTGCCATTTTTAAACAAGATGGCGGATGAAGCTGGCCAACGAACTCGGTCGAGACATTGGTATGTACTATGTACAAACGAAGTTACATCCAAATCGGTTCATAAATACGCTTTTTATCGCGTGACAAAATTCAGGACGTTTCAAAATGTCAGCCTCGCTAGAAATTCAAAATGCTATAACTCAGCCATTTTTTAAGATATAGACGAAACAAAAACTGCTCCGGAATCTTTG
This sequence comes from Maratus speciosus, assembly GCA_963932465.1. Lineage (NCBI taxonomy): Eukaryota > Metazoa > Arthropoda > Arachnida > Araneae > Salticidae > Maratus > Maratus speciosus. The sequence goes on along the minus strand of OZ010795.1, from coordinate 338,977,415 downwards.
TATAAAGGTCAAATACATAAGAAAAAAATATTTTTCCATTTTCAATTCTTTGGTACCACATTTCAAATTTAAAATTTTTAAAAAAATTTTAAATGGCCGCCATTTTGAAACAAAATGGCGGATGAAGCTGGCCAACGAACTCGGTCGAGACATTGGTATGTACTATGTACATACCGAATTACATCCAAATCGGTTCATAAATTCGAGAGTTACAGTATGACAAAGGTCAGATATATATATATATATATATGGATATATATATATATATATATATATCAACTTTTGAACGGAGGGTGGTTTCGGGTTCTGGGGGTCATGATCGATGAAAATATACCAAAATTTTTTGAAATCGCTTTCCTCCGAACGGCTGCAATAGGTAGCTTTTTGTAATGAAAGCTACCTAATACTATAACTCAGCCATTTTTAGGGTTTCGTTCATCTGACGAAACCCTATTCGTCTCGCTCCTTTGTCTGTCTGTCTGTCCGTCACAGAGCCCATTCTCAGAAACTATACATGTTGGAGACTTGAAATTTTGAGTACTTATAGCTGAACACCTCACATGAAAAGACAAATCCTAATATTTTGAAAAAGTCTTAAATTTAACCCTTTAGGCTCCCACATGTATATTTCAAACAATTCTTTCTAAGTCAGCCCCTAATAAGGTTGGGGCCATGAAATTCCGCCTACTTATAGCTGAATACCTGAAACAATAAGACAAATCATAAAATTTTGAAAAAAGTTTTATATTTAACCCTTTGGGCTCCAACTTGTGTATTTTAAGCAATTTTTTCTAACAGAGCCCCTAATTAAGTTAGAGACATGGAATTTTGAATTATTATAGTTAAACACATGAGCCCACACAACAAATCATAAAACTTTGAAAAAGTGTTATACTTAACCCTTTGGTCTCCAATTTGTATATTTTCAGCAATCCTTTATAACAGAATTCCTAATCAAATTGGAGGCATACAATTTTGTATTCTCATAGCTAAACACCTCAGATCACACGAAAAATAATAAATTTCGAAAAAGTTTTATATTTAACCCTTGGAACTCCAGCTTGTGTGTTTTAATCAATTCTTTTTAACAGAGCCCCTAATTGTATTGGAGACTTGAAATTTTGCATACTTATAGCTGAAAGCTTCAGATCACACGACAGATAATAAATTTCGAAAAAAGTTTCATATTTAACCCTTTGGACTCCAGCTTGTGTATTTTAAGCAATTCTTTCTAACTGAGCCCGTAATTAAATTGGAGATTTGAAATTTTGCATACTTATAGCAGAGCACCTGAGGCCAGGCAACAGATCATAAAATCTTGGAAAAGTCTTACATTTAACCCTTTGAGCTCCCACATATATATTTTAAGCAATTATTTCTAAATGAGACCCATAATTAAGTTGGAGAAATGAAATTTTGCATACTTATAGCAGAACACTTGAGACCACACGACAAATATTTTTTTTTCGAAAATGTTTTATATTTAACCCTTTGGACTCCAGCTTGTGTTTTTTAATGAATTCTTTCTAACTGAGCCCCTAATTAAATTGGAGACATGAAATTTTGCATACTTATAGCTGAACGTCTCAGAGACAAAATATGAATTTTTGAAAAAGTCTTATAATTAACCCTTTGGGTTTCAACTTCTGTATTATAAGCATTTATTTCTAACTGAGCCCTAATTAAGCTGGGAATATGAAATTTTGCATACTTATAGCAGAACACTTGTGATCACACGACAAATAATAATTTTTCAAAAAGTCTTATATTATTGACTCTTCTGGGCTCTAACTTGTGTTTTTTAAGCATTTTTTTCTAACTTAGCCGCTAATTAAGCTACAGCGAGCTAATTTCATTTGAAGTCTCCGGGAGGGGGGGGGGGTCAATTTTTCCCCAAACCCTTCATCTGATATATCATGACGACCCTTCGGCCACTCTTTCATTTTATGCACAATAGGCTTTCATATTTTAAGTTTTATGGGTCCAATTTCCTCGACTGATATAAGTGCGAATAGGTTCTAAAACGGAGTTTTGTCGGACAGACGTTTGTTTAGAATAGTGGAGCTAACAGATTTTGCAAAAGGATAGTGTTTTGAAACAAATATTAAACGAAACCCTCTGTGCGATCTGTGATCACACTTACCCACTTGTTTAAGATATAGACGAAACAAAAACTGATCCGGAATCTTTGTATAAAGGTAAAATACATAAGGAAAAAATATTTTTCCATTTTAAATTTTTTGGTACCACATTCCAAATTTTAATTAAAAAAAAAAATTTAAATGACCGCCATTTTGAAACAAAATGGCGGATGAAACTGGCCAACGAACTCGGTCGAGACATTGATATGTACTATGTACACCGAATTACATCCAAATCGGTTCATAAATACGAGAGTTACAGTGTGACAAAGGTCATATATATATATATATGTCAATTTTGAACGGAGGGTGGTTTCGGGGTCTAGGGGTCATTATCGATGAAAATATACCAAAATGTTTTGAAATCGCTTTCCTCCGAACGGCTGCAATAGGTAGCTTTTTGTAATGAAAGCTACCTAAAATGTGGAAGCGTAAAAACTCTGTCCTAGCCAGATGAATTCCTCTGCAACACTTTCTGGAGCAAAGTAATTATGTAGCTAAGATGTTGAAATCGTTTAATATCATCAGAATTGAGGAACAAATTAATTTGAAAATATTTTTTTTTCCTCCTTGTACATTATGAAAGTAAAGTTTTATTTACAAAATTCTGGCTGCGATTTCACTGTTGGAAATTGGAATTAAGTGGTATGTATTATGCACTATATTGCCATTAATGACCGGCAATTTTCAATTTTAGACATTTTGTCGAATATTTAGAAATATACTTGTCAGATTCTTCTGGAATTTCAGGAGTAAAAAGAACAGGTATGATCTCATATTTAGCAATGTCGATTTGCTAAACGGGACAGTTAGGGGACCAACAAAAAATCAAAGAAAAAAATAATACTTGGGATCACCCTGTAAAATAAAATACACGAAATGATCTATCGCTACCGAATATAAATAAACAGACATTGTGCAATACGTGTATTCTTTTGTGTAACAATAGCTCATATATTAATAGAGATATAGCAATTTATTTAAAAAAATTAAAAAGTTCTTGCATGTTTTCTGCTTATAACATTCAGGGTTTTCAACCAAATTTAACGCCGATTTCAGAAAAAAATGACAAAATATAGTAGAAACAATATAGTGCAATTGGAATATAAATATATTAAATATTTTAGGAAATATGAGCAGTTGTATTAAATAATTTTTATCTGCGCATGCGCGAACGATAATAAGGATTCATTTTACATTATTTAATAGTCAACTATATGAAGCAACTTATAAAAAAAATCTAGTCAAATATCGTAAATATTCAGAAAGATATTGGCGTAGGAGTGAGCAAATTTTTAGTTGTTCTCTAAAAGCAGCTGAATGATAAGGGATTTTACACAAATTGTCATTTTTTATTAACTGACTTTCAGAAAAAAGTTAGTATTTAGTGACTATCAACGAGTAGATTTGGAAAAAATGCTTCGATTTTGATACTTCTTTTGATCATGGTATAGGCTCGTTCTGGTGGTTATCAGAGAAGAACTAAAGCATCAATAAAAAATTAAATTTAAAAATGACAATTTGTGTAAAATCCCTTATCATTCAGCTGCTTTTAGAGAACTACTAAAAATTTGATCACTCTAAAGCCGATATCTTTCTGAATTTTTACGATATTTGACTAGATTTTTTTAATAAGTTGCTCCATAGAGTTGACTATTAAACTATGTAAAATGATCCTTGTTATCGTTCGCGCATGTGCAGATAAAAATTATTTCATACAACTGCTCATATTTCCTAAAATATTTAATATATTTATATTCCAATTGCACTACATTGTTTCTACTATATTTTGTCAAATTTTCTTAAATCGGCGTTAAATTTGGTTAAAAACCCCGTATGTAATAAGCAAAAAATATACAAGAATTTTTTTATTTTTTTAAATAAATCGCTATATCTTTGTTAATATACGTGCTATTCTTACACAAAAGAATACACATATTGCACAATGTCTATTTATTTATATTCGGTTGCGATAGATCATTTCGTGCATTTTATTTTACAGGGTGATCCCAAGTATTAATTTTTTCTTTGATTTTTTATTGGCCCCCTAATTGTCCCCCTTACCAAATCGACAATGTTAAATATGAGGTCATACCTGTTCTTTTTAATCCTGAAATTCCAGAAGAATCTGACAAGTATATTTCTAAATATTCGACAAAATGTCTAAAATTGAAAATTGCCGGTCATTAATGGCAATATAGTGTATACTACCACCTTTAAAAACGTTAAATAAAGGTCCTATTTAATCCCTTTAAGCAAAAGATGCCAATAGCTTCGCCAAAATAGTCATGGACACAATAAATATGCCACTTTGTTTAATTTTTTTTGGACTAAATAGAAAAAAAATATCTGAATCTGTGTATTTTACAGAACTGAGATTTAAATTTTCGGTGCTATTATAAGCAGAGAAAATACACTGCACATTATGATACATTTCCTTTAGATTTTCCGCTATTATAAGCCGAGAAAATGCACTGCACATTATAGTGCATTTCCTTTAGATTTTCCAGTTTTGAAGAGAAGGAGTAAGACAAAAGTACTCCAAATAAATTGAAAAAAAAGGGTTTTTTATTTCGGCAGTTTGCATTTTATTTCTTTTTTAGATGCGTTTGTAATTATATAAATACGTAGTACCTATAGTCATCGCCTGGTTCGTCCATCTGCCTGTCTGTCCGTCTGTCCGCATATAGCAGCCCAAAAACTACCGAACCGAGTGGTTTGAAATTTAATATATATAATCGTTGCAGCATTTTGTCGAGTCATTTCAAATTTTATTAAATTCGAATCAAAACTTAAGAAGACATTAATAAGAGTTTTCTTCATTCTATTAAATCTTATCATACGTTTCAATGATATCGCATGATAGGCAATGATTCTAGGTTGCAATAGTGATTATATCAGATTTAAGATGGAGTCCTATTATTTCCGTATTACTGTGTTTAATATATATAATCGTAATAAAGTTTGTATTCATGCATTTTTGCATAAGAGTGCAACAGCTATTGCACCAAGATCTGAATATTTATAAAACTAGTTATAGTACGAATGTACCTAATTTGCCACTTTTGACGTACAATTTTTGATTTGTTGTACGTTTCTCTCAGCCAGTGGCGCAGCATTTTTTGAAACCCTTGAAGACGAAAATTCAATCCGAAATACTATTTTATTGTAGTATGTTTTTGATACGGTATGACGAATATAACTAGATGTGCACATTCAGCTACCAAAACTATCCTTACGAAATTCCAGCAGATTTTCAGAAATGTAAATACAGCATTACCATCTCTAACTCATCAAAAGATCTTATCTTACACAACGTAAACAAGACAAAAATACGCGAAAAAGATCCCTAATGTATTAGCAAAAAACTTATTGACCAAGAAACCATTTTGAGTTATGCGCACTGGAGATTGAAAAAACGGAAGATATTTTTTGGAAAGATGATCTGAAATACTCCTTAATATTACAGAAAGTAACACATAATGATTATCTATGCACTTAAAAAAAAATGTAAAACTGAATAAACCGAAAAACTTGACTGTATTTTCTTTGGTATTATCAGGATAGAATTTAACACAACTTAGGCTGCATAATCTGAGATACTCCACTTTGCTTTGTATTGCAGAATATGTATAGAATTTAACATGGTCCAGTATTGTAATCCAAAAAACCTCCATAACAGACACTCTCGGATAGCACTTCTATTTTGTGAATTCTTTTTCGAAACCCAACACAATTATTATTATTATTTGAATGGTTTTTAGCAGTGGATAGCGTACATCTCCGAATAGCGGACAGATTTTGCGGCTCAAGGGTGTCCGTTATTACCCGACTGCCAAGACGGGTTATGTGTTTCGCGCGTATATGGGTATGTGGATTTCTTTATACCCTTGAAACATCCCAACGACAGGATGGATTTTAATGAATGAGGTCTATATCGATTCGTCTTAACTGTCCGATGGCTATAGGCTAGGTTTTGTTTTTATAAATTCAAAATGGTGACCGTAAAATACAAAAGGGCGGTAGAGACGATTTTTTTTTTTACGCACCCTATTGAGTGGCATATCATTGGATAGGTCTTTCAAAATGAAGACGATGTTTCATTGACTATTTTACAGACAGAAGCTCCGTTTAAATATTACACAACCTGGAAGTTGAGTAGGTAGGATCTCTACCTTTACTGCAACTCTAACCTACATAAACATCTATAATCCTCATCAAAACAGCGGAACTAACAATTAAACACAACTTAAAAGTCATCAGTACAAGTAAATAAAAAAAATAGGTAAGTAATATAAAAAATCGTTTCACATTGATGAGAAATAATTAGTTAGTTTGGTTTTTACGCAGTCGGGTTTTTTGATTTTTTAAATTTAATTTTTACTTGTTTAAAGATTTTACTTTAGTATACTATCTCAATCCTCGGTAATATTTAGAATACTGTATACGCTTCTTTTTATATGCACAAAAAATTATTTGGTCTTCTTAAAAGTAAGCTTCAAGAAGAAAGTCGAAAGTACTTAAAATAAATTGAGAAAAGATTTTTTTCTTTTCGACAGTCTGGTCTTTTTTTAGGTATCGCTCACCCAGTGGCGCAGTATTTTCCTGAAACACTTGAAGGTGAAAATTCCATCAGAAATACTAAATTTCTTTTTTTTTTTTTTTATTTGTGTGTGGTACGGTATGATAGATAATTAATCATGACGCATTTTTAAAAGGGAAAACTCTTTATTTTCTTGGTATCTGAACAAAATCGGCAAATTTTATAATTTTACGAATATTAATGCAATTATTTTTTTTGTATTTACGAATGAAAATGAGTTCGCGAAAGTATCAGAAAAGTAATTAGTTTGGATTTGGGAATAGATTTCAATATAAAAAATTATCATAAAGACATGTGATCCTCCCCCCCCCGCCCCCCCCCCCCCCAAAAAAAAAGAAATCCGTGACCCTCCCTCTAAATGGTGAGCTGGATCCGCCCTTGAAACCACCTCTAAGGAATCCCAGCGGATCTTCAGAAGTGTAAATACAGTATTACCACCTCTAATTTATCAAATGATCCTATCTTACCCAAGGTAATCTAGACAAAAACAAGGTCCCTAATGAATTACCGGAAAACTTATCCGGCGAAACTATTTGAGTTATATGCACTGGAGATTGAAAAAAAACGAAAGATATATTTTGGAAAGCTTAAACCTCGATGATCTGAAATACTCCTTAATATTACAGAATCTATGAATCTATGAACTTTAGAAAAACGTAAACCTGAATAATCCGAAAAACTTTGCTGTTGCTTCTTTAGTAATACATTCATAGAATTTAACACAACTTGAATCCTATAACCTGATTAATCTGAAATACTCAATTTTGCTTTGTATTACAGAATATGAATATAATTTAACATAATCCAGCATTGCAATAAAAAAAACCTCCATAACAGACACTGCCGAATAGTATAGGCACTTCTATTTAGCGAATTCTTTTTTGATCCCCAACACATTTATTATTATTATCTGTTCGTTTTTAGCAGTGAATAGCATACATCTCCGAATAGTGGACAATTCTGCGGCCCTAGGGTGCCCGTTATTTAAAGGTTTTACTTCAGTATACTACCGAAATCGTAGATAACATTTAGAATACTTTATAGGCTTCTTTTTATATGTTAAAGAAAAAAAAATATTTCGTTCTCAAAAGTACTTAAAATAAACTGAGAAAGGTTTTTTCTTTTCGACAGTCTGCACTTTTTTTAGGTATCGCTCACCCAGTGGCGCAGTATTTTTCTGAAACACTTGAAGGTGAAAATTCCATCAGAAATACTAAATTTCTTCCCTTTTTTTGTGATACGGTATGATGGATAATTAAACGGGCGCATTCAGCTACCAAAACCACCTCTAAGGAATCCCAGCGGATCTTCAGAAGTGTAAATACAGCATTACCACCTCTAATTCATCAAAAGATCCTATCTTACCCAAGGTAATCTAGACAAAAACAAGCGAAAAAGGTCCCTAATGAATTACCGGAAAACTTATTGGCTGCGCAACCATTTTGAGTTATGTGGAGCGGAAACATGCAGATAGATGGCAAAAAGAAAGGAGAGCCAGAACGAAAAAGGAAAATCAGTAAGCGAAAAAAAAAAAATCGTGAAACACAAACTAAGTAGCGGAAATTTTGTCTTTCATTCGTGAACAAAAGGGGCACCGATTTTTTCTCGCACTGAATGTATTTGTGTATTTATTTTTTTCTTCTCTCTCTCTCTTTATCTTCCTTTATCAAAGCCGCCTCTCGTTCATTAAAACTAGGCTTTTGCATAAATTAAAAGAAAATAAACGCTACAACAACTGGAAAGCGCTGGATCTAAACTAATAGGGTTCAGAAGTAGTGGGGAGAGATGGGGGAAAAGAAGCAGAGAAGAGGGAGAGGGGGGGCGAAAGCGGGGGGCTTCTCTGTACGAGCGACGTCAACCAATTAGGGTGCCTAGCGACAGAAGGGGGGTTTCCATCGTGATTTCGGTAGTGGAGAGCGATCTATAGGGTTTCTATGGTAACGGGAGGATGTGGAACGGTACCCAAGGGAGGATGGAGATCGATATAGAAGAGCGTGTGCTGTTATTTCGGATTCCTTTGCTCCTGATGCTGCAGAAGGATGTTTTAGAGCAGGAAAATGGCGGACTAAAGTTCTGGATGCTGAGTTTGATGGAGTTAAGACAGCAGGTCACATACTAGAGGTTGCGTGTGGCAATAAAAATTAAGGCTGAAGTTTTTTTGTTAAATATTTTTTTGTATTATTTTCAAAGAAATCTTACATTTGTATTATTTATTTCTCTTTTATTTTTATTATTTTTTTAAATACTGAATTGGAATGTGAATTTTTGTTTTTATCGCTTTTCAATTTATGTAAAATGTATAGGGCTAACGAAAAATAAGCTACCTCTTTGGGAGAAGTCTAAGCTGCGTTATACAGCTCATTAAAATGTCCAATATGCTTTCACTGAATGCAGGGTGTGATTCAAAATGAATAGGACAAATTACATTAGCAATCCTATTCAGTTTGCATAAACCTGTATAATAATGATTTCAAGACATAATATGCTTAATAAATGCTCAATACGCCTGCTTTCATTGCCAACATCGTGCTGTAACCGCAAAAGCATGTTCCTATCCTTAAAATGCAGCCAAATATCCAAAACTAGAGAACAGGAATTCTACTTTTTCAGAATTTAGTGTCGCCCCCGGCATTTCCATTACTTCATTTTCTTCTGATGGACTTATGGCTTCCATAAAAAAAAAAAAAGAAAAAGAAAATGCCATAATTTTTTTTTTTTCAAAAAAAAATTATGGCCATTTTTTCCCCCATTCTGACCAGAAAATCAGAGTTCTAACTTTTTATGGCTGCCCTTTCATCTTCACCTAACACTTCATTTATAATGACTGTTTCATAATAATGGAAGCCACTAGTCCATCAGAAGAAAATAACTCGGTTAAGCGAGACTCTACTGCAGTACAAAACATATTTCAATTTTAAGACTTGCAGCACACATTTTATTTTATGTAAAATGACGTCATTCAAATCCGCTTAAGAATTCCACATTTACGATCTACTCTTAAACATCTACAGTAAAGAATGCATAGCACATCACTATCGCGAAATAATGCATAAATGCAGCAAAAAGACGCATTTCATTACAAATGTCATTCAAGAAAATCGAGAAAAAAAACCGGCTATCTAATGATTCATAGATACTTAGAATTAAATATAGTTTATAATAGCTCCATTGTTTTAACAGAAATCATTCCTTTATATTTTTTTCAAAATAGCACGCATTTTAATTAGATTTTCTTTCGGTTGTTATGAGAAAATGGCAACAAAAATATAAAATTACTATTTTAGAACTATTTTTCCTTTACTTTCTACAGAAATGGAGTACTTCCGTTGCCAATATTAAGCAAATGTTGCTAAAAACTACAAAATTTAATATTTCAAAAATAAATGGAGATACAGTTTTCAAACAAAATGCATTTAAAAGAACTTTTTTTTTTCAATACAACGGTATAAAAATTGAAAATGTGCTATGCTTAGAAATTTAAAAAATTGCTATAGAGTATTTAATCGTACTGCTTTGTTTTACGGCTGGCTTCTGTAAGTTAACGTTATTTTTTGGAATTCACAAAATAAACTGGGAGAAAGAAATAGCATACCGTACCGGGGGCTAATAACATAGCTATGAATGCTTTATTTCATAGCTGGCAAAAGTGTATTGATTAGAGATAATTTAATTTTTATAAATATATATTTTTTTAATTTACGTATGATTAGCGCGATATTTGAACCATCTGTAGTTTAAACTCCATTTCATTCGGAGCAATAGAACGCACTTTAGAGACCTTTGAAGTGGATAATTTATTTTAACTAATCCTATTTGAATCGTTTATTTTAGAAAGGATACAAATCACAATTTTCAAATTTTACATCAGACATAAAAAAGCTGTTTATATGGCAGGATTTTTTGTTTTTCGCAATTCCTTGGATTGCCTGTTAGGAAGGGTGATAAAATACACTTTGCACAGGCTTTTCAGATTATTTGACTGAAAAGGATGATTTCTGTGACTTTTTTTTAGTCTTGGCAATATGACTTTTCTAAATTAAACACAGGAAAATTGAAAGTCCAAACAATGGACATATGCAAAATCAATGCTTTAATAAACAATAAGTGCACAAAAATAGTAAAAAACATTGATATATGACTCTTTTGTCATTTTTGCAAATGAAGCTTTACTCAGCACTGTCTAGTGTTGTAGTCGAGATATTTACAGTGTTGTCGTAGAAGAACTGCACTTCTTCACTTACATATTTCAGAACTTTTTTTACATCTTCAGCTTTTCTTTTCTTCGTTGGCCCCACCAGTGGCCGAGAGGTTCTGCTCTCGAAGCTGGTAGACGGGAGGTGCTGGGTTCGATCCCAATCGCGTCCGTCGGCCTAATCGTTCGGAGTTTTCGAGGTTTTCTTCGAACCTTGGTTTTCCAAGCGTTAATACGGGTTAGGTTCCCTTAGAAAGACACCCACGAAGGGCACTCCCCCCCCCCCCACTTAGGACCTATATCCCTCGTGTTGATAATTGGCCGTCATAAATACAACCAACCAACCACCTTTTCTTCGTTAGTAGGATTTTTGTCTTCAAAAGCTCATTCTTTGGGAAAACTAATACGCATTACATTAGGTTTCTTAAGACGAAAAGTACTTTGAATTAGACCATTATATATGCGGACTTCCTATAACATTTCCTTTGTCCTTTTCAAAGTAGTACAGCTAAGATATTTTCAAAACCTTTCTGTCTTTCTTTTTGATTGTCATTGTTTCAATTGAAGATGCGTACTTTCTGAAATACTGAGGCAATCATCAAAATTCAATATGATTTTACTATCTTGTAATTGTAATAACACTGTTTCGATCTTACCTACTGAGACCTCTTTTATCAGTGTTTCAAACTCTTCTGGGGTGTATACTGTGTGTAATAGCCTTTATGATAACACATATCCAGACTATGTGCCCTTTCTTAAATAAGTGTGTTTTCTAACGTTCATAAAAATGAATGGAGTCGAGTTAGAAATGTACCCTTAAGACATAATGCGGCTACCCCAATAGAATATATTTTTCTCAAAAAATCGATTTTCAAAAAACTGTGACTTGTTCCATTTATAAAATAAAGGATTCTACTTGGACTATTATTTTAACACAATCAAACTGATTGGTAAAGTTATCATACGAATTGAATATTTCTAACTGAGCGAAAAAATGCCCAGGCCGGGATTCGAACCCAGATCCTTGGTTTACAAAACCAATGCTTTACCGTTTAAGCGAACTGGGCCGACAACCAGTCAGCAAATTTCACTCAGAAAACCTTATTGGCACGTTTATATGGAGTTCCTTTATCTGCGGTTTATTCTGTTGAGCTGTCTACATGACAGACCATTTGTTACTACTAATAAGGTTTTCTGGGCGAAATGTGCTGGCTGGTTATCGGCCCAGTTAGCTTAAACGGTAAAGCATTGGCCTTGTAAACCAAGGATCTGGGTTCAGTTCCCGGCCTGGGCATTTTTTCGCTCAGTTGGAAATATTCAATTCGTATCTACTTGGACTGCCAAGAAACTGATACATGCTACAAATGCTTACAGTTGCACGTTCCCATTGAAAATTGGGTATGTAGCATTTATATTTCTTTAAAGAGTCGCACAGGCAAATTATGGTATATTATGTCCTACAACCGATAATTCTTCAAAATACATTTTATAATTGCTTATACTACTCCATGTTTAACGATATCAATATGCATGAATAAAATATGCACTACAGTACGTTTCCTATTAAAGCATTATGTAGGTAGCATTTAAACTTCATTTGCAAGGAATTATAGAAGAGTCAGAGTACATTACTTTCTACATACATTCATTATTTAAAGTGGTTTTAGCAGCGCTATACTATTTTAACCTGTTAACAGTTTTTCCCGAACGCTCCTCGGGCAAGAAGAGTTTGTTTGCTTCATTACTAGAAGCTTTTGGATACCAGCAATTTTCAAGTGTAATCTTCGCTTTAATTACTAACAGACAGTTTTTTAATTTTATAAGCGAAATATTTTAGCACAGAAGTAGTGTTTTTTTTCTCTATATTAGATTTCGTAAAAAATACTACCTATCACATTCTCCCCTATGTTGGAATTTCTGAAAAATTGTTGTGGATCTCAAAACCACTATATATATCACTTTTTCATGGGTACGAGAACTTCTATAATTCTGCACAAACCTCTTCCAAACTGATACATAAAATCAACGGGCAGAAAATCTCGGTCAAGTTCGTTAATGGGCAAAATCTGACAAAGGCGATGGAAATAGGGAGGGGTTTTGTGAAAACCTAAAAAACCCCATAACTTCTTAATTATAATATATATCAAACCATTTGAAAATTGGTATTATTTCTAGGAAAACGGCCAAAAATTTATATATGTAAGATTTTTGATAAAATTAAAAATGAAGTCAAGGGGCGAAAAAAAAATAGTATTTAAGGGAGGGAAAAAAAATCATAACTTCGTCAATACTCAAGATATCAAATTACTTAAATTTATTATAAATCTTCTTAATATTATGTACAATTTTTATACTGACACGTTTTTGATAGAACCAACACTTACCGAAAAAAAAAATGAATAAAAACCAAAAAAAATGGGGGGGGGGGGGGGGGGGTGAAGAAGAAAAAAATTATAACTTCGTCAATTCACAATATATCAAATCCGCTTAAATTTATTATAACTTTTCTTAATAATACCTACAACTTTTATACTGACAAGTTTTTGCTAGGACAAACTCTTAGAGCAAAAACAAATTTTAAAAAATAGAGGCTTACGAAAAAAAAAAAATCGTATTAACATGATTCTGATAAAACCAGCTCTTACAGAAAAGTATAATTAAAATTTCGTCAAAAGCGGCCAGATAAAATTGTTAAACTGGGTTTATCTCTAACCTTGATTTAGTTTTTGTTGGTGGAATTAGTACTTAACTTCGAAATCCACCTGCGACTGTAGGTCGAGCCGGAAGGGATTTTTTTTTTTTTTTTTTTTTTTTTTTTTTTAGTCTAGTGTGTAAAGAAAAATAATCTGTTAAGGTGTTAATCAAAATGAAACTAGTGTACATTATTGAGGAACATTGCAGGACGTTCATAAAACATTTTAATAGTGTTGGGGAATTTTTCTTAATCTACGCGTGATGCATTAATTTTTCTTGTCTATATTTTCTTAGATTAAATTCTAGAATACAGCTTTAAATCAGATGACCAGATATTAAGGAACAAACATCAGACGTAAGAAACTAATCTCAAACTGATTTCCCCTTCCCATGACTGAAGATAAAGAATTTCTTCCACTTCCCACAAGAACAAAGAAAAGTTATTTTTTATTATTGTTCTTTATTTAAATTTTTTTTTCACAGTTTTTGAATTCTTAAATAAAATTTAATTTCATTCAATGATTTTGAAAAACATTTCCTGTAAATTTGCTTCGTATTCATTCTTAGGATACTAAATAAATGACAAAGATTCAGTTTAAATTTTACACTTGCTTTTATTCGTATTTTTCTGCAAAATGAATTTTTTTCATGCATACAATGATGCTTTTTACTTTCTTCTGCCTTCAATAGAAGAAAGTATTATAATCGAAATTTTTTTCTACTTTCGGTTTTCGACGTATTTACACGTTTTAGGGGTCAGAGATTCCAAAAAACATGTTTATACAAAATGTCTGTCTGTCCGTATGTCCGTGTGTCGCTATTGTACCAGGAAAAATTGTATGAAGTTATGCATAGAACTGAACCAAAATTTTTTTTTTTAGTTTTTGGCTATGGCAAGCAGGTTCTTCATTAATTTGGGGAAAATCCGTCGGTAGGGGGTGCTGTAATAGTGATTTTGTGCGATTTTTGTTCATTTTGAATATTGTACCATCGAAAAGTGTATGAAGTTATGTATAGAATTGAACCAATTTTTTTGTGTATGATTTTGGCCATAGCAAGAAGGTCCTCCCAGAATTTGGAAAAATTCCGCCTGTAGGGGGTACTGTAATAGCGATTTTTGCACATTTTGAATATTGTACCATCGAAAAGTGTATGAAGTTATGCATAGAATTGAACCAAATTTTTTGTGCATGTTTTTAGCCATGGCAAGAAGGTCCTCCCTGAATTTGGAAAAATTCCGACGGTAGGGAGTGCTGTAATAGCGATTTTTGTGCCATTTTCAATATTGTACCATCGAAAAGTGTATGAAGTTATGCACAGAATTGAACCAAATTTTTTGTGTATGCTTCTGGCCATGGAAAGAAGGTTCACCCTGAATACTGAAAAATTCCACCGGAAGGGGGTTCTGTAATAGCGATTTTTGTGCAATGTTCAATATTGTACCATCGAAAATTGTATGAATTATGCATAATTCTAATAAAAATACTAATAAAACTAATAAAAATTAATTATTGGTATTTGTAACAACATTTTGAAATATTAATATACATGAAATAGAAGAAAGTTTTGGGATTGGCACATCCAACTAGTTTAATACTCTGTAAAAATAGAAGTGGAATTTGGTTTCTTCCTACGATTCCTTTCAAAAAATTGTAATGCTGTTTTTTAAGTTCAATTTTCGAAAACTGGGATAATTCAGGAATTTCACGAACAATTTCGTGAAAATTTAAATCAAGGGTGAAAAATCATGCACCATGCATAGACTATGAAACGCTTTACAGCGTAAGAGAATTTTATTAAAAATTTCATTTTTAATAAAATTCTTTTGTGGTTCTCTGTAAACGAACTATAAATGCTACTTATTCTACAGTTCTTAGAAAGCATGTTTTGGCCACTCTCAGTGAAGCATATCAATTTCATTATGTTTGACGTACTCTAATATCAGTAAAATACGTCGGAAATTGTTTTTATCCATAGACCATAATGTGTCATTCTAAACGAACTACAAATTATACAAACTTCATTTTCAAGAACGAACATTCTGTATTAAGCATCAATTGCGAATAAAATTACATGGCAATTGGAGCATATTTACCAGAGTTAGAGCACATATAGACGAACAGACAGATAGAAATACAAACAAATCGAATTCATAAACCATTTTCAACTTTCTTGAAAAGTGTTAAAAGTGCCTAGACTAAAACCGGGACGTCTGACCATCTTTATTTTAAGCCAGCGATTTCTGACCAGAGGTTTGCGGAACTCTGAGTTTCCAACAAATCTCATTTTAGGTTCGGCTGTTTCTCTTTTCCTTATCAATTTTGAGGCAATAATTGAGAAAAAAAATATATGCAATAATAGGATAATGTTATTAAGTAGGGATCTCCAGATATTGCATTTTATTTCTTTATTCTGCAAGAGCTTGAAGGTTATGCAATATTATTTTAAGCGATATTTAATTATATTAGTAATTAAAACATAAAAGTCATATCCGCCTTTAAACTTTGCAAATATTGCACATCCAGTTTAAATAGCAGTGAAATAGACGTTTTTAAACTAAAATGGTATATATTATTTGTTAAAGAAATAAAATGGAGAAGTAGGATTTAGAAATTCATAATTTTAATTCTTAGTTTCAGCGTCGGCGCTAGACAATTTGCTTTCTTGCTTGCACTGAAAAAAAATTCTGCCACAGGCATCAAGAAAATAAATTGTGCCTCTAAAAAAAGTAGTTAGATTTCATCCTTATAAATTCTAGTTCCCTTTGCTAGAGAGTTCTAGTTATTGCTATTAAAATTCAAGGGCGTTATCCTATATTTCCGTGGTCAAACTTGTTTAAAAATCTGTTCAAATAAATGCGAACACAAAAAGTGAGTTTTAGTAGCTATAATTCTAGTTCATGAATTAATTCTAGAAATCAAGTGATAATTTCTCTCAATTCAAACGATTCATAACATAATGTATCGTTGCATCACCTAGAAAACTATAGACTAGAAATTCTAGATCATTTCGTCTATTGAGTTTATTTGTTTATCTTATTCGCTTAGCTTTAAAATCTATATTTCTAGTTTAGGGATTTAGAAAATGATAATTATTCGTTCCAGATGAAGGTGGTATATATATTTTTTTTTCAGTGTGTTTGAAGTACTGTAATATCAGTAAAATACATCAAAAATTATTTTTACCTATAGACCATAATGTTACTGAATTCTTTTGTGTGTCATGGTAAACAAACTTTAAATGCTACACACTTCATTTTCAATAACGGACATTCTGTATAAGCATCAATTACGTATAAAAATTACATGCTGATTGGAGTATTTTTATCAGAGTTAGAGCACGGATAGACGGACAGATAGATAGGCAGACAAACAAATCAAATTCATAAACCCTTTTCAACTTTCTTGAAAAGTTTTAAGGGTCCAGACTAAAACCGGGATGTCTGGTCACATTTATTTTAAGCTAGTGATTTCTGTCCTGAGGTCTGCGGAACTCTGAGTTTCCAACAATTCTTATATTAGGTTCGGCTGTTTCCTTAGCAATTTTGAGGGAATAAATGAGAAAATAAAATAAAAGCAAATATATGATAATGTTATTAAGTAGGGATTTCTAGAGATTACATTTTACTTAAATTGAATTTTATTTCTTTATTCTGCAAGAGCTTGAAGGCTATGCAATATTATTTTAAGCGACATTTAATTATAATAGTAATTAAAAGCTAAAAGTCACATGCGCCTTTAAACTTTATAAATATTGCACATGCAGTTTAATTAGCAGTGAAATAGACGCTTTTAAACTCAAAAGGAATATATTATTCTCTACTTATTTGTTAGACATTTAAGAAATAAAATGGAGAAGTAGGATTTAAAATAGCATAATTTTAATTCTTACTTTCAGCGTCGGCGTTAGACAATTTGCTTCCTGAGGCATACGTTATTTTGCTGCCTCTATTGTGTAATTGTTTTATGTAACTGTTTTTTCACCTCTACACAAACATTATTGAAAATAAGTTAATTTACATGATGTAATTTCCAAACCACAAATTTATGTGATTAATAAATATTCAAGTATTTGTTTAATTTTAAAGTAGATTATGAAACCTTTTGCAACACTAACAGAATTTTATTAAAATATGTCATTTTTAATAGAATGGAATCTTTCATAGGTCGTCCTGTAACCGAAGTTTTTTGTAAAGGAACCATGAATGATATTTATTCTATGCTTCTAAGAAAGCTCGTTTTGGCCCAGCTCAGTGAAGCATATCAGTTTCATTATGTTTGAAGCACTGTAATATCAGTAAAATAAATCGGGAATTATTTTTACCCATAGCCTATAATGTTACTGAATTCTTCTATGTGTCACTGTAAACTAAATATAAATGCGACACACTTCATTTTCAATAACTAGCATTCTGTATTAAACATCAATAATGCATACAGTACATGACAATTGGAGTATATTTACCAAAGTTAGAGAAGGATAGACGGACAGACAGGCAGACAAACAAATCGAATTCATAAATCCTTTTCAACTTTGTTAAAAAGTGTCCAGACTAAAACGAGACGTCTGGTCACTTTTATTTTAAGCCGACGATTTCTGTTCTGATGTATGCGGTAACAATTTTGAGGCAATAAATGAGAAAAGAAAATACAAGTAATAATATGTTAATGTTATTAAGAAGGGATTTCCAGAGATTGCATTTTATTTAAACATACTGCAAGAGCTAACAGGTTATGCAATATTACTTAAAGTGATATTTAATTATAATAGTAATTAAAACCTGAAAGTCATATGCGCCTTTTAACTTTATAAATATTGCACTTTCTGTTTAATTAGCAGTGAAATAGACGCTTTTAAAATCAAAAGGAATATGTTATTTTCTACGTATTTGTTATACATTTAAGAAATAAAATGGAGAAGTGGGATTTAGAAATTCACATTTTTAATTCTTACTTTCAGCGTCGGCGCTAGCCCATTTGCGATTTTTCTGTCCTTATTATGTAACTGTTTTTTCACCACTAAGCATTCTTGAAAATAAGTTAATGTACATTGCTATCATTTCCAAACCACAAATTTATACGATTAATAAATATTCATGTATTTGTTTAATTTTAAAATAATATTTAATATTATCAAATTATTTAGAAATATTACCCAACTCTTAAAAAAAGGACATTTAACTTGAAATTTAAAGCATAAAAATGTTAATACAGTCTAATAATACTTACAAGAAAACGCCGAATAAAAATTTAAAATCTTAGTAGCATTGATTTTTCGTTTATAGTATATCATCATCAATGTTACATGCAATCACGCATGCAGTTGATAAAAACGCTAAGCTAAAATACTTTGGTCAAAATATGTCCAGCCAAATTATGGAAACTATTATGTAAATTTTAAATTGAAAAGCAATGGTATCATAAACTACTTACATATCTGAAATTATACACACAAAAATACAATCACATGTCAGTAATATTTATAAGAAAATGATTAAAAATGTAAGATAGAACTTCAAAATCTAATTTGCCTTGACTTTTCTTTGGCAAAATCATTTATTATAACCTCCAAACCAAAATTATAAAGCAAGAATATTTTCAATTATGAATGTTTTTAAGGCAAAAGGGGTAAAATTTTTAAAGTAATAAAATTAAACGTGAAATTCCATAGAAAAATTATAACATTAAGAGAAATTACATGATCATTTGAAATTAGGTACAGGATAGTTTAACCTCTTATTAATATACGTATAGTAATACAACAACTATCAACAGTGAAATAAATATTTAAGTATCTGAATAATCTTACATTTCCTTTATCAAAATAGTTTATTATGTCGCCGTAACCAATATTAAAAGGAACTGGATTTTCATCTGTTAGATTATCTAATTTTAAAAAGCGTTCTTGGGCCAAAATTAATTCAAAAGTTTTTAAACAAATTATGTATTTAAATATATTAATAAAAGTATTTAAACATATTTAATAAAATTTAACCATTAAATGTATCGAATAATATAGTAATAAAAAAAAATAATAACAAGAAAAAAATTAATACGTCTATTTGAAATTATACACTGTGAAAAAAGACAAATGTCTCTTAATCAAGAAAAAATATAATATAACCTCGAAGAAAAATATACAGTAGCCTCTTCCGAGTTACCCATGATTCTGAAAATTGTTCTTTATCTTTAAAATCATATAATATAGTACTAATATATTTTCGAGATTTATAGAAGTATTTATAAAAGGATAACTTTCTTTGCTGTCACTGATTTTCGGAAACAAGGAAGGTCTCCATACGGTCATACTCCAAAAAATCTGAAAAAATTATAGAATGTTCTTCTCATGAGGATACATACGTTTAAAAAGAAAAAAAATTCCGGCGAATACTCGATAGAGTGTCCTTAAAAAAATAATGAACATTTCGTAATTTGGCGATTTATCACCAGTTGCCGATGGAATAAAATTAAAAAAAATATTTTTTTACGTCAAATACTCTTTTAGGTAAAAATGTTTCATGTTGAACTTGTTTAAATAAATTTCATTTAAATAACTTTAGTTTTGTCAGTTTTAGTATGTTTTAACTATAGTTTTGTCACATATATAATTATAAGGAAAGTTAACTATCAAATTTTATGAATTAAAAGAAATTTAAATTAATTAAATTGTTTCAATCTCAAAATTAAGTCTAACTGAGCACTGTCGACTCAATTTTGTTGCTGTGGAAACAAAAACTTCTCCGATATTGAAATGTATGACTGCAGCATTCTTCATATGGCCTTTATTTTGGAACGCGCTTAAATATATGAAAACTACGGGGCTACGCTCGCCAACCCCCATTCAGACTCCGTAGAATCTATAATAAGCACGCTAATTTGATCGGTTTTAAACCGATCGGTAATTCAATCACGTAAAATTTGATCGGTAAACGGGTTTCCATTCAATTCCCTTTGATTGCGAAAATTTAAGGCCGAATCAGTTGCTGTTAAGACATCCAATGGTTGTTTTCGTGTTTGATTAAAGAAAACCAGCTAAACATTTGAAAGGAAGCTAAAATAAAATGAATTAAGTAAACAGAGTCTTTGCCTACTGGTATTTTTTAACAGCATTATAAAACGATTGACATAATACAATTTACTACAATTACTACAATTTACCGCTTTGACCCCTTCAAGGGCGGTGGTTCATTTTTGGACCACTTAATTTTAATTCTTAAATACCACATTGGTATCAGAATATTGGAATGAAAATTTTCCTTTTATTAAGTGAACAAAAGCAATATTACCGAGAATGTTCCTTTTCCTGTCACCTTAATTAAGAGAATTTGCAAAATCAATACGGTAAAGGATTGGCAAAGAGAGTGGAGGCATAGTGGTAAAGGTAGAGACACTTATACAGTATTAAATAGGGTGGATGAAAACTTTGTATGTTCAGGCCAGTTATTACAATATTTTATTACTGCTCATGGCAGCTTTCCCGAGTACCTGAAGAAAATCCGAAAGAGAAATAGCGACCTCTGTGACTGTGGTTATAAAGGGAATGTTAGACACTATTTATTTGGAAGATGCCCCAAAATGCCTTATTTTTTCTATTTTAATAACTCACTTACAGTTCGCCAAAATATATCCAGAGTTCTTTTTTGTAAAGAAAACTATAGAAAGCTCTGTGCTAACTATAACGTCCTTAATGAATTATACTCGTTCATAAGATACAAGTTTTAAACCTAATATAGGGTGGTTCTTTGGTCCTGATGCATGGATCGTCCATGGATCGTCGTACCATCAGTTACTGCTGACTTGTTTTTAATAATACTCAGAATTCTTAAATATCATATATTGTGTCTGTAGTATGCTACAACCATTGTTTAATTTATCAGAATATACTATCCTATACAATTGTCAGATAGTGATTAGTATGTGGATGATGGTCTTTGAGCTGGGACTTCCTGTCTTCTACGGAAGATTGGGGTGCCATTCATTTGATGATCTGAACGTTGGTCATTGTGGAAGTGATATATGCTTTTAAAAAGGTGCAACATTGGTGCTGCAGTGTTCCAGACTTTTGGAGATGGTAGAGGGTCATTGCAGTGGACCTTTTACTGAGTTTCATTTTCGTGATGTTACATGACTATGGATATTGAAGTGTAATGACTGAACTTTGAGGATCGTCTTCTCTGACTCTGTCTGTGAATGTGGTGCGTTAAGTTTGGGACTTTGTATAGACATTATGCATGAACTATTTATCAGTATAGACTTTGATACACCACTGGTTGCATGTTGCCCATAAACATGCGAATTATGTTATCTTAGTTTAATTTTGTTTTTGCCAGAGATGCATGTAACCTCTAAACATGCGATTTTTGTTCATTCAGGTTAGTTAATCTTAGTTTTTATTTTATATTATATTTGCATGGAACCTATAAACATGCGTTTTTGTTAACTTTTGTTGGCATAGCAGGAATCTATGCTGCACAGGATTGTGCTTTTGTTTTTCTGTTTTATTTGATTAAATAATTGCCGTTGGTAAGCCTGTTCCGGCGGATGAGGTGGAGCTGGATTGGTGGAGAGGGTTTTCCCGCCAGGACATGCGGTCCATTAGCCTAACGGTTGGCGTCCTGGCTGGGTGTCCAAGTGAACAAAAGCATTTTCGTATTTCGAAATTTGTTTGTAAATTCTGGTGCCATTCACTGATTTCAACATTTTATGAATAGAAGTACCTTGCCCCTGAAAGGGTTAAACACATATTTATGTATTTATTATTTTAAAGTTTCCTTTCTCTTTTAATATTCACGTGTAAATACAATTTTAACACTTACTCATTTATTAGTAATTTTAAAGTTTTTTTTGTTCTATTTTTAATAGTCACGTGTAAATAAATTTTTAATCGTTAGAAAATATTATTATTTGTGCTGTTTTTAGAATTGAAAACAATCTCTATAATAATAGCCTAAGTCACGTGATTCAACAGTTCCGAGCACATCCCTTCGCTTTTTATATTCCAGGCGGCCATTTTGGTACTTTAATGTTAGCCAGCCACAGGCGATAAGTCGCCAAATATTGTTCTATCGCCATTATTTCACTTATATTATAATAGTCCAAGTCATGTAACTACCATAAACAATTACAATCCTTCGCTTTTCATATGAAAGGTTTCCATTTTCATTAAGGAATCAAAGTTATTTTTTCGAATAAAATTACATAAAAGATCCCCTGATCGCAGAGAATTCATGGTAGTTTTATTTTAGCCGGGTGCAAATCTCGCCAATAGCTTTTTTTAACTCGCCAGTTAGCATTTTTCTATTTTTCGAGTGGTAAATTAAAACGGTACTACTTGGTTATCCCATCGACCAAAAATCTATCCCAAGACTATAAGATTAAATGCCAATAATGGTTGATCGTAAATGTGACATTTACGATCAACCATTATTGGCATTTAATCTTATAGTCTTGGGTTGGTTGTATAAATACAACCAATGTCACATTTACTTGACTGTGAGGAATTTACGCTTGTTTACGCCATCAAGTGATTTTTATTTTAATTTTTATTAATGCTATACTAATTTATTTGGGCACAGATGTCATATTGGCGCGATTTTTTTCCGACGCTATTTTGGAAAAATCATCAATAGCATAAACAACAACATCCAGATTACCATATCAAGCAAAATAACGATATTTTGGCACCAGTTAAGTACCCGTTGAGTATACGACATTGGCGTCAGAAAAAAATCGCGCCAATATTGGGCTTATATGACATCTGTGCCTTGATTTGTTCTTTCGTTATTTAAAATAAAAATTACATCAATTTGTATAATTTGGTTAGTGCTGTGGCGATTTATATAATTTGGCGAAATTGGTCGACAGGATAATTAAGTAGTACCATTAAAACATTGCTTTGAATTTGAAATTAAATGTCAGGATTTGTTGCAATATTTAATCGGGTTTGGCGTGATTTTTTTACGACAATTTGGTGAAAACCTCGTTTTCGAATACCAGTTACATATGTATTTTTAAATTATTTTCTATTATTTTTAAAATGAAATAACAGTAAATAAAAAAAATTAATTAATATCTATAGAACAAAACAATTTGTAACATTTTTTTTTAATAACTAGGGGGTTCTGCCCCCTACGAGCTACGCTCGCCAACCCCCGTTCAGGGACACCAAAATACAAAAAGCACGCTAATTTGATCGGCTTTAAAAATATTGAATTTAAAAAAAAAAAAAAAAAAACAGTAGCGATTTCTCTGTAAACGGGTTTCCATTCGTTTTTCTTGGATTGGGGATTTTTAAGACCATATCTGCTGCTGTTAAAAGATACAATGGCTGTTTTCGTATTTAATTAAAAAAATTAGTTAAACATTCCAAAATAAGCTAATGTAAAATGAATTAAGTAAACAGTGTGATTGTCTCCCAGTATTTTTTAACAGCGCTATAAAATAGTTCTTTTAAATAATTCATTTTAAATGTATCGTTTCAAATCTGACGTAATTTACATCAAAGTTTTATTTCTCTTATTAATATTCACGTGAAAATATTTTTGTTGTTAGAAGGAAATATTATTTGCGCTGTCTTCGAATTCACGATAATAGTTGAAAATATTATCTCAAAATATCAAGTAAATGTCTCGCGCAGATATATTTTTTAATTTAAATTGTTTTGCCATATTTTTTGGCCATTTTAAATATGACGTAATTTCCTCCATTTACAGGTTTTAACGCATAGTTATGATTTTTTTATTTTAACATTTTGTTTCTCTTTTCAAATTCCTGTGTAAATATGGTTCTTATGACGCAATTTTCCTGCTTTTAACATATAATCATTTAATTCTAATTTTAATTTTTTTTTTCTGTTTACAATAGTCCCGTGTAAATAAATTTTTAATTTGAAGTAAACATTATTGTTTGCACTGTTTATAAAGTTGGCAATGGTTTAAATTAATAACATTTTTTAAATTTGTAAAAAATATCTCTCGAAATACTGAAAATTTGAATTTAAAATAGAAATAAAACCTCAAAAAATAGTCAAATAAAAAAAAAATGCAATCTGCACACCGGGAACTTATAACCTATAAAATGATCTAAAAATGATTAAATTCTCATGTATAGTTTTTGCTCCAATAAAACTTTTTTAATGGAACGATTTTGTCCAACTTTAGCATTAAATAGCTCTGAAAGTAATTCTTCGATTTGAAAACTGTCTGCATCAGCGTGTTTATCAAATATTTCTTTATAATACCACCGATTTCCATATTTTTGTATACGACAGCTTTTTAATATTAACGAAGAAAGGCCATGCTCAAGGCATACTTAGATACTACTACAGGCAGACTGATTTGCGTTTAATGTATGAAGTCGCTCGCCAGAGGACTCTGATACCCTGCCCAAAATTGAAATTTGACTCTGACCGTAACTGAAACAACCTGGGAAGGGTAGATATGTAAACAAACACCAAAATTACGTCATGTCGCCATGGTTACGTTTACAATTCTGCTGACATTCCAATCAAGCTTAGAAATGACAGCTAATTCTAATACAGCTGTTAAGGGTTATTATAAACTGTCCATATCAATGTAAATGTAAAGTTCTATTTATTTAAGTGACTAATATGTGTTTCTCTTTAAAACTGTTAAACCAACACACATAAAAATATATAAATAAAAAAACACATGCTTAGTCTAAAACATCAATGTCATAAATTTAATTGGTACCACTTAGTTATACCGTCGACCAATTTCGCCAAATTATATAAATCGCTAAAGCACTCGCCAAATTATACAAATTGGCATAATTTTTATTTTAAATAACGAAAGAACAAATAAATTAGTGTAACATTAATAAATATACAAATAAAACGTCGAAATAAAAATCACTTGATGACATAAACACGTGTAACTTGCTTACAGTCAAGTGAATGTGACATTTACGATCAAGCATTATTGGCATTTAATCTTATAGTTTGGCGATAGATTTTTGGTCGACGGGATAACTAAGTACCATTTATTTACTATTTTCACTGCTGAAACAATAAAACTGATGGAATTTTTTTTTATATATTAAAATACTCATAAAATTCCTTGTAATAATTAATAAATGTAATTTATTAGGTAACAAATACCCTTACATGATTTAATCAAAATTGCTTGGATAACATAGAATATTGCAACGATATTTAAATCCGTAATCACCATTTCTTTCTCTGATTAAAAATAAGAATATTTAATGTTTAAGGAAGATCAGCTTTTTTTTTCTTCTTCTTCTTCTTAGTTCGGGCGATATTAAAAACAAATATTTAACCGGTAACAGTAAATTAATCAAAAATAGCTGCTTCAAGTCAGTTATGAGAACTGTAGTTTGATAAAAATCAAATTTTAATTTTAAAACGTGTATATGAAATCAAGCTATTTTTACATAAATACGGGACATTCAAAAAAGAATAACAGAACCGGCATTTTTCATGAATGAACCAAACGATCAAGGTAAACAATAAATAATTTAGCTAATCTTAAAAGTATGTGTAACACTAAAATGCTACAATTTCTGTAAAATAGCCTTTTAAATCGAAGGAAATTGAAGAATATAAATATTTAATTTATTACATGAAAATACGATCAATGATTCTGAAACCTCGACGATGAGAAACAAGCTTCTATCTGGGCAGGGTATAAATGTAAACAAAGAGCATGTTGTGAAGTTTTGGTTCAGGGTTTGAAGTTGGATCCGACTTCATTTTTTCGGCGAAATGCGCGGGCCGTTATATATCATAGTAGGCGATGGCCATGCTTAAGCCAAGCCTCCCTTATCATAAAACAGACTTGACAATCTGGAGAAAATCTATGGGTGAAAATGTCCCCGACAATTGCCAACTTATTAGCTGACTTTGTCCCGTAAGTTACGCCACCTGGTGTATACTCCTGGTAATACTCCATAAACAAATGCATAGTAAAAAATTGAAAATGTTGTGTTATTGGCAAAATTGTATAAAATATTTTTCGAATTCCAGTAAAATAAAGGCGTAAAAAAAATATTTCGCACAATTATGTTTTGGCTTTAAAGAATAAAACATATCAAAAATGAAGATTTAAATATAAGATTTATTGATATTTTTTCAGGGTACTTGTTAGTTATCCCGTCGACCAATTTCGCCAAATTATATAAGTCGCCAAACTACTCGCCAAGTTCTACAAATTGACACAATTTTTTATTTTAAATAACGAAAAAACAAATAAATTAGTATAACATTAATAAAAATACAAATAAAACGTCGAAATATTGGTTTTATTGGCCATTATTGGCATTTAATCTTAAAATTAATTAATTTATGGCAAAGCATTATTGGCATTTAATCTTACAATTTGGCGACAGTAATTTGGTCGACGGGATAACTAAAAAGTACCATTTTCAGTATATAGGACTTTGCGGGTTATTTATTTTTTTAAATCTTGGCACAATTTGGGCTTCGGAAAGAGCGATTTGTTGCCGATTGATATAAACAGTTATGAAAACAAAACTTATGAAGTGTCAGCTTGTTTTATAAGAATTTACGGCACAGATGTCATATACAGCCCATATACAGCCCCATATTGGCGCGATTTTTTTCCGACGCCAATTTTGCAAAAACCTCGTTACCATATCATCTATATCCGGATAACCATATCAAGTAACCATATCAAGCAAAATAACGACACTTTGGTGCCAGTTAAGTATCCGGTGTGTATATGACATTGGCGCCAGAAACAAATCGCGCCAATATGACATCTGTGCCGAATTTACATGTATAAATTTAGTTTCTAGATATTATTATTGTTTTTTATATACGATCTATTTATATTTGTATATAAAATATATAAATGCCTTTTTTATATTAAATAAATGGTACAAATATTGGAAAATATTGCTTCTTTATGTGAAACAGTGAATATGCTTCCAGAAATTATGTTGCCAAATTTTCTTCTCTCGCCGAGGCCCCTATACTTGAAAAATACCGATTTATTATTATATAATGTAGTATTAGCTAATGTTCTGTAATCTGTTCCACAGTCAAAGTTGACTGCAAAAACGCGATGCTGGAATAATGTGATATCAAGTATACGGTTTAAAAATAAAATTAATTTTGCGCCAAACTACACCTACGTCAATTGGCTCTAGGTCTGATTAAGGAAGAATACTCAAATTAAGATTTACAAACACCAAAATCGTAGCATGACAAGAATACGGTATTTGCGGAAAGTTGGGGGACATGTATAAATTTAAGTGATTATTAAACTTTATTTTTCCAATTTTTTAAGTGTTTATGACTTCAGTCTGTTTTTTTGTGTATCTATGCGTGTTTTAACTTTCCTAAAATACTTTGATACATTTTAGTAAAACTTACATAACATATGTGAGTTAAAACAAGGAAATTAATTACGCACCAAACTATGCCCGCCAAGATATGCCAATTGGCTGTGGAGCCAATTATGAAACTTTCCAAAGAATAATACATACAAACTTTATATGAAAAAACAGTGAAGCTTTCATCTAAGGTATGTTAAACTGAAATGATCCCCCATACCTTCAAAAATAAAACAAATGATAGGCCAATAAATAAATAAATGAGACTGTGCATTGAAACAAATTGAAGGAGCGATGTTAAATTAATACTGTAAGGTGAAATTAATTGTGAAAAGAAAAGAAATAGCAGAAATAAAATAAATCACATATTTGAAAATATAAAAGAGAAAATGAAATATTTTACATTTTCCGGATCTAGATGCTATCCATTTGTTTCAATAACTAATATCACTGAGCAATTCATGGTAAAATAATTTTCTTTCCTGATTATTATTATTATTATTATTATCATCATTTATTTACATAACGGAATACAGCAGTAAACATTTTTTTGTTTAACAGTAAAATAAGTTCATTTTTTAAATAAAATGTCTAAAACATATGAAAATTTTAAGATTAACAACTATCATTTGCAAACTACAAAGCACATCGTAAAGAAAATGGTAAAAGACAAATTAAAACAAATTAAAAAATATTTCTGTTTCTCACGTTACATGGCACTAGTCACGGTAAACCATGTAGTTTCTAACCACGTGTACAGCGGACAAAGGAAACTTAGCGATTGCGAGGCCTGTTATTTCGATAATTGGATGAGTTCTACCCGGAATATCTACGCAGATTTTCATTGGTCCATTTCCAAATCAAAACTTTTTTTTATATATAGAAGGAAAAGAAAATAAAGGCAAATAAACAAATATAAATAAGTGCGAGTAGTAAGTCAAAATTACGTCCACTACTAATCATATCACAGTATTAAAATTTGCTTAAAAGACGTTATAAAAACACATTAAAAGTAAATTAAAATCTATATTTACATGTTTCAACTCATTTTCTGAGTCGTCATCAGAATGTATAACATAAAATTACAAATGCATATGAAAAATGGAAAAAATCATCGAATATAAGCAAGTAATCATTGATTACTTGATACTAATTGATGATTGATGCTGATGATGATTGATGCTGATTAGTTTTTGGTGCAAATCGCTCAACAGGTGGCACTGTTATGCTACATTATTCATTATTTCCACAATAGCTATATCTCAAGAAGTAATGCACGGATTTTCAGAAAACTTCAGATTCAAATAGTCCTTGATATAATTTGGTGCTGATACTTTTTTGGTATAAATCGCCCAATAGGTGGCGCTGCTATACTGCATTTTGCAGGATTTACACGATTTCCGCAATTGCTCTATCTCAAGAACTAATGCACGGTTTTTAATTCATAAAGAATTGCTATTTTTCTTCTCCCATAACTTGAAAGTGTAAAAGGAAAAGATGGTTTTGCTGCTGGATTTTTGAAGTTGCCGGATTTCTGAATGCCCGTTTCTGAAGTCATACTGTATTTGATTTTTTTTTAATTAAAATGTGAAAGAATGGGAAGTGGAATTGATAAAATATTTCCTTCGAAATTTTTTGCAAGTGAGTCAAATACTTTAAGGGAGATTTCAGTTTTATCATAATGAAATTCCAAACATTTTGACCTATATTTCATGTGTTATAGATTTCTTCTGATTTGTTTGATTACAACCTACTTTTCAGAATCAAATCTTTACAGAATGATTACTTTTTACCGTTACTAATTGCAATATCGATGAATTATATCTTTCTTAAAGACGCTGTATATATTTAACAAGTATTTAAGAAGTGAAATTTTAACATAACAGTTGCGCGTAGAACGAAGATCCCGTGACAGCAGCTGCTAACTAATGTTATAAACGTTACCCAGCAAAGAGGAAATTGTTGGCCAGCAGCAAGATATGTGCTGGCAATGATGGAGAAGTGCTGGCTGATGGTCTACCACTGCATGGACCACTGCTGGACAGCTTCAGTCAACTTTGCTGTTGGAAATCATCAGATAAAATTCTGGTGGGCATCCATTTTATCTCATGCGCTGGCCCATCATTACATGGAAGTGCACGAACTTTTGCAGTATTAATGCTGGGAACCCTTATGCTAGGTGGCGCTGCGAAGACATTGAGTGTTTGGACACAAATCTGAAATGAATATCTTAACACAATTTAAGCTGTGAAGCTAATTTTTTTTAAACTGTAAAAAATATAGCACCACTGCCACCAACAAAATAAATAAGTAAATGAATAAATAAATAAATTCTTTATTTCAACGCACTTTTTTTTTCTCCTTAAATCTGGTTTTACTAGTTTACAAAGGATTTCGGTTTTCATAATTTACGCAGTTCCGAATCAATAATAAAAAAAAGCGTATAAAATACATAGGATTTCTATACATAGGATTTCTAAACTTGAAATAATGTAATGAGAGCTTGAAAACTACGAGCAATCGTAGCGTACGCTGAAAGCACTTGTTCATGTCCGATTACGAAAACCAAGCAGCATCGAGCGCGGTCAGTACTTGGGAGGGTGACTACATGCCGTTCAAATATTTCTATAGACATTTCTATTATAGACACTTCTACAGATGTTTCTATAGCTCTTGGTGAAACTAGCTTATAGAAAAAAGAGCCATAATTATATAATACTTTGTTATTCTATAGAAATTTTTGTAAGGGAAAGTGCTGGGCCAGCAAAGGAATAGCAGTGGGATAGGTGCTACCACTGCAGGAAAAGTGCCGGATTGAAGTAATGTGATGGTATACCAGTGCTGGCCTGCTGTTGGCCATCACTGATGGGCCAGCTTCATTCGGCTTGGACACTTTTCGACAGGTTTAAGTAATGGCACCCTTGCACTTTACCGCTGATAGCATTGCTGGCTGCTATCTTTTTTCCAGCTGATGGCCCACTGTTTCTTTCTTTGCTGGGTAAGTTTCCATTAAACGTACGATATGAAATAGATGCTATTGTCTCTAGTATGTTTCGACGAACTCTTCCGCATTGCAATTAGGGTTAAAAAATTCGGAATAGACACTGGAAATATACAAACTATGTATTGAGTAAACATTTGTTCATTTTAAGCTACAATAGCTTCGTAGAAATGAAATTACACGATTGTCAAATTCAATACTGATTGCTGGCATATAAGCTAGGTATTATTCAGAATCCGCAAAGTTCTTTTACTATACTAAATCACATAAAAAAAGGTCATTTGACCCCGGAAAAAAAAAAAAAAAGTATCTGTGGATTTTGAACTGTAAGTTCTCCCCTCATCTATGCGATAGAAGTTAGTACTTTTGTCGGCCTCTTTGATGTGAGGAATCTTTGTCGCACTGCTGTTGAATATGAAAAATAGTGGAGGAAGATGCTTAACATATACCTTGGGGAGAATTTATTTTTCTGAGTTTAATAGCTCATCTTCCAAACCATTCAAGAGCAATAAACACTGACCACACAGCCTGCCGAAAATAAATCTTGAGAAATAATTTATGACTTTTCGTCGCAGAATTAAAAAAATGTCTTCTCGAAGTCTTAAGGTCTGTTCAGATTTCATTCACGAAAGGAGGCTCTATTTCAGCTTCTACGGAGGAGTGTCCTTGACATGTTTATCAACTACTTTGAGAGGAGAATTTCTTTTGTCGATTTTATGTGCATTGCTTCCAAACCTTTGAAGATCAATAAAAAAGTTCGCAACTGACCACACAGCCTTTCGGAAAGAAAGCCTGAGAAAACATTTATGACTTCTCGTCCTAGAATTTAAAAATGTGATCTTCAAGGAGTCTTAATGTTCGTTCAGATTACATTCATGAAAGGCGGCCTTTTCTTCAGCTTCTACGGAGGAGTATCCTTGACATGTTTATCACCTATTTTGAGGAGAATTTCTTTTGTCGATTTTATGCGCTTTGCTTCTATACTTTTGAAGAGCAATAAAAAAGGTCACAACTGACCACACGGCATTTGGGAAAGACAGCCCAGAGAAATAATTTATGATTTTTCGTCGCAGAATTTGAAAGTGTGATTTCTACGGAGCCTTACCCTTTCCACACTTATTTCGTGGGAATGATCGTCTCACCATTACACACGGCGTTCAGTAAATGGCGCCCAGTAAAAATGGGGGAATTTTTCTGTCTAGAAATTTCCCTTTTTTTTTCTATCAAGTTTGGTATAGCTCAAAAATATTGTAGAAGTAAAATTTATTGATGAAGGGAAAACTAACCGATTGAGGATTTAACCTTCCCCTTGTGCACTGACTTCGACAAACATACGGATGCATATCAACTTTACCGGCTAATCGCTGAACTGGTCAAATGGTCACTGCATTCAACCGACTGTCTTTGTATACAAAGATCGTTTTCACACTC
The DNA here is from genome assembly GCA_963932465.1 of Maratus speciosus. Lineage (NCBI taxonomy): Eukaryota > Metazoa > Arthropoda > Arachnida > Araneae > Salticidae > Maratus > Maratus speciosus. Next base: position 338,945,020 of record OZ010795.1, on the reverse strand, counting down.
AGTTATATAAGAAAAATTGTGCTAGAATTATAATAGAATTATCATAAAACTATCATAGAAAAACCCTTTAAACTTTATACGCATTTTTCACAGAACGGCATTTTTTTTTTTTTTTTTTTTTACTTGGCCGATTGAATTATTCGAGAATTATCCCGCTCGACCAATTTCCCTGACATTTTTATACAAACGTTCAGAATTGAATTCTCTATTACGCAATGTAGGACCTTTTTTTATGTTTCCAGTTTTCGATTATTTACAAACATTTTAAGGACCTATTTATGGTGACAAATTAAATATTTTTTAATGCCAAAATTTTCACAAATTCTTAAATTTTAAAATATTCCTACTTGCATTAATATATTTTTGATTTCAATGTTTCAGGAACGCTCGGTGCAAGCGGCCAGATGACATTGAATTTTTAGGGCATCTTCGTTTACATAGATGCAAAGGACGAAGTACGATTTTTGTTTACTTTTTTATGACAAAAATTACTGAATATTGTCCAAACACAACTTAATATATCGCAAAACCCCCTACCAGTTTATGTTGGCATTGAAACCCATAAAAAATCTTACCATATGACATTTTTTCAACATTCAAACTGATGTCCTCCGCTCAGATTATACCCTGAAACTAGTTATGTAATTTTGAGAAATAACTATGAGTATTTATTATTGAATTTACTTTCATACAACTCATTTCCGAAAACAATAACTTATTGCATTTTTCCCAATCGATTTTCATAAGCAAAATATCTTCCATATATTTCTTTTTAGTGAAAAAATAACTCATGAATGTAAAACGACAAGCAATTCAGTAACAAACGTAATTCAGGGTTGAGGAAATAACTTCCTCCTATATCGTTAAAATGACAAAAGTATAACTGTAGATTAATATACAAGATGTCTCTTCTTGACCAATAGCTAATTCCTAAACCATTAGTTTTAGATGCATAGCTCAAAAATGTTTTGAATGTTTTTCTATATCATATAAAAATCAATTTTTTTCAAAAAAGTTATTGATTTTTAAAATAAAATTTTTATACCATCTCTGGGTCCTATAAAAAGTGCATTCACTCTATGATAAAAATCAACCGAGTCATTTTACTTTGAATTTTTAAATTTTCGACATTTTCTGGTATAAAAGACACATTTTTCTGTTTTTGTACACCCGTCTGAACTAGGACCCGATTAAAGCACATCTGGACTGTAACTCAACCCTACTTCGGGGAACACATTCCATATGTAAGTTGGAAGCCTAAAATATTTTTGCACTCTCCCCTCATTTATTAAAGGTAAATTTTGCACAAGCATTAGTGCAAGCTCGAAGGTTTTTCTGTTATTTTAATCCAAGATTTAAGGGGGTCCGGGACACAAAAATTTTCAAATTTTATAATTTTTTTTTTTAAATTCTCTGTTTTTTTTCTGCTTAAAATGAATTTTAAATTATGTTCCTATCTTAATTAGAAGAGGGAATATTCCTTTTTCTTTTTGTTTGTTTTGGTTTGTTTTCAAAATCTAGCTTTCAAGTAATGGTTCTCATGAAAACGAGTTCTTGTGAAAAAGAGTTTTTCTTCATGATCGTCTTTTTCACCATTTCTCGTATTTAAACTGTTATAAGTCAATATCAGTTAAAAATAAATGGTTCAAACTTGAAACATGTCCTTTTCAAATGTTTTACTTTAATTTTGATTCAGTAAATTTGAAAAAATACTTACTTTGGAAAATATGATTTTTTTTTTTTAAGTTACATCATTTTTTTATTATTTATTTGAAATTTTTAATTTTTTTTTTTAATTAACTAGGGGGCTCTGCCCCCTACGAGCTATGCTCGCCAACCCCCGTTCAGGCACACCAAAATCCAAAAAGCACGCTAATTTGATCGGCTTTAAAAATATTGAATTAAAATTAAAAAAAAAAAAACAGTAGCGATCTCTCTGTAAACGGGTTTCCATTCGTTTTCCTTGGATTGGGGATTTTTAAGGCCAAATCTGCTGCTGTTAAGAGATACAATGGCTGTTTCCGTATTTAATTTAAAAAATTATTTAAACATTTGAAAATAAGCTAATGTAAAATGAATTAAGTAAACAGTGTCATTGTATCCCGGTATTTTTTAACAGCGCTATAAGATAGTTCTTTTAAATAAATCATTTTAAATGTATCGTTTCAAATCTGACGTAATTTACACCAAAGTTTTATTTCTCTTATTAATATTCACGTGAAAATACTTTTGTTGTTAGAAGGAAATATTATTTGCGCTGTCTTCGAATTCACGATAATAGTTAAAAAGATTATCTCAAAATATTTCGCGCAAATATATTTTTCAATTTAAATTGTTATGCTATATTTTTTGCCATTTTAAATATGACGTGATTTCCTCAAATTACAAGTTTTAAAGCATAATAATGATTCTTTTTATTTTAATATTTTGTTTCTCTTTTAAAATTAAAGTGCAAATATGGTTCGACACAGATGTCATATTGAGATGACGATACACAAATGACGCCAATTTCATATACGCAACGGGTACTTAACTGGTGCTAAAGTGTCGTTATTTTGCTTGATATTGTAACCCGGATGTTGTTGTTTATGCTATTAATGTTTCGCCAAATTGGCGTCGGAAAAAAATTGCGCCAATATGGGCGTATATGACATCTGTGTCTATGGTTCTTATGACGTAATTTTCTTGCTTTTAACGCATGTAATCATTTAATTCTAATTTTAAAGTTTTTTTTCTGTTTGTAATAGTCACGTGTAAATAAATTTTTAATTTGAAGTAAACATTATTGTTTGTGCTGTTTATGCAACTGGCAACAGTTTAAATTAATAACATTTTCTAAAATTTGTAAAAATATCTCTCGAAATGCTGAAAATTTGAATTTAAAATTGAAACAAAACCTCAAAAAATGAGTCAAATAAGAAAAATAAATGCCATCTGCACACCGGGAACTTATAACGTATAAAATGATCTAAAAATGATTAAATTCTCATGTATAGTTTTTGCTCCAATAAAACTTTTTTAATGGAACGATTTTGTCCAACTTTAGCATTAAATATCTCTTAAAATAATTCTTCGATTTGAAAACTGTCTGCATCAGCGTGTTTATCAAACATTTCTCTATAATACCACCGATTTTCATATTTTTGTATGCAACAGTTTTTTTAATATTAACGATCAAAGGCCATGCTTAAGCATTCAAATTGGATGCGATCTACTCGGAATATCTACGCAGATTTTCATTGGTCCATTTCCAAATCAAAACTTTTTTTTATATATAGAAGGATATTTTTTAAAATGCTGAATCAAAATTAAAACGTATATATTACTGTTTATTTAACTGACAAAATATTGAAATTCTACAAATAATATTTCGAGTCATAAGGATTTTAAATTACTCCCCTTTTTTGATAAATTTTGAAATCCTTCTATTTAAAAAAACTAGTATGTTGTGGCCATCACAAAACTTTCTTCTATATAAATCACGTCAATTAAATCGTTTAAATAGTACCAATTCATATCACAATATATCTGAATTTGAAGTTTGGTGAAAATTCGTGCATTAGTTCTTGTATAGAGCTATAGCGGAATTTCTGAAAAATGTAGTATAGCAGCGCCACCTGTTGAGCGATTTACACCAAAACATAAACAGCACTAATTGATATCAAGGTATACCTGAATCTGAAGTTTGATGAAAATTCATTCATTAGTTATTGAGATACAGCTGTGGCGGAAATTCTGAAAAATGCAGCATAGAAGCGCCACCTGTTGAGCGATTTGCACCAAAACATAAACAGCACTAATTCATATCATGGTATACCTGAATCTGAAGTTTGTTGAAACTCCAAGCATTAGTTCTTGAGATAGAGCTATTGCGGAAATTGCAAAAAATGCCCAATAGCAGCACCACCTGTTGAGCGATTTACACCAAAATATATAAAATGTCTATTCATGTCAAGGACTAACTGAATCTGAAGTTTCATGAAAATCCGTGCATTAGTTCTTGAGATAGAGCCATTGCGGAAATCGTAAAAAATCCAGCATAGCAGCGCCACCTGTTGAGCGATTTGCACCAAAATCTCTAAATTGTCTATTCATGTCAAGGACTAACTGAATCTGAAGTTTCATGAAAATCCGTGCATTAGTTCTTGAGATAGAGCCATTGCGGAAATCATAAAAAAGGCAGCATACCAGCGCCACCTGTTGAGCGATTTGCACCAAAAACTAATCAGCATCAATTTGTATCAGGGACTAACTGAATATGAATTTTTGTTAAATTCCGTGCATTAGTTCTTGAGATAGAGCGCCCACAAAATTTGTGTCACATACACACAGACAGACAGACAGACAGACAGACAGACTCACAGAGTCACAGACAGACATTTTGTAAAAACATGTTTTTTGGAATCTCTGACCCCTAAAACGTGTAAATCCGTCGAAAACCGGAATTCGAAAATTTTCATGAATCCAATACTTTCTTCTTGTAAAGATAGAAGAAAGTAAAAAGTAACGCTTTGGAAATGAGACAATCAAAATCTGCGTAGATACCGCGAAACGCATCTGATTGGTCAAAGTTTTCGGACGCTATAAAAGGGGGGGGGGTTACCAAAAGGGGAGGACCCGGCTCTGTCGCCAACTTGGCGATATATCGCCAAATTTGGCGACCAAAATAAATCGCCAAAAGAGACGCCAACTTGGCGCTATTTCCAGTATTTCGCCAAATTTCCATAGACTCCCATTGAAATCCAATAGGTTTTACTTGCTTGCAGAAAATAAACAAATTGAGACATTTGAATGCAACAAAAACTAATATTAGTTTATGAATAGAGCTTAATTGATCTATTTACATTATTTTTAATCACAAACACTAACTATTTACAATATTCGTAACACTATATATATAATTTTATATTTAATCATTCTTATAATTATGAAACTCTGTAAGCTCTAATCATTATGTGCTTGGAGATAAGGAAATAAAATTGTCAGGAGTTGGGGAGGAGGGCGTTTTTACCAAGTGGAATCTAAAAATTGAATGCACAGAAAATAAGGAATCGCGAAGCGATCCAGAAAACAGATGTCATATACACCATATTGGCGCGATTTTTTTCTGACGCCAATTTAGCGAAAACCTCGTTACCATATCATGTATATCCGGGTTACTATATCAAGCAAAATAACGACACTTTGGCGCCAGTTAAGTAACCCGTTCGTGTATGACATTGGCGTCAGAAAAAAATCGTATGATGGGAGTATATGACATCTGTGCCCGATTCAGAATGGAAACGTGAAACAATTACATCTGGGATTGGCTAGAAAATAGGATTACTTCGTGATACCGAATGGAATCGCGAGGTGATTACGCGGGGGTTAGTGAGCGTAGCAAGCAGGGGGGCGGAGCCCTCCTAGTTTAATTAATATATATATATATATATGAGAAGTTTTATCATGTAATTTTGCTTACAAATGATATGGTTAACCATCGCAAAAAAATTCAAAATTTTAACTCAATAAATAAAAATTATTTTAAAACATGTCCCGTACCCCCTAAGGTATTGTACACATAAAATTTCATTTCCAAGTGAAAAAAAAGTATAAAAATTATTAGTATGTTCGAATATAAAAATAATTAACTTCCAAGCCAAGGATCTGGCCTCGATTCCTCGCTCAGTTGGAAATATTTATTAACATATACTGGACAATTGCACCATAAAATATAATAAATAAAGACACACAACCTTGCTTAATGGTACACAATACACGAACTTTAATAAGCTAAAAGATAAATTCTACGTTTCGAGCTGTTTCTATGCCCATCTTCAGGAAAAATTTGATGGTTAAATGGCTAAAAGCTCAGAGATGAAGGCTTCCTGTGCGAGATACAATTATCTCTCAATTATTGTCTTTCGCACAGGAAGCCTTCATCTCTGAGCTTTTAGCTATTTAACCATCATATTTTCCCTGAAGACGGCTGTAGAAATAGCTCAAAATGTAGAATTTATCTTTTAGCTTATTAAAGTTCGTGTTTTGTGTACCATTAAGCAAGGTTGTGTGTCTTTATTTATTTATGGAAATATTCAATTCGTATGATAGAAAAGAGTACATTGCTCAAAATATTTCTACAGATTAAAATATTCCTTTAACAACTGCATATAAAACTGAATACTTCCCAGCATAACTGGTGATATTTCAAGAAAATATTTAAAGGTGGTATGTGACAAATAAGTAAAACTGAGTTAATCATATAATTGAAGATAATCAATCATCTTCTGCTATCTGTTAAATTACTACTTGAAAAAAAAAAAAAAAAAAAAAAAAAAAAAAAACTAATACTCACAGAGATTCTAATTGATAAAGAAGGCATTTGACAATAAACGCAAATAGATAATTGGTATTGGCATTGGTTGGTACGTATTTATATAATTACGGACACACCTAAAAATGCCGCTGATACTCAGACTATTAAAGACGTAGATGGGTGATTTTCAAAAAGTGTCATGTTTTACTGTCCTTTCCCATTTGCACTGAAAAATAGCTAAATATCATAATTTTATTTATTGCATTTTAACTATCATGTTTTTTAATGATAATTTACCGATATATTATTATTTATAAAAAAATAAAAAATTAAGAAATATATTCTTTTGTAGTCAAAATGTCATAACCGTAGGTTGTCCCAACAAGCAATTTATTAGGTAAAGATTTGAAAGTTCTATTTAAAACAGATTATTATAATTTTTTAATACATTTTTATTTATTAAGATGCTACTAATAGATAAAAATATTTATTTTCATTAATTAAACTTATCTATAATTCTTAACAATTATTTTAAACCGTGTCCAAAGGAAGAATTTCATTGTCATGCTTCTGACAAAAAGTTCATCTGGAATTTTTTAGAGGGCAGCACATGTCTTTTTATCGAGGCAAAAATACTCTTTAAAAGTCAATTTGTTAACAGGTTTAGGTGAATAAAATAAATAGTTTTATAATTTCAATAAAACAAGCAAAGACTTTGAATGTTTTGATGAGTATTTTTTTGTACGTCATCACCGTACCCACTTCTAATTGATAATTAAATGAACTTTCATTTCTTAATCTGCTTTTATTACATAAAAAATAGAAAATCATTGTATGTGCCAGAAAATATAATGGCTGTTTTATATGCCTGGGGAAAAATAAAAAATATTTTGCTTAATTTGTCATGACCGTGCTCACTTATGTTCATTACCAAGTTCATTAAAATTTAAAGATTAGTTTTAAAATGTTAAATTAGTAATCTGTTCGCTGCTGATGCTTGTATATTAATGTTTACGAGGTAGTAATTATTTACAAACAATTAAAACTTTTATTTTTTCTAAAAGTTTGATTCTGTTATTCCAAAACACGGACAGAGTTTGAAAATGACCCAGATAGAGAAAATAGATTTTAAGATATTATGATATAATTCCAGGAGCAGAAAGTGTCAAAATAGAACTGTTTGTGAGGATTTAATAGGAAGAATACATAATTAAAATAATTTTTATGCATATTTTATGGTCCATGTTGCTAAAACTCACGACTAAAAATCCTCATAATTAATAATTTGCAGGATTCCATAATTTATCAAATTCAATATTTTGTCGAATTTTTATGAATGCAGAATAGTAGGAATTAGGTACAAAAAAGGAAGATAAAAAAATGAAAATTAAAACAGATTTATGCGTTCGTATTGTGTTAATTAGATGTATATCAATGCTAATTAAGGATTCGCTAATTAGAAAGATAATGATGTCAAAGGAAGATCAGCTTTTGTTTGATGGAAATGTGAAAAAAATTATATTTAAGGATTTTTTCTTTGTCTTTGTCTTCATTAATGATACTAATGAATTACTGTATAATTAGTGAGAATAACTTTATTATATAGGAGAGGAAGATAGGATGGAAACATTGAGAATATTTTTATCTAAAAACACTCTTATATAATTTTTTTTTCAATAATTTTAGAAATGAGTTTCTTAAAAATAAAAGCAACATAGAACTCAGTTTATTTCGTTTTTACTGAAATTTTAATGTAAAATTTTAATTATAACTTACACATCTTTATATGAGTGATTTATTGTTATCATATCATAATTAACATGTTTTTATTGAAAATGCATCGTTAGTATACTATTATTATATATTCTAACAACTCATCACTATTAGGTAGCTATTGGTTAATAATATTCTCACTATACATTATCTGATATTTCTACAGTATGAGATCATTACTTATGAATTATTTATTTGTGGTTCAACATTTTACTATGAATAAAAATTCGAAACTTTTTTATACTAAAATATTTGACAGTATGGAGGAATTTTTCAATGAGTGCTTTATTATATTCTATGAATATTTCTTCGATGGGGACGTGTAATAGTTTACAGCAATCTCTAATGATATCGTCTCAGTATTGCCACAAATTAATCCAATATTTTTCTAATATTAGATAAATTCTAATGCATTTATTATCTGAGATTATATTATTTTAATACCAACAAAAATAATTTTGTATCAATGAAAGCGCTTCTATGTATCATTATTTGGGCTTTTTAAAATCTAGCAACAGTAGTCAAAAACGTCTATTTGAAACTATGAATTAAATCTCTATTAAGATAATGAAATTTCGAATAAAAAATTAAAAAAATAAGTAAATAAATAAAAATAAAATAAAACTTTAAGGAATCGACAACTTAAAAGAAAAATGACTATATACTGCACATTATAATCTCTTTAAGCATGTGCCTGCAAAAGACGATTAAATTGCTATGCATGATCTTATAAAACTTATTTAACTCAATAATCTTGACCGATTTTATCATTAAATAACGCTTAAAATAATTCTTCGATTTGAAAACTGTCTACTTCAAGTTTTTTGCCATACATTTCTATATAAAACGACTAATTTTCGTATTGTTATATGCAATATTTTTTGCAAGTTAAGCCAAGAGAGTGAAAAAGTTACAATTAATTATTTTTTTTAATAGAAAGATTTAAAAGTACATTATCTGGTCAGACAGAACTCTATTCGAAGCGAGTTGATCTAAATATTCATGTTCAAACTATTTTAGTATCTTATTGAGAGTTTTAGTGCACTTATCTATAAATAATATACATCTTTAACGGCACAAATCTACATTTAATAATGTATAAAGTACATAAATAAGTATTGGCGCCGTAGAACGACACGCCATAGCAACACATTTAAGAATCTATCAACAAAAATCACTTCTTTTCGGTTCAGAACTAGAGAGTTCGAATGGCACATGGCACTGGCTAAATGGGTGTTTGCGAATTAGCCCGAACATCCCGCCCGGCGTTGGACGGAAATCCAACATTATCATAAAAGGACAAAGGTACAACTCTAATGAAGTTCCTACGTAATATACCTGTAGAGGTCTTGAAATCGATGACGCAAACAAGTCTATCATCATGTTTATGAGCTTTCAGATTTATAGCTAATTTCCAGTCTATAAACTTTTCATTTCCTTCCTTCAACAAGACAAATTGACCAACTTCAAGATTTTGCGAGGACTTTTTCCATTTACTGTGATCTTTCTGTTCATTTAAGCATTCACGACTCCAGCGCTGCTAAAACTTCATTTTTAATCTTTCAACCAGTGTCCACCAAGAGAAAAAAGTTGAGGAATCTAGAACAGCATTATTTTCAGGAATATTTTAAAGAGGACCTTCAATAAGGAAATGACCAGGTGTCTGTGGCTGTAAATCAGTAATATATGCAGACAAGATTATCAACGAACGTGAATTCATAACTACCTCGATTTGCGTCACAAGTGTTGTCAGTTCTTCAAAATTTAAGATAGAAGATTTAGTTATCTTCTATCGTTTTAAGTTAGACTTTGTTATAAAAGGGTCATTTAAATCCACACACGTCTTCTCAAACGGTCTAGATTATACAATTCTGCCACTTGGCAAGTCGCCCATTATTTATGGATTAGTTTGATGTTTTGTTCGAAGACAAGCCACACACCTATTTATAACTGGCCTTATTTGGCTTTGACCAGATGGAATCCAATATATGGTATCTTAGTAAAGATAACACCGCAGATGGTATCTCAATAAAGAGAGAGTTTTTTGAGCACCTGAATGTAGGAACTTTTTATGATAATATTCAATCAATAGTTCAGTGAAATAGTGTGGCTTTGGTAAAAGCATTTGAAGTTTCAGAGTTTCTGATACATTAGAAAAATTCAGTCTTCCACCGATCCTTAACAGTTCATCTGCATCTGAAAATACATTTAAATTCAAGATCTTACTGTTGTTTGGTAGAGACTGTTTTCGTTTTAAACATCAAATTTCAGTTTGAAATGCAGGATTTCGCAGTCTTTATTATCTTCTTCGTCGCATTCTGTAACTCCGAAGTACCTAGATAATCATGTTTCCTAATTATTGGTTCCAACTTACAGTTATTCAAAAATCTCAGGTACCGTGCAGTGATTCTTATTAATATGATAAAAGAAAAATACCGATAATTAAATCAACGCTTCCTTGATTTTTATCTACGTTAGTTGATTTTACATCAGTGTTTCTCTTTAGTTCTAACTAATCTTTAACTTCAGAAAGATTTAACTTATCGAATGAATTTTCCAATTTTAACCAGAGAGATCTGTCTTGCTTTAACTATTGGGAACCTTCCACCGAAGATGGTTACTTTTCAACTATGAAAATTTCCAACCTCTAGTAACTAGATCAGCGGCGGGTTCATCTTGTCAAGGACAATGAAACCAATTTAATGAATCTGATTTCCGATTTGCTTTATTCTGTTTCTGACAAATATTTTAAATCTTTCTCAGACTTCGCTATTCCAATAGAAAGTAATAGTAGAGCCACTTAAAAAGTAGCAAATTACAGAAAAAGCTAATTCTTTAGCAATTTCATGACAAAGTCCAGCAGACACAATGGCTCCTAATAATTCAAGGCGAGGTATAGAAACAGTTTTTAACGATGCAACCACTCTTTGCTGCCACAAAACTGGTAACAAGGTTCTTGTTTTTTAATAATGCTCTAAGGCACACTACTGTACCATATACTTCCTTTGAAGCGTCTGAAAAACTAAGTAATTCAAAATAATCAACTTCATCGGTAGCAATATCTGCCAAATAATATTTAGGAAAGTTAATATAATTCAGCCTTTTTATTTCCTCAAACCATTCATTCCATAAATTTTCTAATTGTTTGGGTAGATTTTCATCCCAATCAAGTCCTAAACACAAAATTTCTTGAATTAAATATTTAATTCTAAAAGTGTAAAGACTTTGATAACCAATTCTGTTGAAAATGCGACCAACAATTTGCAATAACGTTTAGTACAAAGTTTTTCGAAAGGCAAATTACCAGATTTTGAGTTTTAAATGAAAACCTATCATTGTTTGGGTCCCAAGCAACCTCTAAAATCTTTGGAGGTATCAAGTGCTGATTATTGATATTTAAGTTATCTGTTATTTCATCAACGTGAAAACCATCTGCTTCCCATTTTTCATGTAATTTTATTAAGCTTGTTTTTCGTTTCCCATATGTCATAGTAGCTTCTTGAAATATTTCAAAGAATTCCTTACATATTTTAAATGCATAATCTACATTAAGTTGACTCGTAATAAGGTCGCCAACATACCACGATTAATTTAAAATTTCAAAATATTCAGGAAATGGTTTTACATACCTTTGTAGATCATGTTTTGATAATAGCTGCCAGAAGGAAAGGACTTGATCTCACACCGAAAAGAACTCTCGTGAACGTGGAAATCTTAAATTCCTTACCTCGATCTTCAAGACATGGCTCATCATATCAAATCTAGTATGTTGTGGCCATCACAAAACTTTCTTCTATATAAATCACGTCAATTAAATCATTTAAATAGTACAAGATTATTACATCAATTTAGCACCAATTTATATCAAAGTATATCTGAATTTGAAGATTGATGAAAATTCGTGCATTAGTTCTTGAGACAGATCTATAGCGAAAATTCTGAAAAATGTAGCATAGCAGCGCCACCTGTTGAGCGATTTACACCAAAACATAAACAGCCCTAATTTATACCAAAGGATACCTGAATCTGAAGTTTGTACAAAATTCGTGCATTAGTTATTGAGATAGAGCTATAGTGGAAATTGTGAAAAATGCAGCATAGCAGCGTCACCTGTTAAGCGATTTGCACCAAAACATAAACAGCACTAATTTATATCAAGGTATACCTGAATCTGAAGTTTATTGAAAATCCAAGTATTTGTTCTTGAGATAGAGCTATTGCGGAAATCGCAAAAAATTCAGCATAGCAGCGCCGCCTGTTGAGAGATTTACACCAAAAAATAGTATAAAGTCTACCAGCTGCAATTGAAGTAACTGATGAGGTTCTCATAAGATGGCGACTGATTTTCTACATCGGATCACCAGTTTCTGATTACCGTCGAAGCAAACTTCCACCAATAAATTTTGAACAAAAAAATTTCCCTTTAGTTTAGCGGCTTAATCATGGAAAAAATTCTCTCACAAATATGGTAAAAATTTCTATTCGCTTCTGTTGGTGAAAGTTGGCCTGGTTATTATAATCTGGTTCGCTGACACTGAAAGGAAGTTATTTAGGATGTCACAATATGGCGGAAAATCAGGGCCTGACTAATGCCGAAGTAAACTTCCACCAGTAAACATAAATACCTGTTTTTGGCCATAATTATGATAGAAATTCTACATCAATAAGGCGTTGAAATAAGGAGAACATTTCTATTTAAATTTGCTAATGAAAGTTTGCCCCGGCGGTAATGAGCCACTGCTATACCGGTTACAGTTGAAGCTTCACCATTTTGAGGATATGTCAATTGCTATTTATTCATAGTTCCATGGTTTAAACTAACATTTTATAATATGCTAAAGATCTTTCTTTGGTTCCTGCAGAACGACCAGCGAAGTTGTTGTTTTTTTTTAATTTGAGTGATATTTTTCAATTTATTAAGACTTTTCGGTAACATCCAGTTATTTTTCAATTGGAAAATTAGCATTAAAATTTTGGATAAAACTGTCAAAGCTTCATGAAAGTTGTGGAATGTAACACTATTGCAAGTCTATTTCCCCATTAAAAAAAGTATGGCATTTTATTTTTTTCCATCTTATTACCACATCTTTCCCTACAAAGAATTTGCTAATGAAACATAAAGTGTACAGAATATTTCAAGTATTATATGCTACAAATATTCTTTCAATCCATGCGTGCAACATATTTCAGTAATCTCTTACTAACGTGATTGCTTCGATTACTGCTATAAATAATGACATAAAAGTTTTCTCATTCTTAAAATAGAGAAATAAGCACTCACTGCGGAGGGGAAAAAATAGGATTTGTTGAGTCCTCTTGGACAAACCATTGTAAACAATAAAAAATCGATATTGATTTTAAGGTTTGAAAGAAAATTTCGTCTAGGGGATAAGACGATGTGAGTCTTTCCTAAAGTTGTACTAAAATAGCATGTGTGCTTAAGATATATAAATAGTTAATTCTAATCTATCACCGTCAAATCGCGTGGCACCGAATTGATTATATCAGTCGTTGAGGACTGTATTTTCTTTATTTTTATCATTGTAACGTATTCACTTAACTGATGGACAATATCGGTTAAATGCATCCAACTTGTGGTTATATGTAATTAAGAAAAGTAATGACATTTTATTTTTTTCCCTTTTATTACGACATTTGTTCCTACAAAAAATTTCCTAACGAGACATAAAGTGTATAGAATATTTCATGTATTATATGCTACAAACATTCTTTCAATCCATGCGTGCAACATATTTCAGTAATCTCTTACTAACGTGATTGCTTCGATTACCGCTATAAATAACGACAAAAAAGTTTTCTCATTCTTAAAATAGAGAAATAAGCACTCACTGTGGAGGGGAAAAAATAGGATTTGTTGAGTCCTCTTGGACAAACCATTGTAAACAATAAAAAATCGATATTGATTTTAAGATTTGAAAGAAAATTTAGTCTGTGGGGATAAGACGATGTGACTCTTTCCTAAAGTTGTATTAAAATAGCATGTGTGCTTAAGATATGTAAATAGTTGTTGTCTTTCATAAAGTTGTACTAAAATAGCCTGTGTGCTTAAGATATATACATAGTTGTTTGTAATCTATCACCGTCGAATCGCGTGGCACCTAATTGGTTATATCAGTCGTTGAGGACTGTATTTTCTTTATTTTTATCATTCTAATATATTCACTTAACTGATGAACAATATCAGTTAAATGCAGCCAACTTGTGGTTATATGTAATTAAGAAAAGTAATGACATTTTATTTTTTTCCCTTTTATTACGACATTTTTCCCTACAAAGAATTTCCTAATGACACATAAAGTGTGTAGAATATTTCATGTATAATATGCTACAAATATTCTTTCAATCCATGCGTGCAACATATTTCAGTAATCTCTTACTAACGTGATTGCTTCGATTACCGCTATAAATAACGACAAAAATGTTTTCTCATTCTTAAAATAGAGAAATAAATACTCACTGTGGAGGGGAAAAAATAGGATTTGTTGAGTCCTCTTGGACAAACCATTGTAAACAATAAAAAATCGATATTGATTTTAAGATTTGAAAGAAAATTTAGTTTGTGGGGATAAGACGATGTGACTCTTTCCTAAAGTTGTATTAAAATAGCATGTGTGCTTAAGATATGTAAATAGTTGTTGTCTTTCCTAAAGTTGTACTAAAATAGCCTGTGTGCTTAAGATATATACATAGTTGTTTGTAATCTATCACCATCGAATCGCGTGGCACCTAATTGATTATATCAGTCGTTGAGGACTGTATTTTCTTTATTTTTATCATTCTAATATATTCACTTAACTGATGAACAATATCAGTTAAATGCAGCCAACTTGTGGTTATATGTAATTAAGAAAAGTAATGACATTTTATTTTTTTCCCTTTTATTACGACATTTTTCCCTACAAAGAATTTCCAAATGAGACATAAAGTGTATAGAATATTTCATGTATTATATGCTACAAATATTCTTTCAATCCACGCGTGCAACGTTTTTCAGTAATCTCTTACTAACGTGATTGCTTCGATTACCGCTATAAATAACGATATAAAAGTTTTCTCAATCTTAAAATAAAATAGAGAAATAAGCACTCACTGTAGAGAGGAAAAAATAGGGTTTGTTGAGACCTCTTGGACAAACCATTGTAAACAATAAAAAATCGATATTGATTTTAGGATTTGAAAGAAAATTTCGTCTGTGGGGATAAGACGATGTGAGTCTTTCCTAAAGTTGTACTAAAATAGCATGTGTGCTTAAGATATATAAATAGTTGTTTCTAATCTATCACCGTCGAATCCCGTGGCACCGAATTGATTATATCAGTCGTTGAGGACTGTATTTTCTTTATTTTTATCATTCTAACATATTCACTTAACTGATGAACAATATCGGTTAAATGCATCCAACTTGTGGTTATATGTAATTAAGAAAAGTAAGGACATTTTATTTTTTTCCCTTTTATTACAACATTTGTTCCTACAAAAAATTTCCTAATGAGACATAAAGTGTATAGAATATTTCATGTATTATATGCTACAAATATTCTTTCAATCCATGCGTGCAACATATTTCAGTAATCTCTTACTGACGTGATTGCTTCGATTACCGCTATAAATAACGACATAAAAGTTTTCTCATTCTTAAAATAGAGAAATAAGCACTCACTGTGGAGGGGAAAAAATAGGATTTGTTGAGTCCTCTTGGACAAACCATTGTAAACAATAAAAAATCGATATTTATTTTAAGATTTGAAAGAAAACTTCGTCTGTGGGGATAAGACGATGTGAGTCTTTCCTAAAGTTGTACTAAAATATCATGTGTGCTTAAGATATATAAATAGTTGTTTGTAATCTATCACCGTCGAATCGCGTGGCACCTAATTGATTATATCAATCGTTGAGGACTGTATTTTCTTTATTTTTATCATTCTAACATATTCACTTAACTAATGAACAATATCAGTTAAATGCATCCAACTTGTGGTTATATGTAATTAAGAAAAGTAATGACATTTTATTTTTTCCCTTTTATTACGACATTTTCCCCTACAAAGAATTTCCTAATGAGACATAAAGTGTATAGAATATTTCATGTATTATATGCTACAAATATTCTTTCAATCCATGCGTGAAACATTTTTCAGTAATTTCTTACTAACGTGATTGCTTCGATTACCGCTATAAATAACGATATAAAAGTTTTCTCAATCTTAAAATAAAATAGAGAAATAAGCACTCACTGTAGAGAGGAAAAAATAGGGTTTGTTGAGACCTCTTGGACAAACCATTGTAAACAATAATAAAAAAGAAAATTGCCCAGCTAAACTGATGGCATTGAGCTCACAGGCTATTCACACTAATTGTATATTATACTCTTATTTTAAAGAATAATGCCCCTCAAAATAATAAGTGAAGGGGAATTAGCCCCCGTTTCCCCCTTTATACTTAACCAGTGAACCTCCAAATCTAATCAGGGAAGCTCCTTATCATAATAAACCGGTATACCAAATTTGGAGCAAATCGAATAATCCTGAAAAAAAAACATTTATCTAAATTAAGGGGGTGGATTAGCCCCCCTTTATCCTTAACCAATGAATCCCCAAAACGAATCAGGGAAGCTCCTTAACATAATAAACCGGTATACCAAATTTGGAGCAAAGCGAATAATTCTGCATGAAAAACCCGTTTATATAAATTAAGGGGGGTGGACTAGCCCCCCTTCCCCCTTTATCCTTAACCAATGAACCCCCAAAACTAATCAGGGAAGTTCCTTAACATAATAAACCGGTATACCAAATTCGGAGCAAATCGAATCATTCTGCGTGAAAAACGCATTTATCTAAATTAAGAGGGGCGGGCTAACCTCCCTTTTCCCCCTTTATCCTTAACCAGTGAACCCCCAAAACTAATCAGGGAAGTTCCTTAACATAATAAACCGGTATACCAAATTCGGAGCAAATCGAATGATTCTTCATGAAAAACCCATTTATCTGAATTAAGGGGGTGGACTAACTCCCCTTTCCCCCTTTATCCTTAACCAATGAACCCCCAAAACTAATCGGGGAAGTTCCTTAACATAATAAACCGGTATACCAAATTCGGAGCAAATCGAATCATTCTGCATGAAAAACCCATTTATCTGAATTAAAAGGGGTGGACTAACCCCCCTTTTCCCCCTTTATCCTTAACCAATGAACCCCCAAAACTAATGAGGGAAGTTCCTTAACATAGTAAACCGGTATACCAAATTTGGAGCAAATCGAATGATTCTGCATGAAAAACCCATTTATCTGAATTAAGGGGGTGGACTAACCCCCCCCCCCCTTTTCCCCCTTTATCCTTAACCAATGAACCCCCAAAAAATCAGGGAAGTTCCTTAACATAATAAACCGGTATACCAAATTCGGAGGAAATCGAATGATTCTGCATGAAAAACCCATTTATCAGAATTAAGGGGTTGGACTAACCCCGTTTTTCCCCCTTTATCCTTAACCAATGAACTCCCAAAACTAATCAGGGAAGTGTCTTATCACAATGAACCTAAAAAAATTTTTGAAGCAAATCGGATGTTTCTATCAAGAGTTATCGCGTTATGTACATACATACATACATACGTACATACATATATACAGAACGGGCGGGCACATTAGCTCTCAGGCTTTGATAGCCAGTGAGCTAAAAAATAGATATTGATTTTAGGATTTGAAAGAAAATTTCGTCTGTGGGGATAAGACGATGTGAGTCTTTCCTAAAGTTGTAATAAAATAGCATGTGTGCTTAAGATATATAAATAGTTGTTTGTAATCTACCACCGGCGAATCGCGGGGCACCGAATTTCTTTATTTTTATGACTCTAACGTATTAACTTAACTGATGAACAATATCAGTTAAATACATCCAACTTGTGGTTATATGTACGAGTATACAACAATGTACTATTGCTCCAAAATTTGTTCACTGTGCTATATACAGAGTGATTAAAAAAAACATTGACAAAATGACATGGAAAATCAGGCATACAACAAGGATAAAAAATCACATAGGAACATAGGGTCAGAAATCACTTATTAAATCACAAATACGGGGTGTTTCATCCTAACTCAATTTGCGTTGACGGTCATAACTTTCAGAAAACTGTAGTGTATTATAGTAAAACATTTAACAGACATTCTCACCTTTGTTGTAAATCTGATAACACCAAACAAAAGTGGTAGAATTTTGCAATCTACGCGCTATCAGTATGCACTGGACGCCCCTCATTCTGGACTGTGCTGATCCATTCATACGGTATCATCGATTGCTTGAGCAACGTGTTTTATCAGAACTTTTCGTTATATTATCACATTTCACACAAAACAAGGTCCATATCGTTGCATTTTCATTGCAATGTTTTAATTTTTCTCGAAATTATGACCGTCGACCCGAGTTCAGTTAGGATGAAATACCCTGTATTTGTGACTCAATAAGTGGTTTGCGACCCTATGTTCCTATGTGATTTTTTATCCTTGTTGTATGCCTGATTTGCCATGTCATTTTTTCAACGTTTTTTTGAATCACCCTGTATATTATTCAGTTTCTTATTATTTTATTATTAATAAAAAATCAAAACATTTTTGGGGTTATTAATTTTAAGGATGGGGATTTTTTAGAATGAAGCTTATACGCTGTCCATAAAAGAGTGTCCCAGATTCAATGGTATATTATAACAGTTTAATGTAGACTATTTACAACAAATAATACATCAAATTAAAGGTAAACTAACCTAGTTTTTCTTACAAATGTTCAATTATGTGCGCCTTTAATTATACGGTACACACCCAACCTAAAGTCCAATTCTTCCTATACTTCGGAATAACGGAAGCAATAGCTTCATCAATTCTGTGTTTCAACTCTGGCAAAACATTAGGTGGCGGCGGAACGTAGACACGATCTTTTATAAAGCCCCCGAAGGAAAAAATCGCATGACTCTAACGACTTTTAAATCTGAAGTCCAGCAATAACGCTTTACGCTCAAAAGTCGCCATTTTGCGTACATAGCACTGCAAGCCAGTAAATAACAAAGCAGTACTTGCACAGTGCTTATCTAAAACTGTTTGAGTAACTCTTTATTTGTGACCTTGAAGCAACACTCTACAACGCTTACAGTTGATTTACAATGTATAAGTGGAACATTCTTTTATGGGCAGCCTGTATTAGTACATACTATGAAAGTTTTTTCAAACCATGCTTTTAGTATATCACAGTAGTCTTTTATTAACGAGATTCAGGCCTCGAAATCTAAAAATCCACGAACCGGAACACTATTTCAAAATTGTTGCCGACTCATTTTTTTTTTTTTTTTTTTTTTTTTTTTTGAAAGTACAGTAAAGTTCCGATTACCCGAGTCCCGCTTAACCGAGTTTCCGCTTTAACCGAGTTATTACTTACCCATCATACGTAGTATAGGGTAAGTCTTGTAATCGTTTAAACAAAAAAAAAAATAAATAAAATAAATTACGGATTTACACGTTTCAGACACCTAAAAACAGATTCCTAAAAACATATTTTTGGGGAAAATATTTTGCCGTCCGTCTGTTTGTCTGTGTGTGTGTGTTTGTGTGTGACTGTGAGTCTGTAAACAATCTAATTCCCGAAAAAATTGAGATAGAGACTTGAAATTTGGTGTGTACTTAGTATGTAATAATGGGAAGAAGCCTGTTAAATATCATTAACCTCGATTATCCGGCACTATTTTTTACGGGCTCTTGAAATATTCGTTCTGATGAAAGGTACATAAAAAATTTCGAAATTACGTATTTTAAGGAGTGAATATAAAAGACAATAAAAAAACGCAAATTTTGCATAAAAGATAAAGTCGATCGGATAATTAGTTGCCGAGATATTTGTAATCATATTTTCCACACTCTTCGATTTTTCATGACCCTGTATTTCATTCAAATTTCAATTCAAAGAAGTATTTTAATTCGAAATAAGACGCTTAATCCGATGCAGTAAACTGTTAGTTAATATGATTATTATTTTTGGTGTTATAAGGATGTTTCTTTTACGCAATTCGGTAGTATTCGGTTATCCCGCCGACCAAAAAACTATCGCCAAATTATCGCTAAATGCCAAATTTATCGCCAAAAGTGACGCCAACTTGGCGCTATCTTCGGTATTTCGCCAAATTCCCATAGACTCCCATTGTAATACAATCAGGGTCCTGTTTTGTTAAAAATATTTAAATATACGTTTAAATTTCATTTTGGAATTGCAATGCATTTTATTAATAGTTTACACACGTTTTATTTTCATATTTTATATTATGCATATCCATGATGGGTAAGTATTACGGTGGCCCCTAACGACTAGTTTTCTTTGGATGGACTGATAGCTTCCATTATTAAGAAACAGCCATTATAAATGAAGTGTTAGGTGAAGATGAAAGAGCAGTCGTAAAAAGTTAGAACTCTGATTTTCTGGTCAGAATGGGGGGGGGGGGGGGGGATGGCCATAATTGTTTTTGAAAAAAAGAATGACGGCCATCCCCCCCCCCCCCTCCCATTCTGACCAGATAATCAGAGTTCTAACTTTTTACGGCTGCTCTTTCATCTTCACCTAACACTTCATTTATAATGGCTGTTTCATAATAATAATAGCCATCAGACCATCAGAAGAAAATGATCCATTCCAAAGTTATAAGTTCGATTGAAAAAAACTATTTAATACTTTGAGCAGAAAGAAGAGGCTACACCTGCAATTTGCATGACACTAATAGAATCGCATAGCTGCCAATTTGTACGGTTTTGTTACCTCTAAAATTGAATACAAATTTTTGCAATATTTAATCGTTGACCCTTGTTAGATTTCGGAGATTGAATTAGGCAAAATTTACTGGTAAGTTTTAGAGGTAAGAAAAAAAAATATTAGAAATTGGTAGCTATGCAGTAGCGTAATACTGCAGCAAAATTCACATTTAACAAACAAAAAACTATCAAGGGCATTTTCAAATAAACAATTTCATTCCCCCTTTTAATTAAAAGTAACGGAATTGTACATGAAAGAAATGTTACTAGTACCATAAAAATGAATGAATTAAGTCAAAATTTATATTTCATCTCCTTAGTTGGTGACGATTTGTGTAAATCCGGTTTATACGAGTTTTTTGCTTATCTGAGGTGAGCTTGGTCCATATTAACTCGGATAATCGGGACTTTACTGCATAGCATATTTATATTTAACCGTAGAAAACCAATTTTAAAAAATGCATTCAAGATTCTAGACAAAAACGTTACAGAGAGCATAGTAAGCTATATGTATGAAACTGTAATAATATTTTTTAATAACTCCACGAACTGGAACAATATTTTCCATACTTTCACGAACCGGAACAATATTTGTCACAATATCACGAACCGGAACATCGTTCCGGTTTTCTCCGGTACATTTCGAGTTCTGACGTGATTGCCTCAATTGCCGCTGTAAATGACTACATAAAAGTTTTCTCATTCTTAGAACAAAATAGGAAAACAAGATAAATATAAAAGCAAAATAGCCTTTCTAAAGAAACACTCTTTTATACGCATTCATTGTTTATCATGAAATTCGCGCCTAATTTCATAACTGCAATTCACGATTCTTCCAAAGAAATTTCCGATAAAATACGTGAATATGACGTAGGCACCTAAACCGAAAACTCACTGCTTTGATTTACGTATGATACGAAGCGCGAGCTCGTGAATTTGTTTTTAAAAAATTATGATTTTCGCTCTGTTTCTTTTTAAAGATATCTCTGACCGGAAAAAAATCAAACATCATTCAAACTATTTTTGGGAGGGATTTCTAAATTGATTCTTCAACGTATAATAATAATTTAACTAATATGAAACTATTAATTGGTAAAATTGTATTTTTTCACTATTATATGCTTTTTTTTCTCCTTTTTAGTGTTTAAAACTGAATCGTTGCAGTTTTACAGCTATTGGGATTATTTTGGAGAGCGTATTTTGGGGCTCTATTAAATCCAATATTGCTGTAACTCGCATACAATTCCAACCTTCAAGAATATTTGACGATTTATCACAAGTGGCTGAAAAAGGGCGAAAAGGCTTAAAATTACTATATTAATTTATAATGTAGTTCTAAATTATTAAAATGTTGTATTATCATCGAAACACATCTGTGAACGAACATATATACAGAGTGTCCAGTCTCAACGGTGGCCAATGACTAGCTCATAAACCGTTAGGCACAGACATGTAATTCCAATTGCAAAAATGTTTTAAATGAGTTAAGTATTTCAAAAGCTATTTTTATCAAAAAGAACACTTCTTAAAATATTACGAAATTGAAATGTTTATACAATCCGCCGGTCCTATAAGTTGTATTTAGTAAAAATATCCCATTACACTAAGAATTAAGACAAAGATAAGTTCCTTTGGTCTACCATTAAAACTGACCGAGTAATAGCTGTTTAAAGTTGAAGCGCCTTTTTTGCTGCGAAATAGGATCATTCACGAATTTACTAGAAATATAAATAATCGTCAGATATAAAAAAAATAATAGTTGAGAGTAAAATTAACATTACAATATAAATTTGAAATCTATTTTCATTCTGACATATTAAAGAAAAATATACAAGCACTGAAAATACAGTTTAAAATATAACAGAATTTTTATTAAATGAATGATGAAAAGTAGCAGTCGCAATTCTTTATAAAATGGCACGTATTTTAAAATGCTAGTAGATTATCTAATCTAAAACTTAATAAAGATTTCTTAAAATTTGCTCGAAGTGACTCCCTTCGGCTGCAACGCAGAAATGTACACGTGAAATAAATCCTTCTAAGACCTTAAGCGATTTGTGTACGGTCCCTCGAAGTATGGCCCAACTCATCTGTGCTCGGAGGCAGAAAATTGGTATAAGTTGGGCAATTCAAAGTTTCATAATACGGTCAATTTTAATGTTAGATGAAGGGAACTTTTTTTTGTCGTACTTGTTAGTGAAATAGGAAATTTTTATTGAATATTACTTATAGGACCGACAGACCGTATAAAATTTTAAATTTCGTAACTTTTTAAGAGCTATTTTTATTGATCAAAGCGAATTAATTTTTTTTTCTTTACCTCACTTAAATCCTTTTTGTAATTGGAACTATATGCCTATTATTAACGGTTTAGAAGTTAGCCGCTGGACACCGTTGAGAGTGAACACTGCGTGTACATATATATATATTATTCTAGCATATGAGAAAGTGAATGTAAAATAGACTACAAAATTCTACCTTTATATACAAAAACTAAACTGAGTTATCTATACTAATATTATAAAGGTGTAAAAATTGTTTGTATGTTAGAGGTATTCTCTGGAGCTACCGAACCGATTTCAAAAGTTAAGGTATCAAAATGATGGTGTTGGCCCAACTTAGAACATAGGCTATATTTTATGTCGGTGCCACTAACTCAAAGGGGGTACAGGAGCAAAAACATTCTAAAAATGCGATTTTTGCTTTACTGAAGGTCCTAGAAATATGAAATTTGAAATATTAGCAATTTATAAGAATAAAGGATTTCTAAGAACAGTTCTTAAACAATTCGAAATTTAAAAGGGTTGAAAATGCACAAAAAGCGTTCTAAAAAACGTTCTAAAAGGTGGTTTCTACACAATCTCAGGAAATACCAAACCGATTTTAAAAAAATAATGGCGTCAAAATGATGGTGACAAGCCTTGCTCCAACATAGGCTATGTTTTATGTCGGTACCACTACCCAAAGGGGGTGCAGTAGAAAAAAACTTTCTAAATTGCGGTTTTTGCGTTACGGAAGGGCCTAGAATCATGAAATTTGGATTGGTAGCTAGTTATAAGATACCAGTGATCTTTAAGGACATTTTCTAAAACAATCGAAATTTAAAAGGGGGTCAAAATGCGCAAAAAGCGTTGTAAAAAACGTTCTAAATTGCGATTTCTATGCAATCTCAGCAAGTACTGAATCGATTTTAAAATGGTGTAAAAATGATGGTGACAGCGCTTGCTCCAAGATAGGCTATGTTTTATATCTGTTTCCACTACCCCAGAGGAGATGCAGGAGCAAATAACGTACTAAAAATGCGATTTTTGAATTATGGAAGAACCTAGACTCATGAAATTTTGCATGGTATATATTTATTAGATATAAATGATCTCTAAGAACATTTCTTTAAAAATTTGAAATTTAAAAGGGGTGAAAATGCGCGAAAAGCTTTCGAAAAACGTTCTAAATGCCGATTTTTCAGCAATATCTCAGGAAGAATCAAACTGATTTTAAAAGTAATGATTGGAAATTGATGATGATAGCCCCTGCTCTAAGATAGACTATATTTTATGTCGCTGCCACTACCCGAAAGGGGGTACAGGAGCAAAAAACGTTCTAAAAATACGATTTTTGTATTACTGAAGTAGCTAGATACATTAAATTTGGCGTGATAGTGACTTATTAGATATAATTTATATCTAAGAACATTTTCTAAAAAATTCGAAATTTTAAAAGGGGTGAAAATGCGCGAAAAGCGTTCTAAAAACGTTCTAAATCGCGATTTCTACTCAATCTCAGGAAATACCAAAGCTATTTCAAAAGTATTGGTTGCAAATAAATGGTGACAGACCCTGCTCCAATATAAGCTATATTTTATGTTGCTGTCACTACCATCTGGGGGTTGCAAGAGCAAAACGGGTTCTAATTTGCGTTTTTTGCACGACTGAGGTATATAACACTTTGAAATATGGCATGGTATTTACTTAGAAAATGCAACTGCTTTCTAAGAGCAGTCGAAAGAAAATTCCAAATTTAAAAAGATTAAGTGAACGAAAAACGTTCTAAGTTACAATTTTTATACAATCTTATCAAATACCAAACCGATTTAAAAAATAATGGTGACAAATTGTTGGCGATAATACCTGCTCAAACATAAGCTATATTTTATGTCTGTACCACTTGCAGGAGCAAAAAACTTTCTAAATTGCGATTGCTGTGATACCGAAAAGGCTAGAAACTTTAAACATGGCAAGGTAGTTACTTATAAAATATAAATGCCCTCGAAGGACTGTCGAAAATAAATTCGAATTAAAAAGGGATGAAGCGAAGGGGAGGTGCGAAAAGCATTCTAAAAAAATCTTAAATTGCGATTTCTATGCAATTTCAGGGAATATAAACAGATTATAAAAGCAATAATTGCGAATCAATGGTATATCTGATTCTACACAGGCTATATATTTTATGCCGATGATTCTACCATCTGGTGTTCAACAGGAACAACAAACGTTCTACAAAAGGCATTTAAAAGCTTTCTAAATTACGTTTCTGTGGAATATTAGGAAATAACAAACCGATTTCAAAATTAAATTGGTAAATTAATGGTGACAGCTCCTATTTCAACATAAGCCCTTTATGTTGAGAGATGTGGTAGGACTTGGAATTTGACATGATAGTTAATTTTAAGATGTAAGAAGATGGTTTCTAAAAAATTCAAAACTTCAAATGAATACTGAAATGAGCGTATTAATCGAGCATAAAAGTTTCAAAATATTTTCTAAATTATCATTTATTTACTTTTATTTCGTTTTATTAATTTAAGTCTCATTTCTGCCTAATGCACTCTAATAATGATGTTTAGTCAAACTGTGTTTTAAATAGTAATTTTTTAATTATTCCTAGAAGTAATAAGTACCTTTTAATAAAATAAAATATTACCTTTTAATAAAATAAAATTTTAGTTGGCACTTTTTAATAAAAATTATACATATAAATATCACTTGGCATATTTCAAATATTACGCAAGCAAAGCCGCGGGGTTTGCTAGTATAAATATAAAAGTAAAAGTTGTTTTAAAAAACACTCTTTTATAAGCAGTGAACGTTCGTTTTGAAAATCACTCCTATTTTTTTTACTGTAATTCATGTTTTTCCTCAAAAAATTCCCGTTACAGTATATTAATTTGGCGTGGTCACCGAGCTCGAACATGGAAAATTCATTGTTTCTTTTACGCTTTGGTAGAAAACCTAAGTTAGTGAATTTATTAAAAAATATATAATTTTTTCTTTGTTTCTTTTATAAGATAAGGCAGCAGGGAAGGAAAATGAAACATTACTTAAACTTAAAATATATAGGACAATTTTACCATAAAATATAATAAATAAGCACATAAATTTACTCAATGGCACACATAAGAAAACTTTTATAAGAACTTGTACAAATAAAATTAAGGATAAAGCATAAAATTGATGTTTCGAACGACTTCTACAGTCGTCTTCAGGATAAATATGATGTTGAAATTCTTAAAAGTCTAAAGATGCAAGCTCACTGTCGAGTCTTGATCTATTATATGAATGGAAAACTGCAGTGAGTACATCAGAAAATTTTAAAATGAAAAAAGTTGAGATGAATCGAAAGTTTATTAGAAGACCGTGGAGTGTCACCAGCTATGAAGTGTAATAATAAGGGTATAAAGAGTATCTTAATATCATAAGAAAGTCTTAATTATTTACCTGTTCGCAATATTTCAATTTCCCTTCTTTTACCATGACCTTGTTTTAATGTAATCCGTTGCCTTTCATAGCTGGTGACATTCCATGGTCTTCAAGTGAACATTCGATTCATCTCAACTTTTTTCATTTCAAAATTTTGAAAATGAGTAAATTATGTGTAAATTAACTGTTACGTATTGTTTTAATTTTCTTAAAAATTCACAGAAATGCGGAATCTTAATATTTTTAGGACTGTTACTACAAAAGATGAATAATGCATCAAGCATATCTCAGCAATTTGTGCTTCTTTTCTGCTGCATGCTATTAAAACAGAGCGTTCCCTTCTAAAATTTAAACAAGTTGGAAATTGCTCGTCAAACGTGGCAAATGAGGTGCGTTCGTACTATAACTAGTTTTATAATTATTTTTTGCACACCATATTGTACTGAATGTATATTTTTTTGCACTTCCTAAGTGTATAGTCTGTAACTTCATTAAAATGTACTTGAAATAATTTTTTCCCATTCCCCGTAATATAACGGAACACTTTTGACTGTACCTGTAATTAAACTATACACCCGATTTTCATAAAATTTGAAATGGCTCGACAAAATTTTGCAACAATTATATATTTAAAATTTCAGACCGTTCGGAAGGTTGTAACATCATTAAAATGGACTTGCAATAATTTCCCATTGGCCGTAATGTAACGGAAAACTTTTGACTGTCCCTGTAATTAAACTATACATCCGATTTTCATAAAATTTGAAATGGCTCGACAAAATTTTGCAACAATTATATATTTAAAATTTCAGACCATTCGGAAGGCTGTAACATCATTAAAATACACTTGCAATAATTTTTCCCATTGGCCGTAATGTAAAGAAAAACTTTTGACTGTCCCTGTAATTAAACTATACATCCGATTTTCATAAAATTTGAAATGGCTCGACAAAATTTTGCAATAATCATATATTTGAAATTTCAGACCATTCGGTTGGGTAGTTTTTGCTCTGTTATATGCGGACAGACAGACGGACGGACTAAACGACGACTATAGGCGCTACGTATTTATGTAATTATTAACGCACCTAAAAAGGAGTAACATATTGTATACTTATACCAATTATAATTAAGACTACAATTTACTTTGAGTTAATGAATGTGCCTTCTTTTTTTTCTAGTTTTGTTGTAATTCTCAGAATTTTCTTTTCCTGATGTTTCCACATTAATTTGTTCAACTGTAAAATGATTCTTAAAAGATCCTAGAATTACAATTATAACTAAAATTGTTATCATTTAAATAGGATTGTTATTAAGTTTTTAACAAATCCTCACATTAAAATATTCTGAGCAAGAATTAAAAGCCAAGAAAACTGAAATTTGTAAATGTTTACTTTGTTTCTGTTTCATTGTATTAAAGTAAATGAGTAAGTTTTTTCTGTGTTTGTTTGTGTGTTTTAATTTTAAATATGATAACGCTTGTTTCTCTAGGTATACAACATTAATTTCTTTTTTATGCATGATAATTAAGTAATGTTATTTGTTGTATTATAAAGTATTTAGTTGTAATTATAAAGTAAGTTAGTTGTATTATAAAGTATTTAGTACCAACTTTCGCATGTTATACAAGTAAAATTATTGTTATATAAAATGCATGACATTTTCAAATACCGTAAACTTCTACGCCTAAAATACTTTGGACCACTTTTTCCTGGTTCTACAAACATTTCCATTATTAAAAAATATTATACATGATTTTTCAACGTCAAAATTGAATTGTAATAAATTAACAGAAAACAATGAAGCAAACTGTTTCGTTTTAAAGAGGCAATTATTTATTTATTTTATTTTTTAACTATTTTTAAAGTTTTGGAACAAAGTAGCCCCTGCTGGGGCTCCTTCACTTATTTTCATATAAAATGAATACATTTCATATGTTTGAATATTGAAACCAATTAGCAATTGATTGCAATAGGATCTGCTAATGAATTAACACTGCAAACTTGACAAACAATTTTTTTTTTTTTTTTTTTTTTTTTAACATTTAATCACAATAAACTAAATGTTAATATCAAAGACAAGAGAAACAGCTTTCAATCATGTTATCCTCAGCAAGTGGAACAAAAATAATTACTGTAACATTTTGCTAAAGTAACATTTGAAAAAAATGTTACTGAAAACATTTTTTAAGAGATTTGGTTGTATAAAAGGCATTTCTAAATGACTGGGGCTACTTCCAAACCAAAAAAGGTCTGGCACAAAGTGGCCCCGAAAAACTAGTTTTCATAAATAAAAATAAGTACGGCTAATCAGTGTATACAATATATTAAAAAAATCTTCAATTAAAATAACATACTACTCACAGTAATAAAATACTAATATATTCCAACAGCTTCGAACAATAAAAAACTTGTTCATCATCAGAGAAATATCCAGGAGGAACCAACACATTATAACATCTACATTATATAATTTTCCAAAACGAAAGTCAGTATTCGTTTTTGAAAATTGCATAATGTGGATGTTATAACGTGTTGGTTCCTCCTGGATATTTCCCTGATGATGAACAAATTTATTATTGTTCGAAACTGTTGGAATATATTTGTATCTTATTACTGTGAGTAGTATGTTATTTTAATTGAAGATTTTTTAAATATGTTGTATACACTGATTAGCCGTTCTTATTTTTATTTATTGTAACACAGTGTAATGAGTCCTTTTAACAATAACTAGTTTTCATGTTAGCTTTATGAAAACGTAAACATTTTCTGTCAAAATAAAAAGTTAAAGGAAAAACTATGATCACGCATGGGTTACAGATTACTAAAGTTAATATTTTAACACTTACCTTATTTGTATCTCTTATCCAGGTTGTCTCACTATAGAAAGTTTGGGGAGTTAAAATCTACACGCGAAAACAGTTGTTTACAAACACATCCAGTGTTGCCACTAAAAAAATTTAATTACTCCCAAACTATTCAAATACCCTATAGCAGGGTCTAAAATATTTTTCAAGGGCAAAAACTCCAAATTATCTTGTACTGTTTGTCCAATACAAAGAATAAAACCTTTTTTTTATGGGATGGACCAAAGTAGCCCCGGTTGACAGTACCTAAAATAATGTTAAAAATAATTTTTTTGTATCTTCTCTGCTTTCTTTTTTTTATGCAAATGCGAAATATTTTGCATGAAGCTCCCCGAGATTCAGAAGAAATAATTTAAATATCTCTCTATTCTAAAATAATAAAAAAAGGAACTAACGCTGTCACCGCCGTTGTCGTATTTATTTTTATTTTTATTTTTATTTATTTATTTTTTTTTTTTGTGACCTGAGGTCTTTCTTCGCTAATATTAAGAAAACTACTGAATACAAATATATGAAAATTGGTAGTATTATAGAAAAAGTTTTGAGAAAGACGCTGAAGTAGACAGTTTTTAAATCGAAAAATTATTTGAAAAGCTATTTGATGTTAAATTTGGTCAAAATAGTTCTATTAAAAAAGTTTATAGGAGCAAAAACTATACACAGGAATATAATATTTTTTTCTACAGATCTACATTGCAAGCTTGCAGTGTTCAGACTCTGTTGATTTTTTAATTTGACTCATTTTTTTAGGTTTTTCTTTCATTTCTTTTTTTCAAATGTTCAGCATTTCGAGAGGTATTTTTTTCATACTTTAGAAAAGGTTATTATTTTAAATTGTTGCCAGTTGTAAAAACAGCACCAAGAATAATATTTCTTTTCAAATAAAAATTTATTTACATGTAACTGTTAACATCAGAAAAAAATCCTTTCTAATTAGAATTAAATGATAATATTTTAAAAGCAGAAAAATATTGAAAATTACGTCATAAAAATTATATTTACACGTAAATATTAAAAAAGAAAGAAAACATTAAAATAGTAAATTAATTGATATTCATTAAAAGCAGCAAAGTGAGAAAATTAAAGCCATACTTTAAATGGCCAACTAATAATATTGCCAGACAGTTTCAATTTAAAAATATATTTACACGAGACATTTATTTCATATTTCGAGATAATAATCTTTTTAACTACTGTTGCCAATCCTAAGACAAGCGCAAATAATATTTCCTTTCTAACAACAAAAGTATTTTCACGTGAATATTAAAAGGAGAAAGAAAACTTTGGTGAAAATTACGTCAGATTTAAAACAATACATTCAAAATGTCTTACTTAAAACAGTTTTCTTATAGCTTTATTAAAAAAATACCGGAAAGCAAAGACTCTGTTTACTTAGTTCATTTTATATTAGCTTATTTTTAAATGTTTAACTGATCTTATTTAATCAAACGCGAAAACAGCATTAGATGTCTTAAAAACAGCTCTGATTTGGCATTAAAATTTCCTAATCAAGAGCAATGAATGGAAACCCGTTTACAGGTAGATCGCCACTGATTTTTTATATAATTCAATCTTCCGTGATCTTGATCTTTTTAAAACCAATCAAATTAACGAGGTTTTAGAGTATGTGATGTCTGAACTGAACGGGGGTTGGCGTCGTAGCTCGTAGAGGGCAGAGCTCCGTAGTATATTAAAAAACTGCTTATAAAAAACTGCATTACAAGAAAACAAATATGAAATTAACAGCTGAAGCCCATAATAATAATACTGAATAATCGAACAATCAAGAAACATCTCAAAAACCAATAATTTCCAAACAAATGAAGATTGAAAGGTGCAATTTCAATAATTAAATGCAAATATAAGGTGCCCAGTAAAGTCCCTTTTAAAATCTCTTATATTTTAAATGTCTGCATATACATTCATAAAAAAACGTTTAAGCTTAGTAAAATGACCATATACTATTCTATGGAACTTATAACAGTCCCGCCTAACGACAATGTTAGTGTACCGATTTTGAAAATTATACGAGATGTCGGAAAACAGTGAATTAATCACAAAGTTGTATAACAACCATCTATTTAGTATTAAAACCCCTTAACTGCCACGGGTGTATATATACGGCTTCAGAGAATACCTGCATATAGTACAAAAATGAGGAACTTTCAATATAGCGGGGCAATTTTCACCAACAAAGCTATGTTTTGCACATGTATAACATGTGCATTTTCTTACTGTTATTTTAGAAAACTAATCGCCGCCTTATTTAATTGCAGAATTATGTTGTTAAATAAGGCACTGGAAATCGCGTCAGATTTCGTCGGCAATTAAGAGGTTAAAAGATAGTTTGAACACAAAACTGCGGAGAATAATGCTCATACTATGCCCTTTTGTTTGATGGTAACACAAAAGTCGGCATAAAGGAACAACTTGTTGCCACTAGGTGCAATCAGCATCGTAGCTCAATCTGTAGTATTCAACCAATTGTGTTTCGAAGTTTTGTTTAGTGAAGGTGATATTATATTTATTCTGAAGTGTTTAATGGCATAAAAATGTTGGAAAATTAAAACAAAAGGTGAACATTATACGCAAACTATTCTTAACATTCATGTGCACAAGCTGTTTTTCCGTACTAAACTGATACTGTTGTTGAACTTTCTTATTGGTTATTTGTCTGTATCATATAGTTTTTGAGATACGTACTTTTTGTTGATAGCAGACGCTGTGGCAAATCTCATCGAAAAGTTCATGGAAACTTTACTACATTTAGGCATTATTTTGATTATAATAGCTGTTCACGCTCGAAAGTTAAGGGTACTGAAAGAAGTTAAATACCTTGCATATATAATTAATTTTAATTTTAATGCAAAAATATCGCTATAACAATTAAAAAAAAAAAAAAGTTGGAAATTGCTCGTCAAACGTGGCAATATTTTATGTATGTGCCAATATCACCTGGGGCTTGCAGGATCAAAAAACGTTCTAAGTTGCAGTTTTTGTGGGCCTAGAGTCATGAAATTTGGTATGGTAGTTACTTATAAGATATCAATGATCTCTAAGAACATTTCCTAAAAAAAATCGAAATTTAAAAGGGGAGAAAATGTGCGAAAAGTGTTCTAAAGACGTTCTAAATTGCGATTTCTATGCAATCTCGGAAAGTACTGACCCGATTTCAAACATAATGGTGTAAAAATGATGGTGACAGTTCTTGCTCCAAGATAGGCTATATATTATGTCTATTTCCACTACCCCAAAGGGAGTGCAGGAGCAAACGACGTTCTAAAAATTCGATTTTTGTGTTATGAAAGGACCTAGATTCATGAAATTTGGCATGGTAAATGCTTATTAGATACAAATGATCTCTAAGAACATTTGTTTAAAATTTTGAAATTTAAAAGGTATGAAAATGCACGAAAAGTGTTCTAAAAACGTTCTAAAGGCCGATTTGTGAACAATCTGAGGAAGAATCAAACTGATTTCAAAAGTAATGTTAGAAAATTGATGCTGTCAGCCTCTGCTCTAACATAGTCGCTATTTCATGTCGGTGTCACTACCACCTGGGAGTTGCAGAAGCAAAAAACGTTCTAAATTGTGATTTTTGTGATCGGTAGGTGCTAGCAACTTGAAATTAGGCATGGTACATATTTATTAGATATAAATGATCTTTATGGACAACTTTATGATCTTTATGGATTTCGAAAAAATTGAAAATTTAAAAGGGGTGAAAATGCGCAAAAAGCGTTCTAAAAACGTTCTAAATTGCGATTTCTACACAGTCTCAGGAAATATCAAACCTATTTCAAAAGTAATGGTTGCAAATTGACGATGACAGTCACTGCTCCAACATAGGTTATATTTTATGTTGCTGTCAGGTTTTAAATGAAATGATTACGTTTTAAATGAAATGAATGCAATATGAATATGGTATGGGAAAATTTTTTGGTCATTTATCACCTGCGTTCGGCTAAAATAAAAGTATCAATATTGTCATTGGGGCAAAGATGTCATATACGCACCACGTCGACGCGATTTTTTTCTAACACCAATTTTGCGAAAGCCTCGTTTTTGAATACCAGTTACATATATATTTTTAAAAAGGGAATAAGAATAAATTTAAAAAAAAGTTTAATTAATAAATATAGAACAAAAAAGTATGCATAATTTTAGAAAATAAAATAAAAGTAAATAAAAAATGTATTAATAAATAAACAACAACATTCGGGCGCCAGTTAAGTACCCCGGTGCATATATGACGTTAGAGTGAGAAAAAATCGTGCCAATGTGGTGCGTATATGACATCTGTGTAGCAATGGATTCATGGTATGCGAAATGAAACGAATATGTTATAGCCACTTTACGTACAAGAAAAATGGTCAATAATCCGCATTCAGATACACCGGCAAGGTTGCCGTCAAACAAGAATAATACTAACAACAACATTGTTATAACTGTATGAGGTGTATAATAGTGATATAAATTTGGCTTTGAGCAAACAACCACAGAAGGAGTATTTTACATATGTTTCGAGTGAAGCTCGATCATCAAGGTACTAATTAATTATACAAGCAACAGATATATAAGCAAAAGTTTAAATTCAAATTTAAATATTTGCAACCTCCCCCCCCCCCCCACACACACACACCAAAAAAATAAAAGTCACCGCAATGAAATTAACTTGGCGTTAAGCGATGCGTTTTAAAATACGACATTGGTTACAAACCATATTACGGAACATTCCTATAACATTTGAAGCAATCACGGTGCTTTATTTTTAGCCGGTTTAAAATTTAGACATGAGCATTTTTTTTTTCGTCAAAAGCAACTTCTTTTTGCATGAGTTATTTAGAAACAATTCTTTGATGTTGAAAGAAAATGTTTTGAATTATTATCTCTTATTATTATTTTTACTTATTTGTATTTTAAAAGAAATGAGTCATAGTCGTGTTTTTCAAATATATTAATTTATGTATTTCAAATGAAAAGAAGGCATTACGAAAGTTACCGATTTATCTCCTGTATCCGGCTAAGTGTCTTATTATCATTTGTCTAATACCCTTCACGATACTTCGTTGTTATATGGGCCTTGGCGCTTTTTAAATAAGTTTGACCCAATTTCTCTCCCAATGTTTTTGCCAAATGATATAAACGACTATGAAAATAAAATTGAAGAAGTATTGAACTGGTTTATGTATGCATTTTAATAATTACATCTGCTAATACGTATTAAATAAATTATTTATGTTTTTATATAAAAAAAAAAGTTAAACGGCTGCTTTATCTACGTATATGCTAATATCATAAAGTAGTAACGTTTGTGTGTTTGTGAAATGTAATCTCAGAAACTCTCTAGCCGATTTAATAAATAATGGTTTGAAAATGATGATGACCATTTCTGCTCCAACAAAGACAATATTTTATGTCGGTACAATAACTTCCATGGGTGAAGGGCCAGAAAAGTTCTAAAATTGCGAATTCTGAGCTATTGTTTTTGCTAGAAATTTGAAATTTTGTGCGGTGGTTACTTTTAAGATGTAAATACTCCTTATGAACTCTTTCTACAAGGTTCGAAATTTTAAAGTTAGAAATAAACGTAAAACGTTCTAGAAAGTTTCTAAATCACGATTTATTTGCAATTGTTAGAGAAAGAAATTTTGAAATTTCACATGGCTATTACTTTTAAGTCGTTAATGCCGGTCAGTTTAAAAAAATAAATAAATGGGCGCACCATAAAAAAGATCTAATATGCAATTTCTGTCATAAGGTTGGGTCTAGAAACTTAAAATTTGGCATGGTATTAACTTATAAGATCTAAATGCTCGTTATAGAAAGAATTCAAACTGCAATGCATTAGAACAAATTCTAAAAAAAATCGAAATTAAGAAGACTAAATAAAGCGGACAGCGCTCTAAAGATGATCTAAATAATGAAGTATATGGAATTATTCGAAATATAAAGATGAAAATTTGCATGAATGTTGCTCTTAAGACATAAATACTCGCAATAGAAAATTTTCTAAAAATTTCGCTATGTAAAAAAGATACAGGAACTAAAAAATTTCGATTTCTTTTTTCTTCTGTGTTACTGCTGACCTAAAACCTTTTTATCGGGTTGAAATTTTTGGACGGGATACTTGGAACCATATAATATGATAACATATGGTTAATATATAATATGATATGAACCATGATAACCATACTAAGAATGGCTTCTAAAAAATACAAAATTAAAGAAAAAGAAATGAACGGAAAACGTTCTAAATTATCATTGATTTGCATTGTTAGATATAGAAATTTTAAATATTTAATAAAACTACAACCTCCCCCACCCCCCACCCCCCCCCCCAAAAAAAAATCCAATTTAAATTATTAAAAACGGGTAGCTACTTATCTAGCATTGAATAAGTTGTGTTAACATTGAATAAATGTCTGTATGAAACAGCGAATAGTTTGCATGAAAGTACTTATCAGAATGTTACTTCCCTACGAAGTGTCGAAAAGTGACAGTTTAAATTTGATATGCAATTTTTTTCAGCTTCACTAATCTAGAGATCTAATCATAAGGTCATTTTCTCAATTGTCATTAGACGATTTTTTATATAGTAACTTATTAGGGTAATTTTTTTTAAATCGGGTTAATATTGACGTATTTTAGCTTGCATGATTTGTTGGGAAAATATGTGTGGATTTGTAAATTACTCAAAATGACAATTTCACAGCTCAAAGATTATGCTGACAAGATATTCCAGACCTCGTGTTTTAACTTACGCTGCAGTCAATGCCGATTTGTTTGTGTAAAGGCGCAAGGGGCCTAACCTCGAAAGGAATAAGGGTACCAATCCTGTCCAGTAACTTATGTATTTTTTTCGGACAAAGGTTGAATATTTTTCAGACAGGCCACGTATTGTCAATTAAACATAGCATCTCATCTTCTATTCTTGTCACGAGTTATTATTAAATCTATGTTCTTACTAACATCCCTCTGAGGGAAGTCCTAGTTATTATAAAAAAAATATTTTTAGGATTCCGTACTTAAAAAGTAAAAACGGAACCATTATAATATCACTCCTGTGTCTGTCTGTCTGTCACAGCCCTTTTACTCGTAAACTATGCAACGTGGAAAGTTCAAATTGGGGCAAGTAATAAAGATTATTCACCCATATATTTACAGATTAATAAATATTCATAAATATATTTAAGAAAAATCTAGAGGGGCTAATTAAGTTACTTGAAAAAAAAAATCTTTTGTATATCGTGATTCTTTGTATATCGTGTGAGATATCGTGTGAAAGCTTTCGTAACGCTGAAATCAAAAATATATTTCATTTAATTTTAGGTATTATATTTTCAAAGTTATGGTGGAAAATGTAGTGCAAAAATATGATCCCCCCCATCTAATTCCGAATCTATTGTGAAACTAAAATTATGAAAAAATTAGAGGTAGTAGACATTAATTTAAACCTTGCAGGAAAATTATAGCGATTACCCTTGGACACATAGTTTTTGAGAAAATCGCATTTTTCCATTACACTCAAATTTCGATTTACGGGCTTCAGCAAAAGTGTTGAGCAGAGCTGGAGGTACCTTTCGTAGCAGATGTATAAAAGCATTGTTGATCATGAATTTCGGAAAAAATCGTCGGTAATTAGCCGAGATATTAACTCTTAAAGACACGGACGGTTTCGACATACATAATGACAGGGACGGCGTATTCTATGCTCCATCGGCTTTTAAAGCCTAGATAACAAATTTTAAGGATATATTTATGTAATGCAATACTCAGTAGCAGTATAAAAGGAATAAACGTCAAATTGTTTGAAACAGGCTAATTTAATGAGAATTAATCACATAAATACTATGGGATTCGCGACTAGTTTCCATTGAGTGACTCTCTCAATGCACCTATTATGTCTTTAAAGGTTAACTAAAAACCTATATGAAATAACAAATATACAGGATAGCTATATTTGATAATATTTAGGTTCATATATCTTTGAACTTTCATGGTATATCCATTTATACTTTTCTAGTATACAGGGTGCAAAGGAAAGTCCCTTTAACCGGAAAATACTTGTGAACGGAGAGAGCTATGTGACAAAAGTGACAGTGCAAAGTGAGGTAACGGTATAGTAAAGAGACTACGCTCGATTTAATGAAAACGACAGCAGCGCCCCTAATAGCGAAATTTGGAAGACAGCCATTGCAAATCGAAAACGAAAAGGGATAGAGCAAAATTTCCAGTTAGAAAGTTTTAGAGCATCAATTAATTAGTAGAATACGACATTTGGTTTACATGGATAAGATAAATCTTCGCCTGTTTACCCAAAAATGTTTAAAATCGAGGCACTCCATTTTGTGTAAATGTTTGAATGGAATAGCCAGAAGTGTGATGAAATACGCACAATTTATGCTATAAATACTTACTCAATAAATCGTACTTATCTCAATAAATTTTGATAACATCACACACAAAAATTAAGACAAACTTTCTCACAGGGATAAAAAGTTAATAATCAGTATGTTCGAAAAGTTTGCCATTTCTCACGATACGCGTTTGTATTTGTGAGAGTAATTCTGCATGCACATTTCTCAGCATGGAACGTCTATTCCAAGCCTCTTCAATACGACGACATAGATTTAACCCTTTCAAGGGCGGTGGCTAGACGGTCTAGCCACCCAATTTTAATTCCAAAACTGACAAATGGAAGCAAGAATATTTTAATAAAATTTTGCTTTTGTAATGGAAGTGCAAATTAGCGGGTTTTTGTTTTCTGAGAAATTCGTTTGAATATTCTCGTGTCAGCCAATTATTTCATCAGTTTACGAACAGAATTCTTCTGGGCCTGAAAGGATTATTCTAAAATTTTAAATTCATTGGAAATTAAATTTTTACAGACATTACAGCACAGTACAACGTCACAATCAGCAATTGTGCACTGCTACATTTCCGGAATATGAATAGGCAAAATAGAATCGTCGCTCATCGATTTCGGACATTTTTGGGTATGCAGGCGACGATTTATCTTATCCGTGTGAACCAAATGTTGTTTCGTACTAATTAATTAATGCTCTAAAACTTTATAATTGGAAAATTTGCTCTACCTCTTTTCGTTTTCGATTTACAATGGCTATCTTCCAAATTTCGCCACTGGGGGTGCTGCTGTCGTTTGCATTGGGTTGGGCGTAGTTGCTTTACTGTACCGTTACGTCACTGGTGTAGCTGTAGCTCTCTCCGTTCGCAAGTATTTTCAGCTTAAAGGGACTTTCCTTTGCACCCTGTATACTATATAGCTATACCCAATGCTACGTTGTATAGTTTTTACAAAGTCTCAGTATTCTTTTAGCAACGGTATTTTTTTAATAATACACTTACTAATTCATATATCATCATACGGAACCCTCTGTGCGCGAGTAATACTCGCACTTGACCGTTTATTTTAAATATGATGCTTTAACAAACCTGTTGAGACACAATCGCAAGTCAGAGGAGAAAATTTTGTTTAAAACAGGATTTTGTCTGAGCAGATATAATTGTACAGCAGGGAAAATGAAATTTTAACATTTAAGGCTGTATTCTGTTAGAGATGGGCTCCGTTTTCATAGTGATATTACGTCCGGATTTAGAAACCACTGTCCCGCTCTTTTTTTTTTTCTTTTTTTTTTTTTTGTGTCTCCTTATCCTATTTTTTGTGACACTTGACCTGACAACTCTAGTTGTCACATAGATTGGCTTCATCTCACTGCATTCACCCTGGTGAAATTTGTCTACATACCATCCTAAAGTTTTTCGATCGATGCTATGTTCTTTTGCAGCCGCATGAGCAGTTAACTTATCATTAACATGATTTAAAGCTTTAAGGAGCAAAGTACTTTCAGTACTAAAATGTTAAAATGAATGACTGGCACCGGAATTTATGAACAAATTTATTAGGAAATTAGAAAAAGGCTATATTGCATATACATATTAAATGGAAAATATTTTAGCAAAATTCTTGCGCCATTGTGTTGTTTCGGAATTAAAATTAAGTGGTTTTATAAACATATCACTGCCCCTGAAAGGGTTAAGACTGCTGCTTTCATCCTATCTAGTCTTTCCCACTGTATTTATTTACCTATTGTAAGTAATATTTAAATGGAAAACAGTTCCTATCAACATTCCCATTTTCTAGTAATTTTTCACATCTTTCTTTAGTCAGTTTTAAACATTTTCTTTTCCATCACACCATTTTACTGTAGCTTTACAGAATAAATTTACATTCTTTTATATATATAACTATTATCATTTCATTATGCAGAGTGTATAATAAAAATATTTCTAAAACCACTTAATTAAGGGAGCCTTGAGCATCTGGTCAACCCTCCCTCACATTGACTGGGTTAAGCCTCCCTGCATAGACCTTTTCTAAAGAAAACCACATTGTTTTGTTAAGCCTAACTTACTGTAAAATTTTTATGCCTGGAATAAAAGCTCTATAGTTCTGCATTACTTTAAACATACTTACTTAAATTTCTATGATATAATTTATCTGAAAAAAGCTTACAAAGTATTTCTAAAGAACACAATTTTTAGGTTGAAAACCCTCACAATTGATTTTTTTCCACACCCATTTCGATTTAATCTTTGAAACGAAGACTGTTGTTTGAGCATTCCAGTAGCTTTGGTTAACATCTATTGATAAAACTCTTTAATTCTTTTAAATATGAAAATTGATGGGTGGGTCAAGCCTCCCGTATGGTCAACCGTCCCTAGTCTCCCCTTTAGTATTTTCAAATTTCTGTTACTGATCTTCATTTTATAGTGAATTATTTTGACTCGCATGCAATTCAACGTAACAAAGCCACTAATTATTTTTTTAAAGCAAATTTAACATCTTCAGTAAGCTAACATATTTTTAGGATTCCGTACTTAAAAAGTAAAAACGGAACCATTATAAGATCACACCTGTGTCTATCTGTCCGTCTGTCACAGTAATTTTACTCGTAAACTATGAAACGTGGAAAGTTCAAATTGGGGAAATTAATAAAGACTATTGACCCACATATTTACAAATTATGAAACATTCACAAATATATTTAGGGAAAATGTAGAGGAGCTGATTAAGCTACTTGAAGAAAAAAAATATTTTCTTTGTCTGTCGTGTGGGGTATCGTGTGAAAGCTTTCGTAACGCTGAACTCAAAAATAAATTTCTTTTAATTTTAGGTATTATAGTTGCAGAGATATCGTCGAAAATGTAGTACAAAAATAGGTCCCCCCCCCCTCTCTATTTCCGAATCTTCTCAAACAAAAATTATGAAAAAATTAGAGGTAGTAGACATTAACTTAAACCTTGCAGGAAAATTATAGCGATTACCCTAGGTCACATAGTTTTTGAGAAAATCACAGTTTTCTGCGACACACAAATTTCGATTTGCGGGCATTCCGCAAAGGTGTTGAGGAGCGCTGATGGTACATTTCGTAGCAGAAGTATAAAAGCATTGTTGATAATGATTTTCGAAAAAACTCGTCGATAATTAGCCGAGATAGTAACCGTTAAAGACACGGGCGGTTTGGACATACATAGTGACAGGGGCGGCGTACTCCATGTGCCATCGGCTTTTAAAGCGCAGATAACAATTTTTAATGATACATTTTTGTTATGCAATGCTCAGTAGCATTATAAAAGCAATAAAAGTCAAATTTTTAAAATTAGACTAATTTAATTAGAATTAATCACATACATACTATGGGATTCGCGACTAGTTTGCATTGGGTGAATATCTCTATACGCCACTCGTGTCTTTAAAAGTTAATTAAAAACCTCTCTGGAAAAACACGGCTCGAACGAAGGCGGCGTTGCAACTTTGCGACCTCCTTTCGAAGCGCGCTTAGCACAACGCCAGGCTTAAACTTTGAACAAGGGTTTTGTTTTAGCTACACTGTAAAAAGAAAAGATTATTACTAGGCTGAATT
Organism: Maratus speciosus; assembly: GCA_963932465.1. Taxonomy (NCBI): domain Eukaryota; kingdom Metazoa; phylum Arthropoda; class Arachnida; order Araneae; family Salticidae; genus Maratus; species Maratus speciosus. The sequence continues at coordinate 338,903,642 of OZ010795.1, read as the reverse complement.
TAGTTTTATGAAATGCAAAATGAAGTTTAAATAATGCACTACTTTTATTGTCAGTACCAGAGTTATACAGTATAGCAATATTTGATATTATTTAGTCTTCATATCTCTTTGAACTTTTATGGTATACCCATTCATACTAGCTATACACAACCCTTCGTTCTGTAGTTTTTTACAAAGTCTTATTATTCTTTTAGCAACGATTGTTTTAATAATACAGTTAATAATTCACATACTTATTGTACGGAACCCTCAGAGAACGAGTAATACTTGCATTTGACCGTTTATTTTTGTTTTGACAAATTTTTACGATTTTTCTTTATATTTAATGCTATATTATTTTCAAGCTCTAACAATTTCTATATATTAAACATTAAATTTCAGTTTTCTTTTGGAAGTTATGGTAGATTTGAAAAAAGCTGTGATTCTCTTCTTCAGATAGGCTTATTTATTCATACTGGTAGAGCATTTTAGCATTTTTAGGGTTCCGTACTTAAAAAGTAAAAACGGAACCATTATAAGATCACTCCTGTGTCTGTCTGTCTGTCTGTCTATCACAGCCATTTTACTCGTAAACTATGGAACGTGGAAAGTTCAAATTCGGGGAAGTAATAAAGACCATTGACCCACATATTTTCAGATTAATAAACATTCATAAATATATTTAGTAAAAAAGTAAAGAGGCTAATTATGCTACTTGAAAAAAAAATCTTTTCTTTGTATATCATGTGGGGTATCCTGTGAAAGCTTTTGTAACGCTGAACTCAAAAATATATTCCTATAAATTTAGGTATTATATTTTCATATTGTTGAAAATGTAGCGCAAAAATATGTCCCCCAACCCCATCTAATTCCGAATCCAGTGAAACTAAAATTATGAAAAAATTAGAGTTAGTAGACGTTAATATAAACCTTGCCGAAAAATTATAGCGATTACCCTAGGTCACATAGTTTTTGAGTAATTAGCATTTTTGTGTTATACACAAATTTCGATTTAGGGCATTCAGAAAAATTGTTGAGCATTGCTGAATATACCTATCGTTGCAGAAGAATAAAGGCATTGTGATAATGATTTTCGAAAAGAAGCATCGGTAATTAGCCAAGATATTAACCCTTAAAGGTACGGTCAGTTTGGACATACACAAGGACAGGGGCGGCGTACTCTATGCCTAGTTAACAACTTTTAATGATATATATGTGTAATGTAATGTTCAGTAACAGTATAAAAGTAATAAACGTCAAATTGTTAAAAACATACTAATTTAAGGGGACTCGGGACTCTAAAAAGTGGAAAAGATGAAAAAAAAGACCATTTTTAACATTTAATGTCTTAAAATGTATATGATTTTTAAAACACAATTTTAATTGGGATGAAAGATATAAGTATGTTCTTTCGTTTCATGTATTTAAAAAATTGCAAGATACAGAATTAGTATTTATAGGGGCTCGAAACTGTTAGACATTTGTCGAACAAAAAATTGGCAGAACAGTTTACGCGCAGGATTATAAAATAAATATTGCAACTAGAATGAAAATTTTGGTACTTACTTATACTTCAGATTGTAATAATTTCCCTGAACTTATATAAATTCGTATTTAAAGCATTTTTATATTTTTAATGCAATGTTGCATTTAGCTAATACAAAAGTTTGAAAATTTCAACAGTAAAATCACCTAAAAAAATGTTTTTTTGAACAATAAAAAGGAAATTTTAGGTTCAGTTTATACACACTAACATGAAATATATGTTTTGAAAATTTCATGAAAAAAGATTCAGAAGTTTTTGAGGTATCCTGCGCGTTATGCCGAAAAAACGCCATTTGGAAAATAATGACTTTAAAGTTTCGGAAACATCGCTTCAGCTATTGAGCGGGTACAATTCTAAAAGCCAAAACTTCTGTTCTAATGGGAATTTCAACGAAAATATTATATCAAAACATTCAGAAAAGATAGAAGTTTAACATCTAAAAAAATTAAAATTTCTTAAATTTTGAAGCTTTAAGAGTCCTGCGACCACTTAATCCTTTCCGGCACGGAGTAATTCTATTTATAAACTTATGAAATAATGGACTGACACCAGAATTTATAAACGAATTTTATTAGAAAATGCGAACTTGCTTATTTTCACGTACATGATAAAAGGAAAATTTTAATTAAATATTCTTGGTGTCGTTTGTCTGTTTTGGAATTAAAATTAGGTGTCCGTTTTTTAAGGGCATCGCCCTCGAAAGATTTAATTAGAATGAATCGCATGAATACTGTGGGATTCGCGATAGTTTGCATTGATTGTATCTCTCAATACGCCTCGAGTGACTTTAAAAGTTAATTAAACACCTATCTGGAAAAACGCGGCACTGACCATAGCGGCATTGCAACTTTGAGACCTGAATTCGAAGCGCGCTTCGCACAATGCCAAATTTAAACTTTGAACAAAGGTTTTGTTTTAGCTACACTGTAGAAATAAAGGTTATTACTACGCTGAATTTAGTTTCAGGAAATGCCAAATGAAGTTTAACTATGAACTGCTTTTATTGTCAGTACCGAATTAAGTTCATCACAAACAGATTAGGATAATATTAAAAAAAGATTTATACGAATAGCCATATTTGATATTATTTAGGTTCCATATCTCTTTGAACTTTCATGGTATACTCATTTACACTTTTCTAATATGTACAGTTATACCCAACCCTACGTTGTATAGTTTTTTACAAAGTCTTAGTATTCTTTTAGGAACGGTTTTTTTTTATTTTTTATAATACCATTACAAATTCATATATTTATTCTACGGAACCCTCTGTACGCGAGTAATACTCGCACTTGACCGTTTATTTAAAAAATAAATCCTGGGATATATCTACACAAAAAATGTAATAAAGTGGGAAAAAATAACAGGGATGAATAACAAGACATTCTACAGAGATATAATCCTCTTATTTAATGACGAAATAAATAAGTCAAATGTTACTATTCTAAAATATTAGTAGCCTTTTGAATCAAAAAGCCCGTGCGTATGGCAACACTGATACACAAGGTGTCTTTTAATTAACCTACAACTTTAAAATGAAATAACACAAGAATCGTTGCAGATAGCACAACAAATTTTTTTATTATTATTAAAAAAGAACGTCGAAAAGGTAATTAATGCACAAGGTTTTCAAAGGGAGAACTTTCAGATGCGATACAGTAGCCCAACCTAGTCACAAAGTTATCAGTTACTTGTTGAAGTGTTTCTCTTTTAATGCTTGCAATTGAACCAGTAATGGATTTCTTTAAGCTACTGAGGTCTGTCGGCTTCTTCGTGTACACCAAGTCTTTCATGTGACCCCAAATATAGAAATCGCATGGATTCATATCCGGTGAATAAGGTGCCCAATACAATGCACCAGGATGGTTGTTCGGGTATTGATAAGCAATAACCTGGGTTCCAAACACACTGTTAATGATGTCAAACACTCTGCCCAATTCTATGCGAAGGGGCACCGTCCTGAGAGCTGTTCACACCACGTGACTTTTACCGGAGAACAATGAAGAATGCTGTAAGACACACAAATAGAAAAAGCATTGATAAAGGTAGCGATCGCTGTCCTACAGCAGCAGCAAAAACCTATTCGTGACGTCACCTTGCACAGCTCTAACTTCGGTGTTCATACCCAGATTACGAATTTGGAGAAAAACGACTGTCTGAGATTATCTTTAACATTATCAAACCTTTCAAAATTTCCTCTTACCATTACTCTAGATAGGCTTAGATCAGTTTCTGAAGCCCACTTCCGTAGAAATAGTGTTGCATTTTCACCATATATATACCAGTTTTTAACAATAAAAATATGATCTTCAGTTGAATATGACGCTTTGGTAGACATTTTGGCACAGATGTCATATGTACCCCATATTGGCGCGATTTTTTTTGACGCCAATGATATATACGCAATGGGTACTTAACTGGCGCCAAAGTGTCGTTATTTTGCTTGATATGGTAACCCGGACGTTGTTGTTTATGCTGTTGATGTTTTCGCCATATTGGCTTCGGAAAGAAATCGCGCCAATATATGACATCTATTCCGACATTTTCAAAATTGCATAGAACTGACACTAAACAAATTCCTTTTATCCCCTATCTCACTGCATGCATTCGTGCTGCCATCTAGTGAGTCTCTGAGAAGTTATTTCAGATTAAATTTGTAAGTTAATTAAAAGTCACCCTGTATAGCTTTCGGTGTTTGCCACGGTTGATGCAAATGTATTCGTGCACAATGTATTTTCAGTATGCGTGTTTGAACAACTGAATTAAACACAGGTAAAATGCCAAAGTCTTGCCGGACCACAGATAAGTTGTCGGCGGGCCAGTTGTGACCACGTGTTTGACATGTACTATAAACGAACGATAAATGTAACGCACTTTACTATCGATACCGAATATGCCCAATAAAACACATCAATTACATAGTAATTCGAGTACATTTAAGAGAGATAGAGCTCAATCAGAAAAACCGAAATCATAAACTCTTTTCTATTATGTTGGAAAGCGTTGAATAAGCAAAAATTCAGTATTTTTTCGTTAAGGCCAATTATTACTGCAGTTGACAGTCTAGTGGTGCAGTTATTGACCAGTCATTAATAACTAAATAAATCGTTATTAAAAAAAATTATTCATATAAAACAAACATAAATTAACTACAGGCCTCATTTAAGGGACTGTACAGTACATACATAACGTTATCACTTTAGGGGGTAGAAGGGGGTCTGGCACTTGATATCGTAAGGTATCTCTGAGGGGTGAGGGGTTGTCTTTGATATCGTTATGATTTTTGATCAAATTTTTAATCTAACCAAAATTTTCTCTCTCTCTTTTTTTTTTTTTTTTTTTTTTTACATCAAAACAGTCTGCTACTTTTTTTTTTATTTATCTATTTTTACCTATTCTTCTGTAATATGCGCATATAATTCGTTGCTAGAAAGCTTGGAAAGGATTCTTGCTATGTTTACTAGTAAAAAATAGGGAAGGTTGTTATCCACCTGTTTTGTTTAATAGAAAGTTCTGCTTACCCCCGTTCAGGAGGTAAGTGTAAAGGAGGCAATATAACCGTTAAGGGCATTATGTAACAAAAAGCTATTATTAAATACTTTTTAAATAATAAGTATTTCTTTAAAGTGTCATTTGATATAAAGTTATTTCATACATTATAGTGATATTTTGTTAACTTCTTCGCTTCATTTAAATCAGTAAAGTATGCGAATAATAAATGTATAACCATACCTCATACCTGTATATTATTGCAAACGTATGCAAAGAAAAAGAAATAAAAAATCTGTAAAATTAAAAATAATTTTTAGACACTGATTATGATATCATTAGGAAAGAGAGGGGGGGGTGGCGAGGGTTCGATTATTATTAGTAAATAATAATTAATAATTTTACGAGCCAACGAAATCGAAACAGGCAAGTTGTTCGAAGTTTTTCTTTGTTTTCCCTGCTTCATATGACGTTTCATGACGTCATAACAAAGCGTGTCACGGCTTTCTTCAATCTAGGGGCGTTCTAGTCAGAGGAATTAAATTGAACTTGATATAAAATAAATTGTAAGCACACCGTGATTTGTTTTATAATAGTGGGAGTTTCCTTCTTAAAGAATTGTGGTAATCTTTCTAATGAGTACATTGTAATATTCAATCACATTTTTAGTTTGAACTATAAGTTGTAACGATGTGCTTCGTAGGATGTTATATACCTTTTCCACCAACCAAAAATAATATATCCGAGAATTATTTTTCTTTTACTTTAGGTTAGTGTGAAAGGGGTTCCTTACTGCGTGCCTGGTGAATTACTGAGGCAGCCACCCTAATTATTGTTTTATGCATTTATTTATTTTTTATTTATTACCTAGTGTTAAATATTTTTCGCTTTGGCAGTTCGTTTTAGAACTGTTCCGTTTTAAGAGTGTTTCCATGATCCAATTTTGTCTTACTTTAAATATGTTGTTCAGTAATGATTACTGATTAAAAGGCAATATATCAAGCTTCTATTACAATTTTCCCTGGGTTCAAGATTAATTTGCCTAAACCAAAAAAGATTTATCACTTATTTTTTGTGTATTGCAGATCTGTTGACAAATGGCAAAAATAAATAAATAAGTGCATTAAAGGGTCATACTTCTTTATAGAGTTTGCGATTATTTCTGTAGTATAATAACGCAATCCAGTAAGTTATCTCTAATAATCTACAAATGCTATAGTCACCTAAAAGAAAATCTATTCATTCAACATGCTTTCGGATGTTAGATTTTATTTTATGGTTTTGCTTTCGTTTATTCATTTTTTTTTTTTTTTTATTTGCGTCTGTTTTTCCGTATTAGAAACCCTTTCTTTATTTTTATATCTTCCTCGTGGATTTTTCTTTTTTCATAAAATAGAACTACCTTATAAGGCTTCAGATGAAAGTATTACAAAATGATGATGTGGAATTGCCCATGTATTTTCGCCATAAACTGAAAACTATGCATGTAAACTGTCATCATATTGTGCAGATTTTTTCTTATTATTATACCATTGATGAGATAAATACTTCGATATTCATCGATAATTAGGATTAAGCGTTTGTCGCGGAGCGAATTTCCTTGATTTTTGTTTTTTCCTTTAATTCCGCGAGTTTAGAGAAATGGCGCTATTTTTGTGAAAATTATTATAAATTACATTTTTTTATTTATACATTTATTGCAGTTCTTACATTGTTTTAAATTACATTTATTATTAATTTTATTGTTTATTCATTCAGTTATTTATTTATTTTCCTATACATATATACCAGGGGATCGAACAGAACATACTTCCCTTGTTTACAGAACTTACAAGGAAATTTTCCATTAGCGCATACTCAGAAAAATTTGAAAAAATTACAGAATGCTCTTGTAATGAGGATATATATTATTATAAAAATATTTCCGGCGGAACCTTGATATAGCGTACCTTAAAAAAACAATGAAAATTTTGTTTTCTTGGCGATTTATCTCTGGTTGTTGACACAATGAAATAAAAAAAAAATCGCTTTTATGATAAATACTCTTTTTAGAAAAACTTTTTCTGACTAGTTTAAGTAACTTTAACTTTCATAAATACACTTTTACAACTACGGTTTTGCCCTACCCATTCATATGTATATATAATGAAATTTAACTATTGTTTAGCGACGGTTTAGAACAAAATTCAAATTGATTAAAATTGCTTCAAACTCATGCAAAGTCGAAATGTATAATGAGAGCGTTCTTAATCGGGCAGTTACTTGTTTGTAAATTACACATAAACTTATCCAGCTGATGAAACAGTGTAAAATTAAATAACTTCAGCGACACGCATTTTGTAATAAAAATAATGAGCTAATAAAAAAAATAATAAACTATTTCATTATTTAAGTTTAAATTAATTAAGTAACGCGCATTCGTATAATCATTTAACAAGTAATTTTCAGATGCATAAAATAGTTTGCGTTTAGTGGGGAAAAGTGTTGCTCGCCACATTGCGTGACGCGTTCCCCTTTTCGCACCAAATATTCGAAAGTATTTTATATTTTTACAGACATTCTATTGGAATTTTGGAGCTACATTTGACTGATCTTTTATTATATATATAAGTAGTTTCATTATCATTTTTTTCAAAATATTCTGCGTATGAGCTTAACCCTTAACTGCGGTGACAAAAATCGTCGCATAACTATAATTGTCAGCGGTCTGTCAGACCGCTTAATCTAAAGATGAATAAAATGCTACATTAACTCTTTATGTACTGAATTATGAATTCATGAAAATTTTATCTTCTAAAGCATTTTTCGGAAATTTTTGAAACACATTAGAAGATTTACATAATCATTTGATAAATTTTAGAAAGCTTGAAGGATTTAGAAGGATTAATTAAATTTGAATTTATGGGGATTTTGTGCTATATTTATAATCCCACTCAAATTTTTTATTTTAATTATTTTTCTTATTATTTTGTAGAATTATGAAATGTACAAATATAATGTTCTTACAGTGGAAATATAGAAATATTTCCGAATTGAAAAATTCCCCCCTCCCCCTCTAGCGCCAAGAAATCTGAAAAAATGCAAAAGCAAAAGAAATCATCCGTTTAAAAATATTTTTGTTTTGTGTAGCCAATAATGCTTTTGGAACAGGATAAAGTAATGCATCTGTAACTCATTCTAACCTGTATTACTACTAATCGATGTATTAAATTAATTTTATAACAAGTTATTTTAATGGTACTTCGTCAGTAGATAAAGCGTTAACTCTCAAAATACTATTTCTGGTTCATACCATGGTTACGGACGTAACAAACAAAAACTTTAAAGCTTCATAAGTAATGTAAAAAAAATACTTATTACTTGGATTATTTTATATTTAAGCACGGTCCAAGGATTGTAAAGAGAATATTAAATTTTAAAATCTGAATAATGTTCCCATAATTTTTGAAAAAATAAAATATTGGTGTTACGGACGTAATTCACAAAACAGTCAAAACTGCATATAGTTGCAGTTATTGTCATAATCCTGTGAATTTTAAGGAAGAATGTTTAATTTTTTCTTCAATAATTCATTATTAGGATATTAGCTATTGGAAACTGCAATTGTGAAAACATTAAAATAATTATTAATTAATACATGGGATAATTAAATTGTTACAGACGTAACATTTGCCTGTTACGGACGTAACAATTCAATGCACCAAAATTTATTTATGAATTCTAATTCATTTATAATATATTCCCTAATTTCTTTTATAAATTTTAAAAATAGAATATTCAAATACAAAAGCTAGCCTAATTACAACTTCTACAAATAATTTTTGAAATGACAATAACTTGTTAAACTTCACCATAATTTAAGTGAAATGTTCTCAATCTCTTCACTCTCACCTTTTTAGTGCTAATACTTTTATTTAATTTACTTTTTATACTTAAACTGCATGTTTTCAGAAAATTCACATTCTAAGCTATAAAAAATGTATTACATGACTTTATAAATTAAATATTATTTGTTTTATAAATAAAAAAAAATTTGTACTTTGGTTTCACTTTCCATGGAATGACCCTTCTGTACTAAATTTTATGATTAAATGATTATGATTAAATTTCAGCTATTCAAAAGTTTCTAGTAATAGTAATAGGGCTCCAAAGAAAACAAATTTTAACCAGTATCTATAGTTAAACTAAAAATTACAAGTTAAACTGTGAAAATTGAAAAACTCAGCGGTCTATGAGACCGCTAACAGCAGATAATGGTTAACCTTTAACTGATGTTACCGGTCTCACAGACCGGTATTTATTTTCAATTTTCTTAATTTAACTCGCAAATTTCAGTTTTTCTACAAACACTACTGAAATTTTGTTTCGTTTGGAACTTTAGTACTAACACCAGAGACTTTTGAATAGGTGAATTTTAATTATAACACTCCTGTACAAAAAGTTTGGTACAAAAACAACATCCTATGTGTTAATCGCGGCTTTTATTCATCTTTCTATGGAGCGGTCTCACAGACCGCTTCACACTAATTATGTGACAATTTCTGTGATATCAGTTAAATGTTAAAGAGACCTTCCTTATTAAATGAAAGTCGTTTTAATTGAAACAATAGGTTTTCGTATTTAATATATTTTCACAGATTTCCCACGAACTGCATCAAAAAACATATTTAGACGAATGATATTAATTATGTATCAAAAAATGGAGAAAGAAAATTAGCTAAAATGCACACCACAATTCAAAATACAGACTATAAAATGCTTTCACAATTCAGAAAGAAAAAAAATAGCAATTTAACAAATTACAACGACCATTTGGAAAATGATTTTTTCAAAGACTAAATTTTAAGACAAAAAATCGCACGGAGTTGATCCTACATTACGTACGACATGGATTAAACTAAACATTCCTGGAACCATCGTGAACAAATTTTAAAAGAAATTTCAGTTTTAGAATTTTCGGTACTGTAAATTTTTAAACTTCTACGGAGCTGGTCATACATTACGTACGCCATGAATTAAACATTAATAGTGTTATTACACGTAAAAATTGCAAGATTTCCTGAAACTTGCGTATTATCCAAGCATTTCATTGGCTGTTCGGGAAAAGGCTTTTCTATCATCAGATTCCAAGAAATCTGACTACCAATTTTAAATGAAATTTCATTCTTAAACTTCTAAACATCCGACAATATTACTTTTTACACCGTCGGATAGAGAAATAAATGTACTTTTAAATACAATTTGTTTGAAAACTGTATCTCAATTTGTTTCTGATTTACAATTTTTTTTTATAGTTTTTATTACTTTTTTGTCATAGTGGCAACACTCTGTTGTCCATCGGTGTTGAAGCCAAAGGGAAATACAGATTACTGTATACCAATCAGATAACGAATAAATTGCGGATTAAACCAATGAAAACGTTCAGATATGCTTTTCATTTGCTACCCTGACGAGAACAATAACCATTTTTCCAAATGGTTAAAAAAATAAGGATTACTATACTTAGAATAATCTACGCGCTTGTCTCTGATCTGGCAGGTAAACTAGCATACAATTGATTGTTGCATCAAGCACTAATAGGCCCTTCTTATGGGGATTGGTCTGTCATATCTAAAATTACCCTCGCTAATTTTAAATTAATAGGCGCGTAATGCATTCGTATTTTTAAAATATCTTCTATAAAATTAATATTTTTAACTTCTGTTTTCTTAAAGCTTCTCTCTTTTTTTCTCAGTTTCAAAATATTTCTAAAATATATACCTAATTTTTAATTTTAAAATCTGAAGCTAAACTAAATAAGAGTTTAACAGTTCAAACAAAATTAAATATATGATACTTTAGAAGTATTTTGATAACTCAGAAAAAGTTGACATACTTCAAGAAAAAAAGAAGTCAAATACACTAATTTTCTAAGGAGGTATTTTAAAACAATGGAAGCCTCACACACCCTTAGGTTTAATATTAGCGAGAGGAATTTGTGATCTCACCGAAAAATACCTTTAACTTATTTATGCCTAGCGTCCCATTTTTTGGACGTTTCGAATTTTAATAAATTTTTGTAATTTTCTTCTTCTTTACAACATGAAAACTGTATGAAGTAATTGTCTATAAATGTCTTTATCTATTACCGAGAGATGGCAGCATAAGATTTATATTTATTTGCTTAAATGAAGGCCTTTTTTTCGGTGTTTATAGATTTTTCATTTTTCAAGGCCCCACCAGTGGCCGAGAGGTTCTGCTCTCGAAGCTGGTAGACGGGAGGTGCTGGGTTCGATCCCAATCGCGCCCGTCGGCCTAATCGTTCGGAGTTTTCGTGGTTTTCTTCGAACCTTGGTTCTCCAAGCGTTAATGCGGATTAGGTTCCCTTAGAAAGACCTCCACGGAAGGCACTCCCCCCCCCCTCTTAGGGCCTATATCCCACGTGCAGATAATTGGCCGACATAAATACAACCAACCATTTTTCAAGATAGAGAAATGTAAAATGTAAGTTTATTTGTATTTTTATTTTTGCATCAAAGATCCAAATAAATAAGTCATAATCTTATCTTATTGACTTCCTTGAAATGTGTATTTTTTAAAATTGGGAAATTATATGTTCAAGCCTATTTTTTATGCGTGTTTGTAACGTACAGTCGTGGAAAAAAAAAGTAAACACCCCTACTAACTCCACAACAAATTATCGTAGAAGAAAGTTACTGGTACCGAACGATTTTAAATAAAGTCTACTTTTAAATGATGTATATAAAATTTGCTTAGGGGGCCATCTACATATTAAAACGAACCATAACTTCATTTTTTTTCAATGGCAATACCCAATTCTGACAGCATAAATGAACTCTACACCCTTCAAATAGCCTAAAAACAAATTTTTATGCAATTCGTACCATAAGTTTCCGAGAAATTAATTATTTTAAAACGAGCGTATTTTAAGGGCTGTATCCAAATTGAAGTTGGGTTCTCGATTGCTAACCGAGAGAGCCGCCTTCTTGATCAAGGCACCTTAAGTAGTCAATGAAGTCTGTTAGATAACAAGGCAGCAGAAGAAATTTCAAAATATCTACTCACTTCAATCATAGACGGCCCCTTAAACCATCATTTTGCCGTTTTTTAAGCATAATTTGAAAACTACTTGGAAGAAAAATGTGAAATTTGGGATTTTCATAAAGCAGGACTTAATAAATCTAAATCCATCAAAAAAATTGTAGGTTGCAATTCATAATTTTTTCGAATATTAATTTCATAATTCATAATTCATATCATAAAATTATAAAAATTGCAAATTCAGCGTATTTATGTTTGGGCACATTAGTTTTATTTCTAAACAAAAAATTAGCACATTAGGAGCATAATTTCAGAAGATATAAATAAAAATATGAAAATGTAATTTAACATTAGAAGCACTAAATTTTGAATGTTTATAATTCAAAAACTTATCATTCAAATGACTTGAAATTTGGTGTCTAGGCATATTTTGAACCGAAGATTTGAAATATATCGTTAAATTTGAGTATTGCCATTGAAAAAAAATGAGGTTTGGGTTCGTTTTAATATGTAGATGACCCCTAAGCAAATTTTATATACGTCATTTAAAAGTAGACTTTATTTCAAATCGTTTGGTACCAGTAACTTCCGTCTACGATAATTTGTTGAAGAGTTAGTAGGGGGTGTTTACTTTTTTTTTCCACGACTGTACAAAATAAAGGGCGCTAGGCCAAAAAAAAAAGTACAAAATTGAATTTTGAGCCCCGGACCCCTTTAACATCAACTTTTAAAATCAAATTACTATTAAAAAATGTAATGTAAACATACCTAAATTAGAAAGCTATAAATCAAATGCTTTTGTAACTTTTTCTTTTTGAATTTGGTGCTTCCGCTCACAGACTTGTAAAGAAATATCAGTTGAACTTTTTTTTTACAAGAATAACGTTGGTTTTCTAAAACCTTTTAACGCTGAAACAGTGAGAAACGTAGTATAAACATATGGAATTAATTAAATGAGTCTGAAAAAGAATGGTAAGTTTTATAAAATACAAATGACATCAATACTAATATTACCCTACCATAGCCAACAAGAAATACATAAGATTGAGGTTTGTTTTCAGCTTCTGTTTTTGAATAGTATTAGACGCTACTGCTTGTCACTGTTTTTAGCCTATTTTCGGGAGAAAATGACTTCCTTTCAGTTATTTTCTTAGTCAAACGCCTCAGTTAACAATTCACGATGTTCAAAATGTTTGCTACGATTTTTAAAAGCTTTAAAAAAATCTGGTTTCACATCAGGATCAAGCTGAAATTTACAAGCATAGTTTATTCATGAAAAAAAAAAAAACCACACAAATCATTGTAAAAGTGCAATTTTAACAAATTTCTAAATTGTTAAAATGACTGAGATAATTTAATTTGGTCACTCTACTTTCACATCAACCTGTAGATTTTTAAAAAATTATGCTTGAAAAATATTTAATAAATCAGTAAATAGATTTACTGTTTTAAAAAAAAATACTTTATAATGTATTTTTTATTCTATTTAATTGCGTAACAATATAAACTATGCGATATTTTGAGGTGAATATACGCACAGCTTAATTTTGTGTTCCATTGTTATAACACTCATACAGTTGTAACCACATTGTTGCCATCATCATTATGACGTTAGCGTTACCTTATGGCACATTTTTATTTTATTGGGTAGAAATATAATACATATAGGATGAATCCCCAGTAACTGATACCTTAAAGATTCTTTCTTATTCAAATCATTATTACAAAGTTTTAAATCAATCTTATACTTATTTTTCTTATTGAAAGGATAGTAAAGGTACATTAAAAAATTACTGTTGAAAAAATTTTGAAAATTTATACATTATATTATTTAAAAATTATTTTTTTTTCTTACACATGCTCAAAAACTCCAGTAACTGACGCCAACCCTATTTTGTAAAACCAGTAACTGACACAAGGAGAAACAGTGTCTGACACTTTTTTTGCAAAGATAAAAAAAAAAATAGTTGTTTTATATTTCTAGGAATCTATGCTTTAAAAATACTTTAATCATTATTATAAAAACAATATTCTTAGACTTCTTTTATATATGATATCATGCTATACATGCATGTGTCCTTTTTTCAGGTTTTAAATTATTAGTAACGTAGATATCAAATAACTGGCATTTATGAACCAGTAACTGACAAGTAGTTTCAGACACTGGTAGAACAACTTAAATTTTAATGATGTTGACTACAAGATAAATTTAATTTATTGTTATGTTTTTTAAACAGTTCAAATAATAGATTTAAGATTTTTAAAATAAAATCCATAATTGACAACGCTGTCGGAGGCTTGAGAAATGAAATTCCTGGAACTAATAACTGTCACTCCCCATTAAGATGAATTAAATAACAATAAACTATTAATCATGGACTTAGTGTATCAGAGACATCTTTTAACTAATTTCCACAAGTATAATTTTAAGAAAAAGTTTAGGATGATTAGGAAACAGATTTAAAAAAAGCGCTACTTTAATTTTAGAAAGGGCTCAAAATGGCATTTTTTGTGTCTTCAAAAGTTCCCTTGCTCACTGAATATGTTTCTTGGCCTAATAGTGGATAATAAATTACTCAAAAATAAAAATAAGTGTCTAAGTCCACGGTCAGCAACTGGCGGACCGCGGAAGGTCCAAGCCTGGATCGCCGAAAAAGATATTTCAAATGAAGAATTTATTCATTTTCCTACAATTCTTGAATAAAAAAAATAATAATTCCGAAACACACACTGCAGTGTTCCTGCAAAAGAATTTGAAGCAAGATTCCAAGGCTTTGCAGAGATAGGTAAGTTGTCTCAATTCCTTAAATCACCTTATGAAGTTGTTCCAGCTGCAAAGTGGACTGATGTGACTGTGAAGTTGTCTTGTCTTGAAAACATTTACTTCAAATGGAGATATTTGACTTACAAGAAGATATTTCCTTGCAAATTTATAAAACTGGGTGCCCTGAAGAATTTTTGGGTAGACATGTTTAAGAAAAGTCAGAAGATTGCAAAAAATTAGCTATTAACTTGGCTGCTATGTTTAGCTCCACATATACAGTGTGTCCATAATTAAACGACCCTACTTTAAGGGGTCTCAGGACTCTTAAAGCCTTAAAATTTTAGAAATTTTAATTTTTTTAGATGTTAAACTCATATCTTTTCTGAACATTTTGATATAATTGTTTCTTTGAAATTCCTATTAGAACTGAAGTTATGGCTTTTACATTTATACACGTTCAATAGCTGAAGCGTCGTTTCGGAAACTTTTAAGCCATTTTTCTCCAAATGACATTTTTGGGCATTACGCGCACGATATCTCAAAAACTTATGAATATTTTTTCATGAAATTTTCCAAACATATGTTTCATGTTAGTTTCTATAAACTGAACCTAAAATTTCCTTTTTATTGTTCAAAACAATATTTTTTTAGGTGATTATACTGTTGAAATTTTCTTAATTTTGCATTAGCTAAATACAACTTTGTATTAAAAATATAAAAAAGCTTTAAATACAAATTTATTTAGGTTCAGGATAATTATTATAATCTGGTGTATAAGTAGGCACCAAAATTTTCATTCTAGTTGCAATACTTATTTCGTAATCGTGAGCGTAAGCTGTTATGCCTATTTTTTGCTCGTCAAATGTCTAACAGTTTGGAGCCCCATGTAAATGCTAATTCTGCATATTATAATTTTTTAAATACATGAAATGAAAGAACATACTTATATATTTTATTCCAATTAAAATTGTGTCTTAAAATCAAATACATTTTAAGATATTAAATGTTGAAAATGGTCTTTTTTTTTCATTTTTTCCAATTTTAAGAGTCCTGAGACCCCTTAAAGTTGTCTACATACAAAATTATTGTTCATAAAATTGTAAAATTTTGTTTAAGGCATAATAAAGGGATGGGAATTTGTTTAAGCTATAAAAAAAAGTATATGAAGACAGTTCAAAATTTCGTCACCAGAGGGCGATTTAAAAAAAATTATACATTTAGCATTACGATAGTTTAGAAATTTTATTTATTAACTTAAGCTTATTCTAAAGACAGCTTTTCACGACATGTTCCTAGCATTTCCCAGAACACACTGCGGTGAACTGTGGAACATGCTATCTTACGATTCCAGATGGCATCTGAAAAGGATGAAAGTCATGCAGAACACGTTTGGTTATAACAAAATTTGTTATACTATCGTAAATGTATGCTAAATGTGTAATTCGTTAAAAAACGACCTCCTTATTTTTTTTTTCGCTCAAACAAATTACCATACTTTTATTATGTCCTTCAAAAATTTTTACAACATTCTGAACAATAGTTTCATCTGTAGACGACTTTAAAATAGGGTCGATTAATTATGAACATGCTGTAAATAAAATTTCTAAACTAACGTATTGCTAAATATGTAATTTATTAAAAATCGCCCTCGGGTGACGAAATTTCGAACTATTTTTATTTATATATTTTTTAGCTTAAACAAATTCCCATCTTTTTATTATGTCTTTCACATAATTTCACAGCTTTATGAACAATAGTTTTGTCTGTAAACAACTTTAAAGTTGGGTCGTTTAATTATGGATACCCTGTATAGGTGAAAGAACTTTCTTCAAAATGAATTTTTTGAAGAACAAATATCTTTCGAGATTAACAGACGCCGACCTTGAAAACACTCTTCGCATTAGCTGTTAACCACGTGAATCAAACTATAGAAAAGACAGGCTCAAGACCGCAAGTGTATTTTTTTAAATTAATTTTCCAACGAATACCTGCCTCTTCTATTTTATTATGTGTATGTAAAAATTTTCAGAACGTATAGCTATGTATGTAGTAATTTTTCAGAACGAATACCTGATAGTCCAAGAGCCGACAGCACAAAAACCTATGTTATCAAGCACAAGAAAAAAAACCTTTATTTTATGGAAGAGTAGACGTAGGAGAATCTAATGATCCATGTCTGCCGCAAGAGAAGTGGTGCATAAGCCAAAAATTAATACCACCAGTGGTTGACTCGTAGGTTTATCATTGTGTTTGTCCTACAAACAAAGGTATGAAAACATAGAGGACTGGGAGCGGGAAAACACAATGATAAACCTACGAGTGAACCACTGGTGGTATTAATTTTTAGCTTATGCACCACTTCACTTCCGACAGAAATGGATCATTAGATTTCCTACTTCTACTCTTCCATAAAATAAAGGTTTTTTTTGTGCTTGATAACATAGGTTTTTGTGCTGTCGGCTCTTGCATTATGACTTCTATTTTCTATTAGATGTATGTGCATGTAAAAATAACTATTTAAAAGTAATAAATACTTATATTACTTATGGGTTTTTTTTCTCTAGATGTCGGCAAAATTTTACAATAAAAAAGTATTCGGACCCCTCTTAAAATTACTCGTCGACCCCTGGTCTAAGTTATCACTAGGACACAACCACTTTGCAGAATTTTACAAGAAAATGCTTTTTTGTAATGAAGAGTCAGTTACTGATTAGGTGTCACTAACCGAGGTTTTCACTCTATATTTATCTGCGTTTAAAGCACTTGTGAATTTACTTATTAGCGAATTGATTCAAATATGTTTAAAGCGTATTTTGCGTGTTATAAAAATGTACTATTTCCTCTTCCTCAATTTAATTTAGTTTATTATCACGTGATGTAATAATATTGCGCCTTTCATTTTTGAAAATCATACGATGAAATGCCGAGATTGTATTGTGGTCACCATTTAAAGACTAACTCAAACGAAATCAAGTGGGTTTGTCACTAAGAATATTCTGTAATATTTGTTGTTGTTGTTTTAATATAGGTGCTTGTGTGATTTTATTTTCAAACTTTAATGATACCTAAAAAAACAGAAGGAAAAAATATAGAGAATATTTCCATTGACTGTTGTCTGGAATTAACGGAAAGAACTTTTCATGGAAATAAAGCAAAATTGAATTTTCTAAGGAACATATTATATCTGTATATCACAAGAAACATTATTATTCGAAAAACGGAACTATTTTTTTTAAAACTTAGCAAAATGTTTGCAAACGTAAGAATAAAAAATATTTTTGCCAACTTCAGATTATTATTTTATGTGATTATTTTACACTTTTTTCTCTCTAATAGACAGGGAGGCGACTGTACAATCCATCAAATCATCGAGTTGTCAGTTGAAATTCCAGGATTAGTTAAAATTTTATTAACATATTAAAATGCAACTGACCTGCCAAGCCATATCTTGGTGGAAAGTACCTGAAAAACCCTATTTTAGTGGTTGACTGGTAGGTTTATCATTGTGCTTTCCTGCTCCCAGTCTTGCATGTTTTCATACCTTTGGGTGCAGGAAAATACAATGATAAACCTACCAACCAACCACTAAAATTGGGTCTGCAAGTGGTTTCCACCATTCCACCCTTTTCTGTTTCCTTTCTATTTGCATAATTTTTTCTTTTTATATATTTATTTTCTTTTTGTATACTTTTGTCCACCAAAGTATACTCTATCACTGTTATATGCTGATTGTATGCTCTCGAAACGACCGTCTAGACGGGCAAACCCGGTTAGCAGTAATAATAATAATAATAATAATAATTTTAAATAGTTCGTAGATCTGAATTCGGGCCAAGGTTAATTACTTTAGCCTTTTTTTTTTAATCTCTAATCGAAAGTATTAAAAAGACATTAACATTAACATAAAACATTGTTGTAAAAATGCTAAACTCTAATTACTTTTCCGAACAGATAAAAAGATAATGATTATAAATAGCAATATTTTGCTAATTTAAAAGCAATTTTATAAACAATCATCATAAATGCTTAATAAAAATGCCCTCATTACTTCTCTGCAAAACATCTTTTCATACCTTTCCTAATCAACGGTTTAATTTTCCACCGATAATAAAAAGAGAGTCGAACAAAACCATTTAAACATCACCCTCTAAAACTAGTTTTACGACCAGGAGAGTACCTCTGCAGTAAAGTCATAATATCCGCTAACGCTGATAGCGCCGGAACTACGAAGCTGGGGGAAAATACATGGAAGAAGGGGAAAAAAAGAGTCAGCGTCCTCTAATAATTTTCTTCCCTAATGTAATAATCTCTTCGTAACTGTCACTTTTAATGACTTTGTACGCTGGAGCTTCATCTCAGTGACTCAGTGTTTTACAAGATATTAAATGCACCCTGTTTTCTGCGAATTCATTCGTTTAATTGCTGATATTAAAAAAAATTCTAGTAAAAATTAGATATTAGTGAATTTTTCGAAGTTAATAATATTAATAGATTTAATATTGAACCCATGCATGATTCTGTGTTTGAATACAATTCGAAATAACACTGCATTTTTTATTTTGTAGAATTAAGGCACATATACTTTTTATTATGTAAATAACAACAAAAGTTATTTAAGTAATAAATATTATTTTTGGTTTTTCCTGCTATTTTCAATTAGATTTACAATTTGAAAACAAATTTTCATACAATTTAGGCGTATGATTTCTGTTAAATCAAATTTAGAATTCTTTTGTGCTTAAAAAATTGTTTTACAAATTAAAGCATTTCGACAGCTTTTTAACATATTACTGCTGTTTTAACAATGTTATTATATCCTAAAATTAAAACAACTATGCTAATATGAAAACCAGGGATTTTTGTTCTGTTTAACGCATAGTTTATATTTTAACAACATATAAGTTAATATATATAGGTATTTATGTAAGTGCCACGCGCCGGACATTTTTTACTTTTTTCATGTATTGGCCCTGAAAAGGGCAGATTACTTAGGTCTAGGACTTAAAATGTGAAGATTTTTAAACCTATTAACCCTTTCAAGGGCGGTGGTCCATTTTTGAACCACCTAATTTTAATCCCTAAATGCCACATTGGCACCAGAATAATGGAACGAAAAATTTCCTTTTATTAAATACGTGAACAAAAGCTTTTGCTTATTTTGAAATAAATTTGCTTGTAAATTCTGGTGTCATTCACTCATTTCAGTATTTTGCGAATAGAAGTACCTTGCACCTGAAAGGGTTAAAAACTGGCAGCTTATTTAAAAGGAAGATCTCCATACGGGCATACTCAGAATATTTTGAAAAATACTAATTAAACTACTTATGTATGTAATAAAGGATCAGTCAAATTTAGCGGCAAATTCCAATAGAAAGACTGTAAAAAAAAAAAAAAAAATTACTGTCGAGTATTTGGCGTGAAAAGACGAAAGCGTCACGCGATTTGGCGAGCAGCACTTTTCCTTTTCAAAAGCAAACGATTTTAATGTAACTGAAAATTGTTTGTTAATAGATTTTTAAAATGCGTGTAAATGGTATTTAATGAATTTAAACTGAAACAATGAGAGAATTTAATATGTATATACATTTATATATATTGTATTACATATATATATATATTGCTTGTTGTTTCAGTTATTTATCACTGAAAAAAATATTTTTATATATAAAAAAAATCATATTGAAAAAATTATTTTCATACATTTAGGCGTATTTAAAAATAAAAGCCAGATGAAACATGCTTCAGTTATACATGTCAATATCTAAGAAGTCGTTCCCATAGCAACAAAATTGAATCGACAATGCTCAATTGGACTTAATTTTGAGTTTGAAACTATTTTAATTAATTTAAATTTTGAATTTCATTTTAAATCGTAATTTTTTATATTTAAATTTCGATATAAATACATATAAATGTCGATGTGATAAAATTATAGTTAAAACAATCTAGAACTGACAAAACTAAAGTTATTTAAATTAAATTTATTTAAACAAGTTCAACATGAAAAATTTTTTCCTTAAAGTGTATTTGATATAAAAAAATATTTTTTGAAATTGTATTCCATCGCCAACCGATAAAAAAATCGCCAAATAACGAAATTTTCATTATTTTTTACGGACGCTCTGTCGAGGTTCCTCGGATTTTTTATTTATTTATTTTTTTTTAAATATGTATATTCTCATGATAAGAACATTCTGTATTTTTTTTTCAGATTTTTCGGAGTACGTCCGGTAAGAACTTCCTTGTTAGGTCTAGGTTTTTAAAAGTCGAGATTTTTAAACTTATTAAAGTGTCATTCCATATCACGTGTGGGACAACTTTTCTACATATTGCAGTTGTTTTAACAATGATATTGCATCCTCAAATTAAAACAACTATGGTAATATGAATATGTATAATTTTTTGCTATTTTTAATGTATAATTTATATTCTAACATCTTATAAGGTAATAAATATAGGCATTTATGTAAGTGCCACGTGCAGAACATTTTATGCGTTCTCACGGAATGACCCATTTATTTAATTTTAAATATTAGCACATTCTAAGAAAATACATGGAGTAATTATAAGAAAATACTGCAATCTTTTATTTTATAAAATTAACACACTATATTAGCAATATATAAATAATGAGTATTATTTTTCATTTATTCTACATTCATAAGAAGAAATGTTGGTCTAACGCAAATTTTCGACTTCCTTTTTGTTTATGGATTTTACAAGATTTAGGGTAAGCTGCGTACTATTTGACTATTTTTGATGTATGCTTGTTTGTCTCTGATTTATACAATTTTTGTGGCACTGTAACTCAAGAAATAATAAAGGAGATTACACGAAATTCCATATTTGTTCGACCAGGATGACAATTAGTGCTGGTTAGATTTTGAAGTGTATCGCCCGAGAGGCGGCCTGCTATGAAGTGATTTTCAGAATTTGCTTTATAGCTATATCTCGGCAATTTCTATATGAAAACACGCAATATCTAAGATATTATATAATAAAAAACTTTGTAATTCAATTTTAGATTTGATTACTCATAATCAGAAATGACATTAAGTAATGGAATTAAATAAATTCCAGATATATTATGGAGTACTTAAGTTAAATTTCAGAAAAGTTTTCGATTAATAGCATTAATTTTTTAAATACGAAATAATCTAAAACAATACAAATATTTTCGAAATAAAATTATGTTTTCTGCGTAATCAAGTCAAAGTAAATAAGGTTTTAAGTGATTAATTAATGGAAGTTAGAATTGAGGAAGTTACTATTAATTTTGATTGTTCTAAAGATAAAGTTAAAAAAAATATATAAAAAAATGAAAGTATTTTTGCATTACTTTAATTTTGGATCAGACGACATTTGTAATGAGTACAAACATATAAATCTCGTAGATGGCAGAAATGTTATCGAGTAATTAAATAAAATATATGCAAGACATAGTGTCGAGTATTTAAATAAGTATCAGAATTTCTTTGAAATACGATCAAGGTAATTTAATTATTCTTAAATATTAAACAGTGAAAAATATAAATATTTGTGTATTTAAATTCTGTTTTCCATCTAAGCAATTAAAAATAAACAAATCAAGTTTTAAGTGATTAATTAATACAAATCTGAATTGAGGAAAGTATTGTTAATTTCGGTTCATGTAAATCTAAAGCTTAAAAAAAAGGGTGTCAGAAAATGAAAGAGTTTCTACAAAGATCTTTGGAGGGAGATAATGACATTTGTAACGAGAAAAAATATATGAATCTCGCAGATACCAGAAGTGCTTTCGAGTAATCGTTTTAAATAAATGCCAGAAATGCTGTCGAGTAATTAAATTAAGTAAATGAGTAATTCTTAAATACAAATAATAAAAATCTATAAAACTACGATGATATCTAGGCTAATGAATACCTCAGATAACGAATGCTTCGGTTTAGGAAATAATATTTATCGTTCTTCTGCACTGTAAAAAAAAAAAAAAAAAAAAAAAAATATGTCATTCTACAGATGAAAAGTTACAGAAATCTGTATACTTACTAAATTTTTATCTGCACACTGTATAAAAAAAAGATGAAAATCTACAAAACTAATTTTTGTAAAGCTACAGAAATATGTATCTTTACAAAAGAATCTACTAAAATTACGGCAATCTTACTAAAATTTTATCTGTAACCCGGGTTACAGTTACATAAAAAGTTCTAGCCATCCCAGTTTCCTAAAAAAAAAAAATTAGTACATATTTTTTGATTTACAGTGCAAAAGTATACCTGTTACATGAATTTTTGTTGTTGTCGCTACACAAAAACTTCTAGGCATCCCGGTTTCCTATAAAAGTCTCAGTAACTTTACAGATTTTTTTTACAGTGTGGGAATTCACGTTTTGGTTAACGACAAATTCGGATAATGAATTTGATTCCGTAATGAATTACCTTCGTTAACCGAGATATTAGTGTATCTTGGAATATGAATTATTTTTCCTGCTAACATATAAGCAATCAAAGTAACAATAATAAGTAAATTTTGAAGTGATTAATTGATACAATGTTTGAACTGAATAACTGGGAATTCACATTTAGATTAACGAAGAATTCGGCAAACGAATGTGATTTTGTAATGCATTATATTCGTTACTGTACTGTGTAATATGAATAGTGTTTTTCTGCTAGCATCTAAACAATTAAAAATAAATAAATAAATTGTGAAGTGATTCATTCATACAACTTTGAATTGAATACCTGGGAATTCACGTTTTGGTTAATGAAGAAATTGGCTAACGAGTGTGATTCCTTAATGAATTATCTTTGTTAGCCGATGTACAACTGTATTGTGGAATATAAATTATGTGGTCCTACTAACATCTGAGCAATTATTAATAAAAAATAAAGTTTGAAGTGATTAATTCATATAAATATGAATTGAAGAATATATTGTTAATTCCCGTTGTTGTAAATTTAAAGCTTCTAAGAATTGATATAAAATGGAAGCATTGTTGCGCTGGGAAGAGAAGGGAAAAATAACTTTTTATATAGCTAAAAAACTTTTCTTTTTTTAAATTCTGTATAGCACTTACTTGATATATTTTATTAACACAATTTCTTTATCAAAATATAATTATTTGACTTGGGAGGGGGGAAGGCGGAAGATAATAGCTATGCATTTGTAATGAGATAAAACATATAAATGTGATGCTAGAAACGTTGTTGACTAATTAAATTAAATAAAACACAGAAATATTTCCCAGTAATAAGATTAAGTAATTTAATTGTTCTTAAATTCTAAATAATGAAAAACAATACAAACATTGTGAATTTTAAATTGTATGTTCCGTCAAATATCTGAAGAATTATAAATAAATAAATAAAGTTTGGAATAATTATTTCATACACATCTGAATGAGAAAAGGCATTGTTAATTTTAGTTGCTCTAACTTTAAAGCTTTCAAAAATTGACAGGAAAAAAAGTATTTTTCCACTAATTTTTAGGCAGAGAAAATAACATTTGTAATGAGAAAAACAATATAAATCTTGTTAATGCCAAAAGTATTGTAGAGTAATAAAATTATAAAAATGTTAGAAACATTATTGAGTGATACGATTAGGTAATTTAATAATTATCTATATAATAAAATCCTAAGTCATGTGACTGTCATCAACAGTTCCGGGTTGACTGCTTCACTTTTTGTATGCCAAGCGGCCAATTTGGTAATTTAATGTTAGCCGGGAGCAGGCGATAATCTATATAATAAAATTCTAAGTCATGTGACTGTCATCAACAGTTCCGGGTTGACCGCTTCACTTTTTGTATGCCAAGCGGCCAATTTGGTAATTTAATGTTAGCCGGGAGCAGGCGATAAATCGCCAAATATTGTAAATATCATGTCTTCAGTATTATAATAGTCCATTTCATGCGACTGTCATAAACAATTTTTCACGTGGTAAATTAAAACAAAGCTTTGATATTGAAATTAAATGTCATGGTTTATGGTACTATTTATTACTTTTTTTTTTTTAAGCAACAATTGAGAGTTTTTAAAATTTTAAGTATTTCAGTTATAAATTAATTTTAAAGCATTTTAAATAAAAAGAGTGAAAGTACTATATTTTAAATGAAATACGAAAAAATACGACGGGAACAATGTTTGGCGATTTATCACTTGCGCCCGGCTAACATAAAAATACCGAGTTCAGGATTTCTGTATCAGAATCTTCGGATTTGGCGAAGGATTGAGCAAGTAAATTAAATTATGCATAAAAGTAACGTGATACAATGCTTAGCATAATTTGAAGGGCGACCAAACTGGTCGCCAAGGGCGGCTAGTTGAATAACAAAAGCACAATAAAGCACAATAATTAATGCAGGATTTAAGTTATGTGTTATTTCTGGCATGTAAGCAATAAAAAATGAATAAGTAAAGTTTGAATTGATTAATTTAGAACTAACTGAAGAAAATTTTGATGATTTTGGTTGTTGTAAATATAAATTTTCAAAAAAATCTATAGAAAATGATATAATTTTTGGAGAGAGAAAGTGGAATTTGTAATTAGAACAAACATATAAATATCGTAAGAGTCATACGTTTCCATGATTGATTAAACTAAATAAATGCCATAAATATTGTCAAGGTACTTGGTTAAGTAATTAAATTATTCTTAAATACTAAATAATAAAATAAAAAATATAAGTACTCTGTAATTTAAAATAAGAGCTCCTTCTGATGACTAAGGAATTAAAGAAAATAAATAAAGTTTGAAGTGACTAATTAATACAAATCTGAATTAATTAAATAAATGCCAGAAATGTTGTTGAATAACTGAAAGAAACAATTAAATTATTCTTGAATACTTAATAACGAAAAACAAAATACAAGTACTATCGAATTTAAATTTAGTATTTCTTATAATATTTAGGCAGCAAAATATGAGTATGGTTTGACGTGATTAAATGATACTCATTTAAATTAAAGGAAATATTGTTAGTGGCTTGTTTTAAATCAAAAACTTCGAAAATTTGTCGTAAAATTAAAGCATTTTTGTACTGATTTTTGGAAGGAGAAAATGACTTTTGTAATGCGGATATTTATATAAATCTGATAAATTCCAAAAAAATTAACGAATAATTAAATTAAATCAATGCTAGAAATGTTGTCGAGTATACTGTACAAAAAATCTATTGATTTTACAAGAAAAGAAAAAAAACTGTCAACAAAGACGCCAATAAAAAACCTGTTATCAAACTAATCTGCATTCATTACGAACTTTCTGTTATTTTAAAGGATTTTCCCTATAAGTTTGTTATAAATACAGATTATTTCTGTAAAATAAACACTGTTTTACTGGTGTTTTGGCTGACAGTTTTTTTTCTATAAAATCAACAATTTTTTTTTTCTTTTTTACAGTGTATTTAAATTAAATATACACCAGAAATATTAATATATATGTAAATCACTTGAAAACATCAAACTAATTTAATATTTGCTTTAAGTGATAAATATACATTTAAAAGGCAAAAAACATCAAGATTTTATTTGCCAACCATTATCCGGGAATCAATAGAGATCTTCTTACGCAGTGAGAACATATGTAATGATCCAGCCTCCATGGAGGTTCCTAAAATTCGGAAAGAGATGCTCACCAGAATACTGAACGATAATATAAAACTAGAAAACAGGAGTTCTGCTTTTTCAGAATTTAGTGTTGCCCCCGATGAAAAAAAATATATGTATATATAAATAGTACAAAACATATTTCAATTTTAAGACTTAAAGCACACACTTTTATTTTACGTAAAATGACGTCATTCGCATCCGCTTAAGAATTCCACATTTACGATCCACTCTTAAACATCTACAGCAAAGCATGCATAGGATGTCACTATCGCAAAATAATACACAAAAGCAGCAAAAAGATGCCGTTATTAAAGCAACTCGACAAAAAAAAAACCCGGCTATCTAATGATTCATAGGCCTTCATTTGTTTGTAAATATAGTTTATAACAGCTTCATGTTTTAACAGAAATTATTTGTTTATATTTTTTTTTCAAAATAGCACGTATTTTAAGTACATTTTCTTTCGGTTGTTATGAGAAAATGGCAACAAAAAGATATACGTCGGACCTCTATTTAACGAAGTCGCTAAATCTCGAAAAAAAGTTCGTTATGTGGAAAATTCGTTAAATAAAGATGAACCTTCTTAAATATTTTAAACCACACAAAACAGGTTTTTAATTCATAAACACTAAACATTATTAAAAAACTTAACTAATCACACTTTTTTTTGTAAATCATATTTATTTTTTTTATTATTATTCATTTTACCCATCAAAAAGAAATCTGTTAAGGACAACAAGAATTTTAAAAAATATTGTCCAGAAATACACTGTAATTACATTAAAATTAATGAATTTTAATAACATTATCGTATTTATTACAACAAGCAATTTTAAGCATTGTATAACTACATGCATCCTTAAATTTAATTACTAAAACTTATTTACTACAGAACAGCCCTTTTGAGTGTGAAAGGGGGATATTGAAAGTTTGCATTTCCTGTATGAAATGCAAAGAATGACAGGTATTTTATTGCTCTCGTTGAGTTAGGCACCTGGTAAAACTAATTCAAGGTTATTGAGTATTATAAAATGTGTAAAAGAAAGAATAAGTTTTAAATGTCCGGAAATATTTTGAGAAATAGGGAGAAAAAAAAATTATATCAGAAGAAAAATTTCGTTAAATAGAGAATACACTTCGCTATTTGGAGGTTATTTTACGAAGAAATTCGCAAAATGTTGTTAGTTCCGAGGCAAAGTTCGCAAAATAGAGGTTCGTTAAATAGAGGTCCGACTGTAATTGCTATTTTTCATGTTTTTCATCTATTTTCCCTTTACTTTCTACAGAAATGGAGTACTTGAGTTGGCAAAATTAAACAAATGGTGTTTAAAACTACAAAAAAAATAATATTTCAAAAGTAAATGAAGATAAAGTTTTCAAATAAATTGCATTTAAAAGTACTTTTTTTTTTCAATACGACAGTATAAACATTGAAAATGTGCGATGCTTAGAAATTAAAAAAATTGCTATAGAGCATTTAATCGTACAACGAAACATCTGCTTTGTTTATAGCAGGCTTCTGTAAGGTAGCGTTATTTTTTGGAGACACAAAATAAGCTGGGAGAAAGAAACAGCATACCGTACCGGAAGCTAATAACTAGAAAGATATCCCGTCAAAAATGACGGAAAATGAGATATAAAGATATATACAACATATGTGGAAGAATGTGAATTTTCTTGCTTGTTAATAAAATTAGATAAATGACTTCTTTATGTTAAATAAATTATATAAATATTGAAAAAAAAAATGTGTGTGTACATGAAATGAAAAAGTGAATATGCTGCTAGAAAATATGTTGGCAAATTTCCTTCCTCGCCAAGGCAGTTTTCTCTATTTCGCCATGCCCCTATACTAAATAAAAAAGAAAAGTGCCCAGCTAAACTGATGGCATTGAGCTCACAGGCTATTCACATTAATTGTATATTATACTCTTATTTTAAAGAATAATGCCACTCAAAAAAATAAGTGAAGGGGAATTAGCCCCCGTTTCCCCCTTTATACTTAACCAGTGAACCTCCAAATCTAATCAGGGAAGCTCCTTATCATAATAAACCGGTATACCAAATTTGGAGCAAATCGAATAATCCTGCAAAAAAAAAACCATTTATCTAAATTAAGGGGGTGGACTAGACCCCCTTTATCCTTAACCAATGAATCCCCAAAACGAATCAGGGAAGCTCCTTAGCATAATAAACCGGTATACCAAATTTGGAGCAAAGCGAATAATTCTGCATGAAAAACCCGTTTATATAAATTAAGGGGTGTGGGCTAGCCTTCCCCCTTTATCCTTAACCAATGAACCCCCAAAACTAATCAGGGAAGTTCCTTAACATAATAAACCGGTATACCAACTTCGGAATAAATCGAATCATTCTGCATGAAAAACGCATTTATCTAAATTAAAAGGGGCGGGCTAACCTCCCTTTCCCCCTTTATCCTTAACCAGTGAACCCCTAAAACTAATCAGGGAAGTTCCTTAACATAATAAACCGGTATACCAAATTCGGAGCAAATCGAATCATTCTGCATGAAAAACCCATTTATCTGAATTAAAAGGGGTAGACTAACCATCCTTTACCCCCTTTATCCTTAACCAAATTAACCCCCAAAACTAATCAGGGAAGTTCCTTAACGTAATAAACCGGTATACCAAATTCGGAGCAAATAGAATCATTCTGCATGAAAAACCCATTTATCTGAATTAAAAGGGGTGGACTAACCCCCCATTTCCCAATTTATCCTTAACCAATGAACCCCTAAAACTAATGAGGGAAGTTCCTTAACATAATAAACCGCTATACCAAATTCGGAGCAAATCGAATGATTCTGCATGAAAAACCCATTTATCTGAATTAAGGGGGTGGACTAACCCCCCTTTTCCCCCTTTATCCTTAACCAATGAACCCCCAAAACTAATCAGGGAAGTTCCTTAACATAATAAACCGGTATACCAAATTCGGAGCAAATCGAATGATTCTGCATGAAAAACCCATTTATCTGAATTAAGGGGGTGGACTAACCCCCCTTTTCCCCCTTTATCCTTAACCAATGAACCCCCAAAACTAATCAGGGAAGTTCCTTAACATAATAAACCGGTATACCAAATTCGGAGCAAATCGAATGATTCTGCACGAAAAACCCATTTATCTGAATTAAGGGGTTAGACTAACCCTGTTTTTCCCGCTTTATCCTTAACCAATGAACTCCCAAAACTAATCAGGGAAGCGCCTTATCACAATGAACCTAGAAAAAAATGTTGAAGCAAATCGGATGTTTCTATCAAGAGTTATCGCGTTACGTACACACATACATACGTACATACATACAGAACGGGCGGGCACATTAGCTCTCAGGCTTTGATAGCCTGTGAGCTAAATCCGGCTATGTAAAACAAGTTAAAAACGGGTAGTTAGGAACTCAGATAGTATAGCGCCGTCCAGTGGCGGTTATTTTATTAGTAGTATCGGGATGAAGATGTAAACAAGTACATTTTCGTACATTACATTTTAAATTTTGACCACTAGATTAAAAAAAAAAAAAAAAAAAAAAAAAAAAAAAAAAAAAAAAAAAACATTGATGCGCGGAGTTTAAATTAAATTGCGTTGAGCGCAATTATGAAAGATTAATGGATTTTAAGGAGAATGTCGCAAAATTAGCAAGCTATCGCTAAGTTAGCTTCATATATGGCAACTTATTTTTGTTGCCAAATTTGGCGATACTTTGCCAAGTTGGTCAACATTTGGCGCTATTGCTGTAACCCAGCAATTAGTACTTTTCAACAATTATTCATTGTTGAAGCTGATACCGATTTCTCTATAAGAAGCCTAACGTGGCCGCGGTGGTCAATGAAGCGGTCCAACCGGAATTGTAAGAGACACACAGACTTCGATTTTATATAAATAGATTCACGTCTACAAATATCCATTTTTAAAATGCCGTTAATGTTGTTGCAGTTCATTATGCTTGAGTTAGCGTAGTTTTTGTTTACCAGTTTTCAATTAAAAAAAAATTTGTGAAAATATTTGTATCATTTTACTTCTTGAGAATGTTGCCATCAGAGCAATGAAACATGTCGAATCTGGATAAATAAAGGTATTTTTTGCATTTTAAATGTATTTTTATCACTTAAAGCAAATATTAAATTAGTTTAAAGTAATTTAATTATTCTTATATACTAAACAATGTAAATATTGTGGAATATAAATTATGTGTTTCTTCTAACATCTGAGCAATTCTAATAATATTAATGTAAAAATGTGTTGAATTTGTGGTTGAACAAAGTGTCAAAATGGATAAATTAATAACTTTGTAAACTCTACAATAATAATCTAAGTCATGTGACTGTCATCAACAGTTTCGGGCTGACCACTTCGCATTTTATATGCCAAGCGGCCATTTTCGTACTTGGCGCAAGTGATTAATCGCCAAATGTTGTTCCATCGCCATCATTTCAACTATGCTATAAATGAAGGAATTCTTCGCACTTTTATATTAGCCGGGTAAAAACCTTACCAATAGCATTTTTTTTAACTCGCCAGTTAGCATTTTTTATTTTTTGCGTGGTAAATTAAAACAATGCTTTGATATTTAAATAAAATGTCATGGTTTATGGTATCATTTATTATTTTTTTTCTTTTCTTTCTTTTTTTCTAAGAAATAAGTAAAAGCCATGAATTTTAAATCTTTCAGTTTTAAATTGAAGTTGTGTATTTTAAATAAAATTAGTGAAAGGATTATATTTTAAATGAAATTAATAAAATACGAAAAAATGCGACAAGAACAATGTTCGGCTTTTTATCCCCTACGTTCGGCTAACATAAATATACCGAATTCTTGGTTTTTCTATCAGAATCTTCCGATATGGCGAAGGATTAAACAAGTAAATTAAATTATGAATAAAAGTAACATGATGCACTGCTTAGCATGACATTTAAGGGAGACTAAACTGCTTGCCAAGAGCGGTTAGTTCTAATAATATTAACATGAAAAGTGTTGAGTTTGTGGCTGAACAAAGTGTCAAAACGGATAAATTAATACCTTTGTATTTTAAATAAAATAAGTGAAAGAATTACATTTTAAATGAAATTTATAAAATACGAAAAAATGCGACAAGAGCAATATTCGGCTTTTTATCCCCTACGTCCGGCTAACATAAATATACTGAATTCTTGGTTTTTCTATCAGAATCTTCCGATATGGCGAAGGATTACAAGTAAATTAAATTATGAATAAAAGTAACATGATACAGTGCTTAGCATGACATTTAAAGGGAGACTAAACTGCTTGCCAAGGGCGGTTAGTTCTAATAATATTAATATGAAAAAGTGTTGAGTTTGTGGCTGAACAAAGTGTCAAAACAGATAAATTAATACCTTTGTATTTTAAATAAAATGAGTGAAAGGATTATATTTTAAATGAAATTAATAAAATACGAAAAAATGCGACAAGAACAATGTTTGGCTTTTTATCCCTACGTCCGGCTAACATAAATATACCGAATTCTTGGTTTTTCTATCAGAATCTTCTGATAATGGCGAAGGATTAAACAAGTAAATTAAATTATGAATAAAAGTAACATGATACAGTGATTAGCATTGCATTTAAGGGAGATTAAACTGCTTGCCAAGGGCGGTTGGTTCTGATAATATTAATATGAAAAAGTGTTGAATTTGTGGCTGAACAGTGTCAAAACGGATAAATTAATACCTTTATATTTCAAATAAAATGAGTGAATAAAGGATTGTATTTTAAATGAAATTAATAAAATACGAAAAATGCGACAAAAACAATGTTCGGCTTTTTATCCTGTGATATCGTACCTTCGCCACAAATTTTCGACGGGGAAAGCAACAGGCATTTCCGTGGAGGACAATGGTCTTTTGTGTAAAGGCATGCAGGGGAAATTCCAGGCATACTTCTGCCCTTGGGATCTGCTCAACAGGGTATTTCAACTTTTCCAAGAAATAGGGAGAGCTGGACAATGTGTGGGATTTCGTCCCTAAAGTAAAAGTGAAAAGAGACTCAGGCAAAAGCTAGTGTGGAGGCTGAGAGTAGACTGGGTGACACTGATGAAGTGAGGTGGGTTTTTTTTACCAACGGAAGAGATGCGAGTAAAAATCGTTTTACTCAGGTTGGCTATGAGAAGTATAGAACTGTTAATAAAAAGTGAGAGTGTCTACCTATGAATGGTAAAGTTTGTTATTTCATTTTTCAAATCTATTTTAGTTGTTCTAATAAAGAACTTTGGTAAGAAACATGTATTATTTTTCAACGATCATCTCACAAGAGCTTAGTGAACCAAAAAGCTCTGGCCCACTACATCACAGCTATAGTATTATAAATGGTGGCAGCTTACGGATCAATTAGGTCTAGCATAAATTAGACTGGACCCACGTGAACTTGATGTACAGAAGGAAACTGTGTTAGAAACAAGGACAGTCGGTGATGAAATCTTGTGTTTGACGAGAAAGATTTTCAAGTGTATCCGGTGAGGAACTGTGAAATCTGGAGTGTCGAATATGTTAGCTGGTATGTAACAAGGACTAAGGATTCGACGATATAGAAAATTTCTTCAGTAAACATCCAGTGCAGTGGATAGAAGACTATTCATCGATCGCCCTTAGGAATCCATGGAGACAGCTTGTGTGTAAATTTCCCGGCGGAAATCAAGTTAGATCCGGAGATACGACAGTACCTGAAAAAAAAAAGTGCAGGAAAGCCTTGGAGCAGTGTGGAGAAAGGTCTACATTTGAAGGTAAGCCCTTTTATGAAATTTTCCAGAGAGGTCTGTTAGGATTTAATATTGTATATGTCTGTTCTTGGTAATTTGTATATGTTTAATAGATAAAAAGTCTAGGGTAGCTATTAACTTGGGATCGAAATTTTTAGTTAGAATTTTTATATTAAACGGGTTTCTTATGGTCTGTACGGTAATTCATTTGGTTTTGAAAATTTAATATTTATGTATTTCATAATTTACTTGAGGATAGTAAATTACGGTTGATTAATAAAAGAATATTAATCATTAAAATTAATCATAGCTGTGGATGTAACTTTTAGTTATAAAGTTGGGGCATATACAGCTTTTGTTTATTACAGCAATAAAGTTATTTGAAATTTTATGGGTATGCTGTAGGAAATAGCAGGATTAGTTGTTTTTATATAAATTGTATTTATATAGTGCTGTGGGTATCAAAATAATTTTGAGGATTTATTCAGTTTTAAAGGATATAACAAGTGCACGAAAATTTTCGGTAGGAAAATTGTATTATTGTTTTATGCATTGAAATATATCTAGAGGATAAAATTCTATTCCTTATTGTAATTTTTATTGTGTTTTACAAATTGTATATATTTGTGTATTGTTGTGATTAGTATATTCTGGGGGAAAACAATGGAAGAATTTCTAGGGAAATATACTAAAAACATCTTGCTTTTGCTGGCAGAGGAATTTGAGACCAACGTGTCGGCAACTGATAAGAAAAAAAACTATAATTCAGGCTATTTTAGCAGCATCGGATTATAATGAGAGTTTTGCTAAATCGAATTTAGAATGTATTCTTAAGGAGGATGCAGAACGAAAAGAAATGGAACGAGAAAAATTAGCTTTGGAACGGGAAGACGAAGAGCGCGAAAAAACAAGACAATTTGAGTTAGAAAAATTAAGAATTCAAAATTCTTCGGAAACTGTTAGTCTTTCGTCTAGTGATATGAATGTAGGTTCGCATAGGAATCCAAAAATTAATTTGAAAGAATTAGTTCCACGTTTTGATTGTAAATTAATTGACATCACTCTTTTCTTTATGATCTTTGAAAAACAGGCAAAAAAGGCTAAAATTTTGCAAGAGGATATGGTTAGCCAATTAATTCCCTTATTGCCATCAGATATCGCGGAAATTATAGTGAAGCAACCAGCAGAATTAGGAGATGATTTTCAACATGTAAAAAAAGTTTTATTAAATCGTTTTAGATTGGGAACAGGTGCTTTAAAACAGAAGTTTGAAAATCATCAAAGGAAACCTGGAGCGTTATGGGTAGACTAGGTATATGAATTAAGGGGTTATTTGGATAATTGGTTGGAATCATTAGAAATAAAGGATTTCGAGTCTTTAAAAGAGGTCATGCTCACAGAGCAAGTAAAAAAACGCGTTCCTTTTGAAGTAAAAGAAAAATTTATGGATGAATGGGATGAAATGAAAGAGGCTTCGAAACTTGCTGATAAATGTGACAAATATGAGAGTATTAGAAGTAGTTTCAGGAAATCAGAAAAAAAATCTTGGGAAAAAAAACCTTATTCAGAGATGCAAAGAAGCAATTTAAATCCGAAAATTAGGGGTGAAGTAAAAGCTAAATCGGAGTTAGAGAATAAAACGGAAAATTTTAAAAATGATAAACTTAAACAAGACCAGGCTTTTGAGAGGAAAAGGCAGATTAGGTGTTTTTTTTTAATCAACCAGGGCACATAAAACCAGATTGTGCGGAATGGTTAAAAAAGAAAAATCAGTTCAATACAGTTAATCATTTAGGTAATGATGTTGATTTAGGGGATTGTTTTAAACCTTATCTAAAAAAAGCTCTAATAAACGGGTTGAAAGACACTATTTGAGGGACACGGGAGCAGGGATTGATCTATGCGATAGAAATTGGGTTAAAACAGAGGATTTTACTGGAGATATAACTTGGGTACGTCAACCTCTTGATAATGAATGTAAATGTTTACCATTAGCATGGGTGACTATAAAAGGGGATTTTGGTTGCATCACCACTAAGGCGGCGATTAAACCATCGGAGTCGGAGCAAGGTTACTATCTCTTAGGTAATAAAACTGCGCAGCTTATTGAGCAAAATAAAGAAAATGGTGTTCCTATAAATATGGTGGTTACCCGTAGTAAGACGAATTCTTTCAAAAAAGGAATGGAGCAACGGGATGTTGATAAGGAAATGTCGTTTGTTGATCAGGCAAAGTTAGAAGAGCAACCAGGTAGGGTAGATGAAATTGGGGATTGCTCACAGAACAAAGAAACGCAGGTAGTTCAAATGGATGAGAATAGACAGGATGAAAGTCAAATCGAAGATCTTACGTTATTACCGAAATGGGAGGTGAAAGATAATGTGGGATTGAATAAAATTACAGCGAAAGATTTCAGCTTAGCTCAGAAACAGTGCTTATCTTTAAAAACATTATGGGAAAAGGCGAATAATGTAGAAGAAAAGGAATTTAAAATAATGGGAAATAAATTAGTAAGAGTTTCACATTCAAATAGTGGGGATGAGAAATTACAATTATGTTTGCCATTAGAATTTAGAGAGAAAATAATGAAAATGTGTCATGAGGAAGTTGCGGGACATTTAGGGGCGACTGAAACAAAAGATAGGGTAATTAAATGCTATTTCTGGCCAAATTGTTACAAGGAAATTGAGGCATTTGTAAGAACTTGCGATCTGTGTCAAAAGGTTGGTAAAAATAGAGATAAAAAGAAAGCTCCCTTGAAGCTCGTGCCAATAATTTCAGAAGTTTTCTCCAGGATAAATATTGATGGTTTAGGCCCTTTGAGTTTAAGCGAGAAAAATAATAGATACTTTATTACTTCAATTTGTGTTGCATCAAAATATCCAGATGCGATTCCAGTAGAAGATTTAACTTCTCCGTCAGTGATTGAGGGGCTAATACAAATATTTTCTAGGACTGGTTATCCAAAAGAGGTACAATGTGATTTGGGTAGGTCATTTACAAGTGAGTTGGCATCGGAATTTTTTGATAGGTTTGGTATTAAAGTTGTACATAGTTCAGTTTGCCACCCAGAATCGAATAGCGTTGAACGGATGCATGGTAGTTTAAAAAAGGTTATAAAGACATTATGTTTGGAGGCAGGAAAGGATTGGGAAGCAGTCTTGCCAATGGCTTTATTTGCTTTGAGGACTGTAAGTCATGAAAGCACGGGATTTAGCCCTGCTGAACTTGTACATGGTAAGAATTTACGAATGCCACATACTCTTGTATATGAAAATTGGATGGAAAAGGAAACGGTAAATCAGAATGTAGTGGACTATATTTTGAACTTAAGTAATAGATTGAAACATTGTCAAGAATTAACGTGTAAAAGAATGAAAGAGTGTCAGGAGAAACGAAAACAATGGTATGATAAGAATGTGCTGTATAGAAAATTTAATGTTGGAGATAAAGTGTTAGTTCTGGCTACTTCGAAACCAAATAAAATGGCGGTTAATTGGATAGGACCGGGAACTATTACTAGCGTAATATCTCAAACTAATTATACTATCGATATTCCGGAAAAGAGAAATAAGTCTACTATTTATCATGTTAATTTAATTAAACCATATTATAGTAGACCTGAATTTGTAAATTTGTTGATTGATGAGGAGTGTGAGGAAATTGAGGATCAAACGGAAATTCCTTATCCCATTGCGGATCCCACTCAATTAGACTTGTGGGAATTAGTAAAAGAAAGTAATTTGGAAAAACGTGTTTCTACAGAGCAAATAGGAGATTTCAGGACAATGATTGAGCGTCATATGAAAGTTTTTTCTACGGACCCTGGGAGTACCCCGTTAGTTAAAATGGACATTGTTTTAACGGATGATGTGCCGGTAAGATCAAAACCATATCGTATGTCGCCGAGGCAATTAGAGATTATGCGTGAAGAGATTCGGAGGCTTTTAGATTTGGGTGTGATTGAAGTCGGGCAATCAGATTATGCTTCGCCTATGATTTTAGTTGAGAGTGCGGGTAAAGACGCTCGCCCTTGTGTGGACTATAGGAAATTAAATGCAAAGACCAGAACTGAATTTTTCCCTTTGCCAAACATTGAAGAGATTGTTGAGAAAGTGAGTACAGCGCCTTTTATTACTGTTATGGATCTGACGAAAGGTTATTTTCAGATTCCTCTCACGGAAGAAGCTCAGAGATATGCGGCTTTTGTAACACCATTTGGGACTTTTTTACCTAAAGTCATGATGTTTGGACTTTTAAATTCAGCATATTATTTTTGTAAATTGATTGTCATAGTTTTATATGGGTTAGAGTCATTTGCGGTTCCATATATCGATGATATAGCTATATTTTCTTTGACATGGGAACAGCATTTAAAAGATGTGGAAGCGGTTAAAAGAAGCAAATCTAACGGTGAAACCATCCAAATGCCAATTCGCGCAAGATCACGTAAAATTTCTGGGACACAAAGTTGGGTCAGGAAAAAGGTCTCCTAGTGAAGCTAAATTGCAGGCTATTAAAGATTTTCCAATTCCGACGACGAAAACACAGCTAAGAGCATATCTGGGAATGGTCGGGTATTACGCGAGGTACATAAAGAATTATGCTACCATAGCAGTGCCGTTAACAGATGCTTTAAAAGGGAAAATAAAAAAAGAAAAAATCATATGGGACGAGAAGTGTAATAATGCATTTGAAGAATTAAAGTTAAAATTAATGAAAAGTCCTGTGTTATATGCGCCTGATTTTAAGCAGAAATTCATTGTGCAAACAGATGCGAGTTTGTATGGGCAGGAATTGTTTTATCTCAAATTATTGCAGGTGAAGAGCATCCAATTTTGTATCTTAGCAAAAAATTTTCTCGTGCGGAGCAAAATTATAGCACGATAGAAAGAGAATTAGCGGCTATAGTATATGGATTTAAAAAGTTAAATTATTATTTGGATGGGCAAAAATTTGAAATACAAACGGATCATAATCCATTAGTGTACTTAAAGAAAATGGTTGGTACAAACTCTCGTTTGACACGTT
This sequence comes from Maratus speciosus, assembly GCA_963932465.1. NCBI lineage: Eukaryota > Metazoa > Arthropoda > Arachnida > Araneae > Salticidae > Maratus > Maratus speciosus. The sequence goes on along the minus strand of OZ010795.1, from coordinate 338,865,465 downwards.
GGGCTCTATTTTTGCAGCCATTAAATTTTGAAATTACACATAAGCCAGGAAAATTACATGGAAATGCAGATGGTCTAAGTAGGAAGATTTAGAATCAGAGTTAGATTTTCTGTTTGGAATTTAGTGTTCAAAATTTTAATACTTGTAATTAGGGCGTTTTATTAAGATATTGTGCTGTATGTAAAAATTTAGTTACCTAGATTGCGTTATAGTGTTTTTTATTCTTTTTTGAGTTAGTATTATATTCAAATATTTTAAATTTAAATTAATTGCTCTAGCATCAAAAATGTAAATTATTTTTATTCTTTTGATTAATTATGTGTAAGGAAAATTCTAAAAATTTCATATTTTGGTATGTCCTTTGAAACTGAGAGTGGGTATTCTTGAATTTAAGTAGAACTTTCATAATTGGGTCAAAAGTCTAAATGATATTTTATTGCTGATTTAATGGTGTGCTTGACCTCTCGGGAAATCTATTAAAAGGGCTTATTACGTGAATTCATGCCAAATATTTCCTGTGGAAATCTCTTTTTTTTTGGGGGGGGGGGGGGTGTTGTGATATCGTACCTTCGCCACAAATTTTCGACGGGGAAAGCAACAGGCATTTCCGTGGAGGACAATGGTCTTTTGTGTAAAGGCATGCAGGGGAAATTCCAGGCATACTTCTGCCCTTGGGATCTGCTCAACAGGGTATTTCAACTTTTCCAAGAAATAGGGAGAGCTGGACAATGTGTGGGATTTCGTCCCTAAAGTGAAAGTAAAAAGAGACTCAGGCAGAAGCTAGTGTGGAGGCTGAGAGTAGACTGGGTGACACTGATGAAGTGAGGCGGGTTTTTTTTACCAACGGAAGAGATGTGAGTAAAAATCGTTTTACTCAGGTTGGCTATGAGAAGTATAGAACTGTTAATAAAAAGTGAGAGTGTCTACCTATGAATGGTAAAGTTTGTTATTTCATTTTTCAAATCTATTTTAGTTGTTCTAATAAAGAACTTTGGTAAGAAACATGTATTATTTTTCAACGATCATCTCACAAGAGCTTAGTGAACCAAAAAGCTCTGGCCCACTACATCACAATCCCCTACGTCCGGCTAACATAAATATACCGAATTCTTGGTTTTATATCAGAATCTTCCGATATGGTGAAGGATTAAACAAGTAAATTAAATTACGAATGAAAGTAACATGATAGAGTGCTTAGCATGACATTTAAGGGAGACTAAACTGCTTGCCAAGGGCGGTTGGTTCTAATAATATTAATATGAAAAAGTGTTGAGTTTGTGGCTGAACAAAGTGTCAAAACGGATAAATTAATACCTTTGTAAATTTGTATATAGGTAGATTTAAACCCAGGAAAGAGTCTAGTCTATATTTTAATCGATTTAGCCATGCAATTCAAAGAAAAACTAAAAATTGCACAGTGGCAGTCACATGGTGTTAAAAGTAGCACCTAGCGCATTTGTTTACATATTTCATCACTTGATTAGCATAAATACAGGTACAATGAATCATAAAATACTTTAGATTTATTTTGCATGATTCGCATGACTCGACAAATACATATTACAAAATTCATATATTTAATTAAAATTAAAAAACTTCCTTTTACAAATAAAATGAAAAATATACACGAAGTTAGATTAAAACAAAGAAAAGAAGTCATATGTAATCTATATCTATTCCTGAAAAGATGTAAAACTCGATATAAAGATAAAATATAAGCATAAATTTTTAAAACACAGTGCTTTTCAATGGCGTGGTTCTGGATGTTATTCTGGATAAGCAGGCGTATTTTCGTAGCCGCGAACCCAAAGGAAGAAATACTGTTCGTTGCGTTCAGAACAAAGTTTGCAGCAAAATCAAATCATATTTGAAATAAAAATTTTCAAATATTTAATAATACAAGAAGCATGAAGCAGTGAGTACAAAAATTGAATTGAATATTTCAATTAAAACATTTACACGCGAATAATGAAAATTAAAAAAAAGCTTACAAGGTTAAATTACTAGGTACGAAAAACTGGTGAATGTGACGTCATATTTGAAACGAAAAATTGACATGGATTTTATAAAGATTCATGGGGGACGAATTTAAGTTACGTGCAAAACAGATTTGACTGTCAAAAATGACTTTATGATTAAGAGGAAAATATAATGTACAAGAACTAAATTATTAAGAAACGATTTTGCTGGCAAAAAAATGACAATATATTTCAAATAAAGCAAGATTTTTCAAATGTTTTTTAATAATACAGAGAACATGAATAATATAAAAAAATAAAATAAGTAAAAAAAAAGGTTTTATTGTCAAAAATGATATCATAATCAGAAAACATTTATTTTAATCATACTTTCAAAATTTTTTATGGTTTAAATTTTTATTATATTTTTTTTCCCGTTGCCATATTTTTAGATGAAATTTCGATAACAGTTCATTAATTTTCAAACCTTAATTTTTTATTTTGACAAGCAAAAGTGACATCATGAGTGCATTTTCATTTATAAAACATGAATTTTCGATTATCTTCTAAATTAGTTTTTTTCAATCAAGAATATACTTATTTGGGCTTAATTTTTCTTTAATATACTGCCATAAAATCTGATATTTTAAATCCATTCATGTTTTACATACATAAAAATGCATATTCGTACATGATGTATAAAGTGAATGATTTTATTATTAATATTATCCGGTATAAACAAAGATTAGTACTTAGGAAAAACTTCCGCCATCATATTTAATATTATGCGCCAATTTTCTCTCAAAAAAATTATTTTATTGCAATTACTCAAAGTGGTGTAATTTTCACAGGCTTATCGTCCGTAAGTACATGGGTGTAACGTCCTGTTACAATACAATTTTCCACTGGGAGACGTCGTTTTGCCTTTGATGTCATTCAGTGAAATTAAAAAGAGCCAATGCCGCAAATTAAGAAAGAAAATCTTCCTCCCCCCCCCCCTTTCCTAATTTAAATGTCGCGTTTGTTATAGAGAAGCTCAAGATATAATCCAGTAAAAACAATCTCGGTATTAATTGGCTATCATCTCTACCGCTACTTAATATCCATTATCTGTATACGTGAGACGGAATAACTAATAATTCATTTAAATTTAAAATATCTAAATATACGTTTTAAAATATCTCTGCGAGGTATATTCTTTGTTCCCCATTTGAGTATATTCCTACCATATTTTGAATCTTCCCTAGTTATAAATTATAACAAAACAATTGATTTAGGCAATCTCTACTCATAATCGGGGTGTTCTTTGCATAAACAACAGATTTTTTAATTCGTTGATTAAAAATAATAATTAGCTTCATTGTTAAAAAATAGTTATTTAGATTTTCAGTGTCTTTTGTCCGTGTTAAATATTTCAAAATTGTTGGTAGATTCGCCGTTGTAAAAAATGTGGCATTTTAAGATAAATAAACGGTCAAGTGCGAGCATTACTCGCGTACAGAGGGTTCCGTAGAATAAATATATGAATTTGTAATTGTATTATTAAAAAAAAAAAAAAAAAAAAAAAAAAAAAAAAAAAAAAACGTTGTTAAAAGAATACTAAGACTTTGTAAAAAACTATACAACGTAGGATTGGGTATAACTGTATATATTAGAAAAGTGTAAATGGGTATACCATGAAAGTTCAAAGAGATAAAAACCTTAAATAACATCAAATATAGATATTCGTATAACTCTTCTTTTAATATTATCCTAATCTGTTTATGATGAACTTAATTCGGTACTGACAATAAAAGCAGTGCATAGTTAAACTTCATTTGGCATTTCATGAAACTAAATTCAGCGTAGTAATAACCTTTATTTCTACAGTGTAGCTAAAACAAAACCTTTGTTCAAAGTTTAAATTTGGCATTATGCTAAGCGCGCTTCGAATTGAGGTCTCAAAGTTGCAACGCCGCCTTGGTCAGTGCCGCGTTTTTCCAGATAGGTGTTTAAATAACTTTTAAAGTCACTCGAGGCGTATTGAGAGATAAAATCAATGCAAACTATCGCGAATCCTACAGTATTTATGCGATTCATTCTAATTAAATCTTTCGAGGGCGATGCCCTTAAAAAACGGACACCTAATTTTAATTCCAAAACAGACAAACGGCACCAAGAATATTTAATTAAAATTTTCCTTTTATCATGTACGGGAAAATAAGAAAGTTCGCATTTTCTAATAAATTCGTTTATAAATTCTGGTGTCAGTTCATTATAACATAAGTTTATAAATAGAATTACTTCGTGTCGGAAAGGATTAAGTGGTCGCAGGGCTCTTAAAGCTTCAAAATTTAAGAAATTTTAATTTTTTTACATGCTAAACTCCTATCTTTTCTGAATATTTTGATATAATTGTTTCCTTGAAGTTCCCATTAGAACAGAAATTTTGGCTTTTAGAATTGTACCCGCTCAATAGCTGAAGCGGAGTTTCCGAAACTTTAAAGTCATTATTTTCCAAATGGCTTTTTTGGGCATAACGCGCAGAATACCTCAAAAACTTCTGAATATTTTTTCATGAAATTTTCAAAGCATATATTTCATGTTAGTCTGTATAAACTGAACCTAAAATTTCCTTTTTATTGTTCAAAAAATATTTTTTTTAAGTGATTTTACTGTTGAAATTTTCTAAGTTTTGTATTAGCTAAATGCAACATTGCATTAAAAATATAAAAATGCTTTAAATACAAATTTATTTAAGTTCAGGGAAATTATTACAATCTGAAGTAAGCACCAAAATTCTCATTCTAGTTGCAATATTTATTTTGTAATCCTGCGCGTAAACTGTTATGCCAATTTTTTGTTCGACACATGACTAACAGTTTCGAGCCCCCTATAAATACTAATTCTGTGTCTTGCAATTTTTTATCCCAATTAAAATTGTGTTTTAAAATCATATACATTTTAAGACATTAAATGTTAAAAATGGTCTTTTTTTAATTTTTTCCAATTTTAGAGTCCCGAGACCCCTTAAATTAGTATGTTTTTAACAATTTGACGTTTATTGCTTTTATACTATTACTGGGCATTACATTACACATATATATCATTAAAAGTTGTTAACTAGGCATAGAGTACGCCGCCCCTGTCCTTGTGTATGTCCAAACTGACCGTAACTTTAAGGGTTAATATCTCGGTTATTTACCGATGATTTTTTTCGAAAATCATTATCAACAATTCTTTTATTCTTCTGCAACGATAGGTATATTCAGCGATGCTCAACAATTTTTCGGAATGCCCGTAAATCGAAATTTGTGTATAACAGAAAAATGCTAATTACTCAAAAACTATGTGACATAGGGTAATCGCTATAATTTTCCGGCAAGGTTTACATTAACGTCTACTACTTCTAATTTTTTCATAATTTTAGTTTCAGTAGATTCGGAATTAGATGGGGGGGAACATAGTTTTGCGCTACATTTTCAACAATAATTTTGAAAATACAATACCTAAAATTAAAAGGAATGTATTTTTAAGTTCAGCGTTACAAAAGCTTTCACAAGATACCCCACATGATATGCGAAGAAAGTATTTTTTTTTCAAGTAGCATAATTAGCCCCTCTACTTTTTTACTAAATATATTTATGAATGTTTATCAATCTGAAAATATGTGGGTCAATGGTCTTTATTACTTCCCCGAATTTGAACTTTCCACGTTCCATAGTTTACGAGTAAAATGTCTGTGACAGACAGACACAGGAGTGATCTTATAATGGTTCCGTTTTTACTTTTTAAGTATGGAACCCTAAAAATGCAATAAACATACGAGAATTAAAAACACTTTTTTTCTTCTGATTAAAATTTGAATTTGTATACTTCACTATGCTTTTTCTTTTTAAATATCATATATATGACACTTTTTTTTTAATTCTGAGGTGTTTTGGAATAAAAATATAATTAGATATGTTGCTTTTCGATTATCTGAAGTGATCTGTGAACTAACAAATTTCCCCAAAAATATTTACTAGCATAATCATTTTAAACCACATTCTTTGACACAAAATATAGACTAAATCCATATCTGTGAAAGGAATAAATGCAAAATAGAATGAGCAGAAGTGATAAAATAGAATAAAGAGGTAGTAAATTTATTCAAGATACTTTATCTTAGAGAAAGCCCATGAAATTTCAAGCACATGAAAGAGCTATGGATGGTCTTATACAGGGCGCAAAGGAAAGTCCCTTTAACCTGAAAATACTTGCGAACGGAGAAAGCTACAGCTATGCAAGTGAGGTAACGTATAGTAAAGCTACTACGCCCGACCTAATGCAAACGACAGCATGGCCCCCTAGTGGCGAAATTATGAAGATAGCTATTGAAAATCGTAAACGAAAAGAGATAGAGCAAAATTTCCAATTAGAAAGTTTTACAGCATCAATTAATTAATAAGAAACGATAATGGTTCACACGGATAAGATATATCGTCGCCTGTATACCCAAAAATGTCCGAAATCGATGAGCCATTCTACTTTGCATATTCACATTCCGTAAATGTGGCAGTGCACAATTTCAGATTGTGACGTTGTACTGTGCTGTAATGTCTGTAAAAATTTAATTCCCAATGCATTTAAAATTTTAGATTAACCCTTTCAGGGGCAGAAGAATTCTGTTCGTAAACTGATGAAATAATTTATTGACACCAGAATATTCAAACGAATTTCTTAAAAAATAAAAACCCGCTAATTTTCACTTTCATTAGAAAAGCAAAATTTTATTAAAATATTCTTTCTGCCATTTGTTAGTTTTGGAATTAAAATTAGGTGGCTGGACCTTCTAGCCACCGCCCTTGAAAAGGTTATATCTATGTCGTCGTATTAATGAGGCTAGCAATAGACGTTCCATGCTGAGAAACGTGGCATGTACAATTAGTCTCACGAATACAAACGCCAAACATGAATAGTGAGCACTGGTGAAATTTTCGGATATACTGAATATTAACTTTTTATCACTGTGAGACAGTTTGTCTTTTTTGTTTTTTTGTGTGATGTTATCAAAATGTATTGAGATAATCACGTATTTACACCATAAATTGTGCATATTTCTTCACACATTTGGCTATTCCATTCAAACATTTACACAAAATGGAGTGCATCGATTTCGGACATTTTTGGGTATACAGGCGAAGAATTATCTTATCCAATCCATGTAAACCAAATGTTGTTTCATACTAAATAATTGATGCTCTAGAAATTTCTAACTGGAAATTTTTCTCTATCTCTTTTCGTTTTCGATTTGCAATGGTCATCTTCCAAATTTCGCCACTAGGGGCGCTACCGTCGTTTGCATTAAACCGGGCTTAGTCGCTTTACTATACTGTTACCTAAATTCCATAGCTGTAGCTCTCTCCGTTCGCAAGTATTTTCAGGTTAAAGGGACTTTCCTTTGCACCCTGTATAAAAAACATTATGCAAAATAGAATCATCAAAAGTAATATGTGCTATAAAATCTGATAAAGAGTTGATAATTGTATACATTTTTAATTATCGGGCAATGAAATATTTTGCTTAATTAGTACATTGATTCCTCTTTAAAACGTACTTAACCGAAGTTATATTATTATATGCATCTAGAAGAAATATTGTGGGAACCGGCTGTTTCAGTAATGATTTAAAAAGTGCTAAAAAATTTAATCCCATAAATACTGAACGATGCTGAACGACAAATTCCCGATCGCAGAGACATCTAGTAACTCCATTCTGGCCTAAATTCTTTCTCAATTGAATGCTTATAAAATCAAAATATTCAATTATTGCTATAAGTGATAAACACAAATTTTAGTAAAAAGAACTAGTTGTTTAACTCGTTCTACGGACGGGTGTTCATGAATTTAATTCTAAAACCAAAATTAAAAATAAAAATCGGTACAACCAAATTTAAGTTTATGAATATAAAAATGTGTTATATCTCTTAAAAATGAGTAATTACACAGCCAATATGAAATATGTATGTACACAAAAGTCAGGTATGTATTAAAAAATCAATAAAAGTAAGTATTTACACAAGCAAATTAAAGTTGATAATATAAAAATTAGTTATAAAGTCAATATTTGCACAACAAAACAACCATTTGTAAGAAAAAATGAAATTTACATCGAGACTGCAAAAAAAGGAAAAAAATTATTTTAAAATGAAAAATCTTTGCACTGTTTTCCACCTCACCAATGAGGTAAATTGCGGTAGACTCGATTTTTTAGTGAGTATTTGCACAACCAAATTAAAGTTTAAGAAATCAGTTATAAAGTCGATATTTACACAACCATACAAAAAATTTGAGAGAAAGAATGAAATGTACATCGTCATTGCAAATAACCCTTAAAAAATTGAAAAAGTTGAAAAAATTTCTTTTAAAAATAAAAAAAAATCTTTGCATTGTTTTCCACGTCATCTATGAGGTAAAATGTAGTAGACTCGTTTTTTTTTTTTTTTTGGTTCTTTGTTTTTAAAAATACAGCAAAATATTTGCAACTTAAGATAAAACTTCACGGAAGACAATGTTTTGTGTAAATGCCTTATCAGACTGTGAAAAAAGTTTTCCTTGTTTTGGTCCGTCCTTGGCCCAAACACGAACACATCCTCTAGAAGTTTCTCTTGAAAAGGCTACATACGACATTCCACGTAAAAAATATGAATGGGGCAAATAGATTTCAACCTTTTTAAAGGTTTGACCCTGAGATTTATTGATAGTCATAGCAAAGGCGTTCCTAATTGGAAACTGGGAAGGTACCCTACCTGGAAAGGTAAACTGGTATCCGACGGTGTAAGCAGGATCATCGGTATGAAAACACGGGTGCCTCTCCTATGCCCTGTCAAAACTTCTGCATCTATAACATTTTGCGACGACCTTCTGACTATTAACCCCTCTAAGGGCAGTGTTGCCGCTACGGCATCACCTAATTTTAATTCCTATTTGCCACATTGACACCAGAATATACCAATGAAAATTTCACTTTTATTAAATACGCGAAAATATACATTTTCTTCTTTAGAAATAAATTTTCGTGTAAATACTGGTGTCATTCAATTATTTTAATATTTTACGAATGCAAGTATCTTGCCCCTGAAAGGGTTAAACGTGTTCCATACAGAGACCACTGGACGGATCCATGTTTCTCAGCAACATAACAATAACGCCAACTTTAATATTTAACTTATGTGGTGGCATTCCAGAAGACGTTAAACTATTGATGAAATCCATTTGCAAATTGTTTTGTTCTTCTTCATCATCACAAAGTATTGTATCAGCACTAAAATAAGTTTTGACTTCACCAGGTACTTTTCGTAAAACCTCCTCATTCAATCTCAAAGAATCCTCATTCAATCTCAAAGAATCTTCATTTTTGGGACACAAAATGGATCTTTCCGAAAGATGATCAAGATCAATTTCAGACGAACCAAAAATATCATCCACTATAGAATACTTCACTAAACATTCTGGAGATATTTCAATAATATCTTCTCCGAGTTCATAATCATTAGTCAACCGACCATCCCCCAGGCGAATGAGCCATTCCACGAAATCAAGTTCCTCCGGCTTTGTTCGCATATTTGTAACCGGATTGAACTGTCAAAATGTTTTCCAGAGAGAAGAATTCTTGATACAACATTCAAAAATGAGTATTTTATTTGCATGTATAACCACAGGTAAAATCTGCCTCCAGTCACCTCCAAGAATAAAAACTTTGCCCAAAAATGGGACATCATTGCCATCCAAATCTCGCATAAGTCTATCAACAGCATTCAAAGCATGAATAGGTGCCATGGTACATTTATCCCATATAATGAGCTTAGCCATTTTCAGTAATCTTCCTTCAGATGTATTTTGCCGAATATTTGAAGCTGAATTATCCAATAATGGGACTGGTATTTTAAACTAAGAATGTGCAGTTCTTCCAGCTCTCAATAGTACCGATGCGATGCTTGTCCATGCAAAAGGGATGGCAGTATGTCCAATTCCTCTGACGTAATGCAGCAAAGTATTGCAATAGGAACGTTTTCCCTGATCCCGCAAAAGAATTGACAAAGAAAACCTTAGCGACAGTAGCATAATCATTTTGAATACTTTCAATAAAATCATAAAAAATTATACGTTGTTCCGGATTTAGCATGTTTAACAATCGTTTCCCATCTGCTCTTTCTGCTTTCTTGTAAATCATAGACATCGCATTCCACAGAATTCTCCAGGTTTGAGGATTCAGGTAATTCAAAGTTCTGAAGTGTCACGTTGTGTATGCGTAGATGATTGGCTATGTCTTGAAGGGCTCTGTCTCTACTCTCCTGTAGCGGCAGATGGCGAGCAAAATCGTCTGAGAGTTCTGACTTAAACTGTTCCCATAATTGAATCGGTAAATTTGGATTGCCAAAGACGCATATGAACGAAAACAGTTGTCTCAGTTTGGATGGAATTTGAAAACTACATGCTTCAGTTAAACAATGTTGCCATTCATCATCATCTTCTAATAAGTTTCTAGCACGGCATCCTCCCTTGAATGTTTCATGGACAGTTTCTCATACTTCCTTAACTCCTCGAAGTACTTGGCACCGGGAACATGACAAAGCAGCATACGAAGATGGAATAGCTCAATATCCTTTGGGCTTACACAATACATATTGATACTATGAAGTCACCTAACGTAACACGCCGTTGCCACACATTGCCTTTCCGTACAAAGTGCTTTGGAATTTCTGTTTAGAGATAACAGTTCTGATCCTTCAGAAAACATCTAAGTAGAAACTAAGCAGTGGGCATGGTGTTTTTATTTCTTGCTCATTCAAAACTTTCACGGTTCTTCGCTTTCCTAAAATACAAAGATTGCATGTCTTGTAGATGCACCGGCAATCTAATAATAACCTGGGACTTGTCCTGAATGGGTTTATCAAGAAGTCGCCACATTCCTTCTGATGCCGAAACATATCGTTCATTTAAGCATGGCGTAAGTAATAAGTATATCTCGAAAAATATTTTTCTGCTACTGAGCATTTTTTTTAATGAAATTTAATTTATTATGTTGCTATGGCAGCAGATGTTATAACATGATATCTTTGGAATAAGGGAATAAATAAAATAAAAAGTTTTGCTGATGTTCGTGATAAAAAGTTTTCTTTATTTTTAAAATAAGGTAATAATTAAGCGCAATTAAATAATCTCAAATTATTTGCATGCGAGGTAAAAGAATTATCGTAATACCCTCTAAATCTTCTTTCTATTGCAGCGTGGCCTACGTAATATGCATATGCATTGCAGTAAACATTTAGAACTGGTTTGAACTCGCGCGATTATGGATTGAACATAAAAAAAGGCAAAAATTCGTCAAAAATATAAAATAAAATAGAAAAAATCTATTTAAAATTTTCGAATTTTTTGCCGCAATCGTTCATGGACCTTCTACCAGCAACCTGTGTGCCAAATTTCGTAGCCCTGCGCCCTTTGGTTTCCGAGTTTTTGTGGTTACAAACATACGCGCACAGATTTTAATAGTATAGATAGATATTGCCCAGTTAAACTGATGGCACTGAGCGCACAGGCTCTTCACACTAATTGTATATTATACTCTTATTTCAAAGAATAATGCCCTTCGAAAAATAAATGAAGGGATTAGCCCCGTTTCCCCCTTTTATACTTAACCAAAGAACATCCAAATCTAATCAGGGAAGCTCTTTAACATAATAAACTGTCATACTAAATTTGAAGCAAATCAGATAATTCTGCATGAAAAAAACCATTTCGCTAAATTAAGCAGGGTATTAGCTCCCCCATTTCTCTCTATGCTGAACCAACGAACCTTCAAATCTAATCAGAAAAGCTCCATATCAGAATGAACATAGAAAAAATATTAAACTAAATTAAATAATTCTGCATGAAAGCCCATTTATCTAAATTAAGGGGAGCGGACACTTGCCCCCTTTTATACTTAAACAATGAACCTCCAAATCAAATGAAGAAAGCCATATTGGAATAAACTGGTACATCAAATTTGAAGCAAATCGAATAATTCTGCATGAAAAACACATTTATCTAAATTAAAGGGAGGACTAGCCCCAGTCCCCCTTTATACTTAACCAATTAACCTCCAAATCTAATCAAGGGAACTTCTTAACATAATAAACCGGTATGCGTAATTTGGAGCGAATCGAATAACTCTGCATGAAAAACCCATTTATATAAATTAAGGGGGAGGTAGCCCTCTTTCCTCCCTTTATATGTAACTAATGAACCTCAATATCTGATCAGGGAAGCTCCTTAATATAATAAACCGGTATACAAAATTTGGAACAAATCGAATAATTCTGCATGAAAAACTCATTTATCTAAATTAAGGGGGGGGGGGGGATAGCTCCCTTTTCCTCCTTTTATACTTAACTAATGAACCTCTAAATCTAATCAAGGCAGCTCCTTAATATAATAAGCCGATATACCAAATTTGGAGCAAATCAAATAATTCTACATGAAAAACCCATTTATCGAAATTAAGGGGGGGATAGCCCCCCTTTCCCCCTTTATACTTAAGTAATGAGCTTTCATATCTAATCAGAGAAGCTCCTTAACATAATAAACCATAACATAATACCAAATTTTAGCAAATCGAATATTTCTGCATGAAAAACCCATTTATTCAAATTAAGGGGGGAGGGGACTATCCCCCCTTTTCCCCCTTTATCCTTAACCAATGAACCCCAAAACTAATCAGGAAAGCGCCTTACCAGAATGAACCTAGAAAAAAAATTTGAAGCAAATCGGATATTTCTATCAAAAGTTATCGCGTTACGTACGTACATACAGAATTAAGTGATTAACTAATACAAACTTGATTTGAAGAAAGTATTGTTAATTTCTGTTGTAAGTCTATAGGTTTGGAAAATTGAATTTTGGAAGGAGAAAATGACATTTGTAATGAGAACAAATATATAAATATCGTAAATGCTAGAATTGTTGTTGTGTAATTTAATTAAGTAAATGATTTATTCTTAAATGCTAAATAAGAAAAAGTCATACAACAGTCGTGGAATTTAAATTATGCTATTGAAATAAGTAAATTCAATTTTAAAAAAACTCACTTTTTGAAACTACAGCAAGTTAGTTTCTACAAAAGAGTTTTAAATTATTTATACCAATGCATCATAAATATTATTGAAATATAATTACCTAATAGCGTCCATAAACAGGTTTTCATAGATTACTAGGGCTTTTTAAAGGCTAATTAATATTTTCATGCTAATCAAAACAGCAATAATCGACGCAATGAGAATTTTGCAATAGATACACTGCTAAATCTTCAAAACCGAATAAACGTAAATATGCATTTTAATAATGTACAGTGATATTCTTTTATGCGTTATTGTTAAAAAGTATATATATTGAAGTTTAATTTGAACTTTTTTAAAGGTAACTTTAATTAACATAACCATGTTAGATAATTTAAAAAGTGGCAATTAAGAAACGTTAAAATATTTCTTTTGATTCTGCATTACTAGAGTTTTTTGATTGATTATTAAAAAGTTACATAATTTTATTTTAAATTTACCATAATATAACTTGATTACTTCAAACTTACATATTTTTAAACTTATTTATAAACAACAACTTAACGACTCCAATTCTATAATGTTATTCTTCTGTATGGAATGTACCTTAAGGTAACAAAAAATTAAATTTTCTAAACCTCGATGCACTGACATACTTAATACGGATGTATCGATCTATGTCTAACAACAGCTGTTTCATAATTTCTAATTTTTGAAAATGCTCTTGGAGTTATTTCAGTGTTATTTCCTGTTTTAAAAATTCGACGCTTGTCGTTTAGCAAGACAAAATTGCATCGCCCATCTCGCGCTTTTCACGCTAATCGAAAATTTTCCGCGTTAATTGACTGCAACCGCATAAAGCAAAAGAAATCAATAGATCATTTCTTCATTCACAATTATTTTTAATCCTTTTAAATATCCTCCATTTACACAAGGCATATACCGGGTCAGCCGAAAGTTCATCAAAACTTTAAAAAATCATAAAAAAGGAAGAAATTATGATAAAGGAGTGCGGTTTGCAAAAAAGGGCTCACAAGGTAGTCAGATTTTTTTTAGCATAAAAAAAAATTAGTTAAAAAATCACATGTAGAGGGCGCTGACGACCCGAAACACAATGAACAGGACAATCGTAGAATGTTCTGGAGGTCATGTTGAACATTTGTTATTAGAAGAACAAGTGAATGGAGCGTATTGTTATCCTATTTATTATGTTTCAGGTCGTCAGCGCCCTCTACATGTGTTTTGTTAACTAATTTTTTTTTCTGCTAAAAAAAATCCTATTACCTTGTGAGCCCTTTCTTGCGAACCGCACTCCTTTATCGTAATTTCTCCATTTTTTATGAGTTTTTAAAGTTTTAACGAACTTTTGTCTCACCCGGTATATTTTTAAATATTCTTGACTAAAAAAAAATTTCATTCGTAAAATCATGAACACCAGGTTATCAAAACATTCCTTATAATGCATGACATTTACAAAAATATTCAAATAATTCAAGAATTAACAGAAATATGTTGAAATCCAGTGTGTTTATAAATGATATTAACTTAGTATTAAGTTATATTCTAAATTTAAAGAATTCAAAGAAAAGACTGAGTCAATTGCTTATAAATGATTATTTTTTCCAATTTAAAAAGCAGTTTCATCTTCGAAATTGTTACATTGTACATTTTCTCCGACATCTTATAAAATGGGCCATAGAAACTATAAGAACCGAGGAAGTGTGGGGGTGGGGTAGGGGTAAAATAGGAGCATGAACAGTTGCATGCAAAACATGACAGGGTAGATAACATTAAATTGGTATTAAAAAAGCTTGATGAAAGATCTAAATTGTCCTTTAATTTTTTTTTTCTTTTTCTTTTCTTTTCTTTTTTTTTTTTTTACGATTCTCTCCCTAGCAAGTAATGAGTATTATTTTCTCAAATTAAAAAAAAAAGGGGGGGGGGAGAAAGAAAAAATTTATGTTTTCCTGTAAAAACACTTTTACGACTACGAGTGGGTCTCTGTAATCAAGACATAATATTGCATACTGTCAAAATAAATGGAATTTCACAGTTTACAAGACGTGGAAATAAGAGAAAAAAATATTTGTTAGCTTTAATGTTGCATTTGCATTTGCATTTAATGTTAATCTATTAATTTGACTGTTACTTTCCCAAATGATTATTGCAAACGTTTCTAGAAAATTAATGATACCAATTGCATATGTCTCCGTAACTTCAATCGTTTTAAGATAAGAAATTGGCGTTCTTCATAAAATATTTTATTTTGTGAAAGAAGATCTTTAATTATATTGTAAGGATTCTCATAATGCGTGTTTGGTAATAAATTAGAGTTGGGAAATATACTAGTTAGCATATAAAAAAAAGATCAAACCTTTTGTGTTTATTTAATGTAAGAAGTCAAACAGACTGCTAAAAAAATGTACACTTTAACCTCTTTATTGCTTGTGGGATAATAGATTTCTTCAATAGTGTATATTTAAATGTAATATCATTATCCATAACTCATACAATATAGCAGTGAAGTTAATATTTAATCATATTTTAATGTATCATTACTTCACAAAATTAAGAAATTAGAATCTATATTATAAAGCAGAAACATATAAGGATCACATCATATCGACTGGGGCAAAGACTTGTCCAATCTTATTCGCATTTAGTTTTTACACTGCCAATCAGAAAAAAGAATTACTTTCAAATTTGTTTTAAAAAAATTATTTTAATTTACTGATATTTTATGCAGGGTTCGTACGGGTCCTTGAATTTCTAGACTAAGAAATTCTTCGGTACCAGTATTCTTTTATAGAAAATTTGCCCTTAAATAATGCGAATTTTCGCACGTTTAAACTAGATTTATTTTCTATATATATATATAAAAAAAATACTGATATTTTGTCTTGAAAATAACGGTACCCGTACGAATGCTATTATGGTCGTTAAAATAATTTTCCACCACGAATCTATCACATTAAAATCTGCCTGTCTGTTTGTATTTCTCCACTGTTCCATCAAGAATATCGAACGTTAGGCAATGAAAATAACACCAGTTGGCCGCATGTCACATACAAGGTCACAGAATTTTAAAATTTGAATTAGTTTATGAGATTATTTTTTTTAATTTTAATGACATTTTTTAAATGGTGGCAAATAAATTACACCATTTTTATAGAGAAAATAAAAAACAATAGGGATTATTAATTTTCTTTCATTATTTTCTGATTAAACATGAAAGCTGGAATTATCAAATAATATCATAAGACGAAACGCAATTTTTCACCTTGATTCAACATAAAATATGTTATGTGAACATTAAAAGGGTCCACAATCTTACTTAAAAGGCCTCTAATGTAATGAAAAAGATGTTACAAGTTTAACCCTTAAATGCCGGGTGTTGCTTTTCGGCAACATACCCAATTTAGGCTTATAAATACTATTAGAATAATATTGAAGCTATAATGCCTAATGTTGCCAATAAAATACATTCTGAAAATATTAAATTGATTTTCAACATTTAGATGGCAACACTTGTGCTCTTTATGAATAAAGATAGATTTATTTTTTTTAATTGTTGGTACATGTTCTTTTTGTTTTGTTTGGAAGCTTGCGAAATACCCTATTTTGTTCTGCAGTGAGCAAGTAAAATTTATTTCTTATCATAGTTCTCAAAATTCTTGTGTGTTTAATATTATAGAATTTTATCAACGAAAATTACTTTTTCAATTAAACACCAGTATTGCCGATTAGTAGCAAAGAATTTTGTAGCCGTAAACCATACTTAAAACAAAATATGATTTTTTAAAGTATTTTTCCCATGATTTATTTAAAAAAAGAAAGCCGAAAAACCTTTTTTAAATGATTTTTGAAAACTCAGGCATTTAAGGGTTAAAATATACATTTTATTTAAAACTTCTTAGTACTTTCAAGCCTTGCAGGCTCATCATCAGAGAATATCTTTATAACTAAATGTCGTTTATTTATACAAATACGTGACGTATTTGTATAAATAAATACTTCCCCATTGAGTTTTCCAGTGAAATTTCTGCATCCTTTTACCTTTTTACCTTTCACTAATTTTAATGGTTGATTGGTAGGTCCCCATTGAGTTTTCCAATGAAATTATTGCATCCTTTTGCACATTTTCATGCTAGTGCTCTATCTGGTGCTGGAATTTCATTGGAAAATTCAACTGGGACCTAACAATCAGCTACTAAAATTAGGTGTGAAGGGGATTTCTACCAAGCTATGAATACAATGAAGTCATACATCTTCACATCTAAAAAAATGTTATGTTGTCCTTTGTCAATTTACCTCAGTGTGAAAGCAAAGTGTTTTATGGTCTTTTTTATATGTTCACAATATTTTTTGAAGAAACTCACATTTTTACATTAAACTCGAAAGTATTGGTATCCCCCCCCTTTTTTTTTATCGATTTTAGCACTTCATTAAGAAGAGATGGAAAAGAATCAGTTTTAGATATCACCCTTATATGGTTTCTCTGTAAAAGTTTCTTCATGTGACATTTAAAATATTGCAGAGTTAATAAAAATAAAGTCTCATCTAATAAAGACTAGTCGAAAAAAATTGTTGAAATATTCTAAAATACAGCCATTATAGCGGGCAAATGTACAAAAGTTTTTAAATATAAAACTTTTTTTTCTAAGCTTAAATAAAAACAAAAGTTTTCATGAAATTACTCCGTTTATATTAAGTTTTAAAATTTTCGTTTGGGAAGGTTTTGAAAATTTAATAAAAGTATTATTTTTTTACTTATTTTAAAAATCTGCTGGCATTACATTCATTTTTTGCCCACCACATTAGTTATCCAAAAAAATACAAAAATAAAGTGACAAGGAAGGGTTTAATAACAAATTCCCCTAAAAAAATTGAATTTTTTGGAACTGGGGAACTTAGGAGGAAATTTTGCTATGCCGAAAATAGTTGCATGACTTTTGAGTAAAAAATTATGATGATATTTGTAGGGCGATTCACAGGGAAATAAAAAAATCTAATATATGAGCAATTACCTACTTGGAGAGGGGGGAGGCAAAGGAGGAGGGAACGCTGAAATTTCTTCACTATATACGAACAGAAAAATAAACAATTATACCGGAGAATTTTTACAAATGTTAAACATTTCTTTCTTCCAGTTTTTATTATTGTTTAATTTTTCGCGTGCCAAATCAAATTAAGTTTTGCCTTTCCAGGGCTAAACAAGCAGTTCGACAAATTAAAACTCAAAACAATAAAAATATCCCAAGATTTTCCATTTCAGCAACGGTGCAGCTCAACCCCATTTTTGCTCCTCTTTAATTAGAAAGGGACCTCCTAATCACCATGGCAACGTGTTCTGGGACTGTGTAAATTTGGAAAAGCCTCACAGCACAAATAGTATGGCTATAATTTTAGGCCTGATAATGCAATATTATATCTGCTGTACAAGGAATCATTTTGGCATATAAGAGTCTTCTCTTTTACTTCGGTATAATGTCTCTAAGTGCTTATTTGCGTGCCATTCTCTAATAATGCTTGTTGCTTACTCAGAGAAAAGAGGCTTCATCTGGTTCTAGACATCGTCTGTTTTCTACCCCTGTCGTGTGCTTGCTCTCTTTGTCCTGTCTCCTACCATTGCAGGGTGTTCTGTTGAATTTATGAATCGTTCTTTTACTTTTTTTTCCTCTTTCAACCACCCCCCTCCTCTTTGATGTATGCTTAAGTGGGAGAGGCAATAGAAGTGACTATGGTTGGGACGTTGCTGGTGAAAATACAGAATAGAAAAGAATAAATGGCTGTGATATTTAGAAAATCATTATAGTGTTTGAAAAACTGCGTTGAAAAATAGTTTTAAAAATTATGTTTAAAAATAGTTTTTAAAATGTTCAATCATATATAAGGTTTTCAATTGTTGAAATACATGAAATTGTTCCAAAATGAGAAATCATTCTTTTGTTTCATCTTTTTGCCTCTACCTCCTTGATATATATATTAACTACACTGTAAAAAAAAAAAAAAAAAAAAGGCAAATGTTTCTTAATCTTCGAAAATATAATATAAGCAAGTACTAAAATATACAAAAACCTCTTCCGAATTACTCACAATTCTGAAAAGCTTTCTTCAACTTTGAAACCTCTAAAATCAGCATATTTTCGAAATTTAAAGAAGCATTTTTAAAAACAAATTTTCTTTTCTGACCACATAGATTTGGAAACGTTTCCGAGTAGTTTTTATAGGTTATTAATCAACCTCTATACGGTTATTACAAATACATCATACATTATACAATTATTACTCTATAAAAGTATTACAATATACCTTGCTCAGTAATTTTTTAAACCAGATTAATAGCCTTAATTCTAAAATTAAATTTACATTGGAAATAGAAAAGAATGGATGGAACGAACGGAATGGAATGGAACTTATTTAGATGTATTATTCATCAAGACGCACCAGCGAAATAGAACGTCTGTTTACAGAAAACCCATAGCCAGTCAATCCATTATCCCTCATAAGGTTCAAGCACCCTTTTCATACAAAGTTTCTGCATTTAGACATCCTATTCAAAGAGCTTTCACAGTCTGTATCTCCGAATAGTTAAATAACGAAATTGCAAGAAACAATGGATACAAAGAAAGCACCATAGAAAATTTAATTATGAACTTGAAGAATAAGAAGAAAAGTAATTTCAATCCACAAAATTCCATATTATCCACTTTACAATAGTTTCCCAGTTTCTTCGAACGTTTGAAATATAAACTCCATAAATTCAATATCTCCCTTGTTGCAAAACATTCCATGAAATTAAAAAATATAACATGCAAGAAAATAGATCCAATTGAATCAAACCCGTTATCAGGAGTATACGAAATACCTTTCACCAATGAAGATTGAACAATGCAGTTTTATATAGGTATGGCAAGTAGAAAACTTAAAACTAGAATCAAAGAACATATAGCAGACATCAAGTACAACAGGAGAACCACAGGTTTGGCTTGATTATGCAGCAAAGAACCTTTACAGATCAATTTTTAAAATAGCAGAATAATTTATCCATCAAAATTTTATTTGCCATCCATTATCCGGAAATCAATAGAGATATTTTTATGCAACGAGAATATTTGTAATGATTCAGTATCCGTTGATTTACCTAAAATTTGGAAAGAGATGCTATGCAATTTTAGTAATAATAGTAAAAATTAATCCACGCTCATAAATATCCAATTTCATTTTATTTTATGTTTGTACTGATTTTCATTATGCATGATGTCTCGTGACATTGTTTACCAAGTTATTGTTTTTTAAATTTTGTGAAAATATTTCTATCATGAATGATTTTGAAAATGTCGCCGTTTGTGCGATGAAACATTCGTCTATCTAAATAAAGATATTTTATCACTTTTTATAGCATTATTTAGCTTAATTTGGATATTAATCAGTTTACTGAAATAAGAATATAAATCTTTAGGAAAAAACACCACTTATTCTTTGAATCTTTCAGATTCGAACATTGTTTTTGGTTTTAAAAGATATTAATATTTACTATTTTTTTTAAAAAAAAATCTTGAAGTCATTTCACGAGTTCGTCATACTTTTGATTTCTCTCAATGCCTTCTCGGGTATCGTTTCGCGTTTTAAGAGAATTGTGTTGGGTCAGAAACGCGTCTTTCAACTTAGAAAGACTTCCATTTAAGGATATAAAAACGTGCAATTCGAATTTCGTTTTCATTTGGAAAGATTTTCTTTTTTAAATATAAATTCATAGAAATTCGGGTTAAAAATATAAAAACATGCAAATTTGAGGTTCGCTTACAAAACAATATGGAGTGTGCGTATCTCTCCCGATGTATGCTACTGACGGCAATGAGAGAGCCAACTATAATTCTTTTGGATGGATTTTTGTTTGAAAATATAAAATCATACATATTTGAGATTCGTTTGCCAAAACAAGCCGGAGGGCGATCATCACAACCAGTGTACGCTGTCAAAGCTTTTGGGCCTCCAATTCTATGCTCGCTTGGATTTGCGTCTAAAATTGTAAAATCGCACAAATTCAAGGCTGTACGCTGGCGGTAGGGTCGTAACATTAGGTTCGTTTAGAAAGATTTTCGTCAAACTATATAAAATAATTCAGTACTTATTTTAAGCATATTTAAAGTTATTATAACGGGCTCTTGCAACGCCCGCCAGATCAGTTAGTTTTCATAGATATATGAGACGCTAAGATTACAAACGATCTCAGTCCAAAAATTAAAAAAAAATCTGAGAAATAGTTTAGAGTAATTTTTTCAGCCTTTTTGAATCGTCCCCCAGGGGAATACCTTCTTTAGGTATTTACGGGTTTCGCGATCCCGGGTTCCCGAGCGATCTTTCTCCTTTCCTGTTTTCTTCTCTTTTTAGTTGTCTATCCTTTTTCTTTGTTTCACACTTTTTAATCTTCTTTTTTCAGTTTCTTATCCCTCTTTGTTCTTGTTCATGTTTTTTACTGACCATTTTGTTCAAATTGTTATTTGTTCTACTAACATTGTTCTTGTTCTTTTGTTTAAAAAAAAAAAAGGAAAAAAAGTTTAAAATATTGAAAAAAGACAAAAAATACACCTTGTTTCTAAGTTCTCACCCACATCACTTTTTCTTTTTTACAATAGTGAATTTTTTTATTTTCACGTGAGACACTCTGGGTGTTGAGGTTTTTTAATCTCATCGCCTCGTTTCTACCTCTTTAGACTGATCTCGAGTCCCAGAGTTCAGGGCATCTCCGAACTCCGGTTCCGTGATCGGTGGGCGCCATACTTGCATGCCGGTGGTTAGGAATCCACTGGGCGACTGGTGTCCTTTCGACGTAAGGGCGATGTAGGTTAGACAGAGCTGTAAAGGCTTACCTACGACAACCGAGTTCCACTGTGAAAGAACTAGAGTTTGGAGATGCTATCGGGTTTAATCCAACGTTTGAAAAACGTGGAAGTTTGTTGATAGTTTTCACCCTTTTGAGACCTGCGCCTAAAGTAACGGTAAGAAGAAGGGTCGGTGACCAGGCCCGATGCCTGGCGTTTTAAACATATTCTCTCAAATATGGCTACAATATCAGACAATAAGACAAGCGATGTGGAGGCCCCACAAGCTAATAAAGAGGATTTTGATGCATCGAGCTCTAGCTCAAAGGCTACTGTCAATCAAGGCAATAAAGTATCATGGAGTGAGAGAGTCGAGGATTATGTTTCCACAACGGAATCTAAAAATCCCAACTCTCATGAAAGTAAAACTGAAGAAAGATTCTTTGTTGTCAAACGCCAAGAAGGGAGTTTCGATAAAACATCGCCCTTTTTGATTAATAAATCTATCCAAGGACTGGTTGGCGAACCCAAAACAATAAAAAAAACTCCGTACAGGTGAACTGCTAATTGAAGTAAGCAATAACCAACAGGCATTAAACTTAAAAAAATGTACTCACTTTGCAAACATTGCTGTCATCATATCGCCACATAGAACCTTAAACTCATCTCGTGGAGTGATATCAGAATATGACCTCTTGCATGTAACCGAAGATGAAATAGTGGAAAACTTAAGGGAACAAAATGTCATAGGAGCTAGACGAATAAAAATCAACCGCAAAGATGAACAAATTCCAGCTAACCAAGTACAAATACCTACCAAGCATATTATACTGACCTTTAACACTCCCACCTTGCACAAATATATAAAAGCTGGATATCTATCATTCTCTGTCAGACCGTACATCCCAAACCCACTGCGTTGCTTTAACTGTCAACGCTTTGGGCACTCAAAAACATCATGCCGAGGTAAAGAAACCTGTGGTCGGTGCAGTATAGTTGGCCACGAAAGTGGGCAATGCAATGCTCCACCTTGTTGTGTCAACTGCAAAAAAGATCATCCATCCTATGCTAAATCGTGTGAAATGTGGAAAATAGAAAAAGAAATACAGACAATACGCACAAGACAAAATATATCATACCCTGAAGCCAGAAAGATAGTCGAATCCAGAACGCCTAAAGTTGGTGTATAATATGCTGCTACCTTATCTAAAACCGTCCATAAAACTTATAAATCTATGGCAACTCAAACTGAACTCCCAACTAAACCTAATTGCCAACCTAATCAAAAAGAAAACAACCTGTCTAATAATTCAGGTAAGACAAATAGATCAACGCAATCTGCTCCTCCTAATTCACAAAACTCTGTTCCTCCTAAATCATTACAAATACTTCTTCAAAATTGTCACAATCTTTTATTTCGAAACCTCCACTTCATAATAGAGGCTCTCAAAATACAACTAAAACACCATCTGTGAAACCAAACCGTAAATCTGATGCAGAAAAATTTAACCTACCAACAATTAAAGCCACTAGTTCATCTGAAAATACAGCCAAAAGGGAAAAAGAGTAAAACATCCAAAAATAAAACCCAATCAATACAGAATGATAAAATGGAAGAAAATGATGCTTTAGCTCTTCACCCAGAACCAGGTGAAGAATTTAACGAGGGAGATAGTATGTCCACTACCTCCGAATAAAATACCGCAGATAAACTTCTTAAAAAAAAAACAATTTAATCATGTCTAATATTATCTCATGGAACTGCCGTGGCTATCATAATAAACTTGACGAAATCCGTAATATTCTATCCGACAATCAGCCTTTATGTTTAGCTCTGCAGGAAACCCATCTAAAACCTACTGACAAAGCGAAATTACGCAACTATGCTACCTACAGAAAAGATTTTACAGGCAATGAAAGAGCTACTGGTGGAGTGGC
This sequence comes from Maratus speciosus, assembly GCA_963932465.1. Taxonomy (NCBI): domain Eukaryota; kingdom Metazoa; phylum Arthropoda; class Arachnida; order Araneae; family Salticidae; genus Maratus; species Maratus speciosus. The sequence continues at coordinate 338,841,685 of OZ010795.1, read as the reverse complement.
TCTTTTCATCTCTCGCAGTTTACCTCACTCTCATGTTTTACTAAACACAAACTTACAAGCTGTTGCAGTCCGTGTTCATGTAAAACGTCTCATTACAATCTGTTCTATTTATTTACCACCCCGTCAGATTATTCAGTCAGCACTACTTCAGGATCTAGTTCTCCAACTCCCCACTCCTTTCATCATCATTGGGGATTTTAATGCTCATAGCCAACTTTGGGGGAATTCTGACTCTAATCAACGTGGTGACATAATAGAAAAATTAATTTCCGACAATGGCTTATGCCTACTCAATAATGGTGATCACACATATTTTCATGAACCGACTCGCACCTTTCATGCCATAGATCTCACTATTTGCTCCCCATCTATATATCCGTATTGGACCTTCTGGGTCTCTAATGACCTGTACGGCAGTGACCACTTTCCAACTTTTATCTCGCAGACAACTCCTCACACGGATTCTAATAATTGCTTTAAACGCTACGTCTATGACAGAGCCAATTGGCGAACTTTCACAGACCTTGCAAAAATTACAAGTGAAATGATAGAAGGTGATATCGACCATGCGCTTGATAATATCACCCAATGTATTATCAATGCTGCAGATATTAGCATTTCAAAATCACTTTCTACCCCAAAGCACAGGAAACCATGGTGGAATGATGACTGTAAAAGGGCAAAACAAATCAACAGAAGGCTTGGGGTATCTTCCGGGGGTATCCCAATAATACTAATTATATTATGTACAAAAAAGCAAAGGCTGATGCTAGAAGAGTGCGGCGTAAAAGCCAACGTGAATCCTGGATGCAATACGTCTCCAATATAAACAGTAACACCTCAAGTAAAGTTCTTTGGAAAAAAGTAAAAAATTGTATGGGATTATATTTTGGAAAATCATATCTCAATCTTAAAACACAACGGCCAAACAATAGCGTCTCCCAAAAATATAGCTGAGACAATAGCTAGTACCCTCGCTTCCAATTCTAGCTCTGACTCTTACCCAGAACCTTTTTTATCATACAAAAGACAAACGGAAAATACCAGCATCAATTTTAACTCTCGCCATTTTCATGATTACAATCTCCCATTTACTATTCCAGAACTCTTAAGTTGCTTGCAAAAGAGCCGGTTATCTGCCCCAGGACATGATGGCATCACATATACCATGCTAAAACATCTTTCTTCCACCTCTCTCAATAACTTACTTATTTTTTTCAATAGAATCTGGATTGAACAAACTTTCCCTAATGCCTGGTCTAAAGCCATTATCATTCCTTTTCCTAAGCCAGGGAAAGACTCCAGTGACCCAAACAATTACAGGTCTATCGCACTCTCTAGCAGCCTCTGCAAAGTTTTAGAAAAAATGGTTAATTGCCGCCTGGTGCATGTTCTTGAATCAAATAATTGCCTTGCAGCCTTCCAAAGCGGATTTCGGCGTGGTAGGTCCACTATCGATAACCTCATTCTTTTAGAAACCCATATACGGACTGCTTTTTTAAAACGCAACCATCTGGTCACTGTTTTTTTCGACATGATGAAAGCCTATGACAAGACATGGAGGTATGGTATCCTTCGCGACCTTTTTAACCTGGACTTTCGTGGGAACCTCCCGATTTTTATTAAGAACTTCCTCGCCATTCGAATTTTTCAAGTTCGAATTGGGGGGATTCTCTCCGGTTTTTATGTACAAGAAGAGGGTGTACCACAGGGCAGTGTTCTGAGTGTCACCCTCTTTGCAATCAAGATAAATGATATACTGCAACAATTACCCTCTTGTGTGCAGGGTACACTATATGTTGACGATTTTAAAATTTTATGTAAAGGACAAGATATGCGTTTATTGACAGACAATTACAAATTGCTATCAACCGTATTATTCAATGGACAAATAAAAATAGTTTTATTATTTCCCAAGATAAAACTTCTTGTGTGCATTTCTGTAGACGTAGGGATCTGCATCCAGATCCTGAAATTTATATTGGAGCATCTCAAATTGCTGTTACTGATTGCATTCGCTTTCTCGGCTTATATTTTGATAAAAAACTCACTTTCTTGCCACATGTTTTGCAGTTACGTAAAAAGTGCGAGCAATCACTTCATTTAATTAAGGTGCTTTCAAACACTTCTTGGGGAGCAGACCGTGGTTCTCTATTGAAAATTTATCGCTCTATAATCCGTTCCAAAATTGATTATGCCTGCCAGATCTATGGTTCCGCACGTAATTCTGTTCTTAAAAAACTTGACACAGTGCACCATAGCGCACTCCGTGTTTGCTCTGGTGCATTTCGTACCTCTCCAGTTTTAAGTCTTTATGTTGACTGCAATGAACCAGCATTACACCACATTCGTGAAAAGCTTTCTTTAGAACTGTATTACCGTCTCCTTTCACATCCTGGCATCCTCTTCATACATACATTTTAAACACCGACAATGATATTCTTTATCAGCATCGACCATCTTGCATCCCATCTTTTGGTGTCAGAATTAGAAAAATTACTGATAATAGCCCACTGAGTAATATCAGGGTAAGTCCATGTCCATTGCATGTACTCCCTCCTTGGAACCCTCCTGATATTACATCGCCCCATCCCTTTAAAGGATATGATAAAAAGAACTTGGCCCCTGCAGTTTTTCAGCAGTTATTTGCCGCACACCGAGCAAATTTTAATGGCTATACTGACATTTATACAGATGGATCTAAGAGTGGTAATACTGTTGGTTGTGGTGTATTTTGTGACAACACTTCATTAAGCTATCGTCTTCATCCTTCTATCTCTGTCATTACATCTGAACTGATTGCAATAGAGAGAGCCATGGTGCACATATCTCATCATCATAGCTCATCCTTCATTATATATACAGACTCAAATAGTTCTATTGACGCAATTAAATCTTTTAACAAGCATCCTCTTGTCTGATCCATCCTAGATTTTTATAACAAATTGACAAGGCGTGGTCATAATATTTTATTCTGCTGGGTACCTGGACACATGGGTATTCCTGGCAATGAGAAAGCAGATGAGGCGGCAAAACGTGCTCTTAATCCGTTACACCATAATGTTCCTTTCTCAGACGTTAAACTACTTATAAATATTTTTATTCAGAATAAATGGCAAGAAAGTTGGGATCTAGAAAACAATAATAAACTGTACCATATCAAAACTCTAATAATGACCTGGCCTCCGAGTTATCCAAGAAAAACAGATGTTCTACTTACTCGTCTGAGAATTGGACATTCAAGGATCACTCATAAACATCTTTTACTTCGGGAGGATGCTCCCATGTGTCAACATTATCATTTTGATTACCTGACCATTCATCATGTTTTAACTGACTGTCCGGGTCTCCGGCACTTATATAGAATTTATTTTAAGTCATCATCACCATTCTTGACAAACCTTATTGGGGATACACCTCATAGGGCACTCTTCACTTTTTTAAAACAGGCTGGATTTTACTTTGATATTTAATTTTTATATCTTTGGTTTAACGATTAAGTTTTCTGTTTACACCTTTGTGATATCTGGAAGGGAACCCCTTCCAGACTGCACTTTTTATTGACTTACTCTTATGTTTTTACTCTACTGCTTTTTAGTATTTAAAAGTTAGTCTTTTCTACACTTGTTCGACTACATCTGGATGGGATACTCCATACAGATTGCTCTTCTCATTGTTCCTTTATTTTGTCATTTTTCTATCTCTCACTTTTTTGATGTTTTAGTCTACTTTTTTGGCGCAGCATGTCCCTTAAGGGATTTTGCGCCATAAAACCCCATACAACCAACCAACCAACCAACCTCTTTGAATCGTTTCTCGAAAGAAGTACTTGGCGATCAATTTGGTATACAAATTCAATCAATCCTCAAGAATGACGCCAAGTTTGGCAGTTATAGCACCACACAAGCTCTGTTTACTCAATCTTAGCTTTGCCAATAACCACTTCTACTGAATCTTGGTGCCGCCCATCGTTGAATCATTATTGTATCCATATCATAACTTGTTTTGTTTGATTTAAGTAGCATGAAGTTGCTTAATTATTCACTCAACATTATGAAGTACAAAATTAGGACGTTAAAATACTCATTCAAAACATAATACATCAATACTAGATTTTTAAATACATCATAAAAATACAAAAGGTGACGTATTTTTTTTAAAAGGAATCTTTTTTCATCTCCGTTTGGTTCTTAACATCAACTGTTTTTTCCCCTGTCGTGTGCTTGGTCTTTATGTCCTATCGCCTACCTTTAAATGGTGTTCTGTTTAATTTTTGAACTATGCTGAAATGAGAAATCGCTCTTTTTACTTTTCTAAATTCCCCTAGTCTTCAATGTATATTTATTCCCTTCTCAAAGGGCGTCATGTCAGGATTTTAACACGTTAAGCACCACGTCAGTCACCGGTGACCGACACTAAACTTTCCGTTTAGAACGCTTCATTCACCGATGACTGACGTCTAAAATATGATATAAAACTAAACATATATATATATATATTGTTTTAAGTAATTACTGAAAATTTGTTTAAAATTTACCTGCCGTTCATTTATTACAAGGTTATACTTTCTTAAAAATTACTTAAAATATTGTAAATTTTTCAGCTTCAGTGTCAGTCACCGTGGCACACAACGTTTTAATCTTTCAGCACAAGTATTTGAAAAAGAAAAGAAATCTTTGACTAATTTAATCGCATAAATTCTGTTATTAAATAAGGTAAAATTTTCTAATCCAAAATTCTGTAAATAAAAATTAAAGGCATCCTATATGTAACATATCCGTGAAGCTCATTTCTTTTCGGCGTTTTGAATCGTTTCTCGAAAATTTTTTATGAGTGTTTGGTCTATTTGGTCAATAAAATTGCCAGATTGAAGAAAAAGTTGCCATGTTCAACAGCCATTGTTCCACACAATTCCCGTTTGCTCCTCTTTCACCACACCTATAAACCAGGGTTGCCAGTTTGGCCTCAATTTTTATTCCGGAATTTCCAAAAGAAGAACTTTAATAGGTAATCACGAAATGTCTGCTGTTATATAAAGCAAAGAATGCCATTCCTAATTTCTGGTATGAACTCTGAATTTCTCATTAAAAATGGAGGCCAAACTAGCAACCCTGCTATAACCAAGCCTATTTATTTTTAGCTCCGCCTACAGTTGAAGCATTTTTGCAACAATATCATAACCGATTTGTTTCATTTACATGACATAAATTTACTTAATTATTTGCTAAGTCTTATCAGTATGCCAAAGTGGATGGTTCATTAATCGAAACAAAATGCAATACAATACTATTTCCTTTATTTACTATGAAAATACAAAAAAGGCGACTCGTTTCGAAAGAATTAATCTTTTTTCATCTTTGTCTTATTGTAGACATAGTTTGTAATTCTCTCCTGTTGTTACGTTTTTCGTATGTGTTTACCAGCAGTCGTGAAGATTTTTCTCGTTCTGATTATGTGCTGTTCTGAAATGAGGAGTTGTTCTTTCAACTTTTCTTCTTTCCTACCCACGCCCCAACATTCTTGGTATTTAATTGGAAGAAGCAATAGAGAGTTTTATACATGGAAAGTTGTAGGCCAAAATAAAAAACAGAAGAAAGTAAGTCGAAGAAAAACTAATAAAATGAAATGAAATTATGAGTGTGACCTGTGTTCGAAAAATTACATTTTAAAATCGTTTTAACAATCATACCAGTATAAAAATGCAAGCGGCACAATTAAATTTGCTGAAAAAGGAAAAGGGTTTAGCTCTTTGGTCTGTCCATAATCTTTTTTTCTTTTTTCTATTTTTTTTTTCTTTTGTAATTGTATATTTTTTAATTCTTGGTAATGATTTGGTTTGATTTTAGAAACATAACTTTAATTATTTATTTACTAAATCAAAGAAAAAGGATAATAGAAGGAAATAAAATGGTAATACATGTGTGCATTTTTTTTTAAGTTGGTTTCAATATTCATATACCTTTATTAGATGTACAAAATATAAGCCACCGTTCAAACAGCAAAATTTGCTGAAAAAGTGTTCTGCGCATCCTTTTCGGATGCTATGCATCGTTTCGCAAAATTTTTGTGTGTTCTGTTGACCTATGCGGTTGAAACAATCAATCTGTTTGGTCAAGATTCTTGCCACGATACTCATTTCTATGTTTATAAAAGAGAAGCTTGAACTCTATCGCCATTTGCACTGACGACAGTGTTGCTATTCACATTGTTGAAACCGGCATGCACTTAAGCGAATTATTTTGGAGCTTAAAAATAGGAATGTAATAGATAATTGAATTTTGGTTGTGCAATATGGCTAAAAAAGTAGCTATTTTAATTTTTCTAATTATATATTCTTACCTCGTTACCGGACGTATCTATCACTTTCTTCGAATTTGCTTTCTAAACGAAAGCGATGCAATAAAGGAAAGAGAATAAGGAGAAAAGTGTTTTCGAACATTGGTGTATTTCCGAAGGGAAAGTACGATTTACAGGCAAGTTGACAGTTTTATAGAAAGAAATAAGGATTAAAAAATACAGTTTTAAAACTACTCTTTATGCATTGGCTTTGTTCCATTATTTACATTTAAAAAATGAAATATGAGCTATACGTATGCGTATTTATTTGTTTATTTGTTTCATTGAGGAAATTATCAAAAATACTCCTATGACCATGAGACTAATACTTAATTAATATTTATATTTAGTACTTGCATCCAAATTTGTCTTCTACAGTAAATTCATCTGTTTCACACAGTATATAATTTGCATTTTAAAATTAAATTTCAAATGAGAAATTATTTTAAGTAGTAAGCGTTTGCTCGAATTTGCTATACTTAAAATGCATTATGTTTTTAAATTTTTTTAATCGCACGAAACCTTATAACCATTGAGTTGTTGCTGATATTTTGAAATAGTCGTTGAAAAATATTTTACATTTTCCTTGGCTTATATGAAATTAAGAAATTGGAACGAATTCGTCCTTTCTTTAGTGTTCCTGAAAGACACACGAATGTTACAAAATTAAATCCCTTCTTTCCCAGTATGTGGGGTAACAAGAGTTGAGAGAATAATCATAAAAGTATTTTAAATAGATTTCTTAGAAATAAAGAAATGAAATAATTAAATAATAGCCACTCAAAGTGAATAGGATATCATGCATTGAAAACGCAACTAGTACAACAAAATCATTGCAAAAAGCATATCTCTCATTGAAATTGTTAGTTTACCTGTAAAACTATCTTTTCCTTCGAAAGTCTGATGGTGTTGGCAAACATCTTTTCTCTCTTTCTCGAGCGTACTATACTTTCATTACCTAGATAATTTTAAATTAAAATAGTTTTTTATTTTTTATTTTCTCTCGTTCTAGAAAATATTATTGTATACTTTCAATACACAAATCATTTCAAATTAAAATAGTTTCGTCTTTTTTCTTTTGTTTCTTTCTCGAAAGTATTATCATATACTTTCATTACATAAATAATTTCAAATTAAAATAGTTTTTTCTTTTATTCTTTTCTCTCTTTCTCGAGAGTATTATAGTATGCTTTCATTATATAGATAATTTTAAATAAAAATAGTTTTTCTTTTTTTATTTTCTCTCTTTCTCGAAAATATTATCGTATATTTTCATTACATAGATAATTTTAAACTAAAATAGTTTTTCTTTTTCCTTTTCTGTCTTTCTCGAAAGTATTATTATATACTTTGATTACATATATAATTTTAAACTGAAATAGTTTTTTCTTTTTTTTTTTCTTTTTCTAAAATATCAGATGTTTCACAACGTTGCTCGGTTAAAATTCTATAATGCCAAAAAAGCCTCATTTTTTTAAAAAATAATTATTATTCAATATGTACTTAAGAAATTAATTATTGCTCAGCCTTATTTAAATTAATCAATTGCCATGAAAATGCAATTGTTTCATTCATTGACCGACCTTATTTGAAAATAAACTGAAATATATCCACCTACGCCAGCTTGCTTCCCTATGAAAAATTTCATGCCCAAATGAATCTTAATCCTGACATATAAAGAAAACACCCAATATGTCGCGCCTCGGTACTCCTGTACATACTAAATAGGGCGTTTGTATTTTTATCCAAAGAGACAAGAACTAGGTCGCCACTACCCCACACTGGAAACATAATTGCCCGCAATTTCTCGAGATATTTTTTTTTCTTTTTCTCTTGAGGAAGCGCCGCGCAGTCTGGCCACAGGTTCTGCTTTTTTGCTTATTACTGGCCGATGCCCAGAAATCCATGCGCCGAAGGATACTGAGCCGACCTATTTTTACTCCATTGTGTTTTTGAAAACATTTTTGCAATTTTAAAGGACTCGCTGCTAATGAAATTCTAAGCTTTTCTTTCGTATGTTTTGTCATTTTTTATTAAATTCTAAAGAAAGACAGCAGTTGCATCAGCGTTACCAGATTGCTATTTGATCAAACCAGAAAATTTTATGTATGAAGTATTAAAAAAAAAAAAAAATCATGATTTAGAGTTTTTTTAAAAGCAAACGAATATCGAAAGTACATTTAAAGACTTCAACATTTTTATTTCTATGAAATCAATCAGTGGCAACTATATCGTAATGCTAGTATCAAAAACTAGAAAACTATTTAACTATCGAAATGATAATATATTAAACAAAAGGGCATTTCTCAAAAAAAAAAAAAAAAAACTATAAATATTTTTATTTTGTTGAAGGTTAGTTTCTTATTAATTCTTCATATATTTAAAAATTTTAATACAGGAATAATGCATGTTTAAAGTATCTCATAATGTTTAAACAGCTAAATTTGAGCAAATATCATAATTTTATTCTATTGTTTATTGAAAAGACTGTACAATTCGCTATTCAAAACAGTTTCTGTTTTCTTAATATGATCATTGGAAGCGTAGTTATGTTTGTTTTTGTTTCAGCTCTCAAACCAGAAGTGTGTAATTAAATAACAGGAAGTAACTGTTTAAAAGAACTCAAGAAAGAAAAGAACTAATATTGAGATTAAGACGATACAACTTATAAATGAGAAGAGTTTTAGGAACTAGAAGTAACTATTTCAAACAGATATCCAGTAATAAATATTTCAAAATTTTTTTGTGTGAAAAACGTAAATTTTACAAATTGTTAGTTACTAAAAACGTTTCTTCGCCAAAATTTATGGCCATAACTATACGACACAGCTTGTCTGCAATTTATATCATGCTATAAGTGAAATGAAGTATCCGTTTAAATAACTGAGAATTTCGTGAAATTTTACAGCTATTTTCACACTTTAGCATAGAGAAAATACATGCAAAATTAATTTGAATGGGGATTTATGTGTAAGTTTTCATTTTATTGCTTGAATTAATTTATTGCTTGTTCATTACATTCTTAGAAACTCAAATCGTACATTTGATGGAAAAATATATTAAACTGTCAGTGTTTTTGTCGTAAAGACATTTTTTGATAAGCATTAACTATTAAATTATTTTACCTTCAAATTAAAAAATTTCGGATGAAATTTCACCAAAAAAATTCTTTTATCAAACCGAAATAGACCAGGATGTGGCAGCAGAGACAATAACCTCATCGAGTTCACGGCTGAAATTCTTGAATTAGTGAAAACTCGATTCGCATATTAACCCTTAAATGCCTGTTGTTGCATTTCGTCAACATACCCAATTTAGGCTCTAAAATACTATTAGAATAATATTGAAGCTATAATGCCTAATGTTGCCAATAAAATACATTATGAAATTATTATTAAATCGATTTTCAACATGTATATGGCATCACTTGTGCTATTTAAGAATAAAGATAGATTTATTTTTTCAATTATTGCTACTTGTTCTTTTTGTTTTGTTTGGAAGCTTGCGAAATACCTTATTTTGTTCTGCAGTGAGCAAGTAAAATTTATTTCTTATTATAGTTCCTAAAATTCTTCTGTGTTTAATATTATAGAATTTTATCAAGGAAAATTATTTTTTCATTTAAAGACCAGTAATTGCCGATTAGTAATAAACTGTTTTTTAGCACTAAACCATACTTAAAACAAAATGTGATTTTTTTAAGTATTTTTCCCATGATTTATTTAAAAAATGAAACCCAAAAAACATTATTACAATGATTTTTGAAAAATAAGGCATTTAAGGGTTAAAACACAACCGGTCTGCCAAGTCATATCTTGGTGGAAAACCCCCAAAACCTTGATTTTAGCGGTTGACTCGTAGATTTACCATTGTGTTTTCCTGCACCAAAAGGTATGAAAACATGGAGGACTGGGAGCAGGAAAACACAATGGTAAACCTACGAGTCAACCGCTAAAATCGGGTTTTCAAGTTTTTCCACCAAGATATGACTTGGCAGACCGATTGCGTTTTAATATGCGAATCGAGTTTTAACTAATTCTGCCATTTCCGTCGTGAACTCGATGAAGTGATTGTCTATGCTGCCGGCTCTCTGTCTAAAATTATTATTCCACTCTTTTTATTTAATTTAACTGCGCTCATGTATATAAAGATGAAATTTTGTAATCGATTTTCCACTCTCTTCCTGATGTGCTAAAATTATTATTTTTTTTAATGTAGATGATATGATTCCAATGACAATACAACATTTTAATATTTTTAGAACTTAATTATAAATTAATAAATTAATTTCAAGGCATTTTTTTTTCATTAGGTCTTTCTGAAGGTGATATATCGCCTAATATTCCTCATATTTACAACCAGATATAAGAGTTACAACAACAATGGAGTTAATTATGCACCAAACCACGCTCTATAAAATATGCTAAACGGCTGTGAAACCACAATAAATAAATATTTTACACTAAAGCGTAGAAAACAAAATAAAAATAAAAACTAAAGAGTGTAACATTTAAAAAGTACCGTTTTCATTTTATGTACTTTGTGATATATTACAAAGTGATACTCCACCTTCAGTTCGTCACACGTGAAGATATATACGTTCAGATCAATGATCGATATGCTGCCACCACCAGTATAAATATGTGATACCAAGTTCGATGAATGTTCGGAAATCAGTTCACACAGACACCTTAAGTACAATATTAAAGTAAACGTTTATTGGTTGAACACTTCAACATTTACAACGATTACGTGAAACATAATATTTCGGTTTACAAGCAAGTTTACAGCAGATTCTGCACTATATTAAATTACACCTTAAAACACATCTGCATATTAGGATAAACATTATGACACACTAATCCCATCGCTTTTAAAAGTACACCGCAAGGTTTATCCATTACTACGACCACAGAGGTCTATACAAAATATCAGCCCACTTATGCTTCTCGTACAAGACACTTCGAGAAAAAACACAGCGTGCACACATTACAACCAACGCCTTCCAGGTTCAACCCAATTCTCCCTCCCTGTTTTATTCTGCATTCCGCAATTCGCCTCTCTATTCCAATCTGTGGGTTTTGTCTCTCTATTTTCAGGGTATCCCATCCTATCACCTTTGACCTCTCATCCTGTAACAGTCCATTAAGCCGGATTATCTTCCACTCATAAGCCCTTCCTTTTACTGCGAAGCAGATTCCTGTCTTAACATAATCATACCATAAGACAACAATACCCGTTTATTGAATTTCCTTTCACATTGCTCTGTCTAATCTCGTAGTTAAAAAATATTTCCATAACTCAAGTACGTAGATAATGATATACAGATAAATATAATAAATAAAAAAAATAAATATAATTAAACAGTAATTTACACTAAACATACGTTTCATTGGTGTCAGAAAATAACATACTTATTTATTTGAAATTAAGTATCACACATTTTTGCTTTACTTAAAAAATTATTTTCAAATGTAGTAGGATGCCTTAAATAAATAAGTAATTCCAATTTAATTAGTTGAAGTAAATATTTTATCTTTGTATGATAGCAATTTAAAGTTATTTGAAAAGCACATGATTGGAAGGTAGCATGATGAAAATAAATAAAGTTGGAAATATTCTTAGTATCTATTTTAGGCAACCATATGCAACTGGAATAACCGATTTCATTTGCATTTTAACAAGTCTAGAATTTTTCTCTATTATATCAATATTTTTAACTAATTAAATTTTGCGCACAACATATTCAAGTATATTTTTGCATTTAGATGCTCTAACCGAAATCTAAATCCCTTTTTTTCTTTCTTTCCATTACTGTAAAAACATTAGTAGGTGAAACAACGTAACAAGTAGAAATCGCTCAACGATGTGTGATCAAAACTCGAGTGGCGAAGTGCTAGAGGACTGTAGTACTTACTGTGTCACGAAATGATTAAGCATGAACCAGTGAAAGAACACAACAAGTAGAAATCGTCCAACAATGCGTGATTAGAACTCGAGTAGCGAAGTGCCAAAGAGCTGTCGTACTTACTGTGTCGCCAAATGGTAAGCAAGAACCTTTGAAAGAACACAATAAGTAGAAATTACCTAACAATGTGTGATCAGAACTCGAGTGGCGAAATTCTGGACTGTAGTACTTACCGTATACCGTGTAACGAAATGATAAACAAGAACCGGTGAAAGAACGCAAGTAGAAATCGCCCGTCACGAAATGGTAAACATGAAACGGTAAATTTAAGGAAAATATTTCATTCAAAATAGTATATAATATTTTTTATGGGTGTAAGTCATCAATGAAGCGAATATGGTTTAAATGGTCAATGACTAATTTAATATCTACTTCCACCTTCTTAAGAACATTTGGTTATGAATTAAAGATACTTTTTTTCCGATCTCTTTCTGAAATTTTTCCCAATATTGGAATAATGACTGGTAAAATATTATGCATAAAAAACCAGCAATAATTTATATTGTAAACTAAACCGATTTTCATAATTAGAAGCGCTCTCTAGTGCTTTGCAACTTAAGTTCTGAGCATTCATTGCATGGTGATTTGTTCCATTTATAGTAGTGTTCTACCAATCCGTTAGTATTAGGTTATCAACTGTATCATGAGTTTTCGAAAATACTGTGTATACGAGTTTTTTTCCTTACATTAGTTTAATATGAGAACATTTTTGTTTAAATCAAAACTAAAAGTAGGCAATTTGTAATTTCAAATTCATTGTAAACTTCCAGAATTCATAAATACACTATGGTCATTATGTTCATAATTTTCTTCAATCGAAATAATAAAAATCATTTGAAGATTCGAAGAAACAACATTATTATGCAACTTTTCTCTTTAAATAATTGCCTTTTGTCATATTAAAACAAAAGCAATTATCAAATAATGAGTTCCTAGGGGTGTAGTATGAAATGAAGGTGCAATATCTAATTCACGGATATGACATTTAGGAAAATTTTAAAATATATTTTAATATCAAGAGATCTGAAATGGGAAAGCAGCCTCCAGTTATGATAGTTTATCAAAACATTCTTAATCAATGAAAAGGGACTATGACTAAAGTGACATGCAATCTACGGTACCTCGTAAATTTTGTGTGCTTTAATTTTCTTAAATAGTAAAAATTTTATTCAATAGATGGTGCTGCGTAACTCCACCTTTAAATACGCCTATTCTAACTTAAAATATTCAAAGGGCAAACTTTTTTTTCTGGTTTATTACATAAACAGAATCAAAGTTAAAAACTAAGCCAGTTTTGATTCAGCTTTACGCATTTGTTTGAATATATATAATTACGGATCTTGCATTGATTAATATTTTTTTTAATTCAATTTATATGGCATGGTAAATTCATGCTTTTTGGTGTGTGGTCGATCGGGTACATATGGAATTCAATTTTTAGCTTATTGCTGGATTCTATTACAGAAATCGACTATGCTTTTGCTTATATTAGAATTTCATGTACCCTTGAAAAAGTGAAATGCTATACAAGCTTCAAGCTACATCCATCCATTTGATCTATTATTTGTTTACGATACGTCTTTTAACAGTTCAACAATATTTCGCTGTTTATTTGTTTCTTTTGTCTTTAATAGGTTATTTTATCAAAATTTAGTTGTTTTTCATATGTTATATATGGGTTAATCGTCCGCAACGTGTTAGTGAATTAGTGGTATTTGCTTGATTTTGTATTACTTGGTAAAGGTTCCATCTTTATTTTGTATAATGTCAGAGTTATGAATTGTAGCTAAATTTATTAATTTAATTATAATAATTGGAAATAGATGATGATTTGTAATTATATAATGGCTATATATATATATATATATTTGTTTACATATATAAATATTACATTAATAAATAAGCATTTACAAATATATACAGCGGACCTCGTTATCCCGACACCCGGTTTTCACGTCACGCCGCATATCACGTCAGTTTTTGTAAGTCCCGATTTTCTGTATATGATTGTAATGTAAATAAACTCCGGATTTTACGTCGTTGAATAATTTTTAACTCCGGATATCCCGACGGTTTAGGAAAATTGTCCATTTTTCATAATCCATCTTATAAGCACGGAAATTAAGCGGTAACAAATGTCTTAGCCAAACTTTTCACAAAAGTGTGTCTAATACCCATTGAGATGAAGGAGAAATTTTACTTCAATACTTTATTTGAATAAATAAACCCACATACTATGAATGACCCACTTAAGCTCTAGATAGACGTTTCACTCTACTCGCGGTCTTTTTATTCTGATCAGAATGGCGCTTTCTTGTGGTTACGCGACGTTTTTTATCCGACTAACACCGAAGCATTGCATTGCATTGAAACGATCAGAAATTATCCAACATCTATTTGTGAAACAACGAATATTGATTACAATGCATTGTATAATATTGAAAAAAGAATTGTAGGAAGCATAACTAGGGACAAGCAAACCATAATTCATCAATATTTCATGTAACAATAAAAAAATGTCATCATAAATCTGATTTTTATTTCAATTTTGTTTTTGTGTTTATTTTGTTTAATAATAATGCTTTATTGCTTAAAACTGCAACAATAATTATGAATTTAAAATTGTCCTTAATTAGTTAAAAATACAGCTTATTATAAACATATTTTCCTCCAACTCCGGTTACCGCGACACTCCGCTTATGACGCACTTTTTCTGGTCATTAGAGCGTCGGGATAACGAGGTTCGACTGTATATATATATTTACATGGCTGCTAAACCTTTCACTTTTTGAGCATAAATATTTTCTTCATTTAATGTTCGAATTTCGCGATTTAAAAAAAATCAGAAAACCAATATTCGGAAATGGGTGTATTCCGACAATTGGAAGGATTGGCAGCTAACGTAATAATATGTTGACATGGCACAGACCAGCAATTGATGACAACCTATAAAATACCTTTTAATAATCAAAATAATGTGTTAACGAATTTAACAGTGTCGAATAACTGGGAGACTACAATAACTATTTATTTTAACGAAAAGTCAATGAGTAAGTAAACATCAGGCCTTTCCATTTTTTCTCACAAAATACAAGTGGGAAACAAAATGGAGCAGAGAAGCAGGCTCTGTATCTCTCTGCAAAGTTCTTATATGCCTGGCAAGTTTCCAAGCACAGTCTTTGTAAAACCCACGTTCGTTCTGAATAACGAAACGTCCCCTAATTGGTGGAGCAGCAAACCTCTCTTCAATGAAAATGTCATCTCAGAAACTTTTCAATGAACATAACTATTGAAGACAGTTGAAAGGTTCAGAACTTTGACATATGAATCAGCTTAATGAATTCTTTGGTTAAGCTGCAGTTCGGTTAACACAAGAGAGGATAGACAGTTTCCTTGTAATTTTAAATTGTTCCATGTAAATTTTTGTAAGAATTTGTAGTTTGAGAATTCCTATCCAAAAATAAAGTTGGACGTTTGAAAATTGGTGTAACATGTGTAGTATGATTATTATTATTTTTAACTATTAAGTCTGGTACGTTTTCTTTAGAACAAAACACATAAATAAGATAGGGTACGTATGATATAACATTTACTTAGATCATTGTAAATAAAATATCGAGATAAATATTGAGAAAGTAACTAAAAGGGCGATCAAAATGAAGGCGGGGAAATGTGGGGGTCGAGTAAGATAGTGAATAATGCTAATAAATTGGATGATGTTTCAAATATGTGAATGACATATACATATATTAATTCACATTATTTATTTTTTATAGTCCTTTCTTAAATTCTATCATTTAGTTTATTAAATATTTCTGATAGTTTCTCCTATTTTATAATCTAAGCAGATTATACACAGATTTCACAAAATAAACTGTTAATGCTATTAGGAGTTATTTATACCATCTTTCAAATATATTAGGAAACGCTACTATCTATATTATAAAGGACAAACATATCTGTGCGTAACGCATACGTCATTTTGCGAATGGCAACACTTTGAAATTTGAAATGAAATTTCGGTTTTGCAATTATATCTACGGGAAAATTTTTAAACTTTTAAACATCGCACAGTTTAAATTTTAGCACCGTCGTATAAGGAAAAAAATGCTCTTTTAAATGCAATTTGCTTGAAAGCTGTATCTCAATTTATTTTTGAGATATTAATTTTTTTGTAGTTTTTAATACAAATTTTGTAATCGTGGCAACGGAAGTGCTTCATTTATATTGAAAGTAAAGGGAAAATAGTCATGGTTTATTATTTTTATTGATTATATCCTTATTGATGCCATTTTCACATTACAAATAAAAGTAACTTTTTTATAATTTTTGAACAGAAAATGATGTCAAACGTTAAAAAAGAACATGCATTCTTATTCATAAACCAGTTACATTTCAATATTTTTACATTACGCTTCTATATTATAAAGGACAAACATATCTGTGCGTAACGCATACGTCATTTTGCGAATGGCAACACTTTGAAATTTGAAATGAAATTTCGGTTTTGCAATTATATCTACGGCAAATTTTTAAACTTTTAAACATCGCACAGTTTAAATTTTAACACCGTTGTATAAGGGAAAAAATGCTCTTTTAAATGCAATTTGCTTGAAAGCTGTATCTCAATTTATTTTTGAGATATTAATTTTTTTGTAGTTTTTAATACAAATTTTGTAATCGTGGCAACGGAAGTGCTTCATTTATATTGAAAGTAAAGGGAAAATAGTCATGGTTTATTATTTTTATTGATTATATCCTTATTGATGCCATTTTCACATTACAAATAAAAGTAACTTTTTTATAATTTTTGAACAGAAAATGATGTCAAACGTTAAAAAAGAACATGCATTCTTATTCATAAATCAGTTACATTTCAATATTTTTACATTACGCTGATACTGAGTTTGAGACGCTAGGCAAAATGATTCAGTGAGTAAAAATTATGTCACATTTAAAACAATACGATCATTTATTTTGATAAAACTAAATATTTGACAAGGCAAATTTCTGATTTTTTTTTCGCGGGTATTGATATTAGAACTTAAAGTTTGTGCGAATGTTCAAATGAAAAGTTGTATCAGACAAACGTGACTTTAAGTTTGGAAATACATTCATTAATAATGTATTGCGCGTTAAAATACTTTCAAATTGTGAATTTGAGTGGTGAGTAATGTAAATTATGAGAATGTGAAAATAACGTACAGTTTAGACTTGGGGGGGGGGGGGATTTTATAATGTGACAAAGCGGAATCCTTTTTACTGATTTTTCATCCCGTAAAAACAAACATAAGAGCCTCAATCGATAAATTCATCATAATTACTCATCTTGATTACGTGTTCTAATTGAGTTTAATTTTTCAATAATTTAAGCAGTTGAAGTTTGTGGAAATAATATTTTGGTAATTTTAGGTTAAAAATATTATTTATTTTAAGAGTGAGATAACCAATGTCAGATGAATTTTTTATTGTAATTATTTTTGTAGGTTTATTACAAATTCGATTTGAAGTTCTTTTCTAACATTTTAGTTCGTCGAATTTCGACGAGTTCCAACTCGTTAAAATAATTGAAATAATAATTAAAATAATGAAATTATATTTAGCAACAATCTTAATTTCTGCAATAATGTAATTGATATGTGTTACACTGAATATTATTTTGTTTTACGTAGTCAAAGAATAAATATTTGAAATCATTATACGATTCTCAACATTCAAATGACTATTGAGAAGAATCAGTTGAAGATTAAAAAAAAAATTATATTGTTAATTATAAAAGTGCAAAATGACGTAAAATAGAATATATCAAAACTCAAAAATGAAAAAATTGTACAGCGTGAAAGTTTTTCTTGGCATAAAATAATTTACGAAAAATACAGAAGATGAAACTGGATCTTTTTTTTAAATAATAAATCCTTTTTTTAAATAATAGCTTTTTTTGTCTACTTACATTAAATTATGCTTAATATTTTATTTTTTTATCATTAATAATTAGTAATAATTAACTTCTTTGGGCGTATGCCTGTGGATTTTTTTTTCTGTTTGCAAATATCATTAAAACTTCATTTTCTCTATTGATTTTTACTTCATTCTCTATTGAAGGGCTTTTTTAAATTACCTCGTTTATTGCTATTATGTACTACTTTACATTTGTTACGGCGCGGCGTAACTAAACAAAACACTTGTATCGTAAAAAGGAGACGTACGCCCGCTCATGTGAAAAATTATGACGCGACCGCTGAAAGGTTAAAGGACATGAAGATGCTTTAATGCACATACATCTCACTGCTCAATATATATATAATTTCATATAAAAGATAGTTTTTCGAATGCTTGTCTTTTGAATGATATGTAATCCAGTTTCAAATATGCGACGTTGAAAACCTGAAATTGAACTGACGCTTCCTCAATTTTCCACAATTGATTAAACATTGGCTGCACACGGAAAATTTTAGCAATGAAATGCCAATATTAGCTTTAGAGTGGACATATTAGCAACGAAATGGCGGAATATTTGTAAAATGTAAACAACCCAATGTTGGAGCAGTATTTCATGTCAATACTGATAGTATTGTACAAAATATAGCAAATCGGTCCAATATTGTTTTGCTCCTAGCGGCAATCTTTAACTGTTTCATTAAAGCTAGAAAATAATTGAAACTGAGCTGGAGGGGGGGACGGAACGATGGTAGTTCATCTTTTTTGCGAAATTTGAGATGACAATGCTACCTGCAAGCTTGAGAGTGGAACATTTGATTGACAATCTTGGATCGATGCAACAATGAAGGTAAGTCATTCTAAAAACACAACTGAACATTACTAAATAGGAGGAACAACAATAACATTTATTTTTAAAGAGTTGAATATTGGTATAAAAGGGGAAGAAAGGTGAAAGTCGACGCTTGTAAAAGAAAGTACGATGAATAACTATCATCTATCTGTGATTATCATAGTTTTTTTCCCCTCTGGCCCTTCAATTTTACATATCAGACATTAAAAATAATTATGCACTAATTAGGACTGACTTTTCATTTCACAGTTTTTGAATGTTCAGAATTCCTTATAAAACATGAAGATATTTTAATGAACATCTTTTCAAAACACATGGTTTATGCACTAAAATCCTTGAACATTCATTTCTTTTGACTTTAGTCACCGCTTTATCTATATCTGCATATAAACTCTGTCTTTTTGCATATGCAATTCTCTGTTCTCATATGTGACGCTGGATATCTGAAATTGAACTGTCACTATGTCAGATAAATAACCGTTTTGCTTGAAATACAAATAAACAGAAGTAAACATTTTCCAAAAAAAGGAATGTTTTACTACGTTCTTCGATGGAAGAAATTGAATGTACGTGAGTTCATATAAATTTCATGATGCTTAGAAATTTATTTTTGCCTTGTTTTTATGTAAAGAAGAAAATACAGATCATTCAAATACGAAAAAAGGAGTATTGTGTTTTGTAAAACATAATTCAGCTGCAATAAATTTTATGTGACGAGATTTTAAGGAAATATTTAAGTGTAGTTCGACACTTACAAATATAAATCTCAATAATGGATTATACATTGAGGTAAAAAAAATCCTTAAAAACTTCGAAAGATCATTAAAAAATTGAAAACTAGTTTAAGGATTAGGCATTTAATGCATGTAGAATTTTTTTCGCAGAAAAAAACTGTTACAAGAATCACCAGTGGATGGCGCTGACATGGAAAGATAATGAACTGATGCGCAAAACCAATAAGGAAAGAGCATGTTTACAAACAAGCACTGACTTCAACTAATCTACCAACTACATTTTTTCTTTAGCTGTCATTTCAGGAATCATCATGGCAACATTGACCAATTGTACCATAGAGCTGCTAATTGTAGACCAATCAAATCACCTGAATTCTTGTGTACAGTGTACAGTGGGCGTCGCAAATACGGAGTGGAAATTACTGTGGATCCACAGTAATATTTCTCACAAAGACGTTAGCTGCCCTTTCCTTATAAGAATGTCGCAGATTACTCTAGAAGTTGTTCGAGAATCTGTATAGTCTACACCACACATTGTAGGTCTACAGCACACATGTCACAACGCCAGTGATGACAGAGTATATTGTGTCCATACATATGAATAGCACCCCCAAATGACTTACGTCGTTAAATTCTGATAAAGTGAAAATATCACCAGATCTATTGATGCACGATTTTAAATATCCGGACATCCAGAAATCTGTCGAAGTCAAATCTGGCGATTGACGAAGATGTGGGACCTTGAATAGCCTGCTAATGATGGTTATATTCCTCAAAATTCTCGGCCAAAAATAACGACTTCAGAGAATTTCTGTTATGACTTGCTGCCACATCCTCTATTAAATGTTACCATTCCGAAGCTCAGAACACATTCTTGCCCTCTGTACAGAAGAGTTCAGTAGAATAAAGACTGATCAGAAAAGTAAGCACTGCTGTGCCTTCATTGCGCAAGTTGTTGCCTTCATTACGCAAATTGTTGTCTTCATTAAGTAAGTTGTTCAGCCGTTTAGCGAGCGAAAAAGAATCTTATAATCAAAGAACTCGTGAATTCATACTATATCATTACATTTGTGAAATGAACCTGTTTTTGTGTATACTCACTGAGATAAGGTGTAACACATTAAGATTTTTATAAACCATCTAATAAGCTCCATCTGTCTAACACGATTCAAAGAAGAATATTTCTTAACAATGGTGCAGGTGGTATTTTCAACCATCTTGCAGCTTCATGTTCACTGGGAATCTTTGTAATTGCTTTACACACGATTTTATCTTACGTTTTCCTATTCTCGTAAAAATAACATTATTGAACGCCTAAAATATTAACTTTTTAACACTTTCGAACATAGAGGAAAAATGTTTATGAATTGTATTTGTCTGACCGTTCTCAAACTCACGTAAATGTACTCGGATTGGAATGCAACTCACATATTTTATTGAAGTTTACCATGGCATGAACGGTATTGAAAATGAAGTATGTTGAATTTATAGTTCGTTTACAGGGACACTCAAAAGAATTCCGTTACATTACGGCCTATAGGGGAAAAAGTTTGTAGTGTATTTTAATGATGTTACGCTATTTCAAACATATTGAAATTGATATGCATCCCTTGGGTTCACTATAAATATAGATAATGGTGTGCATAACATTTTTAGTTCACTTATAAAACAAAAGAATTCGGTTACAGAGCTTCGGTTTATGAACATTAATTGTAGGAAGTGCGTTTTCAATTGTGGTGTGTAATTTTAAATTTCACTAATTTTTTTGCTTATTTCTTGGTGTATATACATTAGATCATATACAGGGCTCGACAAAATTATTTTAGTACATTTCCACTTACTGAAATTGCAGAAGGGGAATTTTCAACTGTGTTATCCGTTTGCTAACTGGACTAAATGGTTGCGTTCTATATAGTGCATATATAAATCTATAAACCATATACAGTGCTGCACAAAAAAATCGAATATTTTTACGACTAAACATGGTAAATTCTACAATTGGGTTTCTAAATGTGTTAATGCGTTTTCTAAATTGTATATTTAGGCATCGTCGTTCAGTTTACTAATCGGTGATGGAAA
Source organism: Maratus speciosus (assembly GCA_963932465.1). Taxonomy (NCBI): domain Eukaryota; kingdom Metazoa; phylum Arthropoda; class Arachnida; order Araneae; family Salticidae; genus Maratus; species Maratus speciosus. The sequence goes on along the minus strand of OZ010795.1, from coordinate 338,819,778 downwards.
ATGTTTCATAATTTAGGCTTCATGCATGATGTTTTCCCTTTGTTAATTTATTTATTTTATTTATTAAAAAATTATAAATATAAAAAAATTGAAATATTTTAATACATATTTTCATATTTTAACCCCTTCAAGGATGATTTTAGCTTTTCATAATTTTTGTTTTACAGTAATAAAAGTATGGAATTAGTTATCAAGAACAAGCTTTTACTCACTTGATGGAAATTTCTATTTCCTAGATAATAAAATTTCTTATGATAGTGAATTTACCTTTGTTCAATTTTTGATTGGAAATATTTTGTCCTATAGTATTTTAACTGACCACCCTCATATGTAGACAAACGCTTGTAGAGGTTAAAATTATAAAACATGCCTAATTATAAAAACTGCCTAATTATAAAAACTATTAAGTATAAAAATTTAATTGGACATTTCTGATTAGTAAGTATACATTTTAGCAGTACTAATTTTTTTTATATATCCTCAAAACTATTTATTTATTTTTAAATCTGTCAGTTACATATCTAACCTGCTGTTTCTAGCTGTAACATTGTGTTTCTAAATAGAAATCTACCAAAAATTCGGTTTCGTTTTCTTTTTCGATCCAAAATCTGAGTATCGCCGAAAATTAGCCAAAAATTCGACAGGACCAAAACTATCTTTATTCCAAAAATCTCATTTCCTCCTTCGGGAATTTTCAACATTACTCATTGATTTGAGCTGTACCCATTGCTTGAGCGGCTCAAATGAGACACTCGTTAGTTATTGCTATGAACTTCATTGTTTATAATTATCAGTCATCGCTGACTCAAGACGTGAAAACAAATTATAAAGCGAGAAATGTACATATGACTAAAGTTTGAAGACCCTTTTAATGTTGCTCATTAAAGCTGCAGATTTAACAGTGATAGAAATTTTTTAGTTTGAAACTGCAGAAGTGTTTCGAATACTCTTTGAGAATGTTCTAGTATAACAGATTATCATTTACAAAAATTTTTGTAAAAGATAAAACTAGGTATGTATGCCTAAAACATTTTTTAATTAGATGAAATTCGTATAACTAGAAAATCATTTTGTGTCGTTTATGAATTAATTATATTTTATTTTATACTAGCTGTTACCCATGACTTCGTTCACTTAACATTTAAAGAAGAATAACGTCATCAATTAAGCAAAAAATTTCGATATTTAATAGCATATGTAATTAACCTTTTATCATATTTCATAGTAGAAAAACTTCTAATGACCCCAATTTGCTTATTTTTGTTTATATGTATACGATCATTTAAATTTCTTTCGTGAGCTTAAAATTTCATACTCGTTTTCTAAGATTAAATGAAGAATAAATTTACATCTCTTTTATTCTATTTTATTATTTATATTTATTCTATTTTATACTTATTCCGTTCATGAATATCGATTTATGATTTCGTGACAAAGACTATTATTTAAAGAGGTATATTAGTAAATAGTGATTATTAACAAATCACTTCAGACATGTCCTTGAATTGATTAGAATAATCGAAAAATCAACAGACAACATCATGTTTCTATTCCAAAAAATCAGATCTTGGAAAGGAAAAAAAGATAAATGGTATTAAAAAAATCAGACGTGGTGAAGCATCAAAAGTCAAAAATAAATAATAAAAGTACGAGAAATACCTTTAACTTTCAAATATTTATTACATTTTTATTTCATGGTACCACATTTTTTTTAATATCTGTAGATCTACTAATAATATCAAAATGCTTATCACGCTCCGAAGACTCTCGAAGCCTAAAGGCTTATTATTAAGCAATAGATTTGTTTATTTCTTTCAATTGCGGAAGAAATCTATTTATGGAAAAAGCAGTCCAGTACGGCTAAATCTTTTCATATCGATTGTTGTGTTGTAATTTTGGATTATGGAAGTTGGCTATTTGTAGGAATATGCTCCAGTGGGGAACATAGATTGTGTTTCAGCGATTTTTTTAACTATAGATTTAGATATTTTAAAATCGAAAGAAAATTTCTCTTCTTCTCTTTCCCTTTTCGATAATCATGGTGCTTTTAAAAATTAGAGGGATGTGAGGTGAAAGGCGAATTTATTGCTTAATTAGGGATTTCACCTCTGCTTTACATTCAAACGATGTCATATGGGAAGCATCTCTAATTAAAATTACTTGCTAGACTTTCTTACATCGAATTTCTGGTAGATTTTAAGGTAACAGGATGTTAAACATGAATTTGCGAATGGTAAATTCTGAGGAAATCAAACCATTTTGTATAAGTGCTATAAAATGCTAATATTTTATGAAAGAAAACTGGTTAATGATTTAAAATATGACGATATCACCTGGTTAGTTTTTCGTACGGAATAACACTTGTAATAAAAATAATAACAGATAAAAAATATATATATATATATTCTTCCACTTCATGAATCATATAAAACTATGCATTTTAACTCAATTAAAACATGAAATCGCTTAATGAAGTCCAGTATTATTGTGCATATATACTTAGAAAAAAATATTGAAATTTATTTTTACTAAAGGCTAAATTCCAAGTAAGAAAATGTATTTAAATGTAAGCTAAAGTTACATTTTGAAATAATGCGACTTTTCATGCAAAACATTATTTCTGAAATGTATATTGTTATTTTAAGATTTCATTTTTAATTTCGAAGCTTGTGAAATAAATATTATACCACTTTGACGAAATCAAAACAATTATATATTAATATTTCCTAATTAAAATGAATGCTTTACATGAAAAAGTATTATATCATTTTTATCCGATAAAACCTTTTTTCTAAAAACGCCTTTGTGATATTTTTTTAACTGTCATTTGTTAAAAATAATTAATTAAAACAGTATATGATTTTTTTAATTCAATTCATAGGGTTAATAACTTTCCACTTAAATGTACGGAAGTTTAATTTACATCCTTGGTTGTAAATGTCAATATGTTGACAGACTATTTTTGCTTCTGTGGAATAAATTCATCCATAAAGCCTCGATGTGTAAAAATATGTTTTTAGTTTTAGGAAAATTTACTTTAATCATGTTTTTGTACCATCTACGTGGGTGGTTCAATAATTATTGTCTCTAGTGTATATGAAATATTTGTATTGCGATGGTTGTTGTGGAATATTGGAGCCTATTGTCTTAGATGCCTATATGCTCAATTTCAGAACCGTAGCTATATTTACATAGCTATAGTTACATAACTATATTTACATAGTAGTGCTATATTTACATAGTTTTGGATGGAGGAATGAAAGGGGGAGAGTGGGGATGAAAGACTGATTTTTAGCTTATGGGGCTAAATTTGTGACAGTGGATGAGACGTATCTACTGTCGTTTGGACTCGGGATCATAGTGATGTAGCCACATCTCATCCACTGTCACAAATGTAGCCTCATAAGCTCCAAACCAGCATTTCACACTCACCCCCTCTCCTTAAACACTCTCTCAAAAATAGGTCTTTAAAACTTCATCCCTCCCTCCAAAACTACGTTAATATAGCAGCTACGGTTCTGAAACTGAGCATATAGGCATTTAAGACAATAGGCTTTGATATTCTACATCAACCATCGCAGTACAAATATTTTATATACACTAGGGACAATAATTATTGAATCACCCATGTATACAAATTGAAATTAAATTCGTTTTAATTTTAAAGAGAAAATAGCATAAAAAATATATTAATCAGTTTTATTTCCCCTTTCTTTCCACAAGAAATGTCTTCTACTGATAATCATAACCTGAATTTTGAATGTAAATTCTGTATGTAACTTATATTCAAACTTATTAATCAATATTAATAAAACAATTTCTCTTTCGTTTTAAATATGACGTCATTTTTTTCTATTTTCATTAGTTACTAATATTCATGCTCTTTGTATTTTTAATAAATACTTGACATTACCTGCTTTATTTCAAGTATGACGTCACATTTTTCCAAGGGAATCTTATTAATAATGTAATTCTTGTTCCTTCTTTTTCCTTCTAATTATATCGCCATTTTTGACAGAAAACTCTTTATTAACGTAACCGATATTCATGTTTTATATTTCTTTTTATTCTCAGTTTTTACGTAGAAATTGTTCAATTAAAAATTAATTTCCGAGGAGAAATTATTATTCCAGGTTTTCATTTTCTTGGCAACGAGAAAGAAAAATGTCAATTGATTCTGTATGAAAAAGTATGAAATTTTGAATTATTAAGAGAAATATTTGGATAAAATAAATAAAACATAGCCTGTGTTCTTTTCCGTTTCATAATCCATCTATATGCAAAGATGCAAAAGCATTAATTCATCCGTTTTGATGTTGACTTCATTCAAACTTTCGGACACACATTGACATTTATAATATTATAAAGATAAGGATAAAAATCAAAAGTTTTGGTCAGAGGCACAGAGAGTCAATTTAGGTCACACATATAATTAGACGTATAATTAATTAATAAATATATATATTTATGTATGAATTAATTAAAAAACTTTTGGACATTTTCGTGTTCGGCCGAAAATAGAAAAATTACTGAAATTCGATTTCAGTTTCGGTCTTAAAAACCTGTTTTGGTCGATCCTTGCTTCTAAATTTTAGATTAATCGATTTAACACATGATACGTGTGAGAAAAAATCAGTTTTTAAATATGATAACTATCGTATTACTTTACTGTCTTTGTACTAAAATCTGGCTTTATAACCAAAGACACAAACCACTTTCAGAAGCAAGAGCAGTGTCAATCCTCACCAAGCAAATCTGGTATTTAAGATCGGGGGGGGATGTTCGTGCGGATCGACACTTGTGCTGCTTCAGTCAGGTTTTCAAGCCTTTTCCGTGTGCTTTTACGAAAGCCTCTCTGAATGGATGCAATACAATAGGAAATATTCATCTTTCAAATTATCTCGATGGAGTGTCATTTGTTAATAGAGTCAGTTAAATGTAATTAATCCCTCAAAAAATTTATAAAACATTACAGCTTCTTCTTTTTTAAATATGCAAATTTGCACCTAGCCCTAGGAATCCTATAGTCCTAGACTTATTTCTAGGCGATTTCTTCTTATGATGATATACGGGGTGTTTCTAAATTAATATCGGGGTTTTAACGCTTGGTAGCATTTATTGCATAAAACTTAAAATTATAATTAATACATAAAATGAAATAGCAACTCAAACAGTTTTACCTACTTGCTTACAAGTGTTCAATGTGAGCACCTTTCGTCATACAGCACACATCAAGTCGATTGCTCAGTTCTTCCAAACGTTGATTAGTGTTTGTGGGGTCATTGTTGCAACAGCTGCAATGATCAGCTGGTAGTGAAGGCCCATACACACAATCCTTTATGAACCCTCACAGGTAGAAATCACATGACGTCAGATCAGGTTAGCGTCTGAACAGAACTTTTTTGCTAATCAACGTTTGGGAAGAACTGAGCTATCGTCTTGATGTGTGCCGTGTGACGAAAAGTGTTCACATTGAACACCTGTAAGCTTATAGGTAAAACTGTTTGAGTTGCTCTTTCAGCGAAAAAAAATCAAAGAAAAATTTGCTGAAAAGGTGTATTTTATATAAAAGATGTTATTACATGTTATACTTTTTTAAAAACTTAAAAAACGTTCACAATATTCGCGCCTAAGTTTTAAGTTTTTAAAAAAGTATAATATGTTAGCATAGTTTTAAGTTTTATGTAACAAATACTACCAAGCGTTAAAACCCCGATATTTATTTAGAAACACCCCGTATTAAAGATAGAAATCGATTTAAAATCGTGGAATAGCGGAAAACGGTAATAAAAAGTGTCATTGGTACCGATTTCGATAGAGCTACTCAAGCGAATTATTGAGAACTTCGACCAGAACCTTCATTTCTACTCTTCATATGGCAAATATTTTTTTTTAAGTCTTATATATAGTCATAGGCAAGGCCGTAGCTAGTGGGGGGATCACCAGGGTTTGATCCCCCGGAATTTCTGTCAAGATGACTATAAATATGCCATTAAATATTACTCAATACAGTCAAGATTCGAAAATCAACTACACTAGAGTCTTGATTATATGAGTTAATATGAACCAAACTCACTTCGGGTAAGCAAAAAACTTGGATAAACCTGATTGACACAAATCGTCATCAAGGAAATGAAATATAAATTTTCACTTAATTCATTCATTTTTATGGTACTAGTAACATTTCTTTGATGTACATTTCCGTTACCTTTAAGAAAAACGGGAAATGAAATTGTTTATTTGAAAAAGCACTTGATAGTTTTTTGTTTGTTGAATGCCAATTTTGCTATGTGATTCTATTAGTGTCAGAAAAAATAGCAGGTGTAGCCTCTTCTTTCTGCTCAAAGTATTAAATAGTATTTTTTCAATAGAACTTATACTTTTGGAATGGATCATTTTCTTCTGATGGACTGATTGCTTCCATTATTATGAAATAGCCATTATAAATGAAGTGTTAGGTGAAGATGAAAGAGCAGCCGTAAAAAGTTCTAACTCTGATTTTCTGCTCAGAATGGGAAAAAAAATAACCATAATTTTTTTTTTTTTCAAAAAGAATTTTCATCAGAAGAAAATAACTCGGTTAAAAATAAAAAATCCAAAATGACATAATGATCAAATCATGATCAAATCCCCCTACAAAATATTTTTTTGGCTTCGACCTTGGTCATAGGTAAATCCTGCAAATCAGGAATAAAAATCTTTTTCGCTTTAAAAAGTTAAATGAAATGTTTCTTACGATATTATCTATATTATAAAGCAAATAACTGTCCGTGAGTAATGCTGATTTCATATCGAAGTTTATCACCGACCTGAGCAAACAATTTTTTTTCATCGCAAAATTATCATCTGCTTAACATCGCACAGTTTAATTTTTTACACTATCGAATAAAAAAAATAATATGTACTTTCAAATGCTGCTTTCGTTTAACACTGCATCTCGATTTATTGATTTTTTATGGAATTTAAAAATAATTTTCTAGAATGGATTTCCTAAAATTATGTCTCAAAAATACACATGGAACTCAATTACTGAAGATGAACTCGTTTTAAATTAAAACAATGTAAATAATTTAGGCCCCTTTTTTTTTTGTTTCCATGTAGTATTCCTCCATGTAACTAAATTTAAAATTCTCAAATAAATAAATGGAACACAAATGTAACAGACATCGTTCACCCGTAAGAAAAGTGATGCAACTCGACAAAAGTAAATTTCACATGAGATGCAAAAAAAGATTAGCATGTGTTAACTGTAACATGAAATTATAGTATTTAGATCTGAATGCAGCAGTAAAAACGTGCATGAAAGCGTAAAACCCTAAAAAATGAAGACCTAGATGAGGTTTGGAGGGTTGAGTAATTTTACCTCCCCACACAATTTGAGAGTTCTGTAAATTTTCTTGTGGGTGAGCGACATGTAATCGAAGTAAGCGCCTAAATACTGAAATAATCAAAATAAAAAAGTTTGCTATAAATATTGATATCTTTCGCGATGAACATGCAGCTAATAAGAAAGTACCAAACATGCTTTTTGCTGTAGTTTTTGGGAAATCTAAGAAATTATACTAAATGTAAAATATCCAATAGTTTTCAATTACACTTTATTATTTTTAACTCAGCTATACTGATTGGTAAAAATATCAAACTAATTGAATTTTTCCCAGTGATAAATGCCCAGACCGGGAATCGTACCTTTGACTTAAATTGCCAACGGTCTACCTATTGATCTTACATAGGCGGACAACCGGAGGACACATTTAACTCAACTGGGAAATACTTTTAGTGCTGCTCGCACCTAGCATCGACACCTGGTGCATTTTGTAACCCTATACATAAAAGTTAGAGAACTGATAAAATCTCTCTGTTAAAATCATATTTTATATATTTTTTAATACTTTTAATTTTTATTATTGCAGTTTGAATTGTTTATTTTACGCCAAAGGTGGATTAAGTCGCCAAATATGGCGCTAAACATTTTTCGCCTGTTTTATCCCGCTAGTGTCAAACATATGTACGGTACGTATTAGAATTAAATCAGATTGTGATTTGTTTGATAATAACATAAGAAACAAAAATTAGTTTTTTTTCTATGCGGAAGATAAATGTATAAATAGTAAATATATATCCGTTAAAAGGTTTCAAGATTATTGAAAACTATTTTTTTATTGAAATGCAAAATAATCTAACTATTTGCTTTCGAAGTCAGATAGAATAAAGTTTCGAAAGTTAAAAAAGAAAAGCTGTTGTATTAAATGTTGTGTCTTTTATTAGAAGTAATCATAAAGTAAATTAATACTTTTGTGCAATTTAGAAAATTTATTGGGCCTAATTAGGTCGAACTTCACAATTTCTAGCGAAGTCCAAACCACTGCTCACTCACACACGAGAAGCAGCTATGACATTTGGATAGGGTTGCCGGAAAGCTCTACGTTTGAAAAAAAAACGCCAACATTTTCCCCGCCAAAAATGTGAATATAATGTTGTAATTTTTCAAAATTAATTTCGTATGTTCTTGAAGGAATTTTTTAACTTTTTTCAATATTTTATATTTATTGACTAATTTGTATTTTTAAATGCTTTTCTTTAAAAGATTTCTATGTTAATAGTCCGATAAGTGGTTTCGAAAATTGCATTTTCAGAAAGTTATGCTGCTGTAAAATCAAAAAATATGATTTTAACACAAAATTTTTATCGATTCTCAAACTTCCTAATATAAAGTTTTAAAATGCATCAAGTCTTAATTATTGGTGCCAGCAGCATCAAAAGTGGTTCCCTTGTCAGAATAGGTTCTCGGCAACAACATCTGGTGTGCTACCTATGCAGCTCAATAGAATATACCGCAAGTAATGAAACTCTATTAAACGATGGATGCGTAAATATGCTAATCATAAAGTGTACCAGCGCAATCTTTCTTTCTCTATTTGTTTCTTTCGCTTAATTTGTTGCTTATTGACACTAAAGATCTATATTTGTCTCCTATGTTACCATAGCAAACAAGGATATTAACAATTGTTTCTAAAATTTGAACAGCTGAAGTATACGCTAATTGTATAGATATTTTTCTAATTAAGAAAAATAATTAATAGATTTTTTAAATGCTTCATAAGGGGTAAGAATCAGCGCACAGAATGTATAATTGTAACCCTATAAAGTCCTTTTGAAGATTTGACAATTGAGACAAATACTGTGTAATTGTAATTGTTTTGTCTGTTTGCAAATTATAAAAATGCTATTGTTTACTTTTACAAAATGAAATAAGTATTAGGAATTTGCTAAGAAATGCAAATTTGTTTGTTTAAGTATTGCGCGGCAGCGCAATACTTATTTATTTCCAGTGTCACTTTTCAATGTTAATTTAACATAGGAAAGCCTATGGAGTTCATAACTTTTTCATTTTTTTTTCTTCCCACCGTTTTGTCCCTGATGCCACAATTTTTTTTTTTTTTTTTTTTTTTTTTGCTAATTCTAATAATATTATAAATTTTAAGTATGAAAATGTTTGCCTGACGTCAGGTCAAAACTGATGATAAAATGCCATTGCATATGTGTGAATTATAACCCAGAGAGTAACAGAGGCTAATTTTTATTTACATTATTCAAATAATTTTCTTATTAATTCCAAATTTAATTTTTTTCCATTGGACATTTTTCCTGTCAATTTAACATTTTTTCTTCATTGTTGCAAATAATTCAAAAGCCGTAATAATAATTTGTCTATTTTCAATTGAAAGATTACCACTTGCAAAATGAAACTGAAATAGTTTTTTTAAGAATTAAAAAGAAGATTATATGGCGTCATAGTGAAAATAAAAATGACATTTTCAAACAGATTTTTTACGTTCAGATTGGAAGTTTTTGTCCAAACTATAGCCTCCTGCATTACTGCACTGGTGAACCATTTTGAATTATACATAAGTAAATTGCATCACAAATTGTGATGCGATACCGCATAAATCAAAGCTTGATGATGGTACCCTCCATTAATTTTGAAATGTGTTCGCCTGAATGCAGTAGTTATTAAAAAAACATAACATATTAAACAAAAACCTAATTTGCAACAAATTAAAAAAACAAAATTTATTTCCTACATTGTTTAAGCCCGAGAAGGGACAGATATTAAGATATTTCATTCAATTAGTTCTACACTTAATGTTAAATTTTTGTAACCAATAAGTTAAACCAACTGAACATTAAAAAATAAAAAATAAATCCATACAATATAATACTTTAAACACTCTAAAAACTTAGATTCCGTTCAAATGAAACCGAAATAAATCTTGGACTTCTTTAAAGTTTTGTATTTTGCATGTATCTTATCATTTTATGTACGTCATAAACATAATACAAAATCTGCAATACAAATATTTACAAGTTAAAAGTAGAGAAAGTCTAAGATTTATTTCGGTTTCATTTGAACGGAATCTAAGTTTTTAGAGTGTTTAAAGTATTATATTTTATGAATTTTATTTTTTAATGTTCAATTGGTTTAACTTATTGATTACAAAAAATTTAACATTAAATGTAGAAGGCATTGAATGAAATATCTCAATATCTGCCCCTTCTCGGGATTAAACAATGTAGAAAATAAATTTTGTTTTTTTTATTTGTTCTGCAAATTAAATTTTTGTTTATTATATGCAGTGATAACCAAACAAAAAGTAAAAATCCATATTTGATATATTAAATGTTTCATTGCAAAGGTATTGTTGACGAAAAATTAATTTGAGTCTAATTTCTTACTAAATATTCAAAGAAAATAAAATACAAAAAGAAAATCTTTTATCCTAAAAATACGTCAGTTTTCCCCCATTAATAGAAAGCCACCGACAGTTCTTTCCGTAAAAGTTCTTTCAATTTTGATTAACTCACCATTTTTTTCTTACATATTTATTTAAATTTAATAATCTGTAATAACTTAAATCAAATAATCCAATAATTAAATTTTGTTATTTTATTTTATTTTTTAATTTCTCCTGTAAAGTTTAAGAGATTTTGCCATGGGGGAGCAAATAGCCATAGAAAACTGAAAAATAGCACAAAATTTCAAAGTAAAAGAAAAGCCATTGCACAAAATAAACGAAATTGTGAAAATACAAAAACCACTCTATAGTAAAGAAGATCATTGAAAATTACGTTAAATATAAGCAGATTAAAGATTTTCATAGAGCAAGAAGACTGAAATAACTGACTAATATGAAAGTAAGAGCTGTGTAAAAAAGTTTAAGCCAAATGTTTACTTCAAGTGCTTCCAGAACTTCTCAAAATTTTAGGCAAACATCAGGAAAGGCACTGAGTATAAGAATAAAAAGATATCTCTTCACAAACATTGCTTAACTGAAAGAATGCGCAATAAGAAACTACAAATGTTTAAAGGAAAAGCGCTTGCGATTCATTAGTAAATTTCAAAATTATGACAATTTTTTGGAAAAACATTATCTTCAGTCATGAAAGCAAATTTGAAATGCTTGATACAAAAAAGGTGCAAAATAAATTAGTAAAACTTTAATACTAGAAAACATAAATTCTGCTTTTTCAGAATTTAGTGTCGCCCCAGAGGAAAATATATATATATATATATATATGTATATAAATATAGATAGTACAAAACATATTTCAGTTTTAAGACTTAAAACACACGCTTTCATTTTATATAAAATGACGACATTCGCATCTGCTGAAGAATTACACATTTACGATCCAATCTTAAACAACATTTACAGTAAAGTATGCATATGGCGTCACTATAGCTGAATAATACACAAATCCATCAAAAAGCGATGTCGTCATTCAAAAAATTCGACAAAAAAATCAGCTATCTAATGATTCATATGCTCTCATTTGTTTGTAACATTAATATATATACTTAAAATTAAATATAGTTTATAATAGCTCCATGTTATATCAGAAATCATTCATTTATATATTTTTCAAAATAGCACGTATTTTAACTACATTTTTTTTCAGTTGTTATGGGAAAATGGCAACAAAAAGATATAATTACTATTTTCCAACTATTTGTTCTTTACTTTCTACAGAAATTGGGTATTTCCTTTACTAACATTAAACAAACGCCGCTAAAAACTACAAAACAAATTAATATCTCAAAAATAAATTTAGATGCAGTTTTCAAACAAATTGTATTTAAGAGTACTTTTTTTTTCAATACGACAGTATAAAAATTTGAAATGTACGATGCTTAGAAGTTTTTAAAAACGCAGTAGAGATTAGCCGTATTTAACCGTACAATGATACATCCGCTTTGTGTTACGGCTGGCTTATATAACGTAACGCTATTTTTTAGAGACGGTACTTTAATTGTTGGCTGAAAGAAATAGCACATCGGGGCTAATAAATGCAAATAAAAAATAAAGAATTCAGTGACGAGTGTGTAATTCAGACTATAGTAGCTCAATTTTCATCTGGGGATGTAAGATAGCAACAGGTACCGGAAATATAGTTTTCAGCAATGCATAAAATGGATTACTTAATAATTTTGACAGAAAATGTTGTCGCAAGCATTGCGAAGTTAGAAAATGTGTCTTCCAACACGATAGTGATCAACTATTCTAATTGATAGGGCATTGAAAATAATGTAAATATGGGCAGTGACGTTCTCAGACGTCATTTCTGAGAGGACTGAGATATAATAAAAGTTTCTAAGAAGGAATCACAAGAAACGGGGAAAATTCCGCTTTAAACAGGTTTTTATCATGGCAGGTAACGCATCTATTATACAATCAAACCTGCTAAGATAGAATCGCATGGGACTGGGAAATTTTTCGTTTGAGGCGGGTTTGCGTCCCAGATGGTGACTTTCCCGAGACTGCCACGTCCTGATGGTATTTACCGAATTCTTTTTAATCATAAATTGTGGTTGGTAAGAAGCTTTTTATGTATTTGAGATTCAGAATCACTCAATTAGATTTATGATGTATTTTAAATGTAAATAAAGTCTGTTTCTAATCAAAAGTTGCACAACCATAAAACAATCTTTTTTGTCAATATTATATAATTTGGCAATACTATGGAAATAAAAGAACACATCACAATGCTGTAGCGAGCTGAATAACAAGCCTATAACGTACCAAGCATTTAAGTAAATTAACAAAAAATGGTTCAAGGCTTTGCAGTTCATACTGAGAAGATGTCTCAATCTATGCATTGTCTTAAATCACAGATTTTCAACTGATAAATAGCAAGTGTAAGCATTTTATTAACATTTTTTAAACTAAAATTAATAATGCACTTTTAATCAACACATATCACGTTTTACACAATACAAAGTATGTAAATAGCGCCTGTGTAAAACGGAAACTTGGCTGAAATGATTATTTCGTGGTTTCTGCGAAATAATGCACTTTCTAAGATGAAAATCTGTCTTAAATGGAATACTTTTCTGGTTCCTTTTGAATTTCTTCTTAGCAGGTTTCATTATATTTTGCTAAACTTTCGTAATTAGACTTGACATTTTCTACAAATTTCGGAGAGGGCTGCAGCCCCATCAGCCCACCCCCTGAATACGCCACTGAATATGGTTATCATATCGAACGTCTAAGCCTTTGGGCCGTATCCCCAGACTTTAATCCCATTTTACATTTGCGGTATATCTTGACAACAATTATATTAGAGAACCACTCAAATGAAAAAAATGGATTACCTGATCATTTTGACAGAAAATATTGTAGCAAGCATTGAGAAGTTAGAAAATGAGTCTTCCAAACATGACAACAATGAACGATTCTAATTGAAAGAGCATTGAAAATAATGAAAATATGGTATCATATCGAACGCCTAAACCTTTGAATCATACATGATGATCCCCAGACTATAACCCCATTTTATATTTGTGATATATCTAGAGAATAATTATATTACAGGGCCATTTCAAATGAAAAGATGGATTACTTTTTCTTTTTCTAAGGTTATGGAATTAATTAAAAAAACATTGTGTGAGTAATAAATAGTGACGAATAAAAAAATCTTTAAATAAAACAACTTTTAAAAACCTATTTAACATAATAAATAGCAGGTTTGATTTTTTTTTTAATTACTTTTATTGATTTTTTCTATTCCTGAATTCAGAAGTGAAAAACTATTAAAATAAATACTAAATCACAATTACTAATTTTATATAATTTAATTTAATTCAGCTAATTCAATAATGTAAAACTGCACTTATGCGTAATCTTTCATGAAATTTTAATAATTTAACTGAATTTTTACTTATTCTCGTACATGTGAAATCTTGAATTTAGTTATTCCAAAAACTCTTTTACAACGGCAAATATACCGGTCCCTTTGCATAAGTTATAACCGAGTTGAACTGTACGCCATACATTCTCTGACAGTTCCAAGATACTTCTAAACGGCTCATTTTCCCGCAATGAATAATATTGATGTAATCTGTAAAAATCGAAACTAATCTTCTCAAAAACAACCATTTTACAAAGTGATATTTCTTTTGACATGATAATCACATTTGTAAAAGAATAGGAACGAAAAAGCTTTAATCATAAATTAGAATGTTTATTTTTCTAACATCTTAAATATTACCGATTAAGACAGCAGCGGCATCTGGCTTTTTGTAGGGCTTCAGGATTATATTTATTAATGCTTGGAAATTATTTTCTTTCCCCATCGCCGTCTCTTTTTTACAACTTGTACGATACTGTTGGAATTTCTTCAAGGTGGCTATTTGTTTATGATTTATGGTTATTTAATCATTAACTTTTACCTGTGCACATTAACATAAACAAACCAATGTTTCCACTGGAAAACATCCAATTAAAAAATCAATGAAAAATTTTAAATTTACTTCATATTTACTTCATAAAATTAGTTGATATAATAAACAAGTCGGAAATTGTACGTCAAACGTGGCAAAAAGGGTGAGTTCGTAATATAACTAGTTTTATAAATATTCAGATCTTGCTGCAATGGCTGTTGCACTTTTATGCAAAAATGCATGAATACTAAATTTATAACGATTATATGTATTAAATTCAATAATACGGAAATAATATGACTCCATCTAAAATAGGACGTAATAACCATGGTAACCTAAAATCATTACCTATCATGGGGTATCATTCAATTAATTACAAAATGATAGGATTTAATAGAATGAAAAAAGCTTCTATTAATACCTTTTTAACACTTTCCAACAAAGTTGAAAAGTGTTTATGACTTCGGTTTCTCTGTCCGTCTGTCCGCGCTCTAACTCTCGTAAATATACTCAGATCGTTCTGAAATTTTTGGATGTTAGTGACCTCTACCCTACTATAGCACGATCCCTATTTCAAATAAAGTTTCTAGCATGTTTAGTTCATTTACAGGGACAGTCAAAAGTTTTCCGTTACATTACGGCCTAAGGGAAAAAATCGTTTAAAATGGTTTTTAATGATGTTACATGCTTTCAAACATAATAAAATTGATATGCATTCATCAAGTGTAGTAAAATATGCATTCTGTAGAATATACGGTGCAAAGAATAGTTATTATTCATTTACAGGGCCACACAAAAGAATTCCGTTACATAAAAATATAGGAGTGGGGTGAATTCTTTGCGGCGTATTTTAATTATGTTAAACTATTTCGTGTATAATGAAATTCATATACGTCTCTAAGTTTTACTATAACTTATTTCATGTATAATACGAAGTGCATAGCATTTACAGGGACACACAAAAGATTTCAGATACTATGTATCCGAAATACTGTACAGTAGTGATGATTGCTGGAAATGCATTTTTAATTATGTTATGGGCTTTTATGTTTCACTATATTTATACATGATATATGACGTGTAAAAATGTTGTAATTCGTATACAGGGCTATACAAAAGAATTCGTAATGGTTACTGGGTATGATTGCAAATTGCTTAAAGGTGGTTCTTAAATGAGTTACGTATTTTTACGCGGAACTGCATTTGGTTTACTAAGAAATGTTTGTAGAACATATATAAAAGGATATACAGGGTCACGCAAAGAATTGGATACATGGCTGTCTATAAATGATAATTTCTGGAAATATGATTTCAGTAGTTTTAAGAGTGTTTTACTTTGAATTAAACTTTAGCTAAATAGTGGCTTGTATTAAAGGTACTAGGTTAACTACAGGATTGTATAAATGCATACAAGTATGTTTTGATCTATTAGTATAAATTGCTGAAAGATAAATTTCAATCTGTCCTGCGTTTTCTTGCTAAACTAAATTTTCCCATTATATAGTATATATATCAACCTACAGATCAAATACAGGGCTGTTCAAAAGAATTGGAATACATATTTGGCTATAGACGGTAACTGCAGAAATCAGTTTTTCGAACGTTTCATACGTTTTCTAAAATGTTTACTTAGTTCTCTTATATACCTTATTTCTCTAAATAACGAAGTTTTGTTAAAGCATTCAGGAAGTGTTGGAAAATGTTTCATAATCTATGCTTAACGCATGATTTTTCTTACTTGTTAAGTTTTGATTCGATTTTCATATTATTTGAAAAGACTCGACAAAATTTTGCAAAGATTATATATATTAAATTTCAAACCATTCGTTTGAGTAGTTTATGCGCTGTTATATGCGGACAGACAGATAGACAGACAGATGGACGGACCAGACGCCGACTATAGGTGCTACATATTTATATAATTACGAGCGCACCTAAAAAATGGCTTAAAAAATAGAAAGTACACTGTTAAAAAATTCTTAGGTAAATTTTTAGGGAGCTGATATCTGAGACTATTCTTAAATACAAATAAACTGTAAATACAGATAAAAATCCTATAAACTATTCTGTATATTTAATGAGGAAAAAAATCTGGTGTGATATGATAAGGTCAAAAAGAACTTATTGAAACACCAGTTTTAAGAAGTTCTTTTTTACCTTATTCTGTACATGTACAGTAGACTCTGTATATTTACATTTATAACTAGTCGGATGTGGCAATCCCAAAATTTTCTTCTATCTCATACATGTTAATATTTTCTGAAAAATGCAAGCATATCAGCACAGCAGGTTAGATGATTTACACCAAAATCTAATTATCAACAACTTTGACAACATCTAACTGAATCTAAAGTGTAATGAAAATCCGTGCAATAGTTTTACAGATAGAGCTATTGCGGAAATTGTAAAAAATTCCGCATAGCAGCGCCACCTGTTAGGATATTTACACCAAAAACTAATTAGGACCCATTTATACCAGGAAGTAACTGAATCTGAAGCTTGATGAAAAATCATGCATTAGTTCTTGAGATCTATTGCGGAAGTCGTGAAAAATGCTGTACGGCATCGCCATCTGTTGGGCGATTTACACCAAAAATTAAACAGCACTAATATATATCAGGGACTAACTGAATCTGAAGTTTGATAAAAATTCGTGCATTTTTTCCTGAGTTAGAGCTATTGCTATAATTATGAATAATGCAGCATAGCAGCATCACCTGTTGGGCGATTTTCACCAAAATGTAATCAGCACCCAACTATATCCTTGACTAACTGAATCTAAAGTTTTGTGAAATTCCGTGCATTAGTTCGTGAGATAGAGCGCACACAAAATTTTTGTCACATACAGATTCACAGAATGACAGGCAGACATTTTCTAAAAACCATCAAATCGTGTTCAGGACATTCTAAAACGTATAAATCCAAGTCGAACGTTTTCACGATTCCAGTACTTTCTTCTTGTATAGATAGAAGAAAGTCTCATAGAAGAAAGATAGAAGAAAGATACTCAAGACCGAGTGAATTTACATACTTTAAAAATACTGAAGACTTTGTAATTTTATACGAAGAAATATCGGAAAACGATTGAGATTTTACCTTTCATACATTTGACTAGGAGAATGTAGGGCATTACCATATAGTTGAGTGTAAACGGAAATCTCAATTCTGACACAATTTGAGCAACTTTCTAACGGATAGTGGCAGAAATACTTACGGCAGGGAAGAAGAATTAGCGGTCATTACAGTATCTTGAAACTTATATTTGTGTAGTTTTGTATTTCAAAATTTATTAACCATTTGGAAAAATAGTTATTGTTCTCGTCAGGGTAGGAAATCAAAAGTATATCTGAAGCTTTTTATTGGTTTGATCCGCATTTCATTCGTTTTTTGATTGGTCTATACAGTAATCTGTATTTCCCTTTACTTTCAACAGAGATGGATACTTCTGTTGCCACTATGACAAAAAAGTAATAAAAACTACAAAAACAATTAATAACTCAGAAACAAATTGAGATACAGCTTTCAA
Source organism: Maratus speciosus (assembly GCA_963932465.1). NCBI lineage: Eukaryota > Metazoa > Arthropoda > Arachnida > Araneae > Salticidae > Maratus > Maratus speciosus. Next base: position 338,801,530 of record OZ010795.1, on the reverse strand, counting down.
ACAAATTGCATTTAAAAGTACATTTTTTCTCTATACGATAGTGTAAAAAGTAATATTGTGGGATGTTTAGAAGTTTAAGAATGAAATTTCATTTAAAATGGGTCGTCAGATTTCTTGGAAATCTGACGATGGAAAAGCCTTTTCCCGAACAGCCAATGAAATGCTTGGATAATACGTAAGTTTCAGGTGGATAATACTTAAGCTTTAAGAAATCTGACGGGTCGCAGGCGATTTTTGTCGCTTGCAATTTTTACGTGTAATAACACTATTAATGTTTAATTCATGGCGTACGTAATGTATGATCAACTCCGTGCGATTTTTTATGTCTTAAATTTTAGTCTTCGAAAAAATCATTTTCCAAATGGTCGTTGTAATTTGTTAAATTGCTTTTTTTTTTATCTTTTTTTTCTTCCTCTTTTAATGTTAGCTCATTTTCAAAACAGTTATAAATGGACTCATTTAAAGTTACGAAAACTTTTATATTATTACCTGTAGCGTATTTAATAAGAATTTATTTAGCACCATGAAATGTTAGGCACAGTTTTCTTGCTTGCCTTCCAATCCATATTGTTATGAGGTAAGACCGGATATCCTAAATAGAGTAAAGCAGAATACCGAGTTTCTTAGTTAAAGTTGTAAAATAAACTTTTTGCTGCATTTTGAAAGAAATTGCAAACTCATTCATTTTCGATAATATTAATACATCCATGCAGTCTTACTCCTTAGCGTTTTAAGACCGGAGGAAGTTTTAAAAAGAGACAGCCTATAAGAAGAATACACAGAAAAAAAAGGCGTTAAAAATATTAATTTCCGTAGGAGGTATTTTAAATATACGAATGCATTCTACGCCCATAGGTTTAACATTACCAAGGTGAATTCGGAAGTTAAGTGACTAGCAGCCTTAACCGAGTGTCTTCTCATTCGGTATCCAAAGATAATACTTACCAAAGAATCCAAATATGATGTCAAAGCCAAATGTTCGTATTGAAAATTTCGAAGTTTGGTACAATTTCTATATGTAGACGACCTCTAAGCAAAAATTAAGTATAATACCTTCTAGTAGAGGTATTACTAATCGATTGGCATGAGTCGCATTTTGATTTGAAGAAGAGTTAATAGGGATGTTTTTATTTTAATTTTTATTATTACTTTCTTCTATCTCTACAAGAAGAAAGTATTGGATTAGTTTAAATTTTCGACTTCCGGTTTTCAACGGATTCAATGGATTCAATGGATTTCAATGGATTAGAAGTTCCTGAAAGCGATTTGATTTTTTTTTTAAATATCTGTCTGTGAGTCTGTGACTTTGTGTGTCTGCATGTGACACAAATTTTGTGGGCGCTCTATCTCGAGAACTATTGTACGGAATTTAATAAAAAGTTATATTCAGTTAGTCCCTTATACAACTTGATGCTGATTAGTTTTTGATGTAAATCGCCAAATAGGTGGCACTGCTATGCTGCATTTTTCATGATTTCCGCAATAGCTCTATCTCAAGAAATAATGTACGGATTTTCATCAAACTTCAGATTCAGTTAGTCCTTGACATAAGTTGGTGCTTATTAGATAGCTATTTAATTTTGGCACTGCGATAGCAAATTTTGAAGTATATTAACGCGTATGAGATAGAATAAAGTTTTGGGATTGGCACATCCGACTAATTTTTTTTTTTCTTTGTTCTCCAGGACTGCACCAGCAACATAACCTTGTCTATTTTATTTCTTTCATCTTTCATGGAGCATCAAAGGTGTAAAGATAATTCACATTCATCCTGTACATAGATACTATTCAAAATGGCATGGTGTCCCATTAGTGGTCCCAATTTTCAAGTTGAAATATGAAGTAAAATTTAGGTTGTGGAAATAGACTGCCTATTTTCATAAGAATTTCTAAATTCTGAATTATATGCGCTATAAAAATAACAAAATTCCCATGCAAATACGCACTAAAAGTTTGTAAAATATGCACTATTTCCCTTTCACTTCTATTGTCATGTGTGTTTAGTGTGAGGGAAGGTGGAAGAAAGAGACAAAGTTAATTAATATTTAACACAAATATTTTTTAGCTGTATAGGAATATTAGAAATACCACGTACAAATTATTTATATTGGTTATAATGTGATATAACTTTACATATGTATTCATATTGTACAGTTGCATCATATATGTATGCATATACATAAGTAACTATCATATTTGTATAGTTTATATTTTTGTATAGAAAATGAGGGTCCATGTATTCCGTCAAAAATGCAGGTTACCTCACTCCAATCCAAGTCCACATTTTCCTTCAAAACTTTAATAATAATGAAGCTATTTTAATAAATTTCGCCACAGACTTACCTTTGTGTTTGTGAAATGTAATGATATCATGATAATTGTTAGAAATGGCCACTATTCATATTCAAACAACACTTCATTAAACACTTCATATTTTCTAATGCAATCGACATTAACCCTCGGCCTCACTCACCAAAAGCATTTCCGGTATTTTTTTAATTACATTTCACATAAATCAAGATAACTCTTACGAAAATTTCATTTAAGATTTTTTTTAAGTTATGAATTGTAATAGAATAGGATGGAATATGATGTATCATAGGCGTAACCCAACCTTTTGAACGGGGGGGTGCCCAAACTGTTTAACCAGAATATGTTGGATACAAACAATATCTTATATTGTAAAACCTGCTAAAACGGATCCCCATTAAACCGGTCGAATTTCCGTTTTAGACAGGTTTTCCTGTTAGAATTCATAATTGTGTGTTATTTCTTTTAAAAAGGGCTCAAACGCGATTTTTGTTTGCGTGAGGGGGGTGTGAGAAGGGGTTCAAAACCTCAAAACAAAATCTAATGGTAAAAAAAAAAAGATATGTAAATCTCCTTGCAGCAGTGAAATAAGACAGTGACTAAGTGAGGTCAAAAGTGTAAAACTTTTTGGCACCCTAACTTCTTACAAAGATTAAAAAACGCCTTTAATCTTGCTGGAAACTTTTATAGGCACAGAGGCATTGCATGAGACGTAAACCTAGCATTATCTATGTCAAAGTCTTGTAGATGAAATTTTGCCGGATGATAAATCTCAGATAATACATGCTGTACACAAGTACATACCCACGAAATTTTTTCAGAATGTGACTCTATGACTTCTTAGGGATCACCGGGGAAGAACCAAGAAATTTTGGAGGAAAGTGCATATGAATAATTATTATAATATTATAAATAATTACAATATTCATTAATAATTCATGTTTTTACCTCAGAATGTGTCCAATGTATTAGGTAAAGCAATACACTAAATTTTGTCAAGATGATAAAAACTATTATCATGATGCGGCTGTAATAATAAAGATAGGTGCTTGTCTGTCTTTGTGTGTGTGTATACGCGCGAGCGCTGAACTCTGAAAAAACAATGCAGTCTTCACAGCCGCAAGATTTGACAGGAAAGTACCTGTTTGTCTGAAGTCATGCATATCGAAGACAATTTCTGGAATTTTTCAATTAATTTTTTATGCGAATTTTTTCAAATTAGTAAAAAAGAATCCGATTTATATATTTTATCCAGTAAACTTTGTCTTCTTTTCAATAAAGTTTTTTCGAGATTCTTAGAGCGATTTTTCAATTTGTAACAATTTTTTAATGTTATTTTTAGAGGTTTTTTTTCGCGTTCCTAAAAGAAATCCGGTTTAAATATTTTACCCAATTAGTTAATTTCGTTCCCTGCTGTCCTTTAATCGTTTCCGAATTTTTAATGCGATTTATAACGGTGTTTTTTGCACTTTGAGGCGAGTTTTTGACTTTTTTTTTTAAACATAAAAAACTCTCCGGTAATTTTTGCAATTGCCGTGATTAAATTCAAATAAAATTAATGTCAAATCAGTTCTCATAAGAAAGCTGAAAATTTAATTTGGCTCGGAAAAAAAATCGCGATAATTCAGGATTCGTTTGCTTCGAGACGGAAGTGGTCGTAGCTTGGTCGGAGGTACGTTACCAAATGTAGCCCCCTCCCCCCACCCAATCCTAGATTTCTTTAATTCTATGTTCGTTTAAAAAAAAGCAACCAGCGAAACTCCAATAGTAATGAAGTTTTCTTTGAGGGGCAGAGTTTGAAATAACGTGCGGGATTGCGTGATTTGTGCACAGAAAAGGAAAGATCCGTATAATAAAAAATGCTGTGCAGTATTTCCGCCCTTAAAATTCTTTCACAGATCTGTGATTCTTCAGTGAGTATTTAAAAAAAAAAATTAAGTCCGCGATTTTTATTTCTTTTGTGGAACTTCTTAAAATCAATTCGTGACTCGATCCCGGAAAAATTTAAGAATGCCTTCAAACGAGTTTGAAAAATATCGTGAATTTCGATAAAAGAGTGCAGAAAGAAATCGCGAATTTCGTCAAAGATTGCGCAAAAAAAATCAAGAATTTCGATAAATGATTGACAAGAAAATGTTGCAAATTTCCTCAAAAAGTCGCGGAAAAGAGCAGAGGATTTTGTTAATTGGTACGGAAAGATATCGAGAATTTTCCCGATCGATAGCGCAAAACTATCGCGAATTTCGACAAATGATCCCTGTAAAAAAAAAAAATCAGTTTCGTGAATAGGCCGCCAAAAAAAGAAAAAAAAAATTCGTCAAAGGATCTCGGTGAAAAAGAGAATTTCGTCGAAGGATCGCAGAAAGAAAATGCGAATTTCGTCAAAAGATCACGGAAAGAAAAAGCGAATTTTGTCAAAAGATCGTGTAAAGAAAACACGAATTTCATCGAAGGATCGTGCTAAAGACATCCCAATTTCGTCAAAATATCGCGTTAAAAAATGCGAATTTCATCAAAGGATCGCGGTGAAAAACACGAATTTTTTCAAAGGTTCTAGTGTTGAAAATTGCGGATTTCGACAAAAAATCGCGTAGAAAGACTTTCGTCAAATGATTTTGGGAAAAATTGTAAATATCATGTAATGATCGCAGAATAAAGTCGCGAATTTCATCAAAATTTAAAGCACTGGGCTAAAACATTGAAACTGGGTCCTTTTCCTAGTTTCAAAAGAACTCCGCGAAACGAGAAGAAACTCCAAAAATCGCGTTGAAATTTTCAGAGGAAAAAAAATTACTGTATTGACTTGAAAGACTGCAACCATATTCCTTTTACGCATGTCAAAATATGGTCGCGAAACACGAAATTCAACCAACCAACCAACTTCAGATTAATTTTAATTTTCTATGTTATTATTTTTCATTTTCAAAGAAGGCAGGGTCTGTGCACCCCAACCTCTCCCCCGGCTAATCGCCTTTTACAATTACTGTTTCACATCTGCATTCCCGTTGAAATTTTTTTGCTTCATTCTAGACTTTAGCCTGCGAAATCAAAGAGACAAATAATTTCTGTTTCTATCCTCGTCAAGAACTTGCGTTAATTTCTCATGAAATTGCAGAAATATGCAATAAAAAGAACGGTGTTAAAAAAAATCTCCCACATAAAAAAAAAAAAGACGTCAAAGTGGGATTATAAAATCTGCTTTTTGGCTTACTACGACTAATACAGATTCTTGTAAATATTCTAGTTTTAAAGAAAGATAAAGAACATAATTTAAAAAAAAAGAACGTGGATTTTTTTTTTTTTTTTTTTTTTTTAATCACAGTTCAAAACTTAGGCTGTTACTTATAGTCCAGGCAATAGGGAATTTTACCTAGCAAAATTAATGGTAGTTCTGGAAATCGGCTTACTTTATGTTTTTTGGGTCGCTGAATGCGAATTAGTAACTTTCCACCAAAATTTCCCCCGGCAACCTCCCCAAATTTTGGTAAAAAGCTCCCAAAAAAGGTTTTTATTAAAAAAAATCAATTTTTTTATTGTTTTAGGGGAAAAGTATCTAGAAATTCAGAAAGTAGACAAAATTTGCAGCAAATTAGATATATGACATTATGACTTAGGATGAAGCGGAAAGGGGGATCTGCCTCGGAATATGCGCGCGGTGCTGCGTGGACTAAGTTGCGCAATTCCCCTTAACCACTCACACGTTTACATTCGCCCTCCCATCTCCCCTCCAAACTTTCCTTATAAGGTTTACTTTAAGTTTTTTGGGTCGCTGAATCCGAATTTTTAACTTACCCCCCAAATTCCCCCCCCCCCCCCGAAAACTGTCCAAAATAGTTATTATTAACTTAAATTTCTTATTGTTTTAGGGGGAAAGCATTACGAAATTCAGAAACTAGACAAAATTTTCAACAAATAGGATATATGACATTATGACGTAGGATAAACGGGGAGAGAGGTGGCTGCCTCGGAACATATTCCCCGCGCGCTTTTCTCAAAAACCAAATTTTTTCAAAAAATCAATTTTTTGGGGAGTTGCCGGGTGAAATTTTGGTGGGGAGTTACAAATTCGGATTCAGCGACCCAAAAAACAAAGTGAGTCGAAATCCAGAACTAGTATTAATTTTTCCAGGAAAAATCCCCTATTGCCTGGACTTTATAACTTAGTGCACGTAGCGCCGCAGTGCATGTTCAGAGGAGCCCTCCCCCTCTCCGTTCATCCTACGTCATGATGTCATATATCCTATTTGTTGCAAATTTTGTCTAGTTTCAGAATTTCGTAATGCTTTTCCCCTAAAACAATAGGAAATTTAAGTTAAAAACAACTATTTGGGGGGGTTCGGGGGGGGGGGGGGTAAATTTGGGGGGAAAGTTAAAAATTCGGATTCAGCGACCCAAAAAACTTAAAGTAAACCTTATAGAGAAAGTTCGGAGAGGAGATGGGAGGGCGAATGTAAACGTGTGAGTGGTTGAGTGGAATTGCGCAACTTAGTTCACTCAGCACCGCGCTCATGTTCCGAGGCAGATCCCCCCTTTCCCTTCATTCTAAGTCATAATGTCATATATCTAATTTGCTGCAAATTTTGTCTACTTTCTGAATTTCTACATACTTTTCCCCTAAAACAATAAAAAAATTGATTTTTTTTTTAATAAAAACCTTTTTTGGGGGCATTTTACCAAAATCTGGGGGGTTGCCGGGAGAAATTTTGGTGGGAAGTGAAAAATTCGGATTCTGCGACCCAAAAAATATATAGTAAGCTTTTTTCCAGAACTACCATGAATTTTGCTAGGTAGAGCCCCTATACGGTCTCTATTGCCTGGACTCTTATCTGACCTAAACTAATTTGCTAAACTAATTGAACTCTGCTTTCACTTCTTTTTTTCTTTTGTACACTTCAATTTTTTAAAATAATTGTGCTTGAATCTGCGCAAGCGGGAGTGTGCCCGGGCACCCAGGGTACCCCCCCCCCCCTGGTTACGCCTATGTGTATGAATAGAATAGTTATGTTTGGATTCGAGTGAGACACCCAACATTTAAGAAAATCGAAATTCTTTATTGAACATGGAAAATGGGTCTATGCAATTTATGTATGGAAAACAATATCGCACATGTAGTATCCACCGCGGCTCCGCTTACATGCTATCATCCGAACATCAAAATTTTCGATGACTTTTCCCAGAATGAGCGGATCCGTGTTTAAAATTTCAGACCGGATGTTACGTTTGAGGTTTTGGATTGTGCGGGGGGCATTGGCGTATACTTTACTTTTCAGAAACCCCCAAAGGAAATAATCCATCGGGGTTAAATCTCACGGTCGTAGCGGCGAATTCACATTAGAATTTCTTGAAATTACGCCATCTGGAAATTTCTCGTTCAATAAGTTGATGGTTTGGCGAGCAGTGTGTGCCGTTGCACCGTTGTTGTGTTGTCAACGTGTCTATAATTACGAATAGCATACATTTGACAGTTCATACATGCATGACACATGACAGATGACACAAATAACTTGTGAAATATTAATAGTTCAAAAAAGAACCAACAGATGGACCACGCTGTATTTACTTAGATGGACAAAATGCTATCAATTATGTATCGCGAAAAGGAATAACGTGCAACAGTACGCGTGGACTCTTACACCACATCACGTGTGTACTCTGATACACATCACCCATTTTGAATTAAACGACTACCAACAGCAATTTTAAGGGACTGGAACCATTTAAAGGCTTTTGGATTGAGATAAGGATTATGGCGATTCGAAAACATTCTCACTTTTAAAAGGTAAGTTTTATTATTGCTGTTTTTTTTTTGTTTTTTTTTTGTTTTTTTTTCTGTCACACTTTCAAAAAGATAAAACATTTTAAGAAAACCCAAAGAAATTAAAGCTGATGTTGTTTCTTTATTTCATTAAAATCCAAATATTTTTTGTGCAATGGTGTTGATTTATCGGCATTTTAAAGCAACATGATGAGTGCATATAAGTATGCATATAAATATGCATTCACAGGAAATATGGTAAAATATGCAGACGCATATGGACATATGCGTGTAGTGTAATTCGACTTTAGTTTTATAATTACTTGTCTTATTGTTCAGCTTTACTGTATGTAAACTAAATCTTATGTTTTTGAATGATCTAGAGTAATTCTCTTTTTAATTCCAAGCTAAAAAAAATCGGGAATACCCCCAAAACACGCTGAAAAACTTATTTAAGAAGACGCCGAAACGGAGGAAGTTAATCTTCTTTCAAACACAGGAATTGCAACTTCTACTGTCGGTTTCTTCGTCGGTTGCTATGGGAACCAACTATAACCTTTCCTCATAAAGATCCTGTTCACAGGTTGTTGATTTTCCTGGATTCACAGCTAAGCATATAGCTCGCTCGCCAGTTTTTCTTTGAATAATATTACGCTGTCTCTTGAAAAACGTAACTCTGTGATATTGCAAAGCTAAAGGTGATTCTTTTGTCAGCATTTAAATTTAATTTGCTCTTTAAAGAATTGCTTATATGCATAATATTTTGCATTTTGTAAAAATTATAACTTGCCTCTTAAATATTTGTATTTTGTCCGTTAATATGTCCTGTTTCACTAAAAATAATGCCTGAAAATAAAGCATTTAAATGTATAAGAAATATCGCTCACTTGCAATCTTTATATATTTTTTTCTGTACGCTGTATTTTGGTTTGAATGATGAACTGCAATTTGAACCATACAGCGCCGTTCATTAGCTTGCAAAATTTTCTTCCATCAAGATCAAGTGTTTCGTTTAAGGCCATCATCGAGTTCAAACGTTTTCATCACTTGATACATATTCTAAAAAGTACAGGGTGGTTATAATTAAACTTCCCCTATAAACAGCATCCTACAACGCAAACGGGTGAGCGGAATGCAATGAAATTTGGTATATAGACTATACACGAGATGCGCTCGCGGAACTTCGAAAAAAAAATTAGTTCCAAAATGCCCACCAGATGTCGCTTTTTTCGGAAAAAACATTAAATTTAACACAATAAACGACCAAAACGGAATACAAAAACAATATTAACAATCCAGAACAAGAATTCTGAGTAATAAACTGCAAAACCGGCTATTTTGGCCGTTTATTGTGTTAAATTTAATGTTTTATTTCCGGAAAAAGCGCTATCTGGTGGACATTTTGGAACTAATTTTTTTTTTCGAAATTCCGTGAGCGCATCTCGTGTATAGTCTATATACTAAATTTCATTGCATCCCGTTCACCCGTTTGCGCTGTAGGATGCTGTTTATAAAAGGAAGTTTAATTATAACCACCCTGTACATCAGAATAGCATAATTTCTGTCTAATATAATATTCCTTAAGGGTGTATTCGAAAAAATATTTTTCCACCCTCAACAGCTCAAAATTTTCCGAGACATTTTCAGACTCATTTTTAAAAGTAAAAACATGAAACTTGCTGGGGTGATTTCTGAAGACATGTTTAACATGCCGTGTGATTTCATTTTCAGCTCAATTAATTAGAATTTGATTTTTAAACAATTATTTTCTCAGTATGACCATTTTTTTCATTCCCAGATCGCCCGCTTCGGAAAATTCGTTTCAAAACGCCAACTTTGACAGCGTTTTTTACAGTATTTTCTGCATTTATCAAAAAATTAAGAAGCACGGCACATTATATAGTTTCCAAATAAGAGAATTTCCCAGTTTGATGCGTTTGAGAGCAAAAATGAATTTTAAAATGAATCAGAAAATAAGCAGTTTGGATCGGAATACACCCTTAAGAACTTTGAGTCTCTTTTAGTTTTCCATTTCTATATTGCTATGATTATAATTACAAGAAAACTTACTTCTATGAAAAGAAATTGCTGTGCACTGTTGTTACTTTTGTACACTAAGTATGTTTCAAGAAATATGGTAGATACAATATTTATTTAAAAGGACGACGGTATATAAACCGTATAACCTAGTCCTGTAAAAATTAAATGTTCTCTTTAAAATCAGTAAATGTTTTGTTCTTTTTTTTTTTTTTTTTTTTTTTTTTTTTTTTTTAATAGTTGAAAATGTAATCTTCAAGGCTGTAGATGTTTTGAGTCTGAAACAAATATAGCATGTAAAAATAACCTTTTTTAATTAACGTATTTGCCTTTTTTTCATATTTCGACGTTTTTAAAAGTTTTATTTACGTATTTTCAGTTCTTGGAGTGATTCTGTAAACCAAAATAACATATACCTCATTCATTCTATAGCAAACGTATAAACTTTCCGAATAAAGATAAAGTTACTGTGGTTCGTAGAATCCTTGAATTTGAAATGAAGCGTGATTATTGAGAGTCTCAATAACATTAATGCTTGTTTATCTTCCGATAGAGTGCTTTTTTTACTAGAGTAGTGATATACAGCATGTGAAATGCGATTGGACATCACCAGACCAGACTATAGCGTCTAGAAGAAAATAGTGGAAATCGGCTATCCCAGAAATACTTAAACAAGTTGGAAATTGCATGTCAAACTTGGCAAATGAGGTGCGTTCGTATTATAACTAGTTTTTAAATATTTTTTGCACCGCATTGTGTACTGAATTTATATTTTAGAGCACTTCATAAGTGCATATCCATTTCATTCCGTTCGAAAGGCTGTAACATCATTAACATGCACTTGAAATAATTTTTCCCATTGGTCGTAATGTAACTGAAAACATTTGACTGTCCGTGTAATTAAACTATGCATCCAGTTTTCTTAAAATTTGAACTAACTCGACAAACTTTTGCAAAAATTATATATTTAAAATTTTAGACCATTCGGTTGGGTAATTTTTGCTCTGTTATATGCGGACGGACGGACAGACAGACAGACGGACCGAACGACGACTATAGGGGCTACGTATTTATGTAATTACGAACGCACCTAAAAAGTGTTAAAATATTGAATCCCTTAAATGAACAACGATGCTGAAATCCGGCGACATCTGCAGGATATTTTCTTAAACTGCAAGACGATTGCTAGTCTAGATGCTTAATTCGATGTTTACTTTGAAATTCTAAAATATCCTGCAGATGTTGCTGCGATCGACTCTTTGGATTTCAGTATCGTTACACATTTAAGGGACTCAAATTTTTAGCACTCTTTGGACAGCAGATTTCCGCACCATTTATTCTAGATGCTGTAACCAGACCTGAAGAACCTTCAATTATTCCAAAGCTTTATTTGCTGGTCTAAAACTTATTCAAGGGCACACCCTGCTATAAATGATGCGTAAGAACAGGGTTTTGATATCAAGAAAGATCAGTCAGTCCACACCAGTAAGGCTATTATATTTATTAGCTCTACACACCAGCTCTACACACCTAGGGTGATTACATTCAACCACTCCTGTAATTTTTTTAGTTGTTTACTATCGTTTTAAAAAGTAAGTTGTTTGCTATTTTAAGAAGTTAACATTTATAGAAGTAAGATATTTTTACTTGAAATTAAACTATGAACTATCTATTAAACTGATTAAACAAGCCAAACTTTGAAATATAATTCAAGCAATTTAGCCAAATCAGGTTGATAATAGATTTGGAATGTAAATCGTATGCATTTTATAACCAAATTAAAAATGCTGTGGAAAGTAAAATGAAATTTTGAGTATTTAAAGCATGAAAAATAAAATTTTCTAGTTAAAATTTTGTTATTTATTTTACAAAAATCATTACAAAAACTACTGCCACGTAAAAATTCTTGTTTAATAATTAAATTTTAATCTTTGCATGAAGAAATGTCATAAATATTTTAATTCTGTTGTCGTATTTCCTCCCACACAGTTTTAAAAATAATACGATTAATCAGACATGCTCAATATATCCAGTTATTATCATTCTTTCACCTTCGCTTATTTTTTAATTAAATTTTAGTTCATTAAAACTCATAAATCAGCAATAAAAACAAACGAGATTGTTTGATTGGAACAAAATGCTTCGATGAATAGCAGCAATTGATTTCTTTTACGAATATTCAGTTTTTGAAAAAGGCCGATACACAAATATGCTATCCAATCCGGCGTTTCCAATCTTGAGGTATTATCTATATGGTGTAATATTACAAAGTTATTTAATGCGGTTTGCTATAGTTGTGGGGAAAAAATGAAAACATGAGCATGTGTCTTGGAGACATGTCTTTACTCTGATAAGTAAAGGTATTCTAGTTCTCATAAGAGGGAGGGAAAAAAATAAAAAAGATTCTCCGCCAGTTTTGTTTGATGTTACGTGCATGTCACCTTATCTTGTGGTAACTGGTTTATTGACGACATTAGTTTTGAAAGGTTTAAATATTTTTTTTTTATAATTAATCTTCTGTAATTGGAGTAACTCGACAATAACTGGTCTTTGATCGGCAACACGATTACAGAGAGATTTCTAACTCAATTGCAAGATGTCAGTGGCGTATCCAGCATTTTATTTGGGGGGGGGGGGGCTGACTTAAATTTCCATAATGTTCTAAATCTTACGAAACACGTTGAATTGTGTTATAAACAGAAATCATATTTGCCAATAAGGCCGTCGCCAGGTGAGAAAGGGGAAGGGCAGGGGTGACTTTGTTCCGAAAATTTGAAAAATTTGGTCATCAGTCCGAAAATTCGGACTTAAAACAATATCGCGATTTTTGACATGGTCGCCGAAAAAAATCACTTTCATCAATCGTTCGCAGAAAATAATCTCGAATTTTTTTAAAGGATCCGAAAAGGAAAAAACCGAAATTTTGTCATAGGGCCACGGATAAAATGCGAAGTTTGTCAAAGGATTGCGAAAAAAGAGTCAAATTTCGTCAAATGATCGCGGAGAAAACGCGAAATACGCCAAATGCTCGCGGAAGAAACGCTAATTTCGTCAAATGAGCGCAGAAAAAACCCCGAATTTTGTCATAAGACCGCAGAAAAACGCGAATTTCATTTACAGTTTACGGGGAAAATGCGAATTTCGAAAAAAGATCGCTAAAAACACGCATTTCCATCAACGGGCTGCGAAAAAAAAGCTAATTTCGTAAAGAATCGCAAAAAAGTTAATTTCGTCAAAGGGACATGGAAACACGTGAATTTCGTCAAAAGGGCGCAGAAAAGCGCAAATTTCATCAAAAAGACGAGAAAAAAACCGCTTTGTTAAAAGTCGCGGAAAGCGCAAATTTTGACGAAGGATTGCAAAAAAGCGCGAAATTCGTCAAATGACCACAGAAAAAACGCGAATTTCGTCAAAGAGCCGCAGGAAAAAATGCAAATTTCCACAAATGATCGCTAAAAAACAAGCATTCCGTCAGAGGGAAGCGAAAAAAACTCTAATTTCGTCAAAGGGACACAGAAAAAACGTGAATTTCGCAAAAGGCTGCAGAAAACGCAAATTTCATCAAAAAGACGAGAAAAAAAGCAAATTTCGTCAAAAAGTCGCGGAAAAAACGCAAATTTCGACAAAGGATTGTCTAAAAAAAATCGAATTTCGGCAAATGACCACAGAAAAACTCGAATTTTGTCAAAGGGCCGCGAAGAGATCTGGAAAAATATGATGATACCGTATGGATTGATAATCACAGTCCAAAATGTGGGGCGTCTAGTGCATACTGCTGGCACGTATAATGCAAACTTCTACCACTTTTGTTTGGTGTTATCACATTTACAACAAAGGTGAGAATGTCTGTTAAACGTTTTATTATAATACATTTCAGTTTTCTGAAATTTATGACCGTCAACCCAAATTGGGTTAGGATGAAGCACCCTGTATTTGTAACTGAATAAGTGGTTTGCGACCCTATGTTCCTATGTGATTTTTCACCCTTGTTGTATGCCTTGCCATGTCATTTTGTAAACTTTTTTGAATCACCCTGTATATATACATATTCAATTTTTTTATTTGAAATGCCTGTATTATAGCAGATATTTTAACTGCATAAATACAAATAAAAGTACTAAGTCATTTTAACGCACTTTTAGAAAGCTTGTTAACACTTTCCAGTAACAGTTGAAAAGTGTTTATGAAATCAGTTTGTCTGGCTGTCTATCTGACCATGCTCAAACTCGCGTATATATACTCGGATTGCCATGTAATTTGTATATGTTATTGAGAATTATCATGCATGTTCGGTATTGAAAATGAAATGTGTATTATTTATAGTTCGTTTACAGGAACCCTCAAAAGAAGGAAGCTACATTATAGTCTATGGTAAAAAATCGCTTGCAATATATTTTAATGATGTTATATTATTTCAAACATATTGTTGATATACACCACTAAGGGGCACTAGAAGATGTTTAATCTAGAATATGGTGCGCATAGCATTTATCGTTCATTTACAGGGACACACAAAATAATTCGGTTCTAGAACTGTCTATGAACAATAATTGCTGATAATGCGTTTTAAAATATAACTAATTTTTTACAAATTATTTGGTGTGTATAAATTTTTTAGTTCATATACAAGGCTGCGCATAAAAGTAGTACATTTCAGCTTATTGACGGAAATTGCTGAATTAGAATTTTCAACTGTGTTTTATGCGTTTCCTAATTGAACTAAATGTTTGTATGCTATGTAGTATATATATATATACAGACCTATAGACCATATATAGGGCTGCATAAAAGTATTTGCATATTTTCCTGATTAGAGATGGTAATTACTGAAATTGGTTTTCAGATGTGTTATGCATTTTCCAAAAATCTTATATGATGAGTTTTTGTTGCAGTTTTCTGATTGACTTGGAAAGCTTTTCATAATCTATCTTGAGGCATTATTTTTCTTTCTTGTTATTATACATATATGTGTGTGTGTGCGCGCGTGTGTGTATTCGAAAAATTCGCAGTATTATTTTTAAATGACGTCCATTTCGGTTGGAAAATATAGCGAATGGATATGAACTTTTATTGGCTTATCAAAATATTGTCCTTATATGCAGTTTCTCTTTGTGGCAACTGGAAACATATAATTGCGCTAGAAAATGATTAAAAAATAGATTTATATAATGATAAACTATGTCAGGCGGTTGAAAAAGGTGTAAAGAGATGTCTGATCATTTTTCTTTTTTTTTTTTTTAAGTTGACAGTAATTTTACTCATGTGTTTTACTCTTTTTTAAAACCTATGTATATCAAGATTCTTGAAAATCGTTCAAAAACTTTATAAGAAACATACAAACAAACAATGATTTTTATTTACACAGATAACGCATAATGTAACATAAAGTATCTTAACCCATTTTAGGCCAAGCATAGAAATTTTATAAAATGTGGTATTATTTTCATTGAAATATGCTTAAATTACATTTATGAAGACAAAAAAAAGTTTCTTGCATGAAAAATAATATTTTGTTTGAGAAATAAAATGCATTCGGCATTTTCAAGCATTCTGTCAATGGTGCGCTAATGCACCATTAAATTTAAAATGAATAATTTTTTTAATTTTTTTATGACATTTGTTTTATTATTATTTTATTTACAGTACTTGCAACTTTAATCCATTATAAAAACATATGATTAATATCAAGTGGAATAATTATACATTTTCAAAAAGTCGAATTTATCAATAACCGTTTCAATTTTTAAAGAGTAGCGTATTTTGAAATTTTCTCAGCAGAAAATTTTTACTCAAATTGAATTACCGATATTTTATAGATGTCTCCAGGACCCTTAATAATAGCATAAAAATAAAATTTGTGAAAAATATTCGTCACAGTGTTAATAAAAAAAATATATTTATTGAAATGGTGCGTTTACGCACCTTTCACCTAAAGTGGGTTAATAATGATCGTACAATCGAACTCGTTTGGCCGTAAACATTATAAAACTAGTATGTTGTGGCCATCACAAAACTTTCTTCTACGTAAATCACGTCAATTAAATCATTTAAATAGTACAAGAAATCACATCGATTTAGCACCAATTCACATCAAAGTATATCTGAGTTTGAAGTTTGATGAAAATACATGCATTAGTTCTTGAGATAGAAATATAGCGGAAATTTTGAAATATGTAGCATATCAGCGCCACCTGTTGAGAGATTTACACCAAAATGTATAAAGCGTCAATTCATGTCAAGGATTAACTAAATCTAAATCTGAAGTTTGATGAAAATCCGTACATTAGTTCTGGAGATTGAACCATTATGGAAATCGTGAAAAATGCTGCATAGCAGCGCCACCTGTTCAGCGATTTACACCAGAACATAAGCAGCACTAATTCATATCCAGGTATAAATAATAAGTATATATGAATATAATGAATATACTTTATATGAATATAAAGTTTGTTGAAAATCCAAGCATTAGTTCTTGATTTAGAGCTATTGTGAAAATTTTTAAAAAGGCAGCATAGCAGCGCCACCTGTTGAGCGATTTACACCAAAATGTATAAAACGCCAACTCATTTCAAGGTCTAACTGAATCTGAAGTTTGGTGAAAATCCACGCATTCATTTTTGAGGTAGAGCCATTGCTGAAATCATGAAAAATGCTGTATATCAGCGCCACCTGTTGGGCGATTTACACCAAAGCTAGCAAACACCAACTCATATCAAAGACTAACTGAATCAGAAGTTTCATAAAAATCCGTGCATTAGTTCTTGAGATACAGCCATTGCGGAAATCGTGAAAAATGCAGCGTAGCAGCGCCATCTGTTGACCAATTTGCACCAAAAACTAATCAGCACCAATTTATATCAGGGACTGAATAAATATAAATTTTTATTAAATTCCGTGCATTAGTGCTTGAGATAGAGCGCCCACAAAATTTGTGTCCCATACAAACAGACAGACATTTTGTAAAAACATGTTTTTCGGAATCTCTGACCCCTAAAACGTGTAAATCCGTCGAAAACCGGAAGTCGAAAATTTTCACGAATCCAATACTTTCTTCTTCTAAAGATAGAAGAAAGTAAAAACGACTCAACTATTTCTCCTTTTCTTTCATTT
This sequence comes from Maratus speciosus, assembly GCA_963932465.1. Lineage (NCBI taxonomy): Eukaryota > Metazoa > Arthropoda > Arachnida > Araneae > Salticidae > Maratus > Maratus speciosus. The sequence goes on along the minus strand of OZ010795.1, from coordinate 338,784,318 downwards.
TGTGATATTTCTGTTCATCTATTAAAATAGGCAATATTCCCAGTTTATAAAATTTAATATATTTATTTTTAGCCTATTATTTGGTTACTATAGTAACTGAATTTCTGAAAATAAAATATTTCATTACATTCCTTTTTCGGCCATTATTAAGAAGTGTTTTTGAAATTCGAACACAGAGTTCTTGTGAAATACACCAAATGATTTTAATGATGCGCTTTTTTAAGTAAAGCATATCATATAGCTTGCTGGAATACATTGAAAGCAATGTACTTGCCTTATTATATTTAAAGATACCAGGGGTTCGTTTTCCATAAAAAGAAAGATATGAATCATTTTTGTTATGTTCAAAAAATATATTTAATTTATTTTTATCATATTTGGTTTCAACGGTTGCAATTTTTGTAACTCAAAGGGTTATTTATATAAGTGCAATATGTGTTTCAATTTAATTATATTAAAAATAACAGACGAAGAATGTGTAATAGATAAAAACATAGAATACTATTTTATACCTATAATAATAAAGATGCGTGCGCCGTACAGAGTTTTCTGAAGAGACCACTGAGAGTAGAGCTACAAGATTTCGCAAGAAGGTACCGATGTTTCCGAAATTATGCAACTCGAAACCAGTTTTAGGACTTTCTGATTAGATTTTTTAATTTAACTTTTTATGCGTTTTTTAGGATTCTTTCGCGTTTTGTGTCAAATTTTACACGTTGTAAAAGAAATCTGGTTTCAATCTTCTAGCTCTATATAGTAAATTTTATCTTATTTTTAAATAAAGTTTATTCGAAATTCGTACAGCGATTTTTGAATCTTCTGCGAATTTTTTATGGCAATTTTAATAGTTTTTCATGTTTCGCTGTTTTTTTTTTCTTTTTTGTGAGATTCGTAAAATAAATCTGGTTTCAATCTGTTAGTCCAATATAGTAAATTTTGCCTCAGCAATTTTTGAATTTTTTACGAAATTTCTATGCGAGTGTTTTTTCGCGTTCCGTGATGTTTTATTGATATACGTAAAAAGAATCCGCTTTCAATCTTCTATCAGAATGTAATAAATTGTGTTCTCTGCGATTTTTTTAATTTTTAGCGAATTTTTTTGCAATTTTTAGCGTGTTATCGCATTCCGCGGCGATTTTTAAACATTCCAAAAAAGAAACCTGGGTTCAACCTTTTAGCCCATGTAGTAAATTTTTTCTTCTGCGATTTTTTTTAATTTTTCGCGAAATGATTATGTAATTTTTAGCGTTTTCTTGTCGTAGATTTTTTTCCATTCGTAAAAAGAGTCCAGTTTCAATATTTTAGCTTAATATAATAAATTTTGTCCTCTGCGGTTTTTGAATTTTTGGCAAATTTTATTGTATTTTTTTCCGCGTTTTGCGGTGATTTTTTGACATTCCTAAAAAATAATTAGGTTTCAAACTTTTTGTCCAATATAGTGAATTTTGTCTCCTGTGATTTTTGAATTTTTTCGTAACCCGCCAGTTCAAATGAAGAATTTTTCAAATTTTATATTAATCATTGAATTTTTTTGTATAAAAAAGATTCAAAGTTAATTTCATTCACAAGTCACATTGTATTTATTGTTTCTATGTCTGTATAATATTTATATGTGCAAGCACCTGTTCATTTTCTTGTCAAATAACTCTTTATTCTTTCTACTTTAATATTTCTCTCCAATTTTTAATATCTTTATAAAATTTTACATTAAAATTAGTATTTATTACTCTAGGTATGAAATATGCATGTCTTTTTAAACAACAACTTCTTTTTTTCATTTTAGAGTGCTAAAAGCAGGTTTCAGAACAAAAGCCACGTTGTCAAAACCGACACTGGACAAAATACTTGCGGATAAAAGACCCACATGCACTTACAGTAGCAATAACGTTTTAAATATATATTTATGTTGCACACTTGATATTTTAGTAAATTTAAAATTAGTTCAAATTAAGAATTTTTCGAATTTTATATTAATCATTGATTTTTTTTTTTTTTTTTTTTTTTTTTTTAATTCAAAGTTAATTTCATTCACAAGTCACATATTACTTTTTCCTGTAGGTATAAACTTTTGAACTGCTTAATGTAGCATCTTCAAACTTAATTAAGGTTTCGCTGGTATGATTTTTCTAATAAAATTCTTGGGCTCTCCGGCCCCCTTTGAAAATAAAAAAAGTCAGACATTATGAAATGTAATATGCATTTTCTATTTCTATTCTATAAGTATTTGTAATTATATGATTATAGGATATGGGGGAATTTCGAGATTTTTCACCCATTCAGCTCAAGCGAAGGGGATCGGGAGAAAATGTATCTCAGAATCCCTCATTGACTACATGATGAAAATTTCCAAGATGGTGTCTTAGAATATAAATATCAGATTCAGGTGATTTTCCGAAATTCGGAAATCTTGCTTCTCAGAGAGGAAGGGGGTGTGGATCCGCGAAAACATATATCCAAAGCTATCACCGTTTCAATGATAAAATTCCGTAAGATGCAGAATATCACGATATAAACACCAGATACGGATAACTTTTTCGGAAATTCAGCCTTCCTTGTCTTCCTAGGGGCAAAAAGGTATCTCAAAATCACAGCTTTAATAGAAAAGATTACGGCATTAATACAGCATTTTTTTGTGGAGGGGGAGGGGTCGCAAGAGGGAGACGCATCCCAGAATCTATAAAGGCCTTCGGGATGAAATTTTTCATGATGATGAGTCAAACTGAATACATCTGATACGGATGGGTTTTTTTTTAATTCGGCATCCTTGCTTCCCAGTTGTAGACGGAAGTGCAAAACACGTACAGTAAACTCTGTCTAAGGCGGAATCAGTTGGGACTGAGAAAATTTTCCGTGGTAGACAATATTCCGGCTTATGCAAAAAGCCCCCCCCCCCCCCCCCAAAAAAAAAAAAAATGCACAAATCTTATTTTTTTTTTTTTTTTTTTTTTTTTTTTTTTTACGTTTGTAACTTTTAGTACTGTTCTTTAAAATGAAGTTTTTAATGAAATTGGATTGTTATTAAATCTATTGTTTTTAATAATTTCGAAAGACATGATTTGAACACAAAAATAAATATTACCAATGCAAAATTGCTCCAATTCTGAAATTTAATGAAAATCATTTAATTTAACCAATGAAATTACATGCTTCATTTTTCGCATAGTAGTTCAAAAAATCAAAGAATAATCTTTTATCGATGCTTGTTTTTCCTTTCGGTTTACCATGTATTCCGCACTAACGCGTAAGTCTGTTATTCTCGGTATTATTTTTTTCATGTCTCTTAACAAGAAAAATAATTTCGAGGCACCTAATTCTTCTCAAGCAGTCCTGATATGCTTGAATTCCAGCGCTGTCTTCAAAGTTTTCAGAAGCGTGGTCATCCGCATTTGCTCTCCTAAGACGATGATCAGTTTTTACCGGCGACATTTCTGAGAAAAGTTTGGGAATCCATTTAACAGCATCGTAAACACTAATGTTTTTCGTCAGATCGGTGGTTGAAGAACAATAATCAAAAGACGGAATAATCGACCACAGACACCTTTTGCAGTGGGTTTCAGCATTTTAATAACTCATTGATCCATTGATTGTGTTGCTGCAGTAGTATCCACCGGAAGAAATTGTAAATTTATATTCGACACTTTGACGTCGGCATGACAATGTGCATTATCGAGGAACACTTTTTTTTTTCTTCAATCATTCGTCTATTGAACTCCTTCAGCCACCCCTCCATTAACACGTTGAATGCCAAGTCTATTTTGTCTGTCTTTAAGTTTGGGCCACGAAAAAAGATTCCCGTTATACAATCTATAAGTGTCTGTCACCGATGGCTGACGCGGCCTAAACGGGGAGTTCAGTGTCTGTCACCAGTGACTGACGTGGCACTCAACGTGTTAAGACAATCGACATCCAGTATTTTTTCTGAGACCTCCAAGTCACAATGCAGTTTAACAATATTTACATTCTGAAACATAACGTCGTTTTCGATTGCCCAATCACTAACTTTTTTTATAAACTGCCCTCCAAACTCGCAAAAAGCAAAACAGTCACACGCTCGTTGGAGGTTTTACCTCAGCGGCATTAGCTACCTCTTTTAACAAGTGACTTACTTGGCACACACGATAAAATACTCCAGTCTCATTGCAATTATATATGTCCTTTTCTTGACATCTTTCAATCGGTAGATGAAATTTTCCTTTCCATTCCCGAATTTCATGCTATGGGACGTTTTTCGTTTATCAGCAAGCATGGTTCATGGTAATGTTGTGTAGATTATGGAAACTCATCAACCATTCACTGAAAGCTTTAAAATGCATTTTACCTATTTCTTCACAAAAAACTGCACGTGTCAGCAAAATTTTCACTCTAGCAATCGAAAAACATCCAAAAGTTAATACACCAATATCATAATTTTTCACAGCACGTTTTCTCTTTCTATTAGATGTTTGCAACTCTTTCTTTTTATAGCGTCATAAATTTGAGTTTTACCATTACTAAACTTAATACAAAGATCTTCTACAGAATAATTATTTTTCTTTTAATTTGGTAACACCGACTTTATCCTGCAGGGATGGAGTATTGAGTTTCGATTTTGAAGCAATTTTTACGATGCACTTAGTTATCTTCTTGTCAAGGATTCCTTAGACAAGGTAAAACGACGAATAAATAACCCGTGCAATGAGTTTTCTAAACACGTGATTCATTGGAATGAAGCATACGTCAATCGAATAGCATTTTATGTTTTTGATAAAAAGGTTGTATCTTGAGTTCTAGTAAATTGCTTGCAGATGACGATCTTTCATTATTTGCCCTGGCTCGAAAATCGGTTGAAAACTGAAATTCTGAAAGTCTTTACAGATAAATGAGAAATGGTGTTCCATTTCTTAGTACTGCTGTAATACCTGCAAATTTACACCCAAACTGGAATACCCCCCCCCCCCCCCCAAAAAAAAAAAAAAAAAAAAATCTTCGAGAATGAGACAGTAAGGTATCAATTTGAATTTGAGTACAACATAAAAGCATAATATATTGTACTTTAGAAAATACATATTTTCATAAATGTGCATCCTTCTAGTAATAATAATTTTTACATGCAAATTTATATTGGAAAAAACCATTATTTCATTTTTTAAATGCAAAATTTCCTTAAGATTTAAACAGTTTCCAGTTCCTTAAATTAGCTTTTCTAAAGTATTACGGAATTTAATTAAAATTCTCTGCATTGAATAAATGTCGTATGTACTAAAGTTTCATAAACGAAATGCTTTTCATTTTCAAAATATCTTTTTTTCCGGCTTACGCGAAATTTTGGTTTCGGTGGGACCTTAAGAACATTTCCGTTTCCGCGTTAGACAGATTCCGGCTTATGCAACAAGAATTAAAGTTATTTTCTAGGGTTTCGCCGGGACTTGAAAATTTTTCCGCGGTAGGCAAATTTTCGGCTTGCACAGAGTCCGCCTTAGACAGAATTTACTGTATTTCAAAGCTTGTTATACCCTCAGTGATGAAATTTTGTAAGATGCAGATTATCAGAATATGAATAAACCAGATACATATATTTTTATCATTAATATTTGGCCTCTGATGCCCCTCTGCAGAACTACAAAAACGTATCATAGAATCTGTATCTGGAGTTTAAACTTGAGACAAGATTTATTTATTTTTTTTATTTTTTTTTTAATTTATTTATTTATTTTTTTTTTGCTGCCCTTTATCCCTAGATGGGAATGAGATACCCCAGAATCTATTATGGCTTTCCTAATGAAATTTAATTCCTAATGAAATAATGAAGTAATTTTTAAATAATTATTATTTATAAAGATATTATATGATTGGAAAACTGCATTTCCCATACTGAAACATCGAAAGGATCGTAGCATAAAAAAATAAATGGGAAATCACGTTTGTTTATAGTATTTATACATTCAATGAATAACAAAATTTTCTTTTACTTTTATTGTATTTACCCTAACTGCTCAAACAGATGTTCCTTTTCTGTTCGAGTAACTCTTTTAACGTTGCACATCGATATTTTTCCTCAATTTTTAATATTTTTATAAAATTTTGCATCAATATTCATTTTTATTACTTTCGTTATAAAGTATTCCTGCATTTTTAAATTACAACTTTTTTTTCATCTTAGAGTGTTAAAATAAATTCTGCAGTAAATAAAAGAAAGTTTTCGGTTGTACTCACTATATCACCACACAGTTCGAACTAAGTTCTGCTTCCTTTTTTTTTTTTTTTTTGCTAAGTAAACCTTAATAAAGTGTGTTTTTCTTAAATTTTTAATATTTCCTGAAACTTTACACTAATATTCATAGTTTTCATCCTCAATTTATTCATGTCTTACTTTAAATAGTTTTAGAGTGCTGAAAACAATGCCATTCTGTAAAATTATCATTCTGTATTAAGTGCAAAAGGAAGTTTTCGGAACGTTTCCTCTCTTATCAAACTGTCATTGGGATCTTTTCTTTTCGAATAAATCTTTCTACGTCGCACATCGATATTTTTCTCATTTTTTTCATATTTTTATAAAATTTTATTTCCCTCGTTATAAAATATTCCTGTCTTTTTAAATTGCAACTTTTTCTCGTTAAAATAAATTCTGAATTAAATCAAAAGAAGTTTTTGGTTGTACTCGCTATGTCACCACACGGTACGAACTGAGTTATGCTTCTATTTTTTTGTTAAGTAAGAAATTCTAATGTATACATTAATGTTTTTTTTTTCAATTTTTAATATTTCCTGACACTTTAATTAATATCCATAGTCTTCATCTTTAATTTATTCAAGTGTTACTTCAAATAGTTTTAAATTGTTTTCGAGTGCTGAAGAAAATATCATTCTGCAAAATTATCATTCTGTATTAAGTGCAAAAGGAAGTTTCCGGTACGTTTCCTCTCTCACCAAACTGTCATTGGCATCTTTTCCGGTTGAGTAACTCTTTCTACCCTGTACGGTCTGATTTTGTTGTATGGCTTCAATTCTGGCTTCTATCCCATCCTATTGTACTGGTTTTAATTCCTTGTTTAGAATCGCAGCTTCAGTTTCATGCACCCATCCAAATCATTCTTCTGCTTTAACAGTAGGCCACTGGGTTAAGGTTTGCTAGTGCAGTGTAATGATAGAACAAGTGGAAGTTTATTCATTAGATTTATTGAAGTTAACTGTTATTTCTAGCATACAAAATACGCTTTTATATGCAAGCAAAAATGTGTTTTATCTGTAACAGAAAGACTTCAAAACATCAAATTAATGATTTTTTAATACGAAAAAAGACAAAATTTCTGCTATTTTATTAAATTAATACAGCAAAAAAAAAATAGCATTAAAACAATAATGTAACAATTATTTTTTATCAAGAGTAAATAAATACTCTAATGTAAAAAAAATCGCAAAATAATTTTTTATTTAATACAATAATAAAGAAAGAAAAAAAAATTATTTTTTTCAACTTCGATACTGAAAATTGATAAATTTGGAATTATGACGTACTTCTATTAAAGTCTCGTCATGTCACAATGTCGCAAAATCCATTCCATGATTTTTCTTTCTTTTTTGTTCTTTTTTTTTTTTTTTTTTTTTTTAGAATGGCATAAGTGGTTAGATTTTAGAAATTTAGTAATAAACCTTACATTGGAAATTATTTATAAACTTTTATTACATCATCATCTGAAAATAATTTTACGTTATCACCATTAATTATATAAAATAGACGAAAGACCGAAACATTTCAACTTCATTAATAATATTTAATTTGGAATTGTGAAATTCTTCGGTTAAATTCGCGTGATGTCTCAATTTCAATATGTAAATTAAAATGTAACACAAAAATCAACGTATTTTTTTTTCTTTCATTCAAATTTCAGTTGTATTGAATAGTTCAAGGTTCAAACTAAATTAAATATGTATAGAATCTCTCAAAAACATAATATTTTTTAACAGAAACTCTAAAACCATGAAAAAGAAATTTAGATGAAAACAGACTTATTCTGTGAGTTATGATTTCAGAAATATGATATACATTCCAATTCTTTTATTCGGGAGGTTAGTTACATAGCTTTGTCAGTGTTAAATCTTCCAAGTCTATCTGAATATTCGTAACAGGAAGCGAAATAAAGTCCACGGATCCTGTAATAAACGGAAAAAAAACTTATTCTGAATATTTCCAATACTTTCACCACAAATATTTGAGCAGTGCTAATACAATCCACCCTCTTAAATCGAGATTTATCATGACTTAAAGCAGTATACGGGGCATTCTCACAATCTTTTGACTTTTATGACCCTGAATACTAACTTTTATTTTAATACATTTTTTTGTGTTTTTTCTTTATTTCATATACTGGGAAACATCCCATTGCATGGTTGCATAATAATATTAACGAGATAAATAAGTTTTGGATGATGTTGGGGGTCCAAATACGAGAAAAACTCTTATACCGCCCTGTGTCCCTGATGCTGATTTTTAAGTTTGGAGCTGTCTGCATAAAATTGTTTCAATAAAAGTAATTCGATGTATTTTTTTTTTCAAAACTGGGATAATTGTTTTATATAAATATGTAGCAAAAAATTAACCTGCACTCATTTTTAAGGTTGATATTATTTTTTGAACTCTGTCCCTGGGTTTTTCATCCTTACCGTCCCTCTTGCTAAACTTATACAGAACATTACTTCAGATGCAGCCACAGAATTTTTTTCAAGTTTTTTCTCATGCAGAAGTATGCTAGAGAAAGAATATCTAAAATTCTTTGACAGGAAATTTACTGCAGAATTTAAATCAGCATTTAAATATCAATTACAAGATCGTGGCTTATTGGTAGTCTTACCGTCCCCAAGGTTTATTCCTGCGCTTTTCGAGGTAAATAAAAAAAAAAATAATAATCCAATGTTAACAACTGTTTCTAAAAATTAATGAGCATTGTGGCTATCACCTAGTCTTAACATGATTTGCTAAAAAATAGGTGGTAATTTTCCTTACCGTTCCATCCTTACCGTCCCTTTTTTTTCTATACCGTCCCCTTTTTTTACCTTACTGTCCCTTCTTTAACACTCCTTTAAGACAATGTTATACAAAAATTCTGTATTAAAAGTACTACATTTTTATTATTTCTTATTTGAATGTCCTGTGGGTACTATGCAAATTCATTATAAGTAAAAATTTAGAAGAAAATAAAAAGTTATAGTGGTAAAATGGTAAGGAAAATTAGACTCGCAAGTTTAATTTAAACCTCAGTTAAATAAAAAAAAATTTCGCTGCTGACCATTTTTTCGTTATTTTGAATCATGAAGGCATTCGTCTATCAGATTAAAATGTTATTTTAGCAAGTTTAATTTAACGAGATTTTTATTCCCAAAAGTCAAAAGACTGTGAGAATGCCCCATACCTCAGCAGTAAACTGTCAAGGCAAAATCGCTATGCAATATTGACAAATCTTTTAAATGGTTTAAAGGTGCTTTTAGTACTCATCTCCTGATTTATGACGTCTCTGTCCCAGACTTTCGGTCTTGCCATGTCGGTGTACATTACAGTACTATTACCTATTTAGCATTGTTTCAGATGTTTCGTATAATATTGAAATATGCACTATACAGTCAAAAGTCACCCGACTCATTCGATTTTAGACGTGTTTTCAATTATCTACAGAAAAACGTGACGAATTTTCTTGGAACTTCGGGAATATAAAGAATATGTTTGGCACCATACCTTTCAGCGAAGGTTTGGTCACGATAGCAATAAGCAATAAATTAAATAAAATAATGTTTATGGTCACTCTTACTCTATAAAATGGAATATTCGAAATGGTCAGATGCCATAGCAACTGATTATATGGGTCATTTCTAACAGTTTTGCTCATTTGTGTAAGAATAGCACCTATATGTAGAGAGATATAAAGGTTTCTATAACAAATACGAGAAATATTCGCATGTTTTTACTTTCTTCTATCTTTACAAGAAGAAAGTATTGGATTCATGAAAATTTTCGAATTCCGGTTTTCGACGGATTTACACGTTTTAGGGGTCAGAGATTCCAAAAAACATGTTTTTACAAAATGTCTGTCTGTGACTCTGTGACTCTGTGAGTCTGTCTGTCTGTCTGTCTGTCTGTGTGTATGTGACACAAATTTTGTGGGCGCTCTATCTCAAGAACTAATGCACGGAATTTAATAAAAATTTATATTCTGTTAGTCCCTAATACAAATTGATGCTGATTAGTTTTTGGTGTAAATCGCTCAACAGGTGGCGCTGCTATGCTGCATTTCCCGCGATTTCTGCACTAGCTCTATCTCAAGAACTAATGCACGGATTTTCATCAAACTTCAGATTTAGTTAATCCTTGATATGAATTGGTGCTGGTAACGTTTTGGTGCAAATCGCCCAACAGATGGCGCTGCTATGCTGCATCTTGCAGCATTTACACGATTTTCGTAATAGCTGTATCTCAAGAAATAATGCACGGATTTTCATCAAACTTCAGATTCTGTTAGTGCTTGACATGAGTTGACGTTTTGCACCTTGTGGTGTAAATCGCTCAACAGGTGGCGCTGCTATGCTGCATTTTTTGTGATTTCCGCGATAGCTCTATCTCAAGAACTTATGCTCGGGTTTTCAATAAACTTCAGATTCAGGGATACCTGGATATGAATTAGTGCTGTTTATGTTTTGCTGTAAATTGCTCAACAGGTGGCGCTGCTATGCAGCGTTTTTCTCGACTTCCACAATAGCTCAATGTCCAGAACTAATGCACGGATTTTCATCAAATTTCAGATTCAGTTAGTTCTTGACATGAATTGATGTTTTGTACCTTTTGGTGTAAATCGCTCAACAGGTGGCGCTGCTGTGCTGCATTTTTTGTGATTTCCACAGTAGCTTTAGCTCCAGAACTAATACACGGATTTTCATCCAACTTCAGATTCTGGTATACGAATTAGTACTGTTTGTGTTTTGGCGATTCCGGTTTACGATTCCGGTATATGAATTAGTACTGTTTGTGTTTTGGTACAAATCGCTCAACAGGTGGCACTGCTATGCTACATTTTTCAAAATTTCTCCTACAGCTCTATTTCAATAACTAATGCACGAATTTTCATCAAATTTCAAATTCAGGTATACTTTTATATGAATAAATTGATGTAATTTATTTTACTATTTAAATGATTTAATTGACGTGATTTATATAGAAGAAAGTTTTGTGATGGCCACAACATACTAGTTTGTTCATAGCCATGCAGGTTTTGAAAAAAAATTAATACCACTTTCAGAAACCTTGGCAAAGTTCAGTAAAGACAATATGCAGAAATTAGAATATAAATATATTAAATAAGTATTTGATGAAATATGAGCATTTGTATTAAATAACGTTTAAATGGGCATGTCCGAAAAATAACAAAAGTCTTTTTGCATAGTTTAGTGCGCAACTATATAGGGAAACTCATATAAAAAGAACAGTCTAATGTCGTTAAAATTCAGAAAAATATCAGCGGTAATTTCAGTTGATTTCTAAAACTAGCTGGGTGATAAGGAATTTTCCAATTATTGTTATTTTCTATTAACTTACTTCAACAAAGAAGAATGTATTTAACGTTCATCCACGTGTAGCTTTTGGAAAGATGCTTCGATATTGATAATTCTTTTATTATTATTATTATTATTATTATTATTATTATTGAAATGATCTCGTTCTGATGGTTATTCCAAAGAGAACCAAAACATCAATAAAAAAAAGGCCAATAAAAGAAATATAAATAAAAATAACAATTCGTTTAAAATCCTTTACCATGTAGCTACTTTTAGAAAGCTACTGAAATTCAGCTTACTATAGCGCCGATATATTACCGTATTTTCATTACATTTGATTGTGCTTTTTATATGAGTTGGCCTATATAATTAACTACTAAATTATTCAAATTTTTTAAAAAAATGTTATCGTTGGAGCACGCACAGTTTAAAATTATTTCATACAGAATCTCATGTTTCATCAAATATTTAATATATTTATATTCTAATTTCTGTATATTGTTTCTACTACACTTTGGTATGTTTCTTGAAAGTGGAATTAAATTTGGTTGGAAATTCTTCATGCTATAAACAAAAAATATGCGTATACTCCTTGACTCTTTTTTAAAGAAACCATTTTATTTCCATGAATATACGTCCTATTCTTACATAAATGAAAACAATTTTATGCAGGACCCACATAATCATATGCTACAATTTCAAATATTTTCTAGTATTTTATTTTACAGGGCGACCGCAAGTATTTTTTTTTATTGAAATAGTTTGACCTCCACTTCCAGAGATGAAAGTGCTGAGCCATAGTAGGGCGATTGCCACTACTAAGTTTAAAAAGTGTTATTCGCTTTATTAAATCTCAGAAAATCGATCATTAAATGAAAGGAAGACTGTTATTAAGATTTGGTAGTGACAAATCTGCATTCTGTGGCACAGCATTTTAATTTCTGTCTAATTGCCCTCATGACTAAACCTTAGCAGAATGGTATTAGGCCAAATACGCTCTTGACATTCCTGATGTTAGAGAAGAATACTTTAATTTTTTTCTGTAAGTATTCGACAAAACGTCTAAAACCGAAAGTATTCTGTGACTTTTGCCCATATAATGTAAGTTGTATTACTTGAATGTACTTTATTGATATTATACTTCCTCAAGATTAAGTCATTAAAAATAGTGTTATGCGGAAAAATGTTATTCTAATTTTTAAATTTATTTGATATATATCTCTAATATTATCAGAAATTAAAGTTTAATGAATGGTAAATATTTTCAAGATTAAAATAATTAAGTTGGATTAGACTAGCATAGAAATTTTAAGATTTTCGTAACTGATTATAAATTGACATTTTTGCATAAAAATTTATTTTACTGCTGAAGAACTACTGCAAAATGAATTTATCAATTCTCAGTTCTGACTTGTGTGCTATAATCTATGTATTTTGCATGATTTTTCTCTTTCCCGCTGTATACTTCATTTTGACTTATTAATTTATTTATTTTGTTGCTAAGATTTGTCCACTTTCAAGTAATTTTATATGTTTTTAAGAAAGAAAATATCGGAAAAAAGAGTATCCATACTGCAACTGCACCACGTAAGTGGTCTAATGGTAGTTAGCGCAAAAATGTTTTATTATCTGTGTATGTTATGTGTATATTATATATATACACATAATTACATCAATATTACTTTCGTGTAGTATCTCTTCTAAAAATAATTTCTCTATATCTTGCATTCATAATCACGTATTTTTAAAGGTTTCCAGCTGTAATATGCATTCATTAAAGTCTTTTGAAAAACAATTAATTGTTCACATGTCATTAAATATTTCATCGCATAAAACAAATGAATTGGGCCGAAATTACCGAAGTGGCGGGACAGCATGTTTTCCTTCGAAAATCTCCACACCCTTTTTTTTCTCTAAACCACCTGAGGAAATGCAAACATACAGGGTGTTTCTTTCTCTTCTTCTTTGGCCCTGAATTACATGTTGTCCCTGTAAAATAATTCCTAAATTTCCAAGACTTATAAAAACTGCACAAACTGTCGTATCGGAGTGCAATTTGTACCATAAGTCTTATCAAATACTCGAAGAAAAAATAGTTTAAAGACTATGTACATTATTTTTTGCTTTTCCACAAAAATACGACATTTTGACAAGTTTCCTGATGCAAACCACAATTCAATACGACAATTTTTAGCACCAATTTTTTAAATCTGAATGTATTTATGAGGTACCCAGCATACAGAGTTGTCGAAATTAAACTTCCTCAACTCAACCTGATACTTGGGTCGTTGTTTGTCTCATGTTGGCATGAAATTTGATGATTGCAGATACTCCAGATCATGAGCTTCAGATTTGCTTTTTAAAAAATAGTACAAAAACTGTTCGTAAATTATTTTGTAGATGGGACATGGCGAAAGCATGGGCCAATTTGACGTCGCCAGTGTCCCCCCCCCCCCCCACCCCAGATTTGGCAAATGATTTTCTTAAAGTTGATATGTTAAACTTGTTTGATCTTGTACTGTTTATAATCAATATTTTCTACTTTAAGATTAGGATGAGTTTAAAGATAAAAGATATATTTATCCAGATACTTTTTATATGTTCATATGTGTATTTTTGAATATCAGAAATAGTTAATTTTTTTGTGATAGCATAGGAAGGGAGCAGCACGAGGCCCCAGGCATGACTTTGGCTTGTGGAAACTTGTCAATCAACTAAATGTTTTCTTGCAGCAGTGGCATTCTCGCCATTCTTTCTTGGGAAAAAATAACTTTATTAATAAAATCAGTAGTTTTTCTTTCTTTTTTTCAAGGCATTTGTATTTTTTTTTTTTCAAACTCATATAGCCGTTTTAATTCTTTAATCAAAAGAATTAATAACTAGAAAACAGGAATTCAGATTTTTCAGAATTTAGTGTCGCCCCCCGATGAAAAAAAAATGTATATAAATATAGATAGTTCAGTTTTAAGACTTAAAGCACACGCTTTTGTTTTATATAAACGACGTCATCCGCATCCGCTGAAGAATTCCTCATTTACAACCCAGTTTTAAATAACATCTACAGTAAAGTATGCGTAGGACGTCAGTATCTCAGAATAATACACAAATCCAGCAAAAAAAAAAATCAGCAAGAAACTAAAAAAAAAAAAAGGCTATCTAATGATTTGTTTAAAATATACAGTGTCATCGAAAAATAATGCCTAGATTTTAAATAACTGTAACAAAAAAAGTATGAAAGGCAATTTTTTGGTTTTAGTCTTATAATGTGCGGCAAAAAAAATAATTTTTTTTCATACCTTAGTATGTTTCAATGTGAGCACCGTTCGGTATGCACCAGGAGAAAATGTGTACAACGTGAGCACCAGGAGCAGTTTGACCTGGATAAGTTCTCCGAAAAAGCCGCTGTACACTGACTATTGACTTTGACTCCTCATACCAAATCACGCACTGTGCTTTTTGTTGCACGGTCAACATCGTACTGTGCTTTTTGTTGCACGGTCCGCATCGTACTGAGCAGCTGCAGTTTGGCGCGTCGGCTGACCTTGACGACTGCGCAACTAATCCGCGCATAACACGGACACGCAAACGAATTCTGGTGAACAAAAACCAAACTTGCGTTCAGCAGTTATCGTGTAGTGAAAGAATTACTCATTTAACATAAAAGGTTTCGATGTTATGATTTTTTAAATCTAGGCATTATTTTTCGATGACCCTGTATTAATATACATACTTAAAATTAGTTTATGATAGTTCCATGTTTTAAGAGAAATCATTCATTTATATTTTTTCAAAATAGCACGAACTTAAATTACATTTTTTTCAGTTTTTATGGGAAAATGGCAATAAAAATATATAATTGCTATTTTCCAACTATTTTTCCTTTACTTTCCACAGAAATGGAGTACTTGAGTTGTCAAAATTAAACAAATGACTTTAAAAACTACAAATAATAATAATAATATTTCAAAAGTAAATTGAGATGCAGTTTTCAAACAAATTGCTTTTAAAAGTACTTTTTTCCTCCAATACGACGGTATAAAAATTTAAAATGTGCGATGCTTAGAAATTAAAAAAATTGCAGTAGAGTATTTAGCAGTACAGTGATACATCTGCTTTGTTTTACGGTTGGCTTATACAAAGGAACGTTATTTTTTTATACACGACACTTTAATTGCTGGGAGAAAGAAATAGCAAACCGGGGGCTAATAAGAACTATGTCGGAAAGATTGGCATAACGCATCAATGATTTTCAAACTCCTGGTATGCAATGCTTGTCTTTTTTCTTTAAGAGGCTCGTCATTTCAATAGATTGGGAAAAGGCTCCTTTTACGAAAATCACATTTTATAAAGTATACGCATACAACGCTGTCTATCGGTGATTATTTGAAAAAAATAAGAATGACCGTGTAATATAAAATGACTGTTTTGTAAATTTCACGTCTTTAATGAGCCGTACAATGCCTTATGCACTCCTCATCTAAACCATGTCTATTAATTTAACCCATTTTCTGCCAAATATTTTCCGTTATTCTCCTTACCTGATACTGATAAGTAAAATATTTTGCCGCTTATACCAACTATGAAAAAAGTTTTCTCTGCCATCTACTTTCGAC
This sequence comes from Maratus speciosus, assembly GCA_963932465.1. NCBI lineage: Eukaryota > Metazoa > Arthropoda > Arachnida > Araneae > Salticidae > Maratus > Maratus speciosus. Next base: position 338,768,188 of record OZ010795.1, on the reverse strand, counting down.
TTAGCAGATGGAGATAATTATGTTTACATATTATAACCATAAGCAGTCTAAAATTCGTAAGTTCGTATTCATTATAAGTACACATTCCTACACAAACTGCAAAGATCAAGAATATTTCACTATATTTAATTTTACAGATAATTAGTTAAATATTTATTTTTAATAATAAAAATATTAAAAAATATGTCTTTCAGTTATTTTTTTTTTTCAAAACAAATTTAAAAGTCCCTTTTCAAAAGTTAAAATATATATATTATTTTTTATGGAATATTTTCAGTATTTTATATGTTCTCCGAAGTTATTATTATTAAGTTTATTCAACAAATTTAAGAATAAAATTTTTCTTGAAAGCATTAGTTTTCTAAAAATAACTTAACAGAAAGTAGAACGTAACTGAAATGCAGAAAATGTCATGAATAATCATATATTCTAATTTTTTAAAAAGATGATAAGGATGATGAAGAGAAAAGCAGTTTTCAGGATTATTTTAAGTCAAATATTTAAGTCTATTATCTTTTTTTTTTTTTTTTTTTTTTTTTTTTTTGTAATAATGATGGACTAGAAAACTATACGATTCTTAAATTTTGGGGAGATTTGGTGAGACCATTAAAAAACAATGCAAATTACCAACAAAAATTGCAAAATTATAAATAGAAAGAATTTTATTCATTGACAATTAAACTGTTCCCCATTAACATATTCAATATGGGTTAAAAAAAATATATAATAAAAAATAAATAAATAAAAGGAGCAGAAAATGAAGAATGGATATTTGTAGAACCTAGACAGATACATCAGGTCCCAAATGCCTAGAGTTCCACAAATAAAGTGTGTGGTTTCATCTTCATATTATCCGTAAAAGGCTAAAGAATATTAATTTAGGACTACCACACACAAAAAATAGAGAAATAAATTGTTGAAAAACAAATAAGTTTAAAATAAAACATGATTAAAAAGGATGGAGAAATAAAAATCACATTACCATATTGAAAGCATTGCTGACTAATAATGAGACAGCATTAAAAACAAGTAAAGGAGATTGCTTGCACATGTTGCCAAAAAAGTTTTGTTTAATGTTGATGGACCAAAGAGTAGTAATGTACAGTATGGTCAAGCATATTCCTCATATATATATATATATATATATATATATATATATATGTTACATTATTAGATCTAATTCTGCGATTTCCTTATCTTATTCTAAATTACTACTTTATTTTCACTAAATCTTTATTATTAAATAATCTCTATCGTTAACTCTGTTAAATTCCCTTTAATTTAATGTCTCACTTGTCTTAATCGCTTAAATATTACGCTTTTAGTACTCTTAAATTAAATGTTCCATTCCCGCGCTTTTTTTTTTCGAGAATATTCTTTTAGCTTCCATTTTTACTTTCCCGCGCATTTCTGAGATTATCCTTTTTCCCTTCAAATTCATCCGCGTGCTCTGTCCGCACTCTTTATATGACGTGACATTCTTAATTATTCATTGGTTGAGAGCGCGACCTACGTCATATTTGTATTCTTACACGTGAGGAACAAAAAGTCGATACTCGCTCTGTTTCAGCAGATTTTGGCAGATTTGAGTCGTATTTCCAGTTTTCATCCATCCCCTGGTCACCGTCCTTTTATTCGATTATCTGGAACTGTGTTTAAACGTAATTACTACTACGGAGAGATGTCTATTTATCTTGGTGGAAACTGCACCTTTTGCAAGATGTTCTAATAAAGTGCTTAGCTGATATTATGAGTTGTTTCAATTTCTTCTGGGGAAACTTCACGGAACGATGTATTCCACTGTTTTCGCTCGATAACTGCATTTCAACAATTTGTTTTACTAATATAACAGATTCGAATTATCTGTTCTGACCACTTCTTTTACGCCATTATCGCTGGATGTGATCCACAACTACTATCGTGACAGCCAGTACTGAATTTTCAACGATAAAGCCAATCCAATGTTGTTAGAATACAACATATATATATATATATATATGTATGTATGTATGTATGTATATATATATGTGTATGTGTGTATATATATACATCTCCAAATCAACATTTTCGAATTTTTTTGAGGTAATAATACCTCTTATTTTTTTATAATCCGAGTTTAGGTTCATACTTTTTTTATTTATTCACCGTTTAACGCTTAAATTTAAATTATTAAAAGAGAGAGAGAGAAAATTATCGATGAATTTTACGGTAATCCCAGTAATGAACATTTGTCACTTCTAATTATTCTCTCAACACCGGGTGAAAGAATTCAGTATGAGTAATGACTAGATTAAATAATAAACAGAGTATACATTTTGAAAAATTTTATTTTAAAGTTAAGAACGTGTGTGAATTAAGTTGAAAATTTGTAAATTTAAATGAAAATAACTTTTTGAACAAATAATCATAACATTTACCACAAGAGATGATTAAAGTTAGGTTTCTTTTCAGTATACCATTAAATATAGATATAAAACAACTATATTTGATGGTACACTGGAAAACAACTTAAATGTAATCATTTCTTGTGTTTATTGGGAGGTAGTGTTAAATTTACAAACCAAAGTTCCCGAATAAGTACATGTACATTTTAAGTCTTACAGCAAATAAATATTATATATATTCAAATCAGTAAATTGTGAAGAGAAAAAAGTTATAAAAGATTTTATGAGATTTTTTTTTTTTTTTCATTGGAAACTTTGGCCACATCTAAAGTGATATCCATACACTGGATTTAAAAATAAAATGTAGTGATGATTAATTTTAAAAAATATAAAAAGTACTAAAACCTTTTGAAAGATCTATTTTTAAATTGAAGAACATATAATGATTTAAGCTAAAAATTTGTAAATTGTAATGAAAATATTTTTCTTTTGACTAAATGATCATAAAATTCATATCATAACTTATTTTATGATAGACTCTAAATTAACCTAAATTTAATAATTTTTTACATTTATTGCAAGCTAATCTTGCATTTACAGATCAATGTTCTCAATTAGGCACAAGAAAGTTTTATTAAGTACAGCGCGTACATTTCTTATATCTTATGTTATGTTAATAATGTGGAAAATATCTTTGGATATTTTCCGAATTTTATAAATATTCGATTGGTTTATCAATTTTACATAAATTTTTAAACTGTCCACTGTGAAAAAAAGCAAAAATTGTCGTTTATATAATTTTTTGTACATTAGATAAAAATCTGAAACATAATTCTATTTCAAAAATTCAAACTATCTTTCTGTTGAAACTCTTTTTTTAATTAATAAATTTTTATTTATAATTATTTTATAATTTTTAATGTTTTTAATACGTTACATTGGTCTGTGATTGAAACATTTATGATAAATTTCACAAATAAAGCCACAGAAATATCTGATTGATGTTTAATATAAATATGTGATAAATAGCTTTAAATTTGTCAGACATTAATAAGTTTTGAGAAGTTTTAGGGTACATCCAGAATATTTATGAAAGAAGAAAATGATTCATTCAGCAATTTATTAGACCATTTTTATTTTTACAAACCCATTTCCTGGAATTTTTTCCTGTTTTCTAAAAAAATAATGTTAGAGTATAAAAATAAAAGTAATGCACGAAAATTTCAAAAATAAATTCAGAAATATTTATATTCAATTTTCAAAATGTCGCTATTTAGGAATTGTATAAATAGATTGTAATCGGAATAATTGTATAACGGTTACTTTTTACCTTTTCAAACAATAAAAATTTGTAAAAGTAGGAAAAATGTATTTTGCACTTAAAATATATTTAAGCTTAATTATAAAGAAAAATATTGTCAAAATTTTTAAAAACATTTATTAAAAGATTACAAGACGACTGATTATAAGCATTATTTTTTCAATTAAAAGTTATTAAATGTTTTTTTTATTTTATTTATTTGTGTAGGGAAGGGAGATAAAATAAACTTTGGACACCTTACCATAAGCTAAAAAGTTCAAAAACATGCTTTTATTTAGATTTAGAAGCAGAAATTCTTGGATAAAATCTTCTCTGGCACAGAGCAGAAATTAGAAAAAAAAACGTCCAAAAGCAGCTTTTCCGACTGAATATTAAAAAAAAAAAAAAAATGGATCATATATTTCTGTATTTCACATACATAAAGATTAAATTTAATAAGGGAATTAAAATAACATATGTACAGTTCCCTCTGCGTCGTTTTTCAATACAAACTTATAATGAGGTTTCCGTTGCATGGATTTTTTTTGTTTTTGTTTCTGTTTTTATTACTCATTATTTAGATTTTTCAGTCAGCAATTCTGGCTATTTACTGGAATGAGCATTGGTTCTATTCATCGGGCAACCTATTAAAAAAATAAATAAATAAAGTTGAAACTATTGAACTGTATGTATCTAAAATCTATTAGCTTTGGCACACTTGATCAAAAATATACGTTAAAATTTATATATATATATAATATCTGCATGGCTCAAATCTTAATATTCATTTTTTTCTACTTCTTACCAGTATAGGCATTTAATATGTTTATAAAAAAAAAACTAAAAAATCGAAAACGCTATTATGGAGGATGGGATGTGAATTGCTGGAAAAAATTATAAAAAATCATACACACAAAAAAATTACATGTATGTATATATAATATATATATATATATATTTAAAAAATGTTTGGTGTATGTGTATGTTTTTGCCTACATTATACACTAAAAAACATAAAAAATAAAAATACCATTACGGAGGGTTGAGGTCGGGAATGCTAAAAAAAGTTAAAAACCTTATATGCTTTTATGTCTGTGAGCGTGTATATGTGTATGTATATATGCTTATGTATTGTATGGACATATATATATATAAAACGGGTATCATGCATTTAACATCATAAATTTTCAAATATGGCTTCATCATATAAGGATATTTTTTACTATCTCAATATTCCTCATTGCTTTTTAAATTTTCACACTTAGTTACATAATACAAGGCTATATTTTACTATCTCAAATATTCCTCATCTTTTTAAATGTTATTTATATTCTCATTTTTTATATTACAATATTTTGTCTTTAAAATAGTTAATTTAATCAATTGCCCTTTTATTTATTTTTATATAATTCTTTCTTTCTTTCTTTCTTTCTTTTTTTTTTTTTTGTATTAATTTATTCCTATTCTTTATTTTATTTTGTATTCACTCTGTACTTATTAAGTTTACTCCTATTTTTTCATTCTACTTTAACTAAAAGTTAATCTAATTCTTTTCTTGATTTCTTCAATCAATTTCATTCCTTTTATTTATTTATTTATTTATTTTGGGGGGGGGGGTAAAGATGGCAACACTAAACATTAATGTTATTAATCCAGTTCCAATTTACATTTTTCCTTTCTCACACCAGATGGCAGCGCAGTTATGGGTTTCAGTTAGATTCTCAACTGTAGCCCACATGTTAAAATAGTCTTAACTATGTTTTCTATCCTAATATGCTGTAGTTTTGACTCCTAGTATGTAATTCAGGTATTGCGCTCTAATAATTTTTAATATCCTGTATGAGGTGTATCTTTCTTTAGATCTCTTAGATTTTTGTTATCTTTTTTCTGTAATGTTTGCGTTATAAGGAGCTAAATTTTGTCATTTTAGGCTTAATGCCGACAAAATTGGATAAAATAACGCATCTTCTATGAATGATCTCACAAGCTCCTCTGACGATTTGGTGGGTCATTCATAGTTTCTTATTTTACATACTGGTTCCCTATGTTCATTTCTAAATCATCTTTAGAACTTTACCAATTTTTTCATATATTTGTGATTGCAAATTTATTATATATATATAATTTTTTCCTTATATATTTTTTACAGAAATAATATTTAATGTATATCACGAGATATGAAACTGTAACTAAATTAAAAGCAAATAAATAATAGAATATGGATTATCCGAGGTAATTTGAATTTAACCACTCCGACTAATTCAAAACTTGATTAAAGATTAAATCTGATCATAAAAGTTTTAATTTTGAGACAAAAATATTTCATAAAAGAAACTGAAATAAAACAAATTCATGAAATTTTTATATGCAATTTTATGAGACATTTTTTTTTTCATTTTGAAAATAGTAATATATATATATATATATATATATATATATTTAAAAGTCAAGGCCTTTTCTTTTAATAAATGGAAGTTCTATTATATTAAATTACAAAATTGAATTTCTCCTGGGAAAATTGATTTTATTAACCAATGTCATAACTCACCTAGCTAGAAGGATATCTGTACTAAACACATGTATTGCTGCTATTCTTTAACACTCTTTGGCACAGATTAACGAGTTGTTTTACGAATCGTTGGAACGGTTGCTCGCTAAAAATATTCTGCTTGTTTGTCCTTTTCTTTACGTGCCTTGACATACATCACATCACATTCAATATTCCATAATGTCAGGATGCAGTCTTGGGATTATTTATTTCAGTTTAAAGATAGTCCGAACGATTTCCGGAGGCATTTCAGTTTCCACATCATCTTGTCACTCACATCCTCGTACTCCCCTTTGGTTGGTATACTCGCCGCATTTCAAAGCCTGTCTCTTGGCATTCACCGCGTGCCTTATGATGGAACCTTAAAACATAGAGGCCCAACAGTGAATACAGAGAGTCAGACAACCCCGTTGAATCTTGAGTACTCATGTAGTTCAGACTTCTTGACTGCAAAAACAGAAAAAATAACCATTTAGTGACCATGATACAACATTTAAAAATAATTTGAATAAAGGACTGCAAATGTCATAAAACAAAAGTAAATTTAGTGTTAAAACTTTCAAGGCTAATTAAGACTGTTAATAATCGAAAAATATCTACTTTATTGATATACTTTGGGTACTCTATCACATTGTAAACTTAAATTTTATTTATATCTATATATATATATTACAAAATTTAAATTTTTGCGCCAAATTTAAAGTATTTTATGTAAATTTTCCTTTTTCAGTAATATTCCGTATATTATACCGGCTTATTAAATTAAAACCCTAGTCTATTAATCTCTAAGATCTTAATTCATATTTATTCCAAATTGCGTAAATCTAAAAATGGCTCGATTATTTATATTTCTTTAATAAAACTTTTATTATTTAAATTCCTATTAAATTCCGCTATTAAATCCCGGTATATCATATTCCCCTTAAATCTTTATTTAACTGCTAAAATATTATTCTGTCTTAAAGAAAAAACCTACTTATTTCAATTTATTCTTTTATTTAAAATATCCAGGTGTAATTAAAATATTTCAAAGATTAAAACTTCGCAGACATAAATTCATTTCTTTTATCGTCTGAAGAGGGAAAAAGGGGTTATTTTTGCATAATCTCGACTACAGATTTTAACGTTTGTTTATGCTTTAGATAACTGGTGCGAGGATATAAGAATTTTCTAGAACAATCTTTTCAGCAGAGTATAAATACGAATGGCGGGAACCAGAGAATATAGCAGATAGCATATAGTAGATGGGCTGTGAGTTTAGAAGCTTTTTAGTTTTTAGCATGTAGAGGTGAACGTAGTGGATTGCAGTCGTAGCAGACTGGATATTCAAGGTGACTGCTCGATGGAGGCAGTAAAATGGTGGATGAATACTGTTTATTATGTGTGTAGAATGAGGAAGCAACGGTATCGTAATGGGTGATAGATGTTAGATATTAACGGATTAAAGACTAGAACGCAGTCAAGAGATGGAGTGATTTTAAACTAATTGTGACAGGAAGAATAGACTTTATTCTTTTTACCATGGAAGGAGAGAGCATCTTCCCTAGATTTAATCGAGAGTGTGGAAATAAAGTGAATAATGTTCCAAGCGACTGCCTTATGTTAATTCTTCATTTTTCTTTAGTATTTTAAAACCAATCGGCTGCTACCTGTGTTGTGTAGGAATGGAAACCCTCTTTTTTTTTTCGACAATACCAACTACTTGCCGTCTAAATGTCATATATATATATATATATATATATATAAAGTTGAAAGTTTTACATAATTTTTCAATTAATTATGATAATAATAATTATACTTTATCTAGAATACGTTTGAAATGTTTAGTCTAAATTAGAGTAAATATTTTTCTACATTTTTTTTTCAATGCTTAGAAAGTGACAGAGATGCTCTTCTCCTCCTCCTGTTCATACTCCTTCTTCTTTTTTCCCCTCAAAAATTTATTTTTATGAAAAAATACGTATGTATGTAGCAAGGAGACTTTCAGAGTTTTTTTTAGCATAATATTTGACAGCATGGCAAAAAAGAGTCGCAATTTAATTTTCATTATCGAAATTGTTTTGAAAAATGAAAGGAATCTTTATTTTTCACTTTATCCCTGTTTCTTTTTAAATATTCATATTTCTTTTAGTGTTTTTCTTTTCTGAAAATGGTTTTTAATTTATAACATCAAGTTAAAAACAATTTAAGTTAAAATATCAAATAACAATAAAAACCCTTAAATAAAACGTTAAACGTTTGGTAGTATATTTACTACTATAGACAGTATAGACTGAAATCTTTAAATAAAACATTAAATGTGTTTTCTATTCAACTCGACTACAATTTTTAAGATTATTTGATGCATAATTTTTAGTACTGAGTCGTAACTTAATCACACTACTCTACTAAAATCTCTCTTTTTTTAATACGTTTGTCTATAAAAATTAAAAAACTATGTTTCCTATACAACTCGACTATTTTTCTCTCTATTATAAAATCAATTATTGCATAAAATTAATTTTTAGCATTGAGTTACTAATTAATATCTCTTGTCTCTCAAAAAGCTCTTTTTTTACTGCTTTAGACTTTAAATTAACTAGTAACTATGTTTCTTATAAAATTGTACTTATTCTACTTTCTACTTATTTAAAGCGCATTTTTTATATTGAGTTACGGTTGAATCGCGCTTCTCTTTTAAAAGCTCAGCTAGCTTTTAAAAAACTCTTAAAAAGCTCTTAAAAAAGTGTTTTAGATTAAAAATTATCTGTATTACCTATACAACTCTAACTAACGTTACAAGATTATTTGATGCTTATTTTTAGAGCTAGTGACAATTTACGTCACTCCTAAAAGTTATTTTGCTTTTTCTCTGTGACAATATATGCAGCATGCAAGCTCATTAAAAAAGAAAACAGACGAAATGCATAGATGGCGTTCATTGTCTCTTTTACGAATTCGAATGACCTTGGATAAATCAGACACATTTATCAGCTGTAAACAACGTAAAATATAGGTTTTCTTTACAGTCTCAGTTTATTTTAACCCTTTTAGGACTAACGGAAGTTAAAAGTACCGGTCGATTTAAATTGATTTTATTTTATCTTCACAGTTACTTTTGTTGTTATTTCCATGTAGTAATTTATAGTACATGTATACACATACTTTATTAGCTCTTCAGTTATATTTAAAAATTTAGTAATTTAAGAAAAAGTTTGCCTAAAACTGTTTGCAGCGTTGGTGATTATTTTATTTTAAACATACCTCTCATTCTTTAAATTTAAAATAGGTGCTAGTTTTCCAAACCTTTAAGCTAGGATAAAACAAAATACATAAAAAACACTATAAAGTTGTTCCGTCTATTTGATATTGTTGTAATTTAAAAAATACATCTATAAAACACTATAAAATTGTTCAGTATGAAATTGTTCAGTATATTATTGTAATTTAACATTTTTTAAACATCTTCAAAAATTCATCCTTAGGCTACTTTCATATTAATAGAACGCAATATAATTATTTTCGTTTAAATTTATTAAATGACATCTTCGTTAAATTTCAGGAAACCTTATTTTTTGTGATTCCGATAGCTACTTTTATTTTTTTAAGACTAAAAGTAACTTCCCCCTCCCCCCCCCCCAAAAAAAAGAGTCCTGAAGCGGTTAAAATATTACATATATTCTATATATATATATATATGAGAAGATTTTTAACTTAATATGTAAATAATTATTAATGGGTCACAAGCGTGTTGAATTTTTAAAATAACTGGACTTTTGTGAATAAATCATAAATATCAATATTTTCTAAGCATGAAAAACACATAAAAATTAATAAATTTACTCTAGTTAGAACTAAAATTATATCAAGTGATCTTTGTAAACAATGAATACAAGAATATTTTTAAGGTTTTTTTCCCCCTTAATTGCGAGCAAGATATCTCATGAACTACTTAATATTTTTCCATAAAAAATTCACAAGTTATCTTTGGTATAACTAAAACAAAATCTAATTTTTAGATAAATTGGAATTATTTCAATCATTGGTTACAGCAAACATGGGATGCATTTCTAGTCATAATTAGCGAAATTGTATAATTTTTATTTTATTTATTTATTTGTTTTTGTAATGCTTAAACAATAATACTTTTTTATAGATTTTGTTTCAAAAAATGGAATTTTTTTAAGAGTTGATAGTTCTACGGCAACTTATAAAAAATGCATATTTATACGAGAATATTAGAATTCGTTTTAAAATAGATTTTAAAGTTATATTACATGTAGAAAATCCAAAAATAAAATCACTTCATATTTTCGTATCTTACCAAGCATGTTTTTAGAAATTTTTAAACCTCTATTGTCAAAATAGATTGTGCCAATGTGTAATGATATGATAATAGATCTAATTAATCTGATAATAATGGTATAAGCATATGCATCTGATATTGATCATATTAAATTAGAAAGCCAAGAAAACTTTAATCTTTTTTTGCTAATTTATGTTTGTAGATTTAAATTTTCCTTTATTAAATGAAGTAGGAATAAAAGTAATAAAAAAATTTATTACTCCTCTAAAAATGTTTCTTATAATAGCAATTATCTGACATTTTTTAATATATACAAAAAGAAATATATAAAAAATAATTATTTTTTATAGTTCATCAAATCTTAAATATAAAACACCTAAAGTAAAAATGAGAGATGAACACGGAAATGTTCAAACAAATCAAATATTTAACCTACGAAGCCTAAGATTCCAAGATTAATTGTTATTTTATAGAAGACCATAAGAATTTGACATTTTAACAATTATTAAAAATAAGATAGATTAAAAAAATCCTTTAATTTTCCAGGTCATATTTTAACTAAGGAAGATGCGCCATTGAAATATATATTAAACTGGACAGCAAATTCTCTTCTAAGGGGAAACAAAATCTGATCCTTTTGAGTTAAATATACACAACGGCAAATTAAATTCATAAATAAAATTATAAATTAACGCGCCCACAATCATTCAATACTGAATTTGCTGGGTAACACTGTACAAAAAGAAATTTCTTCTAAAGTGAAAGCGTGCAATTCTGTATGGAATTATTCCGATGAACGCAGATATAGTCATGGAAAAACTTTATCAGATCTCAGTTTGTTGATACAGATTTGCAAAGTTAAAAAAAATTCCAAATATATATATATTTTAAATTAATATTCGAAAAAAAAATTCTGAATTGTAATATAAAAACTTTTTAACAGAATCGATGTTTATAATCTTCAAATATAAATCCAAAAAATAAAGTTCATTCCTCAAAGTAGTTTTGGAGTTAAACTTTAAAAACTCGAAAAACTCAAATGTAATATCAAAATTGTGTGTTTATAGTGAAATTTTCAAAATTTGTTACAATTCCAATGTGGAGACGGTTCTCCAGGCTTATTTTTAATATAAACTGAAAGAACCCATCATTTTCAATAGAGTGGTTATTTTCATTTTCTCTGCGACAAATTTAGGATTAAAAAGATTTTTTTTTACGATTGCACATATCTCAAAGTTAAATGTAAAATACTAATAATAATAATAAATAAATAAAAATATGTATTACACTATATAATTTTAATTGTATCATGATTATTATTATTTTATATATATAAATTTATTCTTATTTGTTGTTTCTGATTGCATTTGTTTACAAAGTCGTTTAATATGACACACGCAATATTTAGAATGATAGAAGTATTAAGGCACACGTGTACCTGTAAATTACAAAACGAGTGTAACCAATTCTGCTTTTTTTAGTCATATTCCTGTTCGGCACTTCGAATCCATTAAGAATCAAAAGAATCAACTATTTTTTAATCAGAAGCATTAACTTCATCTATTTTTGTTGGATACCGTAACCAAAACACCTTCAAAATGTCTGTATCTGATGATAATCATAGTAATAATCTTTTATTCTTTATTATTTGGATTAGAAATCCACTTTCATGAGATAAAAAGCATATTCATTAAGCTTTCCAACATGAAACTACTTTTTTATGCGACAAATACAGCACTTATAACATATAAAGTAGCATAATAAGTCTTTATTTATTTATTTATTACTCACCATTTAAAAAGCTACATTTTAGGAGTTTTTTAATACTATTTCGAAATTTCTAGCTAGAAAGAAAAAAAAAAAAAAACAAGGGATTATATACAAAGAGTGGAAGAGGAATTTTAAATACAATATACTTCCATGCATGCTCAATTTCTTTGGAGAAGGTTTGATTATGTGTTTTAGTTATTAGAATATTAAAATTGAATAAATACTATGCTACTACTACGTTGTTATAACTACTATGTTATACCTATTCTAACTACTATATTATATATATTATATTATAACTATTATATCATAACTGGTTAATAACTATTGTATAATTACTGGTTAATAACTAAAACTTATCTATCTCCCTTACACGAATTCAAATAATTGCAATTTTTTATCTCTTTGTAAATCATGGATCTTGATGCATGATGCTTGTTTAAAATTCAGATAATATAATAATTAATTTCGATTTTTTTTCTGTGCATTTATTTTTCAAAAGTATTTTTTATCATCGATTAAATGGGCGGGTTAAAATCAGTGAAAAAGAAATACTTTCTTCCATTTTTTTTCTTAATCAGAAAAAATGTAATTTAATATAATTATTACGATACTGTATCAGTAATATTAATATTTATTTTATTATTAAAATATTTAGTTTTTGAACTGCTAGTCATTTTTTTATATATTCGAGACGCTGTCTTCTTACTCTTAATGAACATTTATCGCAATATTTGTCCCTATATCATATTATAATTAAAATACATAATATTTTATCATCACTACCCCCAAGCCATTAAAAAAAGGGTTAATTAATAATAAAAAAATTCACAGTCTTATAATCGCAATTTTCAAATTATAAGAAATTATGAAACGATGTAAACATATAAACATTTTTTTTTAATGCACTTGCTATTAATACACTAAACTGACATAATTTTAGCTCATTTTATATTTTTTCTGTTAAACTGTTCTTCCGCTGAATAAATTTAAATGTTTTACTTTATAAGAAAATAATCGCTGATTTAGAAAAAAAACAGTTGAATTTGTTTTTATTTTTATTAATTAATTTTAAAAAATTAAAGAGATAGATAACTGCAGCAGCTCATTTAAATGGAAAAAAAATGAAATATATATGTATATCTTCTGCAAAATTTTAAAACGGCAAAACAAGAGAAAAAAAAATTACCTTAAAAGCAAAGTTTAGACGAAAAATGTATGTTTTTTTTTTTTTTTTTTTTTTTCAGAAAATGTGCTTCTGCATTTATAAAATAATAAAAAGATATATATTAAATTGCTTGAAAAATGTGCGTGATAGTTTGGGATGTTACTAAAGCATAACTTAATATAATCAAATCATCGCTTTTATTTAATCACTATTCATAAAAAAAAATGGTACATAATCTAAAATCATATTCGATGAAGTAAAAAAGGGGAACATACGTTAAATGAAAGAGAGAGCTGTTAATATTTAGACATTAATCAATATATTTCTCTATTTAAATATTATTATTTTCCTAACCGGAAGTTTTAACATTCGATAGTTTAAAATTCGTAAATACAAAAATATAGTTTTTATAGATAAAAAATTGTATTATTTTTTTTTTATTTGACGGATTGATTCATATGCATGGCATAATTTTAACAATAAAAAATAAAATAAATAAATATTTTTAATAATACATTTTTTAAATACCAGAATAGGTGTTTAAAAGGAAAAAAATACTTTGACAGCAACATTTTAAATAGATGAGTTATAAAATAAAATTACGATTGAATTAAAAATAAAATTCAAACCGGATGAAAAAATAAAATAGTTTTTTCTTTTAATAATCAAATAGAAAGTAACTCGGCCAACAACCTTTAATTAAAATATAATTTAGTTATATTAATATAAAATTTATTTAAATTCTGTCTGCGGTCAAAAATAAAATTGTTTTATAATTTCCTTTATACACATTCGTTATATTTCATGCAGCATGCTTGTTTTAATCAAATAAACACGTTGCAGAAATAGCATCAATTACTATCTCGTGACAAAATATTAAATATCAAAATATCTTTCAACATTTTTGCCTTTTCTCTCACCATGACAACGAGCCCTTTCTTAACATGATATAAAACAGTTTCTGAAATAGCACGCATCTGAATCATGAAACTGTCACAAAACATTTAAAAAAAAATCTTAGATTGAGACATTGTATTAAAACATTCGTCTCACATTTTAAATTTGTTTAAATTCTTCATGGTGTATTTATTTTAATATTTGATTTAGATTTGTATTTAAAAAAAATTATTGACTATTTAGACAATTAAAAAATAAATAATAAATGAAAGTAAATACCTTGAAGTCAGATTTTTATCTTTTTATAAGCGACAGAACCTTTAATTGTCGGAAAAAGATTGTATCATTTATGTATGATAAATTATCTCGATCATGGAAAAAAATCATTGATGTAATTATTATTGTGATTATTGTGAGTTAGGAATATGAAACATTTCTTATTATGCCAATTACTTTAACTTGTTTTTAAACATATATATATATATATATTGTACGTATTGAAAGTAAGTATAAAATATGTGAAAATATTCATGATATATGAGCCGCTGATTTTGAAGTGGGGAAAGTCCGTTTTGTGTTATTTTGAAATATTTATTGTTTGCATTTGAATGGATTTAAAAATATTTTTAGATAGTAGTAGGTTTATTTTATATTTTTTGCAGTCTTATTTCATATCAATTTAATATGCAACAATGGTTATCCGTATTAGTTGAAAAAAAAATCTTGGTTTTGGTATACGCCAATGAACTTCCTCACTTTCAAAAGCAATGATTTGTCGAAAACATTGACTTTGGACGGAATATAATTATAATAATGGAATATAATAATAATTGTATGAAATATGATTACTATTATTATTATTTGAATGGAATATAATTATAATAACAAAAAATTAATATTTTATTATTTTATTTCAGTATTTCATTCTTCTTTAGAAAAAAACCAATAAAACAAATATAAATTAAATTTGATAAGAAAGAGTTGGAGAAAATAATAAAAAATATTCAGTAATAAGTTGTATTCATACAATTATATTTCTAAATTTAGATCGTGCAGCTTATTAAAATGTTCATGATGAAATTCTGATTATGCTTGTTAATATAGCAACTTGAAATTTAATTATCTTAAGTGGAGTTGTATGGTTTAAAATCAACGGAATAAATAAATTACTAGTCAACGGACAAATAAATAAATTACTATAATAATAAATAAATTACTATCAACGGACCAAATAAATTACTAGTAACAAGTTTCTACTTATATTAAAAGATAGTTATAGTGAATTGATTAAAAACATAAATTTTATGTTCATTTGTAATAGTGTTTAGCTTTAAGTAACTTTTTTCCGAAATAGACTCGCCTCAGTTTCAGATTCAACGGCTCACATGTAAGTTGTAGGTATGCAAGCATACAGTATGTAAAGAAAGGGTATACGTCAGAATGGGGGATAATATATCAAGTATAGAGTATTCAGAATGATTGTATTTTTAAAATTAAAAAATATTTATTAATGTTAACCAATAAAGAAGTTTTTTATTTGAAGGGCTCGGCTGCAAAACGTCTCAACTGACCGTTTTATTTTTATTTAGATTTTAAATTATTTAACTGCATCCGGACATCCTTCTAAAAGTATAAGGCTCATTTATCATTCAATAATTTAATCAATGTCAAACATAAGTTTTTAGCAAGTGCAAGTAGTTTTTGTTATTAAAATAAGCCGAATAAAATCAAATATACCAAACAAAACACATTACGCATAAATTAAGTGAAGATTCAGCTTTAAAAAAATAAATGTTTTAGAAGAAGCAATCGCAATAATTTTGGTAATATTTTTCTTTAGAAAACTTGAATTATGCGATATATTTAGAAGATAAGTAGCCCAAATTCTTGATACACTGTGAGAAAATTTAGATTACATCATCTGGAATCATATACAATTTTCCCAGACGGAAATTTAAACTTCAAAATAAAGATATTTTTATTAAAAATTCTGTTTTACATACGTTTCCAATGTCATAAAAATTGTTTCTAATTTAAATGAAATGCTATATTTGTGCAATATCAATGCCATTGAATTAGGCTAAAACAGCCATTTGGAATAGTTTGGAGTTAATTCTATACATACGGTCAGCTTAAATATATATTAACAGTTACTTATAACTGCTTCATAAGAATTCAGTACACAGTATAAAAAATTTAATAGCAGAAAAGTGATTAATAAAATTTGTGGACATTAGCAGCAAGTTTTTTTATTATTATTGAATAATAATAATAATAAAAATAATTTTAAAAAATTAAATATTTTGGGTATTTTTATTTTGTAGTCTTTATTAAAATATTCCTCTCGAATCTATCGGCATAGCCTGTCATTTGGTCCAAGAAGTTTTCTTCCTCTATCTTAAAAACCAGTTTCACTGCATTTTGTGTATCATTGCGACGTAACAGTAAGTCACCCATGCAAATGTGGCGGAAAATGAAAAATGGTATAAACTATACTTATATAATCAAGTTTGTTGCAGTATTAAATACTATTCAGTACACTAATAATATTGTTAATACTCTTTTTTTCAAAAACTACATAAATTAAATTAATATATTTTTTTTTAATTTAGTAACAAGTTTTTGTTTTCGATTAAATAATAAAAACAAAATCGATATCTTCAAAAATTTTTAAAAATAACTTATAATAAAAAAAATTCAGTATTTTAATTTATTTCATTGAATTGCTTATTACAGTATCCCCAGAAAACTATCGGCTCAACCCTTCATTCAGTTCACGTGTTTCTCCCCCCCCCCCCCCTGCCCATAGTCTGTATCATTGCAAAGTAGCTACAAGTCACTATGAGAATGGGACAGCAAATGGACAATGGCTTAAAATATTACCTGTACAATTAAACTGATTGCAGTATTTATTAGATAGTATTAATTATTCTATTAATGCTATTTTTCCGTTTTTCTCTCTTTCTTTTTCTTTTTTTTCAAGAACTAAATAAATTTAATTAATAAAATTTGCGAACGTTAGCAACAAGTTTTTGTTTTTCGATTGAATAATAAAAACAAAATCGATATCTTCAAAATTGTTTCAAAATATCTTTATAATTAAAAAAAAAATAGTATTTTTATTATTTCATTGTAGTTTTTATTACACTATCTCCAGAAACTATCGGCACAATCTTGCACTTACTTCAAGAGTTTTTTCCTCCTTTCACTTACAAACCAGTTTCACTGCACAGTCTGTATCATTGTAAAGTAGCTAAAAGTCATGAGAATAGGACAGCAAATGAACAATGGCGTAAAATGTTACTTATACAATCGAATTGATTGCAGTACTAATTAAATACTATTAATTATTCTATTAATTCTATTAGTACCGTTTTTCTTTCTTTCTTTCTTTCTTTTCTTTCAAAAACTAAATAAATTTAATTAATAAAATTTGCGAACGTTAGCAATTTTTTTTTTTTTTTTTCGATTGAATAATAAAAACAAAACCGATATCTTCAAAATTGTTTCAAAATATCTTTATAATTTAAAAACTTTTTCAGTATTTGTATTTATTTCATTGTAGTGCTTATTACAGTATCTCAAGAAACTATCGTCACAACCCCTCATTTAGTTCTGGAGTTTTTCCTCCCCTGCCTTACAAACCAGTTTCACTGCATAATGCGTATCATTGCAAAGTAGCTGCAAGTCACCATAAGAATGGGGTAGTAAATGGACAATGGTGTAAAATATTACGAACAAATTGATTTCGTTATTATTTAAATATACTATTAATGATACTACGTATTGATTCTATTAATACTGGTTTTTCTTTTCTTTTTTTTTCAAGAACTAAATTAATTTAATTAATAAAATTTGTTAACTTTAGCAACAATTTTTTATTTTATATTGAATAATAAAAACAAAATCGATATCATCAATTTTTTTTTTCAAAATATATTAATAATTTAATTTTTTTTTTCAGTATTTTTATTTATTTCATTGTAATGTTTATTACAATAATCCCCCCCCCCCCCCCCCCAGAAATCTATCGGCACAACCTTTCATACGGTTCAGAAGATTTTAATCCTCTGCCTTACAATCCAGTTTCACTGCATAGTGTGTATCATTGCAAAGTAGCTTGGCAAATGTACAGTGGCCTTAAATACTACTTGTTTAATTAAATGGATTGCAGTTTTAATCAAGTACAATTATAATACTATTTATATTTTTAATTAAACTATTACTATTAATACTGTCTGTAGTAATTAAATGTTATTTATATGACAAAACAGCATTAAATTTTATTTTTATTTGTAAAATATATTTGTAAAAATAAGCACAAACAAATTACTCTTTATCGAACTAAATTCCTGGAATAAATTTTAATATTTATTTTTCCCTATCAAGAACTTACCCATAAAATTACTATTATTTTATGTTATTTATTTATTTTGCTTGACTATGACATTAAAAAATAGCAGAACTAGATATTGATAATCTTATATACTGCTGGTTTTTTTAAGCATACCTTACATGAGAAAAATACATGAAAAAAATCAACTAATATAATTATAAATAAAGATTTCATTTCTAAATACGTTATAGCAAAACATGCGTAAAATCCTCATAATCAAAAAGAAAATTTATTATTCTAAGTGATTAAAAAAAAAAAAAATCCGAAATCAGTTTAAAACGTAAAGATTCTGTTACTGTAATGTCGATATTGATTATGGTTTTCTTAAATTAATAATTATATTCCCTTATATTTATTAGGATTTTATATATACATATATGGGGGGGGGGGGGGTAAGCATGATTATGTGAAATTTTTACCCTGAACAAAAATAAAGCCCAATATTTTCTCCCTTTTTTCACAGTTAAAACTTTTGAGTTCAAACACAATAGATTTAACTTGAGGCAGTTTCGTTATTAGATGTAAGTTTTCTGAAAATTGGGTGAAGAGCCAACCTACTTATTTTCAAAAATGTTTGCAATCCTCCCCCCCCCCACACACACACACACACAAAAAAAATTAAATAAATAAATAAAAATAACACTATATAAAAATAAAAGTAAGAATATATATATATATATATATATATATATATATATATGGAATATAATATTTTTTCGCAATACTTATCCTTTGTTTGCACTATTTTTCTTTTCAAATGTAAAGTATGAAATAACAAATTCAAAAATTGTATTTAAATTTGCTTTTAAAATAATAAAGATTATTGATGAAATTTGAAATTATAAATTACATTCTGCTCTGCATTTTTCCAAATGCAATGGAATCTTATAATACAATCTTACATATAAAAGTAACAAAAATAGAAAATTAATACAGTTTTTTATTAGTAAATATAACCAGAAATAAACATGCTTTATTTATTTACAAAAAATAACATTTTAAATAAGCATTTTATTCGTATTTGATTTTAATAAATAATACTTTATTATTAATATATAATTTTAATTAATTTTAAGAGATACATAAAAATTATATAGAAGAATTTAAATTTAATTCATATAATCAAGTAATATTATTATATAACATCTTTTGTTTATATGAATAACATTTACAAACTTGAAACCAAAAGAGGATTTGATCAGAAGTAAACATAAGTGTTCGAAGTATTATTTTAATACTTTTAAATTTAATATCTTAAATTTCAAACCTAAATTTTAAATAACTCTGATCAAAGTTATTTCCATATTAAATTAAATATTTATAACACTAGTACATTTATTTTTGTTCTTCAATTAAATTTAATAAGTGCTTTTTTTAATTTATAAAATAACTTTTGTCAATTTTTTTATTTTCAATGAATAATCTACAGCATATAAATTTTTATGTTCATATATATATATAAATATGACTGATAATCCAAATATTTAAAATAAAATATACATGTTGGTGTACAAAACAGTTATTAATAAATATTAGTTCACAAAAATAAACTCAAATTATTTAAGAAACATAAATGATATTTTTTATACATTCACAAAGGAGTAGTATGAACATTTCACTGATACAGAACTAATTATTTAATCAGTATAAAAGTAATAGAAATGCACTTTTTCTTTCTTTTTTTAAAAAAATTAATTAAAAATAAACACCAATGTTTATTTTTTTTAAAACAATGTTATAAAGAAATATATTTTACATTATTTGATTGTATAAATACCAATATACCAATTATCATATACATCATATTTTATCATATAATTAGTATTTGTTTAATACAGACAGCATGAATAATATTTGTATAATTCCCTAATTATTTATGTATATACTATTCAATGGTGTTTCGGTTGCCGCCCTATTTTCAAGATGACTTACTGCTACTTTGCAATGTTACTCACTATGCAGTGAAACTGGTTTGTAAGGCATGCAAAGAGCACTCCTGCATCGAATGATAGACCTATAGATTTGTTAAGGGGTGTAATAATAAATCCTGCTAAATACATATTAATATAATATAAAACATAAACCAAATAAGTAATAAAACAACATGAATTATATAAATTGAATAAAGAAATAATAAAACTGAATTTAGCCTTAGCCTCTGCAGCTAATTTTATTAGAAAGTTATGAATATATGGATATAGATTTAATAAAAATTGTGCAGTATTGAAGCCTAAATAATTAAATATTTAATGCAATAAATATAATAATCAGATTAAAATTAGTATAAAATAATTAATTAATATATTTCTTAATTGTTTGAAACACATTTTTTTTAATTTATAGAACTACAGATAGCTTTGGTACCTAAATTACTTTCATTACACTTATCAAAAATATCAAATTAAACAAAAAATATTGCTGAAACATCCATATTTGTAGCAGAATTATCTGCAAATTCTATTTAAATGAAAAATATCTAACAATAAGTATAATCAATTAAATTTAAAACTTCAAACGCTCTAATAATTAAAAATATCCATATGGTATACTAAAGTGTAAAAAATATCCATATAATATACTAAAATGTAAAGCAGAAAAAGGCTAATTTTCTATTCAATACGTTTAGTTACCTTCTATAGATTCACTAGATTTAATTTTAAATGCTTTTCCATAAATATAGTTTGAATTAAAGTAAAAGAATGCACAAATAAATAAAAAAGATATAACATATTAAAATAATGCGCTATAAAATAGTAAAAAATACTCTTAAGCAATGTTGTAAAGCTTTAAATTCAGCTTTTCAAAAACGATGGCGGAGGGGGGGGGGGATATTTTTTATTTTAAAATAAAAATATGGACATAGTAAATAGTTATAATCAATTTACATACGCACCGTAATAAAAAAAATCTCATTTGTAGAACAATAATTAGAACAAACATAATCTAACATGCAATTAACTAGCTTTATAGGTGAATGCATCGATATGGAGACAATAAAAAGCATGATCAATTGTAATGCATAGAGTAAATAATAAAAATAATATTAGTGGCAATAAAACATAAAAACAAGACACTATTTGTAGCAATTTATAGTTAATGTTAACATTAATAGAAGATAACAATATGATTCAATGTCCTCTATTGTCATAAAAACAAAATCCTATGTTATATTATTATTTCATTTTATTTTATTTACCTATTTATTTATTTACTTTTATATTTTTTCGCTTAATTTATGACATTTAGTACTTTTATATACTTATTTTTACTTTATTTCACATTATTCACATTACTTATTTAGGATTTGTCTAATTAAAACAATTAATATTAAGGGTTTTTTTTTCAGCTTTACACTAAAACTATCTGCACGGAACATGACTAAAAAAAACTTACAAACTCACTTGAACAAACAAAGCACATTGGGATAGAAGTGTATTCACAAGTAATACTCTAACATGCAACTAAATAGCTTTATGGGTAAATGCGTCTAGTAGGGGTACAGCAAGAAGCATGATTCATTGTAATGCATACTGTGCTACAAAAAATGGAATTGAGTGACAACGAAACGTGAGGGAAAGCCGCCATTTTCCTCTCCCCGGTTACAACACATCTCTCTAACCACTGCTGAGCAAATGACATCATTCTCCTACATCTACATTACAGGCGAGCCCTTTAAAAAAGAGAGAGAGAAACTTTGTTCCCTTTTTCGCGGCGAAACAGTATTGCTGAGGGGAACGGTAGACTTTGAAAATAAGGAAAATTTTTAAAATAATTAAAGCTTTAAAAATTCCTATAAAAAACAGTGTTTGGTTTAATTTTTTCTCTAGTAAATTATCTGGATTCACCTTAAATCTGTCCAGTGCTTTTTAAAATCCTACCAAGTTTTAAAATCTTACCTGTAACCAATGAATTAATTGTTCCATTCAAATGTTATTTCCTCCTATCCTTAAGGATGTGCCTAATGTTATTTTTTTTTCAATTGCTCAAGTATGTCAATTATTTTAAATTTTTTTTCTAATACAAGAATATCCGTATGGAAAACAAGACTAATTACCAACGTTACAATTATCAAATACAATTTTAATGGAATAAATCCAGCTCGTCCAATTTCCAGAAAATATTTCTGTAATTTTAGAATTCATTGATTTACATTAAATCGAATACAGAAATGTGAGTAAAAATGAGCTTATATTAAACGAATCCTTAGCTTTAAATAATTTAGAAATTACACGTGCTACGGTTTTAGCACGTGGTATCAGCACGTCTTCTTTGCGCCTGATGAAGAAAGACAAATTTCTTCCGAAAAGCCTTTCGTATCTCTTAACTTTGTGGTGTTATTAAGTTTTCTGTTTTTATTTAATTCAAATTATGTTGAATATAACGTCAATAAAATTTATTTAATTCTGAAAAAATGATATTACTCTAAGAACACTAATTATTTGAACAAAACAGTAAATATATATATATGTGTGTAATTAATATTTCTATTAACCTTTTCAGGTACAAAACACTTATATTCTTAAAATGCTGAAATGATTGAATGACACCAGAATTTTCAAATAAATTTATTTGAAACTAAGTATTTTGCGTTCTTCACATACTTTAGGAAAGGAAAATTTTCATTCCAAAATTCGGTGACAATGTGGCATTTAGGGATTAAAATTAAGTGGTCCAAAAATAAACCACCGCCCTTCAAGGATTTAACTAGTAACAAGGGAGGAATAATCTTTGAGTCAGTCAACTGTGTTGAGTAGCCCTAATGCCTAATGAGATTTTATGATGATGTAGAAACCATGTTTTAAAAATGTCTTCCGTGCAAAAAGTTCTTTGAAATCTAATTTTTTTTCCCTCTTTCGTAAGTTGAATGTTTAATCTACACATCTGAACAATTTCATAGTAATATTTTAATAAATATGTATTGATGGATCCATAAATAAATGCGGTTAGGCTGCGTGTTCCCTGTTATATTTTACTTTTTCACCGACTCTGTTACAGTTTAATAGAAGGCATTTGGTTCAGTGTCCTCCATTTTCAGGAAATCAAATTATTATTAATTCTTTATTCCCATTATCTATGTATTTTATCTGTTTGCCTATTTATGTATTTACTTCAACATATTTTTGTTTACTGTACTATCTTACATATAAGTAAATATATATTTCTACATTATTTCTTGTCACTTACTTATATTTCAACTTATTTAATTTATTTTTTTTTAACTTAATTGGTTCATTTCATAAAATACAATGACTGACATGAAATGTAATTTAGAATTGAAGAGCTGAGTGGAAGAAAATGTTAAGTAACAAAAATTACATTTGAAGAAATTTGATGTGAAAATTTTTGTTGTCAATTTCAATGATTTATATTCTGTTTGATACCATGTGTTTAAAATAGTAACAGGTGTGGTACTGAACTCTATCAAAAAACTTATTCATATTTAATTTTTAAATATTAAAAAATATTAATATTATTTACATTATTAAATATTAAAATATTAAATATTAATGAATAATGTCTTAAATCTTCAAGGCTAAATACAATTTTGGTATTTTATATTTACCATGTGGTAGATATGCCTGATAACACCTTCGTCCAAAAGATAAAATAATTTCAAAGAAAATGTATCATAACATGTTCTTCCACTCAGATCTTCAATTGTAGTCTAAGTAGAACCTTCCCAAATAAAAAAGAAATTTGAAATTGAAAACATTTGAATTTCTTTAGTAAGGAGTTACATTGAAATTTTCAAACCGCTTTTTCTAGACTTTAAATAACTATATTTTAGTTCATTTTTCATTGATATAAATTTCTTAAAGAGTTCTCAATTTTATTTATCTCAAACAAAATTGTGAAGTGTTTAAGGAGAAATTAGTATAATAAAAATAAATTCAAAAATGTTTTCCAACTGAGAGAAACGTCAAAGACGAAATAATTTAGATTTTAATCAAAATGAATTATTAAAGTTAGTGGTTATTCTTCAGAATTTTTTAATTTTAAACAAAATTTTATTTTTATAAAAAGACTTAAATATTTTATATTCTTAAATAATTTGAAACAGCAATAATAATAATAATAATAATAATAATAACTATAATTTTTCCTCCTTACATTAACTTAATGCTTCTTTTGGTGTTCAGTAACATCTACAATAAAATAAATACAATTAGTGTTGAAATTAAGAATGATCAAATTAAAAAAAAAAAAAAACGCGCATAAAATAAATAAAAAATACAAAAATGAATTTTTATTTTCAAAATTTAAAACAATACGTTAAATATTTATTTTATAAATAATTTTAAACTAAATTTGCGGTTTTTTATATAAATAAGAATGATCAATTGAAGCATCAAAGAACTTATATGAAAAAAATAAAATTTAAGTTCAATAGCTTTATAATGATCAATTTGCAATACAAAATTTAGATCTTACATTAGACAGCTGAAATAATTAAATATATTAATATTTGGTAGAAAACAACCAAACCTCAAATTAGAGAGAAACATTTACTCCCCTCCCCCCCTCCCAATTTATAAAAATGTCTCCCATTTGCTGAAAAGGGGGGGGGGGGGGCACAGAAGTGTGAGCGGAATTTTCAGGGAGTAATTTAGATGATTTGTTGTTTATTTATTGTTCTACGACGTAACGAATATTTAAAAAAATAAAAACTTTTAAACACGTTTATACTCTGTGATGTAGAAAAGGGGGGTGTAGGAGAGAAATTTCGGAATAGGATATTTAGATGATTTATTATTTGTTTATTTATTATTACAGAAAATAAATTGAACAGAAACATTTAAAAAATATAAAGAGTTTTAAAGATTCTAAACTTGATGTGGTTGAGAAGGACAAGGAGAATTTGGTCGGTTTGGGGGGGGGGGGGGGATTTCAATTTGGAAATTCGCCGAAACATGGAAGATTATCATCCCTGTAAATGTGCTAATTTTCAACACTTTTAAAGTACTTAAAAGACGTTTTTGCATCATAAAATGTGCTTAGCAACTACATTTTAAAAATATTTTGTTTTTATAGAAAATTCTTGAATTTATTAAGAAAAAATAATTATTAACAGGCGATCTCACACGTTTATAATTTTTTAATTAAAATATTATTTTAACTATTTTTTAATTCTAAACATCCGAAAATGACTATAAAATTAGTTCTAAGCCCAACTATACATTCTTGTATTTAATGTGATGTTTAAAAAACAAAAATTAAATATGATTATGAATTAAATGACTATGAAATTAAGTATGATTATGAATATGATTATGTATTAGTAACATTTAAGAAATGTCATGTATGCATGGCTAAAGTAATGATATCGTCAAATGAATAATCACGTATTGACAGAACTTTGAAAAGTTATCATTAAAAAGAATAATAATAAAGAATGAAAATAAATACTCTTAAAGTAAGGTTAATGGAAGTCCAGGTTAAGTGTTTAAATTTAATTATTATTTTTAATAGTTGCGAGTCTTTCAAAAGGTATTTTGATAAAGTTTTAAAAAAGACATTCAATTTTCTATTTTTTTAAACAATTTTTTCAATCACACAGAGAAAACAATAATCAAATTTTAGTATGATAAAATTCATTTCCGGTTAGTATTTTAAAAGATTTATTTTAGAGTTAAAATTAAAGTTAAATAAGAAAAGAACTACATTGTTACTTTTTTTTTTTTTCAATTTATTGATTTCAGTTTTGCTTTTATAATGAATAATACTCAGATTTTTAAAACTGTGTAAGGAAACGAGCTTGATTATTTTTAAATTCTTAAATTGTTATGTATACAGGAAAATTCATACTTATATGCAATACAGTTAGGTTTAATTTGTATTATTTAAAAAAGAAATACAAACCATTTACTTAATTTTTTAATTGAATAACTTTAAATTTAAATATAATTCTTAAATATATATATATATATATATAATTCTTAGGTTATGTTTTAAATTAGTATTTTTTATGCCATGAAAAATATTTGGGATTTTTAAAGCGTATTATTGATGTAAATTTCTTCGGAAGATCCCCCCCCCCAAAAAAAAAAAAAAAACTCTATACCTTTATCAAGGTCATCTAATGTATAATCGTGTATTTCTATTACTTTAAATAACTATCCCATACATTTTTTTAAGCTATCTAGATTTTAAAACGATTACAAAAAGAGAGTTATTTTTATCACCAAAGAAAATGAAAGTTTATTGAAACTGCGATTTTTAAAAGCATTTTAATGTTGATTATATTACAAATTTTCGAAAAATATTCACAAAGTTTACGGGCATAAGAATATTAAATATTGTATATTAATAGTCATTCCATATAATCCATATAATTTAAAACAATAAATTTACTCATTTAATTTTTCTCTAATTTTTTCCTAGGGTAACTACATTTTAGTTGTTTATTTTGTAATAAGTCAAATGATGGTTACTTTGGTTCAAAATTTCAAAATTATAATTAAAAAAAATACTTTTAATATGATATTTACATAAATGCATACAGGATCATCTAATAATTACAAGGGGAAAAAAACTACAACTTTTAACTAAAATATTTTAAGATTCGTCAATATTTTGTAAAAGTGCATGTTTTTTTTTTTTTTAAATATCAAATGGAAATTATTCAACAAAGCACATTAAAAGAAATATTTATTATTTTCTTTACAACCAAAATAAACATCGCAAATTATACAAAAATCGAAATATATCTATTGTCAGAAATTTTACACCTTGGAAGATATATTTTGTTTACTTAATGAGTGGTAATATACCTAATGAATTAATTAGATTATAAATAAATAAATTAAAAGAATATTATATTGTATAATTTATCGTTCCCAAAGTATTTGATAGTTTCACAATCTCCAATATCTGAAAATTTTATAAATTTAAATAAAGGTGAAAAACTTTATGACAACCTAAAAACTTGTGAAGGTTAATTTAAATTTCTATTCCTTTAAAAAGATTGAATTCTTTAACTAATAATTGTAATTATTCGTCGATATATCATACATGCATCGAACGCAAATAGATTTTACGGATAGTTTAGATATTAAAGTATTTTTATATGATATTAGCTGCGTAATATATTTTAACAAAAAGTTGGCCAAAAAATATTACGATGTTGATAACTTAACCGAAGTTAATATAGCCAAAAAAAAAAAAAAAAAAAAAAAAAAGGGCATAAATGAAAGAATGTAAAAATTATAAAAAGAAAAGTTTTAAGATACAGAAAAAATAACATTGTAATTATTTACTATTAAAATTAAAAAACTGAAGTGTTTATTAAAAGCCAGCCTGTTAAAGACCTTTCGTTAAATGTTAGCCGTCAACCCTCGATTTTGCGCATAATATAGATTTGAAAATATTTTTATATAGAAATTAGTTTCTTAACATGTTTCCTTAAAAAATAAGTCAAGCAAAATTTATTACAAGGTAATAATTAAAGTCCTTATTATGACAAAAAATTACAAATTAAAAAAATGAAAGGCGTAAATAACAGAAGGTAAAAATTATCAAAAGAAAAAAAAGGTTTAATAATAGATAAAAGAACATTTTAGGTAATTATTAAGACAAAAGACTGAAGCATTTATTAAAAGTCAATATTTTAAAAGCCTTTTCGTTATAAGTTATTGGCCTTTACATTTCAATTTTTCGTACAGTATAGATTTGATAACATTTCTATAAAACAATTAATTGTGTAATATGTTTTAACAAATGTTAGGTCAAAATTTTTACGGTGGTGATAATTAAATATGCGTTAATATAACAAAAAATTTAAAAATATTAAAAAATAAAAGTCGTAAATAACAGAAGGCAAAAATTATCAAAAGGGAAAAAAAACGTTTAATATGTAGATAAAATAAATTTTAATTAGTCATTAAAACCTAAAAACCGAAGCATTTGTTAAAAGTCGATGTCTTAAACGTTTCGTTAAATGCTAGCCTTGACAACAGATCGTAGAATCCAGAGACACCTGTTACGTAAAAGCCTTTTATACAGCTGATTCGTTTGGGTAGTCTTAAAATCAATCAAATCCAGTTGTAAAAATAAAGGACAATAATGACCAAATTATTTTGAAATCATCGAAAACAATCGTTGTAAATGCTTAGAGCCACTGCCATATTAAACAACTCGAAAAATCGGGGTCTTCTTCGATCCGAGAGTCACCATTGAAGGATGTGTTCCCGGAGCATCCTCCTTGGGATGAACGAATCCTCTAGAAACTGAATGATAAAACAACCGCGATTTTTTGGATATTCACACACAAAAAAAATATATCCGGACCTTACCCTCGATTATATTGGTTTACAGATACATAAAGATATGAAAAAATACATCTGCCTCTTTTCCCTATCATTCCACAGTCGATAAGTGTTAAGGAAGAATGGGAGCTTCAGCATCAGCATCCCGGGGAATAAGGGAGAAGGGATGAAGACAGAGAAAGGGGTCAAGCTGTACGTAAAGAAGGCTTTCTTTAGGATGCAGAAGACTTGTTGAAAAGCTTACCTGAGTAATTAAACGGTCATCCTCGATTGCATATATCGGAGGGTGTTGACCAAAAGGACGTCCTTACCTGCTGGCAGAGGGCATCGGAGAAAGGATGGCGGCCTGTGTGCGACCGGATCGGTCTAGAGCGTCGGTGGTTCTCCTCCCTCCTGCCAGAGGACACCGGAAAACCCGAGAAACCAGGCATTATGCAGTGCCCGGACCATCTCTCGAATGTGCGCATGCGTCAAAACTTCGATCCGATTACCTCCTCCCCCCCATCTCTAAGGTAGTTGCTGCAATGGTAAAAGGGATCGATAATACTGAATCATAACCCTATACCACGTTCGTTTTTGGCGCAAACTTCCGTGCATTATTTATCATTATATTTTCTTTGCTATGGGTATTTTTTAAAAAAAGGGTGTCCCCCCCAACCCACAGCTGGCTTGGCTCTTAAAATGATTGCACAATTCTTATCCCGTTTTCTCGCGTTCTGCGATATATGCCAGGAAAAATATTCAGTCGGATTAAAAGACTACCCGCCATGAGAGGGTGGGCGAGCGCATCATCCGGAGAGGGGGATAGCAGGCATTTCTGTCGCTAGCAGGAGGGGCAGTCATTCGACAATAAGCCTCGAGGACCAAGGTGGGGGGGGGGGGGGGAAGAGAAAAGATTGGGGCACCTCGATCCCAATCAATAACACACACGGGGAAAGAAAATAGGAAAATCTTTTTTCTTTTTTTATTCAGGATCTTTCATTAGTTGCTAGGTCGGGAAAATCTAGTAGGTATTTCAGGTTACCATATAAGACCAAATGCCCTGGTATCGATCTCAACGAGAAACCATCCCAAAAAGTGAATTAGTAGCCCTTCTATCGATCCGTCAGAGAAAGAGAGGACCGGCCACCAATCGCCCCCCTCCCTTTTCTCTCTCTCCTCTTACAGTCACTGTTGCCGTTGGGCTTCTCCATCACTTCATCTCGGGCGTCCTTTTTCGTGGCAACGAGGAGATCCCCGCATCTTTTGCTCGCGGAGCTTTTAATTTAAAACTTATTTCACAAGGTAAGACAGACACCTAGGAAGCATCTCTTGAAAAAGGAGATGACGCTGCATAAAATGGTTTTCTTTTTTCTCATTTTTACGGCTGAAAATGAACGGATGAAAAGGTTTTTGCAGAGAAAGAAAGGGTGCAGGACAAAAGGTTTCTTTATCTAATTCAAGCGGAATGAATGACCTTAAGCGAAATTTCGACTTTGGAGATGTGTGATTTT
Source organism: Maratus speciosus (assembly GCA_963932465.1). Taxonomy (NCBI): domain Eukaryota; kingdom Metazoa; phylum Arthropoda; class Arachnida; order Araneae; family Salticidae; genus Maratus; species Maratus speciosus. The sequence continues at coordinate 338,737,682 of OZ010795.1, read as the reverse complement.
CCTTAAGCGTTTCTCACGAGCAGTGTACAATTTCTTATAGATCTCTGGTTCTCAAGCTGTGATGCGTGATAGAATGTATAGAACAGAGAAGAAAAAAGGAGACAGACTCTAATTTTAGACATATAGGACATTACGCAGAAAAAAATCGAACGATTAATCGATTTTCTGTAATATCTTTAAAATGCACTTGTTTCCGAAATTCTTATTTTTTTTTTTAGGATAGAAGAAATTAAAAGCTAGGAAATTTAGATTTTGGAAATATGTTATTTTCCCTAAGCGTTTCTCGCGAACAGCGTTCAATATTTCTCACAGATCTTTGTTTCTCATCCTTTAATAGGATCTTCTATAGATCTAGGTATCTTCTATAGAACGAAGAGAAAAAGTCTCGATTTTTAGGCATACAAAACATCTAAAGATTGGCGATTCTGTAATGCATCACTAAAATGCACTAGTTTTCTGTCTTTCTTCTTCTTTTTTTTAACTATCGTTATTACTTTAATTAATTGCATGATAGGAAATTTCGATTTTGGAGATACGTGATTTTCTTTAAGCGTTTTTCGTAAGTATTGGACAATTTCTTATAGACCTTTGGTTCTCAAGCTGTGATACGTGATAGCTTCTTTAAAACAGAAAAAAGAGACAGATTCTCTATTTAAACAATGTCACAAAGGCAAAAAAATATATATATTACCGATTTTGTATAATGTCACTAAAATGCACTAGTTCTTCGTGGTCTTAATTTTCATTTGATTACCATTATTACTTAGGATATAAGGAATTGAATTAAATACTAGGAGCTTGACTGATTTTCCTTAAGCCTTTCTCGTGAATAGTGTACTGTTTCTTATAGAGTTTTGGTTCTCAAGCTCTGCTACGTGATAAGTTCTGTAGAACGGAGAGGAAAAAAAAAGAGACAGACTATTTTTAGATATAGAAGACATTACACAGGGGAAAAATTGAAAAATTTCCGATTTTGTATAAGTATCATTAAAACGCATTAATTTCCAAAAGTTTTATTTTTCTTTTTATTATTACTTGGTATGTAAGGAAATAAAATAAAATAATAAATAACAGATCTTTTGTTCTCAAGCTGTGATACGTGATAGCTTCTTTAAAACAGAAAAAAAGAGACAGACTCTCTATTTAAACAGACAGAATGTCATAAAGACACATTTTGTATAATGTCATTAAAATGCACTAGTTCTCTGTGGTATTAATTTTCTTTTTATCATCATTATTACTTAAGCTATAAGGAATTGAATTAAATACTAGGAAATTGGAGATGACTAATTTTCACGAAGATGTTTCTTATAGATCTTTGGTTCTCAAGCTCTGCTACGTGATAACTTCCGTAGGACGGAGAGGTTAAAAAAAGAGACAGGCTCTATTTTTAGACGTACAGGACATTACACGGAGAAAAAAAAATCGAAAGATTACCGATTTTGTATTGGTATCATTAAAACGCACTAGTTTCCTACGATCTTACTTCTCTTTTCATTATTATATAGGATATGAGATTTTACTTAAGCGTTGCTCGCGAATAATGTAAACTGGAAATATTAAATTCGTATGATAACTTTACCAATCAGTTTGATTGTGTTAAAATAATAGTTCATCTACGTGTCCATCGTTTATATGGAGTTCTTTTACCTGAGGTTTATTCTGTTGAGCTGTCTACATGATAGACCAGATGTTACTACCAAAAAGTTATCTGGGCGAAATATGCTGGCTGGTTGTCGGCCCAGTTAGCTTAAACGGTAAAGCATTGGCCTTGTAAGCCAAGGACCTGGGTTCGATTCCCGGCTCGGGCATTTTTTCGCTCAGTTGGAAATATTAAATTCCTTATAGATATTTAGCTCTTAAGCTGTGATACATGACCGCTTTTTTTTAGCTAAAAAAAATTTAAGATATAAAGGACACTACGCAGACAAAAAATAGAAAGATTGCTTATTTTATAAAATATTAAAATGCACTAGTTTTCTAAGGTATTGTTGTTGTTATTATTATTATTATTATCATTCATTACTACTTACGATATAAGTAATTAAATATTAAGAAATTTCATTTTTTCTTAAGCATTTCTCGTGAACAGAATATAATTTCTTATAAATCTTTGGTTTTGTGCAGAATTGTAGCTGTAATACTAGACCTTATGGACAGAAGATATTAGTGGCTGCCCTTGCATGTGTATTTCAAAAAGATCATTTTTGTTTCAAGACTCAAAATAAATAGGGATTTCTAAACTAACTTTGTCGTAGTCGACACATAAAATTATATTTAATCAAATGATAATTAGTTTTGTTTATAATATTTATCAGAGATTAGATAAATATTTTTAAAATAAAGATTGCGAACATGTGTTTTTCAGTTTTAAAAATCTCAGTTTTAATACTGTGGGATTGAATGGGGAAACCAAAATGAGAAGCCATATTATAATATTTAACTAAATAACTTTTTAAACAATTGAAAACTGTTATGCCGATTCACGGTTAACCCTAATGCAGTTTTAATCGAAAACAAATACTCCAATCGATAAAACTTGAGCTTTAAGGATATGCAAAACAATTAATATTTAAGTACATATTTTAATTTGATTCTAGTAAATTTAATTATTTTTAATTTCATTTATTTTATTTAGTGCTTAATTTCATTTAAAATCAGAATATGAAAGATCTGTTTTTTTTTTTTGTTTGTTTGTTTGTTTGTTTTGTTTTGTTTTTTTAAGTCATGAATTAGTTTCATGATTTTTTTTTTAAATTTAGCAATTTATCTTTATCTTTTTTTTATTATTATTATCCATTGCCTGATTGGCAATGAATTTTCATATTTTTCTTTTGTAATTCTATAATTTATCCATTTTTCCTTTTTTAATTTAATTTAAATTTAATTTTTCGTTATCTACTATCTGAATGACAGTAAATACAATAATGTAATAGAAAAGTTTCTTACGTAACTCTATACTTTATATATATTTTTTTCTCATATCCTTTACTTGAAGGATAATAAATTAATTTCATACTTTAACAAATTATTTTCTTTTGTAATTTTAACCTTTTTCATTATTTATTTTATCTATTGTAATATTTTCACAATCAAATATCTGATTGGCAATCAATTAATTTCATATTTTAACAGGTAATTTTATTTTATTATTATATACTTTATGCCTTTTTCCTTTCTTAATTTTTCTTTCCTTTTTCATACTCCATTACGTGATTGGCCTTTTAAATAAGTGGTGATTAACATGATCTACGTAAATTTCTTACAACAATGTTATGTGTTACTATACTATAGCATCTCTAATATTTTCATATTTATTTCAGATGCCTAGAAATAAACCTTTAAAAACCAACAGAGTTCGTGCATCTGAAACTGACATAGAAAAAGCTGTAAATAAAGACTTAAAAGAGAATGTTACCATTCGAGTAGCTGCAGAGATGTATAATATCTCTAAATCGAAACTTGCACGACATACAGGAGATGCAAAAAAGAATGGAGAACACAGCGGAGTATTTGTCATACCTCCAAGAAATATTCCTAACCAAGTTTTTACTAGTCAGCAGGAAACTGACTTGGAAACTTATTTAATCAAAGCTTCAGAGCAGCTACTTCTTGGTTTAAACACTGCTGATATCCGAAAACTTGCATATGAATTCGGCAAACATTTGTGCTTAAAACTTCCCAGTAAATGAGAAACTGAAAAAGAAGCTGGAAAGGAGTGGCTCTATGGCTTCGTGAAACGACACAATAAACTGACGATTCGAGCTCCAGAAGAAACTATAGTTGCTAATATCAACAGAAAGTTGCATCAAACTATTCACAGCACAGTAAAACTTCCTACTCTAATGGACTCCACACCACTTAATTTGAATCTAACTGACAATGTATTACTCAATAGAAACATTATAAGTAATACAATGTCACCAAAGCTGCAGTAACACTCAGAAACGTGCTGGAAATAACTTAAAATTCAATTAATTCAACGCCAGCACGTATATTTATCTTACAGAATCAACCGAAACTATCTACTGAAATTTGCATAAAGTACAGAGAAAATATATTTTTTTTATGGGGCGCACGTGGAAAATTAAAATAGGTCTAGAAAAGAATAATTGTAACTAAAAATGTGAAAAAAAAAACCCTAAAATGCAATAAAACTTTCACAACAGCTCAAAGTTGGACTTTTCACTATATTTAGCAAATTACTATTGCTGTCCTCGAAACTCCGTATGTTCACTCTGCAAAGTCAGCAAGCCTTCGTATTTATCAATGAGTCAAAATTTTTGTAGAGTATCCCAAAAGTTGCGTAGAGTACCTTAGAACTCCACTAAAGATTTCAAAGCTCGACTATTGAAGAATCAAAGCCTTCGTAACTCTACTAAAAGACTCTGTAGCATTTATATCGCACACACGTGCAACTCAAAAGAGTTACCTGAAAATTGGAGCCCCTCATGTAAGTATACGTACAATTCACACTGAATGGCAGCACAGAATTGTCTGGTTGTAATAAAACAGCTTGTTAAAGACACTAATACAACGAAAGAAAACCCTGTACTTAGATACTGATGATCTCAATTTTATACCAACAAAAGCAGAATTTTTTTTTTTTTTTTAAATATAAAAAGAATTTGCATGTCAATGAGTTTGTACTGATTAAGATTGTAAGAAAATAAATCATTTTTCCCATTATATCGGTATCATGAATTTTGGTACAATGCTGTGTTTACAATTTGCCTTAAAAATGACACTCTAAACTCTTTATATCCTAAAAAAGAAGTTTAATCTAGACTGATTCCAAATTATCCGTGACAAAAAATAGACAAACTTTGCTAGCATTTGGCATCTTGAATTTAGATTTACATTTCCATTATACATTGTTAAATAATTATAATAAGTAAAATTTTATAAATAGTATTTTAGCATGATTCTGTTGGGTTTCATTCTTTCTTCAATCTAATTTAGTGCTTAGCAACTTTATTTAATTACCTATGTACTAATCGACATCGTATATGATTAATCAAACAGTTACTTGATAATGAAGAAACAGTCTTTTGGATAAAGTGGTTTATTTTTTAAAATCTAACTAAGCATTGCTGTAAAGGTTTATGTACTTCCCTCTCAAAGGTTTTTTTTTAAAATCAAAATATAACGAAAATTAAACAAATTTCTCATTAATCCCAACTAATTAGTCCTCTCTTACAGATAAATCAGCAAGAAGACAGGTATACATTTTTTACTGTTAAGATTTTCTATTAAATAGCCTCATTTAATGACAGCAATTATTCAAAAGTCATTTAAAATAATTATTTAACAAAACATCAATATTTAAACTTTCTCATTGGATATTAAAAATAAGAATTTTTCTGACAACCAGTGAAACATTATCTGTCATTTTTTACATGCTTTCTTTTAACTTACAATTCTGTTTGTATGTGACAGTCAAATCTTGTTATTCATTTTTCACCCACTTCCTGTTGACAGAGAACTTCGAAATTTGGAATATACAGTGTGCCCGCTAAAGTCCGTTGTCACCCCAATAATTTCTGAAGGGCAAGAGCTATAATCATAAAAGTGGGGTCTAGGTATAGTAAAGTGGCCATGCGCTGCAGAATGAAGAGAATGAAACCCTACGGCGCCACCTGGTGGAAGACTGCGGAGTTACCATTCCTATCTCGAAAACGGAAAGAGATAGGGAAAAAGGTGATTTATAAAGTTGTAGAGCATCTCCGATTTAGTACCGTACGAAAAGACACCTTGCGGACATAAATGAGAATAATGGAACGGTTAAAACGCGCATTTTTTTTTTTTTTTTTGTTGTTGTTGTTGATGATTTCCTAAACTGTGACGTGACAAAACGATCTTAGAAAGAAAAAACAACTAGTCATAATAATATACCTTTATTTGAGATGTTCAAACTTCTCACCGTCAGCTGCAACGCACATTTGTCCTAAAGAGAATAGTTTCTCCTTCCATTCAAGTTTCGTGAAGCCACAGTGTAGGAAATCACGAAAAAACAAATGCGCGTTTTAACCGTTTTATTCTTCGCATTAATGTCCACATGGTGTCTTTTCGTACTAAATCGATGATATTCTACAACTTTGTACATCACTTTTTCCCCTATCTCTTTCCGTTTTCGAGAAAGGAATTCTAACTCCGCAGTATCCCGCCAGTTGGCGCCGTAGGCGGTTTCATTCAGTAGCGCATGGCTCCTTTACTATACCTAGAACCCATTTTTATGACTATAGCTCTTGCCGTTCAGAAATTATTGGGGTGACAGCGGATTTTAGCGGGGACACTGTATATGTATTCCTGAGGGTAATACATAAATTGAACATTGATTTTTTTTTTTATTGTTATTCGATCCCTAAGGGGGGCAAATTAAAAGAAAAAAATTACCATATCTCATAAACTAATGGAAATATAATCTTGAAACTTGGCATGCCTATAGTATAACTAAAATTAGTAAACACGTATTTAAAAATTTTTAAAAATTCGACCCCAAATGGGTGTGTGTGTGGGGGGGGCTTCCTCCAAGCGCTTTCCGTTTTCGTAAGACGTTGCAAAAACACTACTCAAGGTTAAACTAAACTAACACTACTTAAACTTAATGATTACTCAATTATAGCTTGATTTCCTACGGAGAAATCAGTATCAGATTCAACAATGAGTATTTGTTGAAAAGTAGTTATAGCAGGCTTACCACAATAGCGCCAAATTCTGGCGAACTTGGCGAAATACCGCCAAATTTGACATAAAAAAATAAGTTGCCATATATGAAGCCAACTAAGCGATAGCTGGCTAATTTGGTGAAATTCCCATTTAAATCAATTAATCCATATTTCTACAGCTTTGTGAATTTTATGAAATCTTTTTTTTTTTTTCGTTTATAATTGTTTTGTTTTATATTTATTATTCTCCTAGCAAGAAAATCTTCAGCCTGATATAAAATCTAATCAGAAATTTTCTAATTTCTTCATCGATAAGGATGAAAGAAGAATTATAATAAGAAAAATAAAGTAAAAATAACATAAAGGTATATTAAATTTATCCTACTTTAATAGAAGTTATATAATATGCAAAACTACTCCAAAGTCTCTTGCTCGACAAGTGAATGTAACTATTCCATTCTTGTGACTTTTTAACTCACAGGCTATCAAAGCCTGAGAGCTAATATGCCCGCAGGTTCTGCATAGTAGGTTCTGCAGGTAACGCACAGCTCTTGATAGAAATATCCGATTTGCTTCAAAAAAAAAAATTCTAGGTTCATTCTGATAAGACGCTTCCTTGATCAGTTTTGGGGGTTCATTGGTTAAGCATAAAGGAAGGGAACGGGGGGGGGGGGGCTAATTCCCAATCCCCTTACTTTAGATAAATGGGTTTTACATGCAGAATTATCCAATTTGCTTCAAATTTGGTATACTGGGGTATTCTGATAAGGCGCTTCCCTGATTCAATTTAGAAGTCCATTGGTTAAGTATAAAGGGGGACGGGGGGGCTAATCCTCCCCTTAATTTAGATAAATGGGTTTTTCATGCAGAATTATTCGATTTGCTTCAAATTTGGTATACCGGTTTATTCTCATAAGGTGCTTCCCTGATTAGATTTGGAGGTTCATTGGTTCAGTATAAAGAGGGTAAACAGAAGAGGCTAACCCCCTCCCCCTTCTTAAGTTATTTTTCAAGGGGCGTTGTTCTTTGAAATAAGAGTATAATATACAATTAGTGTGAATAGCCTGTGAGCTCAATGCCATCATTTTAACTGGGCACTTTTCTTTTTATGTATGTAGTGAATCCTTCTAACGCTTCAGTTTAAACATGCCAATCATTAAAATGAGAAGAAAAAAAATTATGCTGTTCCCCAATACTGGCCAGTTCCAATTTTCTCAGATTTGGATTCAAAAATGGAATTAGTAACGAATAGATTAAAGAATAAGCAAAGTACTGACTAAGGGACATCCTCAAATGGCAGTTCTATGTTTTGAATAAAGTGGTATGGTTCGAAAGCTCTTGTCACGAGGACCAAGAAATGTACAGGAGGTGTACTCCTTAACTGAATAGTTTACGAGATATGGACCCTTTTCTGTTTCGGAAGAATAGAAAACAGGGCAAAGCAGTATGAGATTCCTTCAAAAGCTATCGAAGACAGGAATTTTGTCTTTTAATTTACCATGATGGTGTTTTTCTAGATAAAAGTATCGAAAATACATATTTTTCCAACACCAGGCACAAGAATGAAGAATAGAAGTCAGAATGAACTTACATGTTTTACTGATCGAAAGATTGGATATGAGTTTCGCATTAAAGACTTCTGCACTGCATACTGATGCATTGTATCGAAACTTAATGAAGATAATTGGTTGTAAGCCAAATGATGTATTTTTAGTATGCCTTCAATAATAATAGTATTAACATTACAGCAAGTATGAGTTTTTGAATATTCTCCTATTTTCTTTACAAACTGCTTGTAGTCTTGGAAGAAATAAACATTCAGTGACTGTAGCTTTTTTGTCGACCCAGCTTGGAGGATGTTAAAACGCCCTTTTTACTTTCTTCTATCTTTACAAGAAGAAAGTATTGGATTCATGAAAATTTTCGAATTCCGGTTTTCGACGGATTTACACGTTTTAGGGGTCAGAGATTCCAAAAAACATGTTTTTACAAAATGTCTGTCTGTGACTCTGTGAGTCTGTCTGTCTGTCTGTCTGTGTGTATGTGACACAAATTTTGTGGGCGCTCTATCTCAAGAACTAATGCACGGAATTTAATAAAAATTGATATTCAGTTAGTGCCTAATACAAATTGATGCTGATTAGTTTTTGGTGTAAATCGCTCAACAGGTGGCGCTGCAATGCTACATTTTTCACGATTTTCACAATAGCTCTATCTCAAGAACTAACGCACGGATTTTGATCAAACTTCAGATTTAGTTAGTCCTCGATATGAATTGATGATGATTACGTTTTGGTGTAAATCGCCCAACAGGTGGCGCTGTTATGATGAATTTTGCAGGATTTACACGATTTCCCCAATAGCTCTATCTTAAGAACTAACGCACGGATTTTCATCAAACTTCAGATTAAGTTAGTCCTTGATATGACTTGCTACTGATTAGGTGTTGGTGTAAATCGCCCAACAGGTGGCGCTTCTCTGCTGCCTTTTCCACGATTGCCTCAATAGCTCTATCAATAGAACTAATGGACCAATTTTCATCTAACTTCAGATTTAGTTGTATGTTGACACAAGTTGTTGTTAATTAGGTTTTGGTGTTAATCACCCAATAGGTGGCGCTGCTATGCAGAAATTTTCACGATTTTGGCTATTGCTCTATCTCAAAAACTAATGTACAGATTTTCTCCAAACTTCAGATTCAGTCAGACGTTGACATAAATTGTTGCTGATTAGGATTTGGTATAAATCACCCAATAGGTGGCGCTTCTAGGCAGCATTTTGCTGAATTTAGACGATTTCAGCGATAGTCATATCTCAAGAACTAATGCACGGAATTTCATATCGTTAGAATCCTCATGAGATGCATAGATTGCCATTTAATTTTGGCAGTGTGATAGCGAATTTTGAAGTATTAACATGTATGAGATAGAAGAAAGTTTTGGGATTGGTACATCCGACTAGTTTCTGTTTGACTTGGCGAAAATGAGTCATCGCCAAGAATTATTGCAACCCTCTTTTTACTTTACTATTTTTCATTTTGTTTTAATGTAGATGTAATTAAATTCTGGAAGCGAGTGATGAGCGCTATATCTCATCTGAACGAAGGCTTTTCTTGGTTATAATAAACTTATTCATATTCATTTATCCGAGTTTTTAATTGTTAGAGTTCTGATTTACTTTGAATGTATAAAAATAGTTCTGCATATTTTATGGAATTATGCGATTAATTTCTGATTCGAAGAATATATATTTTATCGTCTGTTTCTCTGAAATTCTTCAGAGGAAGACTGGCTGTACATAGGCATAACCAGCCTTTTGAACGGGGAGTGCCCAGACTTTTTAACCTGAATATGTTGGATACAAACAATATCTTATATAAGAAAACCTGCTAAAACAGAACACCATTAAACCGGTCAAATTTCCGTTTTAGACAGGATTTTCTCTTAGAATTCATAATTGTGTGGTATTTCTTTTAAAAAGGGCTCAAATGCAATTTTTGTTTGCGTGAGGGGGTGTGAGAAGGGGTTCAAAACATCAAAACTAAATCTAATGGTAAAAAAAAGTTATGTAAATCTCCTTGCAGCAGTGAAATAAGACAGTGACTAAGTGTGGTCACAAGTATAAAACTTTTTGGCACCCTAACTTCTTATAAAGATTAAAAAAGACCTTTAATCATGCTAGAAACTTCTATAGGCACAGGGGCATTGCATGAGACCTAACATTATATATGTCAAAGTCTTGTAGATGAAATTTTGCCGGATGATAAATCTCAGATAATACATGCGGTACACCAGTACATATCCACGAAAGTTTTTCAGAATGTGACTCCATCACTTCTTAGGGATCTCAGCGGGGGACACCCAAGAAATTTTGGAGGAAAGTTGCATATAAATAATTATTATAATATTATAAATAATTACAATATTCATTAATAATTCATGTTTTTACCTCAGAATGTGTCCAATGTATTAGGTAAAGCATGTCATGATAATACGCTAAATTTTGTCAAAATGATATAATCATGATGCAACTTAATAATAAAGATAGGTGCTTGTCTGTCTCTCGGAGTGTGTGTGTACGCGCACGCTAAACTCTGAAAAAACAATGCAGTCATCACAGCCGCAAGATTTGACAGGAAAGTACCTGTTTCCCTGAAGTCAAGCATATCGAAGACAATTTCCGGAATTTTCAATTAATTTTTTATGCGAATTTTTTCAAATTAGTAAAAAAGAATCCAATTTATATATTTTATACAGTAAACTTTGTCTTCTTTTCAATAAAGTTTTTTCAGGATTCTTACAGCGATTTTTCAATTTGCAACAATTTTTTAATGTTATTTTTAGAGGGTTTTTTTTTCACGTTCCTAAAAGGAATCCAGTTTAAATATTTTACCCAATTAGTTAATTTCGTTCCCTGCTGTTTTTCAATATTTTCCGGATTTTTAACGCGATTTTTAGCGGGGTTTTTTGCCCTTTCTGGCGATTTTTTGACTTGTTTTTTAAACAAAAAATTGTCTGGTAATTTTTGCAATTGCCGTGATTAAATTCTAATTAGAAGAATGTCAAATCAGTTCTTATAAGAAAGCAGAAAATTTAATTTGGCTCGAAATAAAAAAAAATCGCGATAATTCAGTATTTGTTTGTTTCGAGACGGAAGCGATCGTAACTTGGTCGGGGGTATGTTGCCGAAGGCAGCCCCCCCCCCCCCCAAAAAAAAAAAAAATCCTAGATTCCTTTAATTCTATGTTCGTTTAAAAAAAAACCAACCAGCGAAACTCTACTAGTAATGAAGTTTTCTTTGAGGCGCAGGGTTTGAAATAACTTGCGGGATCGCGCGATTTGTGCACAGAAAAGGAAAGTCCCGCATAATAAAAAATGCTGTGCAGTATTTCCGCCCTCAAAATTCTTTCACATTTCTGTGAATTTTCAGTGAGTATTTTAAAATGTTTTTGAAGTCCGCGATTTTTATTTCTTTTGTGGAATTCGAGACTCGGTCCCGAAAAAATTTTAAAATTTCTTCAAACGATCGTGAAAAATATCGTGAATTTCGATAAAAGAGTGCAGAAAGAAATCGCGAATTTCCTCAAAGATTGCGCAAAAAATTACGAATTTCGATAAATGATTGACGAGAAAATGTTGTAAATTTCGTCAAAAAATCACGGAAAAGAGTAGAGGATTTTGATAATTGATATGGAAAGATATCGAGATTTTTCATGATCGGTCGCGCAAATCTATCGCGAATTTCGACAAATGACCCCTGTAAAAAAATCAGTATCGTGAATAGGTCGTCAAAAAAAAAAAAAAAAAAAAAAAAAAAAAACTTCGTCAAAGGATCCCGGTGAAAACGAGAATTCCGTCAAAGGATAGCGGTGAAAACGAGAATTCCGTCAAAGGATAGCGGTGAAAACAAGAATTCCGTCAAAGGATCGCAGAAAGAAAGTGCTAATTTCGTCAAAACATCGTGCAAAGAAAACACAAATTTCATCGAAGGATCGAGTGAAAGAAATCCCAATTTCGTCAAAATATTGCGGTAAAAACTGCGAATTTCGTCAAAGGACCGCGGTGAAAAACACTAATTTTGTCAATGGTTAGTGGTGAAGAGTGCGGATAACGACAAAAAATCGCGTAAAAAGACGTGAATTTCGTCAAATTATTTTGGGGGAAATTGTAAATATCATGAAATGATCGCAGATTAAAATCGCGAATTTAGTTAAAATTTACTGCACTGGGCTAAAAGACTGAAATCGGGTCCTTTTTTCTAGTATCAAAAGAACTCCGCGAAACGAGAAGAAACTCCATAAAGCGGATAAAAATTTTCAGAGGAAAAAAATTACTATATTGACTTGAAAGACTGCAACCATATTCCTTTTACGAATGTCAAAATATGGTCGCGAAACACGAAATTCAACCAACCAACCAACTCCAGATTAATTTTAATTTTCTGTGCTATTATTTCTCATTTACAAAGGAGGCAGGGTCTGTGCACCCCCACCTTTCCCCCGGCTAATCGCATTTTACAATTACTGTTTCACATCTGCATTTCCTTTAAAATTTTTTTGCTCCTTTTTAGACTTTAGACTGCGAAATCAAAGAGACAAAAATAATTTCCCTTTCTATCATCATCAAGAACTTGCGTTCATTTCTCATGAAATTGCAGAAACATGCAGTAGAAAGAACGGTGTTAAAGAAAATCTCCCACAAAAAAAGGGTGAAAGTGGGATTAAAAAACCTCCTTTTTGACTTACTGTGACTAATAAAGATTCCTGTAAATACAGTAGAACCTCTTTTATCTGAAACTCTTTTAACCGAAATCCATTTTTTTTTTTTTTTACTATCACATTTCCCGTGTGGAAAATACATTTTGAAAGCTTTTTTAACTAACATTTTCCTTGTGTGCAAGCGGTCCTTTCCGAACTACGAGTGCATATATTTCGATCCCCTTTCTTAGAGTTCCTTTGAATTTAACTTGAGCTCCCGTAAGCTACGAAGTGGAACGAAGAAAACGAACAAATTAGTAATTTTGAAGCTTTTAAATGTTTTGCAAAAGATTTCTGCGATACTGGTGAACTAATAACATTAAAAAACTCCGTGATAGAGCTTCAAAGCAAAGGCAATCGAAACTGCGACAATCAAAACATCTTTTCAAACCCTTTTGATATATGTAAAAGGTACGTAATTTCAAAATTAAAATTAAGGTAATTTATTCTTGTTTCTATTTTGCTATTGCTTTATTTCTCTTAAGCACATGCTACTATAATAAGAAATATTGCATATATTATTTCTCCTTAATCTTAAAATTGACGCATTCTCGATTATCCGAAAATTTCGATTTTCCGAAATATGGTCGTTCCCAATTACTTCGGTTAATCGAGGTTCCACTGTATTCCAGTTTTAAAAAAGATAAAAGAACATAATTTAAAAAAAAAAAAGAGCGTGGAATTCTTTTTTTTATAAGAGTTCAAAACTTAGGCTGTTAGTTTTTTGAACTAAACTAATTTGCTAAACTACGAGGGCATTTCGAAAAGTAAAGATACACCGTACGCCGGAGGAAAAGAAAAGTTTTGGCGAGCAAGTTGGTAACACAGGTGTTAACCTTGAACTGTTAGCTTTCTCCTCGCGGTCGTTCGGCATTTCAACGTTGATTCTGGTTGGAGTAGGTCGTGTTTAAAATGGCTTCGCCGATTCAGAATCCCGCCAAATGCGAAGTCCGCTCCGTCATACGTTTTCTTCATGCAAGAGGTCAGCGACTAGCGGATATTCACAAAGAAATTGTTTCTGTTTATGAAAACATTATGAATCGACAAAATGTAACGAAATGGTGTCGTCATTTCTCTGAAGATAGGACCGATGTTCATGACGAACAAAGAACAGGTCGGCCATCTGTGATCTCTGATGTCCTTCTTCAGAGATCGGAGGAAGCAATTCGTGCGAATAGACGTCTCCTGTTACCTGAAGTCACATCTTGGAGGAAAATCATTCCACGACGATGATGATATCAAAGATGAAGTTGAAATGTGGTTCCGACAACAGGCGGAAACCTTCTATGACTGTGGGATACAAAAGCTTGTGCTCTGACTTAACAAATGTTTGGATAACGGGGGTGATTATGTCGAAAAATAATAAATAATCTAGTTAATAAGATGTAACTTACGTTTTCTAAATAAATGTCTTTTTTAAGGAATGCGAGTCATTGTATCTTTACTTTTCGAAATGCTCTCGTAATTGAACTCTGCTTTCACTTCTTTTTTCTTTTGTAGATTTCGATATTTTTAAATAATCGTGCTTGAGTCCCCCTGGTTACGCCTATGCTGTACTGCAGAACAGGTTTTCGATGCATACATTTTTATCCAATTGGCTACTCCATCTGTTCAGTACTAGGATAGCATTCTCACTACCACACTACCATGAAAAACTATCCTGAAAACCACTGTCATGATTAATTATAAGACGAAATTCTTGCCTTCGATAGATTTTGAAGGAATCTTATGCTCTTTTTTTTCCTTCTTTATCTTTTTCCGAAACAGAAAGTGACCCATATCTCGTGAACTATTCGATTCTGGAGTATAGTTCCTATACATTTCTTGATCCTCTTTCGAACAATACCACCCTCATTGAAATCCAGAACTGACAGTTGAGGATGGTCCCTAGTAAGGTATTTTTAAAACTTCCAACATAGTTGAAAATTGTTTATGAATTCGGTTTGTCTGTCCGTGCTCTACTCGTGTAAATAAAGTCCAACTGCCATGAAATGGATATATGCTATTGGTTATCACCATGGCATGTTCGGTATTGGAAATGAAACGTGTAGCGTTTATGGTTCATTTACAGGGACACTCAAAAGAATTCCGTTATATTAAAAAGCAGTAAACCAACGTTTAAAATGCACAAATAATGCGTGAAAAGCAGCAAACAGCTGTTTCGAATCTACAGCGAGATTCTTCTTCAGTGCAAGATAGGGAAAAAAGAACAGAGTGCTAGAAAAAGCAAGGCTGAGCAAAATGATAGACAGAAACGCGCTGCCTTATATACACTATGCGGGTAGCGAAAGCGCCAGAAACAACCAATGAGAGAGAAGCAGTGGAAACGACTGGGTGGACAAGTAGCGACATCTACCGGAGAAGGAGAGAAAAAGAAACCAAAAAAGAGGAAATTAAATTAATGCTTTCCAAATACTTGGAAAATCTGGAGTACTAGATAAGTCATTGACTAAAGAGTGAGAATTTTTAATGATGTGGTAAGCTTCCCAAAAATCAAGATCAAGGTTAGATGAACATTTTTGGATAATGGTGGCTGGGGAAAAATTGAACCTATGTTGAGAAGACAAAGAATGTTGAGCAATAGAAGAACGTTTGAGCTCCTGATTTTTAACATAAACTTCATGCTCTTTTAAACGAAATCTAAGAGCACGTTTAGTTTAGCCAATATAAGAAAGGCCACACTGGCAAGAGATTTGGTAAACGCCCCAGTTATCTAGGCGATCGACAGGGTGTTTGAGATTTGAAAAAGAGATTTTATTAACAGGAGAAAAAATAACATTAAAATCAAACCTTCTTAAGATTTTAGCAACTTGCTGACTGATTTTAGGAAAAAATGGTAACACAACTGAAGTATTACAGTTGGAATTAGAATGCTTTTCAGAATGGGCGGGGTTTCGTCAATTTCTTATAAATAGAATCAATAATATTAAAGGAATAACCACGATCAACAGCAGTTTTGAGGTAATTAAGTTCAGCACTATGTAACTAAGGAGTGGAACAAATATTGGTAGCCCAAAAAACAAAAGTATTGAAAGCAGCGAATTTCTGGTTAGGGGGATGAGAAGAATGCCTGTGAGGGGGGAGACTGACAGCAAAAGGTTTACGAAAGACGGTAGTCTGAAAGCCATCTTCACAACGAATAACAAGGACATCGAGGAAAGAAAGACAGTTATTGGTCTCAATTTCAGAGGTAAATTGAATGCAGGGATCAATGGAATTCATAATAGAGAGAATATGATTAATATCCGAATTTATTTCAACCAGGACATAAACATCATCAACATAACGAACATAGAACGGAAATTTTAAAATTTAAAAAAGTTTGACCTCAAAATAGTGCATATAAATATCGCATAAAATTGGACTAAGAGGATTACTCATAGCCAAACCATCAATCATGCGGAAGAAATTACCATTGAAAACAAAAGTATTTTGTGACAAGCAAGCGCGAGTGAGAAGGATAAGTTCCTTGATTTCAAAATAAGAGAAATGGAATTCACAAAGCCTCTTCTTGAGTCAATCTAAAGCCCCCTCAACCGGAACGTTTGTAAATAATGATTTAACATCAAAAGAAACCATCATGTGACCCTGCGGTTTAAAATTATGAAATTATTTACCAAATCTCTTGCCAGTGTGGCCTTTCTTATATTGGCCAAACTAAACGTGCTCTTAGATTTCGTTTAAAAGAGCATGAAGGTTATGTTAAAAATCAGGAGCTCAAACGTTCTTCTATTGCTCAACATTCTTGGTCTTCTCAACATAGGTTCAATTTTTCCTCAGCCACCATTATCCAAAAATGTTCTTCTAATCTTGATCTTGATTTTTGGGAAGCTTACCACATCATTAAAAATTCTCACTCTTTAGTCAATGACTTATCTAGTACTCCAGATTTTCCAAGTATTTGGAAAGCATTAATTTAATTTCCTCTTTTTGGGTTTCTTTTTCTCTCCTTGTCCGGTAGATGTCGCTACTTGTTCACCCAGTCGTTTCCACTGCTTCTCTCTCATTGGTTGTTTCTGGCGCTTTCGCTACACGCATAGGGTATATAAGGCAGCGCGTCTCTGTCTATCATTTTGCTCAGCCTTGCTTTTTCTAGCACGCTGTTCTTTTTTCCCTATCTTGCACTGAAGAAGAATCTCGCTATAGATTCGAAACAGCTGTTTGCTGCTTTTCACGCATTATTTGTGCATTTTAAACGTTGGTTTACTGCTTTTTAATATTCCTGCACAAAGGATTTAATTGCTATTTTAATTCCGTTATATTACGTCTACGGGGGAAAATGGTTTGCGATGTATTTTAATGCTATTACACTATTTAAAACATATTGAAATAGATATATACCACTGAAGTGTACAACAAGAATCTTACTATAAAACGTAGTGAGCATAGAATTTGTTGCTCATTTACAGGGACACATAAAAGAATTTGGCTACAGAAGCAAATAAACAATAATTGAACTATTGAAGTTTATGAACAATAATTGCTGGAAGTGCGTTTTCAGTTGTGGTATGCATTTTTTAATTTAATTAGTTTTTAAATATTACTTGGTGTATAAATTCTATAGACCATATACAGGGCTACATCAAAGTTTTCAACAACATCCATTTGTTGGTGGAAATTGCTGAATGGAAATTTTCAACAACATCCATTTGTTGGTGGAAATTGCTGAATGGAAATTTTCAACAGTGCTATGCGTTTAACTGAACTAACTTTTAGAATACTATGTAGTATACATACATATCTATAGATATATACAGATGATTAACAAAATCTAATAATTTTATTATTTTTTTATTATATTAATGATAATCGGTATGTGGATGGTTCAGAGAGCTACAATCACCTTTTGCATATGAGGGTAAACAAACCGAGAATTCCGTTTAAATTGAAATCCGAGCCATTGTGAGCATCCCTAATGTTCGGCGGAAAAAATCAGGAACCAATAATTTATTGACTAATTGCCCATGCTTTAACCACAAGACAAGAGACGGCCAGCAATGTTTGAGTTATGTTATTTTGAGGTCACGAATTTTTTAATATCATTAAGTTCATGTTATCTGGAATGGGAGTTTTTCAAAATAAGAGAAATGTGAAACTCAACATAATACAGAGGTTTTTAATGTTTCGTTAAAATTTTACAAGATGCTGATAGTTAAAGTAGAGGTTTTTAGAGCTCGACTTTAAAAAATCCACCGCCCCAAAACTTGGTGTACACATTAACCATAGAGAATAAACTTTAGAATAAATTTAAAAAGAAAATAATAGTTTAGAATTTTTCCACCAAAGCCAAAAAGACGCTTCAAGGCATAGGAGTCTATAAAATGTTAGATAACCCTATGAAAAAATCTTTTTTTACTTTCTATGCCAGTAAAATAGGCACAGGAACTAAAAATTCTGTAAAATGTTAAACAAGTGGTCGAAGTCCTTCTGATAAAAAAAAGGAAAAAAGATTTCACAGTAAAGAAACAAACAT
This sequence comes from Maratus speciosus, assembly GCA_963932465.1. Taxonomy (NCBI): domain Eukaryota; kingdom Metazoa; phylum Arthropoda; class Arachnida; order Araneae; family Salticidae; genus Maratus; species Maratus speciosus. Next base: position 338,719,285 of record OZ010795.1, on the reverse strand, counting down.
AGAATCTCATTGTGTACAATTGAATTTTGCATTACAATTAACAAGATTTAAATCTCCTGAAACTACTAATACAGTGCGTATGAAAAGTTTAAGCACAACAACAATTTTTAAATAAAATTTAAAATATTCACTTTATTTCAATAACTTATTTATATGTGTTAATAATTGCAGTTTTGAAAACACATTCAACAAAATTTTGTTAGAAATTTTATTCCAAATCACTGAATTTATAGATTTGATTAAAATAACCATGTCAAAAGTTTAAGCACAACATTGTTTTTTGACAAATTTTACAAGATGGCATAAGCAGTTGTGCACAAAACGATTTTCTTGGTTTATAAGAAGCACCAGGTTGTTGTTTTTGTGCTCATACAAAATGTTGAAATGGAACGAATTCTCACATGAGAAGGTATTAAAAATCTGTTGTATAAAACATAAGTCAGTTTCTGAAATTACAGCTACATTAAAAGGACCAACACAGGGGATTTATCAAATTTTGGCTCATGGTGAAGATTTACAACAAAAATCATGTTCAGGAAAGCTACGTGTGACCAGCTTCCACGAAGAAACTTAGTTTCCTCCAAATTATTTTCTTTCTCAAATTAAAATACAGTTGGAGGACAAATATCGAAGATAATTATTTATAGAACAGTTTTAAAGTCAGAGTACATGAGCAAATGTAAAATGACTCAAATACTAAGCTTGAAAACACATTATAAAGAAGTTCAAATACAAAAGGCCTAAGAACACATGTCATTTGGTGATAAAAGATTGAATATCATATTTAGCAATGAAAAAAAAAGGGAATTTAGACAGCCTGATTGGTTTCCATACTATTAACATGATCTTCGAAAAGAACAAAGGAGAATATTTAGTACACAATTTAGTGATGGTTCTGTAATGGTATGGGGGAGTCAATTTCTTATGGGAAAGGAGTCGGACATCCCTAGCATTCATCAATGGTCATCAAAATTCTGAAAACTATCAATAGACATTTTCCAATCATTTGCTTTCTGTTGAGGAAAATTTATGTGGAGAAGATTGAATTTTTCAACATGACAACACTTCAACCCATATTTTCAAATCAACATCACAAAGGCTTAGGTCAAACATGGTATCTGTTTTGAACTGGTCGGCACTTAGTCTAGATTTAAGTGCGATAGAAAATATATGGAATATTCTTAAATGTGCAGTTTACCAAAATGGTAAACTGAATTCTTCAGTTAAAGACCTGAAATCGGCCATTGAGAATGCTTAGTTTGAAATCAAGCTGAAAACGATAGATAACTTGATTTTATCAATGGAATATAGAGTATTTCAGCTAATTAAATGTAATGGAGCAATAATCAAGTATTAACTTTTTATTATAGACCTTCTTTAAAAAATAAATAACTACTGTGCTTAAACTTTGAACACTTTTTCTTTTGTTAATTTCTATGGTTTTAGCCAAAATACAAAGCATAATTGTGTTAAATATATTTCTTAAACCACAATTTGTAGCACATATGAACATAGATTTAAATTACAGTGAATAATTAAAATTTATTTAGAAATTTGCTATTGTGATTAAACTTTTAACACACACTGTAACTACTAATATGAAAGAAATGAAACTGGAGATTCTGAATTTCAAATATTAAATAAAATTAGTTTAAATTAAAAATATGTTGCAGAGTTGGTGTTGAAAACTCTGATATGCAGACTTACACTCAATATTTATAGTGCTTCTTCATGTACAGAGGTGTTTTTCCAGAAATGAATTATCAAACATTGAAAACAGTAAAAAGTAGTCTTAGTGAGAGCTCATATACTTAAAAAAAACTGTCTTCCTTTTTATGGAAAGGACTTGAATTCCTGGCTACAGAAAAATACATATGCATTGTTAATTATACCACTTTTTAAGGGTTACAGTACAATACAGTCGAAATTAAACTACCTCAACTCAGAGCAGGGTTGTCAGATTTGCTGCCCGGATAGGTAACGATTTTCCCCACTGGACTGTATTTTTTTAGCTTAAAAAACCCAGGGGGTTTTTTGAGGGGGGGGGGGAGGAAATGGGTTTTTATCAAATAAAATAGCATATTGCAATGTTAAGCACTTTTTGAACGAAAAAATACAACAGTGAAATGTTTCTTTACATATAAACATACATGCACAAAATCTTCTAGGCTATCAACTACCGTACAATATTTATTAGAAGCTTACAATCCAAACCAAGAACAGTTTTGGTTTAGATTTGAAGAAGTTAAAGTTGTAGTTACATTATATCTTATTTCTGTTGTTATGGAAAGTTTTGGTTCAGAAGTTTAAAACCAAACCAATACCAATATTTTTGTAGTATGTTTTGAGAGTACCTATTTAATTTGTCTATGTAATTATTTTTTATATCTAAATAAAAAAGTATATTGCAAAATAGTTAACAGAATAAATTCCTCAAAGTAAAAATTAAAAGTTTAATTTTATTAATACAAGAAAGCAAGATTACCAAAAAGAAAACACTCTCTAATAAAGAAAAATAACCAACAGTTAACTTACATTTGTGTATTTTAGTACATTACATATAATTTTATTAATGACTTTTATTTAAAGATTAAAAGGATTAATAGTAATTTAATAAAATATTAATTTTTCTTCAAATTTATTAGTATATCCTCAACTTGTTTTTCTGTTTTCATACTTAAAATTCAAAAACAGTTGCTTTCTGGTGGCATATGCAAATATTTGAAAACCCTCAATTTCAAGCACATTATTAATTAAATAATGTTTCTAATATTTATTAAACAATGTATCTTCAAGCATAATAAAAGATATAAATATATATATATACATGTTTTACATATTGTTATTTTGTAGAAAAAAATTTTATTTTCCGCATTTTCCCAAAAAACCCATGTTTTTTAATAAAAACCTGCCCGGGCTGGGTTAAAAAAAAAAAGGGTTTTTTACAACCCTGACTCAGAGGGATGTGTAGACCCCTGTATGGGTCATAATATTGTGATAGTTGGATACTTCAGATCATGGGTTCAAGGTAATTTTTTAAAAAATAGAACAAAAATTGCCACTGTAAAATTTGTCCAACATTTATTTGCAATAGCTTCTGTGTAACTTATGCAAATGATGGGTTTAATAGAGAAAGACAGACACTGAAGAAGCAAAAATTCGAAGCTCAGTGATGTACAATACCTTTTACTGAAAGACAAAGCTCTGTTAGTTAAGCTTTTCTAGCAGAATAATGAGAACACTCCTTTTGCAATGAGAGCAAAATAACAGATCAAGCAACTTTTTGTACTAATTGTTAAATAAATCTTGAACACATGATTTCAAGTGTCTGCTGCCCAACCAAACTACAACAACAAGCTAATGTTTTCGAGAATGCACTCCAAATATCAATTTACAAAATTATAAATGTGAAATCTGAATACAAACCCTAGTACAAACTACATGTATGATATATTAAAAAATCATATTTGCATGATTTTTTAATTCACTAGTACCATGTATAGCAGTAAAGTATAATAGCATAATTTTTTAATCTTGAAAGAATTCATGACACAAAAAGTTGGATAATTTCTCTTTAGAAAGACTTCGCTGAAAGTATTTCACCTGACTGCCCCCTAATAATCCTCTTTTCCCAATAAATACTTCTTATTGGTATTTCAATTGAATATTACGAAAAATGACATTGACATAACAATGTTGTACTATTCATTGATATTTTAAAAATAACTTGAAAATATTCTGCAAATTATAAAGGTATATAAGATATTTCACAATACTTAACATCTTTTAATATGAAATATGCAAGCAGATTTAAGAAAGCATTAAAACTTTCATTGAAAGATAAAGCTCTGTTAGTGAAGCTTTTCAAGCAGAATAATGAGAACACTCCTTTTGTAGTTAGAGCAAAATAACTTGCAAAACATACGTCTTTTCTTATACTAAGTGTTTAATAAATCTTGAGCACATGATTGGAAGAGTCTGCTGTCCAATCAAACTAAAACTGGTGCATATGATCAAAATGAAGTAATGCTTTTGAGATTATGCTAAAGGGTTCTCGCTGTCTTTTGACCAACATTAGCGATTTGGCGAATAAGAAATGAAAAACAGTAGCCAAATTCAAAAAATATTAGCAAAGTAGATTCTACCTGAAACAAAAATCTATCTTTAACCCCTTATTGTATCTCTTTTTTTCATTATGTTCCAAAATAACCTAATTTTTACAATTGCTTATAAAATAGAAATTCGATTATCCTCTACAGAAACTATTAAAAATAAGGTCTAAATGTGTAAATATTACAGACATTCTTTTAGCAAGCTAAATAAAAATTCAAAACAGCTGTCTTTGATTTACCGTTATAAAAATATACACTAAAAGTTGCTATGACATCGACCAGCCAATGATTACTTTGCATAAAACTAATAAACAGCAATGTTAAATGGCTAATTTCAACGCCACATTCAAGAAAAACCTTTATCTGATGCGAGTAATTTTTTTTAAATGTTTATCGGCACGACGGCGTCGCATAGATAGAGATTAACTGACAATTGAAAACTTATAGTAGAACCTATCACATAATCCTTTCTGTGTCTTTGTTGCTAAACTGAATTGGTGTTGAGTCAAGTCAGTATCTCTATAAATAGAATAATGTAAATGCCACTGTGCAATTGAACTTGAAAAGCGACATCAATAATTCAGAAACGCGGTATAAGAATCTAGACATACACACACACAAACAAAAGCAGAAATTGAGCACTCGCAATTTGGCAAGTCTGATTGTTTGTTTACTCGCCAAATTAGGCATTTTGTCGCGATTTGTCGCAATGGCGAGTGGCAGCGAGAACCCTGTTATGCTCCAATTATGAATTTGCAAAATTATAAATTTTAAATCTGAATACAATCCTTGGTAGTATAAACTATATGTATGATAACTGTCCTATTTGCATGATTTTTAATTCATTAGTACCTTGTATTGTAGTGGAGCATGATAACATGATAATATTTGACTCTTGAAAAAATTCATAACATAAAAAGTTGGATAATTTCTATTTAGTAAGACTTCTTTGAAAGTATTTCACTACTGATTGCCTTCTAATAATCTGCTTTTCCATTATTAACCCTTATTGGGATTTCAATTAAACATTATGAGAAATGTCACTGACATAACATAACAATACTGTAGTATTCATTGATATTTATAAAATAACTTTAAAATATTCTGCAAAGTATAGAAGTATAAAAAATCTCATAATGCTTAACATCTTTTAGCAAGAAATAAGCAAGCAAAGGTAATATGAGGATATATTCAAACTATCATTTACCAAAAAGTGCAATTTTTAAATCTAAAAATAATTTGTTGCCAGTATAAACACATTTAATTCGCAAGTATCATGTACAGTCATCAAAAGAAAAGAAAAAAAAAACTAATAGCTCTGCTGCACATTTTAATACAAATCATTGTATTAAAATGTGACTGGTACCAATCAATTACTAATAACATCTACTAATTATAGCTGTACCTAAATTTTGCTTAGGGGTCATCTACATATAGAAATTGTAACAAACTTTAAAATTTGCAATACTAATACCTAATTTTTGCATCATATTTAGATACTTCAGTAAATGTTACCTTTGGATACCAAACAGAATGTCATTCAGTCAAGCAGATTAGAAATTATGCAGGTTTAAGAGTTAGAACCACTTATGTTAAATTCATTTTTAACACTTTCCAGCATAGTTGAAAAGTGTTTATAAATTTGGTTTGTCTGTCCATGCTCTAACTCACGCAAATATGCTTGGATTTTCATGTAATTGATGTTTACTGTGCCATGTTCAGTATTGAATATGAAAGTGTATAGCATTGATATTTCATTTACAGGGGCACTCAAAAGAATTCTGTTACATTATGATCAATGGGGAAAAATCATTTGCAGTGTATTTTAATGACATTTCAAATGTATTGAAATTGATATACATCACTTAATTTCACCACAGGATGATTACTCTAGAATAGGGCATTCGTAGCATTTATTGTTCATTTACAGGGACACTCAAAAGAAATTGGTTACAGTGCTATCTTTGAGCAATAATTGCTGGAAATGTGTTTTCAATTTCGGTTTGTGCTTTTAAATTCAACTAATTTTTTGCATGTTAATCATTTTGTAGAAATTCTATACCTCATATACAAGACTATACAAAAGAATTCATGTACCATTTTCCTTACTAGCAGAAATTGCCGAAGGGAAATTTTTAACTGTGGTATGTATTTCCTAACTGAACTAAATTTTAGCATGCATGTAGTTTATAGATGCAAATCTATATATCATATACAGGGCTGCTGAAAGAAATCAGATAATTTTTCAACTGTAGATGGGAATTGTTGAAATTGGGTTTTCAAATGTGTTATGTGTTTCCAAATGGTTCAATTAGACATCTGATTTCAACTTATTAAACGGTGAAGTTTTGTTACATTATTCTGAATGGGGCAGAAAGTGTTTCATGATTTATGCTTGATAAATGATTTTAATTTCTTATTAATTGTTGCAAAAGATTGCAATGAAGGTAATTTTTTAAACATAACCCATAAACTACTGGGTGAAATGAGCTGTAATTTTTGGATTTTCATATTGGAAACTTATAGTAATTTATTCCTGCTAAAATTTTTATAGGTTACAATACAATTTTTTTTAATATTAATTTTGTAATTCAGAAATTAATATTCGAAAAAAATATGCAATATATCTATAAATGTTTAACAGAAATTGGTTTCTAGAAGCTATAAATATACAAATCCAAAATTACATCTGATTACATGAAGTAATTTCTGACTCATATTAAAAAACTATCTGCATTGAAATTATCTGTTCTGCAATGATTAAAAATCAATTTAACATTATGAGTTTCAAGCCTTAAACCTGCATTATTCCAAAGCTACGAAATCAAATGATTTCCTGTTTGGTATCTGAAAGTAACATTTATTGAGGAATCCAAATATAATGCAAAATTAGCTAGCTGTTAGTACTGAAAATTTTAATGAATGTTGTAATTTCTATATGCAGATGACCCCTAAGCACACTTTAAGTATAGCATTAATTAGTATATGTTATTACTAATCAATTAGTACTAGTCACATTTTTATAGAATGGTTTGGCACCAGATTTAGTAATAAGTGTTCTGTCCTTTTTCTTTTTTTAATCTATAAAATTTTGATAATGCAGTAGAATATTAATAACTTGACCTTTTGCTAACTCAGCATTTCAAATAAGCCAACATTTTGTATACATATGATTAAACTATTACATTTCCTCTGAGTTAAAACCCTGATAACTAAATACCTTTTGACAAACTTAGATAAGCTGTCATAGTACAATACTTCTCGGAATACATTTCAAGTACCTTAAGATCAGTGGTGGGATTTAGCCAGTTCGCACCGGTTCGATAGAACTGGTTGTTAATTTGTGTTGAGTTCGGCAAACCGGTTGTTAAAATTATACTTCAAATGCGAAAATCGCACTTGCTTTCTTTAAATGTTTATCTGCACAACATTGTTTTCTAGGCATAACTCTGTGATAAGTCTTGATTAATTTCATTTAATAAAATAATATTTCATTTGGAACAATAATATATTTTTTCTTCATTAAACTTCTAAGAGAAAACTCAATTTAAAAAAACGAAATTTTGAAGACTTTTGGTAATTGAATTAACAGCTCTAGGCTAATCCTAGTTATATGGCAAGTTATTAAAAATTACTCTAACTACTTAACAAAAGAAAGTTTTGCTCTGTCTGTGTGTGTGCGATGGCTAGCAAAATTTACGGCACGTACGAGACTGAAAATTTTTGTGAGGCTAGCTCAAAATGTCTCCTGATGCACCTGAGACACAGAATTTTAAAATTCTAATAATTAGTTGAGTAATTAATTAAAAATCGCAACTCACTCTCATTAAAAACCCAGCTCAGTCCTTGCGAGAAAGAAAAAACTCTGGCGCACGCACAGAAGCCTTATTTACGCATCAGTTGAAAATGAAGAATGAAAGAAGAAATTTTGGGGGTATTTTGTCATTATTTATTAACTTACATCGGCCAGACTGCTTTAGTAAAGTTAAAAATGAAAAGGCATATTCTGAAAGATCTACGTGTCAAATGCAGGCAATCAATTAAAAAATATATCGCAGTTAACCACTTGAAAAACAATTTTCAAAAGGGGTCGTTTTTCCGAAAAACTTTTTTTCTCTTATTGCAACGCCCCTCCAGGGCGCAATTTTGAAGGTACCGACAAACCAAAAATATGTTCTTAAAGTGAAACCCTCTTCTAATCGACGGTGCAATTGGTTTAAAACAAATATGAATTTTAAAATACACCTTTCAAATACACCTGTAAACGCAGGTCACTTCGCGCCTCACGAAGACGATATTGTTTCTACGCTAAAAATATCTAAACGTAACGTATTTTAACACAATCTTTTTAGAGCATCTCAATAGACCAGATTTACATCACCTGCAAAGACTTTGAAACGTTCGAACGGGTTGAAATATTTCTTGCAAAACAAAATGTGTGAAAATTTTGGCGAAATCAGCAAAAATCTGAGTGTTTTGTCGGGGTTTCGCTCCTTTAGGGCGAAATTTTAGAGGAACTGACAAACCAATAATATGTTCGTAAATCTGAAACCACTTTCTTATCGATGGGACAATCGGTTTTAAAAAATAGGAATTTTAACTCTTACAAATACACCGACAAATGCAGATCATTTCGCGCCTCACGGAGACGATATTGTCCTACGCTAAAAGTAATTAAACGACCGCATTTGAACACAATCTTTTACGAGTATCTCAAATTGAGATTGATTCTCAATAGATCAGATTTCCATCATCTGCAAGAAATTTGAAACATTCGGACGGGTAGAAATATTTTTTACAAAATACAATGTGTGAAATTTCGACGAAATAAGGGAAAACTTGAGTGTTTCTTCGCGGTTTCGCTCACTTTCTTCGCGCATAGACTCCACAAATCAAATTGCGCAGAAAGTAAAGTACCAAATAACATACTTTCAATTCAATATTTTTTCATCTAAAAATATAAATTCAGATAAAATAGATTTAAAGATATAAAATCATACAAATTTCAGGTTAATTTAAGGGTCACTCACCACCGGCCCGGGCAACGCTATTATTGGAACAAACGGTACTTTGCTTTGACACGGAATGTTTCTTGTTATCGCTGATCTATAGCTAATACTTAAATCGTCAGATTTAGATATATACTTCCAACAGCACATTTTTTTATATTGTTCTTATCTTAGAAGTTATTTAAATGAAAGTAGTTGTTTTCGTAAATGTAACAAATCCAAAATTTTGATAAATTCGTCGAGTCCTATAAATTATATTTAGAAAACTATTTTCCCAGCTCTAACAAATGAAAAGACATTGTATGATCTAAACTTGCCGAATCATGAAACTTTGTATTTTACGAATTTCAAGCGTTTTCTGGCCTGCTTTTATTTGTACTAAGAAATGGTAAAAATTCCTAAAATTTCTAAATGTCATAACCCGAGAAGTTTTGGTCGTGCAAAAATTTGTCTCACTAGCTACAGCATGGATAATATTTTTCTAAATATGTTATATACAACTTTAGATCATGAACATGGATTAATTCTTAAACTTGCATTTCTGCTAATTTTATATTGTATTATTTTGAGGGTTTAATTTGTGCCGGAGCCCACCGGAGCTTAGCCCCGGTATTTCTCTGTTTTTAGTAAATATTTAAATATTGGTCGGAATTCACAGGAACTCATAAATACAGGGCTCCGGAGCTCAGTCCAATAGCGCTTCCGAAAAACCGAAGCCTAAATTCCCCTTTCCTTTCTTTCCCATCTCCAAGCATTTGCATTATTTTTTATCAAAAAACTTATAAGGAGATGTTTCAACTCAATTTTTATATCAGTATTTGGGCTTGGGCTGGCTCAAGCTCAATCTGAATTACATTCAAAATTTTATTTATTCATATATAGGGGAAAAAATTCTCCTTAAAAATTACGTATTCTATTTTATTTCAAATCATTTTAATGCTATTTTGGTCAGAATAAAGGGAAACAGGAATCGTATTTTTTTATTCTATTTGAAAAATTATGTCTGGTATTGATGGCGGCGACGTGTTGATACCGTGCCACTCAAGAGACTGAACAATGAATTTGCTTACAGTTCAATTTTCTTTTGTGACATTCCGATAATTTTTAATTGGCTGGTTTATTTTATTTTTTGATTTAGATATCGAACCTAAAAAGAATATTTTCTGTTTTTAGTCAATGGGCATCCGTTTGAGGTTTTTAGTCTTCTATTTTGTACGAGTATAAAAATCACGTTAGTGACTTTTCTGTTTATCTTGTAACATGAACGATGCCCATGCTAAGGCTCTGGTATGCAGATTTACGAAGTTTACAAGTTACATTTGTAAGTAGATATAATTGCTTTGTCTCGTTATTCTGATAGAAAGCTATCGAGCAGTGTTACCTCTTTTTCTACAAAAGCATCGAATCTTTCCCATAACGGTGTCAAAATTTTCATTTAATCTGATTTTCAGGAACTATCCACGAAAGATTGTTATGCGGAAGGAATCGATTATAGTTTAAGGTAAGACTATTTTATAGGAAATTGAAAAACGCTGTTCCATTCTTCAGCATATAAATATTAATTTCTGTAAGTTTCATTCATTTTTTTTATAAAAAATGCACAACTGCGAACTATTCCTCTTTTGTATTAAATTATTTATGAATCGTAAACCTTATCATATTTAATCTCTGAATTATTCAATTAATTAACATTAAAATTAAACAAAGATTTGTATTCGGAAGAAATAATAACTATAAACGGAAATAGTTGACAACTAAATATATGCAGATAAATATATTTATAATTTTTATTTTGCTAAAGGAAAAAAAAATGCTTTAAATTTTGAAATAATGTATGAAATATAAATATGCAGATTGGAGTGACGGGGAAATGGGGGGGGGGGGAGCACGCTACGGTTGTTAGCATTGTAGAATATTAGGGCTCCGGTACTTTTTTTGTTAGAAATTAAGCCCTGATTGTTTTGATGTATTTTTTGATAGAAATTATGATCAGGGTTTCATGATTGCCACGAATATTTATTAATGTCCGTTTATAGGGTAACATGTTTCAGGATTCTTTGCACTGTACACTGTACAAAAGGATCAAAGTTTTTTTTAACTATGTTCTTATAATATTGGAAAGTGTTTCATTATCTATGTGTGATGTTTCATTTTTGTACAGCAAAAATCATTCGGACAGCGAACCGGTTGTTAATTTATTTGAATCCCACCACTGCTTTAGATTAAATGTTATTCAAAAAATAATTTGAAAGTGGTTTAGTGAAAAATAATCTTTCACTTTTCATTTTTTTAATAACTTATATTTCCCATAAAATTCATTCATTAGATAATTTTAATTTAACTGTGAATGATTTGAATATTTTGCTTTAAAATGAGTTGTTATTTATTTTATTTATTTTTATTAAAAAATCAAGGATTACCTATTAATCTAAAGAAGACATGTTTTTGCTTAAGAATTTTATAAAACCATCTTGCCTACAATTAAAATCAATTTTAAGATGTAAAATTAAACAAAGCAAATGTAGAAATTACAATATTTACCATATATTGTTAGCAGTGAAAACTTAATAATAACCACTGTTTATCTACTAATTGCAAAATTTCATATTAATCTACCTATATTTCTTAACACTAGATTACTCATTAACTAATATAGTTTTAAAAATTTGATTTTCACTGCAGTCCTCCCCACTTAATCGGGTCATGGATAATCGAATACCCCGCTTATTTGAATAGGATCCGAATTTATTCCCATTGGGTCAATGTTATTTTTTTCCGCTTAAACCAAATACTTTTCACGAACTATCCTCGCTTAATCGAATAACCACTGGATTGCAGATGTTTGAAAATGCAAATGAAAAAAACGTGTTTCAGCAGGAATTTTCCCCATACTTTGTCATTTTCGGTTCCTTTACACTAAAGACAAATTACCAGTTCTTCCTATGTGGATTTTGACCGGCGGGTGTACAATGGACAGGTCAATTGATCTACTCTCCTTTTTCTTAGAATGAATTAAGAAAAGGGTGAAATAAGTTGGTCAGTGTGGATCATTTTTGTATTTTGTTCATTTAGTAGTGTTATTCCCTCTGACAAAAGCGTTGCGATTAATTCAAAAGGGAAAGATTAGAACCTTTCTAATAAACTTAAAGTTTTGGAAGTGTTAAATAAGAAAACACAAGTCCAGGTAGCAAAAGATTTTTAAATATCGCTGACACAAATTTCCAGTATAAAATGCAATGTAGAAAAAATCTATGATGAACGGAGAGAAAATGGAAATTTGGATCGAAAAAGGAAATGTAAATTGAATTTTAATAACATTGATCAATGTGTGCTGGCATGGTTTTCAGCGAAAAGAGCAAAAGGTACATTAATAAATGTCGCCATGATTATTCAGAAAGCGAACGACTTCGAAAACAATTTGAAGAAGGTGAAAAGCTTTAGGCAATGTACAGGGTGGCTACTAAATACTGTTACACTCCAAAAAATACGAATTAATTTTAATTGTTTGGGAAAAACATTTATTTCTCTATTTTAGGGTTTGACAAGCTTCTATTAGTGCACACAAATTTGGTTATAAAACGAATATTTAAAATTATTTTAAGGAGGGAAGCCAAAAGAATGATGATTAAACAGCTCTTTGATTGCAGGTTTTCCTCAGGTAAAACCTTTAAGCAATTAAAATGCCCTGGTTTTTATGGAAAATTTATATATAAAACTATAAATCGATTATTGGATACTAATAGCTATGTAAATATCAATCTAGGTCTGGTCGTCCATGCTCAGTTCTCACAATAGAGCACATCAAAAGAATTCGTGAAAAGGTGTGAAGAAATCCACAACGTTCTGCAAATAAAATGGCTGCAGAAGAGAACGTGAACTGCAGAACTATGCAAGTTATTATAAATGAAGATTTGGGTTATTGCCCTTATCGCTAAAGAAAAATTCAAAGATTCACTGCTGCACAAAGTATAAAAAAATTACAAAGAAGGAAGAAATTGATGAAGCGGCATGGTAGGAAAAGTGTTGACAGAATAATATTTTCTGATGGGAAGCTATTTTGCACTTAACAGTGCTATAATGCTAAAAATGATACTGTATATTTAGCAACCCTCGAGGATATGCCTGAAACCTTTCGAATTGTAAAACGCTTTCAGAACAAGAATTCTGTTATGGTTTGGGTTGCAGTGTCAAACAATGGAAAATTGCCTTTGAAGTTCATCGATAAAGGGATAAAAATCAATGTGAATATTACAAACAGGACATATTGGGTACACATTTATTACCACATGCTGACAGGTTGTATCCCAAAAAGAATTGGATATTTCTGCAAGATTTTACATCTTTGCACCAAGATAAATCAACACAGGCTTGGTTCCTTGTCACCTGTCCGAACTTTATCATGCAAGAAGATTGGCCACCTTCTTCACCGGATCTAAATCCTTCAGATTATTGCGTCTAGGGATTTTAGAGGCTAAAGTAAATAGCAACAAACACAGTAATTGGACTCTCTCAAAGCTTCCATATTGCGTGAATGGTACTGACTACCTCTTAAAATGATTCCTGCCGCAGTCGGACAATGGCATAAGAGATTATCTTTGGTAATCGATAAAGATGGCGGTCCATTTGATTAAAATTATTTCCGGTTAAACTTTCATCTCTGATGTTCATCATGTTAGTGTAGTTATCATTTTCTATTTTATATTTGTAAAATAAAATGACTGAATATTTGTAACAGTATTTAGCAGCCTTTAAAAAATTGTGAATGATAAAGCATACTGAAATAATCTCATATTGTATGCTTTTATCATGCAAAACAAATAAATATAACAAAAACAGAAAGACACAAAAACACACTAAATTATTTTAAAGGAGAATAATTTATTGAAGGAAATCAAAATGGAATCACATTTTAAAAGTATTTTTCCAAAAAAAGATTAAATTTTCTTTTTTAACAAGATTTAGCATAACATTTTAGTATGTATGGCAACAAGAATGCGTAGTCAGTATTCAACAAATTCTCAATATTAGGTACTAGTTTTGCAGAGAAACTATAGTAAATCCATATTATAAAATCTCTCAAATAAAACAAGTACTGCTAAGGTAGAATTTGTCAAGTGACAAAAGCTTATAGCTTCAAGTTTTCTTCATATAAAAATTAAAAAATTTACAATAAAAAATAATGTCAAAATAAAAACAAAATTTCACAATATAAATAAATAACAAGTAGTATAAAACGTGAATAAATCTTCTGTTTATCTACAAATCATCGTGATTACATCACATAAGTGCATGAGAACCAGCAAAACAAAATTCAGAGAGGGGCAAGATTTTGAAACAGATGTGAATGTGAGCAGTAGACTAGGTCTGCAGATTTTTTTTTTAATCACGCCTGAATGCTATTCCTGAAATTGAATACCAAACTGAAAGTCTGGGATACGCCCAGTTGTCTAAAGGCCAACCATTTACAAACCTCTCTTAATACAGCATTTTCTAGACTATAAACATGAAATAAGTTAAACATTTTTTTTTTTTTTGGTCAGAACTGTCTGTGGAAAACAATTTTTGAACAGATCAGCATAAAAATCCCTAAAGAACAATTAAGAAATATCAATTGCATATATTTTTTTTCATCGGGGGGGGGGGGGGGGGGGGGTCCTGCTCTCCTGAAAAACAATTTAAGATAATTTTTAAACATATGAACATAAAACAAAAAATAAAACGTGTTGAACAAGGAATTCGGGGGCAGTCCCCCCCCCCTTCTATTAGGGATACTGGTAGTTCTGAAAAATGAAAAATTCTTAGTTTCTTTCATTTTAAAACACTTAGGACGAACAAATTTAACTTTTCTATAAAAAAAAAATCATTGGAGATAAAGAAAATCTAGTTAATTCAATTTCAAAATGCAGAGAAGGGCAATGGCTTTGCCCTGCCCCTTTTGCTGGCACCCATGCATGAGTGACTGGTCAATTAAGAAGTGCATGTTCTTTACCAGAAGAACCTGTAAAATGGTCCTGAGAGTGATTTTTGAAATTGTACAACAAATTTCATCACATTTACTCATAGAATATTTACATATCAACTAAGCACATAAACTAACATGGTGTACATGAAATAGACCATTTTTCAATGCAGACTAGACATCTGGTTTAGGTATAAAACGATTGCACCATTTTTTAAATCCAAAACATATGAGACTTTTCACCTTTGAACAACATTAATCAAGTCCCTAATTGTGCTATGGATTTCAGTTAAAAGTTTCACATCACTGGAGCATTTGCTAGAATATGAAGTGAAATGCTCCCGTTGCTTTTCTAATGTAGAAATGAGCTCGTAAAAATGGAACTGTTCTTGTGCTGGTATGTTGGCAGTGTGATTTCTGCAAATTGAACACAGATGGTTGATTTTCTCAGAAAGCTGATTGACTTTTGAACCGTTGCTGTGAGTGGAATTTCTTAACCTTCCAATGATTTCATCTATACTTTTGTAGATATCCATGATGGATTGCTTGCAATCTGAATTTTCTGGACGTTTTGTTTCAATCTGATTTATATTTTTAGCGGTAGTATCAAGTGGAGAAGCAAGCTTATTGTCAACATTCGGGTGATGGTCGAAAGATGGTGGAGTATTGCTTTTCTGAACTTTGGATGTAGGGCTTTTCATCATTTCCTCTACTTCTTCTGGTGATGGAGGAGGTAGAAATAGAAGGTTGTCATTCTCTTCTTGCACATTAACTATGTCAGATGGATAAGTAGTGGGAGATTGTTTTTCATTTGAGCAATCATTGATTGTTTTCTTGTTTTCAGCATAGTTTATAGTTTGTTCATTGCTTGCTTCATCATCTGGTAATTCAGGGCTGCCATTTCCATCAGAGTTATTAGCTACTTTATCATATATGGCAAATTCTTTTTCAAAGAGCTTCTTAAATGTTTTAACACTACCTGAACTATGTCTTCTTTCAGAAGCTTCCTTTTTAATAAATGCAGGTTTGTCATTCATAAAGGCATCACTTTTACTACGCTCATGTTTCACTTCATCGGCATCAATGTTATCGACAGAGGAATTTTTAACCAAGCTGTTTTTATTTTTCTTAGTTTTAGCTTTATTACTAATTATAGCACCATGTTCATCATCACAGTTCTCAATATTTAATTTTGATAAATGCGATAGACAGTCATCTTCATCAGCACCAACAACATTTTGAAAACCTTCAGGAGCAGGTATAACAACCTCTGAGCCAAGAACACCTGACTGGGAAGAAAGTTCTAATTCATTTGAAACATCTGGAGGAAGAACAGATGCAATTTTTTCGATTTCATCAAGAGAGCTAAGAGATTCTTCACTTTCCGTAAATATATTCTCATCAGATAAATCTGTTACTGGGGCAAGCTTAGAGTTGCACTGACTTCTACCAAAATGGCTTGATCTCATCTTAATATTGTTGCCAATATTATTGCATTCTAAAGATCTATTCTGACTAAACAGAACTTTGGAACTATCAATTTTTGAAATATGAGCATGGTTTATTGCTGGTTTGTTTAAAGTTCTTTTTTTAAGGTTACGTTTATGCAAATCTCTATCCATCCTATCAGATTCAAAGACTAACGTACTGTTGGATATACAGTTATTAGTAACAACATTTTCCCATGACGCGTGATGAGCTGTATTATTTACAAAAATATTAGAAACATTACCTAACAGCTCCATGGGTTCACGAATACAAGTCAGACTCTCTGACTTCTTCTCTGCTTTTTTATTCTGGAAAAAGCGATCAGACAAAAGTGGTTTGCGGGCCCTCAGATGATGAGATTCTGTAATTGAAAATGTTTCCAAAACATCATTCATTTTGCTGTGGGTGAGATCAGATTTTTGTCGTAAAAAAAATCTATGAGAGTTTCTAATGGACTGGTTTTCTAGGCCATACCGCATTCCAGCCAAATGTCTTGAACTAGAGATTTCTAAGCGACTCAAGTTTGTCACAGAACCTGTGACTCTGTGATCAACATGAACCTCTTCACTAATTTCTCTCAAACATTCAAGTTCTCCCTCCATATCAGCCTCAGGAGGAACAGCTGTGCCTTCATGTAATCCATGTTGGCGCAAAGAATCTAAATAAGCTCCAATTCGAGCACCTTTAGGTAAAGTTCCATAACGACTAATAGCTTTCTTAACATTCTGAACTTCAAGGGCAGCTACTCTTACTTTCTTTGTTTCATTCTTTTTACCATTGTGAGCATCCTTAGACTTTTGAGGAACTAAAGAATTTTGAGATTTGTTTTTCTTTGATTTTTTCATTTGCACAGAAGATGCATCTGATGAAGAAGCAGCTACACCTGAATCTTCCTTCTCTGACATTCGTTCATGGGAATCATTTTCAGGTAATTTATTGCAGCCTGGATAATCTTCAATACCAGATTCGAATTTAGTATCAGGAGATTCTTTAAAAAACAACCCATCTTCTACAGTATCTAGTTCATCAGGATAAGAATTCTCCTTAAATGAGCTTGTTCTTTTGGGAGGCGGAGCAAGGCTATGCTTGTATCGAGGACTTGAGCGGCTTAACTGCACAAAGACTGACTTAACAGCAAAGATCCCCTGGCTTTCTGCTGACATGTTTTCTAAATAAAATAATAAAAAACATATTCATAAGTTTATAATTTCATTTAACACAAATTTGATTTTAAATCTAAAAAAAAAAAACTTAACACTTTATATCCAAAATTCTGAAAAATTCCTCCTTCTTTATTTTAAGATAGATAAGAAAATTTATGTAATAATAATGTGAAATTTAGGAATGATTAATTTATTAAAACTGTCTTATTATATGCCTTTTTTAAAAATATTTGCAACACTTCAATTAGTTAAACATTTTTTTTTTTTTTAATTTTTCAACTTTAATAGTAACTTTAATATTAATACAACTTTAATAATAACAGTAAATAGAGTACGAGAGAGGAATGAGTGTTAGTATTTTTTTTAACGAAGCAAAACATTATCTTCTTGTTTTAAGACAAATACAAACACATGAATAGTTAAATTTATTATGTATCACTTATCACTTCTATTTTTTTTTTTTTTTTTAAATCTTAATGCACTGAAGAGCAAAACAATTCTCAATAAAAATATGTTTAATACATTAATTTATATCCAAAATTAAGAATCAGAAAAACTTCCTCCGTCAATATTTGAAGATAGATAAGAAATTGAAATATTATGTAATAATAAAGTGAAATTTAGGAACAACTAATTTATTAAAACTGTCTTATTAAATTGACAGATATAGGTCTTTTTTAATAATTTTACAACACTTCGATTATTTAACAAACGATTTTTTAAAAATCTTTCAACTCTTATAAAATAATAACAGTAATAAGGATAAGCGAGGGAAAATGGTTGTTAGTATTTATTCTTTTAATATATATATATCATGTTATCATCTTGTTTTAGGACAAATACAAACACATGTAGGAGTAACTAAATGAATTATGTATGACTTCTATTTTTTTTCACCTTTTTATCTTAATGTGCTGAAGGGGTAAAAGATTCTCAATAAAAATATGTTTAATACACTACTTTTGGTATCCTTTCTAACACACATTTGCCGAAAAAAATTAGTTTCACTGTCATACAGTTAAAGGCGTGGCAGCCAATTACCCACAAGGGGAATATAAAATAGCAAGAAGACTGAGTGCTAAAACAATATATTTTACTTTTTCTAAGATAAAGTTTTTAAAATATGATGAAAATTCCACTTTACTGTCTTATAACACTGGTCAACAAATTTGAGCTTTTGCTTTGTCCTAAAACAGAATGCGGTTTTTTGTGCTGATTCCGAATCTAGTTTTAGGTTTACTCCAGCACGTCAAGTTTCAGACATATTTACATATTTCAATTTATGCAAATTTAGTAAATTTTATACAATTATTAGCAAATTTAAGGTATAAAGCAATATCAGACAGGGTTTTTTGTTTTATGTTATGATTACTACCTAATTTAATTCACAAAAACGTTGTTTCTGAGATTATACTGACATGTGACTGTGAAATATTGTACCTAATTTGCATATTTTTCATGTTTTTCTAATAATGTTTCTTGATGTTCAAATATTTCTGCCGCAAGAGTACGCTAGTATGTTTCTAAACGAGTTTTCTGAGCTGATTTCAAATCTTGTATCTGTTTTCTTCTATCATGTCTAGTTTCTGAAAAAAGTGAAATTTTAGTTTTTGGTCAAAAAAGCCAGAAATAGCTTTTTATGATACTTTGTATGATAAACTTCAACTAGTTAGGATAGATTCTACTACTTATTTTTTTTTCGATTATATAAATTTTTGTTTATGTGTCTGATATGAATCTGACCCTGTTCACCTTCTTGTCAATGAATTACACACCCCTAAAATGCATCTTATATCAAACCTGTGTTAATGCCGTACAAAAGTAAAAATTCATCTTACTCAAAAACTAGACATGACATAAGAAAACAGACTGCAGATTTAAAATCAGCATAAAAATCTAGTCTAGAAAAACATTACGTCAATTCTGTGGCAACTATTTTAAAGTTGATAGTGATGTTAAACATTACACCACTGAAAAATATGCAAATTAGGCTTAATAACTGATAAATAAATGTTAAGAATATGCAAATCGTGACATTTATCTGAAGCAAATAGTGAAGTAGTCATTATCTAGAAAACGTAATTAGATGTGACATATATTGTATCTAAAATTTGCATAAAATAGCAAAAAAAAACTTAAATTTGCATAAATTTAAATATGCAAATTTCTCAAAACCTGGACCACCTAGAGATAAATGGAAAGCATATTCGGAATCAGCGCCAAAAACTGATCTAGAATCAACTAATTTTAATTCTAGGACAAAACCACTGTTGTACAGTGTAATAAGCATGTAAAAATATTTTAGATTAAAAAAAAGGGTAAGTAAATACAGCGAATTTTCTAAAACAGGGGCACCAATTACTAATTACTTAATAAATGTGTTAAAGTATCATCTAAAAGTATAGATTGTCCTGGATTAATCAAGACAGAAAAAAAAATGAATGAATAATTAAAATGAAGAAAATCATACAGTTTATTTACAAAGACATTGGTTATATTTATATTCCATACGTATGAACATAAGTATTTTGAATTCCAAAATTCTATAATTTGTACATAGCTGATCAGATAAAACTCACTCATTAAAATATATAACTTATCTGAAATTACAAAAAAATTCCATTCTTGTAATTTTCTTGAAGGAAAATATCAGAAAAGCTTAAGAAAAAAACAAAAAAAAAACAAAAAACAAAAAACAAAAAAACAGTAAAAATTACAAATATGAAAAGAATTAAGAAAATAAATTAAGAAAACAAAATTTACTATAGTAAATTTTAAGAACAGAAAATTATTATTTTTTTTTTGTTATTTTGAAAGCAACTACTGAATAAGAGGATTTATTTTTGTGAGTAGGAAAATTTGATGTGATAAATCACAATGGAGAAAAAAAAAATCCCTTAAAATACATCTTAAAAGTGAGAGGAGAGGGGAAGGGGGGCGGGGGGGATAAATTCACAGTTTTTAAATTTTATATACTTTTATTCCTTTTTAGCTGTTTTGCATCAGTAACTATTTAAATTCGGTCATGTATTTTGCAGCACGATCTTAAGTCTTTCATTGGCTGCTTTTCCCCTTGCCGTTAGCGCATTTCCCTCTATGCCTGTCACAGCATTTCTTTTGTGTGTTTCCGCCGGGTACGTTTGAAAACGAAATTAACATATGTAGTTTTTGAAATCACCGATTCAATTAAACTATGATTATATGGAACATTTTCTAAAATAATTATTGTAATACACACAAAAAAAAAAAAAAAATCGACTATTCAGTTACGATGTATTCCGGTGTAAAACGTATATTTTTGAAACAAGATAATTGGTCGAACTTTGTAGGTGAACGTTATTCGGCGGCTATAAAAATGAAAGGTTGAAAATTAGGCATAAGAATAAAAATTTCTATAATAACAAACAAGAGAAAAAAAAATCCAACCCTAAGAAAGCCCCTAACCACAAAATTTCCCTTAGATCTGGGATGAATTTTACTGACATGCTTGAGATAATGACATTTTCATCTTTTAAATTTTTAATTAATGTTGCATAATAATAATATACATAATAATGCAATCATAGGAAAGTTCAATAATTTACGTTTTCAACATAAAATAATGATTTATATCTTTAAAAAAAAAAAAAAAAAAAAAAAAAAAAGACAAATAGCAGCAGATTTTGCATTATTTAAAGATGAAAGGTAAAAATTTGCTCATGACAACCATCAAAGTTTTTAAATGTCTCATAATTATATTTTATCTGATTAAATATCACTGTTTTGAACATTTATTCACTAGTGGTAGCATATTTCAGGATGAAATAACAGAATATTAAAAAATGCATTAAAAAAAATCAGAGGAGGGGGGGGGGAGGGGGGCTGTCAGGATATCAAAAAGCAGGAGTTTAGGTAAACAAGAGAAAAGAGGTTTTCAATTAAAATCTAGATACTTGGCAAATCTGAAATATTTAATTATTTTATTTCATGGAATGGTTTTCATGATTTAAAATCAAATTATTTATTTGTGTTATTAAATAATAATTTTTAAGGAATTATAATCACTATTATTAGAGTTTTCTTTATAAAATTGAGATTTAGAATGCCTTTTTTCTTTGGCCTTTTTTTTTATGCAGAAAAATTCTGCAAGT
This sequence comes from Maratus speciosus, assembly GCA_963932465.1. Classification (NCBI taxonomy): domain Eukaryota; kingdom Metazoa; phylum Arthropoda; class Arachnida; order Araneae; family Salticidae; genus Maratus; species Maratus speciosus. The sequence continues at coordinate 338,697,424 of OZ010795.1, read as the reverse complement.
TATGTCTAATTAAAAATGTAATGTTATAAAAAGGTCAGCATAGCATGTACAATCCACTGTAGTAATAAATTAAATATGCAAAGAACTAGATAAAATGTCCACAACTTATTACAACACTACAAAAAATAATTAATATTACAGTAACAAATAGAAACTAAAGCTAGACAAACAAGTTAATCCCTAGCTTCTAGTTAATGCATTTTAGTTAGCATGGTAAATATAAAATCTTGAGGATACATTTACCTTTGGGGTTTTTTGAACCAATGTCATTTTAGATGTTCCTTTAACTATTTTATTGTTTCCAAGGGGCTGTACTTATATAATGTTATCTACTTTTTGGTAATTTTGAACCCCCCCCCCCCCCCCCCCCCCGTTTATGCTATCATACGTTATCCTCCCATGAACCCCCCTTCACCCCCTATAATGATATCATTATCAGCGTCATTTTTTTTTAACCATTTGGAAAAATGGTTATTGTCCTCGTCAGGGTAGGAAATTAAAAGCATATCTGAAGCTTTTTATTGGTTTAATTCACATTTTATTCGTGTTCTGATTGGTCTATACAGTAATCTGTATTTCCTTTTACTTTCAACAGAGATGGATTACTTCTGTTGCCACTATGACAAAAAAGTAATAAAAACTACAAAAAATAATTAATAACTCAGAAACAAATTGAGATGCAGCTTTCAAACAAATTGCATTTAAAAGTATATTTTTTTCTCTATACAATGGTGTAAAAAGTAATATTGTGAGATGTTTAGAAGTTTAAGAATAAAATTTCATTTAAAAATGGTCGTTAGATTTCTTGGACGATGGAAAAGCCTTTTCCCGAACAGCCAATGAAATGCTTAGATAATCTGTAAGTTTCAGGTATATAATACGCAAGGTTTAAGAAATCTGACGGGTCTCAGGCGATTTTTGTCGCAATTTTTACGTGCATTAACACTATTAATGTTTAATTCATGGTGTACGTAATGTAGGATCAACTCCATGCGATTTTTTATGTCTGAAATTTTAGTCTTCGAAAAAAATCATTTTCCAAATCGTCATTGTAGTTTGTTAAATTGCTTTTTTTTTAATGTTTTGGTGATACACAGATATCACTAAACATCTACAGTCGAACCCCGATTTAACGAATCATTTGGGACTAGCCACTTTGTTTGTTAAATTGAGATTATTCGTTAAATCGGGATAATCAAAATAATATTTTTATACAACAAAACAAGTTAAGGCAATAAATAAGAAGAACAATGCTCATTTACCTTAACCCCTTAATTCTCGCTCCCGTCAATATCACGGGCTGAGGTGTCGTTCGTTATTTCTCGTGCCCGTCATATTTCCGGGATGGTGATTTAGTTCCTGTAAAAAACTTCTGAAACCAGAAAAATTTAAATGGCATTTCTGTGTGAAGTCTTTGAATATCATGCTTGGGTTTGGCTTTTGGCACTGATTGTAATACTGGGATTTGTATTGCATGTTTCGAACTATACAACACTAAAAAAAATTAATAATCAAAATTTAATGTCTATATATTATTTCAAATATTATTTGTAAAAATGTGTGTGATGACGATAAATAAAGATCTAAGATGTAAAAAAAAAAGGTCTTATTCGCATTAATTTGTATGGCGTAAAACAAACATTAAGACACAGAATTCTCAAATAATGGCTTTTCTACAAATGTGAATTTATTCTATAACATCTTTATTTTTCGCCTTAAAAAAAAAACTAATTGCATATTTTATTTAGAAACCCTATAATTATTCAATTTCTGTAATAAAATAAATAGGTACTTTTTTGATGGTTTTCCAAATATTAAGCGACCATGAAGGGGGTATATAGACAATATCCGTTTGTCAGGATTCTCCATTTGTTTTATCTACCATCAACGCATTCCTCTTATAACACTATTATCACTTAATGATGTTAAACATTTGTTGCTTTAAGAAAATACAAATACCCAGTATAAAAATTGATTATTTTTTTTATGTACTACTATAAATCACAAGTATTGAATTTAATTTTGATCAAATTTTGTAACATAATTTTTATAGATGCTTGTTTGCTTTGTTTATATTTCGTATTTCAAACTTCTGTATACATATTTTTTTTTTTTTTCTGGAGCTGTGAAAAAAGTGTCACCAACATCATGAGCCATCAAATACCATTTCAAAGTATCCAAACTGCAAACTGCTTCTTTGAATGTTACATGCTTCATTTCTATTTCATCTTCTTCATCCGATTCACTACTACTGCTATTAGTAACTCAGCGTAATGAACATTTTCGCTTGTAGATATTTCTATGTCACAAGATACATATTTAGAAAATTAACAATCAGGGTCATTGAAAATTTTTAATAAATACTAGAAAATTTCTTCAATTTTTCATTTTTTTGACATCGAAAGTTATTTGTTAAATCGGGTATATAAATTCGCTAAATCGAAGTATTTTTGCTCCCTTTTCGTCGGGACCATACAAAAATTCGCTAAATCGAGAAATTCGTTAAATCGGGGCTCGACTGTATTATTCGCATACTTTATTGATTCAAATGAAACTGTTAAGTGAGATTCCGGGATATGTAAATTGAAACGAAAATTCAAAAAGAAAATCTAATCGAAACAAATTCAATTCACATTCCCCGAAATCACACTATGGCCATACGTATAGTGGTAAATTAGTACGCGTTGTAAATAAATTAAATCTGAAAAAGAAAAACAAAATAATGACTCACCCCATTTGATGCAAGAAATAGCACACCACAATAAATAAGAACGGTTTACACATAAATATTATTTATTAAACAATATTCAACATTGTGATTCCGGATCCGGTATAACATAATATATTGTGAAAATTTTGATGCATTATTTTAAATAAATTATCAAGAAGTACATGCTAATGTATAATATGTAACATTTTAATTATTTGAAATATGTTTTTGATGAACGTCTAATCATGCTGAGTTTCAATCTCATTATAATAAGTTATGGATTCCAAGTGAAGAGTCTAAAGTGATAATAGAGTTATAAGAGGAATGCGTTGATGGTAGATAAAACAAATGGAGAATCCTGACAAACGGATATTGTCTATATTTACGAATTACTCCATAACGAGCTTGATGACTGGATCACATAAAGTCACTATTTGATTGAGAATACGAATTCCCGGGAAATAATGAAGAAGTATCAATTAATCAAATGCGGATAATATTGTCGTTTTTATATTAATTTTCTTCAAAGAAGAGCATTAAAGTTGAATATTGAAAACAGCTTGCATAGATACTTTGAATTATTTAAGTAACATGAAGATTCTTCAAAGAAAAGTGTCTAAATTGAAGAGTAGAAATAGCTCACACAGTGCTATAAAATATTTTGGCAGTTTGAAGCTTCGACAGCGGAGAGTACCAAAATTAAATAAAATGGAGACAGCTCACACAGGATTACCAAAGTTGCTTGGATATTAAATTGAGTGTATTGCTAAATGATAAAAATAGTAAAAACGTTTAAGAGGAGTCCATGGCGACCACAGGACACGCCCGTAGGGCCCCTGGCCCCACGACGAGAAAAAGATGAAACCTGTACCTCCAAAAGGATGTTACATCTTCCGACAAAATTAACGAACTGAACTTCTTTTTGAAATGCCTGCCGAAATCTGGAAACGATCTCGGCAACACTAGCCAATCACAAAACTCCAAAAGACGATCCATCGAATCCACAGAGATGATCTATCGAACGTGAACAGGGGGAAAATGTTTTAGCGGCAGAATAATCACCGTGGAATGGCAACACTCTAACTAGCGGGAAAATAAGGAATGTTCGCTATGTGGGAGTTCCTATGACATCAAAAGGAATTTCCTGTCTGTTTTGAGATAAGAGAGAAATCTTTCTTAAAAGTTGCATCTTTTGGGGTGTGAAGTGAATGCAATGCAATAAAAATAAGGGAAAGTGTAGGAGTTATAATTTCGTTTCTCTGGCAAACGATTTCAGCAATTGTTATGAAAGTTTATCAGAGAAATGAAAAAAGATAATAGAATATAATAAATGTAATTTTAAATGAAATAATTAAGAATAAAGATTTAGGATATAATATTTAAAACTTAGTAACATTTGCTGTCAAAGTTGAAAGATTGTAAATGGAAGTAGATTATTAAAATTAACAAAATATACAAAATTAAATTTATGTAAATTTAAGAAGGGGGAATGTTATGTAAAGCTTTTACAACATAACAGAAACAAAGTCAATAAAATATCACTATTATATATGAAATAACTTTGTATCAAATAACACTTAAAAGAAATAGCTGCTTATTAAAAGTTTTTTTAGCTTTTTATTACATAATGCATTCAAAAGTAAAAATGCCTTCTTGAAGTTGCCCTCACACAGGGTAGCGGGCGGGGAACTTCTTATCAACAAAATGGGTAGACAACATTCTTTCTCTTTTCTTCACGTAGTAACAACAAGTATAATTTAAAACATACTTAGGACCTGGTTTGTCAAACAGTGGATTATATATACATATACGTATGTCAGACGAATAAGAATGTCGAAGGTAGGGTATTCCACATTTTGGAATTAAGTAATTTTATAATGATTTAATGATTTTAATATGAACCTTGTATTTTCATAAAAATAGATGACAGACTTAAAAAAAAGCTAACAGACTATAAAGAACAAGTTTACAAATAGAAAGAGAAAATTTTGGTTCCATCAAAAATGATAACAATATCAAAAGACTACCCCCCCCCCCACTAGAGATATCTTATGATATCATGTGCCAGACCCACCTTTTCAACCTAAAGTAACGTTATATATGCACAGCCCCTAAGAATAATTTTCAGGATTTAAAATCGACAAATTATTTATTTCTGTTAAGAATATAATATTTTAAAAGATTAGAAACAAACAATAAAAGTTTTTCATTACAAGATTGAAATTTACAACATTTTTTCTTTTCCATTACAAAAAATGAGATACGGCTATTTTTTCCCCCCAGCACAATACAATATGTACAACCCAACTAGAAAATTAAATATATGAAGGATTAAATAAAACAAAACAAATTTATACCTATTTCAGGACCCAAATTCTGGCCTTTGTCATTGAAAGAATGAGATTTAGATGAAGAAACACTACCAGATTTACAAAGTGGTGCTCTCTTTTCCAGCTGCTTTTCAACTTCTACATAAATTAATGATACAATGACATATCAAAAATATTTAAGTTATCACACACACATACATAATAGTAATATTTTCTTCATTTTCAAAAAATAAATGAACAAAAAAATTTCAGCCTTAAAAAATTATTTGAAGACCTATTATACTTTCAGTATGAAAGTACATTATAGACAGAGTAATATATTGTAAAAGTTCATAACATGAACATATAAAATTCCTCCAACCAAATTTAATTCTACACGCAAAATTTATAAATTTGTTAGCCAATATGGCCAACATTAAAAATGATTTAACAAGCAGATTTTATTATGACTTAAAAAAAAGAATAACTGAATATTTAATACGTGATTTATCACATTGCTAACTAAGCGTACAACCAGATTAACTGTTACAGCCATTTTTTTTTAAAATAATACTTAGTGAAGTTATTAAACTTTAAAGTTCCCTTTTTTTTTCTGAATTGTAGTAATGATTGTTTGAACTTTATTTTTGATAAGCATAACAAAATTTTTATTTAACTTTCACAGAAAGTAGATCTAACTCATGCTATATACATAAGAAAGATTTTTAAAAAGGCATATAAAATATAAGTTCATCATATAAAATATATTTTCTCTTTCTACTTTTGTATATTTCAATTAAGTCTCATTAGAATTCAATTCCAAAGAAAATATATATTTTGAAACAGACAAAATTAAAATGTTCAATGATTAGCAATAATAAAATCTACTTTATATTCATTTTTAAACTAAAATAAATATGATAAACCAGGAAGAACATCAAATTTACAAAAGACTAAATACTGAATACTGTTTAAAAAATATACATATTAAAACATTTTTATTGCAAGACAACAACGTATCAACAAAAAATAAATTACTGATAGGATCAACATTTAAAAACAAATTACATCTGTCATAACTATGAATTACAAGAATATATTCATACTTTATTGCAAACATTTTAGAGTTTAAACCCTCTGTTTCCAATGCATTCTTTAGGATGTGCCTCTTTTTGTCCAATTATTCTTGAAATGATCACCAAAGGCAAGTTCAAGCACATTAACTGGTTTCTTAAGGAATTAATGGAGGTGTTAATATTTAATCTAAACTTATTATAACCTGATGCTTTTTTATAAATTTTCAAACTTCTGCCTTGTTGCTGTAATAATGATTGTTTGAACTTTACTTTTAATAAGCATAACAAAATTTTTATTTAACGTTCTACGAAAGTTAAATGCGTTAACGTTAAATATGTTTAAAGTTAAATATAATTTACTACTTACTTCTGCCTTGACTTACGGGTCAATCCATTTCGAACCACCAAAGTGGTGTCACACGACATTTTTAATTTTCCTAATTTTTTAACCAAGTTTTCTTCATAATTTTCTGAGTTTAAAAACATGATTAAATTTTTTTGAGATCATATAGTTTTTGGGGAGTGGCCAAGTTACACAGCCATTTTTGGGTGAAAAACATGTTTCATGGAAAATGCTGTAACCGCTTTATTTTTATACCTATCAAGATGAATCTAAAACCAAAATTGTCAGTATAAAATTGTCTATATTTTATATAATTATAAAATTTTTATTACACTTAAGGATCTAGGTCAAAAACATGGTTAAAAACCGGAGAAATAAAAGGTCAAACACCACATTTCTCTGTCATTATTTTTTATGAAGGAGATCAGACTCACTTTAAATAATTTTTTCTTACACAGATCTCTTACAGGACTACTTCTTTTTACAAATTTCAATCCTGAAAACCTTTTCCCCTTTTTTTTTGTGTACAGGTCATCAAAAACTCTGTTAGTCTGTTTTTGGCAATTTTCATTAATTAATATCTCAAAAGGGACTGACTAAACAATTCTGAAAACTTATGATAATAAACATCTTTGTAATATAAAGTTAAATTGTAAATTTTATAAGTCAGACTTAATTGGTTTTTGAATAACAGTTCACTAAAAATGCACTAACACCCACCCCTTTTTTTTATTTTTGTCCCAGATACATAGCATTACAGGTGCTTTTTACATAGGTACGTTCAAATTGACAATACAGACAAATTTCATGCATTATTGCTTATTTAAATATAAAATTAAGCAATGTTCAAATATTCTAAAAATTGTACGGAACTTTCTAATAAAAAAAATTATGAACAATGTGTAAAATAAATAATAAGTTTTAAACATTTTCGTAGGAGGTGTGAAAAAACATTACAACATAAGAGTTAAACATACTAAAAGATCATTTTAAGCAGTAAAAATTATTAAATATAATATTCGACTATAAGTTTATTCAGCAGAGGTCATAATATTTTTCAGCAGGGGTTTATATGATTTTTTCTCAATTGTAAATTTTAGTTCAAATATTTTTAAAGAGGACCTAAAAGGAATTTTTTTTATGGAAACTTAAAAGCTATTTTTAATAATATTATAACATCATTTTTTTCTAATTTTTCAATGTGTGTGATTATATAAAACAGGCCTTTCTTTCATCATATTTCAGAAGTTTTTAAATATAAAGAAACAATTTTGATCAATTCAAATAATAACATTTTAATCGACCATAATATGACCTCAAAATGTCAGGGTTTTTATTTTGAGACTGAGGTGGGGGGGGGGGGGGGGGGGGTCATAAAATAAGCTCTCAATACTATTTGATATACAATTAAATTAATTCTATTACATTAAATGTCTACCAGAATGTTGGGAGAAAAAAAAGAATTTAAAAAATATATGTCAGAATAAAACTGTATCAGATGCTCTTCAGCTGTGCACAATAAAATCAAAAGAACTACCCCCCTCCCTCCAGGAAAGTTTTAAAAAGGTGCCCCTGCCCCTTACCTTACCCCTTGCCCAGTATCATATCTGCCTCATTTTCATATTTGAAAATACACCTTTTATTCATATTAGCGAAATTAACATTTTTTTTTCTTTAATTCTTTTTTTTTTACATTTTGTTGAATATTTAATGTAACACAATTAATTTAATTGTATATCAAATTGTATTGAGGATTTATTTTTCATATTACCCCTTACCTTCAGCTGAAAAATAAAAACCCTAGCATTTTGGCGCCATATCGAGATCAATTAAAATGTTATTAGATGACTTGATGAAAAGTGTTTGTGTTTCAAAACTGCTGAAATACGGTGAAAGAAAAGTAGTTTTTTTATATAATCACGCACATTGGACATTGAAAAAGAAGAAAAAAAAAATGATGTTAAGATATTATTAAAAATAGCTTTTAAATTTCTTGACAAAAATTCTTTCTAGGCCTAATTAAAAATATTTGAAATAAAATTTAAAATTGAGAAAAAATTATATAAAACACTGGTGAAAAATTACATGACCCTTGCTGAATAAATTTTTAGTCAAGTATCATACTTAATCATTTTTACTCCTTAAAATGATTTTTTCATAAGTTTTGTTCTAATTCTTTCTCTTGTGTTCTAATGTTTTATTGCACCTCTTACAAAAATGTTTAAAATATATTTTTTATTCGAACCCATTAGTGCCTCATTTTTATATTAGAAGATACATCTTTTATTCATATTAGCAAAATTAACATTTTTTTTCTTTAATTCTTTTTTTTTACATTTTGTTGAATATTTAATGTAACAGAATTAATTTAATTGTATATCAAATTGTATTGAGGGTTTATTTTACATATTACCCCTTACCTTCAGCTGAAAATAAAAACCCTTGCATTTTGGGGCCATATCGAGATCAATTAAAATGTTATTAGATGACTTGATGAAAAATGTTACTTTGTGTTTCAAAACTGCTGAAATACAGTGAAAGAAAAGTAGTTTTTTTATATAATCACGCACATTGGACATTGAAAAAGAAATATTTGGAATAAAATCTAAAATTGAGAAAAAATTATATAAAACACTGGTGAAAAATTATATGACCCCTGCTGAATAAACTTTTAGTCAAGTATCATACTTAATCATTTTTACTCCTTAAAATGATTTTTTCATAAGTTTTGTTCTAATTCTTTCTCTTATGTTCTAATGTTTTATTGCACCTCTTACAAAAATGTTTAAAATATATTTTTTATTCGAACCCATTACTAATTTAAAATTATTTCGACAGCCAAAATTTATTTATTTTGCACATTGAATCATAACATTTTTTACTTAGAATGCTCCATACAAAATTTAGAATATTTGAACATTGTTAATTTTATATGTAACTAAGCAATAATGTGTAAAATTTGTCTTTATCGTCAATTTGAACGTACCTAAGCAAAAAGTACCTGTAATGCTATGTATCTGGAACAAAAGAAAAAGGAAAGGGGAGGGGGTGCATTTTAGTGAACTGTTATTCGAAAACCAGTTAAGTCTCACTCATAAAATTTACAATTTAACTTTATATTACAAAGATGTTTATTATCCTAAATATTCAGAATTTTGTAGTCAGTCTCTTTTGAGATGTTAATTAGTGAAAATTGCCAAAAATGGATTTAATACAGTTTTTGATGAACTCTACAATAAAAAGGAAAAGGTTTTCAGGATTGAAATTTTCAAAAAGATGTAGTCTTATAAGAGATCAATGTAAAAAAAATATTTAAGGTGAGTCTGAACTCCTTCATAAAATATAATGGCAGCGAAATGTGGTGTTTAACCTTTTATTTCTCTGTTTTTTAAGCATGTTTTTTGACCTAGATCATTAAGTTTAATGAAAACTTTATAATTACATAAAATGTAGACAATTTTATGCTGAACATTTTGGTTTTTGATTCATCTTGATAGGTATAAAAGCATTTTCTGTAAAACATGTTTCTCATCCAAAAATGGCTGTGTAGTTTGTTAAAAATGACCACACCGAAAAAACTATATGATATATAAAAATTTAATCATGTTTTTAAACTCAGAAAACTATGATGAAAACTTGGTTAAAAGATTAGGCAAATAAAAAATGCCGAGCGACACCACCTTGGTGATTTGAAATGGACTGACCCTTACCACACTTCAGCACTGCACCAGTTTCGTATTTATCATGACTTGTAAAAGGCAAGAATTGAGATTTTTTATGATTTATCATTAGCAGAATAACTTTAGAAGTCTTCTGTATGAAAATTGTCCAGTAATTATTGGTCTAGTGCCCTATGTACACTACAGTGTGCTGTACATAACAACAAAAGAAAATAAAAAACAATAAAATTGTATTCATGTGATTTATTTAAAGGCTAAATAACTGAACAAATACATTTAAAAAAATGAAAATTGCTCTGGTGACAACTGACAGATTAATGATTCCAAGGTTATATATGGGTAGGACTCATCACAGATATGCAGGGTTCTCGCTGTCGCTCGCCATTGCGACAAATTGCGACAAAATGCTTCATTTGGCGAGTAAATGAGCAATCAGATTCGCCAAATTGCGAGTGCTCAATTTCTGTACTACTACTACTTCTGTATACTAGTACAGTCCAGATTCTTATCCACGTTACTGAACGATTGATGTCACTTTTCATGTTCAATCGCATTGTGCCATTTACATTACTCTAATTATAGAGATACTGAGTTAACACCAATTCAGTCAAGCAACGGCTAAAGATACAGAAAAGGGTATGCGATAGGTATTTCCCTATTGTCAGTTCATCACTATCTATGCACTGGCATCGCACCGGTAAAAACACAAATAAAATTACTTTTATCAAGTGCCAAACAGAGAAAAGTTTTGCTTGAATGCGGCTTCAAAATTAACCATTTACCGTACTATTTATTAGTTGTGTGCAAAGTATCACAGGCGGGTCAATCTTTTCTATCTATTAGAGTAGAAATCTCATAGCAATTTTTAGTGTATATTTTCATAACGGTAAATCAAAGATCGTCGCTGTTTTGAACTTTTATTCAGACTGCTAAAAGAATGTCTGAAACATTTACACATTTAGAAGACATTTACAATGTACTTAATTTTTAATAGTTTTTGAAGTGGATAGCAGAATTTCTATTTTATAAGCAATTACAAAAAATTAGACTGTTTTAGAACATATTGAAGAAAAAAAAAGAGATACAGTAAGGGGTTAAAGATAATTTTTTCAGTGTTTCATGCTGAATCTTTTTTGCTAACATTTTTTTTTCATTTGGCTACTGTTTTTTATTTTTTATTCGCCAAATCGTGAATATTGGTCAAAACCCTGCAGATATGCCTATAACAATGTTGAAGAAGGCAAAACTTTTTTTTTTTCGAGCAAAGTAACAAATGTGTTTGATCAAAAATGTTTAAATTTTGCATAACAATTTAAGAAGTTATAAGGAATATTTTGCTTATACAAGTTTAAAGTACCTTGAAAGCTGCAATTCAATTTTAAGGAGTTTTTAAGGTTTTAAACGACATGGCACAACCCTGAGTTTAATATTTCTATATCAACATAAGTAATGATATTGAGCAGAAACAAGACCTATATTCCATAAAATAATAGTACTCCAGTGGTTTTCTCTCTATTCTAAAAAAAAGTAACTAACGCTGTCACCGCTGCAGGTTTTGAATTTTTTGTGACCAGTCTTTCTTCGTTAATATTAAGAAAAATATTGCATGCAAAAATATGAAAATCGGTGGTATTATAGAGAAATGTTTGATAAACACACTGATGCAGACAGTTTTCAAATTGAAGAATTATTTTAAGAGATATTTAATGCTAAAGTTTGACAAAATCGTTCCATTAAAAAAGTTTTATAGAAGCAAAAACTATACATCGGAATTTAATAATTTTTAGATCATTTCATGCATTATAATTTCCCAGTGTGCAGACTGAAATTTATTTTTTTTTATTTGACTCCTTTTTTAAGGTTTTATTTCTATTTTAAATTCAAATTTTCAGCATTTTGAGAGATATTTTTTACATATTTTAGAAAATGGTATTAATTTAAACTGTTGCCAACTGTATAAATAGCGCAAACAGTAATGTTTGCTTCAAATAAAAAATTTATTTACATGTGACTATTATAAACAGAAAAAAACTTTGAAATTAGAAATACATAATTACGTATAAAAAGCAGGAACTTATTGCAAATTAAGTCATAAAAACTATATTTACACGTGAATTTTAAAAGAGAAAGGATATCGTAAAATAATAAATTCATTAATATGCGTTAGAACTGTTAAATAGGAGAAATTACGTCACATCACACTTATTATGTAAAATGAACAAAAAATAATATTGCAAAACAGTTTAAATTTTAAAATTACGCGAGACATTTGATATTTTGAGATGATCTTTTCAACTATTTCTGTTAGGACAGCGCAAATAATACCTCATTTCTAACAAAAGTATTTTCACGTGAATATTTAAAATGTCTTATTTAAAAGAACTTTCTTTTCGCTTTGTTAAAAAACACTGGGAGACAAAGACTCTGTTTACTTAATTCATTTTATATTAGATTATTTTGAAATTGTTAACTGATTTATTTAATCAGAGACGAAAACAGCCATTGTATCTTTTAACAGCAGATGATTTGGCCTTAAAATTCCCCAATCAAAGAGAAATGAATAGAAACCAGTTTATAGGGAGATCGCCACGGTTTTCTTTATTATAATTCAATCTTCCAAAATCTTTTTAAAGCCAATCAAATTAGCATGCTTTTAGAGTCTGTGGTATCTGAACGGGGGTTGGCGAACGTAGCTCATAGGGGGCAGAGCCCCCTAGTAGTAAAAAAAAAAAAAAGTCAGTTTTATGTTTTATTTAATATTAATAATTCAATAATTGAAGCAAAGAACTCAAAATTATTAATTTCCTTAAACTAGAAAAGGCACGAAAATGGTACAAGTTTCTAAAAAAATGTTTATTCTGGATACTTCTACCAGGAAAATAATAATAATAGTTGAATACATACAATTATAATAGAAACCATGTAATTCCTCAGAAGAAGGTCACCGATTTCTTTATGGATTAACTTAAATATACATAATGTAGAACAATTCCAACTTCTTATAAAAGTGTGTGACACGATTTTCAACAATTTAATTTGTGTTAAATATTTTTCATTATTTTTTCTTTCAATTCAATTAATTATAACTAGTATTCATTTCACAAAATATAGAAAATATGTACTTTTTTAAAAATATACTAAATTCATCGTACGGATTTAATTAATTGAATCAAGCAGATACTTTTTTTTTTTTTTTACTTCTCCACTTTAACCGGTTTTTCTCTTAAGCGGTTAACCCTCGGTCCCGTTTAGGCCGGTTAAGCAGGAGGCTACTGTAATTTGTTTCTAATAATAAATTCACAATTAAGTTCATATATAAGAAATACAATAAATAACAATAAAACAACTGCACTGTTAAAAATAAAATAAAAGACACAAATAAGAAAATTGTATTTTACTTCTTACACAAAAGTGTAAAATTTTCTTACTGTGTCTTTTCTATAACAATAGTTGAACTAAACAATTTGTAACAATAGTGGGTAGTTTATTTAAATCAAGATAAATATTTATTATTATTTTGTGAAATGCAAAGTTAGTTAATTACACTTTAAGATAACAACAGTGTAAGGTAATTAACTAACTTTGCATTTCACAAAATAATGATAACAAATTTATATATAGGTTCAAATAAATCTGAATTCAAAATAAACAATTTTTTATAAATACAGGTTTATGGAAATGGAATTTTAAATATATATATATATATATATATATATATATATATATATATATATATATATAATTCAAAACAGAGAACTGTTCATAACTGTTGGTCCATGAATAAGAATAAGTGTGTGTAATAAAATTTGCACACAGAAATGTAAACATACCTTCAATAATATTTGAATTCTGAAACATATTTTCCAGAATTTCATGGATGTCCTTGAATGTAGGTCTTTCATTAGGCTCCCACAGCCAGCCTATTAAAAAAAAGTTTTGAAAGGGTTTAAAGATTTTTATAAATTTAATTTAAAAAGTTTATAAAGATATACAGTAGTGATACATGATGGGTATCGAGCGACCGAGAGAAATTTAAATTTTCTGTTTCTCCTTAGTGATTATTAGAGATTTAGTACATTTTTTTTTCCTCCCTAAAAAGATTTGTAAATGGCACAATTGAATCTCTGGACCTCTCCACTCTGCATGCTATAGCAATGATATACAATGAAACCTTAATAACTAGGCCATCAAATAACTCTATAATATAGATAAGGTGGCATTTTTATACAAATGGTTAGACCAATATATTTCTTGTGACAAAACATGAAATTTAATGTCTAAAGGCAGGCACCAGACCAAAAACAATGGTCACCATAATTTTATACCAGTTGAAAATCCTTTACTTATTGTCTAAAGATGTAATCACCCAATTTTATGTAGGTGTCTGACACTTTTACACTTACATTAGCTTTGTACATAAAAGGTTTTATTCCCAAACTTTTAAAATGAATATATTTTAAAGTTTAAATCAATCAATAAAAAAAAAAAAAAAAAAAAAAAAAGCTACTACTAAGTTTTGAAAAAAAGTCTCATAAATCTCATTTTAAAATGTAATATAATAATACACAACAAGCTGCTATTTTTACATAAAGGGAAAAAAGCTTTAGTTGAAAAGCAGATAAAATAAGCTGATTGGTTGGCTCAGCACCATGACAATCATCTTTTGTACATGAGATATGAACAGACTGTTAACAATTTTTTTTTTTTTTTTTTTAATTCCAGTTTAAAATAAGCAATAAAAAAACACATATGCATATTTTCACTAGAAATAAAATATTTTTATGTTCTTGAAAATAAAAACTTTTCTATTTAAACAGCAAAATACACAAATGAATATTAATAGAATCATTTCTTAAAATATATTATATTCACAAATATCCTATATTACATCACACGTACGTCTTTCTAGGCAAAATTTTTTTTATGATAAAATGTCAAAATTGTATACTTAGTAATTACATTCAGGTCATAGCATCTGTTTTTTAAATGTGAGACTTAACAGGAAAGCCCAGTACCAGTTGGCATAGTTTTTGGTTACGAATTCTACTACTTTTTTCACTAATACATTCATAAAAAAAGTCAAATGCTGCTGATAACGGAACTCCTTGTTTACTAAATAAATGAAGAACATATAACTTAAAATTGTCTACTAGCTATATTCATCAAAACCTGTTAAAAAAAGTGTTCCAACTACGCCAACTTATCCTACATCTGGGATAAATTGGCAAACTATAAGAGTATATTAGAATCTGTACAATAAAGTAGAAGTCTCTTCAAAACATATATTTTATTAAAAAATTAAAGAAAGTAAATACAAGTAGCTATAACTTAATATTATTAGCTAGAAAATGATCATAATAGATAGGCATTCCTAACGCTTTAGAAAGAGTACAAAAATAAACCAAGAAGAAGGGAATCACTAATGATTCATGTCCACAAAGAAAATAGTGTGATACACAAGTTAACTGTAACTTACGCAAATTTTGTCACATTTATATCAGACTATGTTTTCTATGTCTGGGGATCTACAAATTCGCACTGTTTCACCATAGTGGATATTGCTGGGCACACACAAAGTCATCTACCTGAGATTGATTGCGATAATTCTCCTGATTTAAAAAACTAAATCTGCAGTGCTACAATTCATTAAAAATCATGCCCAGTCCTGTTTTCTTGACCAAGGGCTATGAAATGATATACATCATATGTCTTGGTCCAGTGGCCCACCTAAAATCAGGACCCTCTGTTTTTAGTTCCTATGCAAGCTTGGTACTCATTTTATGGTTCTCGAAAGGATGAAAGGTTGAATGAAGCTTGTACAGTCTGCACTCGAACTGTGAACCTGTAGCATGATAGTGCGGCACGTTACTGCGCTCCTCTCCTGATTTACTTTCATGTTATTTTTATTTGAAGGTTTTATGTGCTCTGTAAATCCCAAAAACAGGTTCACATTCATTTTCAGTGTCTGTAGGGATGGCTAAGCTATCCTTGATACCTGCAGAGCTAATTACATCTAACATGGCATCTTCAGACATCGTAAATTCAACTGGGACCTGGCTAACCCAACATAGAGCCAAGGGGGAAAAGTTCAAATCAGGGCCCCTGTAACATTTTTATAGCTATAATTCATATTCATTTTATAAAAAATATCTGATTTTTTACTTTGGGGCTCTTTTAGATGATAGAGCCTGAGACTATTGCCCCACTTGCCTTTTATAGTAATGAGGTCCTACTTTCAACATCCTTCTTCATTGAACATTTATTATTCTTATTCTTCCTTGTGAGTTGAAGTGCACTACAAGTCATATTATCTTTGCTAACATGACCCCTAGACTGAATGCCAACTAATCCCACCAGATTTGTTGAGAGAAGATGACTGCCCTTTTCTTTTATACAGGATTTACAGACAATCTCAGTACATGAATACAATCATTATTGATCCTTATATATAACACATCCACTGACAACTTTTCATCATAATTAAGGGCAAGCTTGACCAAAGCAACAAAAACTTTGAGCGAAAAAAATAAAAATACTTTCTCTGCAAAAAAAAAAAAAAAACACAAAATCAACCATCCTCCACTTTCTGGGATATCCAGACTGGAACAATAACAGATGATGAACACACAGTAGTAGGTTGTTGTGTAGCAACAGCAGCACACTGGCATCAGTGTGGTAGAAAATAGAAGCTCTGTGCCAACATATTCCTTATGCCAACTAGCCTTAGTCTTCCTTAATAGGTGGTTCGATAATGCTAATCCGATGGAAGTAATTTATAAAGATATTTCGGTTGCATTTCAATATTTTTAAATGATTTTTTTTTTTTTTTTTTTTTTTTTTTGCATTGGATAGCTAAGATCGATCTGTACAAAGGCCGTTTTTTATTTTTTCGATTTTGTTTACAAATATTTTTAATGAGGACACTTTCATTTTCGGAGCCGGTTTCGAAAGTGAAAGCATCCTCACAAAAAAATCTGCAATCAAAATCGAAAAAGTAAAAATTAGTCACATTATACAGTGTGACATTTTCCGGCATCAAAACCATCTTTTTTTTCTTTTACACTTTTAAGTTATGGTAGAAGAAATTTAGCAGTTGTTTATGAATTAAAACCTTAGAAATCAAAAGTAAAAATGCAAAAAAGAAAAAAAAATATTTCACATTTTTTTTCATTTGTCGGAGGCAATTATTTTCTGAAAAAATTTTCAGGGAGCTGCACCATTGCTCTGGTACACAAGTTCTTTGGAGTCTGTCTTTCTTCTGACACTGCGAAAATAGAACAGTCGATAACGTTAGTAGAAGCTCCGAAGACGAAGAGGAACAATAGGCAAAAGAAAAAGTGTCAGTAGAAAAATGCATAAATTTGACTGGAGAATTAATATCTGCTTTAGAAAACAAGACTGTATTTCCGAAATAGAGATTCTTCATTTTTATAAAATACAGGAAAAACTTGTTAAAGAATGGCCAAAAAAATTGAAGGAAACAAAATTGACATCCATGTTTCCGAAATTACACGAGAAGAAATAATTTCAATCTTTATTAGATTTTTTTTTCTGTAACATTGAAAACCTCAATTAATGTAAGTTTATTTTTACACTTAATTTTCTCTTTTTCTTACATAATTATCATTTAATAATGAATTAAATTATGGCTAAAGGCACCATTAAGAATATAGTACTATTTTTGATACTCCTAGTTACTACTTTTGGCATTCCTTCAAAAATTCAGAATTTTCAAAAATCCGGCATAGTCTTGATCCCGATGATGCTAGATTTTTGAAGTTATACTGTATATATATATAAACTTTTTGTACAATTAAACCATTTAAACACATGAAAATTGACCAAAATTGATGCAATAACTAGTTATAGACAAAAGATACAAAAATCCATCTAAATAATGTTGAACGATTAAAAGATGTATGAAAAAACAAATGAAAGATCAATTGGATGGATGTAGAAGGAAGCTTATAATGTATTTCACTTCTTCAGGGGTACATGTAATACAAATACCGTATATCTCGGCGTATAACATGCACTTTTGTCTCTAAAAATTCACTTCATTTTTCCGTGTGCATGTTATACACCGGATATAAAATGTTTTATGTAAAATCATATGTAATTAATATTTCTGAAAATGAATTAAAAACTCCATTTGGAAAATTACCAATTCTCTTTGTTTTTCATTAGAAAATTACTATTGGTTTTAATTAGGTATCACCAGCAAAGAAAGAATGAGGCGCTGTGAAGTGGGATTTTTCATGTCTAGGAGTTTTAAATGGAACAATTTTTACTCCTTTTGTTTCTCCACTCTTGTTTCCTATTATATCGAACATTACAGGTGTTTCATCCATATTTCCAATTTCAGACAAATCATAGTTTTTCTCCTTTAGTTTATCGATGACAAACTTCTGGAAACTTAACACTTTTTGTTCTAAGTCTTTTTTTAAGCTTTTTGCTTCTTTTTCCAAAAAGACACATTATCTGAAGTAGAGGAAAGCTCCTATTTCTGGTTTGTTTTCGTGGGAAAAACTTAATGCATGTTATACACCAATATATGCTTGAAATAAAAATATATACCCTCAAATCAGTGATGTGTGTTATACGCCAGGGCATGTTATACGGTATAAGCAATACATAGTCGATTTCTGTAAAAGAATCAAGCTATAAGCTGAAAAATTGATTCTTTTATGTACCCAATCGACTGTAAACCTAGAAGTATAAACACAATATAAAATAAGAATCACATAGATTGAAAAAAACTAAGAAAATTATTTGAAAATACTTGTAAAAATAATTAAACTTATCCCCTAGAAAATCATTGAAGGAACCTTAAAAAAAAAATACTTTCACGTGCAGCAAAAATATATATACAGTTTAAGGTGATCAACACCGTTAGAATATTAAAAATGTATAATAGTTAGCGCGTTAACGGTTTATATATATATTTAAAAGAGAGAGAGAGAAAAAAATCGACATTTTTGTTTTTCTGAAACCCATATAAAGTATAATTATAATTTATATATATATATATATATATAGTGTGATTAAAAAAAGAAAGAAAGAAAACAAAGTAAACATACATTCTTTCATCAGATCATAGATGCGAGCAGGGCAACCAGCAGGACATTCCATCCTGTAACCAGATTCCAGCATATGATAGACATCTGTAAGTTCTACCCCCGGGTATGGAGACATTCCATATGTTGCTATTTCCCACAGAAGAATTCCAAATGCTACATCAAATAATTAATAATGATTAAATAATTACCTTATCTAAAATGATTTACAGCTGAAATTTAATATTTAATTTCTGAATAAAAATTGTTTAAGGTAATTGCCTACAATTACAAATGCTAAATTAAAATGATGATTAAACAATTAATTACCTTAATCTAAAATTATTTATATCTGAAATTTAATATCTAATTTCTGCATAAAAATTGTCTAAGGTAACTGAGAAATTTTCTTTTTCAGGGTTTTTGCATAGAGTATTAAACAAAAACATGAAAATTTATGAAAGATAAATCATTAATAACATGCTGACATTTTTTGAAAACTTAGCAATTTCAAGTAAATTTTAGTGGGTTGACTAACATCCTACAACAATTCAAATATGAATATCTCAGTTTACTTTATACATATATATTGCATATTATAATAGTTTTCAAAATGAAATAAAATCTAGGGACAAATTAAAAAAAAAAAATAATAATAATAATAATAACAATACAGGTGATTACATAGCACTAATCAGGATGAAAATAGCAAGCATTCAGAAAAAAAGGGAAAATAAATGAAGAATTTTAAAAAATGCAAACAAAGAGGGAAACAAAAAAAGAAGAAAATGTAGATTTTATTTTTATATAGATATCTACTTTTATTAATTAAATGTTTTATTAAGATAAAATAATATTTTATATATTAAAAAAAAAAAACACCTGGCAATGTATATTTGTTTCGCATGCTTCCAATATTTGACATAATTTGAATGATTAAGAGCAAAGTAACGTGTTTAGTAATGAATTTTACCACCCATTATGCAGTGCAGCAAAAATTAAACATCCCTTTTAAAATTACAAAATAAAACTGATAAATCTGAAATATGTCATTATGTATGCCTGCTCATAAGATTCTAAAGATGTAAATGTAAAATGAATGCAAAGATTCATGTACAGGATGGAAAAGGATTCATCAAACAAGCCATGATATGGCTTTTGACAACAAATTGTAGACAAAAATTAATTTCTATAGCTCTTTTGGAGTCCAATTAATTATTTTTATTTGGGGGATAAATTGCTTTTTAGTTTAAAAAATGAAATGTAGCTATCTAAGCTTTATTGAAATCTAATGTATATGTCAGTAATTATTTTGTATACATTAATATGGCAATGTAGGTTTTGGATTTTTTTTTTAAGATGTTTGAAAAATGTTGTATTATTATTACAACAGAATGGTATGGACATCACAATTTTACAGTAATTTTTAATTATTTTAACATAAATCATTGTTTTGGACAAGTAGCCCTATTTTAATTTTAAAAGAATGAAATACATATCTGAAACAAAAGTCTCAGAAGCAGTGTATAAGAATATTTTTAACCGATTTACTCAATGCTGAAACAAAAATCAAATGATAATAGTGCATGCATATATATTATCATTACTGCATGCGAATAACAATAGTAATTGTAAAGACAGAATAATAGTAAATGTAAAAATACATACTTAAATTTATGTGAAGTGTTAAAATCATACTTTGTTTATGCTAAGATTTTAACACATGAAATTATAAATTAAGTATACATTTTAGAAATATTTTGACAACTTAAAAAAAAAAAAAAAAAAAAAAAAAGAGAGAGAGAGAGAGAGAGACAGACATTCTGCAAGAAGAGTACACAGAAAAAGAAGTTAAAAATATTAATTTCCTGAGGAGATATTTTCAAAATATGAATACTTCACACGTCCACAGGTTTAACATTAGCAAATAGAATTTAACATTTCACTGACAAAGAGCCTTAAAACGATATTGCGGTAAACATAGTGTTGCTAGCATCTTTAGCTCTCTTAAGAGGCAGAGTCAGATAATATAGACGAACACGCGAACGCCGTTCGCAGAAAATTTTCAAAGTTTGCAGACAGTTCTGATGGTTTTTTTTTTTTTTTTAATAAATTTTTCATTAAAAAAAAAAAAAAAAAAAAAAAAAATTAAGACCCCAGGCAGAGAATTTGTGCGAGACCCGTCGCAGACTTGTGAGAAGGTCTGCAGATAAAAAAAGCTATCTAGAAATTATTTACCATGTACCATGGAAGAAGCGCCGTGCATATATATTTTTAAAACTTAAAAATATTGGAAGTGCGGGGCTTATGCTGGAACGGCAAGTACAATGCTTTTTTTTTTTTTTTGCCAGGGCCGGTAGCAGAAACAGTGCACCACCGAAGTAGGTGCTGCAGATTATTTTAGGCTTTGCAGATTATTTTAGGCTTTGCAGATTAATTTAACAGATTAAAAATAAATTTTGTGTTGAAAAGTAAATGTTAAATGTTGATCTCTTTTAAATAAAGTTTATTTGGTTGGAAATTTTAGCGAATGTTTATGTGCTTGTTTAGCATTTCTCTGCGATTTGCAGTGGCTTTTTTACATTCGAAAGGGGAATTCAGTTTTAATATCTTAGTAAACACTATCCTCTTTTCAATAAAGTCTAATTCAGAAAACTGGAAGGGGGGGGGGGGGGGGGGTGAGAGCATGTAACGTAATGTGAGGGATTGGAAAGAGGACTTTTTCACTTTTGCTGTTAGCGGCGATATAGGACTTAGGAGGGGCGTGGCGTTTTTCTGCAGAAAATGTTTAAGAAATTATTTGAATTTGCAGACAGTTTTACATTTTATCTAAGTCTGTTAAGAGGCTGCTATCTAACAGATTGTTACTAAAATTATTATTAGTAGTAATTATTATTAATACTAATTCTACTAAATGAAATAATTGTATAAAATTGCTGATGACAAAATGTAATATCACTAGCAAATATAAATAAATGAAATGGTTTTTTTATGAATAAAGAAGAGAATGGGAATTTTTTAAATTTCGCAGCCTCTATATACAACCCTCCCCTGATCTTGGTGCAAACACATTTCTTGACCATGGGTGGCCCATGGAACTAACTAAAAGCAGTTGCTGATGTGATCCACAAGCATGAAAGGTTGAAGGTCACTACATTAAAGGATTCAAAATTAATGGGCTGTTACTGTGAAATTTTAATTTGTGCTCACTTCTTTTTAAGATATTAGAACAGAAAAAAATGCATTTTTATATTACTGAAAATGTTATTTTACATTATTGTAACAAAGAAATAGTTACTGTTGAATCACATGGTAACAGATTAAAAAAATTCATTTCTGATTTATTTGTTTATTTATTTTTTTTTAACTATCTAAGACTTCTAAATTATTCTCTAAATGTATAATCAAAATTTAGTAGTGTTGACTCTAAGCTGCTTTAGCAGGGCGCAGCGCCCGGCGGCCCTTTTTATTTCTTTTTTGTGCCCGGCGGTTCTTTTAAACCCTTCCGATGCGCCCGGCTACCCTTTTTAAAATTTCCTATGCACCCCTTGGCAATTCAATTGATCCCGAGAAAATATCACAAATTTTAGAGACTCTAAACGAACCAGTTCAAAATATTTTTTGTGAACAAGGTACAGGTGTGTCCTTTTTGTATAAAATGTGCCCTTTTTTTGAATAGTTTTCTCTTTTTGAAAAAAAAGGTACCCTTTTTTAGACTAGTGTTCCCTTTTTGAAAAATACCCTTTTTTTAGACTAGTGTTCCCTTTTTGAAAAATTCCCGCCCGGTGGCCCCTTTTTTCTAGAGTCAACACTATTTAGTTAAAATTAATCTACTAACTGATAATTAAATTCTGAAAATGTTGTATCATTATAAGGAATATACAACAATACATAAATTCTAAAACTTTTTTTTTTTTTTTTTTTTTTTAAGAAGATGTTGAGAAAAATTCATTTAAAGTGTAAAGTTATTGTAAAAACATTGTATTATTTAATTGATATAAAAACAAAAAGAAAACAGCTATGGAAATAGAACAATTGCACAAAGAGATTCTTTCACATTAAAAAAATAAACCAAATAGTTGAAAATCGACTTTTTGAATACAGGCAGCCCCTTATTTTCTGGATGAGGAAAAAAAATCCTTTTTCATTATTCGTTTCTTATTTTGCTTTTTTTCTACAAATGGAATTTTGGAAATATGTATAAAGAAATTTTGAACAAATTTTATGATATCTGTAATATAATAATTTGAAAACATGATGAAATTGCAACTAATCACTAACTAAATTTATGCTAATAAATATTTCAGTTTCGTTGAAAATTAGGAAATATTCAATAGCTTTAGATGCTTATGCTTTTATTGATATAACAACAACGGCAGCCATAAAAAGAAGCATTTGAAAAGTTTAAAACAGCATACTAAACATAATGGAATGCATTATAGTTGTAAGAGCCATAGTCGTTCACAGAACATTATAGTCAGCAAAAGTTGCTTGACCTTGATGAAGAAGAGAATTTTGCTGGCTATTCTTGCTCGCCGAACTTTTCTGGCATCGCACGAGAAAAGTTGGATATTCATTCAGTGCTGCATCGACTGAGGCAATAGGAACAAAGCTAGGAAGACAGGAGTTATGCAAAAGGACAGCAGGCAGATATGCAAACGTATCAGATAACCTTTCCAGATCAACACATAATAGATAACCCCTACAAAACGTTTGAAGAACCTGTTTATCGAACATGCAACAAGCTGGGCGAACATGTTTCATAAAATGTTTGTTGTTTATCATTGGCTGTCTGATACAGCCATAAAAATTTAACTCTTTTAATGTGAACATAGAAGAGATAAATCAGTAAAGTAATAAAATCAAAATCTTAAACTCTCATGTAAAATGTAAATACAGTGTGCCAATGTTTTTTGTCATAATTAAGAGAAATCATGGCTTAGAAACTATGCTTATAGTAAACACAATTAATTTTTCAAGTTTCTTACCACTGGGTCCAACACAGTTTTCATAAGTAGAGATATTATTGACTAACCCTTAATCAGGGTGCCTAGCCAAGCTCAGCAACAAATTTCCCTGACATTTTTAGATTTTCCATACGAATAAAATCAATTTTCCCGATATTGAAATTTACTAATGTTATACATGCAAAAAACCTTAAAAGTTGCCAAAGAAGGAGTGAAAGGGGATAAGCAAAAGAAATTGCATAAGAGGTTGAAACAGTACTTATGAAAAGCAAAATTGGATCTTTTTGGCACTGCAATTTGAAATCCTCAGCTTCACGATAAAAAACAAAATTCTGAAATTTTCTCAGAAATTTCAAATTTCTCTGTCTTTATCTAGGAAATTTTAAATTTCCCTGACTTTTCCCCAGTAATGGTAAATTTCCCTGATTTTCACAGATCATATATATTTCCCTGACTTTTCCAGGTTTTCTAGGTGACTAGACACCATGTTTAATGGTCTAATGCTGCAATATGCATGACATTTAGCCAAATAATTAAAAGCACTATGCCACATATATTGTCACAATGGACAATTAAAGGTTAAATTATTTGTTATTATACTAATTAATAACAGTTCCTTTTAATTTTAAACTGTGATTTCATAAAAGTAAAAATAGGGTAAACTCTCTTTTAGAGGCATTTGGTGTTATCTTAAAATCATGCCTAATTTTATGTTTCTAATTCATATTTTCTAAAACTTTTGGTTACAATACATTAATTTCGCATGGGTCCCAATTACGGAAATGTCACTGCTTTGATTTATGCTTGGTAGAAAGAGCAAACAAGTGAATTTATTAACGAAAATCATAACTTTTATTCTGTTTCCTTTTTTAGGATATAGCAACAGCAAAGGAAAAAGAAAAGCATTATTTAAACTATCTACTCAGGTTTTTATATTGTTTTCTGAAGATATAATCATAATTTATGTAATATTAAACTATTAATTAATAAAAGCACATTTTTAGAAATATACATTACACTTTTTTTTTTTTTTTTTTTTTTTACAATTTTTAGTTTAAATTATTTTGTTGGTGTTTCACAGCCAGCTAGCCCATTTTGGTGAGCATGATTTGGCACATCATTAACATCAAAACATCATTTTTGTAACTTGTATACAGTTTTAACCACAAAGAATATTTGGCGATTTATCACCAATAGCTGGCTAATGAAAAAATGCCTTAAGGTAGGATTTAATTTGTTAATTTATATTCAAATTCTAAAAATATTAAATTGTTATATTGTCATCAGAAACACACATGTGCACATAATTTTTATAACTCTAGCATATCAAGAAGTAGGTGAAAAATCGATTACAAAATTCTATCTTTACAAACAAAAAACAAATTAAGTTAAATAACAGAGAGTAAAACAGTATCTTTAAAACACTAATTTAAGCATATAGATTAAAATTTCACAAAACAAAAAGAGAAATTAACCAAATAAAAATATAGAACTTACTCTGTTATTTCAACACGTGTACCTTCATTAAGAAAAAAGCTTTAATTATGTGCATTTTTTATTCAATATAGACCTCATATACAATATAAGTACAAGACAAGAGCACATCTTATTTAAAATAAAATAAATAAATGAAATACTGGCAACAAAAGTACAGATTCAAGTAAGTGATGTGCAGTGTATTGTAGAAACTACCATAGTGGAATTACTACACTTAACCCTTAACCGGAAACGTACCGTCTGTGAGACGGTTGCGTCTACATATCTGGCCTTAATATTTTCTCTCTCCGACATTCAAAACTTATTTTTATGATGTTATATTAAAGAATTGGTCCTGTTAATGCATTACTATTAAAGATTAAATGTTTAAGTTCATTATTTGGTAAATTATTAAGTGTTCTATTTGTGCAAGGGATTTTCATGTTTCATGTTTCCGGTTAAGGGTTAATGTGTAATTGTTTGCAGCCCTGTAATTCTAGTATAGATAATACATGATAAGTATTCTAGTTTACTGTTTCAGCATATCTTGATTAACAGGTGCTGCAACTTAGTTATACTTTCTTCTAATTCTAATGTCCAAGTTGTAACATTTTAGGAACTATATTCCATGTTATCAGAGTCTGTGTAGGAAGAATATGGAGATAATACTGGTCACTTCACTAAATTTTAATTTTAAAAGAAGACTCTTCTTCTGAAAAACAGACCGTTCATAAAATTCTTCCACATCCAAAATGGATCCTTTCAAAATTCAATTAGCTTAATATAAAACAGGGCTTGTCCCAAAACAGCTGAAATCAACAAAAAACCTACTATCTAGCTATATATTGTATAAAGTATATATGTAAATTTATGTACACGAATAAATTGGATAATTTTATAAATTCATACATTAAACAATATATAAATATATATTGTATAAATGCAGTGGATTCTGGTTAAGTGAGACCGATCGGCTCAACACAACTTAACAACACTCATAAAGTGCTCCCAATTATCTAAAGCAAGATTGTATTTTTCAATTTGTTTTTCACATTTTGTCCCAACTAAATGGCTGATTCAATTAAACAACATCACAAACAACTAGAATCTACAGTTATAGACATCATATATATTTTATCTATAACAGTGTTTCTCAACATGGGATGAACACCCCACAGGGAGGGCAATTTGACTTTTTAGGGGGGGGGGGGGGATTCTAAATTTCTTACTTACTCATTTGCTGCCTTTTTTTTTAAAGTAATGTTGTGGACTAAAAGTACTTACATGCAAAATTAAAAAGTATTTTGTTGAATTTAAAAACTTCCCAATCAAAAGTTTAAAATAAAATCAAAACCAGAATAATTATAAGAATAATCTTTAAATATATTTTGATCCCCCCCCCCCCCTGTCCAGCCTTTTTTAATGTATATAATTTTTTTTTCTGGTTTTATGTATTTTACAATTTTTTGCATCTTTTTAAATTGTTTTTTGGATGAGCTTTGTATTTTTATTTGATTTATTATGTGTCACACATAAAGAAATTTTTACACGCAAAACTTCATAAAGTTATATCTAAACCTGACTGTTTTGAACATATTTAACCTAATAATATTTGAAATATATAAATGAGATACTATCACCTTTAGTTTATAAATCTTAAATAACATTAAAAAAGGAAATGGATAAATAGTAAATATCTATTGTTCTATTGCAGGCCTCCTACACAGTAATTAAATGTATTACATATACATTTTATATTTTAAAATCATAATACATACAGGAGTCAATTAATGATAATGGGAAAAGGAAACAATGAAATGTGTTTTGATGGGGAATAATGACGATTAAAATTGATGAAAAGGGAAAAAGGATAATCTTTTCTTGAAATGCTCCTTGTGTATTGTGTTATTCATTAAAAGAAAATTTAGCGTCAAAAGCTTTTTTATCAACTCTTAATAAGTTTCTAAAATTTATTGTAAAATATGTCAATGTTATCAATTTTAATGCTATATGCAAGTCTCTCCAAGCATTTTGTGAATATAAAAGTGCATACCATATAACATTTCTGTTTAACACTGAGTTATGTTGAAAAGGAACAATAAAACTCTTTCTGGCATAAAGGCGAAGATGTACAGCCTCACTGTATTTATAGAATTATGTTACAAACACATTTTTCTTCTTCATTAAGATAAAAAATGTGAAATGAATAGTTATTCTTAAGAGTTTGTGAGGCTTCCTTCATGTGAATAGAATTCTCTTTTAAAATAAGAGACATTTCCTATAGAATGTATGTGTGTGTGTGTGGATAGGAACATTGTGACTTTACAAATGCTTCAGTGGGGCGTGGCCAATAAAAGTTTGAGAACCACTGAATGTCAACATTCTTCTTTCTATGCACATAGAACATGCACAATGATGAATAAGATATCATTCGAAATATTTTTAAACAATATTTGCCATAGTATACTCATATTTTGTTAAAATACAAAATTTTATTGTTTGATTAAAAATAAAAATTAATGAAAAAATGTATCAACAAATAATCCCACAGACTGGAAATGTTGACCTTGATAAAAATGACTAAACAAAAACTTGCATATCACATTAATTTCAGATTTCAAAGTTATGACTATCATTTTCACAACTATATAACATTCACAATTACACAGAAACTTCTATATCATGTCAGACAAACTAGTCAGTCATCCAAAAACAAACTGAATATGTTTAAAAATGCTGATAAACATGAATTTGTCTTTTCAATAGCTATAGTAACATTAAATAATATTTGTATTTTTATTTTCTAATATATTTGACAAATTTTTATGTGTGTGTGGATAGGCACATTGTGACTTTACAAATGCTTCAGTAGGGCGTGGCCAATAAAAGTTTGGGAACCACTGAATGTCAACATTCTTCTTTCTATGCACATAGAACATGCACAATGATGAATAAGATATCATTCGAAATATTTTTAAACAATATTTGCCATAGTATACTCATATTTTGTTAAAATACAAAATTTTATTAAAAAGCATTGCTATTTTTACAAAATTTTATTGTTTGATTAAAAATAAAAATTAATGAAAAAATGTATCAACAAATAATCCCACAGACTGGAAATGTTGACCTTGATAAAAATGATTAAACAAAAACTTGCATATCACATTAATTTCAGATTTCAAAGTTATGACTATCATTTTCACAACTATATAACATTCACAATTACACAGAAACTCCTATATCATGTCAGACAAACTAGTCAATCATCCAAAAACAAACTGAATATGTTTAAAAATGCTGATAAACATGAATTTGTCTTTTCAATAGCTATAGTAACATTAAATAATATTTGTATTTTTATTTTCTAATATATTTGACAAATTTTTAGAGTTTATTTAAAAACTCATTTCTATTCACATATATAATATATATCACTAGTGCAGATAAATATTTCACAAAAGTAAATGCTTTACAAGGCTATAAATTTGATAAAATTAATGCATAAACATAAGTAACCTTCAAAGGAGCAATTATGCAACAGTTGCAACACATTTAATACTTTAAATATGTATTCCTAAATTTCTTTAAAAGAAAAATACAATAATTATTTTTTACATCATTTTCTATTATAATAAGTAGGTGCATCAGTAATTTATGTTTATAACATTTGACAGATACAAGTCTCAGATCCAAAGAGTTGGAACTACGAAAAATAAATCAAAGTCACAGGAAAATTAACAGACAACAAGCATTATTAATTAAAAAAAAGAGTAAAGCACATTTTGAAATTATAACAAATTAGAAATTCCCACTGTAGTCTTAGCAGAATAGATGGATAATACATATATACATGCATAGTCATATGAACAGACAAATTTTAATTTGTAAGATAATACAAAAAATTCATTACCCCAAACATCAGATTTAGTAGAAAATTTATTATAAGCCAAGCCTTCAGGTGCAGTCCATTTTATGGGAAATTTAGCACCAGCATGAGCAGTATAAGTGTCATCTCGCATTAATCGGGCAAGTCCAAAATCAGCTACTTTGACTAAATGACCATCTCCAACAAGACAGTTTCTTGCAGCTAGATCCCTAAAGGTGGAATAATAGCCCATGACAAAGTAATAATAATAACTTGATAATACCTGCAAAACCCATCAATAAACAACTTAAAGGTCCCCACAAAGTATTCATAACACCATGTAATTAAAATGTCAGAAAATTTTACAGAATATTTATTAGAAATACTTACAAGAAACCAAAAAATAGCAACTTCAAGACTTTTTTTCTAAATTATTTTACCATTAAAGAAACTTTTGAAGTTAAAATTTTATTAGCTTTCTCTTATACAAACAACGAACTGCATTACAATAACCATAGATGATATCACAGTTTTTACATAAATATTTTTCCTTCTTTGTGAGTCAACCCTGTAAAATCCGCTGATGCATAATCTGCAAATGTATATTATCCGCATTACACGTTAGAATGTAAACAATGAAAATTGTCATTAACAATTAAACTCATAAAGTTAAATTTGGGTTTTTTTTTTTTTTTTTTTTTTTTTTTTTTATCAATTTTCTAATGAATAAATATTTAAATATAAATTGGATATAAATATTTAAATACCCTTAAGTAACAAAATTTTATCTCAGAGCAAGAAGTAATGAGTGTTCCATAGACTACAGAAAATAATTGACAACAAACCAAAACTGAAACTACCATTGTGTTGTGTCAGTGTTTAAAATAATGCATAATCAGCAACATTTGTATTGTATATAATTTAATTTTTTTCAATAAACTTACTTATTATTATATATATATATATATTAAACCAATGTTATATTACGTTCTGCTCCATTGTAATTTTTATGCAGTTGTTCCTAATTTATAGTCAGACTTAATAAAATGTAAACAAAGGGATGATCTATAATCCACAAAATCTTTGGTCCCTAAGTGTGCGGATTTCACAGAGTTGACTGTATATAATTACTTGCCAAATTTTAAAATTTTAAATACAAAACCATTATTTTATAAATCAGAATTACTCTTTCTGGTGCACTAGACTACACAGCCATCTCAACTCTGGTCATTGCTTCTCTGAAAGGAAATCAGTTCGAAATTGTTTTCCTACTCCATTTAGCAACAGAAAAGCACACTAAAATGCTTATTGTGCATGCTCAGATTAGAAATTGATTTTAAGAATATGGCTTTGCATTTTAAATATATAGATAATGAAGGAATGGAAACTGAATTAATAACGAAATATATAATGTAAATTAATAATAAAAAGCTATATATGAGGGAAAAAATAATTTCAATAAACTTTATTTTTTATTTTCAAAGTTGCCATGTTCAAAAGGCTAAAAATTAGAAGACTTTTCTTTAATGAAAATATTTCTACTTTTGAAAATGTAAATATATAGGGTGTCATTAAAAGACTGAAATAGGCATGGATTTTTATCTATTGGAGATACATAAGCACTGTAAATTACAAAAGGGTTCAAAATAAGATGGAAATTAAGATTATGTTGATGAAATAGTCTGGCATTATTTTTTCAAAAATTACACTATTTAATTTTAATGCGGTGCCTGGTTCCTGTGAGTTACATTTAGAAAAATTAAAACTGCCTCAACAACGCGCATTGTTGCAGCTAGATCACTAAAGGTTGGATAGCTCATGATACAGTAATAATAATGAATGAATGGAAATTGGATTAATAAGGAAATAAATAATGTGAATTGCAACCTATAAGTTATATTTAGAAAAAAGTTCTACATGCTCTTACAAGTAAAACAATAAAAATTCCATTCTTCTGTGAGCAAAATTCACCAAGTTATAATAGTTTGAATTTTATGAAATTTCAGAGCTTTTCAGCACTGTCTGGTTTTTGTGCCAGAAAGGTCCAAAATTTCATCTAAAAAAAAAACTATAAGTATATTAACACTTTGAACTTTGGTAGTAGAAAAATGTTGTACTTTCCAAAGCATAGATAAATTTTTTTCAAAACTTATAGGAGCGCGGAAACATACAGAAATTTTAAAAGTATAGAGCTGTGCAAGGTGACATCACAAACAGGTTTTTGCTGCTACTGTAGGACAGCACTTGCTACCTTTACCAATGCTTTTTCTATTTGTGTGTCCTACAACTTTTTTCATTGTTCTCTGGTAAAAGTCATGTGATGTGAACTGCTCTATAACATTTTGAAAAATAATATGAGGACTACTTCCTGAACATCATCTTAATACAGTTTTGCAAGTTACATTACCAATGTAACTCCAGCAAGCAAAAAATTTCTTTTGGGTGCAGAATTATTATTTGAATTCTTAAAGAGAGCTAAAATAAATTTACGTGAAAACTTGCTCTTATAGTTAAGCTATTTTGGATATCTTGTCTCGCGTAGTTTTTCAGACAACACTATAAATAATACAGCAAAGTACTGTTTCTTATCTAAGAATTTAGAAACTCTAAATAAAACCCTGACATCTTTTTGGAAAATCGAGAGTGTTGAAAATTTAAAAATCTGCAATAGTGAAGAACCAAATTACTGTGATGAGAACTTCAAGAAAAGATATTTTAGAAAAATGGATGGTAAATATGTAGTTGAAATGCCATTCAAGCCAGAATTCTCTGAAATTATATGTTTGGAAATTAAAAAGAACTTGCTTCTAGAAAACTAGAGTATTTATGGCAGCATTTAGAATGTGATCCTACTATGAAAAATCTCTACACTGAATTTCTGAGTGAATATGAACTTTTGAACCACATGGAAAAAAATAAAGGAAACTAATGATTTTGATGAAGGGTATAATCTCCCACATGAATGAATTCTGCGACCATCGAGTAAAATGACTAAGTTAGGTATCATATTAGACAATAGTGTGAAAACAACTAGCCGAAACTCTTTAAACAATTTATTATGTACGGGAGCGGTACTTCAAGACCTTTTCTCTATATTGGTTAGATTCAGAAAGCACATTTATGCATTCACTGCAGATATAAAACAGACGTTTAGAATGAATGGAAATAAATCTATCACAATGTAAGTTTTAAAAATCCTGTAGAAGGGCAGTTAATTATTACCTATTATGATCTTTCATTTGCTAAGGGCTATGTATGGTACCACTTGCACCCCATACTTAGCAAGTAAAACTTTGCAACTCACTTTAAATGTAAAAAAGAGGACTTTCTATTGGTTTCAAAAATTGTGCTATAAGATTTCTACATGGATGACTGTCTCTCTGGTTCATCAAACTTAGAAATGGCAATGCTCAGGAAAAAAAAAAATGGAAATTTTGGGGGAAAAAAACGTTTTTTTTTTTTTTTTTTTTTTTTTTTTTTTTTTTTTTTTTTTTCCGAAAGGCTATTTTTTAAGTTTTCCAAATTGGAAAAATGGAAATTTCAGTTATAAAATAATGTAGTCAAAATTTTTATAATTGCTACATTTTGATACTTTTATTTATATTTTTTTCATGTTTAGTGTCAAAAATGAAAACATTAACATGGAAAACCTTATCTGTAAGCAGGGATCTGCTTAGAAAGAACTTGAGTACCTTAAAGGATCCTTCACAATTTTTTCACATTAAAACATATGACCCTTAACAAAATCTCTTAAAAAGACATTTCAGAAAATTTTTCAATCTCCAAATTGAATCCTTCACAAATGTAATGATTGTAGAATTGAAAACAAAACCTGTTGCATAATAGCTGGAATCACCAATGAATCTATTATCTGGCTGTATATATGTACAAAGGACCATCTCAATAATATCTGAATAAGAACGTAAATGTAATAATTTCTAATTCACAAAATTCCGATTACATTTTAAAAAAATATACACGAAAGTTCACAATTTCGCAAAAATATGATTGTGTGAAAAAAAATCCAAGCAAATTGCTGGTAAGATAATTAAATGCAACTTCTCTTGTTAAAAATAAAAATTCATGTGCAAAATTATTTCAATAATATACCAATTAATGAAAATGGTAAGATGGAAAATTTAATGTAAAATTTGAAACATACATTTAGTTTTATTCGCATAGTTGTAATTTTTCACTATTAATAGAAAAAATTCTTTGTATAATAACATGCAGTTAAAATTATTATTTTCTTTCTTTTCTTGAAATATAGATTTTTAGATTTATCTAACTGTATTTTTTTAAATATAAATTTATACAAACAAACTTTGCAAAGAAAACGTAAGCAAATTTCTGCAAAAAATTTAGTTGAAAATAACTTTTAAACATATGGAAAAATCCACCTGTTTTAAATAAAATCTTACATTTAAAAAAATATATCACTTTCAATATTAAGAATCTAAAACTTAAACCAAAACATAGTTTTGGTTTAGACTAGAAAGTCATGAGATAAATGTGTACAATACTTCAAAAGCAAGCCTATTATTGCCAATCAGTTAATGGAGGATCTTCCTCCCGAAAGAATAATACCTAGCTCTCAATTTTAAAATATCAAATTAGACCTATGCAGGCCCCATTGAAATAAAATATAAGAGTCAGAGAAAAAGAACTTCCCAGAAAATCTATATAACTACATTTGTACTAGAAGACAGCCCGTCAGAATGACATGTTTGCATTTTCAAAAGAATGATATAGCATTACATTCTAAAAAGAATTATGACAGAATAAATTTTATCTTATCTGACTAATAGGGTCAGGTGCGATAAAATAATTATAAAAACAGCCCAGTTTTCATTGAAACTTAATTTGCAAGAAAATCATTAACTGAATTGGTAAAATAATGATATACAATATGCAAATGAACTTCACTCACAAAATTGGAAGAACTATTTCACAAAAACATGCAAATTAGTACTAATAATGCTATTTTAAAAGATAGTGTCAATTAACTTTCGTCTTCGTTCATTGCATTAAAAAAAATCAATAAGCTTCAATTTCTTTATAAAAAAAAAAGTAAGAATGCAATTCCAAATAAATTTGTTAGCTAACAGTAAAAAAGAGCACACGCTATAAGATTGAAAAATCAAATCTAAACAGTAAACATTCACTCGTGATACCACTCCAAAGAATAACATGCAGAATAATGCACAATTTCAACAGAAAGTTTATTTATTTTTATTAATTGTTGATAGGTGGTGCCAAAAATTATAGAAAATCTAAGACTTTAAAATTTTTATATTAAAAAATAAATTCTACAATCATTTATAAAAACAAATGATACTACAATCCAGATTTTTCCAAAATCTATTTTAGAAGCTCATTCTGATTCAGACGACAAGCTTCCCCCAATTAAAGCTTCTATTTCATGTCAAATACTTGTTGAAATCAATAGATTGATAGAAAGTTCAATACCTGTTACAGATGATACTTATATAAATAATTTGTTTAAACAGATCAAAGAATGTTTAGAAACAAAAATTGTTAATGAGAAATTGTTAAAATCAAAGCAAACTATAATTAATTCCTTCTTTAAAGCTGTATAATCATGAAATATAATAAACTAATTGAATAACAATTGTTTTTGTAGTATGTATTTCCGAAACTACGCTTTATCCATCACTTCTATTCAGAGACCACCTCTCTGAAAGACCAATTTTTTATGGTCTAATGGGTGGTCTCCTTAGAGAGGTTTCACTGTATGTGTAGTACACGACATTATATATTCCTATACAGTATGGAACTATTTATCCGGAAACCAGTTAACCAGAAAACCAGTTACCCGGAATGATATTTCTGATAGACTGATTTTAGAATCTTTGCAGAAAAATGTGTCATACACTGCCAGTTTGACATAGGTTTTGCTTGAAACAATTGTATAATTTGATGACAACATCTAGTATTTGAAATGAAAACATATTTAGTTGTATTTTAGATGTTTTAATTTTTATGCAGAGGAAACAGGAGAATTTTTGTTCCTAAGGGATTTCCATAAATTGCCTTCTTTTAAACTCTGGTTAACTTTTGATCTTTCTTGCAGTCATTTTTAATCCAAGTAATCTAATAATTTAAAATCAGAAATAATGTCACAACCACACATATTCCACAAAACTTATCAAATGGATGCTGCTTTAATGCACAACCAGTTAACCGGAAAAACCAGTTATCCGGAATACATCTGACTCCAAGCATTCTGGACTCCAAGCATTCTGGTTTTGTATAATTCATTTTTTCCCAATGACTTCAGAATTCAAAGAACTTGTTCAAAAGAAATGTTCTTTTTTTATTTTAACTACCGATAGATGGTACTAACAAACACAGAATATTCACTGAGCACTTTGAAGCATTCTCATTGGTCAGAAAACAGATAGCCTTGAAAAACAGAGGTAATTTTTCATGATATTTTTAACAGTGTATACTGAATTCAAATTGTAATGTACTGAATAAATGTAAACAAAAGTGAAAAACGTATTTCAAAATATTAATATGCTTTTGCAAAATATTTTAAGAGCATTTAATGAATAGCTGAAAGAGTCATTTATTTGTTTTTGGATTTGTAATTTGTGCTTATGAATGGCAATGGTAATCGCATGTATACATCGGAAGCCTGTTGTTGGTAGCTGGTTATTTTTAAATTAGATCTTAAAGTGTTATAATTGTATACTTTTTGAAGCTTCAATTTCTTTATAAAAAAAAAAAAGTAAGAATGCAATTCCAAATAAATTTGTTAGCTAACAGTAAAAAAGAGCACACGCTATAAGATTGAAAAATCAAATCTAAACAGTAAACATTCACTCGTTATACCACTCCAAAGAATAACATGCAGAATAATGCACAATTTCAACAGAAAGTTTATTTATTTTTATTAATTGTTGATAGGTGGTGCCAAAAATTATAGAAAATCTAAGACTTTAAAATTTTTATATTAAAAAATAAATTCTACAATCATTTATAAAAACAAATGATACTACAATCCAGATTTTTCCAAAATCTATTTTAGAAGCTCATTCTGATTCAGACGACAAGCTTCCACCAATTAAAGCTTCTATTTCATGTCAAATACTTGTTGAAATCAATAGATTGATAGAAAGTTCAATACCTGTTACAGATGATACTTATATAAATAATTTGTTTAAACAGATCAAAGAATGTTTAGAAACAAAAATTGTTAATGAGAAATTGTTAAAATCAAAGCAAACTATAATTAATTCCTTCTTTAAAGCTGTATAATCATGAAATATAATAAACTAATTGAATAACAATTGTTTTTGTAGTATGTATTTCCGAAACTTCGCTTTATCCATCACTTCTATTCAGAGACCACCTCTCTGAAAGACCAATTTTTTATGGTCTAATGGGTGGTCTCCTTAGAGAGGTTTCACTGTATGTGTAGTACACGACATTATATATTCCTATACAGTATGGATCTATTTATCCGGAAACCAGTTAACCAGAAAACCAGTTACCCGGAATGATATTTCTGATAGACTGATTTTAGAATCTTTGCAGAAAAATGTGTCATACACTGCCAGTTTGACATAGGTTTTGCTTGAAACAATTGTATAATTTGATGACAACATCTAGTATTTGAAATGAAAACATATTTAGTTGTATTTTAGATGTTTTAATTTTTATGCAGAGGAAACAGGAGAATTTTTGTTCCTAAGGGATTTCCATAAATTGCCTTCTTTTAAACTCTGGTTAACTTTTGATCTTTCTTGCAGTCATTTTTAATCCAAGTAATCTAATAATTTAAAATCAGAAATAATGTCACAACCACACATATTCCACAAAACTTATCAAATGGATGCTGCTTTAATGCACAACCAGTTAACCGGAAAAACCAGTTATCCGGAATACATCTGACTCCAAGCATTCTGGACTCCAAGCATTCTGGTTCTGTATAATTCATTTTTTCCCAATGACTTCAGAATTCAAAGAACTTGTTCAAAAGAAATGTTCTTTTTTTATTTTAACTACCGATAGATGGTACTAACAAACACAGAATATTCACTGAGCACTTTGAAGCATTCTCATTGGTCAGAAAACAGATAGCCTTGAAAAACAGAGGTAATTTTTCATGATATTTTTAACAGTGTATACTGAATTCAAATTGTAATGTACTGAATAAATGTAAACAAAAGTGAAAAACGTATTTCAAAATATTAATATGCTTTTGCAAAATATTTTAAGAGCATTTAATGAATAGCTGAAAGAGTCATTTATTTGTTTTTGGATTTGTAATTTGTGCTTATGAATGGCAATGGTAATCGCATGTATACATCGGAAGCCTGTTGTTGGTAGCTGGTTATTTTTAAATTAGATCTTAAAGTGTTATAATTGTATACTTTTTGAAGCTTTTAGAAAAATTGAAGAAGGATATATGTTACACAACGAATAGATTGACAGATTAAATAAGGCAGTTGGCAAATATGGCCATCGGAATGCTTAAGCCTAACATGGCCGTATTTGGCTGATTTTACGAAAGATT
Organism: Maratus speciosus; assembly: GCA_963932465.1. Classification (NCBI taxonomy): domain Eukaryota; kingdom Metazoa; phylum Arthropoda; class Arachnida; order Araneae; family Salticidae; genus Maratus; species Maratus speciosus. The sequence goes on along the minus strand of OZ010795.1, from coordinate 338,659,394 downwards.
ATCAGGAAACGGATGAGTTTACTCCCAGAAGCGTTATACACTTAGTGCTATTCTATATATAATGTGGCCACAAAGGAATTCGTCTGACTTAACGTAACCTTATAAAGGTTATTTGCTCATTATGGTAAAAGTTTGGTAATTTTTAGCGGCACCGCTACAAATTTTGTTGGGACTTCAGCAGAATTGAAGCATTTATACTAACTAGTAAATATTGAAGAAATTTTGACCCTTTTAGCCTCAAAAGGCATCAGCTAGAAATTTTTGCCTCCTAGAGAACCCAATTTTCGTGGCCTTTAATCCTTTAATAAGGTCTTGACACATACGCTGCAAATCGTACTGAAGTTACGTTGACTACACACCAAAATCGATCGGATACTCGGGCATTAAACGTCATTACTGCGAATGCGAAAATGGCAATAGAGCAGTCGGTTGTTGTTCTCATGTTGCTGCTATAGTGTTCTATCTTTTGCATGCCTGGTATCTGTCTAACATTGTCCGTCCTGTACAGATTTTAAGCAGGCTTTTCGATGTTGAAAACATAAATCCTGTTATTAAGCCAGCGATGAAGATTGACTGTTAATTATTTTCTAAAAACAGTTGAAACAATCAATGTTATTGCTTTTTTTATAAAAAAATTTTTTTGTAGTTAATAATAACAATTACTTATGAATTCCATGATTAATATGATTTGTATTATTCTGGGCACTCTGTGTTGATTTGAAACTAGTACCAAATGCACTTGATTTATAAATAAATGTGAGATTAGGCTTCATCTAAAAAGAGTGGTGGGCTCATCTCAGCCGACGCTGGAAGAATTTCTAGCAGTAGTTATACAAATCAAGGGTGTCTTGAACTCGCAACTGTTTTCTCCTTCTTTTGGCAGGTGCTGGCGATTTTCAAGTACTGATCCCTGGTAATTTCTTTATAAGAAAATCTATTAATTATATTCCCATGTTTGATTCATGAAAGAAATAATCTTTTTAACAGATGGCAAAAGACTCAAAATATGGTTCAAATTATTTAGAATTGATGGCTAAATAACTATTTGGTCATTTAGAATAAATAAATAAATAGCTATTCATAAGGTCAAATATTCTGCCAGCGATGTCAGTGTTATTGAAAGATTCACAACTTCTCCTTTGAACTTAGTCTTTAGATTTTATCACTAAGGTGATCTCAAGTGCTGATGGAAACATCAGAGTTGCTGAAGTATACACCCCAAGGGGCAATTTTAGGAGGCTGATATCCAAAATTTGTGCATTGACTATTAGACAATTAATTGTATAACTTTATCAAAGTAATTGTGTTATATATATTCTATTATTATTTAAATATATGTTAACTGTGATTTTTTTTCTTCTCACAATCTCTATTATGTTGTATTTTGCTTATAATTTCTATTATATATACTTAGGTAATATTTGAAATATATGCAATATTTCAACGCCGGGCGAGATGTTTTGGATTTGTAGCATTCTCCTTCATGACTGAGCACTACTCCCTAAAACGCTACCATGCAATCTTTTTTTGCTGTAACATATTTGCTGGAACAAAAGAGTTAGAAGTTGATTCTGTGACAGTTAGAAACATGTACGCAAATCAAATTTTCAATAAAATGATTATTTAGATAATATGTTGCATAAACAAACAAATATTCATTATATGCAACCTCACACCATTATTTACTCTGTATACTCTTTCTTAAAGGATGTTTCTTTGCTTTTTGATTGGCAAAATATTTCTAAAATACAGAGGTTGTTCACAAGTTTTTGTAACAATTTTGGAAAAAGAAATGTATGAACAAAGATAAGAATTTTATTTTCTAATAATTCCATCTGATGGCTCTTTTGTATCATATTACATCTTAATTGTCAAGATAAAGAGCTTTCCTTAAAATATCAAGGGTGATTTTGTTCCACTCTTTGACCACATTCTTCCAAAGTCCATCTAATGTTTTGAGATGTCACTTATAAAGAGTTTGTTTTAAAAGTCCACATGCATAGTAATCGATAGGAGACACATCGGGAGACTTGGGTGGGATGCATTTAAATGGAATAGCCTCAATTCTGATTTCCTTTCTCATTTTTCCTGAAACTATAACAGTAGATTTTGAGTTATGGCTGGTAGCGTCATCCTGATGGAACTTAAAACAATGAAGATTTTTTGGATAAAGTGATGTGATGTCTTCGTTGAAAACAGATGTTAAAACATATTTCTGATAGTAATCAGAGTTAATTTAGACATTTTTTTCAACTTTTGTTATTTTAAGTTTTCTGTTTTCAGAGAATCCAGCATAACCATAAAACTTTTATGAGAAACGTGTTTTCTTATTAGTTAGTGAACAGCATATTTTTACTTTGGATTAGTTTTAAATCAGATTTTATCATTTTGCTTACAGTTCGTATAGAAATGTTTAAAGATTCCGCAACAGTTTTTTTGAGAGGTTGGATTTTCTTTTAAAACACGAGATGGGACATTAGATATAATAAGCAGTGAATATACCTTTGTTGGGTATGCAATTTTTATCTTTTTCAAGTCAAATATTTGTTTGACATTTCTTTCCTTTTTTATTAATTGGGTCATTTAAAAACAAAGTATCCTTTTGGGGTCCGACACTTTATAAGGTTATATTTTTCATAATTCAGTTCCACAATTAAATTTAAATACTGAAAAGATATTTCAGAAATATTTGTCTTTAATGCAATTCTGAAATTTCAGATAAATTGTATTTATTACTTTTTAAATAGCTTTATTTAAAACTTGTGACCTATAAAAAGCATGTCCCAGCAACAAGTTTTAATGTTTAAACCACATTTTTTTCACCATATATATTTAAAAAGTTATCTCTGATGATACTTTTTAAGCCCCTGTAGTCTTAATATTATAATAACACACTTAAAATATATATTTTAGATATTTTTTCACTTTAGAAAGAAAATTATTGTGTCCCCTAATATTTAGCCCCTGCGCTACTTCCACTTTGTTCTTATTATAAAAAGAATTTGCAACCTAAATGTTGTTAGCAACAATCAATCATGACCTTTTACAGTTATCATTTATCATAGGTAGCCATTATTTCATATATTAAATTTTAAAGAATATTATCTGAGCAAAAGAGACTTTTTAATGTAGGTGTGCTTTACATGTGTCCTAATTTATATTAGTATATATATATATATATATATTATATATATAAATATATATTTGCCTATGCCTTTGCATTGTTTCTATAAAAATATAAATACATGGGTAATTTTTTAATTTCATTTTGTCCCCTGTGTTACCATGATGTGGGTAACACAAGAAACAGTGAAGTAACACAGCAGGCTAAAATTATTTTTTTCAGCCAGTTATGTGGTTGTTTAAAATTTTGCATGTTATTTTAAACTAGTAAATCTGCAGATCAGGAGCTTCAACGTCATCTTTGCAAGTCATTGTTTTTTAACACTCATTGCGTGATATTCAACTTCCTACAAATCGCTTTTTAAAGTTTTCAAATTACATAAATATTTATAAGCATACAAGATACTTCGTAAAGCTTCAGAAATTAAAAGTGTTAAACAAGTGGTTATACATTGATGTTCTGAAATTCTGATGAGCTAATTATTTTGGTAACTTTTTAAATCAAAAATTGCATTTCTTCAGGGGGCTCTGCCCCCCTGAACCCACCGTAGTCTATTAAAATTTACATTCGTAATTTTTTATTGATTGTGCGGATGGTTACAGATATCTTAGATTTTTTTTACGCTGTGATTTATAAGGATAAGCATAATTTTTTTTTAAATATAAATTAATAAATTAAAATTTAAAATAAAATATTCATGTTAACCATACACAGACAATAAATCTTGAAGTGACGCCAAAACTGTAACCCTAAAATCCGCTACATTCGGCACAACACAACAACGTGCTTAAAAAAAAAAAAAAAAAAAAAAAAAGAATAATATTTTTAGTAATACAGTTTTTAATTCATAATACAATGAAATGCTACCTTAGAATGCTTATTGCTTAAATATAAGCAGATCATTTTCATTTTACAGAAAAAATGCACGGATGAAGTCAAAGAATTCAGTCCCTGTTCCACGTGCTTGTTTTGTTTGGGCCGAATGAGGGCATTTAAATCTGTGCGATAACGCACATCATATTGCAAACTGTTTTTACGGCATATTGCATCTCCATCTATCTCTTTCCTCCGTGAATAATAGTTAATTTTATTTTACCCAAGATCTTTTTATTCCAGCATCTTTGTTTTTGATAAATGACGTCTAATTTACCTGCTATGCGTACTTACTCAAAACTTTTCATCTTGTTATATTAAGAAATACTCGAGAGTTTTCTTTTTATTTCCAATATGCCGCCATATTAATTTTTCTATTCTTAATTTTATTTTTCATTTTCCTGTTTCACGAAAAAACATTTCAATTGAAAATTGTTTAAAAGAAAATATTATTCTGGGTTTTGATTTTCTTGGCAACAGTTAAAGAAATATTGGTAAATGTTATGGAAAAATATTACGTTATTCTCTATGAAAATAATGAACTTTTCTATTTTTAAGCAAAATATTTGAATAAAATAAATAAAATAAATGAAATATTGCCTGTTTTTATTTCTGGGCTAAAATCCATCTATATGCAAAGATACAAATGCATTAATTCATCCGTTTTGACGTTGGCTTTACTCAAACGTTATACACGCAACTATACTAATATTATTAGGACCAAATACGTTGCTAGGCAACAGATGAAAGAAAAGGAAAAAAATGAAATATGTGTTATGTCAAATTGATAAAACGAAATCCTTTATATTATTAGAAAACATGCATAAAATTCCCCCCAATATTATAAACTTAATTTAAAAAAATCTCGCAAATATATTGACAAAATTGGAATAATTTAATAATCTTATTTAAAAATGTCAGCATCAAAAATTTACCATTTAAATCCATTTTTCATATGAGCCATTTCTTTCAACAAATGAAAATCTGAAAATCGTCTGACTTGCCATAGAAAAGCATTTATAGAGCAAAATAAAATGTTCCATATTTCCCGAACGAATGAACCAAATTTAACCAAAATTTATACAGCTAAGTACGGGTACCTCATCAACATGCCCAGTGAACTTCAAGCCGATCGGATGCTTTTTGCGGCAGTTATCGCGGAACAGACAGACAGACTAACAGAAACCAAAACTTTTCGTGTCTCCACAGTAAGCCTTCACTGACGTTTCGGCAATTAAGAAATATACAGATTTTATTATTACTAGTAAATCTGCTGATCAGGAGCCTCAACGTCAGCTCTGCAAGTCACTGTTTTTAGACACACTTTGGTAATATTCAATTTCATGCAAACCGCAATTTAAAGTTTTCAAATTATGTAATTATTTATAAGAATAAAAAATACGAAGTTTTCAGACATTAGAAGCATTAAATTAAAAACGTTGTTATGGAAGGATATTTTGAAATAATTTTCATGAGCTACTAATTCTGATATTTTTTTAAAATAATAAAACAGATTTCTTCAGGGGGGGGGGGGGGGGCTCCGCCTCCTGAACTCCCCGTGGTTTCATTAATTTACATATGTAACTTTTTATTTATTGCGCTAATGGTTATCGCAAATCTTAAATTTCTTTTTATACTTCCGAGCCTTAATTTTCAATACTGGTGGACAGAAAATGATTCACATTGACGCAATTATATTAAAAGTTTAGGTTTTATGAATGAAAATGCAATTTCCTTTTAAAAATAAAATAATTTTCATTCATATTTTCTGAAATGAGACGGCATTAAGAAGTAACACTCGTCATAAAATATTTTTTTAGGTAATCTAGTTAATGCTTGGTTTTTAAGAATGAGAATATTTATTTCCCAGTACAATGATGTCATTTTCGACAGCGATAATTTTGCGGTGTAAAATTTTGACATTTACTATATATTTGATTTTCAAAAGTTTTTTTTTTTTCTCATTGAAATTTTCGATTAAAAATTAACATTTCTGTTAGCTGTGTGCAGACGATAAACCATGAGATATTAGTAACATTTCTTTTAATAATAAGAATTAATATCATAACACAAGCCCTTTTTATTTCAACCTCAAATCATATTAGTTTTATTTTTGATATATGAGATCAAATTCACCTTCTTTTCGTATTTTAGTTTTATTTCCAATATGAAGACGTATTCATGTCTATTTTTTATTTCATTTTCCTCTTGCACATGAAAATCTTTCAAATCAAAATTAACTGTTTAGGATAAATTATTATTCTGGGATAGGATTTTCTTGGCAACGGTTAAAAAAAAAAAAAAAAAAAAAAAAAAAAGATTGTTAAATTTATAGCAAAATGTCAATTTATTCCTTATGAAAATAATGAACTTCTTAATTTAAAAGAAAAAATATTTGAACAAAATAAGCAGAACATAGTCTTTCTTTATTTCTGGGGTAAATTTCATCTATATGTAAAGTCACAAAGGCATTAATTCGTCCCTTTTGACTTTGATTGACTTCAAACAATTACAAATACTTTCACATTTACGATATTTTTAGGTGTAGTTCCGTCGCTAGGCAACAGTTAAAAGAAAATAAAACAATGAAATATGTGCTTTGAAAAAAAGTAAATTTATAAAAAGATATATTATTGGAACACATATATAAAATACCTCCATAAGTTAAACACCGAATTTAAAAACTCTGACAAATGTATACACAAAATTTCAAACTAATATGAATAATGTACGGTTCTAATTAGAAATTACATCATCCATAATTTACTATTTAAATCCTTCAATCATATGAGCCATTTCCTTTCAACAAATAAAAATGGAAAAATCGTCTGAATTGCTATAGGAAAGCATTAAGTCGCAAAATAAAATGTTATATATATTCCGAACGCATGAACCAAATTTAACCAAAAACTATACAGCTAAATCCGGGGATTTTACCAACATGCATACTTAATTTTAAGCTAATCGGATGCTTTTTACGGCAGTTATCGCGGAACAGACGGACAGACAGACAGACAAACGGAAACCAAAACTTTTCGTGTCTCCACAGTAAGCCTTCACTGACGTTTCGGCAATTAAAGTTAGTTTTTTCAAGATGGTGGAAAATGTCCTTATGCTTCTTTTGCTGACAGTCTATTTTATGTTGCAGCTGCTCTCTCAGTTGACATTTGAAATCTATGTTTATGCAAATTATACAGTAATATAAAATGCAAAATATCTATGTTTAAAAAACTGGAAATCCTACAAACTGATCATGTTAATAGCTTTATAGAAGTGAAAGTGTGCAAATTTGATTCAAAGGACTGTGGAGATCTGGAGATGAAACTGGAGCCGGAGTGCTCCGGAGCTGTGTTTTCCCTGGAACTCTAAATTTTCCCTTGCTCCAGGGCCCCTTTAGTTTTTAATATTCTTTTAAATCTTTTTTTTTTTTTTTATCTTTTAAATTTCCAGGCTTACAATATTTTAATTATATCATTTTTAGTTTTTTTTTTTTTAAATTTGAGATGGAAAACTTCTCACAAAAACATGGTAACACTACTTCACTTCTACTTTCTACTTGAGCTAAGTGACAACACTATTTGAAAACAAATATGACTGCCTGTTGTTTACATGTGTAGTTGTACAATTTTGGTTGTTTGAAAAGTGTAGAAGAAATTTAAGATTTTTGTGTTTAAAATTCCACCAAACTTTCAATTTTAAAAGTAAAAGCAAAAAGATGTCATATTTTCTGAACAAGCATTTCAAGTTTGATGAGAAGAAAAATGCATTTTGTCAGATCTTTAATAAAGATAAAGGATGAAAGAATTTGCGAGTAAAAAATTAAATGCATAAATTAAAATCTGCAACTCAAAATCTCAGAGCCAGAGCCAGAGCCACAGTATTTTATCATAGGAGCGGGACCGGAGCTGGAACATCAAAAATTATTCGGCTCCAGGTCATTGGATCAGGTATCAGGACAATAATCAGATTATGTATCATATTTACGTGTATATGTTGCAAAACCATATTTCTACAAAATCCAGAAATTTAAAAATAAAACTTATGTAAAAGCCTCAACTAATTTTTTTCTTCAAATCTATATTACTGTACTTAAGATTTACTCAGGTATTTTTCGCCCCTTTATTAAAACTTCAGTGAAATTAAGCTTACTATAATGTGTACTTTTCTCTGACAGGAAACTTTATTTTAAAATTTTATTGATACCAGATAGCAATATCATATATTTGCTCATAATACATAAACTATTAGACATAAACACGCACTTATTTCACTGACTACATCAATATTCATAAAGATTTATTGAAATATTTAATCTACATGTTGTATGCAGTGACTTACTGGAAGCATGTCTCGGTTTACATACAAAGTGCATAGAAGTGCTTATTTTTGAGTACTCCTATTTTTGAATTTTGCTATACTGTTAAGGGGTTGAAAACCCACTTTTAAAAATGAAAAACAACCGAATATTCTATCATTTTGATGTACTTGAGAAATAAATATCTAATTTATGTAATTATCTAATTTATTTTTAACACATTTATAAGATTGTTGCATTCTTGGTGTTGAACAAATGTGCATTTTGTTACTTTGGCGTCCCTTGTGTTACAGTATGTCACCTATGTTACTGACATGTTTCTTTTTCTTTTTAATCTTAAAAAAAGAAAAAAAAATTCTTAATAATCAAATGGCTAAATATGCAATGACTAATATGTATGACTGATATTTTATTATATCACTATACTTTTTACCTAATTATATAAAGTTTCATATTGTGAGAACACTAAAATGACAACATAAGTGACATAGATGTCCATTTTGCGAGAAAATATATACATAAATAAAAAATTGTGTGGCAGAGAGAAAAAACATTCATATCAAAATGTTAACATTGTAAAAATACATCTTTATTTTTATAAGACAAAATTAGGAGATTATTTAAAATATGGTAACACAGGAGACACTTTTCATTCAATGTGTTTACGTTTCTAAGTGCAGTAATTAATATTTTTAATAAAGTGTGCTGCTGATATTCAATTTCTATTCTCCAAAATGTATACAATTCTCTCAAAGGGTTTTTTTTTTTTTTTTTTTTTTTAGTATTAAAATTTTTGAAAAAAAAACCTCAAAAGGAACTTTATTTTTAGAATGACCAAATTATGTCAATTATTTTACGTACAGAAATATTAAAACCAAGCTTTTTGCATCGTTTTTTAATAATTGAATAAGAATATTTCTCTTCATAAAGTGCAAATGCATACCTCCGATCCATTGTTAATTTTCTAGCGACATTTTAAAGCAAAGAATATTTTTAATGATACACGCAATAATTGAAAGCTATTCCAAATTGATGGTATATAGGGTTTTTTTTTTCATTGAAATTTAAATCATAAAGAAAGCCAAAACTGTTATAAAAATGTAAAAACACCCTCTGCATATATTTAGTTAATATGTTTCAAGTCTTAAAATCTTAGTGACGCTGACGAGCTATGAGTAAGATAATAACACTTAGGAAAAATTAAATATGTATTTTAGAAATATTTTGCTATGTAAAAGAAACAACCTTTAAAAAAAATTTACAGAGAGAAGAAGCTAGAAATTTATTTTCTAAAGAAAAATTTGAAAAATATGAATATGTTCCAAGCCCATAGGATTAACATTGAAGAAAAGAATTTCTGATCTGACTGATGGTAACATTTAAGTTGTTTTTTAAAAATATATAACAATATTAAAACAAAAAAGGTACCTATGAATAAAACAGCGTGACTCAAGGTAAGACATGGCAGAGGAAATCTGAGTGGCCATATGCATTAGGATAATGGCATTAATACTGTCTCTTGTTGTACTGCGCAGAAAATCAAGAAGATTTCCATGCTGCATAAATTCAGTGATGATATAAAAAGGGGGCTCTCTAGTACACACACCTGGGAAAAAAAAAAAAAAAAAAAAAAAAAAAAAAACAATAATTGCAGTACATAAAATATATGATCATTGATGAATATTTTATGCAAGATAATTTATCAACAAGAATTAGAAACTATTTTTCAACACTAGAAGTAGAACAGTAACATAGCAGAAATTTTAGTAAAAGAACTAAAAGGTTTTATTTAATACTAGTACAATAACTTATCAATGCAAGACAAAATTTAAAAGACATACAACTATAAAAAATATACTTAAAAATTAACACTGATGCATGATATATAACGAAGTGCTATCAAGGGCTATATTCAGTATTTCTTTCAAGAACAGCCAAGGTTCTTTAAGGCTGTTCTCAACTGCTCTGCTCAACAAGCACAAAATGTTTTCACACATTTACAAATTCATTTTTTAATGGAAAGATATAAAATTGGAAAGCATGGCGATGGAAGTGATTTGGAATCGAACTGTGTTTTCCATTTTTTGATCAATAAATTATATATTGAGTTATAAGCGATTTTGATCATGTGACAAACGCATTTCTTGTCCTTTCTTGAGTGGTTATTCTACTTTCGTATGGAAATGCAGTTCGAAATGCCCACTTTGATACTATTTCTGAAAGATCTATTGCATTTGCAAAAAAACAGAAAAAACAGTTCGAATACATAGTTTCTGAACAACACCTGCTAGTTTCATGCATTTCCGAACAAAAATAAATTAAAACTTATGTCATAAAGTTGCCCTCTTGAATTTGAAAACAGCCTTAATTGCATTGTTGTAAAGATATTTTTACAACATACCTTTTATTCTATATTTTATAATTATGCAGCAATAATTTAATTATTTTTATTTTTGAATATACTAACTATAAAGAATTATTATTTTATTTTTTTAAATTATTAAAATAATAATATAACATTTAGTATCATTTTAAAGCTTTCCATTATTCACATTAAAATTCAAAATTTTAATTTTAATTAAATTAATAGATTAATAATTAAACGCATTTTTTTTAATGGAACCAGATTTTTTTTCTCATTGGTCACCCTTGTTTTCAAATACAGACAGCTATTTGTCACGTAGGCCTCTCTACGTCACGATGAATGTTCCAGATACGGAAAATTCCAGAAAGTTGTAGAAGGTCCATGAAAAATCTGGTATATGGGAGTGCAATAACAGCCAATGAAATACCGTCTAATGAGCCTAGTAACAGGAGGCCATGACGGAGGGTCAGCATCTCCCGACACAGAACGAAAAGAGTAGTTGCTTGGAGAGTGGTGGAGTCTGACGTGCATTTGAGGAGAATGCCCTCGCCGGCAAGAAAATAAAATGGCCAAGCGGATACCAAAGTGATGCAGCAACTAAGTATCTATGCTGAACGGAATGCAACGTGAGCTGAAAACGGGTGAGCCATATGAGTATTAATATACTTATACAATACTTCAACGCTGGTTACTATAAAATAACTTTTCCATTTTTGTTTTTTTGCTCTCGTTAATATAAAGTTCAAAATTCTATTCCCGTGGACAATCCACGACAATAGAGATTTGGCTTACTCTTTCAAAATTTAAAGTTTTATTTTTTTCCTCTCAAGGATTTGTTTAAGAAAGTAAAGATATATAAGAATATAATTTGATTTGATAATTCCATTTAATTAATCTATTATTGGAGTGAAAGAAAATTCTCTCATCAAAAGCCAATAAATATTTGGATGATTGCACATTCTCACTTCTTCCTCGAAGATTTAAATATAAGTTTAATTCGTTATAATAAGAGCTCGACTGAGCACATATGTAAAATAAAATTTGTTGATACTCTTAGACTGAACTTGTGTAAAGAACTATTACGAAATGTTAAGCTTTAAAACGGAGTCTATATTTTACGTGATTGAATTTTATCATTAAAGTATAAGTTGAAATGTAATTAAGGACTCTGTCTCTTTTAACAAATTGAGAGTTTGTTTTATCTTAATTTTGTAATTTCAGATTCGCGATTTCACATTTACAAATTTATTTACAGGTGCACGCTTTATTTTAAGTGGAGAAAGGTATGATTTCAAAAAAGAAAATATATAAAAGGAATTTGCAGATATCTACCAGTTTTAAAATGAATTTCTACGAGTACTATTTTTATTTAGGATTTAATCATTCATTTCATAGTACTTTACTTAACTTCTCATTTTAATTTTAAAATGTTTTATTTTACTTTTCTTTCTAGTTTTACTCTTTATTAAACCTTTTATGGTTCATTTTACGCATTTATTTAATAGAGTACTCGAAATAAATCAGCTAGATTAAGAGTACGTTAAATAATGCACTCCCGCAGTTATTGCCAAAAATTATTCTCTCTCTCTTTTATTAATTTTTACATATTACCTCATTTTGTCATTTTCACAACGCAATGATGAGGTGATATTCCTATACTTTTGTACTAATCACTATTTACTTTCATGTGTCCATGGCATATGTTTGTGGCGACCAATTTCGTCACAACATGCTTTTTTTTTTTTTTTTTTTTTTTTTAAGTCTTTACAAAAAGAAAAAAGGTAGCATCCTAGTAGTGTAAAAATAGAAAAAAGATATTTTATTAAATTTTGAATTTTATTGTGATGTTTGAGGCATAACACAGTTCACTTTTTTAGAGCAGTGTGATTGATGTAATACAAAAATCATTTTAACTAAAAAAAGATCATTACATAATAATACTTTACGTTTTATTTTTAAAAATAAAAAAATAAATTTTACTATTAACTCCTTGACTATGGGCACATACACTGTATTTGTAATTGAAATGCATGTGGGTTTCGATGGCAATGTAGTCAACAGATTAATGTCTGATTTACACATCCACACTTTTGTAAAAAGGTACATTATTTATTTAGCATAACAGTGCTTCTATGTAGACTATATTGGTATTATTTAAAACATTCAATTGCTTCAGATGTGACACTGGCCTCACAGTATGCAAATGCATGGCACAAGCGGAATTTATATGGGTATGTATCATATATGATACAAAGTGCAGTGAAGTGTTAAATTCCAAATTTAGTAAGAACATATACAATCAGTTGCAAAATGCAATAAAATAAGTAGGCATCTTCTTTGTTTCCCAAAATATGGAAAAACATACTCTTTCTACTCATAAATTATCTGAAAAATGTAAAGTATGAAAGGTGAGATGGTGTTGATTAATGACAAAGATTTTAAAAGCAAACACATTTATTAGAAACTAAAAGAGACATTAACTTTAGACAGAGCTCTACTAGAGCTAAGAACATTAAGTGTTTCAAAAGAATACCCATTACAATCTAATGTTCGTTCAAGATGAGAACGAACTGATACTTGCATGTGAGAGCAAGCACGCATCTCTGAAATTTGTACAGGTATATATACACCTCAAAAATAAGACATTTGCATAAAATACCGCGAAACGGACAGTTAATTACCTGGACGAATCACAGCCTAGCAAACGTCAACTAAAGACAAAGTGTCGTGCATCTCCGGAACGACAGCGCCATCTATAGAACCTGAAAAATGGAAGTTTCCTTCCAAAGAGCAACCGTGAGATAACTCAACTCGACTCGAGCGCCGATTGAGAACGTAAACATCTCGACAGTCGCCGGGAAAACGTGTTCTCTGCAGGGTGGAAGACAAGATGAAATGGGGTTTTAAAAATTAAAATAAGCAGTTGGTATGCTAAAAATAACTTAAAAGAATTAAATATTTCCAACATTGCCCCCCTTCGTACACTCTGACAGAGAACAGCCTAAAAAAACTTTCAAAAGGGTAAGTTATGCCAAACGTAAATTTTGAATTTTGACATAAAATTTCCTGAAATACAAACTTGAAAAAACAGTTTAATGAAAATTTAAAGTTTAAACATTTTACTTATAATACATACATTAACAATTTAAGTTTTGAGGAAAAAAAAAAAAAAAAATCGGCAGGTTGCCGAAGCCTAAAAGAAAAAAAAAAACACTTTAAACTTGCAAACTTTTAAAGATGATAATGCATTACGATTTTAACACTAAATTTAAAGTTATTAAATTTCAATTGAAAGATTAAAAAAAACTTAGCATTTATGCAAATATCTTAAAATTGTATAAACACATTTGCAAACAGTTTAATACATAAAAAATAAATTAAAGTTCATATAAAGTCCTGATTCACTTGAAACAGTCTTAAATGTCCATTGGACGGCAGTCACTCATCGATAAACAGTTCAGTAGTGAACGCTTTCAAGGAGATTTTCGTTACTGGCTTTGTTAAATAATCAGCTAAATTCTGTGAAGATTGGACATATTTCAACTCGAACATATTGTCGAACACTAGATTTCTTAGAAAATGGTAGCGTATATCTATATGTTTCGTTCGAGCATTTTCGATAGGTGATTTTGAAAAGTCGATAGCAGCTTTATTATCACACAGTAATGTATATTCAGTACAGTCTTGGTTGATTAATTTTGATTTGATAGTTTCTTCCAGAACTCTTCTTATCCAAATCATTTCCTTTGCTGCTTCACTTAATGAGATGTATTCCGCTTCCATCGTAGATAACGATACGCATTTTTGCTTGAAACTTCGCCAAATGATTGGAGCTTTGTCGACAAACATCATAACTCCACTCATGGATACTCTGTCATCTCTGTTAGATGCATAGTCAGCATCACTATAGCACGTCACTTTTAGAGATGTCACATTTGATAAATTTAATTTGAAATTTTTAGTAGCTTGCACATAGCCTAGAAGTTTAAGTAGACCTAGCCAATGGATCATGCTTGGATTTTCTTGAAATTGGCTGAAAAGATTTATTGCAAAAGCAATATCCGGCCTTGTCCGACTTGCTAAAAAAGCTAAACATCCTACTAAATTTCTGTAGGGGTATTTCTCAATCTCAGTTATTTCTTCTCCAGTTTTAGGACAGTCGGTCTTTGAATAAATTATGCCTTTTGCAATAGGTAACGATATTATTGGAATTTTATACTTTGAGTAAATTTTACAAATTTTTTCAATGTATTCTCTCTGATGGATATATAATTTCTTATTTTCATTTTCAAATTCGACGCCAAGCAGTCTCTTGGTTTTACCTAGGAGTTTAAGGTCAAACTTTGTTTTCAGGAGTTCTATAATTTCCTTTATATGTTCAGCTGTCTTTCCAAATATAATTATGTCGTCTACATATAGGAGTAGTAAGATTCTTCTCTTAAAAATAAATACACAATTTGTCCATTCTAACCTGGTGAAGGCTAATTCTTCTAAAACATCTTGGATCTCAAAGTACCATTGCCTCCCACTTTGGTGGAGTCCATAGATAGCTTTTTTCAAGAGACAAACATAATCTGGATACTTTTGGCTTTGAAATCCCTTTGGTTGATACATGACTATTCTTTCTTGCAATTTTGCATAAAGATATGCACATTTGATGTCTAGTTGTTGGTGGAGCCAACCAAAAAGTCCAACTAGAATAGTGAAAAACAATCTAATGATGGCGAAATTTATTACAGGGCTATATACTTCTTCATAGGATTCTCCTTTTTTCTGGCTAAAGCCTTTCGCAACCAATCTTGCTTTATATCTTACAATTTTTTCTTCTTCGTTTTTCTTGATAGTATACACCCATCGATTATGTATAATCTTCTCACCATCTTTCCTTGGAATTAATTCCCATACTTTTCGCTGCTCCATCATTTTGATTTCTTCTTGCATGGCCTTCATCCATTCTTCCTTTTGGTTAGACTCGACAGCTTCTTTAAATGATCTAGGAATTTCCACTTCTATGCAATTGGCTTCTAAATCTGTGTCAGATTCTTCACTAATGTCAGACAATTTGTTTTCAGTTATAGGTTCAGCTCTTGGTTCGGGTCCTGAATATTTATCTTTTCCAGAAAAACTAAAGAAATTCGGATCATATCTTATATTGTTCTTCAAGCAGTACCTCTTCACATCTGGATGTGATCTAAGAATTACATTTTTACCTTCAATTTTGTAGTAGATGTCTGTTCTTGAACAATCTCTTCTTTCCTTCGCTTCTCTGATCCACTTTATACTTTTACACGGAATTTGATCATCTTCAGAATCAGTACTTGATTCTTCGTTATTTTGATATTTATTCATGGTCTCGACTTCTGAATCTATTTCAGATTTTGATGGTACTTCTGGAGTTTCTACATGTTCAATTGCTCTGCGGCTTCCTCCATGGCTAATCTCACCTTTACCTTCGTTACTTTTTACCTTTGGGTCCAGCTTCACTCCACTTCGAAGCTTTGCTTCTTTCCTTCTACTGTTTGAGTTTTGTTTCTTCTCTTCTCTTATACCAAACTCCTCATCAAAAGATACATTTATTGTTTCGATGACTCGACCCAACTCTGGAATCCATATTCTATAGCCTTTAGTTTGATGTGCATACCCAACTAAAAATCCTTTCTTCGTTCTCATGTCAAACTTTTTTCTTTGTTGTTTTGGTATTCCAACATATGCAATGCTTCCAAACTTCTTTAAATGGCTCACTGATGGTTTTCTTCCACAAAAATATTCAAATGGGGTTTTCTCTTGACCTTTTCTGGCTACTCGGTTCCATACATATACAAAACAGCAAAGTGCTTCTGCCCAAAATTTTTCGTCCATTTTGCTACTTTTCAGCATGGCTTTTATAGCATCTACTGCTGTGTAATTAAATCGTTCTGCGAGTCCGTTTTGTTCTGGTGTGTATGGATTCGTCCTTTGGTGTTGTATGCCCTCTTTTTCTAAATGAACTTTAAACTTATCGTTGACAAATTCTTTACCATTGTCAGTCCTTATAGCTATTACTTTCTTCCCTAAAAACCTCTCATTCCTTTTCTGAAATTTTAAGAAACAATCAAATGCTTCACTTTTATGTTGAATAGGATAAGCAGTCACCTTCTTTGAGTAATCATCTATAATCGTTAGAAAATATTCAGATCCTCCGAGTGAATATGTTGGCATTGGTCCACAGACGTCCATATGTAGTAATTGTAACGGTTTGTTTGTTCTTCCTCCTTCTTGAGATTGGAAAGATACTCTTCTTGTTTTGGCAATTTTGCACGATTCGCAGCCTAATTCCTGATATTTCAACTTCGGTAATCCTTTTACCTTTTCATGCTGAGATGTATTGACAATGTACTGGTTATTTATGTGGCAGTAGCTCTGATGCCATTTATCTAGTTCTGTTGCATTCGAAGTTATAGCATTATTTTCGACATAAGTGGCAGATTGTGGGTATGTAGGTTTTACGCTGTACAGTCCATTTTTTGTATACGCCGAAAACATTTCTTCACCTTTTTCGTCAAATAAGGTTATTTTGCCATTCTTTCCTACAAATTTAGAACCCTTTTTCTCACATACTGCACCTGAAATTAAGTTTCTTCTTAACTTTGGAGAGTACATTACATTATGTAATCGTATTTCATTAACTCTTCCATTTACTCTGAAATTTACATCTACGCTTCCCATTCCTTCAATAGGACTAGTTACTTCGCCTACAGCGAGAGTCATTTTAGTATTGTTAACCGGTTTGTATGTTACAAACAAGTCTTTGTTGTTACAAAAATGACTTGACGCACCGGTGTCAAACACCCAATTGAATTTATCTTGAAAGTTGTTATTCTGACCAAAATTAGCTTCTGTCACGTAACTTTTTCGTTTTGCATTTTTAGTGTTACTTCTACAATTAACAGCCCTATGACCTGGTTTGCCACATTTGAAACAATTCTGATTTTGGTGTTTATCTCTTTTTCGGACTTCTTTGGGTTTTATTAACTTTATTTCTAATGCCGATTTTTCCCCTTTAAGCGAACCTTTTCTACTTTGCTTTAAACGGTCCTCTTCTAATATTAACTCATCTAATACCTTGTTAAAGGTAAAGTCCTTTTTATCCCATCTATAAATGGCTTGCACGATACCAGAAAAAGTGTCTGGAAAGAATCTAATCAGCTGGTAAGTTTTGACAATTTCGGGTAATTCAATTTCCGTATCCCCCATACTTTCTAAAATTTCTTTAAGTCTCGCTCCATACAGTCCTATCGCTTCGTTGGGATCATAAGTACAATTAAAGTAGGCGTCTAAAATACCAATAGATCTTCCCCGCGTTGCTGGCTGGAAGTGAACTTTAAGTCTTTCCCAGGCTTCTGACGCAACCTTAGTATCACGAATCAGTGGCTTTAAATCTTTACTAATATTTAAATATATTGTACTATAGGCCTGATTCTTTTTAATTTCAAAATCGCGCTTCTCTTTAGGAGTTGCATCTTCTTTAACTTTTAAATCTTTATTACTAACATGTTCATATGCCCCTTTGTCCATTAAAAGTGCTGTCACATCATCTTTCCAGGTGGCATAGTTATAATTGTTAAGTTTATCTATTTCCATCTTTAGTTTTTAGAGCCCCCCTATCTTTAAGCTTTTAGAACTTTTAACGTTAACACCATCTCTAAATTAAATACTTAATATGGGCAAAAAGAGTGGCCCATAACCGATGTTTCCCAAAATATGGAAAAACATACTCTTTCTACTCATAAATTATCTGAAAAATGTAAAGTATGAAAGGTGAGATGGTGTTGATTAATGACAAAGATTTTAAAAGCAAACACATTTATTAGAAACTAAAAGAGACATTAACTTTAGACAGAGCTCTACTAGAGCTAAGAACATTAAGTGTTTCAAAAGAATACCCATTACAATCTAATGTTCGTTCAAGATGAGAACGAACTGATACTTGCATGTGAGAGCAAGCACGCATCTCTGAAATTTGTACAGGTATATATACACCTCAAAAATAAGACATTTGCATAAAATACCGCGAAACGGACAGTTAATTACCTGGACGAATCACAGCCTAGCAAACGTCAACTAAAGACGAAGCGTCGTGCATCTCCGGAACGACAGCGCCATCTATAGAACCTGAAAAATGGAAGTTTCCTTCCAAAGAGCAACCGTGAGATAACTCGACTCGACTCGAGCGCCGATTGAGAACGTAAACATCTCGACAGTCGCCGGGAAAACGTGTTCTCTGCAGGGTGGACGACAAGATGAAATGGGGTTTTAAAAATTAAAATAAGCAGTTGGTATGCTAAAAATAACTTAAAAGAATTAAATATTTCCAACATTCTTAAAAAACAGAATTCTGGGCGGGTGTGGGGGGGGGGGAGAATGAAGTTTTAGAGTAGACCCATCCCATAAATTAATTGCTAACTAGTATTATAAATACAGCTTTAGGGAGGGGTATGAAATGTAAATTATTTTAAATATTTAATGTACAGTTTTATGAAATTTTCCTTTTCCCAAAAGTTATTCTAAGCCTGCTCAACATAAGGTTAAGAAATGCACTTAAAGAATGTTACGGCTTGCCTTGACATTGTTTTGAACGCACCCTTGTGCGTTCCACCAGACTTTTGTGTTTGCCGTTTGGCAACGGCAGTCTTATCATTTTTGTTGATGTTCGCGCGTCGAATGTTTTTATGTAGAAAAACCGCATTACTGAGCTATTTCGTTAGCAAAAAATGACCATGGGGTCTTTATTAGTTATAATAACGACTATTATAGTATAGATGTAGCATAATTATACAGATTATGTTTTGATTCAAGTGGTATTGTCCACAAAAACAACATCGCAGTGTTCCGTAACTGACTATGGTGTCAGCCCATACAATTTCCTGTATATATGTATATATAAAAGAACTATTTTGTTGTTTAACTCTCTTCGTATTATTTGACTATCTTCGTATATTTTCCATTATTGGAACTAGTTACAGTCCATAATCAAAGTACACACATGAACATAAATGGTCCAGTCGTTTGGAGTTAGGAACTGGTATTATTCTCGGAGTATTAGTCATAGATAATCAGTTAAAAGATGACTGATAAAAAGAAGCTAACAACTTTAAATCGTCAGAGGGGAGCCTATAAGGGTCAATTGACTAGAATACAAACATTTCTAGATGATGAAGATAAAAAGGACATTTGGGAATATCAAGTTAAATTTGACAATATTCGAAAAATTGTCTCGAGTCTAGATGGCTTAAAGGCGAAATATTTTGAAACTGTAGAAGAGGATACGGAGCTTAATGATCATCATTAAAAATGAATGAATATGACAGATATTCAGTAGTAAAAAGATTTAGTCTTTGCATAAATTGTTTATCTCCAACGCATTTGCTTGCGAAATGTTTATCAAAATCACGCCAGAGTTCCTAGCAAAACATGACTGGCAAATTCCCTGACTTTCCATGACCAAATCTAAAAAAATTCCATGACTTTCCCTTACCAAACGGGCATATAACGAAATTTGCTACTTATTTTTGCAGTCCTTTGTCAAAATTAGCAATTTTTTTTTCCCGAGGCTATTTGATGAATTTCGCGTCATTTTTCAATTTTTTGATGAATTTTGTGTCATTTTTCAGTTTTTTGATGAATTTTGTGTCATTTTAAATTTTTTTCGATGAATTTTGAGTCTTTTTCACTTTTTCTCCAAGACCTTTCCATGAATTTTTAGAAAATATTTGTAAATTCCCTGACTTTTCCTATGTATTTGGAAATTTCCATGACTTTCCCTGACTACTTTGAAATACCATGATTTTCCAGATTTTCCCAGACTTTCCATGATGCTGGGAACCCTGCACGCTGTTGTTTTTGTTCAGATATGCACCACAAATTACTCTGTCACAAGCCAGCCTCTTCTTCTAATGAGAAAAATTATCCACCTGCCACTCAAAAAATAAATAAAAGGGAAAACGAATCAAAAGATGAAGTAACCTTTACAGAAATACAGCCTTTACAGAAATAGAAGATGAAGCAGAACAATTAGAGGTAAGGCTAAGAAAATTCTTACTCTCTAATAGTAATAATAGTGAAAATGCATCTCATGTTAGTAATTCAAATTTTGAAAATTCAAGTATAAATTATAAATTGCCTGATATACCATTACCAAAGTTTTCGGGAAATTATCAAGATTGGTACACATTTAAAAATCAGTTTGTGACTTTAATTGATTCGAATGATAAATTAAGTAGCACACAGAAACTGTATTTAAAATCTACCCTTAGTCATAGTGCTTTAGATGTAGTTACAGATGATGATTCCTATGAATCACTTTTTAAAGCATTACAAGATCGTTTTCAAAATAAACGTTTTATTGTATATTCTCATTTGAGTGAAATATTATCAATGGAAAATTTATCGCAAGATTCAGCTAAAGGTTTAAGGGCTGTTGTTGACGGATGTCAAAAACACATTCACGCTCTTAAAACTATTGGTTTAGAACTTAATCAATTTTCAGAAATCATGTTGATAAATATTATTCTTAAAAAACTAGACAAACAAACGAAAAAAGAATTTGAGTTATCCTTAACCACCAGCGAATTACCCGAATGGGATGAATTTATTGCCTTTCTGCAAAAGCGCTGCTTAGTATTAGAGAATTTGCAGGGTAATTTAAATACGAAACCTAAACAATTTTCAAGTGAAAGAAATCAAAAGGCAAAAAGTTTGCTCATAAACAACGATTTCCGTACAAAAAATAAATGTCTTCTTTGCCATTCTATCAATCAATCTATTTTTAAATGTAATATGTTCTTAAAAATGAATGAATATGACAGATATTCAGTAGTAAAAAGATTTAGTCTTTGCATAAATTGTTTATCTCCAATGCATTTGCTTGCGAAATGTTTATCAAAATCACGCTGTTTTTTTTGTTCAGATATGCACCACAAATTACTCTGTCGCAAGCCTGCCTCTTCTTCTAATGAGAAAAATTATCCACCTGCCACTCAAAAAATAAATAAAAGGGAAAACGAATCAAAAGATGAAGTAACCTTAGAATTCCCCCCCCCCCCCCCCACTCACTTCCGCAGAAATGAAAGAATGCAATTCGGTAAATAATGAATCGTTGAAAGCTTTAAATAATGTAAATATGAAAAATAGATCAATTTTATTAAGTACTTGCTTTGTTTTTATTGAAGATAAATTTGGAAATAGAAGGAAATACAGAATGGTGTTAGATTCAGCGTCCAATGTCAATATTTTGACTACAGAATGCGCAGATGCTTTGAAATTAAACAAAAGGTTAATTAATGTTCCACTAAGCGGTTTGAATGGTTCTTTACATAATATAAAAAATAAAATTTCCGGTGTTATTTCCAATGTGAATGAAAGTTTCAAGGAGAATATAGATTTCTTAATAGTTCCTAAAATCACAGTTGTAATTCCATCAAAGCAATTAAATATATCGAACATTAATTTACCAAATCTTATGGAATTTGCTGACCCAACGTTTTTCAAACCGGGAAAAATTCATGGTTTACT
Organism: Maratus speciosus; assembly: GCA_963932465.1. Taxonomy (NCBI): domain Eukaryota; kingdom Metazoa; phylum Arthropoda; class Arachnida; order Araneae; family Salticidae; genus Maratus; species Maratus speciosus. The sequence goes on along the minus strand of OZ010795.1, from coordinate 338,637,167 downwards.
TGGAGCTGAATTATTTTACAGGATTTTAAAACATAATTCAGTTAAGATTATTGATAAGTTAATTTTGCAAGACTTAATTTTTGGATGGATTCCAACTGGTACACTAGATGACAGGGAAACTACAAATAATTCCGCTATGTGCCATTTTATTAGAGATTTCAATGAAATTAATGATAATTTAAGACAATTTTGGGAATTGGAATCTATTGGCATAATGCACGATCCGAAAATATCTGAAACCGATCAAGCGCAACAAATTTTCGACAAAACTGTAAAATTTGTAGACGGTCGATATGAAGTTCAGTTGAATTGGAAACGGGACTGGAAGGAATTAAACGATAACTTTAATATTGCGAAACAGCGTTTGGAAGGTTTAAAAAGAAAATTTTATAGAAATCCTGAACTTTTTCGTCAGTATTCTGAGATAATCAATGATTACCTAAATCAAGGAATTATTGAGCAGGTTGAAGGAAATGAACCTGTTTTAGACAAGGCTGTCTACTATTTGCCCCATCATGCGGTCTGTAAAGAAGATAAACTTACTACAAAGGTCCGAATCGTCTTTGATGCCAGCTCTCATGATAACAATGATTTGTCCCTTAATGATTGTTTATGGCCCGGCACCAACTTAAATCCACTTCTATTTGATATTTTAATCCACTTCAGATTATACGAAATTGCCTTTTCTTCTGATATCGAGAAGGCGTTCCTTCAAATCTCACTCGCTGAAAAAGATCGGGATTCTGTCCGTTTTCTGTGGTATGATGATGATTTAAAATCTTTCAAGGTCTTCAGATTTAAACGTGTTATTTTTGGAGTCAATGCCTCTCCATTCCTCCTATCAGCTACCATAAAGGAGCATATCAAGCGGTTTACGAACCTACACCCAAGAACTGTTCACCTACTCGATAAATATATTTATGTGGATGATTTTATATCTGGTGAAGATACGCTGCAAGACGCTCTTGATGTTTCCCTGAATGCTAACAAAATAATGTCTGAAGCAGGAATGATTCTTCGAAAATGGATAACCAATGATGAAGCGTTATTGAAGTGCTGGCAAAAGGAAGGTTTAAATATTCAAGCAGAACATGCTGCAATAAGCCTAGGAAGCAATCTAAGCAAGGTATTAGGAATGTCCTGGAAAACAGAAGAAGATTGTGTGACATTCGAAGTCAAAAGTTTAATAGAATTCTTGTCATCGCAAAAAAGCTCAAAACGTCTACTATTGCATGCAGTTGGTAAAATCTTCAATCCGTAAGGCATGCTGACGCCATTCACCATTAGAATAAAATGCCTGTTCAAAGAACTATGGCTAAAGAAGACAGCATGGGATGAATAGTTACCAACTAATGTGCACGAAAAATGGTTAAAGTGGTTCGAAGAACTTCCAAATTTAGCAGAATTAAAAATTCCGAGGAAAATTCTTGGTTGCTTGAATCAAGTAATAGCTGTAGAAATGCATGATTTTTCTGATGCTAGTAAAACAGCATATGGCTCTGCAATTTATCTGAGAATAAAAAGAGAGAGTGGTGTGGAAGTCAATCGCGTGACTTCAAAGAGTCGTGTTGCACTGATAAAGGAGATAACTCTGCCTCGGTTGGAACTTCTCGGAGCCTTACTAAGTGCAAGACTGACCAATAAAGTAAAACCCATCCTAGATCAAAAAATCACATTGACAGTGTACTATTGGACCGATTCCAAAATAACATTATACTGGATCAAAGGCTCATCAAGGCGATGGAAACGGTTTGTGGCAAGCCGTGTTATAGAGATCAATGCACTGACTGATTCTAACTCATGGTATCACTGCTCCAGCAAGGACAACCCCGCTGATCTCTTAACATGAGGTACGACTGTTAATTCTATTATAGAGAATACCATGTGGTTTAAGGGACCACAATTTCTAGCAGCTGACGACTTGTCAATTCCCAACGAACTTATTTCTGTTCCAGAATAGGGCTATTTAGTAGAGACTAAATCAAAATGTAAAAATGACATTGATTCTAATATTTCTCTTTCTCTTTTTAGGAATCCTGAAGCAGTAGATTTTTTCCTAAATTTGACGAGCAATTATTTCAGTATTCTTCGTATATTGGCTTGTGTTTATAGGTTTTTTCACAATTGTAAGTGTAAGTCAGTAGACCGGCGCCGAGGCAGTCTCACCACCTCAGAAATAAGGGCTTCAGAAACTTTTTTAATCAAGTTAGTACAAAATGCAGAATTTCTGGAAGAGATTAGCAGTTTAAAACGGAAGTCAAGGGTTCCTCCTTCCAGTAAAATTAAATGTTTATCCCACTTTTTGGATCAAAATAATATCTTAAGAGTTGGAGGCAGATTGGAAAATTCAGATCTAAACTTTGATAATAAGCACCAAATCATTTTGAAGAAAGGGCATAAGATTACAAAACTTATATTTGAGTATTTTCATAGGAAATATTTTCATATTGGTCCCCAAAGTTTGATACATTACGTACGTATGAGGTTTTGGCCTGTAAGTGGAAAAAATTTAGCACGAAAAGTAGTGCATGACTGCGTTGTCTGCTTCAGGAGCAACCCAGTTACTGCCAAACAAATCATGGGTGTTCTCCCATCAGAAAGGGTAACTCCAAATTTTACTTTCAACCATATAGGAGTCGATTTTTGCAGTCCTTTTGAGATTAAATATAAAAATCAGAGAAAGGGGATTTTTCATAAGATTTATGTCGCGATCTTTATTTGCTTAGTGACAAAGGCTATTCATTTAGAAATGGTCACAGACGTAACATCTGACGCGTTTATCGCAGCACTTAAACGTTTTTTTTCTAGGCGAGGAAAATGCTCTTCAATCATTACAGACAATGCTACAAATTTTAAGGGTGCTAATTCAGAATTACGCAAACTTCATGAATTAGTTCATAGACCGGATGAAAAATTAGCTAATTACCATACTTCAGAAGCTATTGAATGGAAGTTCATTCCTCCTAGATCGCCCAACTTCGGTGGTTTATGGGAGGCTGGTGTAAAATCTTTCAAGTATTATCTTAAACGGACATTAAAAGGTGCTAGACTGACAATGGAAGAATTCCAAACAATCACCACTCAAATTGAAGGAGTTTTAAATTCACGTCCCTTAACCCCATTATTGACCGACATAAATGATTTTAACGTATTGACATCAGGTCATTTCCTAATTGGTCGGCCAATAGACGCTATTCCAGAACCTCAATTAATTGATATTAGCGAATCCAGATTATCTCGATGGCAAAGAGTAACTAAATTTGTTCAATTAATTTGGAGAAATTGGCAATTAAATTACTTAAGTCATCTCCAAAATCATTCAAAATGGCAGGTAAAGAGCAATAACATCAAACCAGGAGCAATGGTAGTAATAAAAGAGGACAATTTACCTCCTTGTAAATGTATGCTGGGACGAATTCTAGAGGTATGCGAGTGAAGGATGGTAATGTTAGAGTAGCGAAAGTAAAAACTGCCTCTAACGTTTTCGTTAGGTCGATCTCTAAATTATGTGTCTTACCCATTGATTGAAGACCCATTTGTTTTAAGAAATACCCTAATTTTTTTTTTCCTTAAATTTTCTTTATTATTGTATTGTAAAGGTAGTATTGTCATTGAAACTTATCCTTATTGTATTTTGTATTATCATTTATCTATTTCTTATTTAGTGTTATATGCACAGTATAGAAATTTATATATTGTAATATTTGAGTGTAAGTTGTATAATATATACACTTTATATTATTGTTTTATTGAATGTTGGCACATGTCAATGGGGGCCGGCATGTTACGGCTTGCCTTGACATTGTTTTGAATGCACCCTTGTGCATTCCACCAGACTTTTGTGTTTGCCGTTTGGCAACGGCAGTCTTATCGTTTTTGTTGATGTTCGCGTGTCGAATGTTTTTATGTAGAAAAACCGCATTACTGAGCTATTTCGTTAGCAAAAAATGACCATGGGGTCTTTATTGGTTATAATAACGACTATTATAGTACAGATGTAGCATAATTATACAGATTATGTTTTGATTCAAGTGGTATTGTCCACGAAATCAACATCGCAGTGTTCTGTAACTGACTATGGTGTCAGCCCATACAATTTCCTGTATATATGTATATATAAAAGAACTGTTTTGTTGTTTAACTCTCTTCGTATTATTTGACTATCTTCGTATATTTTCCATTATTTGAACTAGTTACAGTCCATAATCAAAGTACATACACGCACAAAGAATCTAAATAAGAATGATATTACTTATTCAAGGTTAAATTTAATTTTGGATTTACTTTAAGAAAAGATAAAATAGATATTTATTTATGACTAGAAAGGTAGCCCGTCAAAAATGACGGAAATTTAGATATAAATATATATACAACTCATGTGCAAGAATATGAGTTTCCTTGCTTGTTCCGCAGTGATTAGATGAAAATAACACATTTGAAGAATGAAACACATTTACGAAAAACTGTGTACAGTAGAAGACCACTAATCTGCACAGTTTGGTTCCAAGTGTTGTGCAGATTTGAGGCTTTTTGCGGTCATGCCTATTCAATCTTTCTTTACATTTTTTTAAATTCATGTATTGGACAATTTAGATTGTTAAGCCTTAAAAATAAATAAATCACACACTTGAAGTAAGGTAAAACTATTAAATTATCATATACGATTTCATGAAATGGTATTATATGTGTGTGTTTCACGATCTTGGTTATGACGTTGGCGAAATTGGCTGCAACTTGTCATAATCCTAATAGTGTGGGCCGCTATAACAAAAAAGTAACCAGTTTTTAGTAAAATTTCTGATAAAAAGTAGTTTTCAAAAACTTGTGTAAAATTGCAGGCCGTTCTCATGTTATGTCAGTCCTAGGAATAATATTTGTAACACTGAAGAGTTTCCATGTATATGTGGAATTTAGAAAAGCTTCTCTAAAAGAAAGGTCCTGAAATGACATTGTAATTCCTCTAACTTCAAAGTTTAATTGGGCCCTGATTGTTATTTACTGAAATCTAATAATTACAGTTATTTTGAATATTACAACAGAATTAAACACTCAAACTTATTTAACTTAAACCCGCTATTACTTCCCGATGTTATTTTTTAGTATTAAGAAAGAAAATTATTTAAATTTTTCAAATCATGCATTTATAATTTTTTTCCGTCTTTAATAACTAAATAATGAAAAAATATGCTTTTGTTCTGAGCTCATAAATATGACAATAAAATAATGTAACTAAGAGACATTGCAAAATGAAATCTTTGTGAATTCAAACCATAAACAAACGATACCGCCACCATTTTACCTACTATGACGTCATAAGAATATTTTCCATTGGTTGTTGGAGAACTTACTTTGTGAATGATTAGCTCAATGATCTAATATTTTTTATGGTACACAATGAATGAATCACTTGTTTTTGTTTAGGTTTATGGAATGAGATATTAAGCTGCCAACCTAATTTCAACTGAAGTTATCCAAGGATATATGTATTTTTAATCGAAATTAAAAACAATGCTTTAATATAGAAATAAAAAGTTTTAGTTTGTATAATTGGTTATTTCTATAAATTATTTATTCAGGTACTTTAGGTACTACTATAGTGCATTTTTTAAAAAAAGCTTGGCGCAATTCGGGCATCAGAAAGTGAGATATGTTGCCAAAATATATAAACAGCTATGAAAACAAATCTAATGAGCTTTTATTTTTATTCTTTTAAATCGTTTCTAAATATACATAATATTTTTTTATATACAAATTACGGCACAGATTTCAGATATGCACCGGGATACCAAATTGGCGCCAAAATGGTGTTATTTTGCCTGCTATGGTAACACGGCTATTGTTTTTCATTTATTAATAAATTGTTTATTTACTTTTATTTTCTTTTTTTTAATTATATAAACTGTTTTGTTCTACAGTTATTAATCAAACTTTTATTTATTTATAGTTATTTCCTTTTCAAAATGATAGCAAATAATTTAAAAATATATAAGTAACTGGTATTCGAAAGCGAGATTTCTGCCAAATTGGCGTCAGAGAAAAATCACGCCAACCCCAATGCGTATATAACATCTGTACAAAAATTACTTCTGTTTCTTTATAAAAATGGGTAAATAGCTTTTTTTATATTAAATAAATTGTATAATGGAAAAAATTGCTTGTGAGTATGAAGCAGTAAATAGGTTGTCAAAAAATACGTTGGCAAACTTCTTTCTCACAAAGAAACTTTTCTCCGAAGTATTGTACATAAGCGATGATTGCTGGAAATGCATTTTTAATTATGATGTGCGCTTTTATGTTTCACTACATTTATGCATACTAAACTGTGTGTATAAATGCTATAGTTCATATGCAGGGCTACACAAAAAAATTCATAAGGGTTACTGAATATGAGAGTAAATTGCTTAAAGGAGACTTTTAAAGGAGTTATGTATTTTTACGCTGAACTGCATTTAGTTTACTAAGACATGCTTGTAGAATATAGATAAAATGATATACAGGATCACGTAAAGAATCGGATACATAACCGTCTATGGATGATAATATCTAGAAATGTGATTTCAGTAGTTTTAAGAGTTGTTTAAATTAAATTTTAGCTAAAAAGTGGCGTGTAATAACATTTACTATTGGCTATAGACGGTAACTGCTGAAATCAATTTTTTAAATTTTTTATGCGTTTTCTAAAATGTTTACTTAGTTATCTTATTTACCTCATTTCCTTAAATAACGAAGTTTTGTTACAGAATTCAGGATGCGTTGGAAAGTGTTTCATATTCTATGCTTAACGTATGATTTTTCTTTCTTGTTTAGTCTTATTTTGCATTTATTTTATTCTTAATTTTTTAGTCTTATGCTGATTTATATAAACTTTGGCACAGATGTCATATACGCACCATATTGGCGAGATTTTTTTCCGAGGCCAATTTGGCAAAAACATCAACAGCATAAACAACAACATCCGGGTTACCATATCAAGCAAAATAACGACACTTTGGCGCCAGTTAAGTACCCGTTGTGTATATGACATTGGCGTCAGAAAAAAATCGTGCCAACATATATATGACATGGGCATATATGACATCTGTGCTGAAACTTTAATATTTAATGTTTAAACTCTTTGTCTCCCTCCCCCCTTGCATATAGTACAAACTATAACACAGATAGCGCTAAATAATAGACAGTTTGGTACTTTTCCACTGTCGGGGCTTTGGCATTTTTTAAAAAAAGCTTGGCGTAAATCGGGCACTTTTCCGTTATACGGACACCATTGTCGCCAAGCATAATAGCTGGCGCAAAATGAAAATCACATGAATTGAAACATTTGAAAAGTAGAAGAAAAAACATTGCCGATAGTAAGTAAGCATTTGAAAATTATAGACTTTTACGAACTATTTCATTAAATCACAAATATATACTTAAAATAAGTGAAAAATAACTGTTGTAAAATAAAGTAATAAAATAAAACTCATATTAAACTGCTGGCATAAAATTACAAATATCTTTTAGCATTTTGAAATAATTGGCGCATTAGCATACATTTTGGCATGATGTCCATATAACGAAAAAGTATCGAGATTTGTTGTCAATTCATATAAACAGCTATGAAAACAAACTTGATGAGCATTTTTGTTTGTTTTATATGTTTATTTTATATGTATATTATTGATGTTTTTTATGTACAAATTACATCTGTTTCTGTATAAAATTAGAGAAACGGCTTTTTTATGTTAAATAAATCGTATAAATATCGAAAAATAAAAAATTGTGTGTATATAAAATGAAACAGTGGATAGGTTCCTGGAAAATAAGTTGCCAAATTTCCTTTTTCGCCAAGGCACCTATACTGGAAAAGTACCTAAAGCTAATTAAAATCGCACAGTTAGGAGCTCACACAGTACAGCGTCGTCTATTGGCGGTTATTTCATTAGTAGCATCGGGAGGAAGATGTAAAGATGTAATTTAAATTCTCACACATAGATTCTGAAAAAATATCTTAAAAGAGCAGAGTTTAAATTAAATTTTGGTGACCTCCTTTATGAAAGATTAATGGTTTTAAATGGGAATTTCGCCAAATTAGCCAGCTATCGCCAAGTTGGCTAACATTTGGTGCTACTGTGGTAACCCTGCATTAGTATTTTTCACCAATTACTCATTTCAATGAGGCAGTCCTACCGGAATTGTGAGGGACACACAGAGACTTGGATTTTATATAAATAGATATACAAATGAAACATTTTAGCTTCTCAGAATACATAGATAACAATGATGATCCTTTTGTACAATTTTTTTTTCAGTTCTTTAATATTATCATTTACCAGACTCCCTTTTTTTTTTTTCCAACCTAGTGATTATCTATAATATATAAATACTTTTCCCCCCTAATGATTAATTATAAATTAAAATATTTATATACAAAAAAGAAATTAGGTAAAGTATAACAGACTTATTTAAACCTAACTGCACAACAATTTTATTTATTTGCTTATTTAGAATTTTGATAAAACTAAGCATAAATGTGCATGTGCAAGCATAATTTCACATACAAGGCTATTATAACTACAAATAATATTACACCAGTAAATAGTCATTTCTCTGTTAGGCATAAATATTATACTATGAAGTTTATACACGGAATAAACTGAATATAGTTTTAGACACTCTACTTATTTTAAAACCGTTATATCATTTTAAGTTACTTACAGGTGCTATTGGAGTAAAGCTGAAAAGAGTATTTTGAAATTTAAATTAATAACAAAAAATTAAATTAAATCTATTTGGAAATAGCAGGAAGATAAACTAAGAAATTCAGAATTTATAGAAGGAGAAATGTTGGAATTTTCTTAAAAGTTTGCATGCATGATTATTATTATTATTATTTTAATTTAACAAAAAATATAAATTACCTAGCAACTGTACTAGGTTAGGGTGCTTCATTTCTTTCATTATTGATGCTTCTTCAATAAAATCTTTCAATGCCATTGTATCTTCCTGAAATATAGATATAAATAATTTTCGTTTTGGTAATAGATTATTTAATTATTAGTAATTTATACTATAAAAATAGTAATTTAGATGGCAATTTATAACTATGCACCTCAGAAATATAAGAAAAAATTAAAAATATAACTAAATCACAAATTTTATTGTTTAAATTAAATCTAAGTAAAGTCAAGTTTTGTTAGAGAAAAATTTGATAGAATAAGAAGCTCATTTTTAGTAATTTTTTAGCAGAAAATAAATTGCAATTTCATAATTGAATGTTTTTTAAACCATGGTGTACCATCATCACTAATTAAAAAAGCCACAGAAAATTCCAAAATAAAATGAAAATGAGTTCGAGCAAAAACTGGCAAAGTTTTAACTAGACCAGATGTAATAGAATGCTTATTAGAAAAAGAAAAAACAAAATTATTTAAAAAGGGTATAAAGACAACTAAAATAAATTCAACACTTCAAAAAAGAAATGTGGGAACATCAAATGTCTATAAGTGTACTTTTGACAAAATAAATTTTCAATTTCAAATGGTGTCACAATAAAATTATCAATATGCTTTAAATCTTTAAGCAGTTATTTTATGTGGCGAAGAAATTATAAACAAAACAAAATTAAAACACTCAGTAACAACAGTAGTAAGACAGGTTTTAAAAACTCTCCCTTTTGATATTAACATTTTGTCCCTTATGATAAATTAGCAGGAAGGGCTTGATATGCAACTCCAAAAGAGAGTTCACCGAGAGAGTCCTTCTGACATCTCAAAAGGAAAAAAGAAGATGGGTAGATAAGCACTGATTTCTGGCCCGATAGGGAAAAAAATTACCTCAAGATGCTTTAATTGTTTTACTATAATTTAGGACCTATGTTTACTGTTTCTCTGATTGATTGTTATTTGACTATTGTTTAAATGTGTTTTACAAGATCAGAAACATACGTTTATTTAGCAAACTTCAATGTATTTCAATTAATCTTCTTCTTTTTTTTTTAATATGAAGTACTTTTAACACCATTATAGCTCTTTTATATGTTAATATGTGAATAATAAAGTAAAATATATTAAGAAATTATGATGGTGTTATGAAGACTTCAAATTTAAAAGAAAATTATACAATATTGCAATACATTAAAATTTTCTACATACACTTTTGTTTCTAACCTTATATAAAAAAATTTAAACAATCTTCAAACAAAAATTAATCAGACAAGCAGTAAATATAGATTCTAAATTACATTAAAATAATCAAAACATCTTAGGAACTTTTTTTTTCTTTTTAACCTCTTAGGCGACCAAAATTCAATGCTTATTGATTCAGCTTCTTACCCAGAATAAGTAAGAAGTTCAGTTAATAGTGAAGTATCACATGTGTTGTTTGAAGTATCAAGTATCACAAATGATACTTCCGAACTGAGGAGGGTATAAACTAAACTTTTTTTTTTTTTTTTTTTTTTACATTTTTACTTTACTTCTATATAGCTCAATGTTTTTGACTTCAATTAAAATCAATAAATGGCAGCACTGATGCTTAATTCCTCATAAAATAAGTGTTAATAAGTTTGCAAAATGCATTCCAGACAGTGTGTCCAAGAAAGTAATAAATTTTCATAATTAATTAACTTAAATGCATTACAATAAAAAAATTGAGGATTCATAGATCATTCAATTAATTAAAGGCCTTCAATTTATTACTGCATAATTTAGATTATTAATAATTAAATTGATATTTTAAGGGTGTTAGTAATTTTAGATCTGTATTTGTGACCCTAAATTACCAGAAAAAGAGGTCCTTCTGTTATCTATGGTGTCTTTTTGTTTGTGCAAAAGGGATGAATGTGTATTTACAATGTTATTTTACATGTGGGTCTGAAGAAGTTAAATGAAAATGCATAAAATACAAAAGAATTGAAACATTTTAGATAAAATTTATTGTTTCTTGCATAATTTAATAATTTTCTTTCTGCAAATATTCATGTAAAAGTTATGCATAAACATTCTGGAAGAATTTAAAAAGCATTTCTATCATTAAAATGAAATAGTGAATGTCTTTTAGAGTATGATGTACAAAAATTACTAATTTAACAAAGATTTTATTTTTAAGAATCCACCTAAGAGCTTTTAAAAAGATATCAGCATAAAGCTAATATAACTGTCATGATATTTTCATCAAAAAATTTCATTACTTTTTGTTGTTATTATTTACTGATTTTATGATACATAAATTACTGACGAAAACATTAACTACAAATGTTATTACTTTTATTAAAAAATATGTTCCAGAAATGAACAAAAGAAAAAGAAAATTACACATTTGGCAAAAAATAGATTTTTTTTTTTAATCATATAACAACTTTTGCTCATCTTTCTAAGAAAGCAGAATATTACTATCTTTAGTTGATTTTGATGAAATTCACGTTTTTTCTGCATTCCCTCAACGAAAATAGTGCTTTTTTCATGATCTTTTAAAGAAAATTGCATCTTTTTCACGATCCTTTGATGGAAATTGCATTTTTTCCATGATCCTTAATCAGAAATTGCATTTTTTCTCGTGATCATTTGACAAAAATTGCTCCGCGATCTTTTGACAAAATTTGCATGTTTCCATGATCTTTTGAAGAAATTTGCTCAATTTGGTGCTGTTCGTACTCGCGTTTTTGTTGTATTTTGTCTGCTACCACTACCCCCATAAAAATGTTAATAAATTTTAAGGCATATATGCACCAATTCCAGGGATAATAAAATTCAGTGCCAAAAAAGCAAAATTCCACACAAAAAAAATAATGTGTCTAAAATTTTTATATATTAAGATAAGTTTTCTGTTAAAGTCAAATGTCTCCCTTTGGATTAATTACAAAAAATTTACATCCTTCAAAAAAAAAAAAAAAAAAAAAAAAAAAAAAAAAATGCTAGCATCCTGAAGGACCATTTACTTTTATGCATTCCTTCCCTAATTTTTTGCATAAATGATGAGCTATAGCATATCTATGGCATAACTGTAGAACTAAAATTCAGAAAAATCAAAGACAACATTGCTAAATTTAATGATTTATTCCTAATAAAATATGGAATGAAATTCAAAATAAAATCAGACTGTAGAAAGAAACAAATAAAATATGTTATTATTTTTAGTATCATCATCATGTATTTACAAAGCAGACTTTTTTTTTATCAGTTAAGTGGTTCCCAACATTTTATCGGCCACGCCCCACCAAAACATCAGTAAAGTCACTATGCCCTCCCCCCTTAATCTGTAAATTATGTCTCTTATTTTTTTTAAAGTGAAATCTATTCACACAGGGGAAGCGTAATAAAGCATTAACAATAACTATTCATTTCACATTTTTTAACTTATCAAAGAAGTGAATCTTTTGTGACAAATGTGTTTTTAAAATCATTTTACGAGTGCCAAGAGATTATACATCTTCGCCTCTGAACCCAAAAGAATTTTGAAGTATTTTTCTAAGTTACCTCAATGTGAAAATAAAAATGTTATACAGTCTGCATTTTTATCTTCACAAAATATCTTGAAAATAGAGTTACATTTAACATTAAAACTGATAGTATTCATCATCATTCAACTAGTATAATTAATTTTTGTGACCTTATAAAGAGCTGGTTGAAAAGCTTCGGCCACTAAAATTTCTTTTTATGGATAACACAATATACAAGAAGCATTTCAAAACTCTCATTTTTATCAAAATTAAGTAGTTATTATTCTCCATCGCAACACATTATATCTGACTTCCCTATCCTAATATAGTTAATTGTCTTCCATGTATTATATGATTTTAAAATTTGTGTAGCATGCCTGCACTATAGCCATTTATAAGGTTTATAAAGTTGGTGGTACGTCGTTCAGATACTTCATATATTTTTTTATGTTAAATATGTTCAAAACAGTTGAATTCATATACAGTCTTTTAAGTAGTTTCACGTGCAAAAGAATCTTCGGGTAACACATAGCTGAGCAAAGAGAAGTATAAAGCTCTCAATAAATAATGGAAAGCATTGTGATTAATTGTAAAATCTTGTCCCAGAAAATTTATAGTGAGATTTAATACTAAATGATGTCAAATTACTTTAAAAACGCTATTTGTATAATTATTCTGGTGTTAAATGTACGTTATTGGGGTACTTTTTATTGGGAAAATTTTTAAAATTCAATTAAAAAACACTCATTTTTTTTGTTTACCTTGTATTCCATTTATTTTAGTCTACAATAATACTTAAAAAAAAAAGACAGAAGAAACTGATAACGAATAAGTGAGCAACAAATTTGAAATTGCCCCCCTACAAAGTCAAATTTCCCCCTAGTAGGGCGTACGCCCCACGTTGGGAACCACTGAGTTAAATAAAATCAAAATTTTAAAAAAGCATCAGTATAATAGGCAAAACAACAGAAAATGTTAAAATTTTGTGATCAAATACACAGAAGACAGAAGGAATTTAAACGGAAGCTTTTACAAACATTTCAGGCATTTGCATAAGTTAATTGCTTAAAAATTTAGTTCTAAAAATAAACAACAAAAGATCAGAAGTTCCTTCAAACAGTGAGCATTTAAAGTAATGTAAGAGTGTGTAAACCTTTTTTAGAGCATTTAAAGTAATGTAAGAGTGCATAAACCTTTTTTAGACCTGGAAAATAAAATTTTTAGTTAGTAACAAATGGCCAGAAGAACCTTTCAGCTTAGTACCGCTTTTCGCAATATTAATTCTTGGTGAATTAAATTAAAAAGTTAAATGTAATAAAATTTCTTATATAGATTACAACAGTTAAAGAAAAGAAATTTTGATTCTATCAGGGGACGGAAAATTTAATGCTTATCTACACAACTACTTACCCAAAATAAGAAAGAACTTCAATTAGTAATGAAAAGGAAAGTGAATGCATTAGAACAACATTTTAAAAATTTCTCATAAAATTGCATACAATATAAAATAATTGAAACATTCTAGATAAAATCCATTGCTAACCTTAAAACTCATCCTTAAAATGTGTGGAACTGACACTGAGACCACCATAAGTATAAAAAATCTGGATCAAACTATTTAAAAATTGAAACACTTAAAAAGAAAGAAAAAGAAACAAACAAAAGGAAAGAAAACAGACTAGCTGTTTATTTGATTTAGTTGTAACTTTTTTTTAGTCATCATGTGGTAAGCGGCAGCTGGATATTTCAAAACCCAGTGAATCTGATTTTTATTTTATTATTAATCATTTGGGAAAATGGTTATTGTCCTTGTCAGGGTAGGAAATCAAAAGCATATCTGAAGCGTTTTATTGCTTTAATCCACATTTTATTTGTTTTCTGATTGGTCTATACATTAACCTTTACTTTCAACAGAGATGAATACTTCCGTTGCCACTATGACAGAAAAGTAATAATAACTACAAAAAAAAAATTAATAACTCAGAAACAAATTCAGATACAACTTTCAGACAAATTGCGTTTAAAAGTACATTTTTTTCTCTATATGATGGTGTAAAAAGTAATAGTGTGGGATGTTTAGAAGTTTAAGAAAAAAAAATTCATTTAAAATTGGTCAGATTTCTTGGAAATCTGACTATTGAAAAGCCTTTTCCCGAACAGCCAATGAAATGCTTGGATAATACGTAAGTTTCAGGTGGATAATACATACGAGTCACAGGCGATTTTTGTCGCTTGCAATTTTTACGTGTCATAACACTATTAATGTTTAATTCATGGAATACGTAGCGTATGAACAACTCCGTGTGATTTTTTATGTCTTAAATTTTAGTCTTAAAAAAAATCATTTTCCAAATGGTCGTTGTAATTTGTTAAATTGCATTATTATTATTATTATTATTAAGCACTTCTGTGATAAGTAGTACCTTCCTGAAAATACAGTGCTGAAGCATATATGGTGTATAAGAAAGACCGAACCTGGTGTTCAAAGTATACAGCTCCAAGCTAGATTGTAGAATCTAAATACCATGTTAGTAATGTGTTGATTTCATTCCAGTTTTTTAAAATACATAAAAATAAACATTTTTTGATATTGTATAAGATACACTAATATTTTAAACTCAATAGTACAATCAATTTTTCCCTCAGTTGGAAAAATTGAATTTACTGTATAAAGATGTTTTAATTATATTTTGGTTCAAGAAACATATACAGATTTTAAAAATTTCATGACATTTACATGTGAAAAATTCTAACAATGTTTTAAAGTTAACTTTTATTTACATAATCTAACACGTTGTATAAATTCTCCTCCGAAGTAAAATTTTTACATAATCAAAGGAATAATCTGACCTTGAGAGTTTTAACTGCAACTGTCATGTTGTAGCGTTTCCAAATTGCTTCATACACATCTCCATATTGACCACCTCCAAGTCTGTGCTTCATGACAATATCTGTCCGCTCAATTTCCCACTCATCAGGCTCTGGACTTAAGGCAAAAACAGCAGGCTTATTCCGTTTTGGTGCAGGATAGAGTAAAACAGTTATCAGACCATCAGTATGAATCGAATGGTGATGAACTAACTCGGCCAGTGTATTGAAAGGACATTCAGATGTTACAAATACCTAAAAAGAATAGCATAAATTAAACAATTTGACTACTTGGCAGAAAAAATATTTAACAAAATCCAATGCTAATTAATACAAATATGGAAATGAATTTTTCAAGAAAAATGATTCATAATCAAAGTTTTAACATCCTACTTATTTTATTGATACAACAAAAATTTTAAAGCAAAAATTTCATAAAAAAGAAGTTGTAGAGAGATGAGTAAAACATAGGTATACTGATGCCACAATAATTTTATAATACAGGTCGTTTCGACTCAAGACACTTACACAAGTTGATTCTGTTTTCATTTTAATAATAACAGTGGGTTCTCATTTAGTTAATGATAGTTTCAACGTATTAATGCAAAATGTCCCTTGCTTAAGATTAGTTAACCAAAATGTTTATTCCTTTCAGGAAGAAAATTATGCAGCATTTAAGGACCCATAACATTTATTTTTTCACATCGCTCTTCATTTCAATTATTTATTTATTTATATTTTTTAACATAATTGATGCACTACAGTGTATCTGCAAAATGAGTACAGGTACATGGATTAAATTGCCTGGCTGTTTAGTGAAAGAAGAGACCAGTTACATTTTATTCCTCTAGAACAGCGATTCTTAAACTTTGCAAATAAAAGTTAATAAAATTTTAGCCATCCATAAAAATCTTATCTGTGCAAAACCTGTAAAATAAAGAAAATAATATAATAACATCATTCACTCAACTCTTGAATGTATGTAGTGGAACAAATAACAAACGTACTCAGTGATCAGAAATCTGTAACTTTATTCAACAAGAACTAACACTTTTATAGAGAAAAAAAAAAAAAAAAGGTGGGGGGTTACTTGGATCCAAGCTAAATAAATGGTATATTAAAATATTAATTTTCATAAATATACATCAAAGATTAACAATTTCATACATTATTTCTTTTGTTGATTAAAGACAGTTAGTATTTTGTTTGACAGAACACAAATCCTGTATTTATTAATGATTGGAAACAGGTACCAGGTGTCCCAAAAATGACTGATGGATTTTAAAATTCCATAATTTGCAAACGGCGAGAGATATTAAAAAAATTCTTGCAGGAGTGTTATGTAAGATGTCAGGAGTTTTTATGCTGCAATTCTCAGTTTTAGTTACAAATAGCATTGACAGGTAGCGCTACAAGCAATAACCGCTAAATCCAGGCTCGAATTTTCGGCCTCTCTCTTCTTCCATGCAAAAAAGGAGATTAAAATGCATTGAATGGATCCCGCAGTACCAAAAATCGGTTCTGGGCCGAGCACTTATTGCTCTCAGTGCCATCTATTGTTTGAAATTTGAACTAAAATCAAGAAACACAGTACAAAAACTCCTGATATCATACATAACCCTCCTGCAAGAATTTTTTAAATATCTGTCACCGTTTGCAAGTTATTGAATTTTAAAATCCATCAGTCATTTTTGGGACACCCGGTGAATTCTGAAAAGTTAATACTACCAGTTATGCAAATTTTGTATTTGTCGTTTCGAGTACTTTACTGTTCAAAAGTTCGGACTATGATGGATCCTGAAAAAAAAAAAAAAAAACGAAAATCTTGAGATACATCGATGAAGATCACTTGTTAGATAAATAATAGGCTATTATAGATAGTATTGTGGAGAATAACTTTGGAAGACGTCCCGAAACATCCAGACTCTATGGTTGCTGGCTGGATGAAAATCTTTAAAGGGAAAATCAAGAAAGCCACTGGATAAATAAACCGTTTTACTATAGATGAATATACAAAGTGCTTTTAATAATGTTCCAGATATCGAGATTCCATGAGTACAGGCACAATGAAAATCTTTAAAAATACCGAATATTACTTTGAAAAATGTTCCCAAACCTCGGGATACTATGAATCCTGGCACGATGGCAAGCTTTAAAAACACGGAGAATCACTTTGACGAATGGTTCCCAACATCAGAATTCTATGAAAATTGGTACAATAAAAGTCTTTAAAACGAATGGATGAAGATCGCTGTTGCCATTATTGAATAAATTTTCCAATTCTACTGTGGTTGAGCATTTTATGTTGCAGAAGGAATTATATTTTTTATTTTAGAAAAGTACTTCATCCTTAAAATAAAGAATCCATAAAGAAGTAGCCATCACGGAACGATGAACCTTGCGATGCCGGAACACTTCTCTCGACTCTACCAGCAAACTTTTTCTCTCTCTCTACCAGATGCTAATAGGAAAAAATCCCCATAGCTCAGTAAAATCGTGTCTTGCATGCGTTAATCCCCAGCGACGAGTGATCATACACAGACCTTGTAGAGATCTGCACGGGCTGGGCCTAGTGACTACTCTTTACGGGCCAGGTTCAGGCCTTACTTTTTTCCGGAAGAATCGGGACAGGAGGGGGCCTAACTTATTTTCTCTGTACAGAGATGGGACTGGTGTCTTTTCTAGTCTTCACGGCCCAAAATTTTCAGTCCTAGTTTTGAGCCAGCCTGTATGAAAATCATTGTCTCGGTGTGACCTGTCCATTCAAAGGTCAATAAAATTAAGCCTGGCCCGATGATTTTTGCAAAATATGCATACATTTTTGAATCGCCATTATTCTACAATTAAACATTAACATTTATTCTTTTTAAAGAATAGTAAATTTCTATACTAATTAAAATATAGTAAAACGCGTGAAAAGGAACCTGCCTATGACGGAATCCTGTTTTAAACTGAAAAACATGTTGATACATGCAAAATGAATATACTAATACGTAAGAAAATGATATTGTAGGGACTTAGATATCACTGGACAAGAGGAAATGGTAGCGTGGTGTTTCTTTTAACTAAGTCCTTTATTTACATCGATTTCTAGGTTAATGAAAAGTATTTACAAGTTAAACAATATTTGTTTGGGTTCAAGTCAATTTTATACAGGAACAAAAGTTCAATTATTTGGATTCTTCCATAGAACTATCGTCATTTCATCTGAGTGGGGACTGATCGGACGATCATCTGTCTCTACTCTCCTCACTTATCCAACATCAGGTCCAGCCAGACCTAGTCTTCTCTGCGACCTCTCTCTGCCGCTCCCAAACTCCTTCTCCCTTTCTGCGTTGCCACTTCGCATCTCTCGAAGGCTGAAGCCCTCGGTTCTAGGGAAAACCAGTCTTTTTCCCCCTTGGCCGTTGCCACAGCCTATTTCTTGAAGGCTGAAGCTCTCGGTCCTGGGAAAACTAGTCTTTTCTCCTCCTTAGACGTTGCCACCGCTCTTTTACTGGACGGCTAAAGCTCCTGCTTTCTCTGCGATTCCACGGAATGTTAAACTAGCGCCGGAACGAAATTGTACTGTCTTTTCCATTGATATTTCTAGCCTTGATGGCGTCATGGCTTTGTTCAGAAATGACCGATGAGATTTAGCATGGGAAAGTTTAGAAGATCCTTCCAGAGGAATCTTCTCTCGAATAATAGTTCGTGAATAATTAGTCTTTAGGAGCAATTAGTAAAGTTCTTACAATACATAATACATTTATATTTTGCTAAGAAGGGATATTGTCTATAACACATTTTTTTTTTTTCTTTTCTATGTAATTGGGTCTTAGAAGATTTTACTTATAGCATTTTTCAGAATTTTAAAAATTCAATGCATGGAATATGGATTAACAATATTAATAACTGAAACATTTACATAGAAGAAATAGCGATTCATGAAAAAAAATAAATATCGCAGCCTGCAGCACTTATATAAAAATGAAGTTTAGAAACATGAAAAAAAGTTAAGATAAATATTTTTGGTCAGAACGCCTCGTAAAAATAAAATTTTTAACCAAATCGACGAAAAATCAATGTTTTGTAGCAATTCACTCGGGCTCGGGCCGAGATTTTAACTTTTTTTCAGGGCCGGGTCGGGCCGAAAATTTAGCTGTTATACTGGGCCGGTCCAATAATTTTTTTCTACGGGCTTGGGCCGAACTTTTAACTTTTCTACTGGGCTCGGACCTGGAAATTTCGGCCCATACAGACCTCTAGGCACTTGATTTAAATCTTAACCAATCCGGAGCAAGCACACATAGCAGGTCTTCCGAGAATAATGGGAGTGCAATGTCTGCTCCGCATCTCTTGAAAGAGACGCCATGAAGAATTACGAAAATGGCGCCAAATCTAGTGTTTTTGTTCACTAAAGATGTCAGATTTCAAGCAATGGCAGAAAAATCGGCCCGTGCGAATATTTGAAAGAGAGAAACACAGAAAAATATTATATTGAATATTTCATACAGTTTTTAATGGATTTTTCTGCAAATTTGAGCAAAATAAAGAAAAAAAATACTTTATCTATAATAGATTGAGCATGAAATATTAATAAATAAAAGATTTTTATTTTCATTATTTAAAACTTAGAAAGAAAACTCCATTGATCGTAAGTTGCGATGCTTATAAAAAAGTAAACATGATAGCAAAATTTGTAAAAATAGATTATTGTTACTGTTTAGTTTAATAAATCTCACTAAATGTTGGAAGACGATAGAATTTAACTTTAAATAAGAAAAATTATCAAAATATTTATTTTATTTATTAAGAAAAATTTTTAATATTTTGGGAAGAATTTTAAATGATTAAAATGTGCATTTAGAGGAAGATAAATAATTAATAAATTTTAGGTTATTTTCTATTAGAAATATTTTATTATATAACACACACAAAGAAATATCTTTATTTACATTTTCGTACTCTTTCAAGTTCTTCTAGAGCAATAAATCATTTCTAGATGCAGAACAAGCAGATTGTGCTCAATACCAGCTGTGAATGTAGATTTTCATAACAAACAAGCAAACTTGACGAACTCGAGATTCTTCCTGCTTAGAGAGTTTAAACTGGTCTCTAAATAAAAAAAATCTTGAGCAAATATCATGGCCTTCGCCATCCATCGAGCTTGATGCAATCCTCCTTGGGGCTCTAAAGTGACCATTTCTTTCGGGTACTCCTCCTAGGAAATTGATGGCAAGCTCTAATAGTTCTTTGTAATCATCCCTTGGTTGAAAATCATTAAGTTGATTTTGAGCAAACTCTATTATTTCTGATGCATTATCTGTTATTTTTTCATTGATTAAATTGTCAGTTATGGAAGAGTCTGAAATATGCCATGATTGGACAGATATCCACAAAGTTTTAGATTGTTTGAATAACAGTATGTCCGGCCCGCTTGAAACTCCAAGTGACTGAACAACAACTGACTTAAGCATAATTTCAAGGATGTGATGACGGCAAGCCAACCAAAGCATTTCTTCTGTTCCAGCAGAAGAGCACAAGCTCCTCTTGATAACTCGGTATTAACAAAGGCTGTATCAAAACTCATAGATTTTACTTGCTCTGTAATTCCCCACAACTCCAACATTTTGTTAACAGCAGAAGCTATTGCCTCACCTGTCCTTGACTGAAGTTTTGGAACAGCGAGTAACTGGTTAATACCTTTACCTGAAACAATAATGGGTAATCTGTCTACAGTTTCAGATCCTGAAATGCCTTCTAAAATTTTGCCATCCCAGTGAAACAGTCAAAGGAACGCTTGCCGAAAACTTTTTTTTTTTTTTTGTCTTGGGCTTTGCATGTTCGGCTTTTGATACAGCTTTTTACGAATATCAAAACATCAAATTCTATAATTTAATTTATAAATATTTTCTTACAAATTTCTATGCATTTTAGCCATTTAAGATTAAAAAATAAACACAAACTATTTTTCAAGGCGGAATGTTACTGTTTCTACCTTTCACAATGTTGCCAAGTTGAGGTGAAATAGAATGTAGACATCAAAGAATCCTGTCTGTGTTTGTTCAACAGACTGCGTAAATATGTTGAAACTTGAAACAAATGACAGTCTTTACAGCCTGATATCATAATATGAATCAATTTGGCGATGACTATGGATTTGTATTAATAATTTATACAGTAGAGCGTCTGTTATGTCATAAAAACATTACATATTCTTTTCCCTTTATAAAACAATTTAAATATTTTAACTTAGTAATAATTACCCCCTAAAATTTTAATATTTCAAATTATGAAATCGTCTATGACATTATTTATCTTTCTAACGATTTTTATTTACTTTTTAAATTCAAAGTTTCGTTTTCGTGTTGCCAATCTTTAAAAAGATATTTCAAATATAATTTCTAAACTTTTTCAGCTATCAAAAATTAAGAAATAATATCTAACTTAATTTATATTATAAATTAACAATGTTCTTCCAAATTTAATAAAAGATTTATTTTCAATATTTGTTCAAGATCATTGGGAAATAAGAGATAAACTATCAGAGTTAAAATAATCATCTGAATTCATTTTTAAAATAAATATACATTTTAAAATTAATTTATCCCATTTTTAATAAATTTTATCACTTTAATTTTCATTCAAAAACAATTTTTTAAATTCATGTTTCAAATAATATTCCTTTTGAGTTCGTTTGAAAACGTTATCATACCAGCCAATCACAGCGCTTGCTGCTAATTTCGCTCTCCCAAGCGACGCTATTTTCTCTCTGTGATGTTTCAGCTGTGAAGGAAGAAGGATGTACAGGCGGCTGGCCAGTGTGCCGTGTTATTAAATTGGCACATCGGTCGGTGAGTCTTCCTAAATCATCTTTGCTTTGTAATAAATAAGAGATAAGATAATTATGTTATGATATGTAATATTTAAATTCAGTGATTTTATGCCAATAACAAGTTCGAAAGATTCTGAAGAAGATGAGCGCTTTCGCATTCTCAATGTTTGATGGCGGGCTTTATGGAAATAACAGGCCTCTTGTTAAGAGGCAGAAGAATATTTCTCTTGGAATATAACAAAATATAAAATGAAGGAGGTATAATTCTATATTTAAAATCGTCAGTCTAAGCTTGGAGGTGAGAATTTATCTTTATATTCATTTTCATTGAATCTCGTCTTTGCCATAATTCGAACTGTGAAAGAAAGAAGACGGAGAATTCTTATGCAATTGTAGTTCGGCATATATTCACAATGAACTGAGTAAAACAGAACATTTAGTTCAGACTTTCTGATAAAGGCAAATAGTCTTTAGCTTAGAACTGATTAGTTTCTAATAACTAACTCTTTATGAAACTAGAGCTTCATGGCACTTCACATGCTGATTAGTATAATTTTAACGTATCATCATAATTTAAATATAATCTAAAATCTTATCTACCCTACATTCTCAATTGTCATGTTGATTGGAATCCATAAATTGTTTGTCTTAGTAACCTTGAATTTTACTATCATTGAATGATTAGTGAATATTATGTCATTGCCGTGAAATGTTCTTTTTGATCTGCGCAGATCCTTTCTTCCTATATATATATTTAATCATAAATAATAATAAATAATTTTGCATTAAATTTTCATGCTTTGATGTGTTTATTGTGTTTGTGTATATTTATTTAAAGATTGTTATTTCAAGTATATCCTGAAGATCGTTGAAGGGTGAGATTATCTTAACTTTCTTTATTTCAGCTCGATTTTCAGATTAAATAAATAGATTAATTGTAAATATTAACTAAAGTGTTAATGGGATTTAAATTTAAAATAGAAGGGGATTAACATTAATTGCAATAACTTTAAATTAACTTTTCATGGCACGATGTACAGCTACTTTCGCTCTGGCCAAAGTGGGATGTTGGGTGTGTGGGTTTTGAGATTTCAAATGTGAATTTGGGGTGATTACATATGAATTAATTACCTTGAATTCATTTCATACTCTCGGAATTCACATACCCAGCACCTCACTTAACAGCGTCGATTATCCGAACAAGTCGGGACCGACCCTAGTTCGGATAAGCAAAAGTTCAGATAAATGGACAAACAATAGAAGGGATGTTCCTGACTAAACTAAAACCTTCACACTTTATGCAGGCTTAGGACTGGCAGCACCAGTTAGTGCTAGCGTGTTTAAAAACTGTTTTTTTTTTTTTTTATCATTTAAAATTTTCTTTTTATCATTTTCTGAACACCAAAGATTATAATTTAAGCAAAAAAGCTTTCGATTGTTGCTTGCTTCAAAGAAGATGTTTTTTCCAATGCTGCCATATATGATATCTCGAATTCTTCTTAAATGCGTTAGTTGAATAGAATCAGAATTCTTCTGCCGTTCGAGCCATTTCATAGCTGTTTCCAAACATTCAAGGGCTTCGTTATGTGATGGACCTGCGTCATTTTCAGAGAATTCATTTTCATTTCTTCAATTTCTTTTTCATCTTTACAAAAATGTTTTGAGAGAAATAGGCTATTTGGATAAATGGAAATTCGGTTTAAAAAAAAAATTGAGAGAAAGAGGCTGTTCGGATAATTGGAAGTTCGGTTAATTGCAGTTCCGATAATCGGCGCTCTACTGCAATTAGATTACAAAATATGTCAATTTTTATTATTTTTTTTTAAATATTCAAACCTTAGTAGCAACCTTTAAAACTTGTTTAAAAATTTTGAAATTTTTGTGGGTCTTTATTTTATACATAGAACAAAATAAGAGGGTGCCACATACAAAATTTAAATGTTAATTTTTAAGGACCACCCAAACACATATACAATATATGTATAATATACATACACAAATGTATATTTGTATACATTTAAATGTAGTTATGTATTTGCATCTATGACAGTTTATGAATCCTATGAAAATATTAGAATAATTCACTAAAACTCTGAAAGGCTACCATAAAAGATGCCACAGTAAAATTTGTAAGAAAAAGAAAAAAAAAAATGTTTAACTGCACAGAGACAGAGGTAACAATGAAAAAACTCTTTCATAAGTTAGTGTCTTTTAAGCCCCTTGATATCTATTTAATATATTTGTTATTCTATGAGCAGAAAATATCATGTAGAAAATTACAACAAGATGCCAAATTCCCCCCCCCCCCCCCACAAAAAAAAAAAAAAATTGCAGAAGTATGGCATTTTCTGAACATACAGCCAGGATAACAATTTTTAAATTTGTGAGAAATTAAGTGATGGAGAAATTATTAAAACTATTACAGGCAAAGAGAAAGAAAAGATAACTGATTCGTTCAAGTGATGACCATTGATAAGATGATGAGAGTCCCAATGTCCTTAAACACACCAATTAAAAATTAGAAATAGATGTAATTAATATTTATTTATATGGAGTCCTCAGCAAAGAAATAAAATTTAGGAAGACCCAATTTGTGGAAAATCCCTTATCACTCGTCTACTTTTTGAAAGTAACTGAAATTTAGCTCACTATATCGTTGATATTTTTATAAATTTTCAAGATATTTGACTGGTCTTTTTACATTAGTTGCTTTATAAAGTTGACTTCCAAATCATGAGAAAAATTTTTGGCATAGTTCACACATGCACAATTAAAAATTAATTCACACAACTGCTCATATTTCATTAAATATTTATTATACTTATATTCTAATTGCACTATGTCATTTCTACCATATTTTTTCAAATTTTCGGAAACTGACATTAAATTTGGGTGAAAACCTCACAACAAAAAACATGCAAAAGTTTCTTGAATGTTTTTAAGAAATTGTTACACCTTGATGAATATACATGCAATTCTAACAAATGTTGTACAATATCCACTTACTAGGGTTTAATCTAGAGCTAGCCAAATAGCCAACTGGAAGTGTTTTTTGCCCCCAAAGCATTTAGTGAATTAGCCAAATAGCGACAGCCAAAGAAATATGCTATATCATTCCCATTTTGCTGTTCAGCATTTCGTAAACCTGCTGCCATTGCACAAAAACGAAAAACAAAATCTCATATTGCACCCGCGCTGCGGCAACACTTCAAAATTTGTCTCATGCTCTCTATTCAAGCATCTTCAAACAGTGTGATGTCATTTGCATCAGACACGACTCCAGCATATGGTGAAAACGAAAATCACAGATTGTATAAGCATGGGATATGATGTGCACTAGCTTTGAATCATCAATGTGACAGATGCATGTCGTATAAACTTTTCAGACTTAAATTTATGCGGGTTCTGGCACCCCGCAAGTGTAAAGAAATGAAAATAGCTTATTGTATTATTATTTTTTCATAAAAATAGCATTACTGGCATGTTTTCCAATGCGACTTCTTTGTATGAATTTGTAGCATCATTTTTGTTGTCTACAGCAGACTGTTAAGGGGGATTCAGTCTCATGAATATAACAAAAGCTGACTTGAGAAACAAACTGATGATCAAGAATTTAAGTAACTTAATGATGATTAATTTGGAAGAGGAATTTTGAAAAGAATTTCCATTAAAAAAGCATTTGCTGTGTGGTATACAGCCAAATCTCGAAGGGTCAATCTTACAGAGTGATGTATTTGTATATTGCATAACTAAAAATAATACTCATGTATACAGAAATTTTGTATAAATAAAACTTTTTTTTTTTCCTTGGCTAAAGCTATTTTTATTTGGCTAGAAGTTATTGGCTGCAATTAGCCAAAAAGCTAAAAATCCCTTTTTCCTAGATTAAACTCTAACTTACACATGTGCTGCAGTGACAGAACATTTTGTGAATTTTATTTTACAAGGTGATCCAAAATAGTATTTTTTCTTCAATCTGTTATTGGTTCCCTAATTGCCCTCGTGATCAAATCTTCAATGAAAAATATGAGGTCAAACATGTTCTTTAAATTCCAAAGTTCTGAAAGAATTTGTCAAGTATTTCTCTAGAGTTTCGATAAAATGTCTAAAATGGAATGTGTTCAGTGATTTTTGGCTATATAGTGTATATATATATATATATGTATATAAAATTAACTTTGGTCCCTATAAAGAGCTTAGTACTCAAAGCAATTTCTATAATCCTCAAAATAACTCTTTTTGAGTCCTGGAAAAAACTACTTTAGCAAATGGTTTTTAATCCTGAAAAGAATATTTTTTAAATCTTAAAGTTATTTTTTTTTTATATAGTTTGAAAAGAATTTCTTCAGTTTTGATTCTTGAAAAGAACTTTATTTCTAGTCATGAAAAGTATTTTGATATTTAGATATTTATTATATATAGCATTTGCATATATGGTAGTATTTTAACAACAGGATTATGTATTGAAGCCCTCTGCCTATCTATGAGTCAGAGTCTTTAACTGTGCAACTACTGCAAAACAATAAAATGAAACAAATTATACTTACTTTACCATCGGAATCTTCATTAATCCGATAGTGATAAACTCTCCCTTCATATCGAACAGATATAGATCTTTGACCTGGACTGCTTTCACTTTCCCTCACTAGAAAACTACCATTAATGCCACTGCTGAGAAGGTATTCTGCAGCATTGCGAGATATTTGTCCGTGGTACCAGGAGTGCTTTTCAAGACTATTCACTGGAGTGATGTAATTGCTTGGAACCCATCCAACCAAACCATTCCATGACTGAGCCTCACACCATTCGCCAGTTTTGTTATATGATAGAACTCTAACTTGTTGACCTGGAAAGTAAAAATATTCTATAAGAGTTTTCCTCGTTTTACAATTGTGCTTATATTAAAGAACAATAACTTTATTTTGTGAAATGTACCATGTAGCAGAAACTGCGGCAACATTGTCACTGAAGGATTTAATAATTTTCTGCAGGAAAGTTTTTCATTTGGAATAAATTAAAGTCAAGCCTCGTTTTCCCGACACCTGGTTTTCACGTCACTCCGCTTATCATGTCAGTTTTTCAAAGTCCCGATTTTCTGTTTATGATTTTAATGTAAATAAACACTGGATTTTACGTCATTGAATAATTTTCAACTCCGGATATCCTGATGGTTTAGGAAAATTGTCCATTTTCCATAATCCATTTTATAAGCAAGTCAATTAGGCGGTAAGAAATGTCTTAGCCAAACTTTTCATAAAAGTGTCTAAATTACCCATTGAGTTAAATGAGAAATCTTACTTAAATCCTTTATCTGAATAAATAAACCCCACACACTATGAACGACCCACTTAAGCTTCAGATAGATGTATTGGTCTACTCGCAGTCTATTTGTTCTGGTCAGACGGCTCTTTCTTGTGGCCAGACTTGTATAAAACCAAAAACTTTCTGCGCACATAAATATTAGGTAAAAAACTTTCTGCAAATTAATTTAATATTTAATAAAATAACGTGTTATACTCAATTAGTTCGCGTTTCACGTTTTATTTTGCGATCCTTTGACGAAATTTGCGTTTTTTCGCGATATTTTGCCAAAGTTTGCATTATTTTCGCGAACCTTTGATGAAATTTGCAGCTTTTCGCGATATTTTGACAAAATCCATGCCTTTTTCTGCAGCGCTTTGACGAAATGTTCGTTTTTTTTTTCGCGATCCTTTGACGGAATTAGTTTTTTCCGCGATTCTTTGACGAAATCTGCATTTTTTTCATAATCTTTTGACAAAATTTGCGCTTTTTCCGCTATGCTTTTAGGAAATTCGTTTTTTCCTGCGCTCCTTGGATTAAATTTGCTTTTTTCTGCGATTCTTTGACGAAATTCTCGTTTTTTCTGTGATCTTTTGACGAAATTTATGTTTTTTTTCGCGATCTTTTGACGAAATTCCTGCTTTTTCCGCGGCCCTTTGACGAAATTCGATTTTCTTTTGCGATCCTTTGACGAAATTAGCTTTTTCCGCTATTCTTTTAAGATATTTGCTTGTTTTTCGTGATCCTTTGACAAAATTCGCACCTTTTCCGCTAAGCTTTTACGAAATTCGTTTTTTTCCTACTCTCCTTTGACGAAATTTGAGTTTTTCTGCGATTCTTTGGTGAAATTCTTTTTTTTCACGATTCTTTGAAGAAATTCGTGTTTTTTCCACATTTCTTAGAAGAAATTTGCATTTTTTCCGCGATGCTTTGACAAAATTGGCTTATTTAAGTGACCATTTGTTGAAACCACAATATATTTCAATGATACTTTTTTTATGTCTGAATTTTTAGAACCGAATGCCTTAAATTTTCGGAAAATTCGGAACAGAATCACCCTGGCAAACAATAAATAGATCGTACATAAAATTGGGTAATATTTTTAATTTTTTGGTAATTAAAAAAAAATACAAGAAAAAAAAATTACTTTTTTTCCCTAAAAATTTTCCGCAAAGTTCCGAAAATTTTCCTCGTACGGCGTGCACGCGTGCGTCTATATTATACTACTCTGCTTGTGGCTACACAGCGTTTTTCATCCGACTAAAACTGAAGCATTGCATTGCATTGAAACAATCAGAAATTATCTAACATCCATTTCTGAAAAAACGAATATTGATTAAAATTCATTGCATATTGAAAAAATAATTGTAGGAAGCACATCTAGGGATAAGCAAATCTTAATTCATCAATATTTCATGTAACAATAAAAAAAATCAGTCATCATAAATCTGATTTTTATTCTTTGCAATCTTGTTTTTGTGTTTATTTTGTTTAATAGTAATGTTTTATTGCTTAAAACTGCAAGAACAGTTATGGATTTTAAATTGTCTTAAATTAATTAAAAGTACAGCTTTTTATAAACATATTTTTCTCCAACTCCGGTTACCGCAACACTCCGCTTATGACAACACTTTTTTCTGGACATTAGAGTGTCCGGATAATGAGGTTCAACTGCATATATTTTTTTAAGGGGGGGGGGCGGGGTGGAATTTTATGAACAAGCAGGAAAGTTTAGCATGCAATATAAAATTCAACACAATGGGAAATCTCCCACAAAAATTATCGATTAGACATTATCATACTTGTAGATAAAAATCAGTGAAACAAGTTACCTGAAAAGACACTTTTGAAAATCATTTTTAGTATGAGTTACAACATTCTAGAGAAATACCCCATGCACATTCTATGAATTTGGGGTGACTTTTATGATATGACTCAAACAAGAAATTTATTTTTTCCAAAATATCATCACATTGAATTAAATAGTAGATTAAATAATATCTTAATATTTAGAGGGGGAAAAAATAATAATTGATATTTTTTATGAATATGTTTTTGCAAGGTATGTGAAGGTGAAAAATTTTATAGAAACAGGTACATATAAAAAATTCATGAAAAAAAAAAAAAAAAAAGATTCACTTTAATCACATCTTAGGGCTACATACAAATGCATCATTTAAAATACAATAAAACACTTTTATACATCACTAATATGGGGTGACATAAAAATATATATATATATAAAAGAAACAATAATAATGAAACAGATAGAGTAACAGCTGACAAGATTGTAAATTAAAAATACATAGAAAGACATCTACATCAAGTGACCCATATAAATTTTATATCATAAAATATTGAAAAGAAGAAATTTAATGAAATCTATAAAAATAGCCTTGACATATTTTTTTATTATTTAATATATTACTTTACCGAAAAATAAATTTATTAAAATAATAGCTTCTACATCATATCAAGACTCTTATCAAATGAAATCTGTACTAATAATATAAAGGCAAGCAATATTTAATATAGGGTAATATTTAAGAACACAATGCCCCACCCTTTTTAAGTGAAAAAGTAAAGTTCTACTCAGCAATCATTTGGAGAAAAATATATATATACAGTGAAACCTGCTTAAGAAGTTTCCCAAGGGAATGGAAGGGAAAAACTTCTTAAATGGGAAAATTACCATTTTTTGAAAAAATTAATAGTTTAAATATTGATATTCAGAAGAGGGTTTATTTTATCTTAGTACAATAATACAAAGAGTATTTTCTATAAAATTGTGTTTTCTTAAGAAATTTAAATTAGTTTGCACACTTAAAAAATTAGCTAATAAAGTAAAAATACATAATTACCTTAGAAACTCTGTATTTAATCCAAGACAAGAAATTTCTCTTTAAGAGTCATTTGATATGTTTTTGCAAAAAAAATCGGTTATAGTTTTTTGTTTCTGTTTTTTTTTTGGCAACTTTTAATTGATAACAGTCTAATTCTCTTAAGCTTTTGAAAACTTCTTCAGGCACATTTTCGACACTTTCGATAAAACGCCGAAAGGTTTCTAGTCCTCTTACAGCTTCCGAAAAACTAGGAATTTCCACATCTTCTTCCTCAGTTTCACTCATTTCTTCATCTACTGTCATTTCACAAATATCATCCACTGTAAGCATTTCACATGGTACTACTTCATCATCTACCGACACGTACTCCTCAAACGATACAGTGAAATCCAACTTTCTCTGAAGAGTCTTCCAATCATCCTCAATATCAAATTCATATTCTTCTGTTGATTCTCCATCCAAGAATCCCGCTTTTTGAAAACAATTGGCAATGACAGATGGGGTTATTAACTCCCATGCAGATAAAATAAAATGAATTGATTCCAAAACGTTCACTTTTTAAAATTCTCCAGTATTGTCAAGTTTTTCAATCATCCATTTCACTAGCCGTTTTCTATAATGCTGCTTAAACACTTTAATTACTCCCTGATCCATAGGTTGTAAAATGGAAGTTGAGTTCGGTGGTAGAAAATGGACTTTTATGTTGCTCAAGTTTTTCGTGTCTTTGGAATGGGCGGCACAGTTGTCTACGAAAATGATGATGTTCCTCTTAGCTTTCCTCCTTTTGTCATTCAATCTTTTCAAGTAATCTTCATAAATTGTAATTGTCATCCACGCAGTCTTGTTGCTTTCATAATCACAAGGCAGCAATTTCACATTCTGAAAACATCTGGGTTTCTTCAATTTTCCAACAACTAATATTGGCAACTTCTCAGAACCATCCATGTTGGCACCCAATAAAATTATAAGTCATTCCTTATTTCTTTTACTTCCGTGACATTTTTCGCCTCTATATGCATGTGTTTTATCCAGTAAAAGATTGTAGAAATGTCCACACTCATCCATATTGAAAATGTCTTTAGGATGATAGCCGGTTATCAAAACTGGTAAGATTTTCTTCCACTCTTCGATTTCTTGTGGATTGACACTTTTACTCTCACCTTCTACAGAATTATAAGTCAATCCAGCTCTTTTCTTCATCCTATCAATCCATCCATTTGAAGGAGTAAATTCAATCTCCATTTTTTTAGCAATTTCCTAATAAGAATTTCCTAATAATATTCCTAATAAGCTAAGAATAGGTGCGTTTATAGGAATATTGGCGAAACTGGCTTGTTTGAACCAAATCAATAACTTTTCTTCCATAACTTCATATTTTCCTCTTTTCACCTTTTTAATTTTACGAGATTTTTCAGAACAGTTTAAAATGAGATCTCGTTTTGCTACAATTCCATTCAGAGTAGTCACCGGTATGTTCAACTTCTTTGCAATTTCAACTCTTGTTGTTTTCGCGTTACTATCAACTTCTTTCAAAATTTTGATTTTGTCTTCAATTGACAAGGCTTTCCTTTTAATTGCCTTGCCCGACATTTTTTGGGGAAAAAAACAGAATTTTTTGTTTGTGTATTTTCTAACGAGAAAGCTTTGATGTTATGCACTTTACACTGACTTAAAAACTGTGAAATGAATAAACCAAATGCAGCTTTGGTACATTACACTTATGGAATAGGGTGGTGGGAAAGAATCTGTTGTAACTATTGAACTGAAAGAACCACCCATCAGTAGGGCGGAGCAATTCCCTTTTCTCTTTATCAGTCACTATTGTTACAGTGATGAGGGGCCCATCCTATACCCACATTCCATTTCCATCAAACACGTTAAACATATTTTAAGGTGAAATAGAGGTGACCACATCTGCTATCAGTCCTAAACATTGACCTTTTTGAATAGCAAAGAATAATAAAGAAAGAGATTTCAGCACAGAAAATAAAATAATAATCAAAAAGACAAAATAAACAAGCTTTGAAAGTAAAAATGGAAGGAAAAATAAAACTTTTTAAGCGGGAAAGAGTTTCGAACTAAACTTCTTAAACGAGTTTAGTGTTGTAAGAATAAGAGAAAAAAGGGAATCGAAAATATAAACTTCTTAAATGGGAAAACTTCTTAAGCGGAAACTTCTTAAACGGGTTTTACTGTATATACTTCTTATATTATATTGTTTAACATTTGCATTTGTTTAAAAGCAGTTTTAAATCTACCAAATTTATTTTTTGTCGTTTTTCAAAATGATGACCAAAACCTTCTTAAACAAAATATGATAAAAATTATGATAAACAAAATACACTAAACTAAAAGTTTTAGGGCAGTTCTTTTCTGTTTTCTTAATCAGAGAAAGTCTGCCCCCTCCCCCTGCACTTCTCATGCAACACAATAGCCAACTTTGTTCTTTTTTTAGTTCATTTAATTAAAAATTATTTTAAATAAATAGTGTGTTTAGTGAAGGGGGGGGGGCAGAATTTCCCCCAATAAAAAGAAGACATTATTCATTTTTTTAATCAAAATTTAATTTAAAATTTTTAATATTTTGTTTTCATTACATTTCTATATTGCTTTTTATGTTTTTTAAAAAATTCTAGAACAGAGGGTTTTGATTTTTTTTAATAGCCTATTTCATATTTATCTTTTTTATTTTATTTTTATAAGGCGATTTTTGAAAAGGATTACCATTTTGAAATCAAATATTTTCCCACTTTCATATTGGTAATCAATTTCAGACATGGTGTTTCAGTGGAATTTTGAAAAAAATAACCATGCCCAGGCTGGAGTACAACAGATATATAAGTCCCATCTTTCCTCTTCTTGGATTTCATTCTGATGGTACCCATGACCTTCAATAGCAGAAATTTCTGTGTTAATCTGCAGCATCAAGATTACAAACCAAAAATTATCTGCAACACCAATGATGCTGGGTGCCAAGTCTGCTACCACAGAAAACAATGGTAGCACTTATAAAAATTAAAATTTGCAGTCCAAGATATATTTGCAGTTTGTCAAGATATATGTGCAGGGGTCGATGCAGATTTTTATTCTTGGGGCCCATTTTGTGAAAAGTAGATTTTAATTTTTGTGAATTTTATTATATTTTTGTGGAAAATAACATATTGTAGCACTTATAAAAATTAAAATTTGCAGTCCAAGATATATTTGCAGTTTGTCAAGATATATGTGCAGGGGTCGATGCAGATTTTTATTCTTGGGGCCCATTTTGTGAAAAGTAGAAGTTATTTTTGTGAATTTTATTATATTTTTGTGGAAAATAACATATTGTAACGAAAGTTGAAATCCAGTTACTAAAATTCGAACCAAGAATTTACGAACAAAAACATTCTTTAAATCCCTTTGCTAAAGTTTTTGTTTTTCATGACCTGGTTTTATTTACAAATTACACATTTTAAAACAGTTTTTATGAAAAAGATTGTTACGTAGAGGGTCTATTTTATGACCTTTTTTATTAAATTTATTTTTGTGAAGGGGCCGATTTTATTAAATTTATTTTTGTGAAGGGGCCCTAAATAGGCCCCAAATTTTATCTAGATCGACACCTGATGTGCAATTATACAATTTTATATTAAGAAAAGAAAAGGGGGTAAACTCTGTAGGTAATCAAAATAATCAAAAGCCTCAATTTTCAGAAAATATTTATGAGCACAACAGTTTTTAGATAAAATTGTATGGTCAATTTTTTTCCTTAAAGGTAGAAAGGGGGCGGGAATGGAAATGCTTGTATTAACATTCAATTAAAAATTAATATATAAGTTGGTAATTAATCGTATATTGAAAATTATTGTGTAGGCTCAAGACAACTAAAGTTAGTGCCATTCTAAATAAGTTAAAGGTAATTGAATATTTTAAAATAATGTGTAATGCATATTGTTACTGAATAAAAGAATGGTAAGCAAGTAATTCTTTACTAATAGTTTAATATCACAGAATGTTTAAATATTACATTCTTTAAAACATGATGAAAATGTTGAAAGTAGAGAATTTTTAAAAAATGTTTGATTAATCTGCAAGGTCTAAAATAATCTGCAACACCTGCTGCATGGTTTCTGTAACTAGGATAAAACTATAGGGGCAGTTTCCAAAAATCTGGAAGGAGTCAGTGGTTCCTAATCCTCAACATAAAAAATTCATTGGTCACATTGTGAAAAAAATGCATAAAAACAATAGAGTTTATCTCTCTATTCTAAAAGAAAGCAACTAACACTGTCACCGCCACTGCCAGTTTTGAATTTTTTGTTACCGGAGGCCTTTTTTCGTTAATACAGTCGGCCAAACATAATCGGGTGATGGATACTTGCATACCCCGCTTATATGCATAGAATGCCGTGGAACAGAAAAGTTTTCCATAAGGCTAATGTTAAATATACTCGTTTTATCGCATAACAATCCCCGGTTAATTACATAAATATTCCCAATCTACTGGTAGTAATCCGGATTTTATGAATTCCTGTTATAGTGATAAATGGGAAAAAAGGAAATTTTTTTTTTTTTTTTTCTGTAACAATGCTTTGTTATATTTACAATCGAAGAGGAGAAATCGTCATGAAAGATGACTTATCTTAATTCTGGAAACTTATGAGAGCGTTGAATTTGGACAATTGTATTTTTCTTTTAAAGCTTGTCGTACATACAGTGACTCAAGATGCTGGGAGTACTTTTTGAAAAATCCTGGTAAATAGAATTGAGATGGTCAAGAGAAAAAAAGATCAATATTTAGTGCTGGAAGCAGAGAAATGTAATGTCGAGATATGAAAAAAAAAATTCCTAAAAGATTTTTTGTGTAGGCAAAAAAAAAAAAAAAAGAGAGAGATAAATTGGCAAATAATTGAAAAATAAAAAGAATTTATGCAGAAACTTTTATTTTCAAAGGCATGATTTAAAAGCAAATTTTTTTAATTTAACTTTCATTTTAATTTTCACATAAATTATAATGAAGAATTAAACCATGTACCATAAATAGTATTATAATACCTTATACTTTATTTCATATATTGTTATATATAGAATAATAATAAATTATTTACTAAATTTATTAATACAACAGTTTTTAATTTATTAAGTAAATAATTATTATCCATTAATATTTATCATATCTGTGGTATATAATCAAATGATAACGTATACTGATAACATTAATTGCTGTCCTCGGTTAAATGCATACAATTCAGTGGAACCAGCTGTATGCAATTAAGCAGGGCCGACTTTATTAAGAAAAATATTGCATAGAAAAATATGAAAATCGGTGGTATTATAGAGAAATATTTGATAAACATGCTGATGCAGACAGTTTTCAAATTGAAGAATTATTTTAAGAGATATTTAATGCTAAAGTTGGACAAAATCGTTCCATTAAAAAAGTTTTATAGGAGCAAAAACTATACATGGGAATTTAATCATTCTTAGATCATTTTATACGTTAGAAATTCCCGGTGTGCAGACTGCGTTTATTTTTTTAATTTGACTCATTTTTTGAGGTTTTATCTCTATTTTAAATTCAAATTTTCAGCATTTCAAGAGATATTTTTTACATATTTTAGAAAATGATATTAATTTAAACTGTTGCCAACTGTAAAAACAACGCAAAAAATAATGTTTGCTTCAAATTAAAAATTTATTTACATGTGACTATTATAAACAGAAACAATCCCTTCAAATTATAATTAAATAATCACGTATAAAAAAGCAGGAACTTATTGAAAATTACGTCATAAAAACTATACTTACACGTGAATTTTAAAAGAGAAAGGATATTGTAAAATAATAAATTCATGAACATGCGTTAGAAGTCTTAAATAGGAGAAATTACATCACATTTACGGCACATTACACTTATTACGTAAAAAAACAAAAAATAATATTGCAAAACTGTTTAAATTTAAAAATTGCACGAGATATTTGTTTGTTCAATTATTTTTGTTGGGACAGCGCAAATAATATTTCATTTCTAACAAAAGTATTTTCACGTGAACATTAAGAAGAGAAAGAAAAGTTTGGTGAAAATTACGTCAGATTAAATCAACACATTTAAAATGTCTTATTTCAAAGAACTTTCTTTTTGCTTTGTTAAAAAATACTGGGAGACAAAGACTCTGTTTACTTAATTCATTTTTATATTAGCTTATTTTGAAATGTTTAACTGATCAAAGACGGAAACAGTCATTGTATCTTTTAACAGCAAGTGATTTGGCTTTAAAATTCCTCAATCAAACAGAAATTAATATAAATCCGTTTACAGGGAGATTGAATTATAATTAAAAAAAATAGTGGCGATCGCCAATCTTCCTAAATCTTTTTAAAGCCAATCAAATTAGCGTGCTTTTAGAGTCTGCGGTGTCTGAACGGGGGTTGGTGGGCGTAGCTTGTAGGGGGCAGAGCCCCCTAGTATAGGAAAAAAATGAAACAAAAAAACTCAGGAATACAAGGTGAAAGACAATTTATTTAATATATACACACATAGAAGAAAACAGACTAATTATATCAAAAGTGTATATTTAATTTAAACATAAAATTCTTTAAATTTGATTAAGTATAATACAGTAGACTCCTTCAAATCCGCACAGCTTGGGACCAGAGGTTGTGCGGATTTTAGAATTTTGCAGATTTCTGGTCATTGATTTGTTTACATTTTTGAAACATTAATTTGATTGGTAGTTAAGCAAGGGAAATTATAATGAATGCTTACAATAAAGTGAAACATTAAAATAAGTAAAATATTAAAATAATTTATTAGTTTAAACGTAAGTAATTATTAAAATAATTATGTAAAATAAAAATTTACAAAAATATTAAATTATTGCCGATGAAATCGATTCAATTCGATTCCAAAAGTCCTATGCTGTCATCTAGTGGTAAAGTGATCGTAAGATCGATACGTCATCATATAGATATGCTAACTTATATCAAAATCAAAAGTAATGTAAATTTATTTAGTAATAAATCAGCTATAACAGCCAAAAGAGAATGATTAACAAAAAATTTAGTAAAAAAACATTGCGGTAGTTGCTGATTTCGGCGCCATCTTAAATTTTGTTCCTGCAACTTAACTGTAAATTTCATTGTTTACATCTGAAAAAATACGCGGATTTTAGGGTCGCGGATTTAAGGGAGTCTACTGTATAATCTTAAATATTTACATTCAGAAGGTAATGTTGGGTAAGATACATAAAAAAGAAAAAAAAAAGGTAAGCTATCAGGGCAGTGGAGAATATTCGGAAAACAATATTTCTTATTTTGATTTTGCCATATAAAAAAAAAAAAAAAATGTGAATGTTTAGACTATTTTGTAGTATAAATATCAAAACATGCTTCAAGCATTCGTCTTTCTAGATGAAAAATATCTTAAAAAAAAAAAAAAAAAAAAAAAAAATTCTTATCACATACATATACTATGTAAAATTATCAAACTGTTATGAAAAACACTGCTACTTGAATATATCTAAAGCAATAGCTTGTTTTGTTAAACAGATCATTCTGGAATGTAATTAAAAATAATTATAATAAAGTTTCTTATGTGTTTTGTCAATCTTTCTTCATGAGTGTTTTAAAAAATATAGATATTGGTTTTGTATATGGTTAAACCAGATTGTTCCCCAGAAAAATAACTGTCATGTATAATTACATTGAATTAAAAATGCAATCAATTAAAATGTTATTTATCAGCAAGATTGCCTGATATTAACGTTAAAAAGTAACAATAAATTTTTAATTAAAATTTTCCCAAAACATAAATAAATTAATAACATTTTTCTCCATTAAATTCAGGCAATGTGATTTTATAGAATCCTCCCACCATAATTGTATACAGTTTGTAGGGATAAATGTTTGTAATGTAACGGCTGAACATTTTATGAATAAATGATTCTCTAATGTTTTTTGTTCATTATATAACCCCCCCCCCCTTCCAACCACCACCACCACCACCAAAATATTATCATAACTGATACTAAACACTCAACATGGGCATTTGCATCTAAAAATATATATATATAAAATATATATTAAAAAAAAATATGGAGAAGATTTATTTATTCTCTTTTAGGTTATAAATTTTAATAAAATAAATGCAAAAATTTGTGCCATTCAGGAATGATTTTGAGTACAGGATGATAGAGAAAGAACACTATAAGCCTCTCAAGAGGATTTTTAAAAAAAAAAACTAAGGGGTGCTGACCCTTACGAGCTACACTCGTCAACCACCATTCAGACACTGCAGACTCTAAAAGCATGCTAATTTGATCGGCTTAAAAAATATTTCGGAAGATTGAATTATAAGTTTAAAAACAGTGGCGATCTCCCTATCAACGGGTTTCTATTCATTTCTCTTTGATTGGGGAATTTTAAAGCCAAATCAGCGGCTGTTAAATGATACAATGGCTGTTTCCGTCTTTGATTAAATAAAATCAGTTGACATTTCAAAATAAGCTAATATAAAATGAATTAAATAAACAGAGTCTTTGCCTCTCGGTATTTTTTAGCAAAGTGAAAAGAAAGTTTTTTTTTTAATGACACTTTAAATGTATCATTTTTAATCTGACGTAATTTTCACTAAACTTTTCTTTCTCCTTTTACTATTCACGTGAAAATAATTTTGTTAGAAATGAAATATTATTTGCGCTATCCTAATAAAAATAGTTGAAAATATCATCTTAAAATATTACATAAATGTCTTGTGCAATTTTTTAATTTAAACTGTTTTGCAATATTATCTTTTGTTCATTTTACGTAATGTGTAATGTGACGTACTTTCTCCTATTTAAGACTTCTAACGCATGTTAATGAATTTATTATTTTACAACATTCTTTCACTTTTAAAATTCATGTGTGATATGGTTTTTATGATAATTCTCAATGAGTTCCTGCTTTTTATATTTTCTTGTTTATAATAGTCACGTGTAAAATAAATTTTTAATTTGAAGCAAATATTATTATTTGCACTGTTTATACAGTTGGCAACAGTTTAAATTAATACCATTTTCTAAAATGTGTAAAAAAATATCTCTCGAAATGCTGAAAATTTGAATTTAAAATAGAAATAAAACCTCAAAAAATGAGTCAAATTAATAAACTGAGTGCAGTCTGTACACCGAGAAATTCTGACGCATAAAATGATCTAAAAAGGATTAAATTCCGATGCACAGTTTTTGCTCCTATAAAACTTTTTTAATAGAATGATTTTGTCCAACTTTAGCATTAAATATCTCTTTAAATATTTCTTCGATTTGAAAACTGTCTGCATCAGCGTGTTTGTCAAACATTTCTCTATAATTCCACCGATTTTCATATTTTTGTTGCAATATTTTGCTTAATATTAACGAAGAAAGACCTCTGGTCACAAAAAATTTAAAACCAACGGCGGCGGTGACAGCGGTAGTTACTTCTTTTTAGAATAGAGCGATAACTATGGAGACAATAAATTGCAATTTTTGCATCCGATTGCCGATTTTCATGTTTTATTATCGTGAGTTTTTGACAAAATCCGTGATCTTTCCGTATGCAAATAATTGATGTAATTTGCAAATTTTTTTTTTGACTGATTAACGAAATTCATGCTTTTCTCCGAGACTAATCGAAAAAATTCAGTAATTTTTTCCATTACTGATTTTAAAAAATCATATTTTTTTCCTGCAATCGATTGGTTAAATTTGTATTTATTATTATTATAACTTTCTTCTATCTTCAATAGAAGAAAGTATTGTAATCGAAATTTTTTTTTACTTCCAGTTTTCGACGGATTTACATGTTTTAGGGGTCAGAGATCCCAAAAAACATGTTTATAAAAAATGTCTGTCCGTGTGTCCGTCTGTCTGTCGCCATTGTACCATCAAAAAGTGTATGAAGTTATGCATAGAATTGAACCACATTTTTATTTTAAGTTTTTGGCTATGGCAAGCAGATCCTCCCTGAATTTGGAAAAAATTCGCCGGTAGGAGGCACTGTAATAGCTATTTTTGTGCGAATTTGAATATTGTACCATCCAAAAGTATATGAAGTTATGTATAGAATTGAACCAAATTTTTATTTTAAGTTTTTGGATATGGCAGGTAGGTCCTCCCTGAATTTGGAAAAAATTTGCCGGTAGGAGTGCTGTAATAGCGATTTTTGTGTGATTTTGAATATTGTACCATCCAAAAGTGTATGAAGTTATGCATAGAATTGAACCAAATTTTTATTTTAAGTTTTAGGATATGGCAGGTAGGTCCTCCCTAAATTTAGAAAAAAATTTCCTGGAAGGGGGTGCTGTAACAGCGTTTTTTGTGCGATTTTGAATATTGTACCATCCAAAAGTGTATGAAGTTACGCATAGAATTGAACCAAATTTGTATTTTAAGTTTTTGGCTTTGACAAGCAGATCCTCCCTGAATTTGGAAAACATTCGCCGGTAGGGGGCGCTGTAACAGCGATTTTTGTGCGGTTTTGAATATTGTACCATCCAAAAGTATATGAAGTTATGTATAGAATTGAACCAAATTTTTATTTTAAGTTTTTGGATATGGCAGGTAGGTCCTCCCTGAATTTGGAAAAAATTCGCGGTAGAGGGAACTGTAATAGCGATTTTTGTACGATTTTGAATATTGTACCATCCAAAAGTGAATGAAGTTATGCATAGAATTGAACCAAATTTTTATTTTAAGTTTATGGCTATGACAAGCAGGTCCTTCCTGAATTTGGAAAAAAATCGCCACTAGGGGGCGCTGTAATAGCGATTTTGCATATTGTACCATCGAAAAGTGTATGAAGTTATGCATAGAATTGAACCAAATTTTTATTTTAAGTTCTTGGCTATGGTAAGCAGGTCCTTCCTTAATTTGGAAAAAATTTGCCGGTAGGGGGCACATTAATAGCGATTTTTGTGCCATTTTGAATATTGTACCATCGAAAAGTGTATGAAGTTATGCATAGAATTGAGCCAAATTTTTTGTGTTTCTTTTTGGTCATGGCATGAAGGTCCTCCCTGAATTTGGAAAAATTCCACTGGAAGGGGGCGC
Source organism: Maratus speciosus (assembly GCA_963932465.1). NCBI lineage: Eukaryota > Metazoa > Arthropoda > Arachnida > Araneae > Salticidae > Maratus > Maratus speciosus. The sequence continues at coordinate 338,595,872 of OZ010795.1, read as the reverse complement.
TATAATTACTATGTCTGTACCATTTTCTTTATTGTACAATCGAAAAGTGTATAAAATATGCATACAATTGAACCAAATTTTCTGTGCATGTTTTTGGATTTGGCCAACAGGTCCTCCTTGAATTTGGAAATATCACGCGGTAAAGGGGCTCTGTGATAGCGATTTTTGTATACTTTTCTTGATTTTTCGTAGTTCTACTGTCCATCGGTGGCTCGTGCAAATGCGGGAACTCACTTCCTGCTAAGCCGGCTATTCGCAAACGTCTGATAACAACAGAATAAGGAAAAACTATTAATTTTAACAAATATCATGATATAGATTAACTCGTTTTCAGTTCATTTAATTGACCGAAGCAGGAATTTAAGATGAAAATCAAAGTTGGTATAGTAATGAACTAATAATATTGAAGTATTAATATGTGTAACTAGTTTTTGAAATATTAAGATGTATAAGATAGAAGAAAGTTTTGGGATTGGCACATCCAACTAGTTTTTTTAATCACTTGATGCTATTCGCGGTTTTAGCCCAGGAGCAATTGACGAAATTCATGGTTTTATTTGGCAATCATTTGACGAAATTTGCCATTTTTTCTACGACTAATTGACAAAATTGTGTTTCTTTTTTTTCATTTTTTTTTTTTTTGTTGTTGTTGTTTCGTGACAGATTGACAAATTTTCCACAACAAATTAACGAAATTTACAAATTTTTTATGCAATCAATGCGGTTTTTTTTTTCGACCGATTGATGAAATTTGCTTTTTTTTCTCGACCGATTAAAAAAATTTGTAGTTTTTTTTTTCCCCGTGGCTGAGGAAATTCAGTTTTATTTTGCAATTGGTTGACAAAATTTGTGGTTTTATTTCATGAGCGATTGATGAAATTCGTGGTTTTATTTGATGAGTCATCAATGAAATTTGCAGGATTTTTTCGTGACCGATTTTATGAAATTCACTATCGATTGATGACAGAGTCCATTTCATGATTGACTAAATGATTTTGCAGAAATCTGCTAAAAAAAATAAATAATTCGATGAATTCCACTAATTTGTGTAAGAAACGACATTTAGTGTCTAACTGTAAGAACATATCTGAATAATCCCAGAGCTACAAATTTAATGAATGGGAGGGACCCAAAATTATTATCTTCTTGGCACATATCTTTTTGCATTGCAGGCTAATTGAGGAATACCACCGCTGCTGAGTACATTTGTAGTGAACATTTATAGGAATTATTAATGTTAAATAGGTCTCATTGCTCAAAACCCTTCTTATGCATTTTTATACTCTTCATACAGTTGCATGCATTCACTTTATTCACTTTCTGTTATCAAGTTTTAATCACATCTTTATTTAAAGTTCATCACATTAAATATAAAATATAGCATACAATAGTACTTTTTTATTTTATTGAACTATTTCGTTATTTAAAGTAATAGTTAACTTTAAATGTTTCTTTACTTCTTTTAATATAAGTTTTGTTTTAACATAGTTTTATTTAAAGCGATTGTTAATTTGAACTTTAATTTTCAAATCTCATGTTCATGATGGTGACATTTGAACACATATCGATTTTGTAAGAAATCGAACGGCACACATAGTTTGGCATATCGGCAATAGATGGCAACATACCTCAATCGGCTGATTTGTCAATTGCCGTTAATTGTTCTTAAAAGTTTGTGTTCACGTTATTTCCAGGAACATCCTAGCGAATGGACGTATCCCAGCACATGTGCTAGTTCGGATAGTATTTATACCACAGATGTATGTTGTTTCAACAGACGCACGCAAACACTTGTAATGTACTCGTAACATGTCAAGCTACAGCAGCTATTTGAGCACTGCCAGGGTTTTGCTTTCGCATTTTACTTTAGTTTATTTTTTGTTTCTTGCAATTTGAAATATAGTTTTTACAGACCATGCGGTAAATATGGCTGTAGTTAATATAGTTAATAGCTTTGCATAATAGTTCTGGTAAACCTATTCTAGTCATTTTTACATGTGTTATTTTTAATTGAATTTAATGAAATCTATTATCCTTGTTATTATGAAGATTGTTTATTTATGCAAGTATCAATGTTTCTACAAAGTGGCAAGTTTGTGAGTTGATCTTTCAAATAAATTCCAGCTGAAGTTTTCCTCAAATATCTCTGTCTTTATTTGAATTTACATTTAATAACTTTATCAAGTCTTTTTACAGAACCTCTCTAGCTTCAAATTAATAGATTTACATGAGCTACTATCAGCCCTATCTTCTATCTGCATATGTTAACAGTCTTGTCAGGGCTCTGATAGTTTAAACTTATGTTTTAGATAAAAGTTTACCTATTATATTTATCAACATGATTTTTTTTTCCTGATTCTGCAGATATCGCAGTTTTTTTTAGAGAACAAAACGGGGAATTTGCGAATCTGTGGAAATGTGGCATCAATGTTAATCATATTTTTTAATTACGGACAGTACAAAAGACACAACAAAAGCAATAAATATCATGGAACTATGGAGGAAAATCCGCAGATTTGACAAAAAAAAAAAAAAAAAAAGCAGAAATCTGTCATGCGCCGGAAAAGTAGTATGCCTGCAAAACGTATGGCAACTTAGACATCGAAAGTTGTGGACAAACTAAAAAATTTAGCCGCCACATGGTGACTGGCAACCATGAATCTACACCTATAGATAAAACCTTAATAAAAAAAATCTATACTATTAAACAAGTCAGATCTTCAGAAATTTAATTCTGGCATCACATGCAAGGAAATCATTAGCACGAAATAATGCTGCATTTATCACACATGAATAAAAATGATAAGTAATAAAAGATAAATAAATGATAAATAATCAAATTTATTACCTTTTCTGAGAGATAGCTGATTTTCTCCACCAGACTGGAAATCATATAAAGCCACAAATAACTGGGCATCATTTTCATCTTGTGATAGAAGATTTTCTTTAGACATCCACCGCGATGTACCATCCATAGGGTGCCGAAGATTGCGAATGTCATCAGATATATCTGGTATTTGAGGCAGGGGACGACTCTGCAGAAGTGCTTCTATAGATATAATGAAACAATTTTTATAAAGATTTTTGGAAAATATTTTAAGTTTAAGGTGATTATTTGTTATTGCAAAAACATTTCATATAGTTAAGCTTATATTATCTATATTAAACATGCTCTCTTCTTACTTACTTGTTCATCACAAAAATGTTAAAATTTAAGAACTCTTCATTAAAAATCATGCATTGAAATTAACAAAGGAGTTTATCGTGACATGGACAAGATTAAAAATAAGGTAAAATATAACGGTACTTCTTAGTTATCCCATCGACTAAATTACTGTCGCTAAATTGTAAGATTAAATACCAATAATGGTTGCCATTAATTAATTAATTGTAAGATTAAGTGCCAATAATGGACAATAAAACCATTAATTCGATGTTTTATTTGTATTTTTATTAATGTTTTACTAATTTATTTGTTCTTTCGTTATTTAAAATAAAAATTATGTCAATGTGTATAATTTGGCGAAATTGGTCGACGGGATAACTAAGTACCAATATAACATAGTGTTCTTTATTATTTTGCAGGTCGCTACTCTTGTGTACATAACTGTCTAGAATGATAATGCTTTTGTACATTCCTGTATTTATTATCTTAGATAGACTAGAAATAATGCTTTTGATAGATGTTAAACTGTTATGGAATTATTAGAAATGAATTAGCAGATAAATTGCCTAAAAATGGCTCCACATGACCAAACTCATGATTTTTTGTCGGCGTTATGAAATATTAAACAAATCATATTTCTCCAGTAACTATGCAAGGGGATATACACGGGCTTCCCGGTTTACAGAATATAGATGAAAACCATTTACTTAGATGATAATAATATTAGATTTTTTAAATAAAGTATTTTTTTTTTTGAATACACACTAACAATACCAAAAATCATATTTACATGAAAAATAGGAATTAGTTTAAATAAAGTTTTGAAATTTATTAAAAGAATAGTTTTGCATAGGCCTCACACTAAGACTTGACAACAAAAAAAATTGCCAAAGATTACTTTTTAAAATCAGCTTTTTTTTATTCTGATAATTTTAGTGGTTTAAGTGCATAGTTAGATTACATGTCTTAAATTTATATTTTATTCTTTTATTTATTGAACGACGAATGTTTTAATTTCATTATGGGATATAAGCTGGAAACAAATTCTGAGCTATTTATATTAATTTAAGTACAAATGGATTTATCTTACGTAATCGTCTGCACATGATAGACAGAGATTTTTTTTAAAATCATGCCCGAAAATTATTTTTTAAACAATAAAAATTGAGCAAATTACAACACATTTTTCAAACAAATTTCATTTGAAAGTACATTTTTTTCCTATTTGGCGGCGTAAAAATTGAAAATGTGTGATATTTAGACGTTTTAAAAAATTGCAGTAAAAGATAAATTTAATAGTTTGGCTTTGCCACCATCAAATTGACACATTTGTCGTTTATGATACAGGTATACATATATATAACTTCAATTTTCATAAAGATTTAACTCCAGGGAATACTTGGAGTTCATAATTCATTCTTTGTGTCAGCATGGTTTTCCATTTTCAGTGCCCATGAACCCAATCACATCTTCTGCCCCTTTGACTTGGTTGTTTCTTTCTAAGGGTTGGAAAGCAATAATAGTATGCTAATAAAGATGCACACTGGGTGGAGGAGTACCTGTGCTTTATTACAAAATACTATTGCCTGCCATGTTACATACATATTGTAAATTTGACAATACAAAACTGATATGTTCATAATTGAAGTGCAATGAGCTATTAAAGACGAATGAAATTTCCTATGTATCTACTGAAATTAGACAATGAAATGAACAGGATTTCTTGACAAAACCGGATCAATTACAATATAATTTACTTCAAACATAGATCTTTTTAAGATGGAGGTAAGAACATGGCCTGATTTTTGAAATTCGATCAATCACTAATAATTAAAGGTCAAAATTCTAATGCAAACAAACCCTATGAGCGATCCTGTGTGCCTGGTAACTGCCATAAATATCCATCAATCACAGGTACTTACACTTGATAAAGTAGTTGTGGACATAGGTAGAAATGAATTTTCAATTGTATGTTAGCTGCTCACTTGTACGAAAACTGACTAATTTGTTATTTGTCTAAAAGTGTCTAAAAATTCTCTTTATTTTTTATTTATATATATACACTACACTCCCTCTAATCCGCACAGGTTGGGAACAAGGGTTTTGCGGATTATAGAATTTTGCAGATTATAGGTCCTTTCTTTGTTTACATTGTAATATTTGGAATTTATCAACAAATATAGTAAGCACATTGTAATTAAATATCACAGAAATAAAAGAAACTGTTTATATACATATATATATAAACTGTACCCAATATTAGAAATACATTTAAATAATATAATAATGCACAATTAATAGAAACATATCTACTTATTTTTAGATCTCAAGCATTGCAATGTTAATGGTTTGCTTTATAGCTTTTAATTTTACTCTGCCATTTAATCTTGAAGCCTTTTACAAGAGTTAGGATTTCTTGATAAATAACAAAAGTTTGTTTTCTAAAAGATTAAGACGTTTATCCAAAAGAGCTAAACCCTCTTTGAAAGTAATTTTACCTTCTTTACAGCCAACAAATGCATTCAGAATGTAGCAGTCTAATAGTTATTTATAAGATACACAGAATATTTCTTTCTAACTAATGCAGAAATGCATTAAAAAATTTTAGTGCATTTAAAATTAATTAAAATTCTTAATAAATTCATCAGATTAGTCAATATTTATTACAGTCAAAATGTGAGTTATCTTGCTTAAAAAAAGATTTTAACTCTTTGTTTACAAATGAAATATAATGCGGATTATAGGCATTTGCGGATTAGAAGTGGACTGTATATATAAATTTTTCTATACATTTGTGATGATAAGATGATATACAAATATGGTTATACAGCTATTATACATATACTTTACAGATTTAAATGAAGAGAATAAGTTAATAAAGTATCACTACTATATATCAAATACTGCTTTAAAGAAATACTTACTATTTGTACATATTTAATAATAGCTTTTTGTTATATAATGCATTCAACAATATTGTCTTTGCACTTGTAAGAAAATGGACTAAAAGTAGACCACTGAAAACTGTAAGTAGATCTTCTTATAAACAAAGCAGGTGGACACAATTCTTCCCCATTTTTTACTAGTAAACATAACAAATATCATTTCAAACCTGGTTTCTCTAACAATTAATTATACGTGCTTATGGCAGAAGAATAGGAATGGCAAATGTTGGTGTTGGAATATTCCATATTTTGGAATGAAAAGAATAGCATAACAGACTAAAAAATGATAACAGGCTATATTGATGTAAAAAAAAAAGTTAACGGAAAAAGAAAATTTTGTCTGGATGAAAAATGATAATGATATCAAAAGACAAATCCCCAGCCCCCTAGAGATATCTTACGATATCAAGTCCCTTCACCCCTAAAGTGATAATGTTATATGTGTACAACCCCTTAGTCTAAGTGTCATTTTTCCAGAATTATGAGATGAACAAAACTTTTACAAGATTGATTCTACTTATTTTAATATTAAGTATGTATCCGACCATGCCACCAAAATATTTGCTATATCATGGATCATGATGTAGCCCACAAATATGTATAAGTTGAAACAACAGTTCTAAACCATGCACATTACAATTAAGATATACTTACTTTACTAATATTTTACATAAATGACAATAATTTTAAGTTTTCATTCTTGGTTATAAGATATAGCATAAACATTCTCTTTAAGACAACTCTCAAAAGTGGCAAACAACCTTACGCAAATAAGTTACTAAAATAAAAATAAATTAAAAACTATTTTCAAAATTTCAAAACTAAGTTATTCTTCAATAAAATCAAATTAAAAATGTACTGCCAAATCTAATAAAAACAGAGGCTAAAAATAAAATATCATACTTAACAGAAAATTTAAAGTATTAAAAAAAGAAAATACAGTAGAAGATCTATATAACGCAATTCTATATAATGTAATTCTCCATATAACGCACAACTTCTCAGACATAAACAATGAATTTTGCAGTTAAAAAGCACTTGCATTTCCACACTGTAAAAAATTGCTACTCTCTAGAGGACTACATTTGATACATTAGTTCAACTTTATCTCTTAATTTAAGACCTTTTTAATGAAAAAATTGCTATTATTACAATAAACATTTTCGAAAATGAGTAATATAATGAATGATTTGGTACAAGTATATTTGGACAATGTTTATAAAGTAAATTTAACACTGTGTGGAATGTTGTATATTAGGCAAAATTTATAATCTGGATAACTCTTGGTAACAAGGAATGCAGTATAAAGATATTCTAATGTATTTTGATATATTTCAGACATATTTGGCTATGTTTACAAGGTAAATTTTAATGATGTGTGAAAGATGATCCATATAACGCAAAATTCTATGTAACGCAATACTTTGTGTTTTTAGGTTTGCACTATAAAGATCTTCTACTGTAAAAGATTACTTTTGCTGTAAATTTCATTGTCAGCATGATTAGAGTTGTTTCATATAAACATTATTAACTACATAGTCATTAATTTTTCTGAGAAAAACTAAAGGATTGAGTATATATTTCTTTGAAAAACAGAAATAAAAAACCCTTCAAACCTTCAGAGGCAAATACATACTCATCCCTTTATCTTACTCTTCTCTCCCCCCCCCCCCCCCCCAATCGACATGAACCCAATATTTTACACAAATATATATGTTGCTTCCAAAGTTGTTTATGCCATCAAGAGGATAAGTACTGAAACACAAAATACAGTAAAAAATATATTGTGATACATGAAACAAAAATCTGATACAATCAGTGTTCAATTATCACCAATAGTAGCCACATAAACTGAATTTAGTAATACAGTAGACTCCCTAAAATCCACACATCATTGCAGATGTAAACAATTAAACTTTCAGTTCAGATGTAGGGGCAAAATTACAGAATTGTTTAGTTTTATACCATTCCATATGTATTTTAATACGTAATTCGTGATAATATGACTGAATTCATGGTTTTTCATAGTGTTCACATTTCTTTTGAAAAGGGGCAGGGCGCATTTACTGTAAAGGCACTGTTTTGTCAAGAAAAAGGGCACTTTTTGTCAAGCACAAGAACACTTTTTGAAAGGAGAATTTTAAAAAGGTACATTCCGTGCCTTCAGCTGGATTATTTTCAGTGCAATATCAAGATGAACTGGAATTGTACTATATTTACAAAGTTTCCAGCATCATTGAAAATCTGGAAAGTGGTGAAATTAAAAGTAGTCATGGAAAGTCAGGGGATTTTTTAAATATATAAGAAAAGTTAGGGAAATTACATTTTTTTCTAAAAAGTCTTGGAAACATCTGGGGTAAAAAACGACGCAAAATTCATCAAAATCACAAAATCTGTCAAATGATATAAAAAAAAAAAAAAAAAAAAAAAAAAAATCCAAAAAATTCAAAGAGCGATTACAATAAATCACTAATTTTGTCAAAGGATTGCGCAAATAAATAACGAATTTCTTTGCATGCCCGTTTGGTCATGAAATTTTGAGATTTCGCATCTTTTCCGTGGCTCTTTGATGAATTTTTAGTTTTTTTTCAGCGGTGCTTTTACGATAATTGCGTCTTTCCCACGGACTTTTGACGAAAATCGGTCTTTTCCGTGGCTTTTTGAAGAAAATGCCATTTTTCCGAGATTCAATTCATGACTTTCTGAAAAATCCAGTCCGGAAACAGTTAAAACCAAACTAGAGGTCTGCACGGGCCCGGCCCGCGGGCCGGGCCGGGCCGGCGGAATGAAAGCGAATTTTCCAACGGGCCGGGCCGGGCCGGCAGAATTAGGACAATTTTTTCAACGGGCCGGGCCGGGCCGACAGACAAAATAAACGGGCCGGGCCGGGCCGGCAAAAAAATTGAACGGGCCTGCAGGGCCGGGCCTATCGGCCCGATATAAAAATTCAAGCGAAGCAGATAAAATACGAGCCATTTTCAATGAATATGATTTTCTCGAGAAGTATAAATGTGCGTCACGAGCCGATGCGAGTTTAACAACATCAATACAGATATGTAACATGTCCATCGTAGAGATCGGCATCGTACAGTTACAAGATGTCTGATTACGGGTTTAATTTTCTTTTCAGCAGACTCGTGCCGGGACGGAACTGGTCTTAACCGATCTCAGGATGTGTAGAACGGGCATTATGTTTTGTAAAAGTATTAATAGTGATAATGAACTTCTGTTAACAGTATCTTTGGAAATATACTTTAAGGGGTTCTCATATTCACTGCTCAACAATGCGAAACTTTCAAACACATTTTCTGACTCATTTTTAATTATAAAGGCATAAAATTCACAGGCCTGACTATTGAAGGCATTTGGAAACGAATAGCTTTCTCCATATTTGATAAATTACTTACAGAGATAACAGAGATTCTTGTCATGTGACTGTACGTTTTTCTCCTTTCCTGTGCTATCGCTTCCGGAAATTCGATTCATAACGCTAACTTTGGCAGTATTTTCAGAGAAAGATATATTGATTTTATCTATGAAAAAGACGGCATTTACATAGTTTCTGAATAAGAATACCTGCCAATCTTACGCGTTTCCGAAAAGAAATGAATTCTCAAATGTGTCGAAATGTAACTTCTTTTGATTTGAGAAAAGCCTTAAAAATGAGAGAAATATTTTCGCAAATCTACTTTTTATCATACAGCTTCAAAAGGTATCATGTTTTTAATCCTTTATTCTGAACTACATTAACTTTTTAATGAATCCTTATTGGAATTTCGAAATGTCTGTAGAGACGATGACTAAAACACTGTATAATCGTTAATGTTTACTATTGTGTGTTTTCTGCTTTGCGATCGCATAGTAATCTAATATATACTGTAAAATTTTCCCATAAATATGTACGTAGTATTCATTAAAAGAATCTTAATTGTGTGTCGAGAAAAAACGGATTTTTTTTTGTAGAAATTGAATCGGGCCGGGCCGGGCCTGTTTTCACTAATTTTTGTACGGGCCGGGCCGAGAACTGTAAAAATGCAAACGTGCCGGGCCGGGCTCGGGCCGAACTTTCAATTTTTACACCGGGCCGGGCCGGGCCAAGATAGCTTTCGTTCGGGCCGGGCCCGGGCCTGGAAATTCCGGCCCGTGCAGACCTCTAAACCAAACCCAAAGCATTTAAAATAAACCCGATCTGCAATGAAAAAAAATTAGCGTCCGCTCGCCCCGGGTCAGGTTCGGAAAAAATCTGGTTCTGACCCAAAACAAATCTTTACTGCATCCCCCCCCCCCTTCCCTCGGCTTGAAATTTTAAAAAGTTATCTGAAATACTTTAATCAAATAGAACTTGTAAGTACATTTTAAATCAATCTGCCCATTGCAAACGTATTTTAAAAGAATTTTTTTCTAATTATTTTATTCATTTGAGATTGCAACAACCTAAAGCAAAAAAAGAAAGAAAAAATGAAAACAACCTATGACCCCGCACCTGAATCCTCTCGCTTAGTTTACATGAGTCATGTATTTATGGCCTTTATCTCTGCACAGTCCAGAGAGAGAGAGAGAGAGAAAAATAGGTCATGAGGTTTCTTACAGATAGACGACGGGAGCTAGAAGTTTTTGTTTTCATTAGAAATTAATTTTGAAAGAAAATTACAGAAAAGAAAGGGTCGGGCGGAATAAAAGTAGAAAAAAAGAATCGTAAAATATCTTCTAATAGTTAAGAAATTTATATATAATTCTGCAAATTACTGATTCTATAAATGTTAGCATGGTGTTATGGTGATTTTTTAAAAAACTTGCCACCAAGGCTATACTTTGCAAAACTTTTAATGAATTAGAATTAAAATCCTGATTTTTCGCTAAATAAGTATTTACATCGAAAGCAAATACTTTCCGATACATTCACAAAATCATTTTAATCTTAGCTGAATGGAATTAGCAAGTTCTCTTAGTTAGAAGCTATGAAATCGAATAGCACTTTTATTTTTTGATAAAGAGAAAAAGCCTTTCAGAAAATATTAATTGGACGCCATAATTTCCGGACGCGAAAGCTTGGGGAAGGTTGTTATTAGACAGCAATAGCTTATCACACTATATATAATACAGTAGAACCCCTCTAATTCGAACTAACTGGGATCGGTACCTGTTCGGAATGCAAAAAATTCGGATTACCCGAAATTCTGATAAAATTAGAAAAGAAAAAGATGCGTGCTAAACAAAATGTAAGTTATAAGTAGTCAGCAGTACAGTAAACATCTTGTAATCTGGCATCCGAAGGTCCGACATGCTATCCAAAGGGTCAGACATAATTTTTACAATTATTTTCTGAATCATCATCATGCTTTATAGCATTTACATATTTCTTGTAATAAGTTTAAATAAAATGACTTTTTTTTTTTTTTAATCAGCATAGGGCAAAAAAAATTCATGATCTATATAATTGTATGAAATTATGCGATCAATTAATTATGTCATTTTCTTAATCTTTTTGACAAAATTTGAGATTTTTTTCAATGACCGAACGAGAATTTTTTTAACTTTTTGTCGCGACTGAGTAAAGAATATCACAATTTTTTGCTCCAAGTGCTTAACAAAATTTACATATATATATGTTTTTCAACAACCAGTTGGAAAAATCTGCGTTTTTATTTTTTTTTTTTCCATTGACCGATTGGTGTTTTTCAGAGATACATTGACGAAATTTGCGACTTTTTACTTTTTTGAAACTGATTGATGAAGAACTAAATGTCGAATCTTTTAAGCGACAAACTGAGGAAATTCGCATTTTCTTTTTTATTGGGTAGGGGGGGCCCATTTCATTGACTATACTCGCGATTTTTATCAGCAACCGATTAACAAAATTTGCATTTTTTTTTTCAATGACTAATTGATGAATCCCACTATTTTTAATTACCAATTGATGAAATTAACAATTTTTCTCGCAATTCTTTTCAATGACCAATTGATGTATCCCACTATTTTTAATTACTGATTGACGAAATTGACAATTTTTTTTTAGATACATTGACTATGAATGTATCAAAGTTCCACATTGTTGAGTCGAGAAAAATATTTTTCTGAGAAAAAACAACGTCATCTGCAAGCAGAAATAATAATTCATAAAGAATGGGAAGCTAACCTTTTCTTTTCCATACTATTAATATATATATCTTTTGTTATCCGATTGCGTTCAAATTTTCAGAGAGTTCAAATGATAATAAATTAGGCCGCTTGCCAAATTTCAGATAAGTTTTCAAATAAGTTTTCAGAAAATTAGAATCCTCTAGAAAAAGCCCCACTATTAAGGTTACCCAAATAAAAAGATGACATTTGCAGTTTAGTTGTTCAGATAACAGAAATGCGGACGTAATCAGCTTGCATCTGATAATGTACTTCTCTATGTTTAAAGAATTTATTATTATTATTATTTTTTAGTCTACATCGAAATCATGATTTGTAAATATAATGCAATAAAAGTTAAGCTAGTTTTGCATATTTTCAATTTTGTTGTAAATAAATTTCAATACAAATATTTAAATAAAATAAAACTGAACAAAAATAATATTTTTACTATGAACATATCCGCTAACTTTTTGCATGATTTTCTTCTTGCATCTTCCAGTAATTTCTTCTTACAATTCGATGAAGGCATATCTAGATGAATTGTATTTAACAGCCACGTGAACTAGTGGAACGATTTTTAAACTGCAAATGCAGGCGCGTTGGAATGTGGGGATACAGAACAGAACGCAGTGTGGAATGTTGAAATCTTGAATACACAATGAATTGGGGTTCCTGCACCTGTTCTAGCTATGTGTGGGAAGGGTCCGATTATCGTCACCTGTCGTGACCTGACAAGTGAATCACTTATTTTTCAAGCATCCACATGTTTTTCTCCATAAAGGGAAGAAAAATAAGGCATTTTTTTTTCAAGAAATTATGGGGCGCAAAGTACATGTTTTGAGAAATGGGAAGGGTGCATTTTTCACTTATAAAAAGGACAGGGCGCACCGTTACTTATGAAAAATGGGGCAGGGCGCATCGGCACTTAAATAAAAAAGGGCAGAGCGCGGCACCCTTCGAAAAACGCATAACGAGAACCAGAGACCCGGAGCTGGAGCTCTAAATTTTTCCCAGCTCCAGGGCTCATTCAGGGTTCGTACGGTCCTTGAAAGTCCTTAAAAGTGCTTACATTTTTCAAATAGAATTTTTGGTACTTAAAAGTACTTATTTTCATGCAAAATCTGCAATAAGTCCTTAAAAGTGCTTGATTACATTTTGGTGTAAATCACCTGACAGGTGGTGCTACTATGCTGCCTTTTTTATGAATTTTGCAATAGTGTCTTAAGAACTAATGAATGAATTTTCATCAAACTTCAGATTCAGGCATACCTTGATAAATATTGGTGCTGATTATGTTTTGGTGAAAATTGCCCAACAGGTGGCACTGCTATACTGGATGTTTCAAGATTTTCACAATGGCATCTGTAAAAGTATTGCACGGATTTTCCTCAAACTTCGGATTCAGTTAGACGTTGACGTAAGTTGTTGCTGATTAGGTTTTGGTGTAAATAACCCAACACGTGCTGCTGCATTTTGCAGGATTTACACGATTTTAGCAATAGTCATATCTCAAGAACTAATGCACAGAGTTTCATATCTTTAGAATCCTCATGATGGGCATGGATTGTCATTTAATTTTGGCACTCTGATAGTGAATTTTGAATTATTAACATGTATGAAATAGAAGAAAGTTTTGAGATTGGCACATCCGACTAGTTTTTTCTTCTGCTGTACTTGTTATTTTAAAATTTTCTAAATTTCTACTGCCATGCCACATGCTGAAATTCACCACTTCCTGGCCATTTGAATGTTTGAAACTTGTATTTACAAAAATGAAACTCTTAATTAAAAAATGCATATTACAATTTATTAGTTTATTTAATTTTACAGGTCCTTATATTTTTTTGGTTTTGGTCCTTGAAAGTCCTTGATTTTTATTTAAAGAAATGTGTACGAACCCTGTCCTTTACTTTTTAATATTCTTTTAAATCTTTTTTTTCAGTCTTTTAAATTTCCAGGCTTAAAATATTTTAATTACATCATTATTAAGTATTTTAATTACATCATTTTTTAGGTTTTTAAAAAAATTATTATTAGAGATGGAAAACTTCTCAAAACATGGTAACACTACTTTACTTCTACTTTCTATTTGAGCTAAGTGACAACACTATTTGAAAACAAATATGGCCGCCTGATGTTTACATGTACTATAGTTGTACAATTTTGGTTGTTTGAAAAGTGTAGAAGAAATTTAAGATTTTTGTGTTTAAAATTCCACCAAACTTTCTATTTTAAAAGCAAAAGCTAAAAGATGTCATATTTTCTGAACAAGCATTTCAAGTTTGATGAGAATAAAAATGCATTTTGTCAGATCTTCAATGAAGGTAAAGGAAGAAAGTATTCGTGAGCAAAAAATTAAATGTGTAAATTAAAATCTGCAACTCAAAAGCGCGAAGTCGGAGCCGAGTTGGAGCCGGAGCCACAGTATTTTATCTAGGAGCAGAGCTGGAGCATCAAAAATTGTTCGGCTCCGTGTCACTGACGGGAACACTAGTTTTTCATGAAGGCAGTATAAATTTATTTCTTTAAAAAAATCAAGACATTGCTGTATCACTGGTAATCATAATCTTTTTGCCAAGTATATTTATGTATTAATCAAGCTTTTTTGGTTATTAAGACTGGCTAAATCTGAAATAAAACTTCCTTACTTTATGATTTTGATATGAATGAATAGATTATCTTTATGAGGAAAGTTCCATTGAATAATTCAAGGAAAATGTATCTCATTGTTATTATGCATACTTAATTATACATTATTAATTATTTACTTGACTTTTACTTTTAATAATTTAATCATTTTTAAAATTATCTTACTTTTTATAATTTTAGTTTATTATTTTACTTAATTATTTTAATATTTTACTATATTGCAAGCATTCATTATAATTTTGATTGCATTATTACATTCAAATTATTGTTTTAAAATGTAAACAAAAGCAATAACTAGAAATCTGCAAAATTCTAAAATTCGCACAACCTCTGGTCCCAAGTTGTGCAGATTTGAGGGAGTCTACTGCATACACAAATACTTTCAAATATATCGTCATTAACATTTTGATTAATTTTTAAATAATTCATGTAACATTTCATATTGAAATCCAAATCTGTATATCAAAATGGCATATTGGGGTATTCTCATTATGCCATTATTGAGTAATAGTTAACAAATGTGCAATATTGAAATAGCGATCATAATTGAAAACTCTGAGCATTTAATAAGAAATGGTCTAAAAGAATGTAATGCAAGTGTTCCAACATATTTTTAATTGCTTATCACTACACATAAAGGATAATTCCTCAGGACACCATTTTTGATTTTAAAAAATCAATTGAGTTAAATTGAAAATAAATCAGTATAGATAATGTGCATGTGACGTCACACACACGAAAAAAGACATACTTCCCAACTTGTTGCAGGCAGAAAGTAACAATTCTCACAGAGTTAATAATTTATAACATATTATTTCCTGCATATAATACAATATATTATAACTGCGTTAAAATTACTAGAATTTTAGAATAATTTCAAGCAATTTAGTTCGAATTTTTGCCTACAGCAAGTTGAGTTGTCATGCAACAAGCCAGTTTGTTGATAAATTTGCACATTATCTATTAAAGACTTCAAACACTTAATTTTACAGTAATTAAATCAGTTTTCTTATTGAATGCAATCTAGTTTAAGAAAAAAAAAAACTACCCCAAAAGCAATCAGAAATTACTTTAATCCTAGAATAATTCATGATCACATAAAATTTTCAATTATTCAAATTTTATTTCACATTTGTTGCATGGAAAAGCATCATCCTCAAAGCTAAAAATAAAACTTTACTGTCATTAAATTTATGGTACTTTTATGTGAACCAAGCACAAATCTCACCAATAGCTTTTTTTTCTTTCGCCAATAGCAGATTAATTTTTTGAGTGTGTAAATTAGAAACAACACTTTGATGACGAAATAAAATATTTTGGTTTACAGTATTATTTATTTATTTATTTTTATTATTTTTTAAAAACATATATGTATTTTAAATGTATGCGCTTTAAATGACAGTTGTGTATTTTAAAATAAGATGAGTGAAAGGTTAATATTTTATATGAAATGAATGCAATAGGAATGACAGCTATGGGAACAATATTTGGTGATTTATCACCTGCGCCTGGCTAACGTAAAAGTGCCATTTTTTTTTTTTTTTTTTTCAATTGCAAATTGCAAGTTGCTTGTATTTTTTTTTTATCAGGAAATATACCTGGTTGATTTTATGTACTTAAATATGAATCAATTATAAAAGGGATTCAATATTTTGATTTTTTTCTATTTACTTTTTCATTTTAAAATCCCAAATAAAATTCCTGAAATAAAAAGAGTTAAGGATTCAAAAGAAGAAAATGTAAGAAGAGTTGGTAGCAGTACTTAAAAAGAGAACATAAATATAGCAAAAATGCAGGAATAATTTAAAACTTGCAAAAAATCAAACATATGGGAAGAGGAGAAGAGATAAAAATGCAAACAAGTAATTTTAAAAGATGTTTGTCTAATTAAGTTGTTACTTAGATTTTTTAATAGCATACTGATTTTAAAGGTGATCTGAAAATTCATATGAAGGGTAGAAATAATCAGATAAGTCATTATCTGATCTCAATAAAATGTACAAAGATTGTAAATTGCATTGATGCAGTCTCAAAGAGTGTAGAAAATATTTTTATTTATGTACTGAACACCACAAATTTTCATAACCATTTATTATTCAGATATACACAAATAGATATTTTTTCTCTATATAATGATTAAAGAAACCAACTATAGTTTTGAAAGCAATTAATTATTCAACTCTCATCATCATGTGATTAGCAGCAGGGGGTGGTTAGGAACAACATTTTGCAAGGAAGTATGTGATTCTTTATTCTTTAATATAAATAGAAAATCAAATAGTGGGTTGGAGCAATAAAAGTGTCAATGCGACAGATGATTAAAAGGAACGTGTGAGAGAGGAGCAGCCATAGACATCTAAGTACACGCACAAAGATGTGAAAAGATATGAAAAACTTATAGAAAATTGACCCAGATTGAGAGGGTAACTACTCTCTGCTGCCAATCACCTGATGATAAGAACTGATAATTACACCTGAAAATATAGTTTCAGGGGTAATTATATGGAGAGAGAAAAAAGAAAAAAAACCTATTTCTGTATAGTTTCCATCTCTAGTTAATAAGTAAAACCTCCATAATGAACGCTACCAAAGTAAATATCTCTATAGTGGACACTTTACGAACACCTAACAACCAGGGTTGAAACTAGGGGAGGGCAAAGGGAGCATGTGCCCCGGGTACCAGAACGAAATTCAGAGGGGGCGCCAAATTAAGATTTTGTTTGTCGTTTGATACAAAAATGTATAAATATATGAAATTTGGATAAAATTGTTTCACAGGTGGAAAATTCAAATGTAACCGAACTAACGAAAAGTGAGTAACTTTAAAAAAAAATCTGCAACCAAAATAGAAAAAATAAATACTAACCCAGTTAGAATTCAACATCAGCTATTCTGAGCAAAAAAAAAAAAAAATCATTTAAAACTATTAAAATGCAAGCAAGAAATTTTGAAAAGAACACATTTAACAGTTCAGGTTTCTTCAGGTGACTAGTGTAGTCTCGTTAAGTCTTAGAGTATCACGTGAAAACACTTGCATGCTAATGTTAAACCTATGGGAGCCTTCTTTTCAGAATTCTTGCTTAAATTTTATTTTATTTTATTTTTTTTTAATGATACCTGAGGTCAATGTCTAACGCTGTAGGTTGTACATTTAAACTTTTTTGAGTTTGGTAGCATTTTTTTAATATGAGGATACTTTAAATTTCAAAATTGGTTTCAAGCAGTTTTCCAAAAATGAAAGTGTCTGAATATAAAAAAATGTAAAAAAGTACAAAAAAACAATATTAGATACCGACCTCAGATATCTCATGAAAAAAAAAATATTTAAAAGTAATAAAATGCTAGATATTTGTGAAGAATGCTTTAGTTTTACTATTAGCTTGCGAATGCCTTCGTTTGACTAATGTAGTAACTTAATTCATATCACTGTGACTTTAAACGTCTCAATTGTAATACTGCAACTACTACCGTAAAATCTGTGAAAATGAAATCTGTCTAACATAATCTGGTATTAAAAGAAAAAAATATATAGTTTCAACAGACAAAATATCAACAATTATACATTGCTAAGATGGAAACCTGTATAAAGTGGAATATTTTTCAGTTCCTTTTGAATCCGTTTTCAATTAATCAATATTTGAGAAAGCTGATTACGTATTTTATGATTACATATTTTAAATTTCAAAATAAGCCTGCTATTGGAAACTTAGTAAAATTCGAATTGTAATTTTTCCTAGCAGAAGTAGGGCCATAAACCATGTTTGCCTGGGTGCAAAGAAGGCTAGTTTCAGCCCTGCAAACAACTATATAATTACATCTCTTTACCTCTAAATAGTGGACAACTCTAAATAATTCTAAGGTATTCATTATTCAGTTTTCTATATCATTTATCTCTCAAATATTATTTACTAACTTTCATCAAAACATTAGATAGTACAATAGCAAAGAGCAACAAAAATAAATGGAAGTCAGGAATTCTGTAAATTTCCAATATTTAACACAATCTAACATTTATTATATACAAAAATACAAAGCACGCAATTTATTCCTCTAAAAACACTAAATTTCATTAATCCGTATTATTATAATGCAAAAACAAAGTTACATAATTTATTCCTAAAATATTAAATTTTATTACAATATTTTAATATTGTGTAAATATAGATACATTACAATTTTTTACAATTCAAATTTTGCAAAGAAAATTAATGGAGTACGTATAATTATTGTAAAGTACCAAACAATCAAAATCAGTACTTGAGGCTAATGTTAAGCGGTTAACCCTTCACTGCACCACGTGCCACATCTGGAACATACCTAAAAATGCTGTTATTCTTATTATGAGCTATGAATTTGGCCAATATTATCTCTATCCCTGATTAAGAACAGTCCAAAGAATGGAATAAAACTTATTTTGTCCATGTCAGATGGCTGCATTTGACAAAAAATTGAAATTTGTTCTTCGGGGAAAAAAAAAAAAAAAAAAAAAATGATCAAACTTTTAAGTTAAAATTTACTTTCATTATTTTTGCTGAATACTTAAAAATATTAATATAAAAAAAAGTTGCAGAGTGTTAAGCAGATAAAATTAATTAATTTCACTTAAGCTCATTTAGTTGTAAAATATAGCAATACAATATTTTAAAATCCTAATTGTGTATATAGGGTACACGCCAAAAAATATCAAATTTTATCAAATTTTGAAATTAAATTTTTTTTACTATTTTTCCCATTATTAGAGCGATATATAGATTTCAAATATTGGCATAGATGCCGTATCTTCCCTCAGCCGTTGTTGTTTTGAATTGTTTGGCGATTTTTTGTTGGCATTTTGGCGGTGTTTACGGATATGACAAACTCGATATGGAAACCCCATGTGACGTGTCGTGTTCTGGCAACCCCTGAGAAGCTTAGAATTTTGTGCATGTATTTTGATATCGTGTATCGTGTTCTATCGTTGTCTTTTTATTTTTATGTTAAATTTATTGGATGTATTTCATTGACTATAGTTTCTGTAGTCCGTTTAAACGCTCTTGCTGAAGTAATTAAGAAATATGAGGAAATTTTGACAAGAAAGGGAGGTTTGTTTATAGCGTGTCAATGCGTATTAAGCCTATTTTGGAAAATGACGGCGGTGTTATGAGAGATATTTTGTGTTGGAAGCTTCAAGAAAGCAGATGTCTGTTAAGGTATGTTGATAATTTTATGTATATTTTGTTGCTTTAAGAGTTTTTTACATTTTGAGATTGCTACAAAACGAGAACTGCTGAATTTTGAGAATGCTATACCGCGAAAAATGCTGAATTCGGCGATGTTTTTTTTTCGGTAAATGTGGCGAAGCACTCATACAACTATTGCTGATTGCCACTTTAGGGAGTTTCGTTTTTTATGTATATTTTGCTGCTTTAAAAGTTTTTTACGTTTTGAGATTGCTACAAAACGAGAACTGCTGAATTTTGAGAATGCTATCCCGCGAGAAATGCTGAATTCGGCGGTGTTTTTTTTTTTCGGTAAATGTGCGCGAAGTGCTCATACAAGGATTACTGATTGCCAGTTTAGCAAATTTTGTTTATTATTTACATTTTATTTTCGTTAACCCAAAACATGCATATAAACCAGTGCTTGGCGACATTTACTACTTGGCGGAAAAGGGGTTTTCACGCCAAGAAGAATTTCAAGATGGCGGCCGGGGGGAACTTATGACATCTGTTCCCAAATATTTTTCATACAATTAGAAAAAATAGTGCAGTGGAGGGTTAAGGGAACATTGAAAACTTAATATTTTTAAAAATCTGATAAAAACTATATAGTTCTGAAATATTTCACCTAAAAAATAAATTACATGTTACATTGTAAAAAAACATTAGATTATACGTTTTAGCTGTCTTTACCTTAATTTTATAAATAAAGAGCATTTTCTAAATTTCATTCTTTTCACTTATTGTTGCTTTAAAGATCCTGAAATATTATTCAAATTAAAAATTTATTACGTTTAATTCTTTGGAATTAAAAACTCTAAAGGCACTACAAAGTTTTGTTATTTACATAGTGAGGAGCACAAGCAAATATGAAGAATGACAGGACTCTTTATTAAAATTTATTACTTTTAATATTCTGATAAGATATCAATCTGTATTATATACCCTCCTATTCAATTGATTGGAAAAATACAAACTTCCATTGTACAAAAAAAAAAAAAAAGCACTAAAAATTAAAAGCAAAAATCTAGGTACTTAACACAAAGACTAGTATTTCAAGGGCAAAATTAGTGGAGGCCACTGATAACTAAATGAGGAAAAAAAAGTCTTTTTAGAAAATTATCTGCTAATGGCCACCTTTCCTATTTAAAATTTTCATAAAAATGCAATTCCCTTATGCACCAAAACACATAATTTCTATTCTTCATCACATCGTTTCTCAGAATGTTTGCAATTAATTCAGCTATCTGACACTTGAACACTCAAAAGTCAGTAAACTATGATCTTTGCTGAGTTTTTACTTTTATACGGCTTACTAGGAGAGAATACAAATTTTGATAATTTTCCTGTTATATACTAACACCATGCCAAAATGTATGCTAATGCATACAGATTGACCGAATACCAAATAGTCGATTTAGTATTCGGCATGTAAACCAGACATTCGGTTTTGGACGAATACTTTTAAGTATTTGAACGAATCTTTGAAATATTAATTTATGAAAACATTAGGTAGAGTATTAGTACTAGTTGTAAATATACATGATGACCAATGCTCATTTGATGTTATTTCAATATGCTTCAGCAGGGGTCTGTCCAGACTTTTCTCACAGGGTCCTGTTTTTGTGAAATTGTGAAGTTTTTCTTATTTTTGTGACAATTCTAGTCATAATTTTGTGAATTTTAAATTATTGATGTCTTCATGTTCTATCCATGTATAAAAAACTAAATAATATGCTCTCTGGTGAGTTACTTACAGGCCAGATTTTATCTTTAAATGACTAAATTTGTGAAAAGTTCAATTTGAAAGTGAAAAAATTCTGTGAAAGGTCTATTTAAGAGACAAATAATTTTGTGAAGGGTCCCTGTTTTAAGATAAATTATTTTGTGAAGGGTCCTGTTTTGGGATAAATAATTTTGTGAAGGGTCCTGTTTTAAGATAAATTATTTTGTGAAGGGTCTTTTAAAGGACCTAAAATTTTCCTAAACATATCCCTGTTCAGTGATATGTGATCATTTATAAAAGCAAACACATTACTATATTTGTAATCAAAATTTAACATGGGCAAATTATGGTGTAAATCTGTTTCTTATCTGCCCAGCTTCAGAAAATAAATCTTTGCTATAAACACTGTTGGCAGGTGACATTGCAGATAAGTATTTTTTAGAAGTGTAGAAGAATTCCCTTTTACGTAAAAGTAAAATGGGCTAAGTGATGAGTTTCAATATTATGCACATGAGCTCAGTCGAACTACAAAAAACAAGTCAAAGGCCATTTTTAATTAAAAAGAAGTGAATACTTCCCTTCCCAAAATAGTCTATATAGGGGTAAAATCAAAACAACTGTCTACAATAGTGAAAAAAAAAAAAGTAAGGAAGATGAGACATCATTATATCAATTAATTATTATCTTATATCCCTTATTTAATTTTTATTATTTTTACATTAGTTTTTTTTATTTAAATTTATTTAATGTATATTTCCTTTAGTATACACATCAAACAAACAAACTGCTTGGTCTATTCTATAGCTTTTATATCCATTAAATTAAAATTGCTCACATTTTTTATCTTCATCACCACACAGTTAAATTATTAACCAAAATATAAAGCAATAATTTGCCAGAAAATTGCTAAATGTACAGATTGATATGTTACCTTTTGTATTTGAGAACATTTCTATTTAAAATATGTTTATAATTAGGCATAGACAATCAGTAAATAAGCTTAAACGATAGCATCCAGTTTCTTTCAATTTGAATGAACTTTGTTTTTCTGAAAATCCTTATCCTTAATAGTCTAAAAAATTTAATATTTTCATAATTTATTTTGGGTACTGACTAGCGATAAAATTTTTAAAAAAATAAGTGATGGATTAGTGAATTTATGAGTGGAAAGAAATCATTAAGTTTGTGTAATTAAATTTAAGAATAAAAATATAACAGAATTAAAATATTAAGAATTTAATTTTAATTAAAGTTTGATAAGAAAAAAAAAAAAAGCCAATACATGCAAAAATGTATATTAAAAATTTTTAAGCATTCAGTTGTCGAATATGAATATTCGGTGCACACTTTGACCAAATAATCGGCAAAATTCCTGCTACGGTCAATCCTTACTAATACACCATTTATTTCAAACCTGACTGTACATAGAATTTTTATTGCAAACCATACCAAACATTACGATTTGTTATTTATTGAATGTGATACATATTTTTATTAATTAATTAGAATCTTGCAAAACATTTTAATTTGCTTTTCAAATCAAAACTATTTATTATTAAATTATAACTTACATTTATTGCTGATACTGAGATGGATTTTTTCATTTGGCAGTAATCTGATGATGAGGAAACTACAATAAAATTGTTTCAGGATTTTGGAATTATACATACAATAAAACCTCCCTAAAGCGACCATGTTCCGTTCCTATAAAAATTAGTTGCTCAGAGAGGTGGTCTCTTTCTCTTAATGGAAGTTGTGTTTAAATCTAAATTTTACTTGTTGAAAAATGGTAACAATGTTGTTAAAATTTATTTTTCACATTAGGAAAAAATATGAAAATGTAAATATCAAAACAAAAGTTAATTACATAATTACTGCAGGGTTTAAAAAATGAATACATTAACGTTTGTTGTGATTTTACGGTTTTATCTTTTATAACTTTTATTTCCAAGTCCTTTCAAAGTTCAATAAATAAATGCATTTTTTTTTTTTTTACGGGAACAAATAATGACAATTTCATTAATAAGTATAAAAAGAACTTCTTAAAACACCATCAAAAACTTTTAAATGCGCTTTTAAATGGAGGAATTTCATTAATTCCACTATTTCTTTGAGAGTTTCCTCACAGAATAGGTCAGGGGAGTTTATTGACCGTTATTCTTAATTTGTCATCAGAGTTAAATTCATTGCCTAAAAAGGCACAGAGGGGTTTAAACACTTAAAAGTTACCGGAATAAAATATGAAAAAAAAATTCTAAACTTAGTTTAGAAGTTTGGTGAATAATGCGCTTTCCGGAATTTTTTTTCTAATAAAACCTTCTTCAAGCGACCAGGAAAAAAACGGAATTTGTTTCATTTTCTTCAAAGAAATGGGTCGCTCATGGAAGTAGTTCAACTGGGATGGTCTCTGAATGGAGATAACATTAGTATTGAGCCTATAGGAATAAATTTCATTCCATGAAAAAATGGTCGTTCAGGGAGGTGGTCTCACAGGGAGGTTTCACTGTATATATATATTTTTTAACCATGAGTTTGTTTATTCAAAAAATGAAATGATTACTGGAATGCTAAGAGACATTTACAATTTCATGCCTGCAGTTTAAATTGAATTTTATTTTATTACTTTATTCTATAGTACTTATTTTAAGTATATATTTGAATTGATTTAATAAAATAGTTTGTAAAAGTCTGTAATTTTAAATGTTATATTTTTTAAGTGCTCACTTTTGTGCCAATTTTTTTTTTTTTTTTATGTATTATTTCATGTGAACTTTAATTTGCACCCCAACTATTAAGCTTAGCAACAATGGTGTTGGTATAATGGAAAAGTACCAAAATTTTTTACATACCATCAATGGTTCTACTCTTGCCGGTTAATATACCAATATTAACATATTTATTTGGACTACTTAATTTTAAATTAATATGGGATGTGGCTCTATTTATAAATCATAACTCACTTCTGAGACGAACACTGACGTTTGTTAAGACAAAGACAAAACAAAAATACAGTTAAAAAGCACTCTTTTCGATCTCTATTTAGCTTAAAAAGCAACAGCGTTGACTTCATGAGATTTTCTTACATCGTTTAAATATTCTACCTTATTTCACCGAAAAATGTTCTGTTCCTTTTTAACAAAACCTGCGTCGTCGAACTCATTTTCGTTCTATTTACTTTTTCTGCATTTCCACTTCACACAGCTTCGTTAAGGCTCGTTTTCCTTTTTAATCTCGAAAATACAACGTCGGAGGCATTCAGTCTGATTCAAGTGTTCTTATGAAATTCTCACATAATACTTAAAGAAATTAAAAAAAAAAATTTCTATCTTTCTTAAATAAAAAAAAATGGAGGCCAATTTAACAAAAGTGGTCACTAATGAAATTGCTATTATTGGCATTTTTCAAATGCCAGTAATAGGGATGCACTGAATATTCGGTATCTATTTGGTATTCAGCCATGTTACCAAATATTCGGTTTGGCCGAATAGCAAACTATTCAGCCTGCTGAATACTGAAATATTCGGCGAAACCAAATACTTAAAAAATACTGTTAAAACATATTTTTTTAAAACTTATACAACTTCCACGTTTAACAGTCAATTTATAAAGGTATTCTGAACAATTAGAAACAGAATCATATTTAAATAAGAGAATGTTTTTACATTATTTATTTGCTGTTTGTTAAGTATTATTTAAGAAAATTAACCAATCATGAGGATTTTCATAGGAATTAATTATGTACAAATGCAAGTTTCTGAACATTGTCCAGTAAATAATCTGTTTCTTTCTAAGATTTTAAGAGCAACGTTTACAATCTCTGAAAATGATTGCCCACTCCAGACACCGATCTAGGATGCATTTAAAAACTTCCTTGCTTAATCAAAGGGAGTAGAACAGTGATTCTTGCTAAGTTGCCACCATATAAAATTTAAATAGATTATATTATTTATTTACTTTTACTTTAGTCTCTTCCTGGCAAACAAATAACATGATCCTGTGCAATTTTTCTTACAATTTTCTCACAATTTCCCTTTGATTTTAAAATGTTTGTTTTAGAATTTAAGAAAATTTCATTCATTTGTTTTAATTCTCAGAAGACATGAAATTGAAAATTTTATTCATTAAAGAATTTTATAACTATCCTCTTCTTAAATAACTCAAACCATTTAAGAAATTTAAGAAAATTTCATTCATTTGTATTAATTCTCAGAAGACATGAAATTGAAAATTTTATTAATTAAAGAATTTTATAACTATCCTCTTAAATAACTTAAAGCAGATTTTTTTCAGCATAAAGTTTACTTGAAAAAAGCTCTTATTTATTAGAATAAAAGTTTGTTTTAAATATTATGTAAAATCGTTTTAAAATTTAACATTTTAATGCCTTTAAGCTCTATATAAAAGTATTTGACAAGCCGAATATTCAGTATTCGGCCAAATAGTTTTTAAAATTTAACGTTTTAATGCCTTTAAACTCTGAAATATATATTTGGTATGGGTATATTTGAAATGGGTATTTGACAAGCCGAATATTCGGTATTCGGCCGAATAGTTACTATTTGGCAAGCCAAATATTTGGTATTCTGCCTAGTAGTTACTATTCGGCTAGCCGAATATTCGGTATTTGGCCAAAATCACTATTCGGTGCATCCCTAGCCAGTAATAGCAATGCAGCAGCAGGGATTGAATTTTTCAGGATGCGACGACAGGATTCATACACCTAACATTTTGATATCCAAAGAACGAGAATTTTCTGATGCAAGCCAAACTCCAAAAAAGAGAACTTTTTTTAAAGTTACTGATAACTGACACTTTAGCGAGTAGGGCATTTCTGAATTTCTTGTATTTATTTGAGATTCTATTGGCAACATTCTTCCAATTGCTTATTGAGAGTTCCAGTTTGGTGATAGTTTTATTAATAAAGCAAAATTTTCTTGATATTGAATCCTATAGTTTGATTTTTGATGAATAGAGAAAAAGCAAATTGTTTCTGTTTCCGTTAATCTTTTAATTTTTGTTATGTAGTGAAAATGCAGAGAAAAAGACATTTAGAATAGTGTTTTATTAAATTTTCATGTTAGGTGCAATATGTTTTAGTTTCTAATAATACTAAGTCTGAAAATATTTATAATGAGCAGCAGAGTTGTATAATATAGACGCACGTGTGAATGCCGTGCGCGGAAAATTTTCCTAAAAATTCGGGACTTTGCGGAAAAAAGTTACGAAAAGAAAAAAGCATGTTTTGTTTTTGTAACTTTTTTTAATACCAAAAATTTAAAATATTCCCCAATTTTATATACGATTTATATATTGTTTGTCACAATTCAAAGTTTAAAGATTTAAAACATTGTTGCAACATCACAGACCCTTTTATTTCTATTTTCCACAGACTAAAACTTGTTGCCGATCGGTTTTCCGTCGGCGGCTGCAGTGACAATTTAGCCTGGCAACGGCTGTTAAATCAAATAATTTCGTAGTCTTACAAGAGTGACTGGCATTTTGTGCGAAGAGATCACAATTTTAAGGATTGTGTTGTTTCTAAATGCATTGACAAAACAAATGAAAAGAATTCACCTTCCTATCATTGATTTTTGCTTTATTATTTTTAAATTAAAATATTTATTTTTTAATCAATATTATTTTTTTTATTTAAATAACAATTATTTTAAACTATGATTTTTAGTTCATATCGTCAAAATAATATAACACGTAATTTTATTAAACATTAATTTGCGGAAAATTTTTGACCTACTATTTATGTGCACGGAAAGTTTTTGTTTTTATACAAGCCTGATGAGCAGTAAGTTAACTAGTTTGAAAACATATGTTGGATATACTTAAAAAATATCATGATTTTACAAACCCTGTAAGCTAGAGAGTATATGTTATAGCTATGGAGAGTATTTGGAGTCTCTTAAAAAAAAAAAAGCCAGAAGGTAGGTGTACGGCATATACCACCATATCATATACACTCTACTACATCCCTGTACATTAACATTGTAAAATATGGTAAATAATATAAAATTAAAATAAATAAATTTTAATAAATAATTAAATATATATATATATATAAAACATAATTTAAAATAAAACTTAATAAATAAATTATATGGTTGTAAAAAAGAAGGGTTGCTGTAATTAGTAGTAATGGCTCCAATGTTGGCAAAGTTATATCTTTAGGGCACAGATGTAAGAACAGATTTTTTTTTTTTCTTCTGTTGAAGAATGTTGAAGATTATAATTTCATATGGTGAATGGAGAAATCAGAGATTTCAGTCAAAGAGTCATAATTTCAATGATTAGCTATTATTTATTCTTATGAATAACTTAAAGGGCAAAATATTTTTCATTTTTAAAAAATCCAACAGTTTAATTAAAAAAATTTAACTAACAATTTTGTTTAGAAATTTAATGTAGGGATGATACTAATTTTCAATTATGCTTTGTTTAAGAAAATAACCAAAAATGAAGGCATATCATATTTCATCAAGTTTAGTGAAAAAGCTTTAAGAACGTATAATAATTTTCAAATATTTTTTTTAATTTTGAAAGAAAATAAAATTCTGAATCCCGACTTTCACACAAAATTTTCTAAATATAAACTTATCACTGACAGACAATTTAGTTTATTCTTGCATATATGCATAAACAAGGCTTGAAATTATTATTATTTTGTTTTGTTTTATAAGAGGGTAGTCTCCCTACCAACATATGTAAATGATGAGGATTAGAAGAATTTGTGCCAACAATTCAGAAAATTTTAACCAAATGCTATGAGCTCAGTTTGTGTGATCATAATTTCATAGTGTCCATTGCATTGCAATGCTTGTCCAACTTGATTAATGTTCAATAAAAGCAAATTTTCTCAGAAATTGTGAAATTTCTTGTTTAGGCAAACCTGTAAAATTATCTGGGAAATTTCTGAAATTATTTTGGGTGAGATTTCAAAAATTTGGGTGTGAATCTCACAATCTCTTCTTGAATTTTTGACCCTGATAGAATATTTATAATTAATATTTTTCTTAAAAAAATTATTTAAAAGCATGCATTGAAAAGGTGCATTTAGAATTTACTTAATATAATGTGCATGTTAAGAATTATAAATAGAATGTCAAAAAGGGAGAAAAATGAAAATTTAAAAAGCAAGTAAGAGGTTGAAAAAATTAATTATGCTAGTAAGAAATAGGAAATATTAATTATGGAGTAAAAAATTTTTTGTAACTTAAAGTTACTAATTTAATCCTTTATGTCCCAATATATGAATTATGAAAAAATTTCACATCAATAATTTTACCTCTCAATATTTAGAGATAGGTTCTGTAGAAATAATAAAATCATATATGTAATCAGGGGTCGATCCAGACAAAATTTGGGCCTATTTAGGAACCTTTCACAAAAATATATTTAATAAAATGGGCCCCTTCACAAAAATGAACTTTAAAGAATTTTTTTGTTCATAAATTCTTGGTTCGAATTTGAGTAACTGGATTTCAACTTTCATTACAAAATGTTATTTTTCACAAAATGGGAGTCAAGAATAAAAACCTACATCGACCCCTGGTAATAATAATAAATGTGAAATTTAAAAAGGATTCTTTCACTAAAACCTACATGCTAAATTGGTAGACATTAGGCTATTTTTTATAATAGAAATGGATTAATTAAGAAATAATTTTATGTTTTGAAATCTCACATGTTTATGTCACAATTTTATGTTTTGAAAACCTGCACAGGTTTTACCTGCAAATAACTGGGGGAGGGGGGGGGGGGTAAGTAAAATGTTCTACAACTGTTATTTCAACAACAAAAAAACTGTTTATATGTAAATGATTGAACAACTCTGCGTTGTTTTTTTTTTTTAATTACTTAGATTTATGAAATGGACTGTGCTTTTTAAACATGGTAAACAACAAAAAATTGATTATTATAAAAAAAATCTACTTTTGTTACAAGCTCGTATTGAGTAAATTTTATTTCAGAATTTCTTTTCTGGGACTTTAGGACATAAAGGGTTAAATTTCATGAATAATATAAAAAAGAGAAAACTCATTAGCACAGAAAAGCAAGCTAAGTAAGGTAATACACATTCTAATATTTTAAAACTCTAAGATTAAATACAAAAACTATAAGTATTCAGGATTAAAAGGAATCGTCGTTGAAATGGAGCAGAGAGGTTGGAGCAGAGCTTGATGCTTGCAAGATCAGCGTAGAAGAGCGATTAGCGTATACATGCTCTATCAAAAACTACCTAATCAAATACTAACCATTATGTTCAGTAAAAACATTACCAGCCGCTAGAGATGATCTTGATTCCTTGGACGAAGCCTTGCTTCTTTGATAGTGCTTAGCCGGTTTTCTATTGCTGTTGACAGATGATCCACTACCGCAACGAGTCTCTTTGCCTTGTTGAGCTCCCATACCACGGCTCGACCACCTTCCTGATGATTGAGCACCTCCCCGGGTAGGTTTTTAAATTATCTTAGACTTTATTCAGCCATATCCTGTCAATATGAAGATCTTCATAAACCTAGATGAGTTAAAACTTCTTGGAAAACAATCCCTTCACTAAGGATACATCAATGTTTATTTCTTTAGTTAGCTTGGCGGTTACAGACAAAGCGCTGTGCCAAATCTTTTAAGAGAAATGCCATAGAGGAACAAATCCAGTCCGTGAACGCAACTTTCACTTTCGAATTCACTGATGTGTTTTTTTTCTTTTGCATTTTTTTATTTAAAAATTCTCTTTAATAATGATTATAAACGGTATTATCTCAAATTATACTTAAAATATGGATTCACTGCCGATATTAGTGGAAGAAAGTAAATTGTTATAAAATTAAATGTAAGAAAATATGTAAGTTTCAACTTATCAGTAGTATGAATACAGGGTGTTTCAGCACAGCGGTTACAAACTTTCAGGAGAGATAGAGTACACCTATATGATGGGAAATCCCATAGCAGTGTATGGTCGGAAACGCTTTCCTGGCGAGTTAGTGACGGCACAAAACACTAGAAAAGAAGGACAAGAACAGGGTGAGAAAACTTGATTATTATTCTTAGTACCGCAAAAATGCTGGGACGGGTTTGGCGTCAAGACATTGGTATACGAAATCCCTGTTAACAATATACTGAGGAATTTGTTGCACGCATCGTATCGTGACAGCTGTTGGGAAGTCCTGGACACGCCTGGTATTTTCGAGAGCATTTAGATCTTCCATGCTCCGGAGATGTGAGGCCTGCATCATGGCTCGGGGTTATAAGTTCGAACACCTTCTTTGATGACGATCGTTGTCTCTTTCTTTTCTTATTTGTTAGTTTTATTGCTGTACTAAGAATTCAGAATAATAAACATGTTTTCTCACCCTGTTTGCGTCCTTATACTTTCTTGTGTTTTGAGTCGTCAGTTCGTCACTACCATGCCAGAAAAGCGGTTCCGAAAAGCTATGTGATTTCCCATCGTCTAGATATACTCTATCTCTCCTGAAAGTTTGTAACACACTGTATATCTTTTCTAAAATTATGTGATCATAGCAATACCGGCTGTTGCTATAAGAAACCTGAATTTTGCTATCAAGGAAACCGGGGCGTCATTTTAGAATTTGCTTAACAGGGTGGGAGGTGGGGGGGGGGGATTTTATCGTTGAAGTTAATTATTTAAAATAGCATTAAATTAACAAATGCGATAATTTAAACATATTTTGTTAGTATCTGGAACACGTGAAAGCCGTCAAGAAACCCATTCCACATAACCATTTCAGATCAAACCATGTAGTTACATTGTAACAGAACGCCCTTTTTTTCAAAGTTATAAGTAAAATCTCCCTGGTGGTCGGGCTATCCTACAATTTCTTGTAACATATGATTTTGTAATAGTTTTTAAAAGTGAGGTAGACTTTGGTGACATATTCTCTGAATAATCCTTGTTCATTCGGGCTGCATTGCAGTTTTCTTCATGTCCGATAAACGATTATCCGAATAAATGTATATCCAATTGTCCATCAGGTTTTTATTCTGGCTCGAAGTTTGTCAATGATGCAAGGTGCTTTCTTATTTCTCCTTTAAATTCGCTTCCTTGATTGATTGATATGATCATCATCTAGGAAATATTTCCTTTGTAACACTTTCCCTTTCGGCACTCTCTTGCCAGTTATCCAAACTTCCTATTCTTTCACGAGTTCTGAAAGATGTCTGTGTCCTATGATGTCTGTTGTAATTTGCTTCTTTTTTCTCTATTCGTCTTTCACTTTTAGATTAGTTTTCTTGATTACTTCCGGAGTTTTTTAATATTGTCTATGGAAAGCAGTGTTGATTTCAGGGGGTGGCCCGGGGGGACCTTCCCTCCTGGAGCAATGAGATGTCCCCTCGGAAGATTTGAGATTTTGGGTTTTCATTGGTCAAAAAGTGCAATTTCCTCTCCCCCCGGAGCCACAGAAATCCCTCCCGGAGAAAAGTGTCTGAATTCAACACTGATGGAAAGAGTTGTTTTTATTCTGCAACCGATTAAGAGTCTGGATAAATAATGCTATGTAAGGTTGTAAGGATCAATGATTTTTTTAAGCGCAATTAGACGGTTTTTACAGTTGATTCTACAAATCCATTACTTGAGAAAATTTTGAGCTATTTGTGATATTTACAAATCCGTAGCTTTTAGCAAATTCATTAAACTTTCAAGTCTTGCCTGGGTTGAATTACGTCCATTATCCATTCGCAGTACTTTTGGTATTCCATGACAACTATAGATTTATAATTGTTAATTACTTCTGCTGAAGTCAAGATGTTGAACTTTGAAAATTAAAGTATATCATGAATGTGAGATAAGAAGATACCATGAATTTTTGTACTTGAAGATATCAAAGCCTAAAACGTTCACAGGTCGCTCTGAAAATTGTTTTAGAATTAATGGTTCATGTCTGTTACTTGATTCTTTTATGGAAGCAGGACAAGTCTTCCCCCTTTCCTTAATTTATTTGTGAATCTTCACCCAATACATATAGAACATTCTCGAGTTCTGTATTTGATGATGCCAGAATGAACTTCTCGAATCTGATTCAGCACTTTAACTTATTAATGCTATTTAAGAATGATTATTTAACAACCTCTTATCAAATGACCATCGAATAGAAATGTCAAAATGATTTTGCAAAAACGGTAAACAGAGTCGATCCTCTTTCTTGGAGAGCCATCCTGACAATGCATATGAAGAAATTTTTGACACGTTTCATGAAAATGTTGGAATTCTTTGATAATGATAGATTCTGGCAGATTATCTGTGACCATCTGAATGTAAGCATCAATTTCTTCTTCTACTTCATCAATATCGATTAATCGCACCCTCGGGGATTTTTTGACAATGCATCAGCTGCATAGAGTTATTTTCCTTAATGTGATAGTTAGTGCACGAATATCTCATCATTCTTAATTTGATTCTTTACTGACTGAGAGAAAGATCATCCAAATACTTTCTGGGAAAATCGATATCAATGGCTTGTGGTCAGTTTCGAGCCCGAAATGAATATTTGTTAAAAATTTTCGAATGTCTCATATTTCCATGCAAAATCTAAGGTTTCATTTTTTTCAATTTGGGCATAGCGGTCTTTAGTTGGTGTTAGCCCGAAAATGTCCGATTTTTATAGCTAGCCCATTTTTATAGATTCGTTAAAATCCAATACAAAAAAGAATAAGGAATTGTTAGAGAAACATATAATAAAACTACAACAATAATTTTAATATAAAAAACAGTCTTGCACTGACTAATTTAACTCCAAAAACAATTAACTTTTTATTGTGTTTTTAACTAATTAATTAATAAATAATTATAACACTTAACATAATGATGAGGTAATACTAATCTAACGAACATACTTCACGTTTATTACATCATATTGCCAAACGAACAGCAACATATACAAAAATACGACTAGATACATCAGAAGAATAACTTGCTTACATGAGTGGCTTAAAAAAAAACATTTTGTGATGCTGCCATCTAGTGATTTAATATCAAAGTAAAGTTACCACATCCCCCCTTTTAATATTTCAGTCGGGTTGGAGCTCTTCTGTTTCTTGAAAATTTCTAAGTACCTGTGGAGAAGAAGAAGAATTAATTTTTGCCGATCCAGCAGCATCAACAATGGAACTATTGGGAACAGAAGGTTTCGGAAGTATTAAATCAGAGTCAGCTGGTTTAAGACTTGGGGTATTAAAATCGATAGAGTCATTTGGTGTAGGACCTGGAGTATTTGGGTCAAAAGAGTCAGATTGTTGCAGATCTGTGATATTAGGCTGTATTGGTGGAGAATCACCTTGTTTCACAATTGCATTTTCACTTCTGAAATTTTCTGTATCACTTTTTTCAGAATTTGTATCATTAACTAAAGAAATCTCTGAGCCTACATTGGTTATTTGAGCAACATGTTTTTTCCAAATATTCGAACCAGCTTGAACTCTATAATGTATTTTTCCTTGTTTTGCTATAATTCGACCAATTTTTTCCTTGGCTTCTGGAGTATAATTTTTTACAGCCACTTTCTGGTTAATTTGAAATTCTTTTATTTTAACTTTTGACTGTTTCGCATTTGTTTATCATGAACAAAATTTGTAACATTGGGAACTATCAAATCTATTCTTGTAAGACGTTTTAGAAATAGAGATGTAGGACTCTCCCCGTTGTAACATGAGGCATCTTTCTATATTGAAAAAGGAAGTTGTTTAATTTAATTTGCAATGTACCAGATTCTGAAGCTTAGGCTTGTAATCCACGTTTGAGAGTTTGCACATATCTCTCAGCCTGTCCATTTGTGGCTGGATGGTATGGAGCCTTGTTTTACAACACGATTTTTCAAGAATGATTCAAATGTAAATTGTTTAGCATTATCTGATACTAAAGATATAGGATAGCCGTATTTGGCAAAAGGTGAAGAAAGGCAAGTGATTGCATTTTCTGCAATTGTACTATGAACAATAAAAACTTCTGTCCATTTGCTATGGGCATCAACCACTAAGAGAAGCCTTTTTCTCATAACAAAACCAAAATAATTAATATGAATTCTTTGCCATGGAACTGTAGGCTATTCCCAATGACGTACCTTAGGAGAATTATTATTCAAATTTACTCAAATAGAGCAATTTCGCACAAGATCTTCAATAACTTGATCTATTCCTGGCCACCATACAAAACTACGGGTTAAAGTGTAATTTTTTTTATATTTGTTTTCTATGAATTTCTGAGGTAACTACTCTACAACCTTTTAAAATACAACTATGTTGAAGGGTAAATTATTCTTGTTTACCGCCAAAAAGTAAATTTTTAGGAATTTCAGAACCAGAAATGAGGTGGTGAAAAATTTGATGTAGTAAAGGATCAGATTTTGTAGCTGAAGCAATATATTTAGAAGTTAAAGGCAAAACAGAAAGTTGATTAATTTGAAGAAATTCAGATTAGTCAGTTACATTACTGGCATTAAAATGTGGAGGTTAAATCTTCGTAATGGAAGACGCGAAAGACCATTAACCTTTCCGTGTACAGTGTTTTTCTTATAACGTATATCATATTGTAACGTTTGTAAATAAATTGCATATCGTTACATTCTGGCAGCTGATAATACAGGAACACTTTTAGAAGGAGAAAAAATAGACACAAGAGGCTTAATGTCAGTAAATAAAGTAAATCTGTTACTAGTCCAGGCATTTTGTGAATGAACATGGGCAAAATTGCAATAGAAGCTTTTTACAGTTTTTTTTAATCAGGGACTACTGCTTAATAGCATACTGAAAATCCGACAAAATCTGAACACGGGAACACATCTATATACGGATTTCAAAATGGCGGAGGAATTTTCTGGAACTAAGGCAAAAAATATATCGCTCATAAAAATATATTGCTTTATTTTCACAACTTAACTTTGAAGTACAATCAAAAAAGTTAAACAGCACACAAAAGTCTACTATTCTTTACAAATTACTGCTTAAGTTAATTTTTACAGAAATGTTCTAGTGAAAAATAAAACGTATCAATAATTTTCATCACTTTCATCATATTCATAGTTAGGAGTTAGGTAATTGTTGTTACATCCGTTGACTTGGCAGACACCACAAGCTGTAGAACAGGGCAATCCATTACGCTTGCATCCGCATCGTAAAGTACCGCAGTTTGTCTTGCAAGAACATCGAATCATATTAAGTAGATAATCTGGAGCTGGTGGTAAGTCGCAGAGTGTTGGGTAATATGAATTACTTTTTACATCCAACCCCATTCCTCTGGCTTGGTACTTTCTTCAGTAGCTTTCAAGATATTTATTTGTAAGTAAGTGCGATAGCTGTGATATTTTGTTGAAGAATCGGTCGGAGGCAAACGTTCAGGTGTAACAAATGATTTTGCTGTAGTTACCTTCTCTACCAATATTTGGTGACGTAGTTTGTCTGTGGATTTCAGTGTCTTGCAGTGATAAAACAGAAGCATTGCTTTTCTCCCAGCCTCAGCGATATATGAATGTAGACATGAATTTGAGCAAAATATTTTTGCAATTGAACGGAGCTCTGGGTCCTTCATCAGTTTGAGAAATGCTGATGATTTTCCAATTGAAAAAATTCTGGATGCTGTATCGCAGCCCGTGAAAGCATGCAGAAACAAAAGTAAGTTGCAATTTGCATGACCTAATAGAGACTGTATTTTGAAGATATCATAGACTGGTTTGGAACAAGATCCTCGTCTTATGTTACTACGATAGTATAACTTGAAGCCATTATCCTTTGCGTGGTAAAGAAGGAGAATAAGCAAGTCGGTATCTTCACCTATTACAGTGGTATGTGCATGTTCTGCAGATGAGACTGCAGCACGAACAATGTCTATATCGGCGTCACCGTCTGCGTTATGAACTGTACAGCCTAGTTTTGTAAGCAATTCGCCTGTGAGGGAAATCATTGATTGTTTGTTTTTTTTCGTTGGCCAGGAACTCTTCCTTTTTGCCAATAAACTTCATGCATGGGCTTAAATTAATATCTCTACTGGGTTTTTTGTATCGTCGTCTGTGAGCCACATCTTTGATCGTTGGGGACCCAATGTAACTATCAAAAACAATGATAGGCTTTCCATATTGTTTGAGAATAAAATCAGTGTAAGACATAGCAATATTTTCATATGTCTCATTGCTACACCAGAAAACGCGATGCAAAAGGCATCCTCCGTCCAAAATGTACCTTTCTGTACTTTCTACGTTGTCAGATTCTTCATTATTCAAATTTTTTATGTGTTTGATTAGTGCTTGAGCTAACTGTGATTTGTCGGATTTCCTCATCATATTTGGTGATTCAAATAATGCTGCAGGGTACGCACACAGTTCATAACGCATGACATCTCCGAGGTTCATTTCACCACAAGTGGCAACAGTCATCATTCTTTGGAAGAGTAGTGCTGGATCTATTTGTATATCTAAGTCATCTTTGTTACTACAGATAGCGGCAGCAGATCCTAGAGTTTTCACTTTATCCGACCTTTTAGCTGAATACCTAAATATATCTTTCCCTATTATTTTAGAGATGATGTTCGTACCAAATCAGTGCAACTCATCAACATTAACTTCTTTTTCTGCTGTTACGCCTGTAACAATATTGCGTAGAGTAGAATCAGAAT
Organism: Maratus speciosus; assembly: GCA_963932465.1. Classification (NCBI taxonomy): domain Eukaryota; kingdom Metazoa; phylum Arthropoda; class Arachnida; order Araneae; family Salticidae; genus Maratus; species Maratus speciosus. Next base: position 338,558,440 of record OZ010795.1, on the reverse strand, counting down.
GAAATGGCGATATGTGTTCTAGTACATTGGCAACTTTTTTAATGTCATTGCTGTCTCTCTTGTGTCTGCTGTCCCTTATTTCTTTGTGTTGTTCACTGCTTTGCATAAAAATCCCTGTATATTCCTGCATAGCTAAGTTGTAAATTGAACAAACAGGCAAAGAAATCAGCCATATAGCCCTTTGATTTTCCGTAAGTCCACTTCCTCTCGTCAGACCTCCTCTGCTTTTAAGAGAACGCATAAGCACTTGTTCTATTACAAGATCTGATCCGAGTCCACCCCATAATCTGTCACTTCTTCTTATCACAAATTTATCTTCTACAAACATTTTGTGCATCTTTGCGTTTTCATATGGCAGATTAAACATTTTTTGTAAGTATAGGTATAGTGACTTGAGATAATTAACATGTCTTGCTGCTACTATTATTGGGAGAATCTCCAGCATAGCACGCAAGTGCAATTTCCAAGAGCCAATCCTGTCAGCTGTTATTAAGGTTCTTACAACACTGATTGTTCTCTGATATTCTAACCAGAGTTTACTTGTTCTCGAACAAGATTTCAAGTGATTTTTCTTAGTCTCCAGAGCAATGTCAATCTGAGATACCGCGTCACACAGTTCAATGTCTTTCATTTGTTTTTGGCCGGTCATAATATTGTCGAACAGATCACAACCTTCCTTTACCAGGTCATGGGAAGATCCATGTTCATTGGGAGGGAAAATCTCTGAAACTAGTAGGCAACTAAGAGCTGCATCGACCAGCATATGTCCTCGTATTGCCCTAGAAACAGCTCTCCCTGTCATCATATGTACTACAGTATTTGTTCCATAGATTTCCTCAAGTACTTCAAATAATTCTGAACCATTCATGAGAGTTCCGATTGCACCTAAAACATTCATTAGAGTATGAAATGTTCCCAGTCTCGTTCCAAGAAGATTCCGATGCTAATAGGTAAATTAAAAAGTTGGATCTACCTAAATAACTATTTGAAGACTTGCGATTTGAATGTAGATTTAAATTACTTAAATAACTCAGAACAAATAGGATTAAATTTGTCCTTTTCAGAATTTAATAGAATCGAGATTTAGAACTGACACTTCGTTCATAAAATCAAAACATACAGCACTGCTCCGCAGAAAAATACTACTGCAGAAGAAAATAAAATTATCTAACAGAGAAATAAAAAATATGATTATTATACATATATACAGGAAAGAAACATAAGAGGATTTTAGAAATTAAAAATTGATTATGATAATGGGAATTATAATTAATTAACAGATATTTATAAAACAGTAAATTCTTTGATAAAAAAATCAGAGGTCCAAATTGGTTAGTGCTGCTCTCTATCGTCTTAAGTCGCTACTGAAAACTATGCAACAATACAACGTAAACCGACATATGATTCAGTCCCTTTTAAAATCTATTTTTAAGGGTGTTCCCGCGTTCGGATTTTGTCTGATTTTGGTAATATTTCTCAGTAATGGTTACTGATAAAAAATCAGTTAACAGATCTTCTATTGCAATTTTGCCCGGGTTGAAGGCATATTTATCTTAATTTGCCTGGACTATACATACAAATACTGAAAAAATTCTTCACGGCAGATATAAGCAGCTAGGGCACCTTTATCAACTTGACTATATCATTTTTCTGCATTAGTTAAAGTTCTGCACACAAAACCAATAGGCTTGTTGTTCTTGAATGGACTGTAGATTTCCTTTAATTATTTTTAATTGTTTTATTAACACTTGGACAGCACATTACACACACACAAACATAAATCTTGAATTATTGGCATGATTATAAAGTGTAATTAATATCCACCTCGTGAACTTGGGCGGAATTTGTAGGTGTGTTGATGCTTTGGCTATCAACAACTTAATGATTACCTTTTTCTGATCTCTCGCTAGGTGGAGCCAAAAACACACTTCCGGAACGAAACATGCCTCCCGGGGATGAAATATGAAATGTTTCAGCAATTAATAAACATAATACAATAGATAACTAATTCAAATTTTCAGCACTGTTTGGATAGCAGGTTTCCACACTATTTATTCTAGACGCTGATGTAACGCAGCTAAATATGGCTGAATCAAGAGCGAAGGGAGGTAGGAACAGCTTCAAGTGACGTCATTTGTGACTACTCCATCTATTGTATCCTCTATGCCTGCTTCTCTGAATATCGTTCATTTTTTTAAAATGGCGAGTAAATGACCAAAGAAGCACACTGATTGTTTTGACCAGGAATGTCGAAGTCTAAGCTAGGGTTGGCGAACCTATGGCACCCGTGCCAGAGGTCAATTTCTCTGGTACGAGAAAAATTTTAATTTGGTAATCATTATACGGATAAAATCAATTTTTTATTTCTGTTGTAATCAATAATTTCTTTCCATACGGACAGACTATCACAAATAATGCAATTATTTTTGCATGAATTAACACATCAGAAGAATTTCCTTTTCCTGTGATGTTAATGCAGTGTTTTTGACATGCATAAGGAAAGGGCAGCTGACGTCACTGGGAAAAGTTACTGTGGATCCACAGTAATTTCCTGCCCGTATTTACGACTCCTACTGTACATAAGAATTCAGGTGGTCTGATTGGTCTACAATTAAAAGCTCTTTGCTACGATTGGTCAATGTCGCCAAGATGATTCCTGTAATGATAGCTAAAGCAAAAATGTAGTTGGTAGACTGGTTGAAGTAAGTGTTTGTTTGTAAACATGTCCTTTCCTTATTTTGCCTTTTTGTATGAATTTAAAAGCTGATATTTTTAAATGAATTTCATTTGACAGTCATTGCATATTGCAATAAAATAACAGATGAACCCAATTTAGCTATGCACATTTGTAAAAATAACAAAAACTGCTGAAAACTTGTAGGACTGAACAGACGGTTACGCCGTAATGTAAACGCAGCTTAACTCTCGTAAATTTACTTGAATTACCATGAGTAGATATATATTGAGGTTTACTATAGTACATTCCCCACTGGAAGTGGAGTGTGTAGAGCATTTATAGTTCGTTTACAGGGATACGCAAATGAATTCCGTTACATTATTCTGTATGGGGGAAAATCGTTTGCAGAGCATTGTAATTAGACTGTCCTAAACAACGTTGGCACCGGGAAGTACGCTTTATCATGTTTGAACAGAAAGTTATCGCCGAAAAAAAGGGAAAAGTGAACAAAAGGCAGCAGAAATTCAGCAAGGGATCGTGCAGCGGTCGTAGTCCCTGTTTCAAGCAAATTTAGTGGTTTGCGACCATTGACCATGATGCTCCACATACACTAATGCTAGACCTACCATATCGATCTATTTTCTGGACCATAGCATTACCAAATTCACGCCATATCCTTTGCCGTCTTCTATAAGAAGAAAGATTGAACCGACTCTCATCTGGAGAGAAGATATTAGCTCAGTCGTCCTCGGTTCATTGGTGATGCAGATGACAACATTGAAAACGAGCACTACGGTCAGCTCTCGCAAATGGGACACATACAGAACAGGCTTATAGTCCTGTTTGTCGCAAACGTATTGCAAAATTTATCCGGGATATCTGAGTTCTTGTGGTTGAATAGAACTGACTTGTCATTTGACTAGATGCGCTGCGCTGGTTCCTTTTCACTGTTAGAATGGTGCACAGTGGGGTGTTTTGATGATCTGGGTGGACAGAATTCATTTTTTCAATTATCTTGGAATGGACTTTACCCAGGAATGGCAAAAGCCACGTCTCTGTAGGTATATAGCCTCCGAAAATGACTGTTTATTGGACGAAGGGGAAGCAGCGTTAAAAAATTCTGCACGCTTATTGGTGTTTTCCTTTTATATACCTACTTTGACGCCACATGGGTAAAGTCCATTTAACAAGACCGCGTACACTGGACTCTGAATGTCCCTTTTGTCGAGATCCGTACGAGTTTTGTCGAAAACACCCGAGCTGCGGATTAACTATGACTGTAAAGTAGCCGTTTGTGCTGTTAGCTTGAGGGACTTTCAACTGTTGCAAGAGTTTCCTGTAAATTCGAAAGCACGTCGTGACTTTTCTGTTTTATTAGCAAGCACGAATTTACGGGACATATATGTCACTGTCACATGCTTGTCAAGGTAGGATTTAACCAATTGTTGTTTGAAAATTAGCGCCATTAAACCCGCTTAACCACTTTTTTCAGAGGTTGTAATTCTGGATGATTCATGTTGTCGTTTACAAACGTTATCTTGACTTTTAACACAATATTAAGCATTATTAAGCAATGAGCATTTTTTTATATCAAAGCGCTATTCTTAAAGTATTACAAACTTAAGAAAACTCCTGCAAAAGTTTGCAAATCAGTAAGCTTTTATTAATAAACTAATATATTAACTTGCAGTGTATCTATGTATATTTAGTTCAAATCTTGCAATTAGTTTAAATCACATTTAATTATCGGATTGAGCTGAAACTATGAACACATGTGTAGTTTCCGTGACAATACAATATTATTATAATTTGAGAAAAATAGAAATTATACTGTTTCTACAGGGCTACACAAAAGTGTAGTTTAAATCTTGCATATTAATTTTAAACCACTTCCAGCCATCCGATTGAGCTGAAATTCTGCTTATATATGTAGTTCTGATGACAATGCATTATTATTATAATTTATGAAACGTACTCGTTATGCTTTTTTTACAGGGTCGCACAAAAGGTTAGTTCAAATCTTGCAGGCCAATTTTAAACCACTTTCAATCATCTGATCGAGTTGAAATTTTGTCTACATGTGTATTTCCGATGACAATTCAGTTATATTATAATTTGAGGAGCGTAGCAATTATACATTTTTTAAAGGCCCTCACAAAAGATTGCGGAAAGATTGTTGCTTATAAGCAGGAATTTTAATTCAATTTCAACAAAATTAATATAGGTTTTTGAGATACACAATAGTATCTTTTAAACGGAAAATAAAGTGCGCAGTAGTTTATTTTTTTTACAGGACCACACAAATAATTCCGATACATTACCGTCTATAAGAAGAAATTTTATTTCAAATTCAATAAAATTTATTTAGGTTATTGATTTACATAACGGTATTTTTTCAACTGAAAATAATTTGGGTAGCATTTATATTTTTTACAGCGTCACATAAAACATAAAAGACTGTTTTTTTAAAATATGTCTTTATTTTAAAACTTTTATTTTTCAGGATGACTACACAAATTTCTCTTCAATCTGTTATTGACTTATGGGTGGCTAACCCAAAGGAAGGCAAATTTGAAGCTGTCTTTTCTTTTAATTGTTTTGTATGTTTTACGCATTCTTTGTAACCGATTATATTTTTATTTTACGACAGTGTTGTTGAATAAACCAAATATTTATCAATGTTTGAGTACTTTATTAGTGATACATTTTAAAAACCAGCAAAACCTAATTAAACTTCAACGTAATAATTTTGTCCACTTAGATCGTCAAAACGCCCCAGTGTGCGCCATACCGATCGTCTTCGACTATCGTATTGTGAGAACGACAACTTGCTCCTGCTACACTGTCCACTTGTTTGAAACGCTTCCCAAAGCATGGAAAGAATTCTGTGGGGTATGTCGAATTTCCTAGCAACATCTATAATTTGTTGCTTTACCTCAGGTTATCAAATTATCCGTACACGTGTAAAACTATCCTAAAGATATCTGCTAGACATGACCTCACTTTCTAAAGCATAAAATTCTTCCGATCTGTTCAAATACAACGCCCAACACTTACTGGCTGCAAGAGCCAAATGCCTGCAAACTGGTCTTTACGCCATCAAGTGACCCACACATGAGATAATAAAAAAATTGCATTGCTACCTTGTTGGCATTGCATCACACCTTTATATACAAATTTCCACAAGATGCTACCTTCACTGAGAAAAAAAATAATGTTCTGGCATCTAGAATCTAAATTGTGGCTCTAGAAAAAAAATAGTTCCACGTCATCCCTACAAATTCTAGTTCCCTTTGCTAGAGAGTTCTAGAGTCTCCTACTAGAATTCAAGAGCGTTTTCCTATATTTTCGTGGTCAAACTTATTTAAAAAATCTCTGCAAATAGATGCGAACACAAGATGTTAGTTTTAGTAACTATAATTCTAGTTTATGAAACCATTCCAGAATCAAGCGATAATTTCTCGCTAGTGATACGTCTCATTATCGTTTCGTCATCTAGAAAACAAAAAACTAGAAATTCTAGATAATTTCGTCTATTAAGCTTAGTTGTTTACCCTATTCGCATAGCTCAGAACTCTACTAAACTACTAATTCAGCAATTAACGAGGTTGCATCTCTACCAATAGAATATTCAGTTTTGTTTTAACTACAATTTTCACTTTGACAACTTGATATAATGTTTTTCTATTTGTTGAACTTTAACACCTTAGTATGACTTTTACGTCAGGAATTAGCTGATGAGGGATTCAGAATGAATCCGAAACGTCCTTTTAAATTGTTTTTAGTGCTTTTATCTTTTAAACTAGCCACCTCTGGCGACCAGTTTGGTCTCCCTTAAATGCATGCTAAGCATTGCATCATGTTTCTTTTAGTCTTAATTTAATTTACTTGTTCAATCTTTCGCCAAATCTGAAGATTATGTAGTGTAAATTACAAAAACTTTTTATTTCAGTACCAAAGGATTGTTTCTAATTTCCAGGCGAAAAAAATAACAACAACTATTGGCGAGCACTGTGAAATTTACATGTTTAAACTAAGATTTGTTTATAAATTATCTAAATTAAACTAATTTACTTTAAACATGCTGTTACTTCATGTAACAACATGTAGTAACATGTTGTTACAAAAAATAAGATTTTTTAGTATTAATATATATATATATATATATATATATATTAATTTTTCAAATCATGCATTTATGAAGTTTTTCATTATTTAATAATTAAATAATGAAAAAAATCTGTTTTTGTTTTCATTAATTTGATTTCTGAGTTCTTAAAGGTGACAATAAAGTAATGTAACTAAGAGAAATTGCAAAATAAACCTTTGTGAATGCGAACCGTAAACAAACAAATCGCCACCATTTTGTCTACTATGACGCCATAAGAATATTGTCCATTGATTGTTAGAGAACTTTTGCTTTGTGAATGATTACCTTTTTGCCCTTCACGATGAATGAATCTCTTGTATTTGTTTAGGTTTAAGTAATGAGATATTAAGCTGTCAAGGGGCTCTGCGGCTGAATGGTCAAAGCACCAGTCAGCTAATCACTTGTGCGTAAGAGTTTGTGGGTTCGATTCCCGCTGGTTCCATTGCACACACACTTTGTGTGGAACTCCCAGGGAGTATTTCTCCTGTGTTGTAATATTTCCTTGTGCTATCTTGTCTCCGACTTATAAGCGGGCTATCATGTCAAGCACACAAGTCGTATGTTTGTTATTCAATAAATAAATAAATAAGCTGTCAATCTACTCTCAACTCAAGTTATCCTAGGATATATATTTTTTTAAACTGCTAGGGGGCTCTGCTCCCTACGAGCTACACTCGCCAACCCCCGTTCAGGCACATCAAAATAAAAAAAGCACACTAATTTGATCGGCTTTAAAAATATTGAATTAAAATTTTAAAAAAAAGAAAAAAAAATAGCAGCGATCTCTCTGTAAACGGGTTTCCATTCGTTTTCCTTGGATTGGGGATTTTTAAGATCAAATCTGTTGCTGTTAAGAGATACAATGGCTGTTTTCGTATTTAATTAAAAAAATTGGTTAAACATTTGAAAATAAGCTAATGTAAAATGAATTAAGTAAACAGTGTCATTGTCTCCCGGTATTTTTTAACAGCGCTATAAGATAGTTCTTTTAAATAATTCATTTTAAATGTATCGTTTCAAATCTGACGTAATTTACACCAAAGTTTTATTTCTCTTATTAATATTCACGTGAAAATACTTTTGTTGTTAGAAGGAAATATTATTTGCGCTGTCTTCGAATTCACGATACTAGTTGAAAAGATTATCTCAAAATATCTCGCACAGATATATTTTTCAATTTAAATTGTTTTGCCACATTTTTTGGCCATTTTAAATATGACGTAATTTCCTCCATTTACAAGTTTTAACGCATAATAATGATTTTTTTATTTTAAGATTTTGTTTCTCTTTTGAAATTCAAATGCAAATATGGTTCTTATGACGTAATTTTCCTGCTTTTAACATGTAATCATTTAATTCTAATTTTAAAGTTTTTTTTCCTGTTTGTAATAGTCACGTGTAAATAAATTTTTATTTGAAGTAAACATTATTGTTTGCGCCGTTTATACAATTGGCAACAGTTTAAATGAATAACATTTTCTAAAATTTGTAAAAAATATCTCTCGAAATGTTAAAAATTTTAATTTAAAATAGAAATAAAAGCTCAAAAAATGAGTCAAATTTAAATTATAAATGCAATCTGCACACCGTGAACTTATAGCGTATAAAATGATCTAAAAATGATTAAATTCTCAAGTATAGTTTTTGCTCCAATAAAACTTTTTTAATGGAACGATTTTGTCCAACTTTAGCATTAAATATCTCTTAACATAATTCTTCGATTTAAAAACTGTCTGCATCAGCGTGTTTATCAAACATTTCTCTATAATACCACCGATTTTCATATTTTTGTATGCAACAGTTTTTTTTTTTAATATTAACGATGAAAGGCCATGCTTAAGCATTCAAATTGGATGCCGATCTACCCGGAATATCTACGCAGATTTTCATTGATCCATTTCAAATCAAAACTTTTTTTTATATATAGAAGGAAATTAAAAACAATGCTTTGATCTTAAAATAAAATATTTTGGTTTATTTTAATGGTTATTTCTGTTAATTATTTATTTAGATATTTTTCTATTATAGGGCATTTTTTTAAAAAGTTTGGCGCAATTCGGGTTTCAGAAAGGAAGATATGTTGCTAAAATGCATAAAACAGCTTTGAAAACAAACCTGATGCATTTTTATTTTTGTTTATATATGTATTTATTATTAATAATTATTTATTTAGGTATTTTTCCACTATAAAGCCTATTGCATTTTTTAAAAAAGCTTGGCGCAATTCGTGCTTTAGGAAGTGAGATATGTTGCCAAAAATATATAGTAAACAGCTGTCAAAACAAACCTGATGAACTTTTATTTTTGTTTATATATGTATTTATATACATAAAAAAATTATTTCTAAATATATATATATATTTATATACAAATTACTTCTGTTACTTTATAAAAATGGATAAATATCTTCTTTTTATTAAATAAATTGTATACATATGGAAAAATCGCTTGTGAGTATGAATCACTAAATAGGTTGTCAGAAAATACGTTGCCAAACTTCTTTCTCGCTAAGAAACTTTTCTCTAGTTCGCCAATATCTGAAAATTAAAATAAAATGATTGATTTTAACGAAATTTTATCGGAATCCGGATGGAGGACGCTCAGGAAATGTTATACACTTAGCGCTATTATGCATGTGATGTACCTGATACATATGTATTTTAAATTAAATTAGTGATAGGTTTATATTTTAAATGAAATGATGGTGATGGAACCCTATTTGGCGATTTAATCATCTGCGCCCAGCTAACATAAAGTAGCGATATGGTTGCCTGGCATATAAAACGTGAAGAGGTCAGCCCGGAACTGTTGATGACAGTCACATGACATTGACTTTTATTACATAGATTTAGTGTAATGTAATGTCTGTAATTTTAACGATTTTTTATTGGTATAGTTTTAATTTAAAAAATGTTTCAGATGGTGTTCTATATTATATGAAAAGTCCTTTTCGTTAAAATAGTTATTATTATTTTTTTAAGTTATGAAATGAAAAATGTTATAGGGTCCCTGAGTCTTACAAGTTATATTTAGCAAAACCTTTTCCGTACTATAATAAGTAAAACAGTAAAAATTACATTTTTGTACTACCAAAACGTACTGAATTATGGCATGTTTGAATTTTATGAATTTTCAGCGCATTCTGGCAACAGCAAAAATTTCATTTTTGTTCGACCAAAACATACTGAGTTGTAACACATTCAATCTTATTCCGTGATGATACACTGATTTTTTTTTGCAAGTTTTACTTGATTTATCTCGATCGACAACACCTCCTTTGCAAAATATTTTGTTTAGTAGAGAATTAACAACTATAACGATATGAACTTTTTTTGCTACACTCGACATGTTTTTAGGTAGATTTCGTATGAAATACTACCTATTGGCGTCGTTCCTACGTTGGAATTTCTGAAAAATGTTTGCAGATCTACACCGATCATGACCCCTAGAGCCCAAAACCACCCCCAGTAAAAAACTTTATCTATCTATCTATCTATCTATCTATGTATGTATGTATCTATCTATATATATCACTTTCTTCTGGACACGATAACTTCCACAATTCTGCACCAATCTCTTCCAAACTGATACATAAAATCAAGGGGCATAAAATCTCGGTCGAGTTTGTTAATGGGCAAAATCGGACCAAGGGGAAGGAAATAGGGAGGGGTTTGTGAAAACCGAAACACCCCCATAACTTCTTAAATTTTGTACATATCGAATCAGTTTAAAGTTTTTATTACTTCTAAAAATAGGGCCAAAAATTTATGTATCACATATTTTTGATAAAGTTAAAAATGGGCTCAAGGGGCGCAAAAATAGGGTTTTTGGGAGAAAAAAATTCATAACTTCGTCAATTCTCAAGATGTCAAATCCAATTAATTTTATCATGAATCTCCTTAACATTATCTACAACTTTTATATTCACAAGTTTTTGATAGGACCAATTCGTACCGCAAAAAAAAAAAAAAAAATAAAAACAAAAACAAAAAGGGCGTTTGAAGAAGAAAAAAATCCATAACTCCGTCAATTCAAAAGATATAAAATCCCCATGAATTTATCATATATCTTCTTAATATTGTCTACAACATCTATATAGACAAGTTTTGGATAGGACCAATTCTTACAGCAAAAACAAATTAAAAATACATCGCGGTTGAAGAAAAAAATCATCTTAGTAAGGGTGTATTGAAATCCAAACTGCTTATTTTCTGACTCATTTTACAATTCAGTTTTACTCTCAAAGGCTTCCAATTGGTACCTTTTCTTACTCAGAAACTATATAATGTACCGTAATGGTCAATTTTTTGATAGAGGCAGAATATATTTTAAAACATGCTGTCAAAGTGGGCCTTTTGAACCGAATTTCCCGAAGCGGATTGTGTTGGAAAAGGAAGTATTCAAATCCAAACTGCTTATTTTCTGACTCATTTTTAAATTCATTTTTGCTCTCAAACGCATCCAATTAGTAGATTCGCTTATTCAGAAACTATATAATGTACTGTAATGATCGATTTTTTGACAGAGGTAGAATATATTTCAAAAAATGATGTCAAAGTGGGCATTTTGAATGGAATTTCCCGAAGCGATTGTGTTAGAAACGAAAAATATTGTCTTACTAAGAAAACAATTGTTTATGTATCAAATTTTAATTAATTAAACGGAAATTAAAAACACAGGTCGCTTATAAATCTCTTCAAAAATCACGTCAACAAGTTTCATGTTTTTCCTATTAAAAATGAATCTGGAGTTATGCCAGAAAATTTCGAGTTGTTGAGCATGGAAAAGTATTTGTTTGAATACCGCCCTAACATGACTCTGATAAAACCAGTTATTATATAAAAATGAAATAAAAACTCGTCAAAAGCGGCCAGATAAAATTGTTAAAGTGGGTTTATCTCTAATCATGATTGGGTTTTTGTTTGTGAAATTAGTATACTTAACTTCGAAATCTACCTCCGCCTGTAGTCCGGGCCGGCAGGGATTTTTTAAATTATGACCCTCCAAGACATTGAAAGGAATTATCAGACATGCTGTATTTACATAACAAACTATTTGATTCAAACAAGGAGCTTTACGATTATCAGCAAAATACTTTTCAGCAAGCGAAGCTAGATATATCTCATGTTGAAAGTTTTGATTTATCTAGATCGACAACTCTTTCCAGCGGAAAGTTTGGGTTAGTAGAGAATCAACAATAGGTTTTTGGGTTAAAAGGATCTGCGATAGTAATAACACACCAACAGGTACTTTATCTGTAGTTCTTCGCCGAAGGCTTTTAATGAAAACAGAAGAAAGCTTTTATTTATACACTCAAACAATTGAAGTAAAACGCGAGATGCAGAAAGTCATGCTTCAGTCGGCAGGATAATAGATGCCAATGCCATATTGTCAGAAGTACTAATTTTGAACATGCTTTGTTTACAAGAATTTGTGTGATATGCAGTAGCGGAGCAATTAAAAGATTATTTCAAGTAATCACTTTGAAAAAAAAATTAACAATTAAATTTATCAATTTTGGAACTACTGGGCCTATTAAAAAAATCCTTTGAGGATAATATTGGACATTTTCTGCTTAATACTGGTCTAATTTTTACTGTGTGCAACTGCCCTCAAAGGGGTGGAAAAGCGACACATTTTAAATTTGGTATACATGCGCACAGATAATGTTTTTTTTAACACTTTCCAACAGTTGAAAATGTTTATGTCTTCGGTTTGCCTGTCTGCCGTGCTCACGTAAATATACTCGGATTGACATGTGATTTTTATACGTTATTCGATTTTGCCATAGTATGTTCGGTATTGAAAATGAAGTGTGTAGAATCCATATTTCATTTACAGGGACACAGAAGAATACCGTTATATTATGGTCTATGTGGAAAAATAATTTGGTATGTATTTTAGCAGTGTTGCACAATCTTAAACATAATTAAATTTATTTATATTGTTGAGTTGCACTAGATGATGCTTACTATACAATATGTTATGATGTTTAACACTTAGTGTACGCGTATAGGGGAGTTCAAAAGTATTCCGTTATGTTATAGTCTATGAAGAAAAATCGTTTGCTGCGTATTTTAGTGTTGTTATTCTTACTCTGTCACAGAGATAATGAAATTGATATTAATTTCGGAGTCTTAAAACATAATTTCTGCAGAATATGCGTGTTTAAAAATCATTTACAGGGCCACACAAAAGAGATCTGCTATATAATCTAATATATAAAAGTCCTTCCGGCCAGTGCCGGGAGGAAGAGGTAGCTTTCATATTCCTTATTTTTTAAAAGCTAGCTTATATTATTCAAACACACGGAGCTCAAATTAGTGGAACCCGATTATAGAAGATTAAATACTAATTTTTGTCAATATTGAATATGAATGAGAATTTCGCCAAATTAGTCAGCGTTATCAAAGCTGGTTTTATTAAAGTGATTTATATTTTGTCGCCAAATTCGGTGATATCCCGAATTATATTAACAGTTATATTAACCCGAATTATTGGTGATAGACCGCCATTTTAAAACAACATAATGGGTGCAACAAAGCTCACCAATGAACTCTGTCGAGACCTTAGTAATTCCTGTGCACATGCTTACTCATATCTAAATCGGTTAATATATACGAGTGCTGTTGCAGGCAAAAAATCAGATTTTTCAAAATGTCACACTCATTCGAAATTCAAACTGCTATATCTCGGCCTTTTTTTAGATAAAGGCAAAACGAAAAATGATCTGGAATCTTTGTAACAAGCTGAAACACATGAGAAAAAAATCTTTTTCAATTTCTAATTTTTTTGTGCCTCATTTTAAATTAATTTTTTTTAAATTTTTAAATGGCCGCCATTTTGAAACAAGATGGCGGATGAAGTTAGCAAACGAACTTGGCCAGGAGAATGCTATGTACTATGCACATGCCTTGTCGCATCCTAATCGGTTCATAAATACGCGTGTTATCGCGTGACAAAAATCAGATCGTTTCAAAATGTCAGCCATGCTAGAAATTCAAAGTGTTATAACTCAGCCATTTTTTAAGATATAGACGAAACGAAAAATGCTCCAGAATCTTTGTATCAAGGTCAAATACATAAGAAAAAAAAATCTTTTTAAATTTCTATTTTTTTACCTCATTTTAAATTAAAATAGAAAAAAAAATAATGGCCGCCATTTTGAAACAAGATGGCGGATGACGTTGATCAACGTACAAGGTCAAGACATTGGTATATACTATGTACTTGTACACACCAAGTTATATCCAACTCCGTTCATAAATACGCGTGTTATCGCGTGACAAAAATCAGATCGTTTCAAAATGTCAGCCACACTAGAATTTCAAAGTGCTATAACTCAACCGTTTTTTAAGATATAGACGAAACAAACAATGCTCCGGAATCTTCGTATCAAGCTCAAACACATAAGAAAAAAATCTTTTTCGATTTATAATTTTTTTATACTTCATTTTAAATTTAAATTTTTTTTTAAATTTTAAATGGCCGACATTTTGAAACAAGATGGCGTATGAAGCTGGCCAACGAACTCGGTCGAGACATTGCTATGTACTATGCACATGCCTTGTCACATCCAAATCGGTTCATAAAAACGCATATTATCGCGTGACGAAAATCAGATCGTTTCAAAATGTCAGCCATGATAGAAATTCAAAGTGCTATAACTCAGCTATTTTTTAAGACATAGACGAAACAAAAAATGCTCCGGAATCTTTGTATCAAGCTCAAACACATAAGGAAACATGTTTTTCAATTTCTAATTGTTTTGTACCTCACTTTTAAATTAAATTTTTTTTTTAAATTTTTAAATGGCCGCCATTTTGAAACAAGATAGCGGATGAGGCTGGCCAACGAACTCGGTCGAGACATTGCTATGTACTATACACATTATTTGTCACATCCAAATCGGTTCATAAATACGTGTATTATCGCGTGACAAAAATCAGATCGTTTCAAAATGTCAGCCATGCTAGAAATTCAAAGTGCTATAACTCAGCCATTTTTAAGACATAGACGAAACAAAAAATGCTCCGGAATCTTTGTATCAAGCTCAAACACATAAGGAAAAAATGTTTTTCAATTTCTAATTATTTTGTACCTCACTTTTAAATTTTTAAATGGCCGCCATTTTGAAACAAGATAGCGGATGAGGCTGGCCAACGAACTCGGTCGAGACATTGCTATGTACTATGCACATTCCTTGTCACATCCAAATCGGTTCATAAATACGTGTGTTATCGCGTGATAAAAATCAGATCGTTTCAAAATGTCAGCCATGCTAGAAATTCAAAGTGCTATGACTCAGCCATTTTTTAAGATATAGATGAAACAAAAAATGCTCCGGAATCTTTGTATCAAGCTCAAACACATAAGGAAAAAATGTTTTTCAATTTCTAATTATTTTGTACCTCACTTTTAAATTTTTAAATGGCCGCCATTTTGAAACAAGATGGCGGATGAGGCTGGCCAACGAACTCGGTCGAGACATTGCTATGTACTATGCACATTCCTTGTCACATCCAAATCGGTTCATAAATACGTGTATTATCGCGTGATAAAAATCAGATCGTTTCAAAATGTCAGCCATGCTAGAAATTCAAAGTGCTATGACTCAGCCATTTTTTAAGATATAGATGAAACAAAAAATTCTACAGAATCTTTGTATCAATCCCAAACACATAAGAAAAAAATCTTTTTCAATGTATAATTTTTTTATGCCTCATTTTAAATTTTAATTTTTAAAATTTTTTTTAAATGGCCGCCATTTTGAAACAAGATAACGGATGAAGCTGGCCAACGAACTCGGTCGAGACATTGGTATGTACTATGTACACACGAAATTTTATCCAAATCGGGATCATAAATACGAGAGTTACAGTATGACAAAGATCAGATATATGGATATGTTATATATATATATATATATATATATATCAATTTTGAACGGAGAGTGGTTTCGGGGTCTAGGGGTGGTGGTAGATTGGTGAAAATATACCAAAATTTTTCGAAACCGTTTTCCTCCGAACGGCTGCAATAGGTAGCTTTTTGTAATGAAAGCTACCTAAAAATGAAAATTTGTCTGTCTGTCTGTAATGCTATACAAATCCACAGTTTGGAAGCCAGAATTGTGAAATGTTATGTACATGTGTATTAAAACACGGCATGTGTATTAAAATACACAATCCGGAATCGAAATAATATTTAGTGAACTTTTAATTAATAAAAAGTCCTTCCGGCAGTGCCGGGAGGAAGAGGTAGCTTTCATATTCCTTATTTTTTAAAAGCCAGCTTATATTATTCAAACACACGGAGCTCAAATTAGTGGAACCCGATTATAGAAGATTAAATACTAATTTTTGTCAATATTGAATATGAATGAGAATTTCGCGAAATTAGTCAGCGTTATCAAAGCTGGTTTTATTAAAGTGATATATATTTGTCGCCAAATTCGGTGATATCCCAAATTATATTAACCCGAATTATCGGTGATAGCCTGCCATTTTAAAACAACACAATGGGTGCAACAAAGCTCACCAATGAACTTGGTCGAGACCTTAGTAATTCCTGTGCACATGCTCACTCATATCTAAATCGGTTGATATATGCGAGTGCTGTTGCAGGCAAAAAATCAGATTTTTTAAAATGTCACACACATTCGTAATTCAAACTGCTGTATCTCGGCTTTTTTATAGATAAAGGCAAAACAAAAAACAATCCGGAATCTTTGTAGCAATCTGAAACCCATAAGAAAAAAAATCTTTTTCAATTTCAAATTTTTTTTGTACTTCACTGTAAAAAAAAATGGTAACGTTCCATGTAAAATCCAGGAAAGTTTCGCCTTTTCTCAGGTTTTCAGAATAATTTAGCTCTTTCCTGTGAAATTCTGGTTTTCTTATCTGAAACGTTCCTGAACAAAAGTTGGAAAAAGCAAAACGCTGCGGCCGCCATTTATTATTTTTTTGCTATAATCCGTTGCTCGCGCGCGAGTGTCGAAAACGAATTCCTTAAATGAATGTAAAAAAATCAATATGGAATGCAAATAAATCAATAGACGACATAATCCTTTACGTCTCTATTGTCAAGACAATTCAGATGAAAATACAATACCTCTGTGACATCGCTAAGAGATTATCTCTCGTACTTGTCTGTGGAACGTTTAACGAGCAGACCGTGTAAAAAAAAAAATACACCTATTATTTGGATCTCCATTAACCAGGGGACCATCAAACATGATTCTTACCGATTTTGATTAATTTAAAGTATGTTTTAGAGTTCTTATCTCTAATTATTCTTGTGAAAGGATTTCTTCAAATGGGCCTTAGATTTTGAGAAAATAGATGCCGAGGTTTAGCATACGTTTCAAATACCCATTAGTTTGCAGCTCTCAACGTGTCTTTCGTGGTGTGGACACAGAAAGCTCGCACGCCACCCGTACGGCCCGAGTTCGATGCTACCTCTTGACTTTTTTTTTCTTTTTTAATTAATTTTATATTTTAACAGTTTATTACAATTTGATTTAAATTTGATATATATTTGACACTTTGAATTGCTGCAAATTTGAATTTTTATTTTTTTTTTCGGAAAAAATATACAATTACGTTTAGGTTTTTTTTTTTTTTCATGAAAATTTATATGTATTTTATCTAACTTGTAAACTAACATAATTACTGACGAAAATCCAAAATATTTTATGTCTAGATTTTTTTCTAATTATTATTTACATTTATATATTTTTATATTTTAAGCAAAGTTCAGAAACAATATATCATATATATATTTACTTTATTGAATTTTAACTGAAAATTTATTTTTTCGTGTAAATTATAAATAATAATTTTGATGTCAATTTCAAAATATTTTTTCATTCCAACAAATAATGATAATAAAGCGAAAATTGTCAACTGGAAATGTAAAAATCGTCTGCGGATCCCGCATGCTGTGAAATGTCAGTAATGTTTTGCTGTCAACAGAAATATTCCTGGTATTTCGCAGGAAACTTACTGGCATTTCTGTAGAAAGTTTTTAACATATACAGTAAAGTTCCAGTCATTTTCAAGAAATGTTTCTTGGAAATAATGGGAAACTCAGCTGCCCATTTTTTCACAGGAACGTTGCGGAATTTTTTTTACAGTGTTCATTTTAAATTAATTTTTTTTTTTTTAATGGCCGCCATTTTGAAACAAGATGGCGGATGAAGTTAGCAAACGAACTCGGCCGAGAGAATGCTATGTACTATGCACATTCTTTGTCACATCCAAATCGGTTCATAAATACGTGTATTATCGCGTGACAAAAATCAGATCGTTTCAAAATGTCAGCCAAGCTAGAAATTCAAAGTGCTATAACTCAGCCATTTTTTAAGATATAGACGAAACTAAAAATGCTCCAGAATCTTTGTATGAAGCCCAAATAAAAAAGAAAAAAATCCTTTACAATGTCTAATTTTTTTGTGTCTCATTTTAAATTTTAATTTTTTTTAAATCTTTAAATGGCCGCCATTTTGAAACAAGATGGCGGATGAAGCTGGCCAACGAACTCGGTCGAGACATTGGTATGTACTATGTACACACGAAATTTTATCTAAATCGGTTCATAAATACGAGAGTTACAGTATGACAAAAATCATATATATATATATATATATATATATATATATACATACCAATCTTTATAGTGATTAATATGCATATAAGTTTATTTAATATAACTAATGTTATACTGTATGTATTAAAATTGGGTAATTGGTTTTTATTATTATTCGTCTATACTTTTTAATATTGTTTTATTTTCAACTTTGTATTCCATGATTAATTATCTGTTTAATGATTGTCACAATCATATTTTTTAGCTTTTTTTTTTTTTTTTTTTTTTTTTTAAGGCTAATATGAAGATAATCCACGTACTATATTTGTAATCTTTAGGCTATTGGGAATTTTAGAATCTGACAATTTCTATAAACATCTTTATTATTATTATTATTATTATTATTATTATTATTATTATTATTATTATTATTATAATTATTATTATTATTATTCCTGTTCATTTTATTAATTTATTATTTTTTAAATTTAATAGTATTTCTTAAAGTTTTTATATTTATATGATATATAATTTATTTTAAGTTATAGCAATAGCTATATTCTATATAATCAATGTTATAAAATTATTTACTTTCTTAAAAAATATATCTTTTGAAAACTTTGAATTTTTTTTTTTTTTTAAATTTGTAACTTTAATTTTTTTTTGGTTATCTTGTAATTGTTTTCGTTTTTTTTTTTTTTTAACTATATATATTTTTAATCATATATATTTTTAGAAAACTTTGTATTTTTTCACTAACATGTAAAATATTTTAAATGTTTGTTAATTTTTTTTATCTAATAGTAGAAATTTTTATGTGGTAGATAAAACTTTTTAGTAAATTGTATTTTTTTAAAAACTTTTTGTGAAATTTTTATCTATTAGTTGAAATTTTTATGTGATAGCTGAATTTGTTTTTACTAACGTGTATATTTTTAAAGTTTTTGTTAAATTTTTATCTAAGAACGGATATTTTTATATGACAGTCGAGGTTTTTTTTTTACTAATTATATTTTTTCTTTCAATAATTAATTTTTTAACTAATGGTTAAAATTTTTTTTCATAACTTGTAAATTTTTGCCCTTTTTTAAAAGAAATTATCCAATGATTAAAAATTTTTATGAGATAGTTGATCTTTTTTACTCACTTGTATATTTTTTCATTCAATAGTCAAGGTTTTATTTAATAGTTGAAATTTTTTGTTAACTTGTAAATTTTTGAAAACCTCTTTGTTAATTACTTTATTGATGTTTAGTATCAGCTTCAGTAATGCTTATGTGAGATACATACCTGTAATCAGTGCTGCTATGTTTCAATATAAGATGAAAATATTCAAATTTGGTGTGCGTGACTATTACGATAAAGATCAGCCCGCCTTTAAATTTTCGAGAAATTATGTGTAAACATAGGTTTTCCTATAATACTCTATAACTGTTTTAAAACAATCCGCTAAGCCAAACTGTGATTTTTATAAACGTCTCTGTCCATAAATAGAGATGAAACAATCTCATATAAATGCTTTCTTCAAAATGGGAAACGAGAAATTCTGAAAAATGATGTACCCTGTATTGTATCGTATTCAGAACTAGGTCGAATTAAATAAGCTAAATCCAACCGAAAAACAACTAAATCAATAAAATTAATCAAAAAGTGTATATTTACTATTTCTAAAATCTATGAATAGAATATTGTTATATGAGTTACCTAATGTTGAAATGTTGTCTAATATTTTTTACAATGAATTGCAAAATTCAAATAATCGCGTTACACAAACTAAGTTATTTTAGATAAGAAATGTTTACCTCAAAATTAAGGTACACATTCGTTAAACTATAAAAATTATATTTGTAAAAATGTAAAAATACAAAAAATGTTAATATTTTCCTGTACTGGAGAGTATGTGAGGCATTCGTTAAACTATAAAAATTATGTTTGTAAAAATGTAAAAGTACAAAAAATGTTAATATTTTCCTGTACTGGAGAGTATGTGAGGCATTCCCACAATTTTTTAACTTTCAGGAATAAAAATCTGGTGAAATTAAACTTACTAAAATAACAGTTTAAACTTATAGACGAATGCCCTAATGATTCAAAATAAAGAAAAAATGACCAGCCACGAAATCTTTTTTATTTAACTGAGGGGTAAGTTAAACTTGCGAGTTTAATTTTCTTTACCATTTTATCACTAGAACTTTTTATTTTCTTCTAAATTTTTACTTATAATGAATTTGCATAGTACCCACAGGACATTCAAATAAGAAATAATAACAATGTAGTATTTTTAGTACAAAATTTTGGTGTAACATTGTCTAAAAGGGGTGTTAAAGAAGGGACGGTAAGGGAAAAAAGGGGACAGCATAGGAAAAAAGGGGCGGTAAGGAAAAAAGGGTTGGTAAGGATGGAACGGTAAGGAAAAAAAAGGGATGGTAAAGATATTAATCAGGTGCCAGGTAAGGAAAATTACCACCTATTTTTAGGCAAATCTTGTTAAGAGTAAGTGATAGCCACAATGGTCATTGATTTTTAAAAACAGTTATTTACATTGGATTAAATTAAAAAAAAAATAATAATTTATCGCGAAAAGTGCAGGAATAAACCTTGGGGACGGTAAGACTACCAATAAAGCCACGATGCTAGAAATTGATATTTAAATGCTGCTTTAAATTCTGCAGTACATTTCCTGTCAAAGAATTTTAGCCATTCTTTCTCTAGCATACGTCTGCATGAGAAAAAAGTTGAAAAAAATTCTGTGACTGCATCTGAAGGTATTTTCTGTATAATTTTAGCAAGAGGGACGGTAAGGAATCTAAAATCCAGGGACAGAGTTAAAAAAAATAATAACAAACGTAAAAATGTGTGGAGGTTAATTTTATGCTACATATTTATATAAAACAATAGTCTGAGTTTCGGAAAAAAATTATATCGAATTACAGTAGAACTCCACTAATCCGAACCCCGCTGTTACGAAATTCCGGTTAATCCCAACCGATTTTATTTTTGGAAAATTATACTTGAACAGATAAAAAAAACAAACAAAACTACTCAATATTGTAAAAGTAGAACATATGTATACGAATATAAAATGAAAGCGTGCACTGTAGGCCCACTCGTAGAAGCCATCTTAAAAAAATCTCGAATGTCTGTTTGTTTGCCAGTTACTATAAAATTCTTTTCTAATATGCAAAAGTATTTAATTAAGATGGTAAAAAATTATTTTCCTTTTCAACATTTTGATTTCGCAAATTATCTACAGAAATGTTTTTTCCTTCATCCCTCGTCGACGTGGTGATTGAGCTATTTATAGATTCGCGATTTTGAACCGTTTGTAATGGATTTTTGCCTAATTCCTCATTCTGAAGTTCCATTAGATTATTATAACACCGGGAGTGATTAAACAGGAACACTATTTTTTTCCGAAAGTTGTGCCTGATTATCCAGCATGCCGGACCTTAGGATGCCGGATTACATAATGTTTAGTATACTACTGAGTATAGCTTACATTTTTTATAGCACGCATCTTTTTCTTTTCTATTTTTATCCAAATTTCGGGTAATCCGAATTGGTACCGGTCGCAATTAGTTCGGATTATTGGGGTTCTACTGTACTTTTATTGAAACAATTTTATACTGATAGTTCCAAACTTAAAATCCGCATCTTAACGGGACGGTATAGGAATTTTGTGGTGTATTTGGAATCCCAACATCGTCCACAACTTATTTATTTCGTTAATATTGTTTTACAGTCATGCAATGGGATGTTTTCCAGTACAAGAAATAAAACCCTCCAAGATAATGTACTAAAATAAAAATTATTATTCAGGAACTTCAAATTCAAAAGATTGTGAGAACGCTTCATGTATAAGATTGTTTTAAGATTTACTTACACAACACTAAGTCAGAAAGCGCTAAAACAAATAAGTACAGTAAACTTCGAATTATTTGTCACCTACGAGACCGAAGGTGTGGCGGATAATCGAAACAGACGGATAATCGAAAGACACTACAAGACCGTTATAAAAATTACATTTATTTTTGCCAGTTTATACATACGGATATTTAAACGCTTTTTTATCTGTTGTGCGCATTTTGTTTATTAATAGCTTAACTGATAATCAGAAATCAATTTATGAGACAAATTTAGAATTCTGCAGAATAAATATGTAGTGCCTGTTTTCATCCAGGGTGATCCGTTATACATTTTAGTTTTGTGTTTACTTGCGTTTTTACTGCAGCAAGATTACGGATTTTACGTGATAAAAGTACTTGAGTTGCATCTGCTTCGTCTTGCATCTCAAAACAATCAATGCACTTAGAGAGTATAGTCTCCCCTTCTGCAGGAATAGCTCCTGAATCATCATTCCCCGATTCATCCGCTTCAAGTTTCTTTGGACTCAAAACATTTTGAATAATTTTGACAGCTTTTAATTCGTCATAACCAAGTAGACCGAGCGGCATCGTCACAAATGACTGCGTCATCGAATTACGGGATGAAATCATGATGTAGGACAAGATTATTAAGAGTAGATTAAGGAATGGCTGGTCTGCCTCGACATTCTTTGGTACGATATAAGCAGCAGCGGGCGCCAACTCGTCATTTTGGCGTCACTATCACGTCATCGAATTACGGGATGAAACTGGTGCCAAATTAAAGGAAAAATAAGGTATTTTAAGAATATTTTGGTCTGCCTGCGCATATCCTGATAGAAACTCCGGCATACTTAAAAAAAAAGTTATAATGTACAATTGAAACCCTATAAACATAGTAATTTATATTACATTGCCATATATATTACTTCGCCATCAACTTTCAAGATAAATTAATTGTTCAGTTAAAGCTTTCTAAAAGTACGTGAGAAGATAACTGATTCGGCATAACTTGGTACAAAGTCAGAAGAATGGGGCGCCAATTCCCTATTTTGATAATACTATCACGTCATCGAGTTACGGCTTGAAAATTTGGTACATTAAAGATACCGATTAGTATAATACGAATATTTCTGTCTGCCTCTTCATATCTTGGTAAGAGATGTGCAGAACGGGGCGCCAATTTTTAATTTTGGCGTTATAATCACGTCATCGAGTAACAGCTGAAAATTTTGGCATATTAAAGGCACATATCAGTATGATAAGAATATTTCAGTCTGCCTTGTCATATCTTGGTGGTTTCAATTGTACCGAGGCTAACGAGAAAGACAGGCTACCGCGGTGGGGCCGATTCTTCTTTTTTTACAGACCGCTGGAGTCACGTGATGCTCTTTTCGCACAACTTCATTGGTGCATCCGAGCATCACGTACTCCAGCGGTCTGTAAAAAAAGAAGAATCAGACCCACCGCGGTAGCCTGTCTTTTTCGTTAGCCTCGCAATTGTACATTATGACGTCTTTTTTTTTGTTATAAATTTTAGCCTGCCGAGGTTTTCTACCAGGATATGCGCAGGCAAACCAAAATATTCTTAAGATACTTTATTTTACCTTTAATTTGGCACAAGTTTCATTCCGTAACTCGATGACGTGATAGTGACGCCAAAATGACAAGTTGTCGCCCGCTGCTGCTCATATCGTACCAAGAAATGTCGAGGCAGACCAGTCATTCCTTAATCTTCTCTTAATAATCTTGCCCTACATCAGGATTTCATGTCGTAGCTCGATGAGGTGTTAAAACCGCCAAAATTAAGAATTGGTGCCACGCTCTGCTCGTATCGTACCAAGATATGACGAGGCAGACTGAAATATTCTTATTGTACTGACATGTACCTTTAATGTGCCAAATTTTCAAGCCGCATCTCAATGATGTGATTATACCAACAAAATTAAGAATTGGCGTCCCGCTCTGCTCGTCTCGTACCAAGATATGACAAGGCAGACTGAAATATTCTTATTGTACTGATATGTGCCTTTAATGTGCGAAAATTTCAAGCCGTAACTCGAGGACGTGATAGTACTATAAAAATAGGGAATTGACGCCTCGTTCTTCTCGCTTTGTACCAAGTTATGCCGAATCAGTCATTTTATCACGTACTGTTAATAAGCTTTTCCTAAATTATTAATTCATCTTGAAAGTCGATTCGAAGTACTTATCCCATATGGCAATGTAATGTAAAATGTTATGTTTATAGGGTTTCAATTGTACATTATGACGTATTTTTTTGTTATAAATTTTAGTCTGTCGGGGTTTTATACCAGGATATGCGCGGGCAGACCATAATATTATTAAAATCTTTATTTTACATTTAATTTGGCACTGGGTTCATCCCGTAACTCGATGATGTGATAGTGATGCCAAAATGACGAGTTGGCGCCCGCTGCTACTCATATCGTACCAAGAAATGTCGAGGCAGACCAGTCATTCCTTAATCTACTCCTAATAATCTTGTCCGACATCATGATTTCATCCCGTAACTCGATGACGTAGTCATTTGTGTCGCCGCCACCCGCTCTAAAGCATATTTCTCAGAATAGCGCCGACTGACTCGGATTTAATTTGAGTTTTCGCAATGGACCACAAGCATTACTGACGTCATACAACATCATGGTGGATTATAGCCAATCAGCTTCTTGATTTTCCCCACAAGCGCTCACCAAAAGCCAATCAAATACCCCAATGCTTTGTGGGAAATATTGCAAGCTCCGCCCAGTGCGCGTGGTCAATTCGTTTCTTATTTAAAAAGAAAAAAATATATTTTTTGTGGAGAGGGTGGCGGTTGAAAGAGTGACGGATAATCGGAAGTTTACTGTACACTAGTTTTTTGGAAAGAATTATTAGAAATATGGGAGAAACGGGTGATAATACGATTTACAAATGATAATTATTTAGGGATTTGTCTGCATATAAAATTACATAGTTTTTTTTTAAATTAGTAAATTTGTTGGAAAATATGTTTTGTATTGATTTTAACTAGATCTGAGAGATTAATCTTAAAGTGTCAGTTAAATTATCAATTACTAATATTTTCCACTGATTTAAATATGCAATAAATTTACTGTAAGGAATTAAAATTTTATATATGAATAAATCAATATCATATGTAAATTGTTTTATAATAGAATTTATATTAAGTTTTGTTGGAAGTCGACAGTGGCGTCAACTTTTGAAAGATATTGGGTGGGCTCAAAACCATTTTAGGGTAAACTGACACTGCCATTTTGCTTTCTTTGAAAGTTTGGGAAAAGTTGATATTTCAAGTTATGATAAGTTAGAATTTTTTAGAGTAGAATATAAAGTTGCGATTTTATTTAATAATATATTCATGGCTTCTTCATTTTATAGACTCTAATATTTACTATTGTGCCATGAATTTGACTAACCATTTAACTCAAAGAACTAAAAAGTATTAAAATGAGCATTTAGTGCAAAAACACCGAAATGTTGTATTAATAGTACTATTTACTTAAACCATGCCGGATGATTCGAAATAGATACACTTTCTTTAACCGGTGATAATAGAAATATACTTCCAGTGACAAAAAGCATACAAACCGAGTACATCTTTCAGGTATGGTATTTATTTAACAAGTTGGAAATTGCTCGTCAAACGTGGCAAATGAGGTGCGTTCGTACTATAACTAGTTTTATAATTATTTTTTGCACCCCATATTGTACTAAATGTATAATTTTTTGAACTTCATAAGGTGCCTAGTCTGTAACATCATTAAAATGCACTTCCAATAATTTTTTTCCCATTCCCCGTAATGTAACGGAATACTTTTGACTGTCCCTGTAATTAAACTATACATTCGATTTTCATAAAATTTGAAATGGCTCGACAAAATTTTGCAACAATTATATATTTAAAATTTCAGACCATTCGGAAGGCTGTAACATCATTAAAATGCACTTGCAATAATTTTTCTCATTGACCGTAATGTAAAGAAAAACTTTTGACTGTCCCTGTAATTAAACTATACATCCGATTTTCATAAAATTTGAAATGGCTCGACAAAATGTTGCAACAATCATATAATTAAAATTTCAGACGATTCGGTTGGGCAGTTTCTGCTCTGTTACATGCGAACAGACAGGCAGACAGACGGACGGACTGAACGACGACTATAGGTGCTACGTATTTATATAATTACGAACGCACGTAAAAAGGGACCGTATGCTCATTAAAATACGAAATTTAATTTTTATATGGCCTCCATTTTGCATAATGTTTATTTAGATAAAGAATGACATTAGAAGGAAGATATAGAAGCACATATAGAAACACTAAAAAAAAAAAAAAAAAAAAAAAAAAATATATATATTTTACGCACGAAACTTACTGAGTTGTGATATTTCAAATTTTATGAATTTTCAGTGTTTCCTGGCGTTAAAAACACACCGTTCCTATTAAAAAGTACTTAAGAAATTTTATAATAAAATGAACCCATCTTGTACGTAGCATGCAATGTTGCAAATTTGATCTCCTAACTGCATATCTTCCAATAAATGCATCACAAGCGTCCTCTAAAACTAATTTTCCTCATTGTCCTTATCCATGTTTGAAATAGTAATTTGATTTAGCACTTTCTTTGACAAAGCAGAACGCAAAAAAGTCTTTTCCTTCGGAAGAGGATTAACTATCATTTAAATATTTTATTAAAACCACAGAAAAATATTCTGGTGCACCCTGGAATTTCTGTGTAAATTTCACTAAAGTAACTGAGTTCATGCATATGCTTGAATTAATTAACTCCACCTTTAGAAGTAAAACTCTCCGCTTAAACTTATCCCATAAGAAATATTTTTCTCCACTCAAACAACACTAAATTTCTGACACATTCGCAGAGTCAGTTGCATTCGTAAAAAGCATGCAATTTGCAGACATGACTTCTGAAGTGATTTGGAATCGAATAACGTTTATCGTTTAATATATATATATATACATCTTCACTTATAATGGTTGATATGTCATGACAACTATTCCTGAGCTGCCGCATGATGAAAATTGTCTTAAAACGTTTTGGAAGCATTTTCTGAAACATCATTTAACACAGAAAATGGATTGTTCTGCATAATAATAAATGCAAATTTAGTGCATTTAGGAAGAAAAATTAATTTGTGAATATGCAGAAAATTTCTGCTTTGAGAGAAAATTGATTGCACGTCTTTAAGGATGAAGGGGGGTGGAGGGGTCAGGTTGTGTTTTAGGCTCCCGTGTGTCTATTATTGATATCTTAACCGTATTTTCAAAGAGAATAATATTTTGAACACCAACGAAGTAATTTCTTTTCAGAAATTGAAAAATAAATAAGCACGGAAATAGAATAATGAAAATTAGGTGGGTTGTATGAGCAAATTATTAGGTGGACTCGGGCCCCACGTGGCCATATAAGTTGGCGCCACTAGAAGTCGATATTTAGTGCCTTAACCCATTAATTTTTTTAATGTAAAATCCTTCACAATATTAAGATTTCCAGTGATTATATGACCACGATCTTTATTATTGAATTTTTATAGAGAGGTGTCATTGCAATTACATAGAAAAGTACTTGTTGCAGATGATTTTTCGAAAATGAATTATAGTAGTTAAATATCTTTCTGCCTAAAGGAATTGGATATTTAAAAGTTCTTGATATTTGAATATTATAAATGCGAAATTTACATTTTTTTGCCATTTATTATAGAATTAATATTAATTTTATTAAAAAATTGATTTATGTGATTAACATTTGAGTATTTGAGTCTTTAATTTTAGGGTTTTTTTTGTAAATTAATATTGAATTGATCAATTCTTGTCAAAATGAAATCAAAATATATCTGAGAAATGGATAAAGAATGATTTACTAAGAAATATATTTAAATAGAGTGCAAGCTGTTTCTTATATATATGTTGTTAAATTCTAATATAAACATATTTTTATGTACGTGTACACTGTAAAAAAAAATCTGTAAAGTTACTAAAGTTTTCTAGGAAACTGAGATTCCAAGAACTTTTTATGTAACGGCAACAACAAAAGTTCATGTAACAGACACACTTTTACGACAAAAAAAAAAAAAAAAAAAAAAAAAAAAAAAAAAACTTTAAGGTTACTAAGAATTTTTTAGGAAACTGGGATGCCTAGAACTTTTCTGCAACCAGGGTTACAGATAAAATTTCAGTAAGATTACTGTAATTTTAGCAGATTCATTTGTAAAGTTACAGATTTCTGTAGCTTTACAAAAACTAGTTTTGTAGATTTGAAGCTTTTTTTGTACAGCTACAGATGAAAGTTTAGTAACCATGTAACTTTACATCTGTAGGACTACAGATTTTTTTTTTACAGTGTAAGGAATGTTATTATATTTACAAAAATATCATTTTAATGAATTAAAATAAATAGCTTATAAGTTATAAGAGTTTTAAAATTTAATGTAATTAACAGTATTATATTTACAATAAAAAATTACAAAGCAATTCATAATAAATTAATTAAGATTTTTATATATGTGGGATAATTTTAAAAGATGAAAACTTTAATAAATTAATCCGCTAATTTAATATTCATCTGTTACTAGAGTTCTAACATAAAAATATACTTAATGTAAGTTTAGATGATATTATTATTGAATAAATGTTAGTTTTAATTAATAAAAAATAGCTTATATGAATTTAAAAATTTTATTATTAAAATTTATTTAAAATTAAGTTTTAATTAATTTAACTTAGTTATAATTATAATTTAATTTTGCTTAATTACAATTAAAAATTATTAAAATTTTATTTAATGATCTAATTGACAATAAAAAAAAAAAAACACAAAGGAACTGATAACAAAGGTCAATTATTCTTTGTTAACTGACTTGATAAAGATCAAAACAAAAATCTGATAAAAAACCTAAAAACATCAGGGAGGACAAAATCTGATTATTTATGATTACTAGCCCAGAGCCGCCTTAAGCATTGAGCAAGATCTCTCACAGATATCTTCCATTAAAAGTTGCGAGGAAGAAGAAGACATGCGAATGAATACAGTAATGACTTGTCACGCACTTGCGATGAAATTCCCATAGAACGAACGAAGAAATATATCCCAATTTTAAAATGGAATTAAATAATAAAAAAAGAATTTTCCGGGAAAAAACGGAAGACTTCGCTAGCTTCATCTAAAACCGATTAATATTATACGTGACTTAAAAAAAAAAAAATCTCCACTTCCATTTTGGAGAAAAAAATATGACACCTTCCTACCATGACATCATGACATCAAGACACCTTCCCATTTCACTTTAAAATGGGTATCGAGATCTCAAAATATACTGATGGTAGAAACGTAGAAATTTCGGAACAGGACTAGACAGCAAAGACTGTTAAAAAAAAAAAAAAAAAATCTGAATGATACGTGATATATTTGCTGAGATATTAAATGTCGATTTTTCGCATTTTCTTTGATCTCGAGTTAGCTGTATATTTGAGGGACGGTATTCTACAATTTTGGCCTTAAGCAGCGTCACTGGAGATACCACAATTTCTCATGATTATTCGTTAAATAGGAATGTTAACTAATTAAAAAAATGAAAACAAAATAAGTCCTAATAAACATGAGAGAAAATCAATCTGAATGTCATAAAACTACCCTATGCACATAAAATTTTGAGTATTTATCAAGTAAATCCCTATTTCCATTATTCTATGCATGCTAAAAATCATTTCTTCATCTAGAAAATTTCTGTTTCTATACCTCAAAATATTTATTCATTAAATATTAGCTAAACAAAAACAACAACAGAAAAAAAAGAAAGAAAACAAAGAAAGAAAACGAAAAAAGTCTTAAAAGACGTGCAAAATTCAGTCAAAATGTGTTAAAAATCAACCAGAATGTGTTGTGTACTAAATCCCTATTTTTAACACTTTCCAATTTAGTTGAAAAGTGTTTATGAATTCGGTTTGTCTGTCTGTCTGCCCGTGCTCTAACTCGCGTAAATATAGAAGTCAGATTGCCATGAAATTGATATATGTTATTCAGGTTTAGTATGGAATGTTCGGTATTGAAAATGAAATGTGTAGCATAAACACTTAATTTACAGGGACACTCAAAAGAATTCCGTTACATTAAAAATCGTTTGCGGTGTATATTAACGTTATTATACTATTTTAAACATATTGAAACTTATATATATCACTCAGGTGTGGTACAAAAAGCTTGCTGTGTATAGGATCTAGTCTGTATATAATTTATCGTTGATTTACAGGGACACATAAAGTAACACTTCTAAAATTCCTTAAGGGTGAAAAAAGTCCGGGCCAGGATTCGAACCAGGGCTATCTCACTGTAAAAAAAAAACGGACTAAAAAACGGAAATACTACTGGCAATCTAGACGCCAGTACTATTTCCGTTTTTTTACGGGAATTTTTACCCATAAATTACAGAAAATTTTCCGTTTCTCTGATTAAAAACGGAAAATTTTCTGTAATTTATGGGTAAAAATTCCCGCAAAAAACGGAAATAGTACTGGCGTCTAGATTGCCAGTAGTATTTCCGTTTTTTAGTCCGTTTTTCTTTTTACAGTGTTGGCTGAAGCTGCCAATGCTCTACCAACTACCTGGGGGAGGTAGGGGAGATGTGATACACTTTTTTTAAACAATTTTTGTAACCCATAGAAAGCTTTTTTTAAAAAAATTTTCGTGTTTTCTTATAAAGTGACCTTTTATTGGTTTATTAAAAATATAGTGAATTTAAAAAATAACCAGTCAAAAAATATATCCTAATTAATTTGAATGGTTAGTATTGTATCAAATTTCCCCATTACTGGGGAGGATTGATAGACTTGCAAGGGAGATTTGATACATTGTTATGTAAATTGAAAAAAGAAATGCAGACAATTCAATTTGTGTAATACAATTTTTTATGATCAATGTTGAAATATTTTAACTAAAATTTAAAGAGAAGTGCCATTGACATATTTTTGTTTCAGTAATGCTTTTTACAATTTTTTATTTTTTTTTTAAATCCTATTAACACACTTTTTAGAAAATAAATAATGCAAAAAACCATAGAGATCTTGCTTCAAGGAAAAAAATAAAGTGACCATTGCTGCTCTTCGTCAATTTTAGAAACATCTTCCATTTCAGGCCATTTAAACTTTTTCCTTCCACACGACACACAAAGCAAACTCACTGCTTTTCTATGTAACATACATAATGTCGAATGGTTTTTTACCCGACTGAAAAGAAGGGTTATGTGTTTCACGCGTATCTGGGTATGTGGATTTCTTTATACCCTCGAAACATCCCAACAGCTGGATGGATTTTAATGAATGAAGTCTCTATCAATTCGTCTTAACAGCCCGATGATTATAGGCTAGGTTTTGTTTTTATAAATTCAAAATGGCGGTAACAGCCCGATGGTTATAGGCTAGGTTTTGTTTTTATAAATTCAAAATGGCGGCCGTAAAATACAAAATGGCAGTAGAGATGAAAAAAAAATTACATACCCTATTGAGTGGCATATCATTGGATAGGTCTTTCAAAATGAAGACGATGTTTCATTGACTATTTTACAGTCAGAAGCTCCGTTAAAATATTATACAACCTGGAAGTTGTGTAGGTAGGATCTCTAGATTTACTGCAACTCTAACCATCATAGACATCTATAAACCTCATCAAAACAGTGTTTATAGATAGGAACTAACAATTAAACTCAACTTAAAAGTCATCAATACAACTAATTAAAAAAAGAGGTAAATAATATAATTCACATTGATGACAAATAATTAATTAGTTCTCTTTTTGCGCAGTCGGGTTTTTTGATTTTTTAAATTTAATTGTATTATTTAGTACACTGTAAAAAAGTTTTTCTAGGAAACTGGGATTCCTAGAACTTTTTATGTAACGTCAACAACAAAAATTCCTGTAATAGCGTCTGTTACAGGAATTTTTGCTGTTGCCGTTACATAAAAAGTTCTAGGAATCCCAGTTTTCTAGAAAAACTTTAGTAACTTTACAGATTTTTTTTTTTTTTTTTTTTTTTTTACAGTGTAGAAAAGGACGCTATAATCCATGAATTAGCACTAATTTGATTATATAAATCAGCAGCATCATTATCAGAAGTATGTGATAAAAATTCTTCTTCTTCACTGCTTGAAATGTTGTTCGTATTTTACCTCTTACTTTAAATTATTCATCAAGCCTTTTTTGACAGGCGTATCTATCTATATTAAAAAAATTATGTTTTGCGACCTTTGTAATTGAAGCTGTTTTCATGGGATAAGGTCTAATATCTTCGGTAGACTTGTAAACTTGGTACGACGGCCCTGTATTTTCATCTACAGATTTTCTTAGGTGTCGTGTCAGTAGATAGCTGATGCATATTTAACTCAATGGTTCCGTGCAGATAATCACAAGATGTTAAAAGTAAAAAAAAAAAAAAAAAACTAGTATGTTGTGGACATCACAAAACTTTCTTCCATATAAATCACGTCAATTAAATCATTTAAATAGTACAAGAAATTACATGAATTTAGCACCAATTCATATCAAAGTATATCTGAATTTGAAGTTTGATGAAAATTCGTGTATTAGTTCTTGAGATAGAGCTATAGCGGAACTTCTGAAAAATGTAGCATAGCAGTACCACCTGTTGAGCGATTTACACCAAAAATTAAACAGCACTAATTTATACGTCAATTCATGTCAAGGACTAACTAAATCTGAAGTTTCATGAAAATTCGTGCAATAGTTCTTGAGATACAGCTCTTGGGAAAATCGTGAAAATGCAGCACAGCAGCGCCACCTGTTGGGCGATTTACACCAAAAATTAAACAGCACTAATTTATATCAGGGATTAACTATATCTGAAGTTTGATGAAAATTAGTGCATTTTTTCTTGAGTTAGAGCTATTGCGATAATCATGAATAATGCAGCATAGCAGCGCCACCTGTTGGGCAATTTTCACAAAAAAGTAATCAGCACCAAACTATATCCTGGACTAACCGAATCTGAAGTTTTATGAAAATCCGTGCAGTAGTTCTTGAGATATAGCTATTGCAGAAATCGTGAAAAATGCGGCATAGCGACGCCACCTGTTGGGCGATTTTCACTAAAAACTAATCAGGTCCAGTTTATATCAAGGTCTAACTAAATATAAAGTTTTGTGAAATTCCGTGCTTTAGTTCTTGAGATAGAGCGCCCACAAAATTTTTGTCACATATAGCATAGATGCCAACATCTCTTAATTATTCCGGAGTCTGTTCCAAAATTTGCATGTTCAAACCGGAAAATATATATAATAAAATTAATCTTCTTTCTATGAGGTACAGTTTCAATTTCATTTTGAAATATTTGGTTAAATAAAATTTCCGGTAGAAACCGTGTTCAACTTGCATCAGACTCCGGAATAATTAAGAGATGTTGTCATCTATGCATACAGACTAACAGAGTGACAGAGTGACAGACAGACTCAGAGACAGACATTTTCTAAAAACCATCAAATCGTGTTCTGGGCATTCTAAAACGTATAAATCCGTCGAAAACCGGAAGTCGAAATTTTTCACGAATCCAATACTTTCTTCTTGCAAAGATAGAAGAAAGTAAAAAATAGGTATCGTCGAAACAATTAAGATCAAAGGATAAATTCCAGTCTTTTTAAATCCAGATAAAATAAAATATTTGTTTGAATAAATGATTGCAGAAAAGCATTAACAATTAATCCTCCTTGCCAATTTCAGTAGCTCTTGCTGAAAAACAATAATGAATATTACAGACCCATATTAGTTTGTAATAAAAAAAACTATTAAATTTCAAATATACAAGTGTATCATTTCTCCCCAGTATTAATGTATCATTTCTCCCTATCATGCCTTATTGGATTTTCAATCATTTTGTATAAATGCAGTTGCAAAATGGAAATCTACTTTATAGTAAAACTAACCCCAACAATGTGCTTTATAAATAGAAACTAGTATGCTGTGGCCATCACAAAACTTTCTTCTATGTAAATCACGTCAATTAAATCATTTAAATAGTACAAGAAATTACATCAATTTAGCACCCATTCATATCAAAGTATATCTGAATTTAAAGTTTGATGAAAATTCGTGCATTAGTTCTTGAGATAGAGCTATAGCGGAAATTCTGAAAAATGTAGCAGCGCCACCTGTTGAGCGATTTACACCAAAAATAAATAGCACTAAATGATATCAAGGTATACCTGAATCTGAAGTTTGTTGAAAATCTAAGCGTTAGTTCTTGAGATAAAGCTATTGCGGAAATCGCAAAAAATACAGCATAGCAGCGCCACCTGTTGAGCGATTAACACCAAAAATTAAACAGCACTAATTTATACATCAATTCATGTCAAGGACAAACTAAATCTGAAGTTTGATGAAAATCCGTGCAATAGTTCTTGAGATACAGCTCTTGCGATAATCATGAATAATGCAGAAATGTGAAATGTGAAAATGCAGCACAGCAGCGCCACCTGAATTGATTGGGCGATTTACACCAAAAATTAAACAGCCCTAATTTATTTTAGGGACTAACAAAATCTGAAGTTTGATGAAAATTCGTGCATTTTTTCTTGAGTTAGAGCTATTGCGATAATCATGAATAATGCAGCATAGCAGCGCCACCTGTTGGGCGATTTTCACAAAAAAGTAATCAGCACCAAGCTATATCCTGGACTAACTGAATCTGAAGTTTTATGAAAATCCGTGCAGTAGTTCATGAGATATAGCTATTGCAGAAATCGTGAAAAATGCCGCATAGCAGCTCCACCTGTTGGGCGATTTTCACCAAAAACTAATCAGGTCCAGTTTATATCAAGGTCTAACTAAATATAAAGTTTTGTGAAATTCCGTGCATTAGTTCTTGAGATAGAGCACCCACAAAATTTTTGTCACACACGGACTCACAGAGTGACAGAGTGACAGACAGACTCACATATTTACATTTTCTAAAAACCATCAAATCGTGTTCTGGGCATTCTAAAACGTATAAATACGTCGAAAACCGGAAGTCGAAATTTTTCACGAATCCAATACTTTCTTCTTGTAAAGATAAAAGAAAGTAAAAATTACAAGGTATCATCTTCAAAATAATAAGAGTTATGAAAGAAAATCAGTATTTGGAAAAATGTACATTGATATTCCAAAAATCTTCAAAATTAAAAGAAAAGAAAAGTTGTTAGTTCTTCACTTTTAAGCCCAGCTAATGAAAACTTATGCAAATAAAAGAAGCCCTTACATGCGTTAGAATGGCTGTTAATGTCATTTGTTGAGAAAAATTTCCACTGTATCAATCCGCCCTATGTATCAAATCTCCCCTACCTCCCCTACTCTTTATTTACCAACTTAATAATTATGTTAAAAATTAATGTAACATATAAAAAAAAAGTGTTTGACTACTATTACCTATGAAGAATAATTACTGGAAGTGTGTTTTCAGTTGTGATACGCGTTTTAAAATTTAACTATTTTTTTGCGTATTACTTGCTGTGTATAAAGTCTATAGTCATATACAGGGCTACACAAAAGATCTCAAGTACATTGCCGTTTTTTGACGGAAATTGCTGAATGAGAATTTTCAACTGTCCTATGCTTCCTTTATTTGAGCAAAAATCGAACCCAAAATCGACATTTCTTTTTGTGTATTATTATCCTCCAATTTATGCAACGTCATTCGTGGAAAACCGCATGCAGATGCGATAATTTTGCGAGAAGTTACAAGTGTTTTAATTTTGTTCACAAACAATTTCTTGGCCTTTTAATAGGGTAATTTCGGGATTTATGCCGCACATTTATTTGAAGTTGTGTATAAAGTCCCATGGCGGACATAAAATAAAAAAAATCATGCTGCGCTATTTAATGTTAAATATACAACGCGTGTACTGCGACAAAGAAAATTCAAAACAAATTATTAATATTTTTTAGCAATTTTTTTCTAAAACATTACACTGCGGCGCGTCACCCGTACATTCAGGCTGAGACGCCGCACTTGTGCGGTGGTTATGCCGCGCTTGTAATAAGAACAGAATGAGATTATAAATAAAGACATTCAAAACTAGTATGTTGTGGCCATCACAAAACTTTCTTCTACATAAATCACGTCAATTAAATCATTTAAATAGTAAAAGAAATTACATCAATTTATTCATATAAAAGTATACCTGAATTTGAAGTTTGATGAAAATTCGTGCATTAGTTATTGAGATAGAGCTGTAGGGGAAATTCTAAAAAATGCAGCATAGCAGCGCCACCTGTTGAGCGATTTGCACCAAAACACAAACAGCGCTAATTCATATTAAGGTATACCTGAATCTGAAGTTTGATGAAAATCCGTGTTTTAGTTCTGGAGCTAGAGCTACTGTGGAAATCACAAAAAATGCAGCACAGCAGCGCCACCTGTTGAGCGATTTACACCAAAAGGTACAAAACATCATTTCATGTCAAGGATTAACTGAATCTGAAGTTTGATAAAAATCCGTGCATTAGTTCTGAACATTGAGCTATTGTTGAAATCGAGGAAAATGCTGCATAGCAGCGCCACCTGTTGAGCGATTTACAGCAAAACATAAACAGCACTAATTCATATACTGGTATACCTGAATCTGAAGTTTGTTGAAAACCCAAGCATTAGTTCTTGAGATAGAGCTATTGCGGAAATCACAAAAAATGCAGCATAGCAGCGCCACCTGTTGAGCGATTTACACCACAAGGTGCAAAACGTCAACACATGTCAAGCACTAACAGAATCTCAAGTTTGATGAAAATCCGTGCATTATTTCTTGAGATAGAGCTATTACGAAAATCGTGTAAATGCTGCAAAATGCAGCATAGCAGCGCCATCTGTTGGGCGATTTGCACCAAAACGTTACCAGCACCAATTCATATCAAGGATTAACTGAAACTGAAGTTTGATGAAAATCCGTGCATTATTTCTTGAGATAGAGCTAGTGCAGAAATCGCGAAAAATGCAGCATAGCAGCGCCACCTGTTGGGCGATTTACACCAAAAACTAATCAGCACCAATTTATATTAGGGACTACTTGAATATAATTTTTTATAAAATTCCGAGCATTAGTTCTTGAGATAGAGCGCCCACAAAATTTGTGTCACATACACACAGACAGACAGACAGACAGACAGACTCACAGAGTCACAGACAGACATTTTGTAAAAACATGTTTTTTGGAATCTCTGACCTCTAAAACGTGTAAATTCGTTGAAAACCGGAAGTCGAAAATTTTTACGAATCCAATACTTTCTTCTTGTAAAGATAGAAGAAAGTAAAAATATTCATATCTGGGCTATAATTAACGATGTAATAACAAAATGAAATAAATGAGTATAATGAAACGTATTAGTAGATTCAAATTAATAATTGTTGCCTACTTTCACTATTAAAATTATCGACTTATTTTTTTTTTACATTAAGTTAAATTGTTATTTCGGCTACAACGTAACATCAATGCATATTAGAAAGGGAAAAGAAAAAAAGTGACATTGTTTTTACATAATTTATTTGTTAACACTTTCGGGACCGATTTGCTTTTACACAAATTTTATTCGGTTGGTACCACTTTTTTTAAAAAAAGTTACCTTTACTTAAATAATCATGAAAATGCTCTAATTAAACAAAGCAAATATTACTTTTCTTTTTTACTGGTGCCAGAAACAAATTTTGTAAGCTCTTTATGAAAGTGCTTATATGCACCTATGGTCCCGAATGAGTTAAGAGACCTGTTTTTTCGACTGCAATCTACAGAAAAAGTGTCGAAAAAGTATAGTCTTTATCTAACTACATTTAAATACATGATGCAACGAAGCTAATTATACTTCCTCTTTTTTGGAGTAGTTTGCAAAAAAGTCTGCGTTACGCGTAATCCAATTTTTCATTAGTATCATCTTGACTTGCATCTTTTTTGCCCTTCTTACTTTTTATTTTCCCCCTTTTCTCCTTTGGTTTTAGTAAACTTGATAATATGCATAACATGGTTAGTCTGTGCAAAAAGAAAAGGAAAAGTTAATAACACTTAATCATCTTGTACAAAAGAAACTGCGTCATGTATACCGGAATAGCAGTGCGGCATGTATCCCATTTTGCATGGTGCAGACGTCGGCTATCACAGTTACCTGCCATCGCTAAGGGGAATGGCGTAACCATACACATAGTACTCTATACAAACGTTACACTTAGTTTTGACTTCGAAATCATGCATGCATTTAGTAATTAGTGTATGAAAAGTATTTAAACATAACGTGTTTAAAAGTTTGGACAGTGAAATCATGCACTTACGTCAAATTAAGGTTTGTACTTCTGCAAGTAAACATCGAAATGGGATACACGCTATACACTGGTTGAAATAATCTCATTGCGCACCTATACTGTGCGTTTGACGACCATCTATTGATAATTACAAGAAATACAAGGGGTGCCGCATCTATCCCGTATGCGGCGACTCTCCCGGAGTTACCCTATGCTTTAAATCTATTTCTCCCAATACTGATGTTTCACCTTTTTTTTTAATTTTTGAAATGCTCCTTGCCACTTAATTTTTGATTACAATTCATGAAACTGATAATGAAGAATCCTGATATTGCTTAAAAAGAAACTGTGCATGCATTTTAAAATTCGACTTCATTAAGGCAATTAAATTTGATTTTTAACTTACTATAAGACAGAATTTTGATGAAAATCGATATGGAATTCAGAAAAGTATCTCTAAAAAATTAACTATTCAAGGGATTAAAAAATCGATACACAAATTTGTTTGTAATAGAGTCTTACATGGTTAAAATCCAAAATAGAGGAAATTTTCAAAAATTAAGATGCAAGGAGCATTTTAAAATTTCGTTTTAAAATTTTAAATTTTTAAAAAGATCTTAAAATTATAATAAGATTGGAAATATTTTTTAAGATTCTCTATATATACTTATGGTGAAATGTATGTTTGCACAAAATTTCAAATCTCTATTATGAAAATAAAAGAAATTTATTAAACGTTCACCGTCCCCTTAAACTAACTTTTAGCATACTACATAGTATACATACAAATCTATAGATCACATACAGAGTTGCACAAAAATTTAGGATATTTTCCCGCCTATTGATAGTAATTGCAGAAATAGGGTTTTCAAATGCATTATGCATTTTTTAACCCTTTATCTACTGACGGTACTTATAAGTACCATTAAAATAAATTGTTATAAAATTCATTTAATAGATCGATTAGTAGCAATACTGTTTAGAATGAGTTATAGATACATTACTTTATCTTGTTCCGAAAGCATTATTGGTTACACAAAACAAAAATATTTTTAAAAGGACGATTTCTTTTGCCTTTGCGTCTTTTCAGCTTTCTAGTGCTGAGGGGGAGTGGGAAGGAATTTTTCAATTCGGAAATATTTCTATATTTCTATTGTAAGAACATTATATTTGTACATTTCCTAATTCTACAAAATACTAAGAAAATTATTTAAAATAAAAGATTTAAGTAGGGTTATAAATATTGCATGAAATCCTTATAAATTAAAATTTAATTAATCTTTCTAAATCCATCAATACTTCTAAAATACTTCTAAAATTTATTAAATGATTATGTAAATCTTCTAATTTTGTTTAAACAATTCACGAAAAATTCTTTAGAAGATAAAATTTTCATGAATTCATAATTCAGTAGATAAAGGGTTAAACTGTTTATTTAGACATCTTTCGCCTTAAGAAATTGTAACAGTATTCTGAATATGTTGGAAAGTGTTTCATAATCTATGGTGAAAGCAAGATTTTTCGTTTTTGTTTGTATCTAAATTCGCAAAAAATGCTTACATTTCAAAGAAAAATAGAATTCCGATAAATTTTAACTCTGGTTCGAATTGCTATAAACAGTAATTGCTAGAATTGTGTTTTCAATTGTGTTACGCTTTTTAAAATGCAACTAACTTTTTGTTTACTACTTGGTATGTATAAATTCTATAATAGATCATATACAGGGCAGAACAAAAGTTCTCGAATAAATTTCATTTTATTGAGAGAAATTGCTGAAGTGGAATTAAATCTTTAGATCATATACAGGGCATCACAAAAGAAATCAGATATATTTTCCCGATTATTGATGGGAGTTCCTGAAACTGGATTTTCAAATTTGTTATGCGTTTTCCCAGTGGTTTAGTTAGACATCATCTTTCTTCTTATTAAACGGAGAAGTTTTCGTAAAGTATTCCGATTGTGTTAAAAAATCCTTCTATATATATAAAAAAGTAGCGCTATGGAAATGGACCAATGAAAATCTACGTAGATACCGCGAAACGCATCTGATTGGTCAGAGCTTTCTGACACTATAAAAGGAGTTGCCAAAGGGGGGGAGGGTACCCGCTCTGTCGCCAAACATCGCCAAGTATGTTGCCAACTTGGCGATATAGCGCCAAATTTGGTGACCAAAATTTGTCGCCAAAAGTGACGCCAACTTGGCGCTATTTCCAGTATTTCGCCAAATTTCCATAGACTCCAATTGAAATCCAATAGGGTTTACTTGCTTGCAGAAAATCAACAAATTGAGATATTTCAATGCTACAAAAACTAATATCAGCTTATGAATAGAGCTTAATTGAACTATTTACGTTATTTTTAAGGACAAACACTAACTGTTTACAATATTCGTAATCCTATATATATAATTTTACACATATATGTTGGCGGAGAAAAGGCGGCGAAGCGAAAATTACAGAGGAGAGGCGATTTATAGGATAAAATTATTTACTGTAACTACAAATTAAGGACTTCATTTCAAAGATAAGGAAAAACAAAATCAAATAACTTTAATAAATTTGTTACTTTTTAAATTTAACATATTTTTTAAATTTACAATACTAGGGGGCTCTGCCCCCTACGAGCTACGCTCGCCAACCCCCGTTCAGGCACACCAAAATCCAAAAAGCACGCTAATTTGATCGGCTTTAAAAATATTGAATTAAAATTAAAAAAAAAAACAGTAGCGATCTCTCTGTAAACGGGTTTCCATTCGTTTTCCTTGGATTGGGGATTTTTAAGGCCAAATCTGCTGCTGTTAACAGATACAATGGCTGTTTTCGTATTTAATTAACTAAATTAGTTAAACATTTGAAAATAAGCTAATGTAAAATTAATTAAGTAAACAGTGTCATTGTCTCCCGGTATTTTTTAACAGCACTATAAGTTCATTTAAATAATTCATTTTAAATGTATCGTTTCAAATTTGACGTAATTTACACCAAAGTTTTATTTCTCTTATTAATATTCACGTGAAAATGCTTTTGTTGTTAAAAGGAAATATTATTTGCGCTGTCTTCGAATTCACGATAATAGTTGAAAAGATTATCTCAAAATATCTTGCGCAAATATATTTTTCAATTTAAATTGTTTTGCTATATTTTTACCATTTTAAATATGACGTAATTTCCTCAAATTACAAGTTTTAACGCATAATAATGATTTTTTTTAATTTTAAGATT
This sequence comes from Maratus speciosus, assembly GCA_963932465.1. NCBI lineage: Eukaryota > Metazoa > Arthropoda > Arachnida > Araneae > Salticidae > Maratus > Maratus speciosus. The sequence goes on along the minus strand of OZ010795.1, from coordinate 338,516,641 downwards.
TTTGTTTCTCTTTTAAAATTCAAGTGTAAATATGGCTCGGCACAGATGTCATATACATGTCATATACACAGATGCCATCACAATGCCATATTGGCGCAATTTTTTTCTGACGCCAATTTCATATACGCAACGGGAATTTAACTGGTGCTAAAGAGTCGTTATTTTGCTTGATATGGTAACCCGGATGTTGTTGTTTATGCTATCGATGTTTTCGCCAAATTGGCCTCGGAAAAAAAATTGCGCCAATATGGGGCGTATATGACATCTGTGCCTATGGTTCTTATGACGTAATTTTCCTGCTTTTAGCCTGTAATCATTTATTTCTAATTTTAAAGTTTTTTTTTTCTGTTTGTAATAGTCACGTGTAAATAAATTTTTAATTTGAAGTAAACATTATTGTTTGCGCTGTTTATGCAACTGGCAACAGTTTAAATTAATAATATTTTCTAAAATTTGTAAAAAATATTTCTCGAAATTCTGAAAATTTGAATTTAAAAATGAAATAAAACCACAAAAAATGAGTCAAATAAGTAAAATAAATGCAATCTGCACACCGTGAACTTATAACGTATAAAATGATCTAAAAATGATTAAATTTTCATGTATAGTTTTTGCTCCAATAAAACTTTTTTAATGGAACGATTTTGTCCAACTTTAGTATTAAATATCTCTTAAAATAATTCTTCGATTTGAAAACTGTCTGCATCAGCGTGTTTATCAAACATTTCTCTATAATACCACCGATTTTCATATTTTGTATGCAACAGTTTTTTTAATATTAACGATGAAAGGCCATGCTTAAGCATTCAAATTGGATGCCGATCACCCGGAATATCTACGCAGATTTTCATTGGTCCATTTCCAAATCAAAACTTTTTTTTATATATAGAAGGATTTTTATTTTTTAATTTTTTATTAATTTATAATTTTATTTAATTATAAATTTATTTAATTTGTAACTATTCAAATGAATTATAAATTTTACCTTTTTTTTAATGGTTTTATATTTAACTAGGGAGCTCTGCCCCCTGCAAGCTACGCTCCCCAACCCCCGTTCAGACACCGCAGAATTTAATAACACGCTAATCTGATGGGTGTTAAAAATATTAGACAAGATTGAATTATACTGAAAAAAGCTGTGCAGATCTCTTGTAAACGGGTTTCCATTCAATTCCCTTTGATTGCAAAAATTTAAGGCCGAATCAGTTGCTGTTAAGACATCCAATGGTTGTTTTCGTTTTTGATTAAAGAGGATCAGTTAAACATTTGAAAAGAAGCTAAAATAAAATGAATTAAGTATATAGAGTCTTTGTCTCCCGGTATTTTAAAACAATCTCTATAACAATAGCCTAAGCCATGTGACTATCATCAAGAGTTCCGAGCGGACCACTTCTCTTTTTATACTCTAGGTGCCATTTTGGTACTTTAATATCAGCCAGGCACAGGTGATGAGTCGCCAAATAGTATTCTATCGCCATCATTTCATTTATATTATAATAAAAGAAAATAAGTTGAAACTAGTGTGAATTAATACGAACTAAAATAACTTCTTAAAACACCATTAAAAACCTTAAATGCGCATTTAAGGTTTTGATGGTGTTTTAAGAAGTTATTTTAGTTCGTATATTATAATAGTTTAAGTCATCAACTGCCATAAACAAATACGGTTTGATCCCTTCGCCTTTCATATGAAAGTTTGGCACAGATGTCATATACGCTCCATATTGGCGCGATTTTTTTCCGACGCTAATTTGGGAAAAGCATCAACAGCATAATCAACAACATCAGGCTTACCATATCAAGCAAAATAACGATACTTTGGCGCCAGTTAAGTACCCGTTGCGTATATGACATTAGTGTCAGAAAAAAATCGCGCCAATATGGGGCCGTATGTGACATTTGTGCCGAAAGTTTTCCATATGGATTAAAAAATCAAAAATTTTTTTTCGAATAAAACTACATAAAAGTTGCCCTGGTCGCAAAGAATTCTTGGTACGGCTACGCTAGCCGGGTGCAAATCTCGCCAATAGCTTTTTTTCAAATCGCCAGTTAGCATTTTTTTTCGAGTGGTAAATTAAAACATTGATTTGAAGTTGAAATTAAATGTCATGGTTTGTTGCATTATATAATATTTGGCCAGATGTCATATACGCACCGCAGGTTTGGCGTGACTTTTTTTTAAAAGAAAATTTGGCGAAAGCGTCGTTCTCGAATACCAGTTACATATGTATTTTTGGTACTACTTACAAGGGAACCACTTTAGGTATTGCTCGCACCTAGTATTGAAACCTTGTGCATTTTAAAGCTCTATATTAGGAAGTTTGGGAATCGATAAAATTTTTTTGTTAAAATAATATTTGTTGATTTTACAGCAGATTAACTTTCTGAAAATTCAATTTTCTAGACCACTTTTCAGGCTTTTAACGTAAATTAAAAAAAAAAAAATATTTAAAAATATAAATTAGTCAATAATAACTATAAAATGTTGAAAAAAGTTTTAAAATTCCTTCAAGAACCTACGAATTTGATTTACAAAAAATACAATATTATATTTACATATTTGGCGGGGAAAGATTGGCGTCTTTTTCGTCCCGTACAGTTTTCGGCAACCCTAGCGCAGTATTTTCGCTACGTACCGTGTTGTAATGGTTTGGACATAAACCTATTACAGGTATAAAGCTAGTGAAAATTTTGAAGTGCCATATCTGGCGACTTAACTCTCTTTTGGTGTAAAATTAACAAACAAAAATCCAATAATAAAAATTATAAATATAAAAAAATATTTAAAATTTGATTTTAACAAAGAATTTTTATCGGTTCTCTAACTTTTATGCATAGGGCTACAAAATGCATCAAGTCTCGATTCTAGGTGCGAGCAACACCTAAAGTGGTTCCCTTGTTAGTTATCCTGTCGACCAAAAATCTATCGCCAAACTATAAGATTAAATGCCAATAATAATTGATCGTAAATGTCACATTCACTTGACTTTAAGCAAGTTACAAGTTGTTTACGTCATCAAGTGATTTTTATTTCGACGTTTTATTTGTATATTTATTAGTCTATATATGTAAAAAAAAAGTCTTAATTTTGTATTAATCAACGCGCAACCTAAACTACTGAATCTAAAATCTTGAAAATTGGTCTAAAAATGCTTCTTATGACATAGAGTGCCTCTAAGAAAGCATTTTCCAAAATTCCACCCCTAAGGGGGATAAAAAAGAGAATGACCTTTTAAAAAATTCCTTAAAAATATGATTTTATAGTTATTTTTCAACTGATAACATATTTTAGTGTATTTTTGTATGCTGAATCGAATGATACTAACTAAACTCTTTTAAGTTCTATAGTTCGCGAGTTATTTCATATTTTTCTAATTTGGCGATGTCTTTGGCGCCAAAACCTCAAAATAAACCCCAAGCGACAATTCATCCTGATTGATTCATACAGTACATCCGTTACTGTAGCAACGAAAGAAATTTCAATAAAATGTTGTTAATTATTTTGGTTTAAGAATTAAAACGGCTATATGAGTTTGAAAAAAAAAATACAAATGTCTTGAAATATATATGTATGTATATTGATTTTATATAAAATCCAAGGAAGCGATCCACTGAAAAATTAATATTATAAAACGAAAATATTTAAAAATGAAAGCAATATTTTTAAGGCTTAATTTTTTTTTTTTTACTTACTCATTATCTGATCCATGTCAGATACAACTGTGCCAAGTATGGCGCCATTTACACTAATTTCAGCAACCCTTATTTTTTGTCCATTTGATAGTTTGTTCATTATATTTTTAAATTTAGTTATTTATTATAGTTTTTAGGCAGATTTCGTAAGAAATACTACCTATTGCAGTCGTTACCATGGTGCGACTTTTGAAAAATTCCTTCATAACTTTTCATTATAGGACCCTAGGAGCCCAAAACCACTCTCACCTAAAAAGTTTATATATATATATATATATATATATGTATATATATGTATGTATGTACTAAATTTTGCCCGCACGATAAAAGTCGCAATTATGCACGGATCTTCTTCAAACTCGCCAACAACTTTGAGATGGCTAATATCTCGGCGGGGGTTGAAAATGGGCAAAGGCCAAGGGAATGGAAATGGGGGAGGGTTCAAAATTTTGATTACCGTCTTAACATGATTCTGATAAAACCAGCTCTTACACAACAATGACAGGTAAAAAAAAAAATATTTTTCGTTATAGCAGTTGCCAACAATTAAAAAAACAAGCAATAAAATTATCACCACAACAATTGCTTTTCTATTGCAAGATTTTTCACGTGAAAAATTAAATTAAATAAATAGTTTGACGAATTGAAAACTAATTGAATATTACGTCATAAGTTTTCTAGAGCAAGATTTCCGCATGAAAACTCAAAATGAAATAAATAGTTTGACAAATTAAAATAATAATAATAATAATGCGCCATATTGGAAATAAAATGGACCTCAGCAGGTGAATATGTAACGTCATGCGAGTTTGAAGAAAAGTTTTAAAACATTGTAAGAACTTTACTAATTACCCCTAAAGACTATTTATTCACGAACTATTAATTCGGGAGAAGATCCCCCTAGGGTCTGCTGGACTTTCCCACGCCAAGAGGAATCTCATAAACTCATAGTTCATCTCTGAACAAAGGTATGGTGCCGTCGAGTCTGCAAATATGAATGGAACTGGCAGTACATTTTCGTTCCGGCGCTAACTTAACATTCCATTGAATTGCACAGAGAGCAGGTGTTTCAGCCGTCCAGTAAGTGAGCGGTGGCAACGGCTGAGGGGGAGACAAGACGATTTCTCCTAGGGCGGCGAGCTTCAGCCTTCGAGAAATAGGCGGTGGCATCGGCTAAGAGGGAAAAAGCTAGTTTTCCCTAGGACCGGGAGTTTCAGCCTTGGAGAGAAGCGAGGTGGCAACGCGGAGAAGGAGTTAGGAAGTGAGAGGGCGAGGACGCTGGCGAGGAGGTCTTGCTGGACCTAGTGGTGAATGAGCGAAGCGAGGAGATGAGATAGATGGTCGTCCGACCAGTCTTTTCTCCGATTGAAGCACTATATCTGTGGAAGCAGCCCGTTGATGGAACTTTTTATCCTGTAAAATTGACGAGAACCCAAACCAATATTGTTTAACTTGTAAATATTCATAATTTAATCGAGACTAAATAAAGGACTTAGATTTTGATAACTTACGCTACCATAGACTCTTGTCCAGTGATATCTAAGTCCCTACAGTGGTGGCAGCTAAAGAGGATTAAGAACTGGTGAATATAATCTATCACAGTTCGTCAAAAAACAGGATGGGCCGCAACCAGGCCGCAAGTTAGAAAGGAGACCTTGATCCCCAGACCAGAGTCATCGGCAAATCCAGCAGGGATTCCAGAGCCAAGGCAATCCGACGCCGTGCAAGAGGTTCCGGAGAGCTGAAATCCACAGACGGAGATTAGAAAGGAGACCTTGATCCCCAGACAAGAGTCTTAGGCGAATCCAGCAAGGATTCCAGACCCAAGGCAATCCGACGCCGTGCAAGAGACGAGAGACACCCGAATGCAGGGAAGTCGAGCCCGCCGGATGGTTTAGCCTACAGATGACCGGAGCTGTACCAGTCTAAGACGGAAGTCAGAAGAGCAGTCAACAATATCTCAGGTTAGCACTCTTTATTTGATTCATTACAGAGGTTTAATCGAAATAGTATAGTTAATAACAAACATGTTTTTTAATTATTGTATATTTAATAGAGTTTAGGAAGTAAAGAATTTGATAATAACATTTTGTGAAATTTTTCCAACTGGATTCTAAGAAATTTAAGTAAATATTAATTTTCTAAAGTTCCTTAAAACTGTTTTAAATAAGTATTACTTGTACTAAAGGTTAATAATTCAGTGAGGATAATTTAAATTGCTTATGAGGGGTGGCGCATCGTTGGATGCACTGAATGCAAATAATTTAAATTCTGTTTTGTATGTGAATTTTATTCAGAATATATGTTTTCAAAATTTAAGAGACTTTTTGAGCAATTGACTTAAAAGAAATGATACCAAAGAATATATAAAGTTATATATGAAAACTTGGTTGGTTAATGATAAGGCTGTTTATCATATTAATATTATTGAAATTGTTGTGATATTTTTTATGTCGCGAGAGTTTGTGATTATCCACAACTAGGGAAATATTTAGAGGCTTCGAAGTTGATAATTGCATGATTGGCATAGCATTTTTTATAACTGTTAATTAGTAGGAAACATGTCAGTGTTTGCGGGTAAGAAAAAGTGCGATCTAAAAGAGTTAGCTATTGAATTCGGCGCGAGCATAGAAGAGTCGGATAATATAGCCAAAATTATTAAAAAACTCGAAGAAGCAGAGGACTATGACGAAACTTTAGCACTAGCCCAGCTAAAAATCTTAGAGAAAGATAGGGTTGAGAGAGAAAATGAAGAAAGGTTAGAACGAGAGCGGAATAAGGCCTTTGAGAGGGAAGAAAAGGTTAAGGCTTTGGAGAGGGAGCATGAATTGGCGAAAATTAGGTTAGAACGGGAACCAGATGAGTTTAGTTTAACTTCTAGCCAAAATGAGAGAGAGCCGAAAATATCTTTAAAATCAGTCCTGCCCAAATTCGACTCCGATAAGTCCGAAATATCAATCTATCTCAGTTTATTCGAAAGACAAGCGCAGAAAGCCCAAATCGAGAAAAGTCAATGGGTTACGCATTTACTAGGATTGTTACCGACGGAATTGGGGGAGCTTAACTTGAGTGAACCACCCGCGTGTTCCGACGATTTTGATCATGTAAAAAAGATGTTACTAGAAAGGTTCCAGCTTTCGGCAGAAGACTTTCGACTAAAATTTGTTACGACACAAAAGCCCGAAAACAAAACGTGGAAAGATTACGTATATGAGGCTTCCAATTACTTTGATCAATGGTTAAGTGGTTTAGAAGTGGGAAATTTCGACCAACTGAGAGAGCTAATAATCACAGATCAGTTAAAAAGAAAGGTTAATCCGGAAACGAAGCATCATTTCATTGATGTTTGGAGTACGATAATCACTCCATTTGATTTGGCGAAGAAATTAGATGCGTATGATTCGGCTAGGAAAACTATGAAACGGCTAGGGCCCTCGAAACTTCAAAACCTTTCCCAACCTCTAGAGCGAAATAAATTCGCGGGGCAATCAAAAACGGATAGTAGATCGGAAGAGAGTAGAACTAATTGGAGGGATAAAGACAACTCGAAAAACAGAAATGAAATATTCTATAAAAAGAAAGAGATTACATGTTTTTTGTGTAGGAAAACCGGCCATTACAAGTATTCTTGCCCGGAGCTAAAAAAGGCTGAAAAGACCGAAGCAGTTTACCATATCGCGGGCCTACAAGACTTAGAAAGTGCTTTTGAACCCTACGTCAGTCGCGGGTTAATTAATGGGAAAGAAATGACTATTCTACGCGATAGCGGAAGTAATTTGGACTTAATATCAGCTCACGATGTAAATGAGGACCGATTTACGGGTGAAAGTGTATATGTTAAACAAGCATTAGATAATAAACTTCGGTGTTTACCTATTGTAGAAATAGAAATTAATCTGGGTACCGGGGATACTATAAGGACAAAGGCGGCCGCAGTAGATAAAGAAACGGACATGGTTCATTATTTGTTAGGGAACAAAACGCAGCAATTAATTGACAGGCGGAGACGATATCCGCGTTCAATCATCGCAGTTCGCACTGGGCCACGAGCTCACCCCGGAAACGCGGATACGAAAAGCGAAACTAAATCGCAGAGCTCGTCCATTCCCCCTACCGTAACGGAGAGCGAAAATGAAAAACCAGCCGGTTCACCTAAGCCGATGGATCAGCCAATTCTCCGCGCCGAGGTAGAAAGAGGAATTTTTAAGTGCGACCCCCCGAGGTCAGGGAGTAACCCAGAAGAGGGAATCTTTGTCGAAGAGAAAAGGGGAATTTTTCTACCTGTAGTTGAGAGCGCACAGCCCGTACCGAATTTGAATTCCTTTAATGAACAGGTTTTGAACTTGGCTGAGAGAGGCGATTTAGCTGGAAGGGTGGGGAGAGTCGAGACTTTAAAATTCAACGCCCCGGACGCAGTGGGAGAAATAGGAGCCAGTTTAGTAACGGAGAAAAAGCAAGAGACTTTTCTACGTCTAAGCGAGACCGTACCGCGGGATAAAAACTTGACCCTAGGAAACAAAGAAAATGTGAGTGACGCTCAAGAGAATATCAAGTTCGATTGTGTTAAGCAGAGAGCGGACGAGGTGAAATCAGATTTTGAAATGAACGAGGGGTTGGGGATTAGGAAAATAAAAGATCCCAGGGAATCTGACCAAGAACAAATGGTAATCCCGTTGAAAGTCAAAGGAGATATGTTATCCTTAGGTAAGGAGAGTGCAGGCAGACTTCTAAGTACGAAGAAGTCAGGTTATAAATTCTTGAATCGTTATTGTTGGCCAAAAACCGTAAACGAAATTAAAAAGTTATACGAGAGGTGGAAAAGAGATGAACGTTCGAAAGGGTTAAAATTCATACCTAAATTGGATTTAATTAGACGCATCAGGCAATTTCGGGAATTATTAGTGGAAACGGGGACTAAAACTCGTGAGGTTAAGAAGAAGGGGAGTGTCTTCCAGATTGATCCGGGAGAAAACTATTCGAGTACGCACGACTTAGATTTAGGCGCTAGAAGGCAATACAATTCGAATTATGATTCTCCTAAGATATTTGGTTTGTTGTATTTAAACAACGTGAAAAGGGTTTCCGATTATTGGAGTAATCATATGGGACAGAGAGGAGTTGCATTAAACCGCATCAGAGGAGTAAAAATGAAAGTGAAACTATCTAGCAGAAAATCAGCGCAGAGTACCAGTAAATATTGGGTAAGGTTGATCCGAGACAACGCCGTGAATAGTCCAAGACTAATCCGTTGGTCCTTGATACTTCAGCCGTATCATTATACAATCAGGCACCGTCCGGGGAAAGAAATAGTGCATGTTGATTGCTTAAGTAGGGTTGAATAAATTTAGGGAAATTGTATATAATTCTCAAAAAAAAAGTGCTTGCATCATAAGGTATAAATAATTTTCATTTTGTATATATTGTTGTAATACTCATAATAATGTTCCTGGAAAAGTGTGTAAATTTATGTGTGATTAGTACAAAAAATGAATGGTTAACCTCTGTGGTGAACGAATTTTGAGTGTAACACTGACTTCACTATAGATTTTCCAGCTACGTGAAAAATCTCTCTTGGAGGGGGGATTGCTGTAAGAACTTTACTAATTACCCCTAAAGACTATTTATTCACGAACTATTAATTCGGGAGAAGATCCCCCTAGGGTCTGCTGGACTTTCCCACGCCAAGAGGAATCTCATAAACTCATAGTTCATCTCTGAACAAAGGTATGGTGCCGTCGAGTCTGCAAATATGAATGGAACTGGCAGTACATTTTCGTTCCGGCGCTAACTTAACATTCCATTGAATTGCACAGAGAGCAGGTGTTTCAGCCGTCCAGTAAGTGAGCGGTGGCAACGGCTGAGGGGGAGACAAGACGATTTCTCCTAGGGCGGCGAGCTTCAGCCTTCGAGAAATAGGCGGTGGCATCGGCTAAGAGGGAAAAAGCTAGTTTTCCCTAGGACCGGGAGTTTCAGCCTTGGAGAGAAGCGAGGTGGCAACGCGGAGAAGGAGTTAGGAAGTGAGAGGGCGAGGAGGTCTTGCTGGACCTAGTGATGAATGAGCGAAGCGAGGAGATGAGATAGATGGTCGTCCGACCAGTCTTTTCTCCGATTGAAGCACTATATCTGTGGAAGCAGTCCGTTGATGGAACTTTTTATCCTGTAAAATTGACGAGAACCCAAACCAATATTGTTTAACTTGTAAATATTCATAATTTAATCGAGACTAAATAAAGGACTTAGATTTTGATAACTTACGCTACCATAGACTCTTGTCCAGTGATATCTAAGTCCCTACAACATGATAAAAACCCGACTATGGAAATATTAACTTATTTTAACACTTTGAGGTTCTTTGAATTTGCTTTAACTATTTTTTAAACCTATTCCATATACATGCGTGAGTGTATTCACGGATATTAGAATTTTCACAAAATGTTTAGCTCCCTAGAGCCCATTCTTAGTGAAGGAACTGGGTTTATCTCTAATCTTGATTTAAGTTTTGTTGGCGAATTTAGTACTTAATTTCGAAATCTACCTCCGTCTGTAGGCCCGAGCTGGCAGGGATTTTTTTTAAATTATAGATTATAGTATATAGTTTTATGTTATATATTTTATTTATTTACTTTAAACAATTTGCTATTTTTAACAAGGTTATGTATTTAAATTAGTTTTTTGAACGTAATTGGCAAACGAAAACAAGATTGGCAATTGTCAAACATTTTTGGTCACCTTATCTCATGGTCCGGATAAATACGCAAGTACCAATTTTTTTCAATGGAAGAAATTGGAATTAAAATAATGTACTTTTATGTAAGCCGTGTGTAAATCTCACCATTAACATTTTTTAAATTGTAATAGCAGTAGTTACATTTCGCGTATGTAAATTAAAAAAAAAAAATTCTTTGTTTTGAATTATGGCATTATTTCCTATTATTTTTTTACTTTTCAGTTTTTCCAATGAAATTAGTGTAAGGCATGTATTTTAAACGCATGTATTTAAATGAAGTGGGAGAAAAGTTTATATTTTGAATGAAAATAATAAAATAAGAATAAGTAAGGTATGGAAACAATCTTTGTTGATTTATTACTTGCGCCCGGCTAACATAAGTATCACAAAACCCATATATTCAACATTCTTTGGGTAGTTATCCACGGGACTAGCCGCCCTTGGCGACCAGTTTGGTCTCCCTCAAATCTATGATAAGCATTGTATCGTGTTACTTTTATACATTATTTAATTTACTTGCTCAATCCTTCGCCAAATCCGAAGATTCTGATACAGAAATCATGAACTCGGCATTTTTATGTTAGCAGGGCGCAGGTGATAAATCGCCAAACATTGTTCCCGTCGTATTTTTTCGTATTTCATTAATTTTATTTAAAATATAGAGCACTGATTTTATTTAAAATGCACATAAAACATAAATGCATAACCATAAATATTTAAAATTTATGATTCTCAATTATTGTTTTTAAAAAAAGAAAAAAAAAGAAAAGTAATAAATAATACCACAAGCCATGACATTTAATTTCAACATCAAAGCTTTTTTTTAATTTACCAGGCGAAAAATTGCTTATGACAGTCGCATTATATGGACTATTATAATACTGGCGATTTAATCACCTTTTGAAATATTAGCTTTTTTTAAAACGCTCTACTGAGTTGAGTTCGATAATATTAGCAATGGTTGTTGGATAATATTTCAGGAAAGGTTTTACTATATAACACATTGTTCTACATTGCTTTGCTACAGATTTATAGGTGAAGTAGGGGGCTCTGCCCCCTGCAAGCTACGCTCGCCAACCCCTGTTCAGACACCACAGAAACTAAAAACAAGCTAATCTGATCGGTTTAAAAAATATTATAGAAGATTGAATTATACTGATAAAAGCTGTGCAGATGTCCCTGTAAACGGGTTTCCATTCAATTTCCTTTGATTTCAAAAATTTAAGGCCGAATCAGTTGCTGTTAAGACATCCAATGGTTGTTTTCGTGTTTGATTAAAGAGGATCAGTTAAACGTTTGAAAAGAAGCTAAAATAAAATGAATTAAGTGTACAGAGTCTTTGTCTCCCGGTATTTTAAAACAATTTCTATAACAATAGCCTAAGTCATGTGAATATCATCAACAGTTCCGGGCGAACCACTTCGCTTTTTATATTCCTGGTGCCATTTTGGTACTTTAATATTAGCCAGGTACAGGTGATAAGTTGCCAAATATTATTCTATCGTCATCATTTCATCCATATTATAATAGTCCAAGTCATGTAACTGCCATAAATAAATACGCTCTGATCCCTTCGCTTTTCATAGGAAAGTTTGGCCCAGATATCATATACGGCCCCATATTGGCTCGATTTTTTTTCGACGCTAATTTGGGGAAAACATCAACAGCATAAACAACAACATCCGGCTTATCAAATCAAGCAAAATAACGATACTATGGCGCCAGTTAAGTACCCGTTGCGTATATGACACTGGCGTCAGAAAAAAAATCGCGCCAATATGGGTCCGTATATGACATCTGTGTCGAAAGTTTTCCCTTTTGATTAAAAAATCAAATTTCTTTTTCGAATAAAACTACATAAAAGTTTCCATGGTCGCAAAGAATTCTTGGTACTGTTACGCTAGCCGGGTGCAAATCTCGCCAATAGCTATTTTTCAACTCGCCAGTTAGCATTTCTTTTTTATTTTTCGAGTGGTAAATTAAAACATTGCTTTGAAGTTGAAATTAAATGTCATCGTTTGTTACATCATTTAATATTTGGCCAGATGACGTATACGCACCAGGTTTGGCGTGATTTTTTTTACAAAAATTTGGTGAAAACCTCGTTTTCGAATACCAGTTACAAATGTATTTTTGGTATTACTTAGTTATCCCGTCGACCAAAAATCTATCACCAAACTATAAGATTAAATGTCAATAATGGTTGATCGTAAATGTCACATTCACTTGACTTTAAGCCAGTTGCACGTGTTTACGTCATCAAGTGATTTTTATTTCGACGTTTTATTTGTATATTTATTAATGTTATACTATTTTCTTTGTTCTTTCGTCATTTAAAATAAAAATTATGTCAATTTGTATAATTTGGCGAGTGGTTTGGCGATTTATATAATTTGGTGAAATGGGTCGATGGAATAAATAAGTAGTACCGTATTTTTTAATTATTTTCTATTATTTTGTATTTTTAAAGGAAAATAACCAAAAAAATAATTAACTATAGAACAAAACAATTAACGTAATTTTAAAAAAGAAAATAAAGTAAATAAACATTTATTATTAAATAAACAACAATAGCTGGGTTACCATGTCGACCAAAATAATTTTGGCGCCAATTAGGTACCCCTGTGCGTATATGACATCTGTGCCTAATATTTTTCTTTTCATTTCGTTTAAAAAAAAATAAAGAAGTGAAAGCCATTTATTTTAAATGTTTCAGTTTGTATTATATAAAATGATAATGAAATACAAATTGAATTATGAATAAAAGTAACATGATACATTTCTTAGCATACATTTAAGGGAGGCCAAACTTCTTGCCAAATTAGTTTAAAATCGTAACCTTTTCTAAAATCTGAAAAAAAAAATATATCTGTTTTGATTAAAATTTGAGTTGCCATCATTAGAGAAAAATATATAAAAATAGAAAAAAATTAATATTTCGAAAACTAATTCGAATTTAAAAATTCTAATACCAGTTTTGAGGTCTGCAGATCAATAGGGATTTTTGGTGTTAATTTCATCGCAAAGTATTCCCGATTTTAGGAGAAATCGCCGTGAAACATAATCAGTTGTTTAATCAGTCGTTTCATAGAATCGTTACATAAATTCGTTTCATAATATGCGTTCTATTGGGATTATATATATATAGGGTAGATATTCTATAATCTGACGAACCCGATTATGATAAATTAGTCTTATTAGAAAGTAGTACTGAACAGATTTTGAGGAGAATTGCATTTTTTAATTTTAAGGGAGGAATTTAATATGCTACATATTGTTCCATCGTTCTTTTCCATATTTTGATGTAAATTATCAACTAAAAGATTTGATCCTTAAGAGCCCAAATTTTGTGTGACACATTAGGAGATATCAAATTGTAATGGCGTTCATATTGCTTTCAGCAATGCGGAAGGTAATTGGAGATAAATGTATGTATTACTATAAAACACAAGATTAAATACATCAATATATTTCGTTTGATTAAAGTTTTAGTGGAGAAATCGACTAGCGTAGCTGGCGAAATTTACTAGTGTTATACTAATTTATTTGTTCTTTCGTTATTTAAAATAAAAATTATGTCAATTTGTATAATGTGGCGAGTGATTTGGCAATTTATACAATTTGCCGAAATTGGTCGACGAAATAACTAAGTAGTACTGTATTTTTTAATTATTTTCTATTATTTTCAAAAGGAAATAACAACAACAAAAAAAATTGATAACTATATAGAACAAAATAATTTATATAATTTTAAGAGAAATAAAAGCAAATAAATATTTATTATTAAATAAACAACAATAGCCGGGTTACCATGTCATTCAAAATAATGCCATTTTGTCGCCAATTAGGTACCCGGTGCGTATATGACATCTGTGCCTAATATTTTTCTTTTCGTTTTGTTTAAAAAAAAAGAAAGAAGTGAAAGCCATCAATTTTAAACGTTTCAGTTTTAAATGAAAGTTTTGTATCTTAAATAAAATGAATGAAAGGATTATATTTTAAGTGCAGTTAATGAAATATAAAAAAATGCGACGGGAAAAATGTTTGACGATTTATCACCTGCATCTCGCTAACATAAAAATACCGAGTTCATGTTTTCTCTATCAGAATCTTTCGATTTGGCGAAAGATTGTTCAAGTAAATTGAATTATAAATAAAAGTAACACGATACATTTCTTAGCATACATTTAAGGGAGGCCAAACTGGTCGCCAAATTAGTTTAAAATAATAACCTTTTCTGAAATATGAAAAAAAATATATCTGTTATGATTAAAATTTGAGTTGCCATCATTAGAAAAAAGTATTTAAAATTAGAAAAAAATTAATATTTCGAAAAAAAATTCGAATTTAAAAATTCTAGTACCAGTTTTGAGATCTGTGGATCAATACGGATTTTTGGTGTTAATTTCATCGCAAAGTATTCCATATTTTAGGAGAAATCGCCGTGAAACATAATCAGTTGTTTAATCAGTTGTTTCAAAGAATCGTTTCATAAATTCCTTTCATTTCAGCCGTTTCATATATCCGTTTCATGAATTCGTTTCATTAGGATTTTATATATATAGGGTAGATAATTCTTATAATTATGAAATTCTGTAAGCTGTAATGATTAAGTGCTTGGAGATAACGAAATAAAATTATCAGGAGTTGGGGAGGAGAGCGTTTTTACCAAGTGGAATTTGATAAAAAATGAATGTATAGAAAATAAGGGATCGCGAGGCGATCCATAATGGAAACGCGAAACAATTACGTCTGGGGTTGGCTAGAAAATAGGGATTGCTTCCTGATATCGAATGGAATCGCGAAGCGGTTACGCGAAGGGTTGGTGAGCGTCGCGAGCAGGGGGGCGGAGTCCCCTAGCCTCTCTATATATTTCTCTTACGTAGAGCTAAAATAAGGCTGAATTTGTTGCTTGACGTTTGGCAACAACCGCAGTAACAAAATTAATTTGCTTTATTACATTCCACCAATCAGAAACGTGATTTCACCACTGAAACTCGCGTCACATTTAAAAGAAAAACTTCAATGGTTTTCATAAAATGTAAGCATATTACAACGATTCCGTTTATTTATGCACTAATCGCGTAAGAGCAGAACACAGATAATTTGCTGAGAAATAATATTAAGTAATCTATGTAAATAAAACGACAGTGAATAAATAACCTTTCATAGTTAAGTAAGCAAATGGAAAACGAAATGTTTCCGATGAAGATAATGACGTCATTCGGGAAACACAACATGCAATTTCATCCATCAATTAAAATATTTTACTATAACTGTGTGAGTGATGATGTCATATTCCTGATCCTTATTCTGCACATAAATAGACTGGACTCTTGTTATTTATTTAAAGATTCTTGGTATACACAAAATAAAATATTTCTGAAAATTACATAATTTCCCTATAATTAAAATGAATATTTAATGAAGCTCAGGAATTTTAAAGGAATTGCTTAAGTGACGCTCTAATCTCGGAAGGGATTAAGGATTCTGATGGTGAAAATGATGTCATATTTGAAAGAAAGGATTCATTCTCATGTGAACTCCAAAAGTATCATGGCACACGGTAGAATTGTTTTAAGCAAACAGCCAATTTCTGGGAAAGTTTTTTATAGTGTGAAGGAGTTACCTCCGGAAAATAGAGCCGCAAAACCCAGGAAATGCACAGGAACGGTTTTTTAGGAAATCCCAATGACGTCATGAGCTAAGAGTCATATAAAGCTAAAATATTTTAGTACGATTTTGTCAATATGACGTCATATTCACTGGCCTTTACATCTAATTCAACAAATTAAAATTCAGAGCAGGAGCTGTTTTATACACAGTACGATCTTTTGGCAGATGTAAGAATAGCAATGGCCATTGGTTCATTTTACAGTCCAGTGTTGCATTCAGGAAATCAGCTTTTTGATCAAAAGTTTCTTTTAGACACATCAAAAAACGTGTCGTTTACGTTTTGTTAACTTACCAAGTGTCTGAGAGATATTGTATTTTTCACGTCGAATGAACTTTAGATAGTGTTTGTTGATTTATATTGAACTGTCTTGGTATCAGGTAGTGTTTTTCCAAGAGTTTTTCGAAATAAATTTAAGGCTTACTTTACAATATTATGCGCAATGAGTTTTAAATTAATTGTCTTCCAAGGTAATTGTTTTCAGTTAATTATTTTACATTTCAAAAATTGGTAAATTTCATAATGTTAAAATGATTTATGCCCATTGTTAGTACCAACTAAATGCATTGTTAATTGTGATTTCAACGAAGTTTTCAATCACTGTTTTTTTTTACCTTAATGTTTTTTGAAAATTTCACAAGTTAAAAGGATTTATGATACTCGTGGTACTCATTATGGCTAGAGTTGCTGCAATAAGTGGCGAGCAAGCGAAGCCAGCTGGGGACGCGTAGCGGTCCCAGTGTGAATTGTATCGCAATTCACGGGGGTTGGCGAGCGTAAATGCGAGCAAGGGGCAGAGCCCCCTAGTTTTTATAATCTATGCTTGACGCTTGAATTTTTGTTCTTGTTTTTTTTTTTTTCTATAAGGAAAGGGCAGCTGACGTCACTGTTGGTCGAATTACTGTTGGTCAGCAAGAAAAATCTGTTCATTCATTATGACACCTACTATACACATGAACTCCGGGAATTTGATTGGTCTTTGACAAATTGATTTAACAGATCTATGGTATAATTAGCCTACGTCGCCAAGTTGATTCCTGCAATGATCGCTATGATAAAACTGTAGTGGTAGATTGGTAGACGGAAGTGTTTGTTTGTAAACATGCCCTTTCCTTATTTAGTACGTGACAAATAAAAATTGTTTAAGTCTAACAAAGTTCGCGATTTACTGCTACTGCTCTTTCTTACTGTTACTCCTATTTCCCTCCTATTTTACTCCTATGAAGATAATCTTTTTATAAAACCTTGAAACAGATTAATGCTACATTTTTTGGCTGCTTGTACTTTTCATTCATTACATCGGTTTTTACAAGAAACATATTTGCTAATAGGACACGAATGTAAAAATTCTATTTTACTTGGAAAATTGAAGACTAGAAAATAAGAACAATTACTTTTATGAAGCCTTGAAACACATGAATGCTACAATTTTTTTTTCTGGTTGCTTGTGCTTTTCATTCCTTACATCGGCTTTTAAACGAAAGGTACTTGCTAAAATGATACCGATATAGAAGGGGTGTTTTTTCTCTTACTCTATTTTACTTTGTAAATTGAAGAAGGGAATCCTTTTATAAAGCCTTGAAACAGATGAATGCAACATTTTTTTTGGCTGTTTGTGCTTTTCATTCATTACATCGGTTTTTAGATGAAGCATATTTGTTAAAACGACACGGATGTAAAAGTTTATTTTACTCGGAAAATTGAAGAAGTGGCTCCTTTTATAAAACCTTGAAACAGATTAATCCTACCTTTTTTGGCTGCTTGTACTTTTCATTCATTACATCGGCTTTTACACGATACATATTTGCTAAAACGACACAGATGTAAAAGGATTGTTTTTCCTCTTACTCTATTTTACTCTGAAAATTGAAGAAGAGGTTCCTTTTATAAAGCCTTGAAACAGATGAATACTACATTTTTTGGGTTGTTTGTACTTTTCATTCATTTCATCGGCTTTTACACGATACATATTTTCTAAAACGACACCGATGTAAAAGGATTGTTTTTCCTCTTACTCTATTTTACTCTGAAAATTGAAGAAGAGGTTCCTTTTATAAAGCCTTGAAACACATGAATGCTACATTTTTGGGGTTGTTTGTGCTTTTCATTCATTACATTGGTTTTTACACGCAGCATATTTGTTAAAACGACACGGATGTAAAAAGTCTATTTTACTCGGGAAATTGAAGAAGGGGATTGAAGAATTGAAGAATACTTTTATAAAACCTTGAAACAGATGAATGCTACATTTTTTTTTCTGGCTGCTTGTGCTTTTCATTCCTTACATCGGCTTTTACACGAAACATATTTGCTAAAACGACACCAATGTAAAAGGTGTATTTTTTCTCTGACTCTAATTTGCTCTAAAACTGAAGAAGGGGGCTCCTTTTATAAAGCCTTGAAACAGATGTTTGCTACCTTTTTTGGCTGCTTGTACTGTTCATTCATTACATCGGCTTTTACACGAAGCATATTTGCAAACGACACCGATATAAAAGGTTTTTTTCTTCATCCCTATTTATCGCGTGACAAAAAAAAAAAAAAAAATCTGTCGTAAAGAGTCCGTAAACTGTTTAATGGAAAAGTAACCGCAACTCCTTTTGAATGTTTTTCCAGTTCATGGAAGACTTAATTTCGGGTTCAGTGTTTCCTCTGCTAAATGTTTTCATTCCTTCCCTCTTTTTATTTTCGCCAATTTTTGGTTACCATCTGTTTTAAATCCCTATGTTTATCTGCCGTGACATCACGTGCGGCATTGTAACTAACGAGGGCAGAGAAGGAAGCTCGGATTTCAGTGCCCACATTTGCCCTGTATTACCTTTCTTTTTTGCCTTTGATTTTTCTTTTTTTTTCTTCACAAACATCAATTCCGGCTGCGCGAAAAAGTACCGCAGGCAAGCGTGCAGCTGCAGTTTACTTATTGAAAAAAATATATTTAACTGACTGTGAAAGAACATATTGTTTCAAGAAAGACACGGATTTAAAATGTGGGATTTAAGATGTAATACATTCGCGTTAAAATTTGCATGACAATTTCGTTCGAATTCAACCGAAAACCCGACCCGACCCGAATCAGATAAAATAATTTTATTCAACTCGAAACTCGAACCGGAGTAGACAGAAAAGTTTTGTAGACTACCAACCTGACTCACAACCTACCCAAGCCCAAACCCTAGATATTTTGACCCGACTCCGATCCGAAACCAATTTGAACCTAGTTGGATTGTTATCCGATTCAAACCCGAAGGTTGTACTTGGAATCAACCCAAAATGTGACCTGAATTCCATAAAAAAAATTTTCTTCTACTTGAAATTCGATAAGAACTGCACGAAATAATTTTCATGGATCAAATACACTTCCACACGAAATCAAACCGAACCCGAAATATTTAAAACAGAAACGAAAAATGAAAGAAAATGAATACGATATTTTAATGCAATTTTGGGAAAAGGTTCTACAATCACGTCTATAATATTAATCTTATTTTTATTTTTTTCTATAAATATAAAAACAAAGTATTGGAATCGTGAAAATGTTTCACTTTTCACCGTTCAAATCATCACCGTTTTTTGATGAATTTACATGTTTTGGGATGTCCTGAACCTGATTCGACTATTTATGGAGAATGTCTGTCTGTCTGTTAATATGTGTTTGGCACAAATTGTGTGGCTTCTCAATCTCAAGAACTAATGGATGGAAATTTATCAAACTTAATATTCTGTTAGACAATAGTATAACTAGTTGCTGATTAGATTTGGGTGTATATCGTCCGAAAGGTGGCGCTGCTATGCTGCGTTTTTCACGATTTCCGCGATAACTATATTTGAAGAACTAAGGCACAGAATTTCATCAAACTTAATATTCTGTTAGGTTTTGATATAAGTAGATTCTGATTTGGTTTGAGTGTACATACTAGAGATGAGTTCGGACTCTGTTTTCGGACCCCCCCCCCCCCCCCCCCCAATTCCCCGAGCCCGACAATTTTAAATCCGAGTCCGAAACATTGTTGTCATCTGAGCTCGATCCGATACAGAAGTATGCAATAATAATAATAATAATAATAATAAAGCATATTACCTAAAAATTATATAAAATGGTATATCTCATTTTTAAACAACTTCTTACATAGATATAATTGTCATACCTTAGCACATAATTAATTTATGGAAATTTACATTGAATCTTATCAAAAGAGAAGTTTGGTATCAAATAAAAATATACACTATATGGCCATTAATGACCGGCAACTTTCAATTTTAGACATTTTGTCTAATACTTAAAAATATACTTGTCAGAATCTTCTGGAATTTTAGGATTAAGAAGAAATGGTTTGACTTCATATTTACCAACGTCGATTTGATAAGGAAGACAATTAGAGGGCAAACAAAAAATTAAAGAAAAAAATAATACTTGGGATCACCCTGTAAAATAAAATGCACGAAATGATCTATCGCTACCGAATATACATAAGCAGACGTTGTACAATATGTGTATTCATTTGTGTAAGAATAGCATGTATATTAATAGAGATATAGCGATTTTTTTTAATTAAAAAAATTCTTGCATGCTTTTTGCATATAACATGCAGGGATTTTAACCAAATTTAACGCCAGTTTCAGAAAAATTAATAAAATGTAGTAGAAATAAAATAATGCAATTGGAACATAAATATATTAAATATTTAAAGAAATATGGGCAGTTGTATAAAATAATTTTTATCTGCGCATGCGCGAAAGATAACAATTAACTTTTTGCATAATTTAATAGTCAACTCTATGGAGCAACTTTTTCGAAAAAATCAATCAAATATCGTAAAAATTCAGAGAAATATCGGCGTTAGAGTGAGCTATTTTCTAGTTTCTCGCTAAAACTCGCTGAATGATAAGGGATTGTCCACAAATTGTTATTTTTCAGTTATCTGACAGCGTTCGGAGCAGGTTTTTTGAAAAAGCTGTTTAATTATAGTTTACGGTTATGTTTAGGAAGATTTTGACTCTAAACTACGATGAAAAGGAAAATATAGCCCATATATTGATTAAATTTAGGTAAATTGAGGAGTTAATGGTAAAATTTTGTGAAATTTAGCCCAATACACAAAACACTCTATAGTAAATTCTATCGCGCATATATGTATTTTCTGTATACACGTAATTTGTATGACAGTGGTGAAGACAATAAACTAAAATTTAAAATACTAGGGGGGGGGGTCTGCCCCTACGAGCTAAGCTCGTCAACCCCCGTCAGACACCGTAGACTCTAACAGCACGCTAATTTGATCGGCTTTAAAAAGATTTCGGAAGATTGAATTACAATTTGAAAATTATAATCTGACGTAATTTTCACCAAGCTTTTCTTTCGCTTTTTAATATTCACGTAAAAATACTTTTGTTAGAAATGAAATATTATGATCATCTTAAAATATCAAATAAATGTCTGACGCAATTTTTAAAATTAAACTGTTTTGCAATATTATTTTTTGTTCATTTTACGTAATAAGTGTAATGTGACGTAAATGTGACGTAAATTCTCCTATTTAAGACTTCTAACGCATGTTAATGAATTTATTATTTTACAATATTCTTTCTCTTTTAAAATTCACGTGTAAATATAGTTTTTATCACGTAATTTTCAATGAGTTCCAGCTTTTTATATTTTCTGTTTATAATAGTCACGTATAAAATAAATTTTTAATTTGAAGCAAACATTATTGTTTGCGCTGTTTATACAGTTGGCAACAGTTTAAATTAATACAGTTTTCTAAAATATGTAAAAAATATCTCTCGAAATGCTGAAAATTTGAATTTAAAATAGAAATAAAACCTCAAAAAATGATTCAAATTAAAAAACTAAATGCAGTCTGCCCACCGGAAAATTCTGACGCATAAAATGATCTAAAAATGATTAAATTCCTATGTACAGTTTTTTTCTCCTATAAAACTTTTTTAATGGAACGATTTTGTCCAACTTTGGCATTAAATATCTCTTAAAATAATTCTTCCATTTGAAAACTGTCTACATCAGCGTGTTTATCAAACATTTCTCTATAATACTACCGATTTTCATATTTTTGTATGCAACAGCTTTTTTAATATTAACGAAGAAAGGCCATGCTTAAGCATTCAAATTGGATGCTAATCTGCCGGGAATATCTACGCAGATTTTCATTGGTCCATTTCCAAATCAAAACTTTTTTTTATTTAAGTATTGCGCGGCAGCGCAATACTTATTTATTTCCAGTGTCACTTCTCAATGTTAATTTAACATAGAAAAGCCTATGGAGATGGTAACTTTTTCATTTTTTCTTCCCACCTTTTTGTCCCTGATGCCACTCATTTTTAATTCTTTGCTAATTCTAATAATATTATAAATTCAAAGTGTAAAAACATTTGCCTGACGTCAGGGTCAAAACGGATCATAAAATGCCTTTGCGTATAGCTGGATTATAATCTAGAGAGTAACATGGGCTAATTTTTATATACAATACTAGGGGGCTCGGCCCCCTACGAGCTACGCTCGCCAACCCCCGTCCAGACGCCGCAGGCTCTAAATCCACGCTAATTTGATCGGCTTTAAAAATATTTCGAAAGATTGAATTATAATTTAAAAAACAGTGGCGTTCTCCCTATAAACGAATTTCTATTCATTTCTCTTTGATTGGGGAATTTTAACGCCAAATCCGCTGCGGTACTACTTGATTATCCCGTCGACCAATTTCGCCAAATTATATAATTCGCCAAACCACTCGCCAAATTATACAAATTGACATAATTTTTATTTTAAATAACGAAAGAACAAATAAATTCGTACAACATTAATAAAAATACAAATAAAACGTCGAAATAAAAATAACTTGATGACGTAGACACGTGTAACAACATTTCAAAATAAGCTAATATAAAAGGAATTAAGTAAACAGAGTCTTTGTCTCCTGGTATTTTTTAACAAAGCGAAAAGAAAGTTCTTTTAAATGAGACATTTTAAATTAATCGTTTTTAATCTGACGTAATTTTTACCAAGCTATTCTTTCTCTTTTAAATAATCGCGTGAAAGTACTTTTGTTAGCAATGAAATATTATTTGCGCTTTCCTAACAAAAATAGTTGAAAATATTTTCTCAAAATATTAAATAAATGTCTAGCGCAATTTCTAAATTTAAACTTTTTTGCAATATTATTTTGTGTTCATTTTATGTAATAACTATAATGTGACGTAAATATGACGTAATTTCTCCTAAGACTTCTAACGCATTTAATGAATTTATTATTTTACAATATCCTTTCTCTTTTAAAATTCACGTGCATACTTTTTATGACGTAATTTTTAACAAGTTCCTGCTTTTTATACATAATTATTTAATTCTAATTTGAAAGTTTTTTTCCTGTTCATAATAGTCACGTGTAAATAAATTTTTAATTTGAAGCAAACATTATTGCTTGCGCTTTTTATACAGTTGGCAACAGTTTAAATTAGTACAATTTTCTGAAATCTGTAAAAAATATCTCTAGAAATGCTGAAAATTTGAATTTAAAATAGAAATAAAACCTGAAAAAATGAGTCAAAATAAAAAAATTAAGGCAATCTGCACTCCGGCAAATTCTAACGCATAAAATGATCTAAAAATGATTACACTGTCATGCATAGTTTTTGCTGCTATAAAACTTTTTTAGTGGAACGATTTTGTCCAATTTTAGCATTAAATATCTCTTAAAATAATTCTTCGATTTAAAAACTGTCTGCATCAGCGTGTTTATCAAACATTTCTGTATAAAACCACTGATTTTCATATTTTTGTATGCATTATTTTTCTCAATATTAACGAAGAAAGACCTCCGGTCACAAAAAATTCAAAACCGGCGGCGGCGGCGGCGGTGACAGCGGTAGTTACTTTTTTTTAGAATAGAGAGATTCAAATATTTTTCTTAATAATTCCTAATTTCTCTTTTTTCATTGAGAATCAACGGACATTTTCTAATAAAATTTAACTTTTTCCCCTTCATCGTTGTAAATAATTCAAAAGCCGTAATAATAATTTGCCTATATTTAGTTGAATGATTTTCACGTGAAACATAAAACTGAAGAAACTGAAATAGTTTTTTTTTTTTTTAAGAATTAAAAAGAAGATGAGTATGACGTCATAGTGGAAATAAAAATGGCATTTTCAAGTAGATTTTTTAAGTTCAGATTGTAACTTTATGACCAAACTACAGCAACCTGCATTACTGCACTGTTGAAGCATTTTGAATTATACATTGGTAAATTGCATCATAAATTGTGATGCGATATCGCACAAATCAAAGCCTGATGATGATATACCCTCCATTAATTTTGAAATGTGTTCGTCTGAATTCGGTAGTTATTAAAAAACTTGACATATTAAACAAAAACATAATTTGCAGAAGAAATTAAAAAAACAAAATTTATTTCCTAAATTGTTTAAGCCCGAGAAGGGCAGATATTAAGATATTTCATTCAATTCGTTCTACATTTAATGTTAAATTTTTGTAACAAATAAGTTAAACCAATTGAACATTAAAAAATAAAAATGAAATTCATACAATATTTTACTTTAAACACCTATATATTTAGATTACGTTCAAATGAAATCGAAATAAATCTTAGACTTTTTTAAAGTTTTGTATTTTGCATGTATCTTATCATATTATGTACAATCGTCATAAACATAATGCAAAATCTGCAGTACAAATATTTACAACTTAAAAATGGAAAAAGTCTAAGATTTATTTCAATTTCATTTATACGGAATCTAAGTATATAGGTGTTTAAAGCATTATATTGTACGAATTTCATTTTTATTTTTTAATGTTCAATTGGTTTAACTTATTTGTTACAAAAATTTAACATTAAATGTAGAACGAATTCAATGAAATATCTTAATGTCTGCCCTTCTCGGGCTTAAACAATTTAGGAAATAAATTTTGTTTTTTTAATTTCTTCTGCAAATTATGTTTTTGTTTAATATATATAGAAGGATATTGAACATTTTTCATGAGTTATGAGTCAATAACTTGCAATTTCATTTTTATAGTGATATTTCAATAGCTTTTTGAGAAATACCGTTTTACGTATGGAATTTTCACTAAAAAGTTTTTCATAAAATACATTTATTTAACTGAAACATTTACTTAACTATATTAAACTTTACTTAACATTTAGTTAACAGTTCTGTGAATTGGAAATTTACGGTATTTATCGATCAAGGTCTGTTTTTTTATGCCGTTTATATCTACAAGACAGTTTTGGCGGCTTTTGTTCGAAGGGGGAAAAAATTTAATGCTGAAACGTGTGGCACTTCCGGTTTCATTCACAGCTATCATTTAGTTTTTAAATTATAATAACTTAGATTTTTTTTTTTTTTTATAATGCAATAAATGTAAGCGCAGATTTGGAAAGTTAAAAATGTGGGCTTTAATAAAGTATGTTTCTCTATTCTAAAAAAAAGTAACTACCGCTGTCACCGCCGCCGCCGGTTTTGAATTTTTTGTGACCGGAGGTTTTTCTTCGTTAATATTAAGAAAAATAATGCATACAAATATATGAAAATCGGTAGTATTAATCAGAAATGTTTGATAAACACGCTGATGCAGACAGTTTTCAAATCGAAGAATTGTTTTAAGCGATATTTAATGCTAAAGTTGGACAAAATCGTTCCACTAAAAAAGTTTTATGGGAGCAAAAACCATACATCGGTATTTAATAATTTTTAGATCATTTTATACGTTATAATTTCCCGGTGTGCAGAATTCATTTATTTTTTTAATTTGACTCATTTTTCGATGTTTCATTTCTATTTTAAATTCAAATTTTCAGCATTTCGGAGATATTTTTTACTTATTTTAGAAAATTGTACTAATTTAACCTGTTGCCAACTGTATAAACAACGGAAACAATAATGTTTGCTTCAAATTAAAAATTTATTTACACGTGACTATTATAAACAGAAAAGATACTTTCAAATTAAAATTAAATAATTGCGTATAAAAAGCAGGAACTTATTGAAAATTACTTCATAAAAAGTATACACGTGAATTTTAAAAGAGAAAGGATATTGTAAAATAATAAATTCATTAACATGCGTTAGAAGTCTTAAATAGGAGAAATTGCGTCATATTTACTTCACATTACAGTTATTATATAAAATGTGCACAAAATAATATTGCAAAACAGAAATTGCGCTAGACATTTATCTGATATTTTGAGAGGATCTTTTCAACTATTTTTGTTAGGAAAGCACAAATAATATTTCATTTCTAACAAAAGTATTTTCACGTAAATATTTAAAAGAGAAAGAATAGCTTGGTCAAAATTACGTCAGATTAAAAGCGATTAATTTAAAATATCTCATTTAAAAGAACTTTCTTTTCGCTTTGTTAAAAAATACCAGGAGTCAGACTCTTTTTACTTAATTCCTTTTATATTAGCTTATTTTGAAATGTTGTTACACGTATCTACGTCATCAAGTTATTTTTATTTCGACGTTTTATTTGTATTTTTATTAATGTTGTACTAATTTATTTGTTCTTTCGTTATTTAAAATAAAAATTATGTCAATTTGTATAATTTGGCGAGTGGTTTGGCGAATTATATAATTTGGCGAAATTGGTCGACTGGATGTC
Organism: Maratus speciosus; assembly: GCA_963932465.1. NCBI lineage: Eukaryota > Metazoa > Arthropoda > Arachnida > Araneae > Salticidae > Maratus > Maratus speciosus. The sequence continues at coordinate 338,489,913 of OZ010795.1, read as the reverse complement.
AAGTAGTACCGCAGCGGATTTGGCGTTAAAAATCCCCAACCAAAGAGAAAAGAATTGAAACCCGTTTACAGGGAAATCACCACTGTTTTTTAAATTATAATTCAATCTTTCGAAATCTTTTTAAAGCCGGTCAAATTAGCGTGCATTTAGAGTCTGCGGTGTCTGGACGGGGGTTGGCGAGCATAGCTCGTAGGGGGCCGAGCCCCCTAGTAATACAAAGAAAACAAAAACTTTAGACAAAATCTCATTTTAAACATAATCAGATATTCTAATGTGTATACTATTTTTCATTGTTTATTGATATTTTAGTTCAAAAAAGTTAGCTAAAAAAAAAAAAAAGACCTTGATCGATAAGTACAGTAAATTTTCAATTCACATAACTGTTAAGTAAATGTTAAATAAAGTTTAAAATAGTTAAGTAGATGTTTCAGTTAAATAAATTTATTTTATGGAAAATGCACTTTTCTGGGAAAATTCAATATACAAAATCTAATTTCTCAAAAAAGTTATTGAAAAACCACTATAAAAATCAAATTGCAAGTTATTGACTCTTACCTCATAAAAAATGTATATCTTAGATTTTAGTTTATTATCATTACCACTGTCATACAAATTACATGTATACAGAAAATACATATATATGCGACAGAATTTACTGTAGAGTATTTTGCGTATTGGGCTAACTTTCATAAAATTTTACCATAAACTCCTCAATTTGCCTAAATGTAATTAATGCATAGACTATATTTTCCTTTTCATCCGAGTAAAAATCTTCCTAATCTTAAGCGTAAACTATTAATAGCTTTTTCAAAAAACTTGCTTCGAACGCTGTCTGATAACTTAAAAATAACAATTTGTAGACAATCCCTTACCATTTAGCGAGTTTTAGTGAGAAACTAAAAAACAGCACACTCTAACGCCGATATCTCTCGGAATTTTTACGATATTTGACTGATTATTTTTATTAAGTTGCTCCATAGAGTTACTATTAAATTATGAAAAAAGTTCCTTGTTATCGTTCACGCATGCGCATATAAAAATTATTTTATGCAACTGCCTATATTTCCTTAAATATTTAATATATTTATATTCCAATTGCTCTATATTGTTTCTACTACATTTTGCCAATTTTTCTGAAACTGGAGTTAAATTTGGTTAAAAAACCCTGCATGTTATAAGGAAACAACATGCAAGAATTTTTTTAATTAAAAAAAATCGCTATATCTCTATTAATATACATGCTATTCTTAGACAAATGAATACACATTATACAATGTCTGCTTATGTATATTCCTTAGCGATGGATCATTTCGTGCATTTTATTTTACAGGGTGATCCCAAGTATTATTTTTTTCCTTTAATTTTTTATTGGTCCTCTAATTGTCCTCCTTATCAAATCGACGTTGATAAATATGAAGTTAAACTTGTTCTGTTTAATCCTAAAATTCCAGAAGACTATGACAAGTATATCTTTAAATATTCGACAAAATGTCTAAAATTGAAAGTTGCCGGTCATTAATGGCCATATAGTGTACTTCCTTAAAAGGATTTCTCCCCAAAAAGCAAATCTGATGGATACATTAACAAAATGCGTTTTAGGAATAAATAAATGAAATTTGCAGAAATTACTATTTATATGACGAAGAATCGTACATCATTTTCTTTTTTCCTATAAAAGGTTTACCTATTACGTATAATCGATTCCGTCATCAAAACAATCTTTCGCTGTTCTTGTGTCACTGAAAAATCAGCTGAAATTAAAAATTTGTCACTGCTATCTGAAAGATGCGATGCTTATAAAGTAGAGCGCCGATTATCGGAACTCCAATTAACCGAGCTTCCAATTATCCGAACAGCCTATTTCATCCAAAAAATTTTTTTAGCCGAAATTCCAATTATCCGACCAGCCTATTTCTCTCAAAATATTTTTTTTTTAGCGAACCTCAAATTATTATTCCACCCTGTTTCTCTCTTTTTTTCCCTCCCCTTCAGATTCAGCATGCGAAGTCGAATCCCCGATTACCGTGTCGTTGGGAACAACGAAAAAAAAATTGAAGAAAATGAAAACGAATGTTCTGAAAATGACCCGGTTCCATCCCATAACGAATACTTTAAATGTTTGGAAACAGATATGAAATGGGTCGAACGACAGAAGAACGCTGATCCTATTTAAGTAACGTATTTTAAAAATAATTCTAGATATGGCATCATTGAAAAGAATGTCTTCATTGAAGCAAGCAACAATCGAAAGCTTTTTGCTTAAATTATAATCTCTGGAGTTCAGAAGATGATAAAAAGTGAAAAAAAAATTTAAATAAATAAAAAAAAAAAATAAAATAAAAAAAATAAAATAAATAAATAATAAAAAAAAAGACAAAAAAGAAAAAAAATTAAACACGCCAGCACTAACTGGTGCTGCCAGTCCTAAGCATGGATAACGTGTGAAGGTTTTAGTATAAACAGGAACATCCCTTAAATTGTATGTCCATTTATCCGAACTATGTTCGGTCCCGACTTGTTCGGGTAATCGGCGCTCTACTGTGTAGGAAAAGAGGAAACACTGCTCCATTACTTCCTATCTGAATAATAATGCATGCTAATTATATACAGGGTGTATCTGAACTCTTGGGAAAATTTTTAAGGGGTGATAATACACATCAAGACAAACAATATTAAATAGGAAACTAAGGGTCCTAAACGTCTTTCGAAGGAGATAGGCGCCATTAAAGTTTAGGGTCCATAATTTCAAATGATTATAAAAAACGGAAAAATTGGTCGATTCGTTTGCGGTTTTAACAGAAACTATTTTTTATGTCAGTATTTTCTTGAAAATAAATTTTAAAGATAAAGTTCAAAAAATGCCGATAGAGGGCGCTTTAGACTTTGGAGTAACGAGCAACTATTTTTTACCGTTACTAAGGGGCTCGGCCTCCTACAAGCTACGCTCGCCAACCCCCGTTCAGACACCGCAGTCTCTAAAAATACGCTAATTTGATCGGCTTTAAAAAGATTTTGGAAGATTGAATTATAATTTAAAAAACAGTGGCGATGTCCCTATAAACGGGTTTCTATTCATTTCTCTTTGATTGGGGAATTTTAAGGAAAAATCAGTTGCTGTTAAAAGATACAATGGCTGTTTTAGTCTTTGATTAAATAAAATCACTTAAACAATTCAAAATAAGCTAATATCTAATGAATTAAGGATTGTAGTGTCTTTGTCTTCCGGTATTTTTTAACAAAGCGAAAAGAAAGTTCTTTTAAATGTATCGTTTTTAATCTGACGTAATTTTCACCAAACTTTTATTTCTCTTTTTAATATTCACGTGAAAATACTTTTGTTAGAAATGAAATATTATTTGCGCTGTCCTAACAAAAAGAGTTAAAAAGTTCATCGCAAAATATCAAATAAATGTCTCGTGCAATTTTTAAATTTAAACTGTTTTGCAATATTATTTTTTCTTCATTTTACGTAATAAGTGTAATGTGACGTAAATGTGACGTAGTTTCTCCTATTTAAGACTTCTAACGCATGTTAATGAATTTATTATTTTACAATATCCTTTCTCTTTTAAAATTCACGTGTAAATATAGTTTTTATGAAGTAATTTTAAATAAGTTCCTGCTATTTATACGTAATTATTTAATTCTAATTTGAATATAGTTTTTATGAAGTAATTTTCAATAAGTTCCTGCTTTTTATACGTAATTATTTACTTCTAATTTGAAAGTTTTTTTCTGTTTATAATAGTCACGTGTAAATAAATTTTTAATTTGAAGCAAACATTATTGTTTGCGCTGTTTATACAGTTGGCAACAGTTTAAATTAATACCATTTTATAAAATAAGTAAATAATATATCTCGAAATGCAGAAAATTTGAATTTAAATTAGAAATAAAACCTCAAAAAATGACTCAAATTAAAAAAATAAACGTAGTCTGCACACCGGGAAATTATAACGTATAAAATGATTTAAAAATGAATTAATTCCCATCTATAGTTTTTGCTGCTATAAAACATTTTTAATGTTCGATTTTGTCCAATTTTAGCATTAAATATCTCTTAAAATAATTCTTCGATTTGAAAACTGTCAGCATCAGGGTGTTTATCAAACATTTCTCTATAATACCGCCGATTTTCATATTTTTGTATGCAATATTTTTCTTAATATTAACGGAGAAAGACCTCCGGTCACAAAAAAATCAAAACCGGCGGCGGCGGTGACAGCGTAAGTTACTTTTTTTTTTAGAATAGAGAGATTTTTCGTATCTCATTAAATGCTTTCAAAAGCTTAGACTTAAATTTTGAGCTCAAAATCTGAATCGTTGGGAGTGGTTAAGTAGTGCAAACTGAACTGTGTTCAGGAGGGGGATTCAAATTTCAACTCCTGAACACAGTTAAAAAAAAACTGAACAAAGATGATCCTGAACAAAGTTCGTTTTTTTTTTTTTTAACCATTTAATGAGATACAAAAAATAACGGTAAAAAATAGTTGTTCGTAACTCCAAAGTCTAAAGCGCCCTCTTTTTAAAACTTTATCTTTAAAATTTATTTTTAAGAAAATACTGACATAAAGAATAGTTTTAGAAAAAAACTGCAAATGAATCGACCAATTTTTCCGTTTTTGATTATAATTTCAAATGATTATAGAATCATTTGAAATTTTGGACCCTAAACTTTAATGGCGCCAATCTCCTTCGGAAGACGTTTGGGACCCTTAGTTTCCTATTTAATATTGTTTGTCTTGATGTGTACTACAACCCCTTAAAGTTTTGCCCAAAAGTTTAGATACACCCTGCATACGTACGAATGAAAGTGACTTCGTGAATTTGGAGATCAGATCCCCAGTATGAGCAGCAGTAGCGTCAACTTTTCAAAAATATTGTGTGGGCTCAAAACTTTTTGAATAAAATAACACATATAATTTTTGAGTAAAATAACTCATATTTTCCCACCTTAATCTATATGTGTGTGGAGAGACAGAGGCGAGGAGCGAATGACTAACGATGATAATTCGAAATTGAATTGTATTTCTCCTAAGAATATATTTAAATTATTGTAATTTAACTATAATTTTATAAATAATTTTATTAAAGTATATTTTTAGAAGTTCTTTTTTATAATTACATAAATATTTATTTTAGATAACATTAGAATTGCTAACTATTGAATGTGCGAGAAACTGAATATCAAGAAAAGCATATATTTTAGACGCCTAAATGCTTTATCAATTCAAGACATCAAAACAGATGGCAAAATTTGCAGACTACACATCTGCTGAAGACGTTTTCAGTGCTTCTGTTAAGTCGAATTGATGTCCTTACTATTTTTCAAACAAAATTGCTTTGAGAACGTTTATAAAATCAAATTTTATTTCAGAGAATAAATAATTTAAAACAAGTGGATAAGTGTGATCACAGATCGCACAGAGGGTTTCGTTTAATATTCCTTTCAAAACACATTATTCTTTAATTAATACAGCCAAATTGATATAATTTATAATTATTAAATCCTTAAAAACCGCACATAAAAAAAAAACCCGCTAAGGTTTTTAAAAAAAATTAACGCCTCTCCCCCCCCCGCTCGCAATATTAATTTTTTGAAATATGTTAACAGGAAATTTATTTACCTTTAAAATAAGGTGTATGTTGGGGGGAGGGGTGCAAACCAGTATTTCATACGTATCGAAAAATATTAAAGGGGCCCTACCCGGGCCTCTAATAGAGTTAGAGGAAATCAGAAGACGGCAAAATAATCGTTGGAAAAAGTTTGCTTGGACGCTGGTGAGCTAATTTAAGGGCGAGATCTAAGCTCTACGACCAACAGGAACCCAGATATTTAAGGAAATGTGAAAAAAAAACAGGATTTCTTTGCAGAAGAGAATAATAATTTTAAGTTTTAAAGTGCTAAGCCGGCCCCAAATGGCTACAATGAAAACAGCCGTGATAGCACAAGACCCCTTGAGACTCAAGATCGTTGGAATTACTTTCAAATTTTCATATTTAAAAGAACTGGCTCCTTTATAAGTCTTTGCAATTCAAGATTTCCCATAGTGCAACAGCAATCTTCAGAAGCATTTTATAGAAATAAAACAAATTAGTTAAATAATAATTAATATCTCAGCTTGTAATTAAGACTGACATAGATGAAATCAGCGAAAAATTTTACGTCCGGATGTAAAAAAAAATTAATAAAAAATTTAATAATTTAAAAGTTTAAAATTCATTTTAAAAATTCCTAGTACGAAAAACCACGTGATCTGCTTAAATTGCTCCGGTGCCAATACATCTGCAGATAATGGTGATACCTGTTTTTAATCTGCGGAAGAGATCGTTTTTGCAATTTGATAAAAAATCCATGCTTTTGTTGAATTATGAATGCCTTTCTGATCTTGTAATTGGGATTTTTTAATTAATAACGTTCGTTAATTACGACTTTTTCAAAATTTAATGATATGTCGTTTGATGTGAGCTGTTCAGCTATAAGTATGCAAAATTTCAAGTCTCCAACATATATAGTTTCTGAGAACGGGCTTTGTCACAGACGGACGGACAGACAGACAGAAGAGTGAGACGAATAGGGTTTCGTCAGATGAACGAAACCTTAAAAATTACGAATTAAATCAATTGAAAATGGGTGGGTGGAGAGATCAAATTATTGGTTGGGTTTGCAACCCATGGGCCCATACCTATACGTTGGCGTCACTGATGAGCAAAGTACATTGGTGAAAAATGGTTAACGTTCGAATCGCTAACGTTATTTTCATATGAAGAGCGATTATGACTCGCACACAATAGAAGACTAAAAATTTACAAACTTTAAACTAATTCTGGGTGATTAAAAACAAAAGAAAATACAGTGAAATACATTTAACAAGAAACTAAGGAGGTCGAAAATTTCTTTCGTATTAAAAGAATTTCCCGTTAAGAGATCAGTAAAAAAAGAACAAAATTTACAAATATTTCCGCTGTCGTCATATTTTATTTCGATTTCCTGTTAAATTACTAGTAAGTTGCATCCATTAGGATAAAAAGCAAGCAAAAAATATATTGTTTTTTGGGGAAAAAGTCAGATATCTTTTTTAAAGTGTTTTTTTCAGCATACTGAGATCTAACTTGTTTGAACTAAATAAGCAAAGCTGTATCTAAATCTTTGTGCTTAGCAGCTCTCATACGTTTTCTCTCTGGCTTAAATATACTGTGCTCAACCTTATAACGTAATGGGATCCTTTTGTTTTTTATTATTGTGTATAAAGTAGAATTGACAATTCCAAACACTTTGCAGATTCCTGTTTTCGTCCTTCTTGTTCATCGTCCTTCTTTTTTCTTTTTCATTAAGCAGCTTCATCTTTATTTGAAGCGAAATAGCAGTTTGTTTTCGCACCGATTTCTCGGCCATTGCGCTAATAAAACATAAGCTAATTTACAAAAAAAACACGAATTCACTGATTTTCACCCAAAATTCAGTGGTTTTAACACAAAATTCACTAATTTCAACTCAAACCAACTAGGTCGAAAGTGATTTTTTTTGCGTGTTAAACGATTTTTGTTTCGAGTTAAAAGAAAAAAAATGCTTTAAATTGAATAGTATACTGTCCGGACCGCTATGTCATTTCGTGTTAGCCGATTTTTCATGTTAAGCGTTTTCGTGTTAAACGTATTTCACTGTACTCATTTCGCGTTAAAGGTCTAATAATAAATTAATTTTCCAATCAAAAAATATCCCACTGTCATAAATGAAAATCGAACAACAAATTATTCGCGTATCTTCCGATTGGCGCCATATCAACAGATCGTCGCCGTCAATGCCAGAAATAAATCTGCAAATTTCTCAAATTTTCTTTTAAAATAATATTCTAATACTAGAAAAAAATACACGATTTCTGTCGCCCTTTCATTCTGATCAAAATAGCATTAAAATGACTCGTAATTGAATAAGTAATTTTTAAGGGAAAAAAAAGTTGTTTTCATCGTTTTGTACGAGAATACATAAAATTGTCAGTTTAAAAAGGAATGAGCCCGAGCCCGAAGACTGGTGTAAAAATCGAACCTGAGCCCTTCTCATCTCTACTCCTAACAGGCGGCCCTGCTAGGCTTTGTTTTTTTTCATTAATTCCATGACGTATGATAGCTATATTTTAAGAACTAATGCACGGAATTTTCTCAAGCGGCATATTCTGTTAGACTTTGATATAGATAGATGCTGATTCAATTTTGACTTTGATTAGTCAACTGAGTGTGCTTCTATCCTACGCTTGGGGAATGACATAACCAATTGATGTAATGTAGCGAGAGTAGTTCGCTATGTTATTAATAACATTCTTGTGAATGTAATACACTTTTAGCAACATTATTGCCAAAGTCGATCATTTTTTACACAAACCTTTAGCGGACGTACGGAATATTATTCCTATGCTTTTTGAGATGAATATCATAACTTTATCTTGTTTTCTATAGTATAGAAATACATCAAATTTTATATTTAGTATAATGATTAAAAATGCAGTTGTTGGTATAATTTCAATTTTTAATACCCATCAAGGAGAGCTGTAGTTCTGTTCGTCTTTTAATTCACTGATCACTGTAGCTCTATGTTAAATTCAAAGAATTGCACTATGCTATATATTCATGATTTATTCTATCAAAATCGTTGATGCTATTATAAATTTATATATTAAAATAAGTACAGAAGAATGTTTTGGGATGGATATATAGTGTATTAATTTATGAAGAAAATAGACTTATTCGATTACATTAACAAATACTTTAAATAAACAAACAAGCAAACAAAAACAAAAACAAAAATAAACAAACAAACAAACAAACAACAACAACAAGAAAAAAAATTGAAATTTTGAACTTGTCAAAGTGGTACTACCCCTGAACTTTCTGGTGTAGTACCACTTTGACTAGTTCAAAATATATATTTTTTTTTCTTTAGGAAATAGACTTATTCGATTACATTAACGAATACTTTAAATAAACAAACAAGCAAAAAAACAAAAACAAACAAAACTTAACAAACAAACAAACAAACAAACAAACAAACAAACAAACAACAACAACAACAACAAAAACAATCTGAAATTTTGAACTTGTCAAAGTAGTACTACCCCCGAACTTTCTGGGGTAGTACTACTTTGACTAGTTCAAAATTTCGGATTTTTTTTTCTTGTTTCTTTATTCGAACAGCCTATTTCTCTCAAAAATTTTTTGTAATGATGATGAGATTGCGGACGAGATTTAAGATGAAAAAGAAATTGAAGAAATTAAAACGAATGCTCTGAAAATGACCCTGGTCCATCACATAACGAAGCCTTTGAATGTTTGGAAACAGCTATGAAATGGCTCGAACGGCAGAAGAACTCTGATCCTATTCAACTAACGTATTCATGGTTCGTACGCCTCCTTGAATTTTGCAGACCAGAAAATTTGTCGGCCCCAGTATTTTCTTATAGAAAATCTCTTCTTAAAACAAGGCGAAATTTTGCGTGTTTAACCTAGATTTCTTTTCCTATAAAAAATACTAGTAGTTTTCCTGGAGAAATAACGGTATCCGTACGAAACGGCAGTATTAAAAATAATCTTTTCTTTGACGCAAGCAACAACCGAAAGCTCTTTGCATACATTATAATCTCTGAAGTTCAGAAAATGATAAAAAGAGAAAAAGGAAATTTTAAATGATAAAAAAGTAAACAACAACAACAAAAAAAATAAATAAAATAAAAGACAAAAAAATATACATAAAAATATATAAACTATTTTTAAACGACCGCAGTAACTGGTGCTAAAGTCCTAAGCCTGGATAAAGTGTGAGAGTTTTAGTTATAGTCAGGAACATTCCCTTAACTTGTCTGCTCATTTATCCGAACTTTTGCTTATCCGAACTAAGGGTCGGTCCCAACTTGTTCGGATAATCGGCGCTCTATTGTATGCATTTTATTTCTCATACAGTAAATTGAATATATATTCATTCATATCAAAATGATTTTTATTTTCATCTGAAACCTAGTTCAGCTCAAACATTTTGGGGAAATTCCGACAACCCGACTTGTAAAAAACCTAAATATGATAAATATGAATTATTCTAGGGAGAACCCGACCCGCAGAAATAAATTTAGAGCCATCCTGACCCGAAAAAAATTAGGGACAACCAGACCCGATGTAGGGCTCTATTCAACGATCCCGAAACGTCCGCTTCAGAGGTTTTGCTATATTTGAATATTAAAGAATATAGATATGTCCATTTTTTTCTATATAAAAGATAAAATTGGTACTAGCGCGATGTGGTTGTAGATTATTTTCATAATTGAATTAAAGCATTAATTAATATCTTTCACTTCGGGTTCGGGCCGGGTTGCGGATAGACGAAAATTATTTTGTCGGGTTCGGGTTGTGTTGCGGGTCGAGGAAATTTTTATGTATCGGGTTCTTGTCGGGTCCCGAGTTCACTTCAAATGGAATTTTCAGTTTCGATTCGGGTACAGTCTGACCCGGGCAGTACTCTAGTGGTCACAATATTATAAGTTTGAAAAAGATCGAGAAAAGATATAATATTTTTAAACAACAATAGCGAAGCAAGCCATGAAAGTGCAAGAATATCCGCTTATGCTGGTAACTGCCGAGTTATGTTCACAATATAATCGAAATTCAACTCAAAGCGAATTCTGAATAGTGCAGATCTTTTATCGATAACACCCGCCAATGTCTGACGTAAATATGTCGGAATCAGCTTTCTTTAGACATATAACATTCACCGAATGACCGATTTGTATAAACAATTGCTGTACTCGATGCAGGAATTATCTCTATATTACCTTTCTTTTGAACTTTGATTTTTCGTTTTTGTATGCTTTTTTTCAGTCATCGATTCCGAACGTGCAAAAGGGTTCAGTAGGCAAGCGTGCAACTTAGAATAAAAGTATATTTAACATAACTAAGAAAAAACATGTTGGTTGTTTAAGAGACATGGATTTAATATGTAGACTTTAAGATTTATATTTTCTATATACAGATTGCAGTCTTGTACGAGTACGGATCGTGTTATACCCGACCTGAAACTAAACATTTCATTTGAAATAGACCCAGGGACCCGGTACAGATATTGGACGATCCCCTACAGGTCCACGCCTGTATGCCCTGTATATGGTACACTTAATATGAAATTGGCACTTTTTTCAGCTTAGGGCTCGCTTTAACGGTACCCTTCTCCTTCCTTACCTCCCCGATGTGCACGCTCCTGAATCAATCCGAATTCGTCCCCATGGTTATCTTCTACTCGAAACCTGGGCTGAACCCGACAAACTTTTCTTTTTGACTCCGCAATCTTATATGAACCTAATGAACATCGACCCAAAACGACCCGAACCTGAAATTCTTAAACGCGGCACAAAAGAATATGCATTTTTATGCAATTATGGATAAATAGTCTGCAACAGAATCTCTAATATTAATTTTACCTTTTATGAAGGAAAACAAATATACATACACTATATTAAAATACATAGATTTTTTCATCTAAATAAAAATTCTGTCCTTTCTTTTGAAAAACAAGTCTCACTAAACCTCCTCCCTACACGGTCAATAAAATGAGTACCAAGCTTGCTCGGAAACATGGGAAATAAAAAAATTAGATTGACCAAATTAAACCACCTTAGATTGACCACTTGCCCGGGATAGCAAGTACCTTATGGTCCATGGTTTAAGAAAATGGAGTTGGGCACTGTAGGTCAAGAACCTTAGGCATACTAGAGCCAGAGAGTTTACTGGAATTTTTTCTTTTAAAAAATCGAGTTTACCAAAAGCGCGAAATGCAGGAACAAAACCCCAACCAGAAACAGTCCCAAACGCGATCCGTAACAGGAAATTACAGCCAACCCGATCCCACACTAATCTACGAGTTTTGTTGGATTTTATTGAGTTTTGATGGATTTACACGTTTCTGATCTCTGAATACGATCTGACGATTTTTTAAACGATGCTTATTTGTGTGTTACACAATTTTGTAGGCACTTTAAATCAAGCACTAATGCAGGGAATTTTATTAAACTTGCACATTTAGTCGGACCTTGACACAGATTGGTAGTTACAGTAAACTTTGACTTATGCGGATTCTGTGTAAGTCGGAAATTATGTATAACATGGAAAGGTTTTGAAGTTCCTCAGAAGGATTTTCAATACAGTAAACTCTGTCTAAGGCTGAATACTATCTATGACGGGGAATTTGCTCGGTCGCTTTAGACAGAGTTTATTATTTTGGATTTTGTTGTATATCCAGGTCCTAGTTACCGGAAGGACAAACATTCATCAGTTAATTTGTATTGAAATTTTCGACTTATTTAAACGGTATAATTTATGCATAATTTCTGTCAAAAATAAAGGAACAATTTCTATTCGTTTTTACTGGTGGAAGTTTGCTCTGATAACTAACTATATCTCAGTATCTATAGGATGAAATTGCACAACATTTAATATATACGAGTAGTATGTTTATTATCAGAAACATTTTGATTTCGATTACTCAACAGGGTGTGCTGCTATGCTATGCTTTTTGTAATGAATTTACAATTGCGTCTCAGTTTCTATTGTGTAGACATGCATCACATTTTATATTTGAGGTTATTAATAAAAATACATGAGGCATTCTCACAAAATTTTAACTTTGAGCAATAAAAAGCTGGTGAAATTAAACTTATGACTTTAAAACTTATAGAGGAATGCCTAATGATTCAAAATAAAGAAAAAAATTGTCAAGCAGCGACCAATTTAATTTATTTAACTGAGGTTTAAGTTAAACACGAGAGTTTAATTTTCCTTACCATTTTATCTCTGTAACCTTTTTTTTCCCTTATAATGAATTTGCATAGTACGCACAGAACAAATAAATGAGAAATAATAACAATGTAGTGGTTTTAGTACAAAATTTTGGTATAACATTGTCTTAACCCTTTAGTGGGCAGCTTTGCATATATGCAAACAATAGCGTTTTGAATTTAGATTTTTTTAAAATTCTTATATACGTAATTCACAGTAGATAATTAAAATAGAAATATTTGCTTTAATTAATAATAGACATTCCTTATTTAAATAAAGCGAAATTAACAATTGAAATTTTCTGGTGTAAAGTCAGATTCTCTGGACTACGTAATTTCCAGAACGTATTCTATCATGGTAATTAAATGGTTAAAGGTTAAGTTTTACAAAATAAATAATTATATAAAATAAGGTATTTGGAGACATACTTATTAAAATATTTACTAATTTGCAATATTTTAGCGTAAAACAGCCACACGACAGTAGTTGTTACTTGTATTGCAGATATGCAATGGAAGAAAAGATTGACGTATTATATGAAAAATGTATCTCTGATTTTTTTCATTACTAGGGGGCTCGGCCCCCTACGAGCTACGCTCGTCAACCCCCGTCCAGACACCGTAGACTCTAAATGCACGCTAATTTGATCGGCTTTAAAAAGATTTCGAAAGATTGAATTATAATTTAAAAAACAGTGGCGATCTCTCTATAAAAAGATTTATATTCATTTCTCTTTGATTGGGGAATTTTAACGCCAAATCCGTTGCGGTACTACTTGATTATCCCGTCGACCAATTTCGCCAAATTATATAAATCTCCAAACCACTCGCCAAATTATACAAATTGACATAATTTTTATTTTAAATAACGAAAAAACAAATAAATTAGTACAACATTAATAAAAATACAAATAAAACGTCGAAATAAAAATAACTTGATGACGTAGACACGTGTAACAACAATTCAAAATAAGCTAATATAAAAGGAATTAAGTAAACAGAGTCTTTGTCTCCTGGTATTTTTTAACAAAGTGAAAAGAAAGTTCTTTTAAATGAGACACTTTAAATTAATCGTTTTTAACCTGACGTAATTTTGACCAAACTATTCTTTCTCTTTTTAATATTCACGTGAAAATACTTGTGTTAGAAATGAAATATTATTTGCGCTTTCCTAACAAAAATAGTTGAAAAGTATCCTCTTAAAATATCAAATAAATGTCTAGCGCAATTTCTAAATGTAAACCGTTTTGCAATATTATTTTGTGTTCATTTTATGTAATAACTGTAATGTGACTTAAATATGACGTAATTTCTCCTATTTAAGACTTCTAACACATGTTAATAAATTTATTGTTTTACAAATTCCTTTTTCTCTTAAAATTCACGTGTAATTATAGTTTTTATGACGTAATTTTTAATAAGTTCCCGCTTTTTGTACATAATTATTTAATTCTAATTCCAAATGTATTTTCTGTTTATAATAGTCACGTGTAAATAAATTTTTAATTTATTTACACGTATAAATATTTTTTTTTTGAAGAAAACATTATTGTTTCCGCTGTTTATACAGTTGGCAACAGTTTAAATTAATATCACTTTCTAAAATCTGTTAAAAGTATCTCTAGAAATGCTGAAAATCTGAATTTAAAATAGAAATAAAACCTCAAAAAATTAGTCAAAATAAAAAAATTAATGCAATCTGCACTCCGGCAAATTCTAACGCATAAAATGATCTAAAAATGATTAAATTCCTATGAACAGTTTTTGCTCCTATAAAACTTTTTTAGTGGAACGATTTTGTCCAACTTTAGCATTAAATATCTCTTAAAATAATTCTTCGATCTGAAAACTGTCTGCATCAGCGTGTTTACCAAACATTTCTGTATAATACTACCGATTTTTATATTTTTGTATGCATTATTTTTCTTAATATTAACAAGGAAAGACCTCCGGACACAAAAAATTCAAAACCGGCGGCGGCGGTGACAGCGGTAGTTACTTTTTTTTAGAATAGAGAGATTTTTCCTGTGTATTAAACCTTTCAGAGAATCATATAAAAAATTTTCGAAACAAAATAAAAAATCGCGCATTTGAGGGTTAAAGGGTTTTTAAAGAAGAGATGGTAAGGGAAAAAAAAAAGGTTACGGATGAGAAAAAAAAGGGACGTTAAGGAAAATTACCACCTATTTTTAGAAAATCATATTAAGACTAAGTGATAGCCTCAATCTTCATTGATTTTTAGCAACAGTTATTTACATTGGATAAAAAAAGTAATTTACTTCGAAAAGTGCAGGAATAAACCTTGGGGACGGTAAGACTACCAATAAAGCCACAATACTTGAAATTGTTATATAAATGCTGATTTAAATTCTGCAGTAAATTTCCCGTCAAAGAATTTTAGCCATTCTTTCTCTAGCGAAAAAAGTTGGAAAAAAATTCTGTGGCTGCATCTGAAGTGATTTTCTCTATAATTTTAGCAAGAGGGACGGTAAGGAATCTAAAATCCAGGGACAGAGTTAAAAAAATAATAACAACCGTAAAAATGTGTGCAGGTTAATTTTTTGCTGCACATTTATATAAAACAATAGTCCGCAGTTTCCGAAAAAAAATTACACCGAATTACTTTTATTGAAACAATTTTATACAGACAGGTCCAAACTTAAAAATCAGCATCAGAGATATGGGACGGTAAGGAATTTCGTGGTATATTTGGACACTTAACATCGTTCAAAACTCATTTATCTCATTAATATTGTTATACAGTCATGCAATGGGATGTTTTCCAGTGTAAGAAATAAAAAAACCCCAATAATATGTACTAAAATAAAAATTATTATTCAGGGACTTAAAAGTCAAAATTATGTGAGAATGCCTCACATACGTTGGTCCAATTTTGGCTTTGACTATCATACAGGGGCCGCAGTTGCGTTATGCTTTTTTTATTCATTGATCACTATAACTGAATGTGAAATTAATGGAAATTCACTATACTGCTAATTTTACAACTCAAATAGCTGATTACTTAAATAGCTGTGTAGTTGCACCCTTAAAAAGAAGTAATGGAAAAAAACCCACTCTACTTCTGTTTAGAATT
The DNA here is from genome assembly GCA_963932465.1 of Maratus speciosus. Taxonomy (NCBI): domain Eukaryota; kingdom Metazoa; phylum Arthropoda; class Arachnida; order Araneae; family Salticidae; genus Maratus; species Maratus speciosus. The sequence goes on along the minus strand of OZ010795.1, from coordinate 338,474,010 downwards.
GATTTTGTATAACCGTGTTATTCAAGTTAATATATTAGAATGATATAGGAAAAGATTTCATGATGATTAACAAGGGAACCACGCACCTAGCATCGAGACCTGGTGCATTTTGTAGCCCTATACATAAAAGTTAACCGATAAAATTTCTCTGTTAAAATCATATTATATATATTTTTTATACTTTTAATTTTTTATTATTGGATTTTTATTTGCTTATTTACACCAAAAGTGAGTTAAGTCGCCAAATTTGGCGCTAAATATTTTTCGCCTGCTTTATTCCTCTAGTGTCTAGTATATGTATGGTGCGTATTCGAAATAAATTAGATTGCGATTTGTTTACTAACAGCACAAGAAACAAGAATTAGTTTTTTTTCCTATGCAGACGATAAATGTATAAATAGTAAATATGTATATCTGTTAAAAGCTTTCAAGATCATTGAAAACTATTTTTTTTTTAATACAGAATAAGCAAACTATTTTCTTTTGAAGTCAGATAGAATAAAGTTTCGAATGTTTAAACTGAAACGTTGTTGTATTAATCTTTGTGTCTTTTGGTAAAAATAATCATAAAGTAAATTAATATTTTTGTACAATTTAGAAATTTTACTGTGCTTAATTAGGTTGGATATTACAATTTCTAGCGAAGTCCAAATCACGGCTCACTCACACACGACAAGCAGCTATGACATTTGGATGGGGTTGCCGGAAAATTCTACTATGAAAAAAAACGTCACCTTTTATCCCGCCAAAAAGGTAAATATAATAAACATAGATTAAACTTTGTGCGAATTGAATAAAAAGCTAAAATCTTAAACAACGATTTTTACGCACAAATAACGTACAGAACTATAAAAAATGCCCATACGATCGTTTCGAGGATTCCTAGACCTCCTTCCTCAGTAGAAAAGAAAAAGAATTAAAATGGGTTCGAAGAATTAAAAGAATTAAAGAATTAAAATGAACCGAGGGGTTCTTTCGAACCCATTTTAATTCTTTTTTTTTTCTACTGAGGAAGGGAATCGAGGAATCCTCGAAACGATCGTATAGGCCAGGGTTGGCGAACCTTTTTATAGTCGCGTGCCAATTTTTTTTCAAAAAATATTTTACTTGACCTTGACGTTCCAACTAAAAAACAAAGTTAGTGGATTGAAATATAATGAATCAAAACTACTTGAAAATTACTTATTAAGATATTTTCTAAAATGAGTAACATTACATGTAAGTATTACACTGCAATAATTATAGAAACAATTATATTTTAGAAATTAATTAAAAACATGATGTGATTAAATGTTGTATCTTGGATAAAAATAATTAATATGTTTATGTTCAGTTAATTTCAACAGAATGCAAACTAAATGAATTTATATGGCAACCACTCTCTATTTGATTTTTTATATTACAAATTTGCGAAAATGATGAAAAAATTATTAAAATTGAAATAAAAGGCAGTTTATTTAAATAGTTCTGAAATTAATTTCCAAGTTGCCATAATTTACCATCGGTAATAATCTTTCCTTTTCATAGTTTTAAAATATTTTCTTTGTTTGATAAACTTTCGAAACCATATTGAATAACATTAAAATTCTTCACTTTGAAATTAATCGAATTTAGAATCGAATCACGTCATCTGAGTTCGTGTATTTTGTGTAAAATCGCTGTATCCTATCCTCATTTAGAGACATAATCAACGCCGCGCCGTGCCAAAATTATTCTTTGGCGTGCAGAAAGTAGCACGCGTGCCATAGGTTCGCCGACCCTGGTATAGGCGAATATAATGTTGTAATTTTTCAAAATCAATTTCGTAGGTTCTTGAAGGAATTTTTAAACTTTTTTCAATATTTTATACTTATTATAGACTAATTTATATTTTTAAATGCTTTTCTTTAAAAAAAAAATTCTATGTTAATAGTCCGATAAGTGGTTTCGAAAATTGTATTTTCAGAAAGTTATGCAGCTGTAAAATAAAAAAAATATGATTTTAGCAGAAAAATTTTATCGATCCTCAAACTTCGTAATATAGGGCTTTAAAATGCACCAGGTCTCAATGATAGGTGCCAGCAACACCAAAAGTGGTTTCCTTGTGGGTATAGTAGTTCGGAAAATGAAAGGGAATGAGATAAAATACTTTCAAACAACCTACAATGGGTCATTTAACTGCGAAGTAAGCCATAAAAGTGAAACAATATCCGCTTATCCAGACTATGCGACCAAACCCGGCTTTCTCAGGTTACAGAACATAGGCGAAAATAATTTCCAATAGAAGAATCTTATAGATTTTTCATATTTAATATATATTTTTTACATTACCCACCAATTAGACAAAAATAACTTTGTGTGAAAAATATCAATTATGCATTCAAATAATAAAGTTTTTAAATTTACTAAAAACAGTTTTACTTTTATACTAGCCGCATACCATGCGATTCGTGGACAAATAAATCGCCAAAGATTTTATTATTTACAGCAATTATTTTTATTCCAATTATTTCCGTGTTTAAGCGCCTCGTTCTGTTACATACCTTTTAAATTTATGTTTTATTTATTTTTTAGTGAAATTTTAATTTTGTTATGAAACATTAGCTGGAAGCAAATGCTGAACTATTTACATTGTTTCAAGAGCAAACGTGTTGACCTTCTGGACTCGGTTAAATTTAATTTAAAAAATAGGATTAAACAGGATTAAAAAATGTCATGCTTGAAAATTATTTTTTTAATTATAAAAACTTAATTAATGGAAATCCAATTTTCAAACAAATTGCATCCTAAAGTGCATTTTTTATATTGAGTGGTGTAAAAATTGAAACTGGGCGATGTTTAGGAGTTAATTAAATTTTCGAAAAAAAAAAAAAAAAAAAGAAAATGGATTACCCAGATCGTTGTAAAAACCTATATGACGCCAGCATTACTCATACACATGTTATTTCTTTATAATATGGATAATCACTAAGCTGCATTCACAACTAATCCAAACTGAATTCAACATGAATCCTGAATACTGGAAATCTATTCTGGATATTATCCATCAATTTCTGACGTAAGCATCTTGGAATTTGCTTTCTATAGTCATACAGCACTCACGGAACGACCGATTTTATTTGTCATTAAATATAGTATGCTTTAAAGCAGCATCTTATTAATTCTTTTTGACGCATAGTTGTCAATTCTATATTAAAATTTTCCCCACCAGTGGTCAAGAGGTTCTGCTCTCAAAGCTGGTAGACGGGAGGTGCTGGGTTCGAACCCAATCGCGCCCGTCGGCCTATTCGTTAGAAGTTTTTGTGGTTATCTTCAAACCTTGGATTTCCTTGCTTAAATACGGGTTAGGTTCCTTTAGAAAGACTCCCATGGAGGCACCCCTCCCCCCTTCAGGTCCATATCCCTCGTGTAGATGATTGGCTGTCATAAAACAACACCAACTATATTAAAATTTTATAAATATATATGTATGAATATTTTTAAAACGTAAAGAAGCACTATGTACTTAAACAAATAATCTAAGTTCGAGGCGACTGGCCAATATTTTAATGAAACTTAAAGCTTGTCTAAACAGACAAAAAACAGACAGGCAGACAATAGTATTTTTCTGGATGCTTATGAAATTGTATAAATTTCCACCATCATAAGATCGCCATCAAAATGAACGCTTCGCAAAGAAAGAAAAAAAGTGAATCATCAAAACCGGAGTGTCCCCTCAAAATTTATGGGCGTCCATAAAGTGACTTGCAAAATTGAGTATGCACTCTTTTCTTTGATGGACTAAAATGATAATACAGTAAACTTCCTCTAATCCGGCATCCTATGGTCCGGCACGACTTTCGAAAAAAAAAAAAAAAGTATTTCTTATTCAATCACACCTGATGTTTATAACAGTCTGGTGGAACTGAGGGTGAGAAAAAACATTTCTGTGGATAATTTGCGAAACTGTTGAAATGAAAAATATTTTTTTATCGTCAGAATAAAATACTTTTTCCATTTCAGAAAAGATTGCTCAATTTGAAACGGGAATTTTGTATTAGTCATCAAATAATAAATAATGAATGTGGATCATTAGATTCAAACGTTTGTTTTATTTCTGCGAAAGATAAACAAAATAATTTTGTTGAATTTTCGGAGTATATACGCATTTCTATAGAAAAAAACATAGAAAACTTCGGAATGTTCGATTGATAGACATTGTGCCGGACATAGTCCGGACATATCCGGCATGTCAGTAGGGTCACCACCTCTTACTCCACATCATAAGAAATGACTCCCTAAAATGAGAGGAGAGAAGACTACTACAAAACAACCTGATATTCGAGATTTGTTTAAGATGGCTTCTACAATTAGGCCTACTCTGTAGACCTACAGTGCAAGTTTTCATTTTATAGTTGTGTACATATATTCATGTTGTACTTTACATTATTGAGGGGTTGTTTATCCTATTCAAGCTGTTTAAGGAACAAAAGACATGCTTTACTGTCATTTTTGTTTAATTTTAACTTCTACGCGTTTTTTCCGACATTCATCCTCTAATCCGGAAAATTTCGTAATCCGGCATGCTTCAAGTCCCGAACGTGTCGGATTAGAGGATGTTTACTGTATTAAATTCTCATTCTAGCACGATAGTTTCAGGAATGATAAAGTACAATATGAAGGAACGTACTAGACTAAAAATAAAAGTCCTTTCGGCATGTGCCGGGAGGAAAAGGTAGCTTTCATATATCTTGGTTTCAAAATCTTGCAAGTTTAACTCGAAGCTAATTTTACTCAAATTTTAAGAAGCTAAAATGCGACGAACCCGATAAGAGAATTATCGCCAATACTGGATTTGAATGAAAATTGCGTCAAATTAGTAAGCTATAGCCAAGGTGGCATCATTTATGGTTACTTATTTTTTGCCGCCAAATTTGGCGATATGTCGCCAAGCTTGGCGAGAATTTGAAGTTAACGGATATTAATATTTAAGCATTGTGCGGCAGTGCACGGTTCGAATGGCCGCCATTTTGAAACAAGATAGCGGATGAAGCTGGCCAACGAACTTGGTCGAGACATTGGTATGTAGTATATGTATACAATCAATCTCATCCAAATCAGTTTATAAATACGAGAGTTGCAGTTGCAGCATGACGAACATGAGATTGTTTCAAAATGTCAGCGACCCTATAAATTCAAACTGCTATATCTCATCCATTTTTTAAGATAAAGACAAAACAAAACATGCTCCGGAATCCTTGTATTAAGGTTAAACTCTTAAGAAAAAAATATTTTTCAGTTTTTAACTTCTTGGTACCGCTTTTTATTAAAATTTTTTTTTTTTAAATGGCCGCCATTTTGAAACAAGATGGCGGATGAAGCTGGCCAATGAACTCGGTTGAGACCATGGAGGAATAAAGACTAAAGAAGGCGACATAAATGACGACACTTGAAGCTGTTCCTACCCTGCGTCCTCCATACTTGACCGCGGTGAGCTGCGCTGTGAACCAGTTCTTCTAGCTGCGCAAATCAATTACGGTTGGTTGGTTGGTTGATTTTTGACGGCCGCCTACACTAGGGATCTAGGATACTAGGATCTACACTAGGGATATAGGCCTGAGGGGGGGAGTGCCCTTCGTGGGGGTCTTTCTAAGGGAACCTAAACCGTATTTACGCATGAAAATCCATGGCTCGAAGAAAACCACGAAAACTCCGAACGATTAGGCCGACGGGCGCGATTGGGTTCGCATCCAGCACCTCCCGTCTACCAGTTTCGAGAGCAAAACCTCTCAGCCACTGGTGGGGCCAAATCAACTACGGAAAAGTAGAATATGACGGACGCTGGAGAGGGGGGAAAGAACCCGTCTTTTAGCTTCCACACTCTCCTCTCCACGGGGCTAGATTGATATGTCTTCTTTTAATATTTATAGCTTCATGGTTGAGACATTAGTATGAACTATGCATGCAACTAATTTCATCCAAATAGGTTTATAAATACGAGAGTTATCCCATGACAAAAATCAGATATATGAGGAGCCCAGAAGCCAAGGGGTATAAGTGACAAAATTAAAAAAAAATAGTTAAGTGTATAGACTATCTGGAAATAAGTCTATTTGTTTGTAGGTAAAGAGATATAAGTGATTGTTTAATTATACGCTGCGTTCTAGGGGTCAATTACTTAACTTCTTTCCCGAAACCGTGAAACGCGTGGAGCCCAAGGGGTATAAGTGCAATTGTATCCGTTGACTTCCACATAGCTGAACCGCGACCAACGAAATACAAGGCCAGTTCATGATTTTTAAAACGCCACACGAATTTGATAATCTTTAAACGGCGATTGGCACAAAAAGACGAAGATGTTACTAACAAGAGGTTGCGAAACATAGTAAACAAAAAGGAAGAAACAGTTTTTGGCGTACCATCTCACGATGAAAGAGGAAAAAAACCATCGAACAAAATTCCACAAGACGGTATTGATGTCATTAAAGAACACTTAAACAAGTTTCCACGATACACAAGCCATTATACTAGAGAAAAGACCCCAACCACCTGAATCTAGAACTCAATTTAAAGAAGATATACAAACTCTAAGTTCACTTTTGCTTTGAAGAAAAGCGCGTAAAGCCGGTCAAGGAAAGTTTCTATAGACATATTTAATCTCCGTTTTCATCGACCGGGGACTGAAACATGTGTATGTTATGTGTGACAAGCTACAATTGAAAATAGACCATGGAAATGCAGATGAGAAACATTAAGCAGAAACTCAAAAGGAACTATATCTTTGCAAAGCAGAAGCTGCCAGATTAGCCAAAGACACATTTCACAATTTAAAGGATGATTCAAAGTGTCGCGATATGCTTTGAGTTGCAAAAAATCATGCCAACTCCATATTTAACCAATTCAAAGGCTTATTACCTATGACAACTTTGGACGCACAACTTGAACATTCATAACCATCAGCGGAACTGCCCACATGCACATGTGGCATGAAGGTCAGCTTTTTCTTGGTTGCCACGAGATCGCATCCCGTCTCTTGTTCATAAAGACTCTTCCCTCTCAAGTCAGGCATATTACAGCTTTTAGTGACAATTGCGGAGGTCAGAATAAAAGCCACTTGATTATGAAGTTCTGGCTGTACCTCATAAAAAATACACACATAGAAACAGTCAATCATTGCTATTTGATTTCAGGAAACTCCTATCACGAATTTGACTAAGACTTGGGGCTCATAGAAATCAGAAAGAAAAGGAATAAAAGGGATCTGTATATTCCAGAGCACTGGGCTCAACTTTTAAATGATTCCAGCAAAAACTTCACTGTAGAGGTGCTAAAAGATGAAGATTTTATTAATCGAGTCATTTGCACCATTCTTTATAAAGTCAGTGAAATATATCCGAAATATGCAGTCACCGCATTTTGAGAAAAAAAAACTTCACATTACTCTACAAAGAAACTGCTGATGGTGAATTAGAACCGTTCAACGAGCTAAAGGTGAAGTACGACCGTGCCGGAAGATGTCCTAGAGTTCTGAATGAGCTTCCCATAGCACAAGAAAAAACAAAACTCAAGTACCTTAAGTTTAAAAATATCATTGAACTATTGCAGTTTGTACCATCAGTATGCCACTTTTTCTACCGATCTCTACCTCACCAAGTGGCACCAGGACACACTGAAGCCCTTCACGCTTCTGAAGTTCAGGCTGATGAGGCTAATCGTGCTTATGAAACTGACGAGAATGTAGATGTGTTGTCTCTAGAAGAACGTTGTTCCATATTCTCAAACTGATTTACGTCATTTTTTTTTTCGAATTTACTTTATTATACGTTAAAAAATTCATTTTAACGGTTAAAAATTTATAAATTTTCAATGCTTCAAAACTTATAATAAAATTTTAAAACTTATATTAGAACAAAATTTTGTCATTCATTCATTTGTATAAACATTGTTCTTAAATGTTTCATAATTTTTTTTTTCATGATCTTTCATTTTTAAAACTTATATTAAAATAAAATTTTGTCCTTTCATTCATTTGTATCAGTATATTGTTCTTAAATTTTTCATAAGTTCATTTTTTTTATTTCATAATTTTTCATTTATTGTGTACCGCTTGGAAGCCAAAGGGTACAAGTGCCGAATGATGATCAATATTGCTTAATTATAAATTTAAAAAAAATTACTTCACTTTTTTTTCACAGTTGTTGAAATAAGAGTTTACAGACCACTAAAATATAAGCAACAGTTTCATATTCCAATTCAGTCAATTACAATTGATGTTTAACTTTGAACTCAATTTACTCGAAATCTAAATTTTGTCACTTGGATCCCTTGGTTTCTGGGGTCCTCATATATATATCATTTAAACGGAGGGTAGTTTTGGGGTCTAGGGGTCATGATCGATGAAAATATACCAAAATTTTTTGAAATCGCTTTCCTCCGAACGGCTGCAATAGGTAGCTTTTAGGTAGATTTCGTATGAAATACTACCTATTGGCGTCGTTCCTATGTTGGAATTTCTGAAAATTTTTGCAGATCTACACCGATCATGACCCCTAGAGCCCAAAACCACCCTCAGTAAAAAACTTTATCTATCTATCTATCTATCTATCTATCTATCTATCTATGTATGTATGTATCTATATATATCACTTTCTTCTGGACACGATAACTTCCACAATTCTGCACCAATCTCTTCCAAACTGATACATAAAATCAAGGGGCATAAAATCTCGGTCAAGTTCGTTAATGGGCAAAAATCGGACCAAGGGGATGGAAATAGGGAGGGGTTTTGTGAAATCTAAATTTTGTCACTTGTATCCCTTGGTTTCTGGGGTTCTCATATATATATCATTTAAATGGATGGTAGTTTTGGGGTCTAGGGGTCATGATCGATGAAAATATACCAAAATTTTCCAGAAGTGCTTTCGACCGGACTGCTGCAATGGCTTTTTACTTTTTGTAATGCAAGCTACCTAAAATTGCCATTAATAGCCGATGACAAAACACCTATCATATTTCAGTTAGCATAATTTTTATTTTCTTCTATCTTAAGAACAAAGTATTGGATTCATGAAAAGTTTTCGACTTTCGGTTTTCGATGGATTTATACTTTTAGAATGTCCTGAACACGATTTGATGGTTTTTAGAAAATGTCTGTCTGTGAGTTTGTCTATCCCTCTGTCACTCTGTGAGTCTGTATGTGACAAAAATTTTGTGGGCGCTCTATCTCAAGAACTAATGCACGGAATGTCACAAAACTTTATATTAAGCTAGAGCTTGATATACACTGGTGCTGATTACCTTTTGGCATAAATCTCCCAACAGGAGGCGCTGCTATGCTGTATTTTTAAAGATTTCTGCAATAGCTGTATCTCAAGAACTAATGCATGAATTTTCTTCAATCTTCAAATTCAGTTAGTCCCTGGTATAAATTGGTTCTAATTAGTTTTTGTTGTAAATTTCTCAACAGGTGGCGCTGCTATGCAGAATTTTTTACAATTTCTGCAAGTGCTCTATCCCAAACTAATGCACGGAATTTCATCAAGCTTCAGATTCAGTTAGAAGTTGACATAAGTTGTTGATGATTAGATTTTGGTGTAAATCATCTAACCGGTGCTGATGATATTCTGTATTTTTCAGGAAGTATTAAGATGTGTGAGAAAGAAGAAAGTTTTGGGATTGACACATCCGACTAGTTATTTGTGAACATACAAATTTCAAAGTCACAAAACTGAATTTACGATTCATAAAAATAGTGATTTTTTTTCTGCCACAATCTTTTTAAATGAATCAATATAATGTTTTTGTTACCTTTAGATACTAATCTTTCATTTCAAAATAAATATTAAAATAAATAGTATAACTGATAGTAATGAATAGTAAATTTATTATGAAAATGAGCTCAAAAATTGAAACATTTGTGGAAATTCCGAAATTTGGGAATCAGATGTAAAAAAAAAAAAGTCAATTTTAATACAAATTTTAAAGTAAATGCAAATGAAATTCGTTGCAGTAATAGATTTGTTTAAAAAATATTCAGAAGAATTAAAAGTTTGGAGGAATTGCAAATAAAATTGGAAGAGGAGGAAAACGAATTGTCAGTTCCAGAAGTAAGAGAAAAGTCACTTGTGAAGTAACTAAAAATATATCAAAATAATTGCCACAAAAATTATCACATAAAAGTTTCTAGGAAAAAGAAAGATAAAATCATGCGTCAAGCATAGATTATGAAACACTTTCCAACACAATCGAACTACAGACGTGTGAAAATTATTAGAATAATTGTGAAATTTACTTTAAAATCTTGTTACATTAAAGAAATAATACATAAAAAAATATTGATACATTTAATATTTAGTGTGCATCCTCTTGTTTTTTATTAAAGATTCGATATGTCTTGGCATACTTTGTACGAGTTTTTGGAAATTAATTTGTATTTCGTTGTCAAGATGCTAAATTTGGATGATTTTTTTTCTATCAGAACATTCTTGTTTGTGACATGCATTTTTTAAATTAAATTAAAGAAAACACTTCCATGGCCTGGAACCAGTCCAGATATGAACCCTATAGAGAACCCTTGGGCCATTGTAAAGAAAAAAATTAAAGAAATGCAACATCACAAACAAGACTGGTCTGATAGAAAGACTCATCCAAATTTGGCATCATGACAACAAAATATAAATTAATTGCCAAAACTCATACAAAGTATGCCAAGACAAGTATGCCATCATTTCTTTAATAAAAAACAAGGGGATGCACACTAAATATTAAATGTATCATTATTTTTTAAATATTTCTTTATTATAACAAGTTTTTAGTGTAAATTTCACAATTATTCTAATAATTTTCACACGTCTGTAATGCAACAAAACTTCACCGTATATTAAGTTGAAATGGGATGTCTAATTGAACCATTTGGCGACGCATAACACATTTCAAAACCTAATTTCAGCAATTCCCATCTATAGTTCCATCTACTTTGAGCAGCTCTGTATATGATATATAGATTTGTACCTATAAACTATTTGCATGCAAAAATTTTATTCAGTTTGGAAATACATACCGCAGTTGAGAATTCCCCTTCAACAATTTCCGCTAATAAGGAGAATGGTACGTGAATTCTTTTGTGCAGCCTGTATACGAGGTATAGAATTTACACATAATGATTAACATGCAAAACATTAGTTAAATTTAAAAGTACACACCGAAATTGAAAACGCATTTCCAGAAATTATTGCTCAAATACAGTACAGTAACCGCTTTCTTTTGTGTATGTAAATGAATGATAAATGCGATATTATAGTAACAATCTTGTTATGAAATTCAGTTATATATCAATTTCAATACATTTCAAATAGCGTAATGTCATTAAAATACACTGCAAACGATTTTTAACCATTGAATAATGTAATGTAAATCTTTTGAGTGCCTCTGTAAATAAACTACTAATGCTATACCCTTCATATTCAACACCGGACATACCATGGTAAATATCATTAACGTATATGAATTGCATGAAAATCCGAGTACATTGAAATCCGATATATATATAAAACCGAGCAAGTTAGCGCTTGGACAAACAGATAGACAGACAAACCGAATTCATAAATACTTTTCAACTATGTTGGAAAGTGTTAATAAAAATAAGCGTTTATTCACAAAATATTCGAAGAAAAACAAATTAAAATGGTCATATAGCTAGAAGAAAAACTCATCTGTAAAGTAAATCGAGATAAAAAAAAAAAAAAGTTTTTGCTGAAAATCAAATTATTATCAAATCTTAAAATACTCAGAATTAATTATTATTCGTTAAAAATTATTACTAATTATTATTATTATTATTTATTCATTCTTATACGTTTCGAGAGTGATGATCAATGTTATGTTTGGCAGAAACTTAACTGTAAATTTTCACTCAAAATACTACAACTTTCTTTACTGTCAAACATGACAGTAATGTGGTTCATGAGAGGGGTTGTCTTTCTCGAACGGGATGGAATTTGATTTTTATTTGAGATAAATTCATGGATAAAATGAAGTAGTTGAATATATTAAAAGATAATCTTAATTTTTGGGCCCTTCATTTGAACTTTTATGTTCCAACAAGACAACGGCCTAAACATACAGCTAAAATTTTCAAGTGATAGTAATTTAGCAGTTGTAAAATGCAATTGTTCACATTTCCCTAATCTCCAGATGTGTGGTAAAAATTCAAAGTCACAGTTTTAAAAAAATATATTTGAAAATATAATATTTAGAGCACAGAAAGTTTAGAAACATTTTTACAATGAAAATGGTCTAAAAAAAAAATCCAGCAAAACAAACCAAACTTTTGTCCCCGTAATATCACATCTTATAAAAGCCATTCTGAATGCAAAATAACATAGAACAAAATCTTAATTAATGCTTCTTTTTTTTTTTTCTTTTTTACGAATTATATTAGACGTATATTCAGTTTTGTGTATTCAAAACTTGCAACTTCGTTTTAAAAATGACGCCTATCAAAGTATTATAGGATTCCTCGTTCTTGTATCTTAGCCTAAATATACAGGGTTGTTATAATTAAAGTTCGCCTATTCCGAATGCTCTAGAGCTGGTTCTATGGCTCCAAACGAAACAAAATTTCACTAGTACGTAGTTGAAGAGATGCGCTGTGCGAAAAATCGAAAAAAAGAAATTGTTAAAATTTTTGTCAATAGGTGGCGCTGCGCCAATATTTAAGCCGATATTTGCAGATTCCTTTATTTTGTAAAAAACAAAATACAGGAAATTTTATTTCACAGTTGGTAAAAGTAAACTTTTTCAGATTCGTTATATCAATTTTGGTCAATCCAGATGAAACACACAAAATCACAAAATTTCGCCCAACGCTAGAAAATGATCACATTTTATTCAAATTTTCGACGAACGACGTCAAAGTGACATCGCAACTTTGAAAACTTGAAATACCCTTCTAACCACCTGACGATTTAAAACTTGCTGATAAAGTGTGTCTGTGATTTCTTTGACACTGGAACAGTTGATTGTTTCTGAAAAGCATTTGAATCTACGCTTTGTGGAGAATGGTAACTTTGAAAGAAAAGGCACTTCTCGTAAAGTTATTTTATCAAAATAACAGCAACGCAGCTGCAGCTCTTCGAGAATCCCGGAAACTAAAAGATATTAGACGTGGACCAATGTCGGATCGTAGAGTTTACAAAATGATTAAAAATTTCGAGGAAACATGAAAACTCGACATTCTTCCTCGCAGAGGACGAAAAAAGGTAGACATTTCTAGCATTGAAGATATTGCTACTGCTGCCGTGGATTTAGTAAGCCAGTCGTCATTTGGTAATGCAAGTGTGTCAGCTATTGCGAATGAAGTCGATATGTCGATTTCCACTGTGAGAAATGTGATGCGTCAAATTTTGCGCTAATATCCATACAAGTTTCAGAGGGTGCAACAACTAATACAGGGTGATACCGAAAGTCGGCTATCATTTTCACTACAGTTTCTTGCACGAATGAATGTGGACAATTCTTGGCCCTGGAATATTCTATGGACTGATTAAGCGCATTTTTATTTAAACGGACAATAAGAGAATCCTAATGTTGTCCAAGAAGCTCCATTGCATGCAGCTAAAGTGACGGTGTGGTGCGGTTTCACAGCTACGTTTATGACAGGGCCATATTTTTTTGAGGAACTAACATCCACAGGACCCATTACATGTTCCGTAAATGGGAGAAGGTGTCTCAATATGTTGTCAAATTTTCTGATTTCCGAGCTGCAACAGAGAGGCTGCCTTCAAAATATCGTGTTTATGGAAGACAGTGCACCAACGCACATTACTAGAGCAGTTCGGGCTTTCTTAACAAGCCATTTTACAGAAGACCGCATCATAAGTCGTTATTTTCAAACAGTCTGGCCACCACGATCGCCTGATCTAACACCATGGGATTTTTGGTTGTGGGGATCTTTGAAAGATTCTGTATCTAAAGACAGATGTCAGACAATCTCTGATCTGAAAGACAGTATTAGACTTCATATTAGCTCAATCTCACAGGACAGTTTACGCAATGTTGTAGAAAGCACAATTCTGAGAATGGAATGCGTTATTGAAAATGGTGGAGGATTCATTGAGCATGCGTAATGTTATTCTTCGTTATTTCCTCGTTGCCGAGCGACATGTTTTATTTTTGTTGATGCAGATTACATCACATGAAATTATATTCATTTTTGTGTATTGTTTGGAGTCATAGGTCAGGCTCTAGAGCTGTCTGATTAGGTGAACTTTAATTATAACAATTCGCAGTTCCTCGAAGTTTGTTGAAACTTTTAAATTTGTGTGCAGTCTGGATTGACTGAAATTGATATAATGAATCTGCAAACATTGCCTTAAATATTGGCGCAGTGCCACCTAATGACGAAAAATGTAACTAATTTTTTTTTTCGATTTTCGCAGAGCGCATCTCTTCAACTACGTACTAGTGAAATTTTGTTTCGTTTGGAGCCATAGAACCGGCTCTAGAGCCTTCTGAATAGGCGAACTTTAATTATAACAACCCTGTACTTCTTACTGTACACGTTATTGCTCCTGGAAATGTTAAGAAAAAATTAGAATTTGATATTATTCTTTTAGGTCGTTAAATAAGAGAGTTAGTAGGGTATTCTCTATTTCGAGAGTAACTGTACATAAAAATAAATAAATAATAGTAAAGAATCACAGGAAATTCGTTTGTATGTTTTTCTTAATGTACTGTTACTCATAGCATTCTATTCTTTGAAGTAGGCGATTAAGGTATTTTTAGAAAAGTATTTAACGAGAAAATTATAAAAAAGAATATAGTAAAAATAGTTTTTTAAAAGCATTCTTTTATAAACATTCAATATTCCTCGTGAAAATCCCGCGAAATTTTTTTTTATTGCAATTCATGCTTTTTCCTAAAAATTTCTGTTGCAGTACATTAATTTGGCGTGGTCACCGAACTCGATTATGAAAAATACATTGCTTTTTTAGGGAACAGGAAAGAAGACATCTAGCATTATTTAAATTATCTTTTTAGGATTTCTAAAATCATTTCTCAGTGTATAATGTGTAATCGTAATTAATTAATATATAACTATTAATTGATAAAAGTGTATTTTTTTTCAAATATTACACTCTTCATTTTAAAATTTATTTTCTACTTCCTAAGCTCTAAAATGTTTCATTGTGCAGTTTCACCGAGCTTTGGCATATTTTGGCGGTACGTTTTTTGGCTTATAATTAAATACATTGTTTTTTGAACTCCTATACGATATAAACGTTAAAAAATACATATAAATACTTAAAAGGTGCTAAAAACATACAAAGATATTAGTTAATATAACCCTGAGATCTTTCAAACGCACACGCGTTCATTTTCAAAGGGGAAAGATGACTGACTGGAATAGAAAAAAAAAAAAAACGTAAAACAAAACAAAATACTGCGCATGCATAAGAGAAGTTCAGTCCGCAACTCTAGAAGAGGGGTGAAAAGATCAAGTCATATTTTCAGGAGCTCTTGAAATACCCAGAATTTTAAACCAAATCACGGCAATATTATAAGAAAGGACATCATTACAAACAGTATCCCTCCTAAGTAAAATCTCAATGGATTCACAGATTATTGAGGAGTAATTGTTAGAGTTGAAATGATTATTTTAGCTTTTTCAAAGTTTATCTTAATATTTTCTTTTTTATGCAATCTGGATAAAGCTGTACTTGATCTGTTAAACTTGATATCAGATAAGTACTCTTTTAGCCTTTCTTTAAATTTTCGAGATGTCATATACCAATATAGAATAAACTTTTTCTGATGTTCTGTGCTGAATGGGATTATGTAAACTCCTGCTTTTTCATAATCTGGAATTTGATCAATTTTATTGTAAATCAAATCTTTCAATTTTGCTGGAGGTTTAGCTATTAAATTAATGTTATACGTTAGTAATGCATATCTCAATCTTTTATAAAGCTATGAGATATATTCAAACGTGCAATAAATAAACTTGCTCAAACTTAATTCATTTTTCTGTCTTGCTTGTTTTGCTTGATCGACTAATCTATTAATGTATTGAGAAGGGAAACCAATCTCAATAGCAATCTTTTTAATTAAACTAATCTCTTTTTCTAGGTATTTATCCGTACAAACTTCGAAGGCACTGAATACATTGAGATTTTATTTAGGAGTGATTCTGTTTGCAACGATGTCCTTTCTTATAATATTCCCGCGATTTGGTTTAAAATTCTGGGTATTTCAAGAGCTCCTGAAAATATGACTTGATATTTTCTCCTCTCTTCTAGAGCAGTGGACCGAACTTCGCTTGCGCATGCGTAGTATTTTGTTTTGTTTTACTTTTTTTTCGTCCATTCCAGTCAGTCATCTTTTCCTCTTTGAAAATTAACGCATGTGCGTTCGACAGATTTCAAGGTTATATTAACTAATACCTTTATATATTTTTAGCACCTTTTAAGTAATTATATATAAGTTTTATCGTTTATTTTAATAACAAGGTGAAAATTCCTTCCCGACATTAGTTTTAGTTGAGTGTTACGATTCCACTCCTAGACAATTACATAAGTTTCTGAGAGTATTTGGCGATTTATCACCTGTGGCGGGGTAATTGAAGAAATGCCTTAAAATTAATGTATTAATTTACTATTAAACTTTAAAAACATTAAAATATTGTATTGTCAGCGGAATTACATCTTTGTGCATTTAAAAAAAATATAAATCTAGCATTTCAGGAGGTGGGTTAGGAATCGATTGCAAAAATCTATCTTTCATACAAAAACCAGGTTGGCTTAAATAAAAGAGTGTAAAAATTAAACAAACTCACATTGATATTTTTTGAAAATTTAGGGTTTCTGACATCCCTCAATTCGCTAAAAAGTAAACAACACTCCAAAGGTGATTTAATATCTCAATTCGCTATGTTTTTAAGAAAACAAATGGAAGAACTTAAAATATTTTTGAGCAACCGACAAAGGGTCAACTGAAGAACAAGTTATGAAAGTGGAAGGATATACATGCCCTTATCCTGTAATAATTGCCGAGTTACGTACGTTCGCAACATAATCTAAATTCAACTCAACGCGAATTCTGGATAGCACAGATCTTTTTCTGGATAACATCCGTCAATTTCTCACGTAAATCTGTCGGGATTTGCTTTCTATAAGCATATAGCACTCGCTGAATGACCGGTTTTTATCTATCATAAGATGTATGCCTTAAAGAACGAATCTGATAGCATCTTAGTCATTCTTTTTGAACGAATCATTTATGTCATCTTAAGAATCTGGTTTCGAGTTCAAAATTCTGTTCACTGATATGTGCTCTTTTAGCTGTCCGAAAGGTCTACTCATTTGCGTTCTCTTCATGTTGGCCATGAAAAAGAAAAAAAAAAAAAAAAAAAAAAAAAGGTTGCAGTGAAATGTTTTAGGTTTTCCACTTCATTAGTCAAGAAATATTTTGTTAAGGGGTTAAGTGCAGTGTAAAAAGAATGTACAGTCGAACCCGGTTAATACGCGTTTCAAGGGAGTGACAAAAGTCGCGTATTATATTACAGTAAACGTGATTTGTTAATATTGCAGGAACTGGGCTTATTTACACATTTAATCGTCTAAATAAATTTTAGAGCTTTTATTTATATGTTTACGGTCGAAAATTGTGTCTTTTACGTATATTTAGATTAAAATTTAATTGTCATTATTCCTTTTTATTGCCGAAACGTCAGTGAAGGCTTACTGTGGAGACATGAAAAGTTTTGGTTTCCGTTAGTCTGTCTGTCTGTTCCGCGATAACTGCCGCAAAAAGCATCCGATTAGCTTGAAATTAAGTGGGTATGTTGGTGAAGTACCCAGATTTAGCTGTATAGTTTTTTGTTATATTTGGTTCATTCGTTCGGGAAATATAGAATATTTTATTATGCGCAATAATGCTTTTCTATAGCAATTCAGACGATTTTTCCATTTTCATTTGTTGAATGGAAATGGCTAATATGATTGAAGGATTTAAATGGTAAATTATGGATGATGAAATTTCCTAATTAGAACCATACATTATTCATATTAGTTTGAAATTTTGTGTATACATTTGTCAGAGTCTTTTTTCGGTGTATAACATATGGAGGGAGTTTATATGTTTGTTCCAATAATATAAAATATTCTCATTTACAAATTTAATTAAAATAAATGCCCATATTTCATTGTTTTAATTTTCTTTTAATTGTAACTTAGCAACGAAATTACACCTAAAATATCGTAAATGTGAAAGTGTGTGTAATTCTTTGAGGTCAAATCAACGTCAAAAGAGATGAATTAATGCCTTTGTGTCTTTACATATAGATGGAGTTTACCCCAGAAATAAAGACAGGTTGTGTTCTATTTATTTTGTCCAAATGTTTTTCTTTTAAATTAAAAAGCTCATTATTTTCATAAGGAATAAATTGACATTTTGCTATAAATATCTTTTTATTTACCGTTGCCAAGGAAATCAGATCGCGGAATAATACTTTATCCTAAACAGTTAATTTTGATTTCAACGATTTTCATGTACAAGAGGAAAATGAAAAAAAAAAATAGGCATGAATACGTCTTCATATTGGAAATACGAATGTACGAAAAGAAGGTGCATTTGACCTCCTATATGAAAACTAAAACGAATACGCTTTGAGGTTGAAATAAAAGGGCCTTCTGTTATGATATTAATTCTTATTATTAAAAATAAAATACCAATATCTCACGTTTTATCGTCTGCACGGCTAACAGAAATTTTTAATTTTTAATCGAAAATTTCAATGACAAAAAAAAATCTTTTGAAAAGCAAATAGATAGTAAATGTCAAAATTATGCACCTCAAAATGATCTCTGTCGAAAATGACGTCACTGTATCGGGAAATAAATATTTTCATTCTTGAAAACCAAACAATAACTAGATTGCCTGCAAAAATATTTTTTGACGAGTGTTACTTCTTAATACCTCATTACCTCATTTCAGAAAATATGAATGAAGAGTATTTTATTTTTTAAAGTAAATTAAATTTTCGTTCATAAAACCTAAACTTTTAATATAATAATTTCAATGTAAATCATTTTCTATCCACCGGTATTGAAAAATAAGGCTCGGAAGTGTAAAAAGAAATCAAAGATTTACAATAACCATTAGCGCAATCAATAAAAAGTTACATATGTAAATTTAATGAGACCACGGGGGCTTCGCCCCCTGAAGAAATCTTCTTTATTATCTCTCTATTCTAAAAAAAGGTAACTACCGCTGTCACCGCCACCGCCGCCGCCGCCGGTTTTGAATTTTTTGTGACCGGAGGTCTTTCTTCGTTAATATTGAGAAAAATAATGCATACAAAAATATGAAAATCAGTGGTTTTATACAGAAATGTTTGATAAACACGCTGATGCAGACAGTTTTCAAATCGAAGAACTATTTTAAGAGATATTTAATGCTAAAGTTGGACAAAATCGTTCCACTAAAAAAGTTTTATAGCAGCAAAAACTATACATGGCAGTGTAATCATTTTTAGATCATTTTATGCGTTAGAATTGCCGGAGTGCAGATTGCATTCATTTTTTTATTTTGACTCATTTTTTCAGGTTTTATTTCTATTTTAAATACAAATTTTCAGCATTTCTAGAGATATTTTTTACAGATTTCAGAAAATTGTACTAATTTAAACTGTTGCCAACTGTATAAAAAGCGCAAGCAATAATGGTTGCTTCAAATTAAAAATTTATTTACTCGTGACTATTATAAACAGGAAAAAAACTTTCAAATTAGAATTAAATAATTATGTATAAAAAGCAGGAACTTATTAAAAATTACGTCATAAAAAGTATACACGTGAATTTTAAAAGAGAAAGGATATTGTAAAATAATAAATTCATTAACATGCGTTAGAAGTCTTAGGAGAAATTACGTCATATTTACGTCACATTATAGTTATTACATAAAATGAACACAAAATAATATTGCAAAAAAGTTTAAATTGCGCTAGACATTTATTTAATATTTTGAGAGGATATTTTCAACTATTTTTGTTAGGAAAGCGCAAATAATATTTCATTGCTAACAAAAGTACTTTTACGCGATTATTTAAAAGAGAAAGAATAGCTTGGTAAAAATTACGTCAGATTAAAAACGATTAATTTAAAACGTCTCATTTAAAAGAACTTTCTTTTCGCTTTGTTAAAAAATACCAGGAGACAAAGACTCTGTTTACTTAATTCCTTTTATATTAGCTTATTTTGAAATGTTGTTACACATGTCTACGTCATCAAGTTATTTTTATTTCGACGTTTTATTTGTATTTTTATTAATGTTCTACGTATTTATTTGTTCTTTCGTTATTTAAAATAAAAATTATGTCAATTTGTATAATTTGGCGACTGGTTTGGCGATTTATATAATTAGGCGAAATGGGTCGACGGGATAATCAAGTAGTACCGCAGCGGATTTGGCGTTAAAATTCCCCAATCAAAGAGAAATGAATAGAAATTCGTTTATAGGGAGATCGCCACTGTTTTTTAAATTATAATTCAATCTTTCGAAATCTTTTTAAAGCCAATCAAATTAGCGTGCATTTAGAGCCTGCGGTGTCTGGACGGGGGTTGGCGAGCGTAGCTCGTAGGGCGCCGAGCCCCCTAGTATATAAAAAAAAATTACCAGAATTTGTAGCTCATGAAAATTTCAAAATATCCTTACATAACGTTTTCAATTTAACGCCTCTAATGTCTGAAAACTTCGTATTTTTTTATTCTTATAAATAATTACTTAATTCGAGAACGTTAAATTGAGTTTCGCAGGAAATGGAATATTACAAAATTGTGTTTAAAAAAAAAAAATACTTGCAGAGCTGACGTTGAGGCTCCTGATCTGCAGATTTACTAGTTAGATTAAAATTTAATTGTCATTATTCCTTTTTATAGGGCCGACTGGAATAATAAATATGGATTCCAACATGGGCTTTATTGTCGATTAAACGTTGCAACCAAAATAATTTTCCTACTAGGCAATTTTTTTTTAACAGAAAGAAAAAAATTAAACCTTTGAAGCACGTCCCAGTTTTTAAAATATTTAGTATTTTTATTAACTGTATCTGTAACTATAATCTGTTCTTAAATAATCCTGTTAATAAGAAAAAGCAATCCTTATTAATGTTTGAGTAAAAAATATCGTTAGCATACCAAAAAGGAAAAGAATAGATAAAAGAATTATCCAACCGCAGTCGTATTTTTTTTATCTTTTCGAGTTTTATTTTTTTCCCCTATAACATACATTATAAAACATAGTAGTCATGTAACGTACATTTAATTCCTTAATGGCCGCGGTCCTCATTTCACGTGCAATTTGCCCGTGAACGTATCTGGCGTGACGATTAAGGGGTTAAAACCTCACTAACAACGCGAGAGACAAACAATCTTAGGAGCCGAATTATTATGAGTAATTCAAAGTGAAGGTATTCTAAAAGGATAAAATAAGTACGTTTTTCTTTTATGTTATAGGATAATCTAGTTTTTTAACGAGGCAAAATCCATCTAGGGTGTTTCAAAAAAAGAAAAAAGAAAGCTATTGAAATTTCGAAAAGTATTACAAAGTAATTCCAAAAATGTATTTATTTGGAAGAAACTAGGGCGAATGTTCAAATTGTCCTCCTCTAACTTTTAGACACGTGCTAGCTAGATTAATCGTGTTCACGAAGACTCGTTTCAGCACGTGAGGCTATTGCATAAATCACTGCATTATTTAGTTAATTATTGAATCAAATATTGCATGTGCTTATAGTTCATGAGACTTCTCACGAAATGGTCTTCTTTAAAATATATTTTATTTTGGAAATATCAAGTTAGATAATTTAACGACACTCTTTCAAATCAATCACCGTGCTTCATGCATACGTGTTTCCCGTCATTACTCCGAACCCGAACTCCGATTGCTACACCGATTTAGAAGAAAACACTAGCGTCTCATTCCTAGATGGTTCCCTATGGAAGGGCGAAAAGTGGGAAAGTTCGTTTCTTAGTTGGGGTGATGTGCAGAAATGTGTTGACAGAATTGAGATTTGTTTCAAATTTTGTTTTGTTATAAGCTATTTCTGACTGAATACCAGTATCTCTGTGGTATGTCTTTTTTCTCCTGTTCGGTAAATCGTGAGATTGAATTCAAACGGGGGAGAATTTGAAAAAAATTAAAAATTTTTACTTTTCAATATCTATTTGAATTGCGAAAAAAAGTTTGAATGAAACAATCCAAAGTTTCTATTTTTTAAATTTAATTAAGGTAAAAAAATCTTTTTTTTTTAATCATTAGGCATTTATAATAATGATTCATAAATCATTTATTTAAATTCTAAAAAACAGTTTGAATGAAAAATTACAAAGTTTCTATTTTAAAAAATTAATTAAGTTAAAAAAATGATTTTAATTTAAAAAATTCATTTTTTAAATCACTGAGCACAGCAGGTTGGTGCATCTTCTAGTGATATGATCCGAAGTTTTGGATAAAGCGTGCAGCCTTCAAAATACTTTTCCTCCGACGTTGATAATATGCAGGGGTGCAACCGCTGCGCAACAAATGGCTGATTTTCACCACTAAATTTTAGTAATATTCTTCGCCTTATTAAATCTCAGTAATGTGTGACAATAAATAAGGTGAGGAATACTATAAAAATTTAGTGGTAGCAATCAGCCATTTGTTGCGTAGAGCTTGCACCCCTGATACTTATAATCAATTCCTTTTAAAAAAATGAAGTAATTTAATGCATAATTTCTGTCCCTAAAACTTTTTTTTACAAAGAAAAGAAATATATGTGTTATAATGTTTACGCTAGAACCAAAAAATTATGCCGTGATTTAAAAATATAAATGAAAAGTACAAAATTATTTATTTATTTATAATAATTAAGGTATAAACAATAATATCAAAATATTATGTCGTGATTTAAAAATATAAAAAATAAATAAATAAGTACAATTTCTTTTTTAAATATATCTATTTTGATTTTAATAATTTATGACATTAAAAATTGAATTTAATAAAATATTTTAATAAGTTCTTATATAATGATGTTTAAAATTTATTGAAAAATCTATTAATTGAAATTCTCTAAAATTAAAGCTGATGCAATAATTCTGTGAATAGATGTCTCCACTTCTGCACATCACCCCAACGAAAAAGTGGACTTTCCCAATTTTCGTTCTTCCATAGGGAACCATCTAGGAATGAGACGCTAGTGAAGAAAACGTAACAGATTCCAGTGTTGTACCTGGTGGTTTTAAATAAGCTCTTGTGCTAGTATCAATAGAAAATGTATTATTTTAATTCCCATTAGCACCATTTTTTTTTGGGGGGGGGGGGGCGATATCCCGCATAAAACCTAGGCTATTGTTAGCTTAGAAAAGAATTGGGTTGGGTTGATTTTTGACGGCCAATTATCAACACGAGGGATCTAGGCCCTGAATGGGGGAGTGCCCTCCGTGGGGGTCTTTCTAAGGGAACCTAACCCGTATTTACGCATGGAAATTCATGGTTCGAAGAAAACCACGAAAACTCCGAACGATTAGGCCGACGGGCGCGATTGGGTGCGAACCCAGCACCTCCCGTCTACCAGCTTCGAGAGCAGAACCTCTCGGGCACTGGTGGGGCAGAACAGAAGTGGAAAAATAGTATTTATGAATACAGCATTGTAAGTAACATGTTCATATATACAGGGTGATTTAAAAAAAAAAAAAAAACGTTTACAAAATGACATGGCAAATCAGGCATACAACAAAGATGAAAAATCACATAGGAACACAGGGTCGCAAAACACTTATTTAGTCACAAATATAGGATGTTTCATCCTAACTGAACCCTGGTTGACGGTCATAATTTCGAGAAAAATAAAAGCGATGTAATAAAAATGCAACGATATGTATCTTGTTTTGTGTGAAATGTGATAACATCACGAAAAGAGCTGGAAAAGCATGTTGCTCGAGCAATCGATGGTACCGTATGAATTGATCATCACAGTCCAAAATGTGAGGCGTCAAATGCACACTGCTGACGCGTATAATGCAAACTTCTACCACTTTTGTTTGGTGTTATCAGATTTACAACAAAGGTGAGAATGTCTGTTAAATGTTTTATTATAATATACTTCAGTTTTCTGAAATTTATGACCGTCAACCCAAATTGAGTTAGGATGAAGCACCCTGCATTTGTGACTTAATAAGTGATTTCTGACCCTATGTTCCTATGTGATTTTTTATTCTTGTTGTATATCTGATTTGCCATGTCATTTTGTAAACTTTTTTTTGAATCGCCCTGTATATATATACAAATTTACATATATAATATAGATCATTCAACAGAGCATAGCTTATTTAGGTTAGTTTATTAAAACAAAACTCCAATAGTCTAGGTTAAGGCTCCTATCCCTGCCTGCGAAGACACGCGCGAGCTAATGCTAGGGGAGGGATTTTTCTAATATCTCGTCTGTATTTCGACATTTTAAAATAATTTTTCTTACATTGGATAGCCGAGGTCCGTCTCTACATCGCACCTTTTTTTACTTTTTCGATTTTGGTCGCAGATATAATCGAAAAAGTAAAAAAAGTGCGATGTTGAAATGGACCTCGGCTATCCAATGCAAAAAAAAAAAGTGATATTAGAAAAATCCCTCCCCATAGGATTAGTATTAGCTCGCGAGTGTCTTCGCAGGCAGGGACAGGAGCCTTAAGGTAAAAGGACTTTGTCTAATCTTTATGGAAATGTTCATTTTAATTTTGTATATGCAGAGCATATTTTTGATAGCTATTCATTAGTGGCGTGGAAGGTTCATGCTTTCCACATTTAAGAGTTTTGAGTTATTAAAATATTTTTGCATATTGTTCAGTAGCATAATAAGAGGCAATTGCCTCTTATTATGCCAGCAAAAATGAACAAGCTGGAAATTGCACGTCCAACGGGGCAAATGAGGTGCGTTCGTATTATAAGTAATTTTATAAATATTTTTTGCACCGCATATTGTACTGAATGTATGTTTTAGTGCACTTCATAAGTGCATATCAATTTCATTCTGTTTGAAAGGCTGTAACATCATTAAAATGCACTTGAAATATTTTTTCCCATTGGCCATAATGTAACGGAAAGCTTTTGACTGTTCCTGTAATTAAACTATGCATCCGATTTTCATAAAATTTGAAATGACTCGATAAAATATTGCAACTATTATATATTTAAAATTTAAGAACATTAGGTTGAGTAGTTTTTGCTCTGTTATATGCGGACGGACAGACATACAGACGGATAGACAGACGACGGACCGAACGACAACTATAGGTGCTGCGTATTTATATAATTACGAACGCACCTAAAAACGGAGCAATAGGAGACAAGACATGAATAAAAGTACTTGAATTTGTTTTTAATAATTTAAAAAGAAGAATAGGAATTATAATTTTGTTAGTAAAAAATGACATATCAGCTATATAGAAATTTTTAACCCACTTTATGCTGTGGAATTTTATTGTGAAAAAGTGTGGGATTATTATGAGTAGTTAAATAATTTGAAAAATGTAAAGTGGTGTGCGTACCTTGACACTACAGTCTCGAAGTTCGTGACGATTGGACAATTCTAACTAAAGTTAAAGATTATAAATTATTAAAAACTGACAGATAAATTTATAATTTATGGATTATGATGAAATTGAAGGGGAATTGCTAGCAGAACCAAACCTTTCTAGTTGTGATTTATAGTGCTGCCATCTACTGAATGAAATAATACATTTCAATAGTTGATTGAAAGCGTGAACAACAGTACACCTTTTCTTGGGAAAATTACATATATAGTTTTCTTATAAAATTGGTAAAAAATGAAATTTCTCCTTTATGAATACCTTGAAAATTTGAAAATTAGTATATAAATATGGCTCTCACTTTTATTCAATTAAAGAAGAAAGAAAACAAAAACAAAAACAAGAACACATCAACAGAGCCGCCAAGAGAATGGGGCAAAATAAGTAATCCCCTTCGTCTCTCCCAACTGCTAGGGGTCCATACGCATATTCATATTATTATTATACTTTTAAATCATTGTATCCATATGATTTCCCAGCGGCTTTTAAAATACTTAAATTACACCGGCTCCCACAACTCCTATCAATGACTGCGCATCGTTATTCGGACATTTAGACGGCAGTTCAGAAGTTATTCCCATGTCTTTTCTATAATTCTTCTGTATCCCCAACAACCACTTATAACGCCTGTGCATGAGTACGACCCTGAATATTGAGCTAATTGTGATTGTTTTTTAAAATTTTCGATTTATTTACAAAAATTTAAAACAAACTGAAATTTATACTGCTGCCATCTGTTGAGTTTAATGATAGTTATAATAATACAAATTGAATTAAATGTTTAATTTCAGTACAGCTTTTGCTTAAAAAAATTACATGTACCCCTTCCTTACAAAAATATAAGAAATAAAATTTCTGCTATCTAAATACGTATAATATTTAAAAAGTAGTATATAAATATTATTCCAATTTATTCATTTTTTAAAATTGTAAGTGTTCGATTTAGTTTAATAGATGGCAGCACTAAAAATGTGAACAAAACTTTAAGTAGGTGAGAATAATTTCCGAAATTATGCGTAAAACAGCTTTAATTGATGAACCATTCTTTTTTGGAACTGCTGAAGGGATTTCAATAGTATTTTTTATAGTTTTGCCAGTAGTTAAACTATCAATTGATAGTTTAGAAAGGAATAACAATAAAAGATACAACAATTACGCGATTTCACTAAAAGAAAAAAAAAATCATTTAAAACAACTGACATTGATGTATCTATTTCTCGGGAACCACTGAAGAGATATCAATGCTTCTTTTTTACAGTTTTATCAATAGCTAAATTACAAATTGATAGTTTGACTAAAAAAAGGGGCATAGTTACTTTAATTTAAAATAATAAAAATAAAAATAAAACTAGATTTTGTTTGCAAGCATTCGTAAATACTGTATTTTTATTTTTATTTATCAAGGAATGATGAATTTATAGTTTAGATAATGACAAAAAAAAAAAAAAAAAAAAAAATATATATATATATATATATATATATATATATAGTATTAAAACACATTCAGTAGTTTCTAAGAGAAACGTACATTAGTGAAATGTGCACAAGAAATTTTACATGTGATGGTACATCATTTGTCACCTTTAAATTCTTGTGGATGAATTTAAAATCAAAGAAACTAGCCATGAATAAATTTAAAGTAAACAATACACTAAATTTAAATGCTAAAAGGTGTAAATTAAAACTTTAAAATCAGTAAAAATACATTTATTTCGACTGTTTACATGCATAACTCAACCCGAGTCATTTTCAAAACAAATAAATAAAAATTAAACAAAAACATAATTTGCAGAACAATTTAAAAAAGAAAACAGTTTATTTCCGACATTGTTTAAGCCCGAGAAGGGACAGATATTAAGATGTTTCATTCAGTTAGCTCTACGTTTAATGTTACATTTTTGTAACAAATAAGTTAAACCAATTGAACATTAAAAAATAAAAATAAAATTTAAACAATATGGTACTTTAAACACCCTAAAAACTTGGGTTCCGTTCAAATAAAATCGAAATAAATCTTAAACTTTTTTTAAAGGTTTGTATTTTAGATGTGTCTTATGATTTTATATACAATCATCATAAACATAATACAAAATCTGCGATACAAATATTTATAACTAATAAATGGAAAAAGGTCTAAGATTTATTTCGCTTTCATTTGACGGAACCCAAGTTTTTAGGGTGTTTAAAGTATTATATTGTTTGAATTTTATTTTTATTTTTTAATGTTCAATTGGTTTAACTTGTTTGTTACAAAAACGTAACATTGAAGTAGAGCTAACTGAATGAAACATCTTAATATCTGTCCCTTCTCGGGCTTAAACAATGTAGGAAATAAATAGTTTTCTTTTTTAATTTGTTCTGCAAATTATGTTTTTTTTTAATATGTCAAGTTTTTTAATAACTACTGCATTCAGACAAAGTCTCAGATGAAATCATTTCAAAATTAACGGAATGTACCATCATTAAGGTTTGATGATCGCATCGTTTGATGTCGTTGTTTGGACAAAAACATCCAATTTGAGCATAAAAAATCAAAAGTTTAAATTTAGTTGCCCCCATTTTCCACTTGGGAACGCTATGATTGCAAAAATAGTGTTATATCTTTAATTCTAATATTTAACAACAGTATAGCTGTTATACACTGTAAAAAAAATCTGTAGTTCTACAGATGTAAAGCTACATGCTTACCAAACTTTCATCTGTAACTGTGCGAAAAAGTTGCAAATCTACAAGACTAGTTTTTGTAAAGCTACAGAAATCTGTAACTTTACAAATGAATCTGCTAAAATTACAGTAATCTGACTAAAATTTTATCTGTAACCCTGGTTGCAGTTATACGAAAAGTTCTAGGCATCCCAGTTTCCTAAAAAATTCTTAGTAACCTTACACATTTTTTTATTTTCGGCGCAAAAGTGTATCTGTTAGATGAATTTTTGCTGTTGCCGTTACATAAAAAGTTCTAGGAATCCCAGTTTCCCAGAAAAACTTTAGCAACTTTACAGATTTTTTTTTTACAGTGTACAGTAAGACATAAAAAAACGCCAGTTTTACTTAAATTTTTTTTTATCCTTTTTCCTCGCAGGGAACGATGTAAACATAAAAGGAAATTGTTACCTAAGTTAAACTACGGGCATTTATTTTTTGCTGCAACACCAGTCGTTTCTGTGCCAGGAGAAAAAATGACAAAAGACCTACAGGGAAAATTTTAGATAAAAATGCGATAGACATAATGTTAAAGGTCCCCATCTTTTTAACATTTACAATTAATGGACCCCATCAGTGGTGACGTCAAAGGCAACTCAATTCCGTGTACCAACCATAAATTGGATCCAAATAAGCCACAGAGTTCAGAGACAGGTCGAGGGGAAACATGAAGGTTCGGAATGAAGCTAAAAATGTAACCTTGAAATCAATTAAAACCTGTCACAATTCGGTCCAAACAAATGCGGGTAGGTTTGAAAACCTCTCCTATTCCAAATAATTCAACCCTGGTTACACGTGCTGGTCTTGTTTAGGCCGAATGATTTGAGCGATATTTGGCTTTATATTGCAAGCCCTTTTGGCGCATAGTGCATCTCTTATACGCTCTAAACTTTCTTGGTTTGTTTGGATCCAATTTGCGGTTCAGGAAGGTAAGGCTCCTGTAACTCGGGCTGACTCACGCCGCCATTTAATTGCCAGTAGGAGAACGACGATTGGCCACGCCGTGTGGGCAACAATCGCTCATTGGTCTAAGTGGGGAACAAAATGCTTGACGATTCAGCCTGTATTAAAGGAGCTCTACAGGGAGAACTTCAGTTGCCTGTGACGTCACACTGATGGGATCCATTATTTTTTTATTTCTTGTTAATACAGAAGTAATTGCCTACAAACAATACATATATTACGCAGCGAAAATGTCCGTGTGTAACACTGACGTCATATTGACGATGTAACCGGAAAAATAAATTTCACTTATTTGAGAATTTATTAACTTCTAAACGTCGTAAAAATTCGATTTTTACGCCATCTTAAAACAATAGAAACAGTTCAGAATTGGTTTCAAGCTAATATTTCTTAACGAAATTAAAACTTCATCTATAAATAAATAAAAGAAAACAAAAATAAATCACAAAGTTACCACCTTTTTAATTGAACTACGCGCTCATCTGTATGCAACTTATAGTCAGGCTTAAAAATCAGTATTGGTAAAATTTATTTAATTTTTTTGACATCATATTCACATATTTTCTGTATTTACTTATATTAATGATTCTTATATTACTTTTACTTCCACTATGACGCCATAGTCATCTTATTTTTAATTCTTAAAAAAAAATATTTTAATACCATATTTCACATGGAAATCTTTCAACCGAAAATTAATTGCTAGAGACAAACATTTATCACGGCTTTTGAATTTTCTGCAACAATAAGAATAATGTTAAATTTTATGTGAAAATGTCCATTGATTCTCAATGAAAATAGCGAAATTTGTAATTTCAAGAAAAATATTTGAATAATTTAAATAAAACATAGCCTGTGCTACTTTCTGGGTTATAATCCACCCAAATGCAAAGGCATTTTATCATCCGTTTTCTGTCTTATATGAGGTAAATTTTTTTACATTTTAAAATTATTTTTATTATTTTTATTATTAAAATTAACAAAGAATAAAAAATGGGTGGCATCAGGGACAAAAGGGTGGGAAGAAAAAATCAAAAAGTTATGATCCCCATAGGCTTTTCTATGTTAAATTAACATTGAGAAGTGACACTGGAAATAAATAAGTATTGAGCTGCCGCGCAATACTTAAATATTCTAAAATTGCACGGTCTATGAAGCACCATCATTCAGTTTTCCACGTATTCTTTCATATTATGCACGTTATTTTTTTATTTTACTTGGATCTTTATTTTGTTTTTATTTTCATAACAATTGAGTAGCTCGAGCCATAATTTTGGTAAATTAAATGATGCTATGAAATGTTGTGAATGTCAATGGTTATGAAAATAAAAATAAAATAAACATATTAAATAATACGAAAGAAAGAATATGAAAGAATACGTTGAAAACTGAATGATGGCGTTTCATAGACCGTGCAATTTTAGAATATTTTTATTTATTTGTTTTGAAAATGACTCGGGTAGAGTCGAAACATGTGAGCAGTCGAAATAAATGTATTTTTACTCGTTTTAAAATTTTAATTTACACCTTTTAGCATTTAAAATTAGTATATTCTTATAAGCTGTTAATTTGCTATATATTTAAAGTAAAGAATAATAATCTTTCTATAGATAAAAAAAAAAAATAACGCTTTGGAAATGGACCAATGAAAATCTGCGTAGATACCGCGAAATGCATCTGATTGGTCAGAGCTTTATGACGCTATAAGGTAGGTTACCAAGATGGGGGTATCGGTTCTGTCGCCAAGTTTGTCATCAACTTGGCGATATATCGCCAAATTTGGCGACCAAAATTAGTCGCCAAAAGTGACGCCAACTTGGCGCTATTTCTAGTATTTCGCCAGATTTCCCTAGACTCCCATTGAAATGCAATAGGGTTTACTTGCTTGCAGGGAATCAACAAATTGAGATATTTCAATGCAACAAAAACTAATATTAGCTTATGAATAGAGCTTAATTGAACTACACTGGCCTCCAAAAGTTAAGGTATACGGGTTAAATGCGTTCGATTGCACACGTTTTGTCGAATATCTACAAAACTTATTGGCGAATTGTTCTTGAACTTCTGGGATGAAAAAAACATGTTTCATTTTGTCGGAATTTCGTGAAGATTTAGTCGGGGGTACAATTAGGGGCTAATAATAAATTTAATAATAAAATAATATTTGCGATCACCTATGTAACAGGAAAGGCTGGAAATGGTTTGTCACTGTGGTAAATGACTATTTGGGTCCTGTTCAACATTTGTATGCATTTGTGTAAGCATAGCACTCATATTCGTGAAAAACTCAAACTTTTTTTTTTATAGCATACAGAGTTTTCAAACAAATTTAACATAACTTTCCAAAAACCTGACAAAGAACAGTAGAAACAGTATACTGCAATTAAAACATGAATATATTGAATATTTGATGAGATATGGGCATTTTTATGAGATAATTTTTAACTGCGCATGCGCGTCAGATTTCAAAATTTTTATTTCAGAATTTCGTAATCAGCTATTTAGGGCAACTTATATAAAAAGTTTAGTCAAATATCGCGAAAATTCACAAAGATGGGGTCGATATAGTGAGTTGCTTCCTAAAAATAGCTTTATTATAAGGGATTTTACACAACTTTTCAATCAGCTCACTACATCTTCCTAAGTTTTCACAACATTTGACTGGACTTTTTATAGAAGTTGCCCCAAAATACTGAGTACCAAATTATGAAATAAAAATTTTGAAATCTTCCGCGCATGCGAAGTTAAAAATTATCTCATAAATATGCCCATATCTTATCAAATTTTCAATATATTCATGTTTTAATTGCAGTATACTGTTTCTACTGTTCTTTGTCAGTTTTTTGGAAAGTTGTGTTAAATTTGGTTGAAAACTCTGTATGCTATAAAAAAAAAACACGTTTGAGTTTTTCACAAAAACGTTAACATCTTCACGAATATGAGTGCTATGCTTACACAAATGCATACAAACGTTTAACAGGACCCAAATAGTCATTTACCACAGTGACAAACCATTTCCAGCCTTTCCTGTTACATAGGTGATTGCAAATATTATTTTATTATTAAATTTATTATTAGCCCCCTAATTGTACCCCCGACTAAATCTTCACCGAGAAATATGAAATGAAACATGTTCTTTTCATCCCAAAAGTTCAAGAACAATTCGCCAATAAGTTTTGTAGATATTCGACAAAACGTGTGCAATCGAACGCATTTAGCCCGTGTACCTTAACTTTTGGAGGCCAGTGTATTTATATTATTTTCAAACACAAAAAATAACCTGGGGTTGGCTAGAAAATAGGAATTGCTTCACGATACTGAATGGAATCGCGAAGAGATTATGCGGGGGAGGGGGGGGGGGGGGGTTGGTGAGCGTAGCGAGCAGGGAGGCGGTGCCCCTCTAGTAATAATAATATAAAAAAAAAACACCTACTATAAAATTGCTTGGGTATAATTAAATTCAATGAATAAATGGCGGCATTTTAAATCCGAAAAACTAATTTTACATCTCTAAGAATAAATTAAAAATTAAAGAAACTAGTAAAGAATAAATAAAAAGTAAACACTTTATTATTTGTTTTTTCATAATTTATACTTATAAACGAAATTTATTTACGAATGCTGTAAAAATTTGTTACATATTTGCTAATGCACTTTTTAATTATTTACACACATTTAGAAATTTGTTTTCACGGTTAGTTAGTGGGCATTTGATACCAATGTACTACGTGTTTAAAAATCTCCACCTTAAATTTAAAATATATCTTTAATGATAATATTTTTCGATATTTTTGCTTTATTAAAACTCGGTACTTGTTAGTTATCCCGTTCACTTTTTTCGCCAAATTACATAAATCGCCAAAACACTCGCCAAATTATACAAATTGATATAATTTTTATTTTAAATAACGAAGGAACAAATGAATTAGTATAACATTAATAAAAATACAAATAAAACGCCGAAATAAAAATAACTTGATGGCGTAAACACGTGAACTTCCTTAACCCTCTCGTTGCGCAATTGTTTTATCAAAATAGCTTCAAAAATTGCGTATTTAATTCCTTCGCGACGAGCGTCTTTTAAGAATTTTTATTCTTTTGTCACCGGTTTTTCAAATCAAAAATTTTTGCCTGATTTAATCGGGAAAAGGCTGGGATTAGATAAGGCAAAATTTACAATAAAAAGTTACTGGTGGGAATGATCAAGTAGGGTTAATTAGACGGAAAAATGCATCCCGATGAAATCTCGGGTTGCACAAATTTTGCTACTTTTACGATGCCCGAGAAACTCGCTGGTTGCGCAGCGAGAGGGTTAAAGTCAAGTGAATGTGACATTTACGATCAACCATTACTGGCATTTAATCTTATAGTTTATAGATAGATTTTTGGTCGATGGGATAACCAAGAAGTGCCGTTTTAATTTACCACTCGAAAAAAAAAAAAAAAAAAAAAAAAAAAAGCTAACTGGTGAGTTAAAAAAAAGCTATTTGCGAGATTTGAACACGGCTAACATAAAAGTACCTAGAATTCTTTGCGATCATGGCAACTTTTATGTACTTTTATTCGAAAAAATAATTTTGATACTTAAATCAAAATGTAAACCTTTCTTATGAAAAGCAAAGGGATCAGCCCGTAATTGTTTATGGCAGTTATATGGACTATTATAATATAAGTGAAATGATGGCGATAGAATAATATTTGACGACTGTGGCTGGCTAACATTAAAGTACCAAAATGGCCGCCTGGAATATAAACGGGAAGGGATCAGCCCGTAATTGCTTACGGCAGTTACATGACTTGGACTGTTATAATATAGGTGAAATGATGGCGATAGAATAATATTTGGCGACTTATCATCTGTGGCTGGCTAACATTAAAGTACCAAAATGGCCGCCTGGAATATAAAGAGCGATGGGATCCGCACAGAACTATTGAAGATAGTCACATGACTTAGGCTATTATTATAGAGATTGTTTACAACTATAAAAACAGCGCAAAGAATAATATTTCCTAACGATTAAAAATTTATTTACACGTGACTATTAAAAACAGAAAAATAACTTTAAAATTACTATTAAATGAGTACGTGTTAAAAGCAGGAAAATATTGAAAATTATGTCTTAAAAATTGTATTTACACGTGAATATTAAAAGAGAAATTAAACTTTAAAATAATAAATACATTAATATGCGTTTAACCCTTTCAGGGGTGGTTCTATTCGTAAAATGTTGAAATCAGTGAACGGAACCAGAATTTACAAACAAATTTCGAAATACAAAAATGGTTTTGTTCACTTACTTAATAAAAAGAAAATTTTCATTCCAGTATTCTGATGCCAATGTGGCATTTAAGAATTAAAATTAAGTAATCTAAAAATGAACCACCGTCCTTCAAGGGGTTAAAGCAGTAAATTGTAGTAATTGTCGTATATTGTATTATGTCAATCGTTTTATAACGCTTTTAAAAAATACCGGGAGGCAAAGACTCTGTTTACTTAATTCATTTTATTTTAGCTTCTTTTTAAATGTTTAACTGATCTTCTTTAATCAAACACGAAAACAATCATTGGATGTATTAACAGAAACTGATTCGACCTGAAATTTTCTCAATCATAAGGAATTGATTGGAAACCCGTTTACAGGGAGATCGCTACAGGTTTTTTCATTATAATTCAATCTTCTCTAATCTTTTTAAAAACCGATGAGATTAGCATGATTTTAGATTCTGCGGTGTCTGAACGGGGGTTGGCGAGCGTAGCTTGAAGGGAGCAGAGCCCCGTAGTATATATATATAGATTAAAGTTCAAATTTTTTTTATATCACCGCAGAGGCCTATCGCACTTTAGTCCTAAACTGAAATCTGTCACCGAAAATACAGATTTTAATTTTATGTTGAGCATAAAATTAACTTAAATTGATATTAATTTTATGTTGAACATGAAATTAATATCAAGCTAAGTTATATTGGTTTAAAGATATATTGCATCAGAATATACCCGAAATTTTATTGCACTTTCTTTATGACAAATATCGATTCTCTAGCTGAAGGAATCTTCAAATAATTGAAGTTTATGCCAAATTCCCTGTTAAATTTGAGCGATACCTCGCCAATTCTGGTTGTGCTTGGCGACCTTCCCTTTCCTGGCGTAGCTCGTGCACGCGTTCGCCAGTACACCGATGTAGTTCATGTTGATATGACGTGCGTTTGTTGCCGTTCATCTTTTAAGCAATTTTTTCTTTAATTAAAAGGCATAATCCAGATATTGATTGAGGAATCAAGTCTTTATTTAAGATTACTATCAAAACTTCAAAAGGTTATGGCCTCCAGCAACGTTTCCTCTGCGAAATATGCCGTATTTATTTGAACTTTAAGCCATCGAATTTAAGCGTCGCGTCATTTCTTTTCGTCCCGTGTTGTGTTACTCCGAATTGAAATTTAAAAATGGCACCAATGGACTTTAAGTTCACTATTGAAAAATTGGAATCGGCAAAAGACTGGACTAGATGGAAAATGTCCATGTCATTATTATTAAAAACGCACGATTTTCTGAATACCGTGACAGGAGAAAAGATTTTGCCGGAAATGACGGATGGATACGATGATGCTGCCGCTTTAGCAGTAGCGAAAAAGAAGTTTGAATTGGCCGATGCAAAGGCACTTTTATTTATTTCCCAGGCACTTGATGACATGAACTTTGATTACATTAAAACGTGTTCAACAGCAAAAGATGCATATGAAAAGCTGGTCGCGATTTATGATAAATCATCGACGCATAGACTCGATTGTTTATGGACTGATTTCTTTCATCTGGAATGGAAACAAGGTGAGAATATTGTATCCTTTATAAGTAGAAGTCAAAATATTTTTATTGAAGCAAACGATGAGTTGCAGCGTATTTTAAAATGTGCAGTTCCCGGAGCAATGTTACTCTTTCGAATTATTTCGATGCTACCTCAAGAATACATTGCATTTAAGGCTGTATGGGATGGAATTCCGTTGAAAGATCGATCGATCGAACTATTAACTGAACGATTATGTGCTTTTGAGCAACAAATAGAGGAACAACAGTGTGAAAGTACAGCCCTGCAAATTCAATCCAGTCGGCAAGCACCGTTGCCAAGTTATGGAAGAGATGATGCAAATACCAAATACTCAAGAGGAAGTAAGTCAAAACTGAAGAAATGGCATAATAAGAAGCCTTTGAATGTAAATATTACTTGTTTTCAGTGTGGATTTTCTGGACACAAACGAATAAATTGTCTTCAAAATAAAAACAAGACACTTCCTTCCTCATCTGGTGTAGTCATGCCATGTACAATTTCACAGGATGACAAAAGCTGGATTGCTGGTTCAGGAGCATCTCAGCATATGACATTTGACTCTTCTGTATTTGAAAGTTTCAAGAAATTTGCTGTCCCAGAAGTGGTCAATGCTGCAGGAGGTCAGAAACTTCTTGCCTATGGTTCTGGACAAATTAATGTGAAAACTCGTGTGGCTGGTAAATGGCAGGAAAATCACCTAACAGATGTCTGGTATGTACTTGAATTAAAATATCAATTGTTTTCTATTTCTCTTGCTCTAAGAAAAGGACTAAATGCGGTATTTAAAAATAAATTTTGTTTGGTGAAAAATGGTAATCAAACCATTGTAATTGCTCAAAAATCAGAAAATGGTCTATTTGTGATGGAAATGCTTGCTAAAAATCCTAGAAAACCAGCAACTGTTCTTATTTCAAATACTAGTGATACTCTCCAAATGATGCATGAAAGAATGGCACATCCGAACAAGAAACACTGTATTAAGTTTCTTAAAAGACAGGGTGTTTCTTTATCTAGTGAGAACTCTGAATTTTGTGTAGGATGTGCATAAGGCAAATCCCAAAGAAAGTCGTTCCACTCAAGACCAGTTAGACCAACAGAGCCTGCTGAACAAATCAATGCTGATCTTGCTGGTCGAATGGAAGAAGACTCAGTTGGTGGTTCACGTTTTATGTTAGTTCTGAAAGATGATTATACAAAATTTCGAAGAGTATTTTTCTTGAAAGCAAAGAGTGAAGTACCAAATTGTATAGAGACTTTCCTTAATGAAACAAAGACTGCTGGACATACAGTTAAACAGATACGTTGCGACTCTGTCAAAGAATTTGACAACCATTGTGTGAAAAAGTTTTTAAGTGATCGTGGTATTGATCTGCGTTTGGCAATGGTTGAGACGCTGAACAGAACGGAGCTGCTGAAAGAGAGATCCGCATCATTGTGGAAGCTGCAAGAGCTATGGTTCATCAAAAGGAATTGTCAAAGAAGTTATGGGCTGAAGCATGTAATACTGCTGTCTACGTGTGAAATCATACGGGTCCAACTCCAGTAGAAGACAGAACTCCGTATGAATTGTGGCATGGAAAGTTAGAAAACTTCAACATGAAACGTCTAAGAATATTTGGTACAAAATGCTACATACATGAACCAAAACAAGGACGCAAAAAGTGGGATAAAAAGTCTGTAGAAGGACTGGTTGTTGAATATGAAGCTCATGATGGATATAGAGTTTTTATACCTTCTAAAAATAAAGTGGAAAGAAGCTGCAATATTATATTTTGTGATGAATTCCCATATGAGCAGTTGAGTGTTGAAGTCACCACTTCTAGTAAAGTGCACTCAGAAGAAAATGGAAGTATCCAAAAGAGTAATGAAGATGAATGCCCCGCAATTTCTCTCAGAAAATTATGTACTTTTTGTAAGTACACTTACTGGAATTGAAAGTCCTGCTTGTTACGATGAAGCAGTGAAGTCACCTGAATCTAAGCTGTGGAAAGAAGCCATGACAGAAGAACTGCAGTCTCATGAAGAAAATGGAACTTGGAAACTTACAGAACCTCCAGAAAATAAACGGATTACTTGACAACAAATGGGTATATAAACAAATACTGATGACTCTCCCTGTAAAGCTAAAGCTCGACTTGTGGCAAGAGGATTCTCGCAAAAAGCTGGTTATGATTATGATGATTTATTTGCACAAGTAGCTAGATTCGACACTTTGCGCACAGTTCTTAGTGTTGATGCTTCGCAAAATCTGTACCTACATCAATTTGATGTGAAAACAGCATTCCTCTATGGTAGGGGTGCACAACCTTTTTTAGAGACGGGCCACTTACAAAAATGTCTGGGGGTACATCATAATGATGAAAAAATGCACTCGGCGATTAAACGTGAAAGACTGGCGATTAAAAATATAAAAAAAA
Organism: Maratus speciosus; assembly: GCA_963932465.1. NCBI lineage: Eukaryota > Metazoa > Arthropoda > Arachnida > Araneae > Salticidae > Maratus > Maratus speciosus. The sequence continues at coordinate 338,435,523 of OZ010795.1, read as the reverse complement.
CCCGGCCAAATGCAGGACTTTCCAAAAGGGATTTCGTCAAAGAATCGCTAACAATACACGAATTTTGTCAAAAAACACACATTTCTTCAATAGATCTCGGAAAAAAACCCCACAAATTTCGTTAAAGAATCGGAAAAAAAACGCGAATTTCGTCAAAGAGTCGTGAAAAAAAAACGAGAATTTTGTCAAACGATTGCGAAAAAAACGCAAATATCGTCAATAGATCGCCGAGAAAACTCAAATTTTTTCAAAGAGTCGCGAAAAAAACGAGAATTTTGTCAAAAGATCGCGAAAAAATGCACATATCGACAATAGATCGCGGAAAAATCTCAAATTTCGTCAAAGAATCGCGAAAAAAAATGCGAATTAATTTCGTTAAAGAATCTCGAGAAAAAAATGAGAATTTTCTCAAAAGATCGCGCAAAAAAGCGCACATTTCGTCAAAGAATCGCTGAAAAAACGCGAATATCGTCAAAGAATCTCGAAAAAAAACACGCGAATTTCGTCAAAAGATTCCAAAAAAGTGCGATTTTTGCCAAAAGATTGAGTAAAAAACGCAAATTTTGTCAAAAGATTATGAAAAAAATGCGCATTTTGTCAAAGGATCGCGGAAGAAATGCAAATATTGGCAATATATCGCGGAAAAACGTGAATTTCGTTAAAGGAGCGGCGAAAAACACTAATTTTGTCAAACAGCTGCAGCAAAAACGCATAATTAGTACCTGGAGGGACCCCTGCAACTTCCTCTACCGTACCTTTCAGAAAATTTGCTGTGAATTTCAGATTTTTTTTTTTTTACATTTTGAATTACACCTGCTTGTCAGTGGATAAACATACCTACTTTTTTATTGTCCGATCTTACTTATAGACAAGTAATTAAAAAAAGGAGGGCTACTTGTGTCGTTAGCTGCACAAGTACCTAAGCATAGTGGGACCTAGTACATAGCATAAGCACTACAGTTCTACATAAGCATGTTGCGTATAACTTTGCTGTTTACGTATTTTGAAATATAAAATAGATTGGAAAATAATATCTCAAGTTTATTCAAAACAATATGAATTAAAATATTTTCATTTAGTACATAAATTACTTTTTTACTCTAAACTCATATATTTTTTAATTAAATGTCCAGTGACATAAATGTACTTACTGGCTACTAAAGAAATTATTCCCACTAGCTAGTAACTGGCTATTAAAAAAATCAACCTACCGGCCAGTGGCTACTAAGCAAAATTCCTTATTTTCATCTTTACCACATCAGTAACATGGACAGAATTCTATTTCAGGGAGGATCTGTGGCCTACAGTCAGATAAAAAATATGGTTTCAGAGGGGGATGGGTTACCCCCTTGGTTCCCCTACCCAGTCAACATATCCCATTTAGTTGGCAAGGATATATCAACAGTTTACGTTTGTATATATAACAGAGATATAGCAAGGATTGTTTTCAGGGAGTGATAGAATTCCTTGTTGTTATTTGGGGGAGTTATTTTTTTATTATTATAAGTGCTAAAAAACAAATATAGGCATGAAAGTGGCTAGTGAAGAAAAAAGTACGAACTTTATGAACGAAGAGGAGAGAAGCAGCCAATCAACGAAATTTGAGATTTTCCAAGCCTTGTCGCTGTAATTCACGATTTTACCGCGCCCGATCAAAAGACTTTGCGATTTTAAGCACCTGATCGACAAAATTCGCAATTTTTCCGCAGGCGATCGACAAAATTCAAGATTTTTCAGCACCCGATCGACAAAATTTGCTATTTTTCCGCACTCGATCGACAAAATTCGCCATTTTTTCGCACACGATAGACGAATTTTTTCGGTTTTTCTGTGTCTGATAAACAAAATTCGCGATTTTTCGTTCCCGACCAATGAAATTTGCGATTCTTGGCAGACTTTAACGAAATTTGCAATTTTTTCTCGCGGCAAACTGACAAAATTCGCTTTTTTTTCTCGCGATAAACTGACGAAACTCAGGATTTTTCCGCTGCCGATCAATGAAATTTGCAATTTTTCTGCGCATCATCGACAAAATTCGTGTTTTTTCCTTGCCCGACCAGCGAAATTTGCGATTTTCACTCTCCTAATCGACAAAATTGGCGATTTTTTCCTGTGCGACCTACGAAAGTCGCGATTTTTCGAAGACCGATCGACAAAACTCGTGTTTTTCCGTGCCTCATAGTCAAATTTGCGAGTTTCCGCGATCGATCAACGAAATTCGCGATACTTAACTGGCTCTGACGAAATTTGCAATTTTTTCACGCAGCAGATTGACGGAATTCGCGATTTTCTCTCGCGATAAATAGACGAAATAAGCGATTTTTCCGCAGTCGTTCAACGAAATTTGCGATTTTTCCCAGCCTGATTGACAAAATTTGCGATTTTTCTGTGCAAGACCAACGAAATTCGTGTTTTTTCTGAACCCAATCGATAAAACTCATAATTTTTATATGTCCGATCGGCGAAATTTGCGATATTTACGCGCTTGATCTACGAAATTCGCAATTTTTCCGAAGCAACACAATTTTTCCACACATCATCGCTCAAATTGTCGATTTTCCGAGCCTGATTGACAAAATACGCGCTTTTTTTGTGCCGATGAAATTCGCGAATTTTCGAAGCCCGATTGATAAAACTCGCACTTTTTTGGAGCCGGATCGTCAAAACTCGCGATTTTTCTGTGTCGAATTTGCGAGTTTTCAGCCTCCGACCAACGAAATCCGCTTTTTTTCGGAGTCCGATCGAAAAAACTCGCGCTTTTTATGTGCCTGATCGACGAAATTTGCGATTTTTTCACCCTTGATCGACGAAATTGTTGATTTTTCTGCGCCCGATCAATTTTTAACTGACTGATTTTTTTCTGCGGCAAATTGACAAAATTTGCTTTTCTTTCTCGTGATAAACTGACGAAACACAATTTTTCCGCACATCATCGACGAAATTGTCGATTTTCCGCGCCTAATCGACAAAATTCGCGATTTTTTTGTGCCGGACGAACGAAATTCGAGAATTTTCGAAACTCGATTGATAAAACTCGCGATTTTTTGGAGCCGGATCGTCAAAACTCGCCATTTTTCTGTGCCCGATAGCGAATTTACAATTTTTCCGTGCCTAATCGACGAAATTTGCGATTTTTCTACGCCTGATCGACAAAATTCGCGATTCTTAAATGGCTGACGAAATTTTAATTTTTTCCCGCGGCAAATTGACGAAATTCGTGATTTTTTCCTGCGACCTATGGACAGAAATTGCAATTTTTTCCAGTTATAAATTGATGAGATTCGCGGGTCACAGGTCGTGCATCCCTACCCTATAGTTTCCTCGTCAAAGAGCTCTGCATGAAACAGCCAGAAAGCTTTGATGATGGTTCTGGCTGTGTGTGCAGATTAGTTCGCTCTCTTTATGGCTTGAAGCAAGCTCCACCCTGCTGGAATCTACGTTTTGTTCAAGCAATTCAGAAATTGAAATTTCAGCAATCACATGCTGATCCTTGTCTGTTTACAAAGAGAAACGACTCATCTATACTGATAGTGGCCTTATATGTAGATGATGGTCTTGTAGCTGGATCGAGTATTTCAGAAATAGAGAAGTTAATTAGTAACCTGAAAGAACCCAGGTAAAAAAATCAGATACAAACCTTTAAAATTTTTGAGATGTTGCAGCCATTTTGAAGGTTTCAGCGGGTATCTTTAAGGAAAATGAAAACTAAAGGTTCTCTTAAGAGAAGTATACCGCTTTTTAAAAGATTTCATACAGGTTTATTTCTGTAAGTTATCACCTCCAAATTATCTTCAATGACTTAGAAAATTTTCGTGAAATCGCTTGAGATATTTTCAGGGAAAATGAAAACTGTTTCTCATGCAGGTAATATGAAGGTTTTACTTGAAAGTTTTATTATTGCACATTATGGTATCTAAGATTTTGATATGCCTGTGTTTCCTCATTAATAATTTTAATAAATTTCTAAATTAATATTTTAGATAATACACGGAAATCATTAAGTCCAATCATTAAGTCAATGACAAGTCTTCCATCCGTACAATAAAAAATTTTTAACTTCTGAAATTATTACAAGTAACATTACCTCTAACACGCTCAAAAATTTTAATCTCAGAAAATTCCCCCTAAAAAGAAAAACAAATCACAAAGTTATTTCGAATCCCTTTTTGACCTTAAATTTGTCACAATTTTTTCTAAAATTATAACCAGGAACAATATCACCTCAACTCTAACACGCTCAAAAATTTCAATCTCAGAATATCCCCCTCTATAAATAAAATAATAATCACGAAATTATTTCAAAGTCTCCTTTTTATCCTAAAATTTTTCATAAATTTCTCTTAAATTCCCACTAGTAAAAATATTCCCTCAAACTCTAACGCATACAAAAATTTCAATCAACAAAAATTGTCCCCTAAAAAAAATCTCCAAATTATTTCAAAACCCCTTTCATTAATATTTAAAATGTATTCAAACACGCACAAAAATATATTTTAGTTAAATTTTAGTATCTAACGATGGACAATGGGGCCCCAATTTCCCCCACCCCCTTTCTGTAAATGTCTTATTTAGTTTTTCATTTTAAGTTTTCCTAAAAGAATAAATTTTACTGTGTTTTTCTAAATCTGTCAAAAAAAAAGAAATTTTAGTTAATTAAATTTCAAAATACAGAAGGGACAATGGCACCCACCCCTCCCACCATGCCGCTCTTTCATCCAAGCGCGACAGTCATAGTTCCTCTTTAAAGCCGCCCCACCAGTGGCCGAGAGGTTCTGCTCTCAAAGCTAGTAGACGAGAGGTGCTGGTTTCGATTCCAATCACGCCCGTCGGCCTAATCGTTCGGAGTTTTCCGTGGTTTTCTTCGAACCTTGGATTTCCTTGCTTTCTCTTAGAAAGACGCCAGAGCACCCCCTCCCCTCCCCTTTGGGCCCATATCCCAAGTGTAGGTAATTGACCGTCATAAAACACACCAACAACAGCTCTTTAAAAAAGAGGAACTAAGAATTTTGCACATACAATCTATATTACATCTACTATATTACACTATCTACATATATTTGCTAAAATAAAAGAGGCTCTTTTAATTTAATTACTCGTTAATAATAAATTTTATATTGTTTTTGAAAACATAAAAAAATATGTCCAGTAAAACCTCCCTAAAGCGACCACGTTCCGTTCCAATAAAAATTGGTCGCTCTGAGAGGTGGTCTCTTAATGGAGGTTATGTTTAAATCTAGATTTTAATTGTTGAAAAAAGATAACAATGTTACTAACATTTATCTTTCACATTAAGAAAAAATATAAAAATTTAAGTATCAAAACAAAAGCTAATTACAGTAAAACCTCCTTAAAGCGACCACGTTCCGCTCCAATAAAATTGGTCACTCCGAGAGGTGGTCTCTTAATGGAGGTTATGTTTAAATCTAGATTTTAATTGTTGAAAAAAGATAACAATGTTACTAACATTTATCTTTCACATTAAGAAAAAATATAAAAATTTAAGTATCAAAACATAAGTTAATTACTACAAAGTTAAAAAAATGAATACGGTTTTATCTTTTATAACTTATCCAACCAAGTCCTTTCAAAGTTCAGTAAATAAATGCTTTTTTTTGGGGGGGGGGGGGTAGCAATAAATAATGAAGATTTCATTAATTTGTATCTATTATTATCTATTTCTTTGAGAGTTTCCTGATAGAATAGGGCAAGGGAGTTTATTGACCGTCATTCTTAATTTGTCATCATAATTAAATTCATTGCCTAAAAAAGGCATAAAGGGGTTTAAACACTTAAAAGTTACCGGAATAATAATAAAAAAAAATCTAAATTTAGTTTAGAAGTTTGATGAATAATGCGCTCTCCGGAATTATTTTTCTAATAAAACCCTCTTCAAGCGACCAGGAGAAAACGGAATTTGTTTCATTTTCTTCAAACAAATTGGTCGCTCATGGAGGGAGTTCAACTGGGATGGTCTCTGAATGGAGGTAAAATTAGTATTGAGCCTATAGGAATAAATTTCGTTCCATGAAAAAAATAGTCGTTCTGAGAGGTGGTTGGTTAATGGAGGTGGTCACACAGGGAGGTTTCACTGTAGTCACTTAAATTTCAAAATCAATGGAGGGGAAGGGACCCTCTCCCCCCCCCTCTCCTCATTTTGGTGGCGTCCACGATTAAAGCTGAAAATTATAGGTGGGGTTATTGCATGCATAATTTGCCCTTATTCTCTATCAGGCGTGACTTCCAGTTTTTATAAAAATTACTTCTTCAAAAACAAATGAAAAATGTATAATTCGTATTAATTAATTTATTTCAAATTTTCGTTGAAACATTTGATTTTTGATTACGCAGCTCTATTTCTGACTCCATGTCACGGGAGAATGAGAAGGAAGTACCCAACTCAACTCTGAGACCGTGTGTTTACGTTTTAACCGCCATTCGGTAAATTAGCGGGACTAATCGTCACGTTGTCATGTTGTTATTGTATTTTTTTCTTTTTGCAGGGAGTTTTTCAGCAGTATAGTAGTCGAATTTTAACTAATTTTTAAGTTGATATATATATATATAGCGTAAGAGGGCTGTATTACACTTCTTTTTAATATTAATATCGATATTCGGCACTTTGTATTCACTACGCATTCGACAAGAATCATGTTCGGTAAAAAATATCGCCACATTAATTTAGAAATGCTGTGGTATGGGGAAAACTTTTTATATGAAATTTTCGTGTACAACTAAAGATAAATTTCACTATTTTTTTAAATAATAGCGAAAAATATATTCATATATTTCCATTATGTTTAAAAGTGAAAGACTGATTTTACTCCTAAATAATTAAACTTGTAAAAAGTTCAGTTTGGAGGTGGGAAAGTTTTGTGAAGGATCTTGTTTGCAGGTGAAAAGTTTGATGAAGGTTCCTTGTTTTGAGGTGATAAAATTTTGTGAAGGGTCCTTTAAAGGACCCAAGTTAATAGATCCATGTATTGGAATACAAATTTTACTAGTAAGTACCTGATTTAGTTTCCTTTATAAATTGAGCAGCTATAATCTTTTTAGGAACATAACTGCTTGATTAATAATGCACAGTGAAGGTGTAATGTCTCTTGCAAATCATTTAGCAGGGCTCAATATCTTTGGCTGCAATATTCGACTCATAAAAATAATTGGTACTTTTCGGTTAGCTGTTTGCCAGTGTTATATATACATACATATATTGCATATATAAATGCATATATGTGTACATATATATACACATATATATGTATATATAACACTGGCGCCCAGCTAACCGAAAAGTACCAAATAATTAAAAGAATTTTTATATATTGTAGATTAATTTATTATGTAGAATATGAAATATGGAAAAAATAAGGTACTTTTCGATTAGCCGGGCGCTAGTGTTATATATTACAATATATATGTATATATAACACTGGTGCCCGGCTAACCAAAAAGTACCAAAAATAATTTTACATGTGTATAATTATTTTAAATAAAGTAATTTTTTCATGAAAAAACAGTTAAAGACAAATTTAAAGCAATATTTTTTTCAGATGAGTGCAGGAGAATTTTTGCAATTTTTTCCCGCAACCAACTGATGAATTTTGCAATATTTTATTTCTACCAATTTGCATTTAAATGTTGCATTTTTTCTTGCACCCAATTGGCAAACTTGTGAGGTTTTTCTTTTTCTTATTTTTTTTTTCATGTGATCGCTGGGTGAATTAAGCAATTTTTTCCCTGCTACAACTGAAGAACAATGTGATTTTTTCATCGTAACTGACTGGTGAATTTATATAATTATGCATTCTTTTTTGTTTACATTGATGTTCAATAATTATTATTCAACGATAATATTCAATTGTCACTTAATGTGATTAATTTAGTGATTTTTCGCTAATTTTCTGCATTCCATTTTTTTCTGCAACCGAATGAAGAATCTCATGATTTTTTTCTCACGATTGATTGTCCGCTACATTTCATTATTTTTTCCATAGCAGATTGACAAATTTCACAATATTTTAAAGCAACACACTGAAGAATTTCTCTTTCCCCCCCCCCCCCCCCCCCAATGACCCAATAGCAGAAAATTCTCCAAGTGTCTGCGACAGATCTTTCAGGGACTGAAAATAATCTGCAGGTAAAATGTTACAAATGAACCTTTAATTAATTAATCATTTACTTTTAATGTTTTTAAGCATTTTACTCATTTTTATTAATAATAAACTTAAGTTTTAGTAATAAATAATAAAGAACTAAACATAATATAAAGTTGGAAAAAGATCCAATGGAAAAAAAAAATCTGCAAAAGGGAAAGGAAAATCTGCGGCGCACGTCACCCGTCAGGAACTTTCTGCTACCGGGCCCAATGATTACTGGTGAATTTCTCAGATTTTTTTTTTCCCCCTGATGACTGAATGAAGAATTTTGCAATTTTTTCTTGTAACCAATTGACGAATTTTGGGGTATTTTACTTGTACTGATTGGCAAATATTGCATTTTTTCTTGCGAGCAACTAGCGGAACTGAATATATATATACATAACAGTCGACTGACATAACAGTCGGTTTATGAATTTTGCCGATCCCCCCCCCCCCCCCTCCCTTACCTAAGCTGATCAACAGATCTCGTTTTTTCTGATAAAAAGTTGATAAATTTCCATATTTTCCCCCCACAACTTACTAACAAAACATTTTTTTTTCATGCGATCAATGGATGAATTAAATAATTTTTTCCCCCATGACAATCAAAGAACTGTGTGATTTTTTTTAACCCTTTACTGACTGATAAATTTCTTGGGGTTTTTTCTTTTTCATATGACCAGTTGACAAGTTTATGATGCTTCCCCCTGACCTAATGATGAAACTTAATGTTTAAAAATTAGCAAAATTCTTCATTTGATTACGGGAGAAAGAAATTGTGACATTCGTCTGTTGCTTGAGAGGACAATTGACAAATTTCAATCAGTCGTGGGAAAATATCAAAAAATTCTGTTGAGAAATGGGAACATTAAACAAGCCAGTTCCAAATATTGTTTTTTAGGTAGCTTTCTTTACAAAAAAGCTACCTATTGCAGCCGTTCGGAGGAAAGCGATTTCAAAAAATTTTGGTATATTTTCATCGATCATGACCCCCAGACCCCGAAACCACCCTCCGTTCAAAATTGATATATATATATATATATATATATATATATATATCTGACCTATGTCACACTGTAACTCCCGTAATTATGAACCGATTTCGATGTAATTCGGTGTGTACATAGTACATACAAATGTCTCGACCGAGTTCGTTGGCCAGCTTCATCCGCCATTTTGTTTCAAAATGGCGGCCATTTAAAATTTAAAAAAAATTTAAAACTTGAAATGTGGTACCAAAAAATTCAAAATGGAAAAATATTTTTTTCTTGTGTATTTGACCTTTATACAAAGATTCCGGAGCAGTTTTTGTTTCGTCTATATCTTAAAAAATGGCTGAGTTATAGCATTTTGAATTTCTAGCGTGGCTGATATTTTGAAACGTCCTGAATTTTGTCACGCGATAAAAGGCGTATTTATGAACCGATTTGGATGTAATTCGGTGTGTACATAGTACATACCAATCTCTCGACCGAGTTCGTTGGCCAGCTTCATCCGCCAATTTTGTTTCAAAATGGCAGCCATTTAAATTTTTTATTTTTTTTTAAATTTGAAATGTGGTACCAAAAAATTGAAAATGGAAAAATATTTTTTTCTTATGTATTTGACCTTTATACAAAGATTCCGGAGCAGTTTTTGTTTCGTCTATATCTTAAAAAATGGCTGAGTTATAGCATTTTGAATTTCTAGCGTGGCTGATATTTTGAAACGTCCTGAATTTTGTCACGCGATAAAAGGCGTATTTATGAACCGATTTGGATGTAATTCGGTGGTACATAGTACATACCAATCTCTCGACCGAGTTCGTTGGCCAGCTTCATCCGCCAATTTTGTTTCAAAATGGCGGCCATTTAAATTTTTTTTTTTTTTTTTTAATTTGAAATGTGGTACCAAAAAATTGAAAATGGAAAAATATTTTTTTCTTATGTATTTGACCTTTATACAAAGATTTCGGAGCAGTTTTTGTTTCGTCTATATCTTAAAAAATGGCTGAGTTATAGCATTTTGAATTTCTAGCGTGGCTGACATTTTGAAACGTCCTGAATTTTGTCACGCGATAAAAGGCGTATTTATGAATCGATTTGGATGTAACTTCGTTTATACATAGTACATACCAATGTCTCGACCGGGTTCGTTGGCCAGCTTCACCCGCCATCTTGTTTAAAAATGGCGGCCATTTAAATTTTTAAGAAAAATTTAAATTTGAAATGTGGTACCAAAAATTGAAAATTGAAAAAATATTTTCTTCTTATGTGTTTGACCTTGATAAAAAGATTCGGGAGCAGTTTTTGTTTCGTCTATATCTTAAGAAATGGCTGAGTTATAGCATTTTGAATTTCTAGCGTGGCTGACATTTTGAAACGTCCTGATTTTTCTCACGTAATAACAGGCGTATTTATGAACCGACTTGGATGTACCTTGGTGTGTACATAGTACATACAAATATCTCGACCGAGTTCGTTGGCCAGCTTCATCCGCCATCTTGTTTCAAAATGGCGGCCATTTAAAAAAATTATAAAATAAAAAAATTTAAATGAGATACCAAAAAATTGGAAAATGAAAAAGATTTTTTTTGTATGTGTTTGACCTTAATACAAAGATTCCGGAACAGTTTTTCTTTCGTCTATATCTAAAAAAAAATGGCTGAGTAATAGAATTTTGAATTTCTCTTGTGGCTGACATTTTAAAACGACCTGATTTTTGTCACGCGATAACAGGCGTATTTATGAACCTATTTGGATGTAACTTGGTCTGTACATAGTACATACCAATGTCTCGACGGAGTTCGTTGTCCAGCTTCATTCGCCATCTTGTTTCAAAAGGGTTGCCATTTAAAAAAAATTAAATTTAAAATTCAAAATGAGGTATTAAAAAATTGGAAAATGAAAAAGATTTTTTTTATGTGTTTGGCCTTGATACAAAGATTCCGGAGCAGTTTTTGTTTCTGAAAATTTGTTCTTTTGTTGATATCTTAAAAAATGGTTGATTTATAGCACTTTGAATTTCTAGCATGGCTAACATTTTGAAACGATCTTGTATTTGTCACGCGATAACACACGTATTCGCCTATTTCGATGTAAGAAGGCATGTGGATAGTATACATGAACACCTCGACCAAGTTCGCTGGCCAGATTCATCAGCCATCTTGTTTCAAAATGGCGGCCATTAAATTAAAAAAAATATATATTTAAAGTGAGGTGCAAAAAAATTAGAAATTGAAAAAGGTTTCTTTCTTAAGTATTTGATCTTGATATAAGGATTCAGGAGCATTTTTTGTTTGTCTTTACCTTAAAAAATGGCTCAGATAAAGCAGTTTCAATTTCTATTGTGGGTGACATTTTGAAAAATCTGATTTTTTTGCATGCGACAGCACTCCTATATATTAACCGATTCCGATGTGAGTGAGCATGTGCACAGCAATTACTAAGGTCTCGACCACGTTCACTGCTTAGCCTCATCCACCATGTTGTCTTAAAATGACAGGCACTTTAAGAAATTGCCGAATTTGGCAGCCAAATATAAGTTACTTTAAAGAAAAGCAGCTTCGATAAAGCTGACTAATTTCGCGAAATTCTCATTCATTATATTGATAAAAATTAGTATTGAATCTCCTATATTCGGTTTCCACTAAATTGAGCTTCGTGTGTTTGCATGATATAAGTTGGCTTTTTAAAAATAAGGATTATGAAAGCTACCTCTTCCTCCCGGCACTGGCCGGAAGGACTTTTTTTTTCCGTTTCTTTACAAGGTACAAGTGTGTCCTTTATTAAAAAAAATCTGTGCCTGATGGGCACTGACCCGTTTTTTCTACAGTAAACTTCTACAAAAAAGGGCACTCGTATGCAGCGATGTAAACGAAAAAAAAAACAAACAGAGGGTATATTCAGAGTTTCTCCCATGTTTAAAAAAGGGCAGGGTGCTTCTTGTAGGAAAAGGGCACTTTTGGATTCCGAAAGGCATGTTTTGGATTTTTAAGGACACTTTTTTTAATTTTTAAAGGCATCCTTTTGATTTTTAAAATTACTTTTAATATTTAATAGACAGGACGCTATTTTAAAGACAGCATTTACTATGCAAGTAAATTTTTTAATAAAGAAAGGAGTAAAGGCACTTTTTTCAGCTGGGGGCAACAAGGGTGCTAATGTTTTCCATCAGGGGTAAGAGGGCTGCTGTTTTGTAAACCTAAGGGCATGCAGGGTGCAGCACCCTCCTGACACTGCCTACGGGAAACTCTGGTATACCTTAGAGTGTATATACAATAGCTTTTTTGAGAAACGGAAGTTAAGCAGTGTTACTGAAAAAGAACCAGAAGGTATACGACATTTACCTCTGTATACCCTCCACTTCTGACAGCAAATTTTTTCTCTCTTTTTTGCGAACGATAATATTTTTTTCTGCTACCGATCGACGAATTTCGCATTCTACTCGTGACAGATCAGTGAAAATTGTGATATTTTTTCACAGTCGAATGATAAACTGTGTCTTTTTTTCAACTGATTGGCCAAATCTCGAGGGTTTTTTTTAGCATGGCTGATCGACGAATTTCCATTTTTTCTCTGATCTACTGACGAATTTCGCTTTTTTTTTTACCGATGGCAGATTTTTAAATTTTGCTATTTTTCTCTTGAACCAGTAAGTATATCTTGAGGCCGATTGGAGAGAGTTTTTTTCCGCTACTGATGTACGAATTTTGCAGTTTCTTCCGTCGATCTACTGACGAATTCCGCGATTTTTTTTTAGCCACGACCGATTTGCAATTTTCTGGATTTTTTCTTTTAACATAGGTGAATTTTGAGACTTTTTCTTGCGACCGATTAGAGAAGATCGTGGGTTTTTTCTGGCGGTGCACTGACGAAGTTTTTTACCTGCAACAGATTAGCAAAAATCATGGATTTTTTCTCGCAACTGTTCGTCGAATTTTGTATGTTTTTCCACAACAGGCTGAAGAATTTCATGGTTTGTTCTCCATGACTGATGAACTGTACGAGTTTTTCTCGTGACCCATTGAGGAATTTCACAATCTTTTTAATAAAGATGAAAATAAGGAATTTTGCTTAGTAGCCACTGGCCGGTAGGTTGACTTTATTTAGTAGCCAGTTACTAGCGAGTGAGAATAATTTCTTTAGTAGCCAGTAAGTACATTTATGTCAGTGAATATTTAATTTATGGGTATATTTTAGGTATGTTTATCCACTGAGTAGCAGGTATGATTCAAAATTGAAAAAAATAGGTTTAAAAAATCTGAAATTTGCAGCAAATTTTCTGAAATGTAAAGGGAGGGTTGGTAGGGGATCCCTCCTGGTACTAATTATGCATTTTTTCCAGATACTTTAACGAAATTCACGTTTTTTCCGGATCTATTGGCAATGTTTTCGTTTCTTTGGCGTTCCTTTGACAAAATGTGCGTTTTTTCCACGATCTTTTGACAAAATTCACATTCGTTTTCGCAATTCTTTGGCAAAATTCTCGGGGTTTTTTTTTCGAAATTCTCATCCCCCCCCCCCCCGCGATCCTTTAACTAAATTTGTGTTTTTTGACGATCTATTGACGAATTTTGTGTTTTTGCAATGATCCATTGACGATATTTGTGTTTTTTCTTTGCTCTATTGATGATATTTGCGTATTTTCGCGATTCTTTGACGAAATTTTGGATTTTCAGAGATCGTTTGATGAAATGTGTGGGTTTTTTGCGATTCTTTGACGAAATTGGTTTTTTTTTTTTCTGCGATGTATTGACGATATTTGTGTTTTTTTCCGCAATCCACTGACCATATTTGCATTTATTCCAGAATCCTTTGACGAAATTTCGGATTCTTTGCGATCCTTTGATGAAATTCGGTTTTTTCCACGATCCTTTGACGAAATGTGCTGTTTTTATTGTGATTTTTTGACAAAATTCTCGCTTTTTTGCGATTCTTTGATACAATTCACTTTTTTGGTGATCCTTTCATGAAATTTACATTTTTTTTTTCGTAATCCTCTGACGAAATGTGTGTTTTTTCGCGATCTTTTGACAAAATTCACATTTTTTTCTTTCCCAATTCTTTTACGAAATTCCTTTTGGAAAATCTTGCGTTTGGCTGGTACTTTCCATATTTTTAATCGTCAGTTTTTTACATTTACTCGTTGAGTGGCGACTGGCGATTGCTTATTTTCATCTTTACTTTTTAAATGAACGATTAAAGAATTTGGTGATTTTTTTTCTAACCAATGAGTGACAAATTTTGCGATTTTTCCTACATTGAATGGTGAATTTTCTTGAAAATGAAAATTTGAAATGTTCTGCAGTGAAATCCGTTGTTCTGCGATATACGTCGCATTTATAAGCATATTCTGCTTTGGGGGATTTCATTATCTCTTACTTTTCGGACTTTTTTTGAAATTGCAGCATTTTCATCGGAGGTTTCCGATAAATATTATTTGTAATATATAAAAATTTCAAAGGGGGGGGGGGGGGCACAATACTAAAGCCCAAAGTGCTGCACTTTTCTAACTTTTACCAACACCTGTCCCTATCGTGTAACATACAGTTGGAACGGCCTGTGGCCACTTATTCATGTTATACACATCCGATATCCATGCTGCCACTTTGCTCCCCCCTGGGAGGGGCACTTTTCTAAATTTTGCCGGCACCTCTCATGTGACATATCGTTCAAAAGGTCTGTGACCACTTATTCATGTTATGCCCCTCCCCCCCACTTTGCCCCACCGGGGGGGGCACTTTTCAAAATTTTGCTGACACACCTCATGTCACATATTGTTGGAAAGGCCTATGACCACTTATTCATGTTATGCACCTCTAATGCCCCTCCCCCCACTTTGCCCCCCGGGGGGCACTTTTCTAAATTTTACTGACATCCCTGATGTGACATATCGTTCAAAAGGCCTATGACCACTTATTCATGTTATGCACCTCTAATGACCCTCCACCCACTTTGCCCCCCCCTCGGGGGCATTTTTCTAAATTTTGCCAACACCCGTCATGTGACATATCGTTCAAAAGGCCTTTGACCACTTATTCATGTTATGCACCTCTAATGCCCCTGCCCCCTACTTTGCCCCCCCGGGGGGCACTTTTCTAAATTTTGCTGACACATCATGTGACATATCGTTCGAAAGTCCTGTGACCACTTATTCATGTTATGCACCTATAATGTCACTAACCCCACTTTGCCCCACGGGGGGGAGCACTATTCTAAATTTTGCTGACACCCCTCATGTGACATATCGTTGGAAAGGTCTGTGACCACTTATTCATGCTATGCATCTCTAATGCCCCTCTTTCCACTTTGCCCCCCCCCGGGGGGGGGGGGCACTTTTCTAAATTTTACTGACATCCCTGATGTGACATATCGTTCAAAAGGCCTATGACCACTTATTCATGTTATGCACCTCTAATGACCCTCCACCCACTTTGCCCCCCCCCCCCCCGGGAGAGCACTTTTCTAAATTTTGCTGACACCCCTCATGTCACATATTGTTGGAAAGACCTGTGACCACTTATTCATGTTATGCACCTCTATGGCCCCTCCCCCCACTTTGCCCCCCCCCTCGGGGGCATTTTTCTAAATTTTGCCAACACTCGTCATGTGACATATCGTTCAAAAGGCCTTTGACCACTTATTCATGTTATGCACCTCTAATGCCCCTGCCCCCTACTTTGCCCCCCCCCCCCGGGGGGGCACTTTTCTAAATTTTGCTGACACATCATGTGACATATCGTTCGAAAGTCCTGTTACCACTTATTCATGTTACGCACCTCCGGTGCTTTCCCCCCCTTAGTTTTTTTTATTAATATGTATATATGTTTTATTAATATGTTTAGTTTATTAATATGTATCAAATCAATGTCGAACTGGATATGTAATCATTATTATGTATTGATCTGATGCGAATTTGCACAGAACGCTGTCCGCATGCAGGTGCAACGATATAATGTAAAGAGAAGATACAGCTTTTATACCTAAAGGAAAACTGCAGATATTTCTGCCAAAATCGGTGAAGGGAAATAACAGGATTTTTACCTGAAGGAAAACAGCAGGTATTTGGAACTCAGAAGGTTAAGGGAAAATACATGTTTTTTACCTAAAGGTAAGCTGAAGGTAATTTTAGTTCCAAATACCTTCAGTTTCCCTGAAGATTTTTTTTAAGGTTTCTTGCTGACTTTTTTACCTGGGAAGAATTCAAAATTACTGATGGTTCTCTTGGTTCTTTCTTAGGAGTCCAAATTAACCATAGAGATAATGGTGACATCTTTATTTCTCAATGTTTGTATACCGAAAAGATACTGTAAAGATTTAGGCTTGAAAATTCAAAACCACTGTCTACACCTAGTGTTGTGGCTAAATCTCAGGAAGGAGATTCATATATGATTAATGTTCCCTACAGAGAAGCAGTAGGTTGTTTACAGTATATTGCAGTTGCTACTAGGCCAGATATAGCATTTGCTGTAGCTTTGGTTTCAAGAGCTTTGTGCAAATCAACAAAAGGAGACTGGAAACATGTAAAAAGAATTTACAGATATTTACGTGGCACAAGCAATGTTGGTCTCCTATACAAGTCGCAAGTAAAAACAGAATTTTCAGTTTTTAGTGAGGCAGACCATGTTGGTGATGAAAAGACCAGACACTCAACATCTGGTATGATTTCGATTAATTCATATGCTGCAATAACTTGGTGGTCTCGATTGCAACATTCTGTTGCAATTTCATCTACTGAAGCTGAGTATGTTGCTGCTAGTGAAGCAGCTAATGAGCTTGTTTGGTTCAAGTTGCTTTTCAAAGAGTTAATAGGATATGATGGCACTCCCATTTTGTATGTCGACAACCAAAGTGCTATAAAACTTGCTCAAAATCCCCAGCACCATCGTAGATCTAAGCACATTGATGTGCGGTTTCACTCCATTAGAGAGAAAGTTGAGGGAAATATTTTAAAATTAGAACATGTTCCATCAGCAGAACAAGCTGCCGATATCTTCACAAAATCTCTGTCTAGCATTTTGTTTATAAAATTATGTGATGGACTTGGACTGGCTAAAAATATAGTTCAAAGTTAAAAGTGACTGTTTAGATATTTTTTTTTATTGTATATGATTTTGTAATTTTTTATGTGTTAATCAAAATTGGCCTTGATATCGCGAAGGAGTGTTAAATTTTAGCGATACCTCGCCAATTCTGGTTGTGCTCGGCGACCTTCCCTTTCCTGGCGTAGCTTGTGCACGCGTTCGCCAGTACACCGATGTAGTTCATTTTGATATGACGTGCGTTTGTTGCCGTACATCTTTTAAGCAATTTTTTCTTTAATTAAAAGGCATAATCCAGATCAAGGCCTCCTTATCATAATAACAGGCCTCGCAATTGCTAAGTTTCCTTTGTCCGCTGTACACGTGGTTAGAAACCACATGGTTTCCTGTGACTAGCGCCATCTAATGTGAGAAACAGAAATATTTTTTAATTTGTTTTCCATTTGTCTTTTATAATTTTTTTTTACGATGTACTTTGTAGTTTGAAAATGATAGTTGTTAATCTTAAAATTATCATATGTTCTAGACATTTTATTTAAAAAATGAACTTATTTTACTGTTAAACAAAAAAAGTTTACTGCTGTATTCCGTTATGTAAATAAATGATGATGATAATAATAATAATAATCAGGAAAGAAAAATATTTTACTATGAATTTCTCAGTGATATTAGTTATTGAAATAAATGGATAGCATCTAGATCCGGAAAATGTAAAATATTTTATTTTCTCTTTTATATTTTAAAATATGTGATTAATTTTATTTCTGGTATTTTTTTTCTTTTCACAGTTAATTTCATGTAACAGAATTAATTTAACATCGCTCCTTCAATTTTTTCAAAGCACAGTTTCATTTATTTATTTATTTGCCTGTCATTTGTTTTATTTTTGAAGGTATGGGGGATAATTTCAGCGTAACATAATTTAGATGAAAGCTTCACTGTATTTTCATATAAAGTTTGTATGTATTAATTGGCTCCACAGCCAATTGGCATATCTTGGCGAGCATAGTTTGGTGCGTAATTAATTTCCTTTTTTTAACTCACACATGTTATGTAAGTTTTACTAAAATGTAACAAAGCATTTTAGGAAAGTTAAAACACGTATAGATACACACACACACACACAAAAAAAAAAAAACAGACTGGAGTCATAAACACTTAAAAAATTGGAAAAATAAAAAGGTTTAATAATCACTTAAATTTATACACGTCCCTTAGCTTTTCCTCAAAAACCGTATTCTTGTCATGCTACGATTTTGGTGTTTGTAAATCTTGGTTTGGTTATTCTTCCTTAATCAGACCTAGAGCCAATTGGCTTAACCCCTTAATTCTCGCTCCCGTCAATATCTCGGGCTGAGGTGTCGTTCGTTATTTCTCGTGCACGTCATATTCTCGGGCTGGAGATTTAATTGCTGGAAAAAACTTCTGAAACCAGAAAAATTGAACTGGAATTTCCATTTGAAGTCTTTGAATATTAGCACTCTGGTTTGATTTGTACGATCTATAATTTGCCATAGATTTGTCATAGATTTGTAATATTTTTGTCATTTTGATATGGATTCTGATGAATCAAGCCTTTCTGATGATAACTGGAATATTAGCCCCTTCACGGTCGCTTAATATTTGAAAAAAACATCAAAAGTGTACCTATTTTTTTTATTACAGAAATTGAATAATTATAAGGTTTCTAAATAAAATATGCAATTAGTTCATTTTTAAGGCGAAAAAACAATATTTTATAGCCATATTCATATTTGTATAAAAGCCATCATGCGAGAATTATGTGTCTTAACCTCTTAAGCTCCGCCTTCGATAAATGTAGGCTACTATCTTTTAATTCAGATTGTTTGACTCCCACCAGTTTTTTTTAAATAGTGTAAATGGCTTTATTTTCGCATCATTTTATCTGCCGTAAACTACGGTGGTGGGAATCAAACAATCTGAATAATAAAAAAAAGTAACCTGCATTTATCGGAGGCGGAGCTTAAGAGGTTAAGACACATAATTCTCGCATGATTGCTTTTATACAAATATGAATATGGCTATAAAATATTGTTTTTTCGGCTTAAAAATAAACTAATTGCATATTTTATTTAGAAACCTTATAATTATTCAATTTCTGTAATAAAAAAAAAACAGGTACACTTTTGATGTTTTTTTCAAATATTAAGCAACCGTGAAGGGGTTAATACCGTAAGTGTAGTTTGGCGCAAAATTAATTTTATTTTTAAACCGTATAAATGATACCACATTGTTCCAGCATCGCACTTTTTGCATCTAATTTTGGCTGTGGAACAGATTACATAAAATTTGCTAATAATACATTATATAATAAAAAGTCGGTACTTTTCAATCCTTGGAGAGAGAACGAAATTTGGCAACGTAATTTCTGGAAACCTATTCAATGTTTCATATAAAGAAGAAATATTTTTCAATATTTATACAATTTATTTAATATAAAAAAGCAATTTATCTATTTTTATATACAAATAAGTAAATTGTATATAAAAAACAATAATAATATCTATAAATTAAAATTATACATGTATGTTCTTATAAAACAAGCTAACAGTTCATAAATTTTTGTTTTCGCAACTGTTTGTATCATTTGGCAACAAATCTCACTTTTTGAAGCCCGAAGTGTGCCAAGATTAAAAAAATAAATAAATAAATAAATAAATAAAAAATGCAATTTAACAAATTACAACGACCATTTGGAAAATGATTTTGTCAAAGTCTAAAATTTAAGACATAAAAAATCGCATGGAGTTGATCCTATATTACGTACGCCGTGAATTAAACATTAATAGTGTTATTACACGTAAAAATTCCAAACGACAGAAATCGCCTGCAACTCGTACGAATTATCCACCTGAAACTTATGTATTATCCAAGCATTTCATTGGCTGTTCGGGAAAAGGCTTTTCCATCGTCAGATTTCCAAGAAATCTGACGGCCAATTTTAAATGAAATTTATTTCTTAAACTTCTAAACATCCCACAATATTACTTCTTACACCGTCTGATAGAGAAAAATATGTATTTTTAAATGCAATTTGTTTGAAAGCTGTATCTCAATTTGTTTCTGAGTTATTAATTTTTTTGTAGTTTTTATTACTTTTTTGTCATAGTGGCAACACTCTGTTGTCCATCTCTGTTGAAAGTAAAGGGAAATACATATTACTGTATAGACCAATCAGAACCCGAATAAAATGCGGATTAAACCAATAAAAACCTTCAGCTATGCTTTTGATTTCCTACCCTGACGAGAACAATAACCATTTTTCCAAATGGTTAAAAAAAAAAAAAAAAACACACACACACAGGCCTCTTTACTGAAAAAGTACCAATAAATCTTGCATTTAAATCTTCATTTTCAACATTTTTAAAAGCCAAAAAATAATTGTGTGAAATAATTTGACTTTACATATTTATTTTAGTGGAATTCAAAAAATATTTTTTTATGTCAATAACACAATATTTTCCTTTTTCACTATACATTTGTTTACGTAGTATTATCAGTAGCATGCTCCAGGTGGCGTAACTTACGGGACAAAGTCAGTTAATAAGTTGACAATTATCGGGAACAATTTCACCCATAGACTTTCACCGGATTGTCAAGTCTGATAATATAAGGGAGTCTTGATCCAGATATTAATTGAGAAATCAAGTCTTTATTTAAGATTACTATCAAAACCTCAAAATTCCCATATATTTATGGTCGTGTATTTTAAATATTATTTAAAATTTTTTAATTATTTTTCACACGGAAAGTTTATAGACAATTTTTCTAAGCAAAAGTGTTGTATACTTTCGCAGTTTTATCCACTTTGAAGGAGCTTAAAGCTCCTTGTTCAATATATCCATTTGTATATATCATTACACTTAATAGATGGCAGCACTTTAAAACAGGAGGAATAATTTACTGTTTACCACTAATGCTACGTTTAAACGAAGAAAATGATCACGAATAAATTTAAAATGAATAATTTCATGTACTAAGAATAAAAAAAATTGAAATATTACTTATTTTAAATTTATTTAAATTAAGGGAGTAGTTCTAAAATTCCTCTTTCCAGTGCTATTTCTATGGGTTTGGAAGGAATGCATTCGTATTTTTTAAATTACTCACCGAAAAACAAAAAAATGGTAACTTTTTACCCCATGCACTCTTCCTTTGCTTTTAAGGATGCTTTTTAAAGAATGTTTCTCTTGCCTTAAAATGATTCATTAAAGAATTATAACTAAGCATTAAAATTCATGAGTAGTAATTTTTCTCTGCAGTAATAGGTTTTTTTATTTAATGAATGCTGGATAACTCGATATGTACTTTTTTCTTACGATTTATTTAGTATTAATATTAATATTATTATTATTATTATTATTTTTTTAATAGAAAGTAAATAAGAGTTTTAAATTAGTTAAGCTTTTTTAAATGCCTAAAATTGTTTTTACTGCTTATTTTCAATAGATGGCAGCACTATAAATATTGACAGTTGAACTTCTATTTAATGAACCTCATGGTTCATCTTCAAGAATTCGCAATATTGAAACTTCGATAAATGGAAATAAGTTTGTAATTTTTTCCAACTTTTCTTATTTGACATCGCCTTTAAATCTGTTTTAACAACTACACTTTTCAGTGGTAATTGTTAATGGTTTCTATATTTTTTTACGTTACTTATCATGTTTTTAATCAAATAAAAAAAAGGAGCATACGTTTCATAATTTTAGTTTCCCAAGTTTACGGCATCAGTAATAAAATGATACATGAATGAATGTAATAATAATAAAAAAAATTAGTTTCGTTCGTAAATTTGTTCACATATCTGAAGTGCTTATTTTGAACACATGTTCGGGGAAAACTGTCTGAAGTTCGCAACTCGTATTGTGTTCTATAATGCGGGCAGGGCTTAATTTGCGTCGTTGCAGCTAATAATATAATGGAGTTACATTAATATTTACCAGTGACAAAGATTTTAGAAAAAGTATGATATAAAAAACTGAACGTATACTGAAGGGTTAAATATATTTAAATCAAGTTTCATATAGCACAGGGTCGAAACTAGCCTTTTTTGCGCCCAGGGCAAACATGGATTTTGGCGGCCCCCCCACCCCCATCCTCCTCCCCAAAGTATATTTTACAAAGAGAATTTTACTAATTTTCTAATAGCCGACTTATTTAAAAAATTAAAATATGTAATTCTGAACTACGTAATCTGCTTTGTCAAATACTGATTCATTAAAACCTTGAAAACGGAATAGAAAAGAATCGAAAAAAATTCCGCTAAATACAGAAACAAAATCTTCAATTGGCGCCACTTCGATCTGGTGCCCGGGGCACATGCTCTCTCTGCCTCCCCCCTTAGTTTAGGCCCTGATATAGCATAAACATTTGCTTACACTGAAGTTAGGATCAAATGTTTAAGTTTAAAACAACAATTTCCATGGTTAATTTCTTGTCATTAATTGAAGAACTTGTGCTGTAATAGATACTGGATAAAGAGTTAACATAACTGCCAATCCCGTCAGCCGTTAATTCTTCGTGGGAGTTTCTGAAATAAGGTTTTAATTAAGGATAGGCCGAAACCGAAACTGAAACCGAATTTCCGTGATCTTTTTTTTTGGCCGAAACCGAAAATATCCAATTTTTTTAAAAAAGTAATTAAATTGTATGTATTAAAGTAATTAATACTCTCTTAAAAAATTCAGCGATTTTAACTCCGACTGAGTGTATTTTCACTCCTTTCCAGTATTGAAAATGCACTTATCGTATAGGAGTGAATTTCATCCATCTTGCGGAGTGGTTTTTTTCATTCCTTTTTGATAAGCTGTTTTCGCTCTTTTTTTCGACTAAATTAATAGGCAAAACGAGTGACTGCACTCATTATTGACAAGTCATTTTTAAACCCCTTTTTTTGTCAAATTTAATAGGCAAAATAAATTATTTTCCTCTTATTTTCAGATTTTTTTTTGTTCGTTTTTTAACATATATAACTCCCCAGTTTGCAAAATGTATTACTTTTAAAACTCCATTTTGTTTTATTTAAATCTAGATGCAGAAGAAATTTTGTTTTTCATTTCCGAAAGATAAATTAAATAATAATAATAATAAAGATATGTTCGCGCCATAACAAGACAAGATTTTCTACCTTGTCAATATCCTGAAGTGCGCTTTTTTTACTTTATCTTTCTCATTATGATTTTTTTCTTTTTAATATTTTCACATTGTATATATAATTTTAATGTTATTAGTTTTAATCCGGGAATGTCGATTTCTTTAATTATTTCTGATATTATTATATCTTATTAATATATTTTGCTCATGACACAGATAAATAATTATGGACTATAGAATTCATGTGTTACATAACTGCAGACTTTTGTTTAGTTAAACTTTTGAATATGAACAGAGCGAAGTATAATACAAAAATAAAAATTCACAAAATCATAATTTAAAAAAAAAAGGTCAAGCTAGTTGTGTCATAAAATAAACTGATAATATTTTTTACTAATCTATTATTTTCTGATACTTTTTTAAAATTATCTTTTACATTTCGCACTATTTACATAATACTGTGACAATTAAAATAATAATATTTAAAGTGTAGATGTGTACAACTATCTAAATGAACACAATTTATTAAATACTTGTACTTACTGAAACATAAAAAAAAAAAAAAAAAAAAAAAAAAAAAAAATAGAACATATATTATAAGTTAATAATAATTTAATAATTTTTATAATCATGGGTTGTGTTCCGAAAATATTTTTGAGTGCCACGAGCAAATTAGTTAATAATCAATAATATAAGCACAAAATAATATATGTTTAATAATGTAAATACCAATTAGCGTAATTTTATACAATTTGAATACGAGAAAACTACATATCTAAGTGCATTTTATTGATTATAAAAATTATGGAACAGATGCATTAAAAAAAAAGAAAAAAAAAAGTAATTTAAGAAGTTCATGTTTCCGGTTTAAAAGTATTAACGTTAAATAACGCAAAAAATCATATATACAATGTGAAAATACAACAAGGAATGGTGAAGGAATTACAAGAAAGATGAAGTAAAACAACGTACTTTACCTTAGAATTTTCAGTATTAGTAAAATCCTAGAATCGCCGGTAGCCATCTTGGTTTTAGCTGGGAAACAAAAACGAAATTTATCCAATTCTTTGTGATGATTGCCCCACCCCCTGCTTTCATAGGCATAATCCATCTATCTTATTCTATGCCATTTTTAAATCAATCAAATTATAATTGTAATATTGTTTTTATCATGTAGGTAACGCTAAGCTTTGACGCTTGAAACAAACAAGCGACTCCCTTTTGAAGACGGTTCTCCCTCTGCAAAACTATATATCGGGTTAAAGGATTTCAACCAATAGGGAAGCTTCTTAAATCGCTCTTTTAGAGATATTTTTCTGTTCCGTCTGAAAGGAGCAGTCCTGTGGATGCTACTCTTAAAAGGATGATTTGGTAAACCAGTTTTTTGTGGAAAATGTCTCTTTTTGATAAAACAGATACTCAGAAAGAACAAAAACACGCGTAAAACTTTTCGTTCTTTTGTTGAGTTAATAATTCGTTCTTTTGAATTAAGAGTGTACATATATAAATATACATAATTATTAATTAATTTTACGTATTTATTAAATACGCATAATTATTAATTAATTATACGTATTTATTAAATATACATAATTATTAATTAATTATACGTATTTATTAAATATACATAATTATTAATTAATTATACGTATGCCCCAAATTGGCTCTCTGTACCTTAGACCCAAAACTTTTTATTTTCATATAAAATAAAACGTAATTAATTTATCAACGACACCGAAAGATTTTCTAATTATATGAATTTCATTTAATTAAAAAATATTTTAATTTTATGTATACACACACCTCGATTTATCTTTTATAATGATTTCTGTAAATGATCATCTCTGTTATACTAGAACTTTCTCAAAGAGTATTTGAAACACTTCTGCGGTTTCAAACTGGAAATTGTTATTATTTGAAACTATTATTGTTATGTCTGCAGCTTTTAATGAGCACGTGAAAAAGTTTAGTTATATATGAATTGCTTGCTTTATAATTTGAATTCATGTCTCGAGTCAGTCATGATTGATAATTAGAAACAACGAAGTTCGTAGCAATCAATAGTCTCATTTGAGCCGATAAAGCTGAAATCGATGAGTAATGTTGAAAATTTCCGAAAGAAGAAATGCGATTTTTGGAATATTGATAGTTTCTGTCAAGTTTCCACCCGGCCTAATTTTCAGCCGCATTTTCGCCGAAAACCAATTTTTGGCGAAACTCAGACTTTGGGCCGAAAACGAAACCAAATTTTTGGTAGATCTCTAGTTTTAAGCTTTAAGAAAAAGATCTTGCAATTTCGGTCACAGAAACTAGCAACAAGCTCATGCGACAAATATAGTTCATGTTGGAAAAAATAGTTTGGTTACAATTGTCTAAAACAACCATAATTATTCTGGGCTTCCCGTTTCGTCTTTTTTGATACCATATTCGGCTAAAAAAGTGCCTTCA
Source organism: Maratus speciosus (assembly GCA_963932465.1). Lineage (NCBI taxonomy): Eukaryota > Metazoa > Arthropoda > Arachnida > Araneae > Salticidae > Maratus > Maratus speciosus. Next base: position 338,409,798 of record OZ010795.1, on the reverse strand, counting down.
CATAACTGATCAACTTTAAGGATGTTAAATTTTTTAACAATTTTATTTGTGATAGATTAGCACTTTTTTGGAAGCATTTGGTTGCGTAAAAAATAATGGTGTTTTCTGCTATTTTACTTTTCAACTAATTTATTTTAGGTGGTTCAAAACAGTCTTAGAGCGTTCTGCAAGTTCAGAAGTATGCTCTCGGTCTTTGGAATTTGGATTAGCTTCAACATATGCTTTAGAATTCTAATAGTTAAAGACCTTACCTTTTCCATACACAAAACTCTCATTGCCAACATGAAATTTCTGGAAGCAATGTTAAACTGGGCATTCATAACTCGTAATCAGGGTCAAAGGTAATGTTGAAATCTGATAATGTTGAATCCTGAATAATAATGGAGGGATTTCTGAAAATCTGGAAGGGACACTTTAGAGTTCCAGGGACAGGGTAGCACTTCTAGACTATTAAAAAGCATAAAATCCCAAATCTTCCGGGAGGACATTTAGAATATCCGGGGGAGCACCCCGGAATTCAACGCCGTAGTGTAATTAATGTAATAAAAAAGAAAAGTGCCCAGCTAAACTGATGGCATTGAGCTTACAGGCTATTCATACTAATTGTATATCATACTCTTATTTTAAAGAATAATGCCCTTCAAAAAAATAAGTGAAGGGGAATTAGCTCCCGTTTTCCCCTTTATACTTAACCAGTGAACCTCCAAATCTAATCAGGGAAGCTCCTTATCATAATAAACCGGTATACGAAATTTGGAGCAAATCAAATAATCCTGCAAAAATAATCATTTATCTAAATTAAGGGGGGTGGACTAGCCCCCCTTCCCCTTTTATCCTTAACCAATGAACTCACAAAACTAATCAGGGAAGTTCCTTAACATAATAAACCGGTATACCAACTTCGGAGCAAATCGAATCATTCTGCATGAAAAACCCATTTATCTAATTTAAGAGGGGCGGGCTAACCTCCCTTTTCCCCCTTTATTCTTAATCAATGAACCCCCAAAATTAATCAGGGAAGTTCCTTAATATAATAAACCGGTATACCAAATTCGAAGCAAATCGAATCATTCTGCATGAAAAACCCATTTATCTGAATTAAGGGGGTGGACTAACCCCCCTTCCCCCCCTTTATCCTTAGCAATGAACCCCCAAAACTAATCAAGGAAGTTCCTTAACATAATAAACCGGTATACCAAATACGGAGCAAATCGAATGATTCTGCATGAAAAACCCATTTATCTGAATTAAGGGGGTGGGCTAACCCCGTTTTCCCCCCTTTATCCTTAACCAATGAACTCCCAAAACTAATCAGGGAAGTTCTTTAACAAAATAAACCGGTATACCAAATTCGGGGCAAATCGAATGATTCTGCATGAAAAACACATTTATCTGAATTAAGGGGTGGACTAACCCCCCTTTTCCCCCCTTTATCCTTAAGCAATGAACCTCCAAAACTAATCAGGGAAGTTCCTTAACATAATAAACCGGTATACAAAATTCGGAGCATATCGAATCATTCTGCATGAAAAACCCATTTATCTGAATTAAATGGGGTGGACTAACCCCCCTTTTTCCTTAACCAATGAACCCCCAAAACTAATCAGGGAAGTTCCTTAACATAATAAACCGGTATACCAAATTCGGAGCAAATCGAATGATTCTGCATGAAAAACCCATTTATCTGAATTAAGGGGGTGGACTAACCCCCCTTTTCCCCCTTTATCCTTATCCAATGAACCCCCAAAACTAATCAGGGAAGTTCCTTAACATAATAAACCGGTATATCAAATTCGGAGCAAATCGAATGATTCTGCATGAAAAACCCATTTATCTGAATTAAGGGGTTGGACTAACTCCGTTTTTCCCCCTTTATCCTTAACCAATGAACTCGCAAAACTAATCAGGGAAGCGCCTTATCACAATGAACCTAGATAATTTTTTTGAAGCAAATCGGATTTTTCTATCAAGAGTGATCGCGTTACGTACATACATACATACAGAACGGGCGGGCACATTAGCTCTCAGGCTTTGATAGCCTGTGAGCTAAAAATCGTTCCGGATGCTTTTTGTAACATTTTGAATTCGTACAAAAACTATGAATTTTCCCATAGTTCTGTAACTGCCTTAAATATCCCGTACAAGGGCGAAAAACAAAACTTTAATACTAAATAAATAGATAAAAATCTGCCCTTCAAAATAATAAACAACAATGTAATATTTCATTAACAATTTATTAAAAATAGCTCGAATTGAAAAGTTCAATAACAAAAATCGGCATTATTTTTCAAAAACTCAGAAGAGCATCAAAATCTTTCAATATGCCTCTGCCCTATTTCTAACGGTTAACGAGACCAGAAATAAAAGTATCCAAGCAAGAAAGAAACACTTATCTTTTGAAATATCCTTCAGGGTTGTCATAAAATGTATTATCACTCTTCATCGGATGGCCAATTTAACAAGGAATGTGTATGGCTAAAGACAATTATATCAACGTTTTCTTTAGAGAAGGATTCTGCTCTCTTCAACAGGTCAGGGAACTTTTGAACACCAGTCTCCTGTTTCTTGCTTACTGATTGACACAAATTCTTCAGAGCTGAAAAGACATCATTAGCATGTTTTACAACGAAAGATAAAGCATATTCGGATTTCTTAAGTTATTTTGAAACTGGCAGTAACAGTTTACACGAACGCAATAACGGCACATTGATTGAGTTAAGTGGCCCTCATCTTTGTTCATTTTATAATTTTATATCGGGCAATATTATCAGTTGCTTCAAATCTGCTGGCTGAAATTAATAAAAGTAACTTTATCTTGGACTGGTTATTTGTAATTTGGTACATAACTCGTTTTTTCTCTTAAGTGATGGCAACAGTTGATCCCATCGAAGTCCAGGATGAAGAAGTTTTATGTTTAAGGTCCAAATAGGCATATCCTACAAATGGCGGTGTCTTTGTTGCCTTTAGGTGGTGCTTTTCATGGTTTATTACTTTTGTAGGATCCGAATCGGTCAGAAATCTTTCCGACGAATATATCTCGCATCTTTCCACTGCTGAGACTCTCCTTTCTTTTATTGCGCACCACAGAACGTCTGGAAAAGGAAGGTCAGTTCACACTTGAGAAAGCCATTTTTCCTTTTTCCATCCAACCTTAATCTAGTTACAGTAAAATCTGTGTAAACGGAATCGCTAGGGGTTATTAACAATTAGTTGTAGACCCATTTCCATCTTAGCAGGTATATTTGTATAGTTATCATTTCGTCATTGCGACCATGAAATGTTTCCGTTTACGAGAATTTTCCGTGGTCACATAAAATCTGCCACAACTGAAAAAAGTTCCATTTCAGATAGGTTTCAAGTCTCAGCAAGTATATAGTGCTGTTTTCGTCGAATCTTGAATTTTTTTCCTTTAAGATAGGTCATCTTCACAGATTTTTTACTATAATACATTTATCGTCTTCAGACCCGAAGGTTAAATAACACTGCGAATACGCATTCATTGATTTTACACAAACAAAATGATACCATAGATGACAGAAGGAGACCTTTTTCTGAAATCGGTACTTTAGGAGGCTGTTAATTTAGGTTCAAAAATTCAAATCTAAAATTACTAACACCTTTAAAATATCAATTTAATTGTCAATAACCTAAATTACGCAGTATAAATTGGAGGCCTTTAATTAATTGAAAGATCTAGAAATCATCAAAATTTTTTATTGTAAAGCGGTTAAGTTAATTATGAAAATTTCTTACTTTCTTGGAAATACTGTCTGGAATGCATTTAGTGAACTCAGATGATAATAACACTTTTTTGTGAGGAAATAGGCATCAGTGCTGCCCTTTATTGGTTTTGATCCAAAGCCAAAAACATTCAGCTATACAGAAGTAAAGTAAAAATGTAAATAAAATCAAATAGTTTAGTTTATATCCTCCTCGGCTCGGAAGTATCACATGTGATACTTCCAGGTGTACTATAGAGTGTACTATAGAGGGAATACGTTTTAATAGTTTTAGAGGATACTGTGAAAACGGAATGTATTTATAAGTAAAACCTGTCTAAAACGGAAAAGTTCATAACCCCGGCGAAATTATATCTTTGAATTATATCTTCTATGACGAATACCTGTCTAAAGTTAGATATTTCATAGGTTCTTTGTGATTCCGTCTTAGCAGTTTTGAAAGTTGTTGAAACCATGTTTCAGTAACCCAGTTCGCCGTTCGGGCGTGCCCGAACCAGCTGTACCCCCTTTCCTCTTGGCTACGCCACTACATCGGTTAGTGATTAGGGTCTTAAAGAATTTCATACATTTTAGAGACTGCTGCATAACGAATTTCATGCATCCAATGATTTTATTTTGGTTTAATGGGCGCGTAGCGCTCATACATTGGCTAGTGATTGGAGTTTTAACGAATTTCATACATTTTGGCGACTGGTGCAATAGGAATTTTATGCATACAGTAGTGTTTTTTTAGTTTTTTTAATAGGCGCGTAGCGCTCATATATGGGTTAGAGATCGGGGTTTTAACGAATTTGGTATATTTAAATATTCCTGCAGAAAGGGTGCCATGCATTTTGTGTTTATTTATTTATTTATTTTTATTTATTCATTCATTCATTTATTTATTTTTTTTTTTTTTTGTAGAAAATTTAGAGAAAAAAGGACTTGTGAAAAATTGGTTGGCGAGATTTTGGTGATCAGTGCCGCCCGGCTAACAGAAAAGTACCTTTATTTGTGGAGCGAAATTTCTTTACGACTTATAAATGCGGTTTTAGAGGAACTCTGCTATCCTGTAGGCTATGGAATGGATTTCTTTCCACCCTCAAGCAAGCTGCTTTCGCCTCTATTGTGACAGCCTTTCCAGCATGCAAGCAATGTACGCCATCAGGACTAAATACTCTCTTGTACTCTTAAATCAAATTAATTAAAAAATCTCTCGTCCACAGGATTTCTCTCGGCTATGTCACCGCTCACGTCGGCATAGCTGGCAATGAGCTGGCTGACAACCTGGCCAATGTGGCCATCTCACATCCAAATATTGATCTCTCCCTTCCTGTTCCCCCATCCCATGTACGCCGCTTCCTTAAAAGGAACATTCTTTCAGACTGTCAACTCTACTGGTATGCTTCAAATAAAGGCAGGCACACCTATTTCCTAACCCCCAAAGTCTCCTGCAAATTTTTAACTTTCTGCTTTCCCACATCAGCTTTCCTTTCCGGTCATGGTCCATTCAAAGCATATCAAAAATATTTCAAATGCTGTTGCAAGGACCTCTGCGAGCGTGGGGCTTTTGGGTCGTCAGATCGTTATTATTTTTTATGCACACTCGCACAGGTATGGCAACTTATGTACAGTCGTGGAAAAAAAAAAAGTAAACACCCCCTACTAACTCCTCAACAAATTATCGTAGACGAAAGTTACTGGTACCGAACGATTGGAAATAAAGTCTACTTTTAAATGACGTATATAAAATTTGCTTAGGGGGCCATCTACATATTAAAACGAATCCAAACTTCATTTTTTTCAATGGCAATACCCAATTTTAACGAGACATTTCAAATCTTCGGTTCAAACTATGCCTAGACACCAAATTTCAAGTCATTTGAATGATAAGTTTTTGAATTATAAATATTCAAAATTTAGTGCTTCTAATGTTAAGTTACATTTTCCTATTTTTATTTATATCTCCCGAAATTATGCTCCTAATGTGCTAATTTTTTTTGTAGTAATAATACTAATATACTCAAATATAAATAAGCTGAATTTGCAATTTTTATAATTTTATGACATGAATTATGAAATTAATATTCGAAAAAATTATGAATTGCAACCTACAATTTTTTTGATGGATTTAGATTTATTAAGTCCTGCTTTATGGAAATTCAAAAATTTCACATTTTTCTTCCAAGTAGTTTTCAAATTATGCTTACAAAACGGCAAAATGATGGTTTAAGGGGCCGTCTATGATGGAAGTGAGTAGACATTTTGAAATTTATTCTGCCGTACTGTAATCTGACACGCTTCATCGACTCCTTGAGTGGCGCTTAAGGTGCCTTGATCAAGGAAGGGGCTCTCTCGGTTAACAATCCAGTACGGAACTTCAATTTGGATACAGCCCTTAAAATACGCTCGTTTTAAAATAATTAATTTCTCGGAAACTTATGGTACGAATTGCATAAAAATTCGTTTTTAGGCTAATTGAAGGGTGTAGAGTTCATTTATGATGTCAGAATTGGGTACTGCTATTGACGAAAACAAAGTTATGGTTCGTTTGAATATGTAGATGGTCCCCTAAGCAAATTTTATATACATCATTTAAAAATAGACTTTATTTCCAATCGTTCGGTACCAGTAACTTTCTTCTACGATAATTTGTTGAGGAGTTAGTAGGGGGTGTTTACTTTTTTTTCCCACGACTGTACCCAAACCCCCACCCTGATATTTAGCTCAAAAATATCTTATCCCGACAAAGACTACTCCGATATTTTACCTCCAGCAGCAATCCAGCGCTGCCGGTTGCGAGGGAGATTTGTGCTCCAGCAACTAATCATTATGTAATTTCTACTCTTCATCCTTAACTTTATCCCTGTCCCTTGTCACGCTTAGGCTTTGCCTTTTAGAATAGGTCGTTTCGAGTTAGCATGTTACACACACTCAATGTTTTTTCTTGTTGAAGGACCTGGCGCGCTGGTTGGGGAACGTCGGCGTCTGTCTTCCCTGTTAGGGTGCTGGAAGTTACTCTAGTGTAAACCCGTATGCCGAGGAACTTACCGGGTGGAACAAATAGGATCTACACTGGATCCTAGCGATGTGGGGATCTTGCTCCACTTAGGCAGTCAATAAGATTTGGTTTTTTATCATTTATATATTTTACTTCCTGAACAACCACTAATATGAACATTAAAGCTCAATTACACGTATAAAATAATTTATATGCAAGATCCATTTATGCGAAAATCAAAATACGAGGGAAGCTGTATATTTTCTTTGAAATGCGGGGAAGTAGAAAATATTTTAATTAAAAAAAAATAGAGTGATGTATGAAATTTGAAAAACAATAATACGAGTTATAGTATTAAGCACGAACAGCATGTGAAGATTTAAAAAAGAATGATAATTTCGTTCTATGTAAGTTTATTGAAAGCAGAAAAACGTTAAAAAGACTCACGTTGTCGTTTTCTGACCCCTCCAGGTATTCTTCATGACTATCCATAGTATACTGCAAACGACGTGGTAGCCCTTAAATTTACTAACTGCTTTATCAAGAGTAATTCGATTTAGGCGTTGTTTCGCGACACTGCCAATATCTTTTAGAGATTAAATGAGCATACCGCGTATCTTTATGTCCAGGCATTAGGTGCTCAAAAAGGACAAATAGGGGAAAGTTTTGGTGTAGTTTTGATATTTGGTGCCTTTATGTTTTGTGGGTCGCTGAACACGAATCTGAAGTTTGCCAACAAAATTTATCCCGGGAAACACGTTTTTTTTTGGCAAAAAACGGGATTTTCTTTGTTTTTTTCCAAATAACTTCAAAATTATACATTTTACGTAAAAGTCCTCAGTGCATAAATTAAAGAGGATAAAATTTCCTACATTTTATGTACTAAACGTTTTTTCTCTGATCAATGGTTTAGCCGTGACAACGCCCCAAAAATGTGAGTGAAAATCAAAAATTTCAGAGAAAACGGGAATTACGCCGCTGTACGTAGATTTAACATGAAAACTGACCATTTTACACAAGCACTGACTATAAATTATACTAAAGATTATATGAATGAATATATTTTACAATATTGCTGATAATAAATAAAACGACTCATTATGAATCATTATTTAATTACAAATAAACATGTACATTAGTAAGTACATTTATTTAAAAAACAAAAAAATATTATTTCCGCTTTCTTTTACTTGATGGTCCCTGCTTTTCACTGACATCTACAGCATAGAATATAGACGTATGGAATTAGTGGGTGTTTTTATTACTACCAACAGTATAAAACAAAGTTTTTTTTTAATAAAAAATATTTTATATCTTCTGGCATGACTTTTTCTTGACATTTTAGTTCAAGTACCTTTTTTTTTTTTTTTTATCAAAGACAGCAGAATTTAAGTTAGTCACATAAATAAACTTTTGCACCATTATGCAACGGTAACAAGGTTTAAAATGTAACGAAAATGTGAATTTGGTTGAAAATATTTTGTTTATAGAGGAAAATTACAATGAAGAGCACATTAAGTTTTGCAAGAGCGAAATGTTTAAATTTATGACCAAATTTGGACAAAAATTGCCAGTTGTATGTAGATATATCGAGACAAAATCATTTAAAATATATTACTTGGCTGCAAATTCTGAGTGGTTACAAAATTGATCCAGACAAATTTTCCAAATTCAGATTTGATACAATGCAAAACATAATGTAGGCATTTTCTCATGATATATTAATCATGATAGCTTATGATTCCCTATCTTTACATAAGGTTCCTGTTAGGTTTCCTGTAAGGTTTGTGCAGAAATAAATATGAATATACAACAGAATATGCAACAATGCAATTTTCATTAATGCTGTTGAATGTTTGTCCCGTATCTTAAACTTTAGAAAAAGAAATTTTAGAATTTGTTATAATAATACGAAAATAGTTTTATCACTTTAGCTTCCATACCGTTAAGAAAGTATCATTCAAATTATCAAGAAGAACGTAAAATCATGCGTCAACCAGATTATGGAACATTTTTGAACGCATTCGGGCTACTATAATAAAACTTCATAGTTTAATAACGTGAAAAACGATGTCTAAGTAATAATTTGTAGAACATATAACACGTTTGAAAACACAATTTCAACCAAAATCGAAAAAATAGCTGAAAATTTTGTACATCCCTGTATATGAACTATAGATTTATTATGATAAATAATATATGCATAGCAAATGCATATAATAAATAATATAATGCATATGATAAATAGCATATGATAATTCACAATATGCTAAAATTTAGAATTGTTAGTGAACGCATAGCACAGTTGAAAATTCCTCGTTAGCAAGTTCCGGCAATAAGTGAGTATATAGATGTCTTGTGCAGCCCTATATATGATTTATAGAATTTATACACGCTAAATAGTATGCAATTTTTAAAATTTAAAAAAGTGTTCCACAACCGAAAACGCACTTCCATCAATTATTCTTCATACAGAGGAAAAATATAACTTATTTATTTTGTGTGCCCCTGTATATGAAAGATCAATGGCACACCATATTCAATAGCAAACATCTTATAGAGCACCCCGGAGATATATATCAATTTAAATACTTTTGAAAAGGTGTAACATGAACAAAATACACCACAAACAATTTTTCTCCATAGACCGTAATGTAACATAATTCTTTTTAGTGTCCCTGAAAATGATCGATAAATACTACCCATAACATATTCTATAAGAAATCATCTTGTAGTGCACTTCATAGATATGTATATAAATTTCAAAGTGTTTGAAATTATGAAACATTATTAAAAACCACCATAAATGATTTTTCCCCATAGGCCGTAATATAATGAAATACTTTTGAATGTCCCTGTAACGAAATTATGACTGCTACGCAACATTTTACAATACCTAACATTCAATAGTGAATATCAGTAACATTTTTCCATTTCATGGCGATGCGACTATATTGACGCCAAAAGTAATTTTGGCCAACTAGAATCGGTAAATCACCCATCGTGCACTGCCGTAATTCCCGTTTTTTCAGAATTTTTTTTATTTTCACACCTATTTTTGCGGCGTTGTCACGGCTAAACCATTGATCAGAGAAAAAAACTTTTAATACGTAAAATGTAGGAAATTTTATCCTCTTTAATTTATGCATTGAGGACTTTTGCCTAAAATGCATAATTTAAAAGTTATTTTGAAAAAACAAAGAAAATCCCGTTTTTTTTTCCAGTTTTTTGCCAAAAAAAAACGTGTTTTCCGAGATAAATTTTGTTGGCAAACTTCAGATTCGTGTTTAGCGACCCAAAAAACATAAACCCACCAAATATCAAAACTACACCAAAACTTTCCCCTATTTTCTACCAAATGACTGGGCTAGTGTGTGTCTGTTTTCAAAATTTCACTACTGATCCGTTTACACCGAGATTTTGTTTCTTCACGACGGCTGTAAGCTAAAAACACTTCAGTTGGCTATTCTTCCAGAGTCGATCTTTTCGAACGCTTTGGACAATAATTCAACATCAGAAAGCTATCTTAGCTCTCTAATAGCAAACCAATTTTGCTGAACTAATGTTAACTAAATATTGGGTTCTTGACTAAATATTGGCATGGAATATTGCACTAACATTGGAATGTTTACTTTTGTCAGAATTAGCCAGGAGTATTTCGACAATGTAAAACTAATAAGCTAATATTGTGAAATATTGACGTTTCAGTGGGTTTCAATCATTGGCGTTTCAGAATTTTCATTACTAACGCCTATATTGGCCCAATATTTGCTTTATTGTCTTTGCACTGATGAAAAACGTTTTAGTAAATATTTTTGGTAAATATTTTTTTTATATATTATATTATTACTGCATCGACATTGGCAAACTATAAATCTCCCATATCAAGCTAAAATTTCGTGTCAATGAATACTACATTGGTCCTGTGACATTAATTCGTCACACGGATAACAGCGGATTACCCAGGTTTTATTAAAAGTATTCGTAAAAAAACTTCAACGGATAATATACAAGGGGTGCAGCGATTTATTGTAAGTATATCCACAATTTTAGGCACAGTTGCAATACAAGGAAAGGTGCCCAGAAGAACAATGAAATGATTCGGAGACTTTTTCAAGGAGAGGAGAGAGCGAAGTGATCAAAAATACGTTTCAACACGGCGGGAAAAATGCCAATTCACAAAAGCTTAGCGACTATGCGCGGCGATAAACAAAGATTTAGCGATAAAATGATTCACTTTGAACGATGGTTTCTTACAACATGCAGTGGCTTTTAGCGTTGCCTTTTTGTGGTAAATGGAAACGCCATGTTAAGAAAAATAGAGGCAGAAGCATTTTTAAAAGTACGTTTACAGACTTTAGTTGAAAATTCGTTGCAGTGTTGTCAAATTGGGGATTTTGTCCCCATTTTGGGAAATTTTGGACCTCCAGGGGATCTTTTTGTTGACAAGTAGTTCGTGGGTAAATGTTTGGGGACTATTAACAATTTTGGGGAAAAACTTGGGGAATTTTTTTCACTATTTCACGTAAAGTTTACTTTTTGTCATCTGACAACACTGGATCTGTTTTGAACCTATTTTGACAATTTGGTAACCATTTTTTTATATATAAATTATGATGTGTTTTTAGTGTTTTTTATAGTCGGAATTTTTAAAATTGTTATATTCTGTATAAAATTCTTTTGCACTTTAATACAAAAGCACATGTGCTTGGAAGTGTTCGCTATGCAACAGTGAGCAAAATAAATTATATGTTACAGGTGATTAACAAAAGACTGTATTTAAAGAGATTCCCCTAATTAATAAGCCTTTGCACTGGTTCTCATGTTGTCAATTTAATCAACAAATGAACTCGCCTAAAGTTGAACGATTTGCAAGTGAACTAATGGATGTTGAATAGGATTTTTCAAAAAAGAAAAAAAAAATATTTAAAGAGTTTGGTATTAATGTTTCTAAAACAAATCAGTAAAATTTACTTCAGAGACAAAGTTAAGCACCTTAAGCAACTGAGTGTAAAGGATGGTGTGAAATGTTTCAACATTTAATTACGTAATGGTATATTATAGTATTTTATTTACGGGGGAAAGTCAGTAAATGGGTCACAAACCGATATGAGAGGTCAGAAATTAGTAGTAAATTGTTTCTAAATATGTCAATATGTGCCAGCACTGTCCGAATGTAAGATGTCAATTTCGAATTTATGAGACAACAGTTGTACCAGATAAGCAGGGCTTTCAAAAGTTGTTGACAAAGAACGAAGTAGTTGTCCTGTTGAAATTGCGACAGAAGAAACAGTGCGGAACGTTAAGGAAATGATTAGAGCTGATAGGCGAGCAACAATATACAGCATTAGCAACCGCAACAGGGTGTTCACATGGTTTAGCCCACAGCCGACTGATGCAGACATTGAATATGAGGTACACAGACGGCTGAGAGTGCAGTCCAAAGACTTTTATGCACCAGGTATTAGAAAACTCATAAAGAAATGGGACAAATGCAGGGCTCGAAATGGTAAAATCCACGAACCGGAACGACATTTCAAAATTATTGTCGACAATTTTTTTTTTTTTTGAAAGTACAGTAAAGTCCCGATTCTCCGAGTCCTGCTTAACCGAGTTTCCGCTTTAACCGATTTATTTTCTTCTGATGAACTGATAGCTTCTATTATTATGAAACAGCCATTATAAATGAAGTGTTTGGTGAAGGTGAAAGAACAATGGCCATAATTTTTTTTTCAAAAAAAATTATGGTCATTTTTTTTTCCATTTTGACCTGAAAATCAGAGTTCTAACTTTTTACGACTGCTCTTTCATCTTTACCTAATACAACATTTATAATGGCTATTTCATAATAATGGAAGCCATCAGTTCATCAGAAGAAAAGGATCCATTCCAAAGGTATAAGTTCGATTGAAAAAACCAATTTCATTCTCCGTTTTTCTTAAAACTAACGGAAATGTACATCAAAGAAATGTTACTAGTACCATAAAAATGAATGAATTAAGTGAAAATTTATATTTCTTATCCTTAGTTTGTGACGATTTGTGTAAATCCCGTTTATACGAATTTTTTACGTGTCCGAGGTGAGCTTGGTCCCTATTAACTCGGATAATCGGGACTTTACTGTTATAGCAAAGTTATATCTAACCGTAGAAAAACCAATTTTAAAAAATGCATTCAAGATTCTAAATAATTAAAAAAAAAAAAACGTTACAGAGAGCATAGTAAGCTATATGTTTGAAACTGAATGTTTTTTAATAATTCCACGAACCTGAACAATATTTTCTTTACCTTCACGAACCGGAACATTATTTGTCACAATTTCACGAACCGGAACATCGTCCCGGTTTGCTCCGGTACATTTCGAGCCCTGGACAAATGTATCAATGTAAATGACGATTATATAGAGAAAGAAACATGCCTTTTAAGTATGTATCTTGGTTTCCCTTTTTTTATTGGCTTTTGTGGCCTAATTACTGACTTGCCCTCGTACATTAGTCTTATGCAACATTTGAAAAGGAAGAACATACATCACGCTTATATAAATAGTTCCCGTCATAAAGTATTGCTTTATTATATTTGTTGTATAAAAATAAGATTTCTAAATATTATAAAAACTAGCCGCCTCTGGCGACCAGTTTGGTCTCCCTTAAATGTATGCTAAGCATTGCATCATGGTCATCATGTTACTTTCATTCTGAAACTAATTGACTTGCTCAGTCCTTCCCCGAGTCCAAAGATTCTGATAGAGAAATCAAGAATTCTTTGCGAACTTGATAACATTTCATACATTTTTGTTGTTATGCCTATTTCGTCTTTTTCGTCTTTTTTTTGACAAATACTTCATGCGGGCTCTGATGTGAAGCACACAAGTCGTATGTTTGTTATTCAATAAATAAATAAATAAATAAATAAATAAATACCTCATAATTTCCGTAGCTGTAAAAATGAGTGAAACTTCAAGTGTTTAAACTGAGATTTGTTCATAAATTACCTAAATTAAACTTATTCTACTTAAACATGCTGTTACTTCAATGTTATTTTTTAATGTTAATAAATTTATTTAAATTTTGCAAATCATGCATTTATAATTTTTTTTTGCATTACTTAATAACTAAATAATGAATATATATACTTTTTTAATAGATTTCATTTCTGAGTTCATAAATATGACAATATACTAACGTAACTAAGAGAAATAGCAAAATAAAACCCTCGTGAATGCAAGCCGTTAACAAACGTTAGCGCCGCCAATTTACCTACTATAACGTCATAAGATTATTGTCCATTCATTGTTGGAGAACCTGCTTTGCGAATGATTACCTCCATGGTCTAATATTTTCTACCATTTATATGATGAATGAATCTCTTGTGTTTGTTTACTCTATGAAGTGAAATAGAATGGAATTAAAGATTTAATTAAAGATTTTTTTTTCAGTGTTTAATCGTGTACACGTTTATTTAAAACATAAACTTCAAAGAACGGTTAATTTTAATTAAAAGATTGTAAGTAATTTTATCCTTTTAATTAAAGTGTTTAGAATAAAATGAAAAACATTCAAATCAAAGAAAAAAACAAGAAATGTGAAAATGTAACGAATGTACAAAGGAAGATCAGATGAACCATAAAAAAAAATTATGAAAATTCAATTTTATGTCTCTTCATACAATAAAAATAGAAATGCAAACAAATGATGATCTAAATAAAATATTTTACTCGTTTTTTTTTAAATATTTGTGTGTTTGGTAAAAGTGCAAAGAAAGTAATGATTATTGTGTGAAGATTAAAAACAGCTACTTTAGATTTGCAAGCAATGTGGACACTTTAGAAACAATTTGAAAATCTAAAATATGCGCAAAATATATTGACTTGAAAGAAAAACGCTTTAGGTAAGCACGTCCTTACAATTTTAAAGGTACTTAGCTTTTGTGCATTTTTTTCCAGTTTGTGTGCTCCGGGCGTTTTTAAAGTTCATTAGTCTCTAAATGTTAATGTTTCCAATTGTAGAATTTTTTTCTTTTAGTTAAATTTATTTTATTTTTATCTAAACATTTGAAGTTGTGACTAATAATTGCGAAAAACCGATCGTGTTTCTCTTCAAGAGGTATGTTATTTAAAAGTATTTGTTAATGTAATTTTATAACAATTGAAAATTTTAATGATTTCAAACTGCAATTAAACCAAATATCTATCGCTGGGGTAACAAAAAAGAAAAAACCCAAACTAGCATATAGTTTTTAATTCCTATTGCTTCTAAAACTTAACTTTAAATTTTTAAGTATAAAGTAAGAATTGTGTAAAATATAGATTCTAATATTCTGAATCATCGTAGATATGGTTATTTTGTATATTTAAAATATAACATAGAAAATTAAATTTTCATAACTTTCATAAAAGAAAAAAACATTTAATAAGTTTTATTAACCCTTCTAAACTAATTAACCGCCAAGATTTACATTCCAAACAAAGAAATCCCTGCCGGCTCGACCTACAGGCGCAGGTAAAAGTTAAGAATTAATTTCAACAACAAAAACTAAATCATGATTAGAGATAAACCCAGTTTAACAATTTTATCTGGCCGCTTTTGACGCGTTTTTAATTTTATTTTTATAAAAAAAGCTGGTCTTGTCATACTCATGTTAAGGCGGTATTATCCATGCTCAACAACTCTAAATTTTCTGACACATTTTCAGAATCATTTTTGAAAGAAAAAACATGAAATTTGCTAGCGTGATTTTTGAAGAAATTTATAAGAGATCTATTTTTTTTTTCGTTCAATTAATTAGAACTTGATTTATAAACAATTATTTTCTCAATAGGACAATAATTTTAATTTCCAACACAATCGGTTCGGGAAATTCGGTTCAAAATGCCCACTTATTGACATCATTTTTTGAAATATATTCTGCCTCTATGAAAAAATCGACCATAAAGGTACGTTATATAGATTCTGAATAAGAGAATTTACCAACTGGATGCGTTTGAGAGCAGAAATGAATTTAAAAATGAGTCAGAAAATAAACAGTTTGGATTTGAATACACCCTTAATACGATGATTTTTTCTTCAACCGCTATGCATTTTTAATTTGTTTTTGCAGTAAGAATTGGTCCTGTAAAAAACGTGTCAATATAAAAGTTGTAGATAATTTTAAGAAGATATATTATACATTCATGCGGATTTTATATCTTGTGAATTGACGAAGTTATGGATTTTTTTTCTTCAACTCCTACGTTTTGTTTTCGTTTTTAATTTTAATTGTAGCAAGAATTGGTGCTATCGAAAACTTGTCAATATAAAAGTTGTAGATAATATTAAGAGCATTTATAATAAATTTAATTGGATTTGATATCTTGAGAATTGACGAAGTTATGAATTTTTTTCTTCCCAAAACCCTATTTTTTTCACCCCTTGAGCCCTTTTTTTTATTTTATAAAAAATCTGTCATGCATAATTTTTGGCCCTTTTTTTACAAGTAATAATAACTTTAAACTGATTCTATATGTATCATAATTAAGTCAAGTTATGGGTTTTTTCGGTTTTTACAAAAAACCTCCCTATTTCCACCCCCTTCGTCTGATTTTGCGCATCAACGAACTAGACCGATATTTTATGTATGAGTTTGGAAGAGGTTTGTGCAGAATTAGGAAAATTATTGTATCCATAAAAAAGTTATTATATATATTGTACGGAAAACTGTGAGTGTATTGCGTCAAAACAGCCAATAAATATACCGGAGATTAAAATAAAATTATATTGAATGATGCCATTAGGTACAATTTCATGCAGGTGCACAAGAAGGAGTGATTGCAGGTTTACAGGGACCGGGGGTTTGGTTACCCGGTTGTGAAATTAAAATATAGCAGCTACAGAAGAATTGCTGCGGGCGTGATTGTTGACAGTTCAACTCCAACTAACTTCCAATGTAGATGCACTGAAAACCAGGAAGTGTCCTTGATATTAATAAAAAAAGTTATTTCAATAAGAAAATGAAAAATAATGTTTTTAAGTAAATATTTAAACATGATATATGACTTTCCTAAATATCAGCAATTATTTAGAAGAAATGTATATTACACAAATAGTTCATAGCAATAAAGATGATTTCTTAGTAGAAAAGTATCTTGATGCATATTAAATCATAAGTTATTATAAACAACTGAGAAAATGTCTAAGTAGAAAAGTACTTTATATGATTTATAGCTTCAAAATTGTAGTAATTAATAAAAGAAAATTCACAAACAGTTCTCACAAGGAGATGATGAAGTTATGGGATTGTTTATGCTCTAAAGTAGATATTTGTGTCAGCACAGGAAATGAGCTGTTATTTATTACTGGTAAATGCTTTTAGATTAGCATCAAATAGGGCTTCTCCTAAATCATAATAATTGCGAAACAAATGTATGTTCACTGAACATATATCTATATAAAGTTTTTTACTGAGGGTGGTTTTGGATTCTAGGAGTCATCATCGGTGTACGTCTTCCAAAATTATTCAGAAATTCCCACATAGAGGAGATTGAAATAGGTAGTATTTCATGGTAGTATTTCAAATCCATAGGTAGTTTCAAATCCATATAAATAAAAATTCCAAATATTTCAAATCCATAGGTAGTATTTCAAATAAGGCTTCTCCTAAATGATAATAATTGCGAAACAAATGTATGTTCACTGAACATATATCTATATAAAGTTTTTTACTGAGGGTGGTTTTGGATTCTAGGAGTCATCATCGGTGTACGTCTTCCAAAATTATTCAGAAATTCCCACATAGAGGAGATTGAAATAAGTAGTATTTCATGCGAAATCTACCTATAAAGGCCATAAACAACTAATTGAAAAAACTGATATAAGTCATCAATATTTCATTATGTAGTATAATAGTATTTTAATGATCTATGTCATGCACAATATTCAAGAGGAAAAAAAATCATGCTTATAGGAGTATATAATAATTTCTCTTGTAATAAACTGCTTCATTCAGTTTGTCGTATAAAAATAAGATTTAAGAATTTTATTAAAATTAAAATTGTTATTTTTAAAGCGCAGAATTGTGTAACACGTTAATTTAACACATAAACTCTATAGAGTGGGTAATTTTAATTAAAATAAGGTAGATAATTTTATTATTTTAATTGAATTGCTCAGAAATAAAATTACTTTCAATTAAAATTCGAAAAAAATGTAACATATGAATAAGAGAAGATCAGATCAACCGTTTAAAAAAATGACGCAAATTCGATTTATGTCTATTCAAATAATAAAAATCACAATTCAAACAAATAATGTTATAAGCCACTATTTTATTCGTTTGTTTCCATTATTTCTTTTACAAGATTAATTTAACGTTTCAGATCGATGATTTATAAACTCAGTTCATTAGTAAGATACTAATATTTCATCATGTAGAGTAATAGTATTTTAATTATATAAGTCTTATGCACAATATTCAAAAAGGGAGAAAATTCATGTTTATATAAAATAATCTCTCTTGTAATGATTTGCTTCATTTAGTTTGTCGTATAAAAACAAGATTTCTGAATTTTATTAAAATTAAGATTGTTATTTTTAAAAACGCATAATGGTGTAATATGTTTATTTAAAACATAAAACTGTATATAGGGGTTAATTTTAATTAAAAGATGGCATCTAATTTTATTCTTTTAATTAAATTGCTCAGAAATGAAACAACTTTCAAATAAAATTCGGAAAAAAGTAACATGTGAATAAAAGAAGATCAGACTAACCATTAAAATAAATGGTCAAGTGCGAGTATTACTCGCGCACACAGGGTTCCGTACAATAAATATATGAATTAGTAATTGTATTATTAAAAAAACGTTGCTAAAAGAATACTAAGACTTTGTAAAAAACTATGCAAAATAGGGTTGGGTATAACAGTATATATTAGAAAAATGTAAATGGATGTACCATGAAAGTTCAAAGAGATATGGAACCTAAATAATATTAAATATAGCTATTCTGTATAGCTCATTTTTACTTTCTTCTATCTTTACAAGAAGAAAGTATTAGATTCGTGAAAATTTTCGAATTTCGGTATTCGACGGATTTATACGTTTTAGGGTTCAGAGATAATGAAAACCATGTTTTTACAAAATGTCTGTCTGTGAGTCTGCCTGTCTGTGTGTGACAAAAATTTTGTGGGCGCTCTATCCTAAGAACTATTGAACGGAATTTAATAAAACTTTAGATTCATTTACTCCCTGATATAAAACTGGTGCTATTACTTTTTGATGTAAATCGCCCAGCAGCTAGCGCTGCTATGCTGCATTGTTCATGATTTCAACAATAGCTATATCTCAAGAACTAAAGAACGGATTTTCAGAAAACTTCAGATTTAGTTCGTTCTTGATATAATTCGGTGCTGATAACCTTTTGGTGCAAATTGCCCAATAGGTGATGTTGTTATGCTGTATTATTCATGATTATCGCAATAGCTCTATCTCAGGAACTAATGCATGGATTTTCATCAAACTTCAGATCCAGTAAGCCCCTGATATAAATTAGTGCTGTTTAGTATTTGATGTAAATCGCCTAACAGATGGCGCTACTATGCTGCAATTTTCACGATTTCCGCAATAGCTGTATCTTTAGAACTAAGGCATGAATTTTCATCAAACTTTAGATTCAGTTAGTCCCTGGTATAAATTTTTCCTGATAAGTTTTTGGTGCAAATTGCCCAAGAGGTGCCACTACCATGCAGAACTTTTCACAATTTCCGCAATAGCTCTATCTGAAAAACTAACGCACGGATTTTCATTAAACTTCAAATTCAATTAGAAGTTCACGTAAGTTGCCCCTGATTAGATTTTGGTATAAATCCCCTAACCGGTGGCGTTGCTGTGCTGCATTTATCAAGAAGCATTAACATGTATGAGATAGAAGAAAGTTTTGGGATTGACACATCCGAATAGTTTAATATTATCTTAATCTGTTTATAATGAACTTAATTCGGTACTGACAATAAAAGCAGTGCATATTTAAACTCAATTCGTATTTCATAAAACTAAATTCAGCATAGTAATAACCTTTCTTTCTACAGTGCAGCTAAAACAAAACATTCATTCAAAGTTTATACATTTGACATTGTGCTAAGTGCGCTTCGAAAGGAGGTCACAACTTTGTAACGCTGCCTTGGTCCTTGCCGCGTTTTTCCAGATCGGTTTTTAATTAACTTTTAAAGTCACTCGAGGCGTATTTAAAGATCCATTCAATGCAAAATAATCGCGAATCCCATGGTATTTATGTAATTCATTCTAATTAAGGGGTCTCAGGGCTCTTAAAATAGGAAAAATGAAAAAAAAGAGACCATTTTCAACATTTAATATCTTAAAATGTATATGATTTTAAAACATAATTTTTATTGAGATGAAAAATATAAGTACATTTTTTATTCTGTGTATTTAAAAAATTGCAAGATACAGAATTAGCATTTACAGGTTGTTCCAAACAGTCAGACATTTGACAAATAGAAAATTGATATAACAGCTTACGCGCACGATTAGAAAATAAATATTGCAACTCGAATAAAAATTTTGGTTCCTACTTATACTTCAGATTACAGTAATTATCCTGAACCTAAATAAATTTGTATTTAAAGTATTTTTATATTTTTAATACAAAGTTGTATTTAGCTAATACAAAATTTTGAAAATTTCAACAACATAATCACTTAAAAAATATTTTTTTGAACAATAAAAAGGAAATTTTAGGTTCAGTTAATACAAATTAACATTAAAAGCATGTTTTGAAAATTCATGAAAAAATATTCAAAAGTTTTTGAGATATTGTGCGCTTCATGCCCAAAAAAGTCATTTGGAGAAAAATGACTTAAAAGTTTTGAAAATGCCGCTTCAGCTACTGAGCGAGTATAATTATAAATCCATAACTTCTGTTCTAATAAGAATTGATATAATCTGATGGAAACAATTATATTAAAATGTTCAGAAAAGATAGAAGATTAACTTCTAAAAAAATTAGAAATACCCTGCGACACCTTGAATTAGTCTGTTTTTAACAATTTGACGTTTATTGCTTTTATACCGTTACTGGCCATTGCATAACACATATGTGGAGCAAACATTCAAACCGTGTTTTCTCACAAAAAAATAAAAAAATGAGTTATTGTTATTTTTATGAACTCTGTGTTAAATTGCACAGAAATAAATGGTATTTTTTACTAAAAAATTTTTTTCTCCGATTATAAATCAATTTTAAAACTTGACGTTTCAATCAAAGAGTGTTTCCTCCAAAGCCTGCATTCAATCAAGCAGTGATTTCTCCAGTCTGCCAATCACAGTTGTCACTTAATGCGTACTTTCGAAACCTACCATACATATCACAATTGAAATGGATTGTTTTAGAAAAAAATAAGAGAACTGCTAAAGTTAAACGCTTCCAGAATTATAAGATTTCAAGATCTAAATGAAGAATATGGTGCAAATCTTCTTAAAAAGGGAGTTACTGTTGTCTTGTTCAAACCAGATGTATCACTAGCATCCTTCCCACTGTTCCCAAAAGTTTCCTTATGCACTGTTGAGGATGATATGCACTACGGTGACCACAGGCTGATAACCTTGTATATGGATATCCAAACCCCGAAGCTTCCAAAGCGTAGATATCGGACAAAGAATGTCTCATTGAAAAAATTCAATAGAAAATTATCTAAATCATTGCAAGAAAATAATATAACTTTCCAGGATATAAAAACGACGGGGGCATTCGAAAAAGAGTACGACAACTTTATAAATATAATAACACAAACCTGTGACCATACTTTAAAGAAAAAAACTCCACATTTAAACCAACAGTTTCTTGGTGGACAGCGGAACTTAGGAAAATGAGAAGCTTTGTTAAAGCACTTTATAGGAAAACAAAACTTTTGTCTGCATCAGAGGAAGACATGATCAAATTAAAAAAGTATAGAGCACTCTATAAAAAGAAAATTCTGGAAGCAAAGAAAACAGCGTGGAGTTCTTTTTGCTCAAATACCAAAGACCTCTTTGGGAAACTAAAAAAGACGGCATTTAGAGATTTTTACAGACAGGAAGTCTACGCTCTTTCTGATTCCACTACAGCAACCCACTCAAGACAATCTTTTTATGCAGAAATTGCCAATTCAATATTTGGTCCTTCGGACTTGCAACCGCATCAAATTCATCCGCGCTCAACCCAGCCAGTTAATCCATTTATACTCCAAGAACTAAAAGCTGCCATCTTCTCGTTCAATCGGAATAAAGCACCAGGTCCTGATAATGTTGACCATCTGATTGTACGAAATATTTACCACTCACATTCATCTCTATTACTGAATCTTTACAATACTCTATTAAACTTAAATTACTTCCCAAAAAGTTGGAAAATTGGAGAACTAGTCTTTTTTCTAAAGGCAGGTAAGGACCCACAATCTGCTCAGTCATACAGACCAATAACTCTACTCCCAATTCTGGGGAAAATTTTTGAAAAATTATTATTAAAACGAATAAATTATCATTTTCGAAATTCGACAGTTCTACAGAGTTCTCAACACGGATTCTTAGAGGGTAAATCGGCTGAATCAGCGATACAAGAAGTTCTCTCAACAATTGACTTACTTCAACAAGAAAACAACTACATTTCATTAATATCATTAGACATCCAAAATGCTTTTGACAACTTACCTTGGGACGCAACAATCCAAGAACTGGAATTTTTGGGGTTGGAGGAGCCATATGTTAATATCCTGAAATCCTTTTTATCTCACAGAGGAGCGAAACCAAATTGGCTAGCACAAGAAATTCATTGGTTTAGGAAGGGGTGCCCACAAGGTTCATGTTTTGGGCCCTTCCTATGGAGAATCTTCCTAAACGCTCTCTTACGCCATTTAAAATCGTTAGGTTACATAATAATAGCTTATGCAGATGACATTTTAATTATATTAAATGGTAAAACAAGGCGAGATTTAGAAAAATTAGGAAAGGACATCTTAGATTATATTAGTAGGTGGATGTCAAATCACAACATGAAAATATCTTACAATAAATGTAAAGTTCTCCATCTTAGAAGACCAAAATTTTTGAAAAGAGCTCCAACACTCAAAATTGACAACCATTCATTAAAAAGTGAGCCAACTTTAGAATACTTAGGTATCGTTCTGGATAGTACGTTGTCGTTTCTCCCCCATTTACGAAAGAAAAGGCAGGAAATTACACAACTTTCGCAAGACCTATTGAAGTTTGCCTCAGCTTACGGAGGGGTAAACAAATTAATTCTGAAGATTTGGTACAATAGTATCTTGGAGAAGAAAATCACGTATGCTGCAGCAACTTGATTTCACCGGATAAGCAAAGCCCATGGGCTTCGTCTGATCTCATCAATACAATACCAATGCCTGTTATTAGTTTCACGTGCCTACAGAAAAACTTCGGCGGATGCCCTTTGTGTTTTAACAGGTATTCCGCCCTTGGCACTTCAACTTGAATATATAGCAACAACAGGAAGAGTCTTACGTCTTGGAATCCCGACAGGAAATCAAGAACCAATATTTTACCAACCAAAAATGAAGTCAGATCAAGTTGAACCATTTAAAGAATATTTCTTTCAAATAGATCCAGAAAATACTCCACATGTAGAAATAAACATCTATACGGATGGTTCCAAGATGGAAGATGAAACGGCATATGCCTTCTGTGTGTATCAGAGAGGAGAGTTAATCCACGAGGATCAAACTAAGTTAAGTAAAGAAAATACTGTTTTTCAGGCAGAACTCCTGGCCATAGAAGAGGCTGTGCTGTGGATTAGGAACTCCCCTCATAAAGAAGTATTAGTACACTCGGACAGTCTCTCAAGTCTCTTAGCAATAGAAGATGTTTTTTCAAAAAATCTCATCGCAGTACAAATTATCAAACTACTCCAAGAAACAAGAAAAAAGATCTTCTTTAAATGGGTCCGTGGACATGTGGGTAATGTGGGGAATGAGCATGCAGATTCTTTGGCAAAAGAAGCAACCAAAGCCACATCACATGCCAAATACAAATTCTTTCCCAACCCTCCTTCTTACTTGAAGAAGCTTCTAAAATCATCTCTACACGAACAATGGCAGACTCGCTGGGACTATGGTACCACAGGACGGTACACATACGCTTTAGCCCCAAAAGTCTCGGAAAAGAGAATCCTGCTGCATAGAAATCTTTTTCTGTTTGCCACTAACCACGGCCCATTTTCATCATATCTTTATAAATTTGACAGGGTTCCTTCTCCATTATGTATATGCGGTCAGCGAGCTACATCATTGCATTATATCTTTAACTGTACCCTTACATCATATTACCATATAAGAAAATCTCCAAAAATTTCTTTGTCTCAGTGGTTCTCAGTGGTTTTGTCAAATCCATCATTTTGTCAAAAGATAATTGAATGTATGAAAGTTTTAGAAAACAACCATTATTTGTTTCAAAATGTTTTGCCATTTATAGATGATGATGAGAACGTATCTTAACAAATAGACAGATACCACCAATTCAAAATAAACTCTTAGCCACAAACAACACGATTGAACTATAATTGAACTGTTGCAAGAACAATAGACTTTTGAACTTTTGTGTGTGTATATAATTATATAATATTCATCATAATTATTCACTATTTTACCTATTTTTTATATTCTACATTATTTTTAAAATTATGGATCTCTTTCTAATTTAGTATACATATACGTAGCTTTTATTGTATTTTTGCAGAACGCCCAGCTTTGCAGAGTAATTGAGCTTTTGCCGCTCCAACAAGTTTAAAAATCCTATTATCTATTATCTCATGATCTTATTAATTACAAATATCTAAATTTCTCTCGTAAACGACCAGTAAAAATTGGGCTTTTCATCGTGTATATATTGTACTTATATTGTATTTAATCTTAATATTCTCAATTGGCTTTCCTGTAGGTCCCTTCGGGCCTTTTATTTATTATTATTATTATTATTATTATTATTATTTTTTTTTTGTGTGTGTGTGTGTGGTGACGGCGGCAGTAGATGGAAACCGCTGGGTGGGGCTTGTGAGTGCTTAAGCCATTTGGTAGGCCTCCCCACCTAGCTGACCCTTGACTTGTTCAAAGGGTTGTTTTAGAATATCTTCCTCTTAGCCACACCATATCAGTTGAAAAGAACAAAGATGTTAAAAAACTTTTGAAGGTAATGTATAGTGAACAGTGGCAAAATCAACCTGATGATATATTCAAATGATACAACCACATTATCCATGATTGATAAGCCTGCAATAAAGAAGAGGGGTATGCGTATAACTGTCTAGATGAAGATATTGGTTTTAAAACTTGAAGTGGATTTCTGGCAAACGAGTATTTATTTAGTAAATATTTAATGAATACTACTAGGTACCATAATCTGTCATTTTATTTTAACAATAATCAACTGAAATTCGGTATTTATTCAAATAAAATAATGCTATTGTATTATTTGTAAGTTAGAATTTATTTCATTCAAAAAGCGTTTTATCTACTTGTCAAACAATCAAAATATGTTTCCTCTTCTGAATTCGGTCAAAACGTGATTTCTCCAAATATTAAATGCATTTTATTAATTTGTTTTATGTTTAATATCTTAGGTATGCTTGCAATTCTTTCTAATAAACAGTAATAAAAATACACAATAAAAATGAGAATTAAATACAAGTTATTTTCTTATTTATCAGTTTTTTGTGTTTTTTGAAAATTTGTATCTAAAGGAGAAAGCATGGTTTGCATGTTTGCTCCACATATATATCGTTAAAAGTGTTTAACTAGGCTTTAAAAGCCGATGGTACATAGAGTACGCCGCCCCTGTCATTATGTATGTCCAAACCGTCCATATCTTTAAGGGTTAGGCAGCCTAAGAGAGACTGCTCAGGCCGGCTAGGCCTGCCCCTTAGAGCTTAACGTCTCTCCCGGTATGTTCCCCGACACGTTGGGGCTCGTTAGTGAGTCCAGCCCTGTTCGGCCGTATGCAGACGGACAAACACAAAATGCTCAAGGGGCGACGCTCACCCGCTAAGGGCGTCTATGCACCACCGACCACAGAACACAGAATTTATTTGAAAAAGAACAAAGTGGGATTACAAAAATTAGATGAATGCCTTCCCGCCAGGAAAACGCCCGCTCGCGACAGAGGGCGGGAGTATAAGAACATTTAAAGTAAAAATAAAATAAAATAAATAATAATAATAATAATAAACATCACTGATCCTGGCCGCCGGGGTAGGAACCCCTCTCGCGACAAGGGGCGGCAGGAAGGGAAAAGAATGGAATGCGTGGCACAAGTAAGATGGCACGAGCAAATACTCAGCGTCCATTGGAGATGTAATGATTTGTGTGGCACAAGTAAGATGGCACGAGCAGATACTCAAGCGTCCATTGGAGATATAACTCTTGATAGAATGGTCAGAAGCACGAGCAGAGGCTCTTGCAATCGTAGGAAACCACACATTGATGGGTAGGAGAATTTACTGGAGCCTACAAAGAGGACTGGATTCTGGTGCTGTTTGAAGATTGATATGGTGGCAGTGAGACTGGATAAGCAGAACCAGGGCTTAAGTTAAGTTTGTTAAGTATGTAAGGAAATTGTGAATGTGTTTTAATTTGTTGAGTAGGAGGGTGCGGGAAAGGACGTTTTGGAGCCAGTTGACTGGCAATATGTCTGGACGCCTCAAGTGCCAGCGTTGCGTGAGAGTACAACTGTAGTACGGGTGACTTATAGTGCCATCTTCACCGCAGACGCAAGTGGCAGTGGATCTTATTTTGAAGCGGTCCAGATATGCCATGAAAGGGCCATGTCCTGTTAAGAAGCTAATGGTGTAGGGTGTTAAGTTATATAGTGTGAGAGAAACTTTAGGAATTAGCTTATATGTGTGCCTGCCCTTTTTTGAAGTATCCCAGTGCTCCTGCCATCGCGTCAGTATCCTTTCTCTAAGGACCCTTTTGACGTATGACTGGGGCACTGGGAGGTGTGTGTCTATTGTTTCTTTCTGTGTGGCCTTCTTCGCTAGGTTGTCTGCTAGTTCATTGCCAAAGATACCTTTGTGAGCCGAGACGTGACCTATTGAGATACGATGTAGGAGATTCTTAAGTTTTAGTTTAATTTGCAGTACTAGTGGATGTTTTGTCCTGTGTGCCTGTATTGCCTGCAGGCCAGACAGGCAGTCGCTGTAGATGATAATACTATTGCTAGAGTGGGATTCCACCCACTCTAATGCGTTTAGTATTGCGAACAGCTCCGCTTGGAATACGGAGTTATTATCATCTAGCCTTGCAGACCACTGATGGACCACCACCGTGCCCTTCGTGGCGCAGAAGGCTGCGCCCACGCCAGTGTCTGTGAAGAGTGTGGTGCTAAGGGCAGGTGTGTAGCTGTTGCGTGTTGTGTTTAATTGAAAATGTGAAGTCTCCTCAGCGGGGTGGAGCTGCCAGCTCCTGACTTTGTATTGCAATGTTGTGTTTGGAAAAAGAGAATCTATTACTGTGTCACGTTTTAGCTGTAGGATTGAGGATTTGGCGTGTTCGTATTCTAGTTGAAGTGTGATGGGTGGAATACCTGTAAGTATATGTAGTGCATCTGTGGAGATTGTGCGGTAGCCCCTTGAAATTTGTAGGAGAAAAGTGCGTTGTATTGATTTTAGTTTAGGTTGTGCTATGGATGATAAATTACCCGCCCCCTCCCAGATACAGGCCCCGTAAAGTATTATTCTTTCGATTATTGTTAGGTACCAGATCTTCAGTGTTTTGTTGTCTACCCCTCCCAATTTAGAAGTTAGTCTTAATGAATTATTATGATATGCTGTCAATTTAAGTTTTAGGTCGTTAATGTGTGGGATCCAGTTAAGATTTGCGTCAATGGTTATACCTAGGAGTTTTATGAATTTTACGTGTCGAATGGAGACATTATTGATCCTCATCACTGGAGGGCGTTTTGGATCATGTCTGTGTGGTTTGGTGAATACTAGTGCTTGAGACTTTTGTGGTGAGAGTGTGAGGTGCAGTAAATCCAGGAGCCGGCAGAAAATAGGAAGAGCTTCTGCAAACTGTTCCTCCAGATGACGTCTGTAACGACCGGAGAAAATGAAGCTGAAATCATCGGCGAAGGCAAATAGTTTAAATCCCAGCCGATTTAGTTCTGTTAGTAGCACATTTGCTACAAGCAACCAGAGGATTGGGCCAAGGCACGAGCCCTGGGGGCAACCCTTCTGTAATCGGTGGGTAGATGTGCCAGCACCCCAGTTAATCAGGACGCTCCTCTGTGAGAGGTAGGAGCCGATGAGACCAGCTATGTTCCCCGGACAGTTGAGTGCTTGTAGTTGTAAGAGAATGTCTC
Source organism: Maratus speciosus (assembly GCA_963932465.1). NCBI lineage: Eukaryota > Metazoa > Arthropoda > Arachnida > Araneae > Salticidae > Maratus > Maratus speciosus. Next base: position 338,381,726 of record OZ010795.1, on the reverse strand, counting down.
GCCATTCTACGTTGTTGAATGCGCCTTGTATGTCTAGTGAAACGAGTGATGTTGCGTTGCCCTGGGCTATGCTTTCAGTACAGGCAGTCATTATGGCATGAAGTGCGAGCTCGCATGAGTGGCCCTCGCGGAACCCGAATTGTCTGGGGTGGAGAAGGTTGTTTGACTCCAAAAAGTGTGTCAACCGCATAACCAGAAGTTTTTCCAGAAGCTTTCCCAGAGTGGGAAGAAGGCAGATGGGTCTGTATGACTTGGGTTCGGAAGGAGACTTGCCTTGCTTCAGAAAGTAAACTACCTCTATATCTCAGCTAATTACTGACGATTTTTTTCGAAAATCATGATCAACAATGCTTTTATACTTCTGCTACGATAGATACCTCCAGCGCCGCTCAACACTTTTGCTGAATGTCCGTAAATCGAAATTTGTGTGTAACGGTAAAATTCGATTTTCTCAAAATCTATGTGACCTAAGGTAATAACTATAATTTTCCTGCAAGGTTTAAATTAACGTCTACTACCTCTAATTTTTCCATAATTTTAGTTTCAGTAGATTGGGAATTAGATGGGGGGAACACAGTTTTGCGCTACATTTTCGACGATATTTTTGAAAATGTAATACCTAAAATTAAAAGAAATGTATTTTTGAATTCAGCATTACGAAAGCTTTCACCCGATACCGCACACGATATACAAAGAAAATACTTTTTTTTTCAAGTAACTTAATTTGCCCCTCCACATTTTTACTAAATATGTTTATAAATGTTTAATAATCTGAAAATATGTGGGTCAATAGTCTTTATTACTTCCTCCAATTTGACCTTTCCACATTCCATAGTTTACGAGTAAAATGGCTGTGACAGGCAGACAGACAGACACAGAAGTGATCTCATAATGGTTCCATTTTTACTTTTTAAGTACGGAACCTTAAAAATGACGCACATTTCTTTTAATTTCTTTTCAAACAATAAAAATCAAAATTCAATCAAATAATGATCTGCACCACTGTTTTATCCGTTTGTTTCGTTTATTTCTTTACTCATTTGTTTCCTTTCTGTTACAAGAACGAAAAATTTCAAACAAAGGAATGATTATTGTGTGAATATCACAAATAATTATTTCAGATTAGAAAACAAAGTGGCTGTTCAGAACCTAATTTATAAGCTAAAATATGCGGAAAAATATTGAATATTAAGAACAGTTTTCAATGGTTTAGTTAAGCACTCTTTTACAAAATTTAAAGTACTTTGCATTAGTGTATTTTTTTTTCGATTTATGTCCTCTTGTCGTTTTTAAAGTTCTTTAGTTTCTAAATGTTAGTGTTTTCAGTTTAAGTAAAGTTTCTTTTTATTTTACTTAATTTTAGCAATTTTTCTTTATCTGAGAACCTGAAGTTATGAATAATAATAGAAAACTTATGTAACTTTTCGTAGTGTGGATTTTTCATAAGTTCTCGTTAATATAAACTAAATAATAATTTGTTTTAATGAAGTTTAAAAGAGTAATTAAATAAAGTATTTTTAGGGAGAATATAAAAAATCAAACATTTAGTTTAGAATTCCCATTGTGTCTAAAAGAATGACTTTAAATTTTTAACAAATAAAAAAAATTCAAACAAAGTAATGATTATTGTGTGAAAATCACAAATTGCTTTAGATTAGAAATCGAAGTGGCTGTTCAGAACCCAATTAATAAGCTAAAATAGGCGGAAAAAAATATTGAATATAAAGAACAGTTTTCAATGGTTTAGTTAAGTACACTTTTATAAAAGTACTTAGACTTTATTACTTTTTTCCAATTTATGTCCCCTTGTCGTTTTTAAAATTCTTTAGTTTCTAAATTTTACTGTTTTCACTTTAAGTGAAGTTTCCATTTATTTTACATAAGTTTGGCTATTTTTTTTAATATGAGAACCTGAAGTTATAATTAGCAATGAAAAACGTATGTAACGTTTCGTAACGTGGATATTTTACAAGTACCGGTTAATATAAACTTAATAATAACTTAAAATTTTAATGAAGTTTAAAAATGTAATTAAATAAAGTGTCTTTAAGGGGAACATAAAAAGAAAACATTTAGTCTTGAATTCCCATTGCGTATAAAATAATGACTTTACATTTTAAGTGCAAAGAAAAAATTATTTAAGATATAAAGTGAATTTTAAATCTTAAGCAGATGCTGTTAAGTAAAGCTGTTATATTAAGCATTTATAAAATGTTTTGTTTAGCAAAGTATTGCTTCGTTTGATTTTTCGTATGAAAATACGATGTTTGAATTTTATTAAAATTAAATTGGTAACTTTTTACGTGTATAACTGCGTGGCACGTTTATTTAAAATATAAAATATTCAGAATATTAATTTTAAATATAACAGGGCAACTAAATTTGTTCTTTTAATTAAATTGCTTAGAAACAAAATAAAATAACATTTAAATCAATTTAGAAAATAAAATGTAAAAAAAAAGAGAAATGAGTAATAGAAGAGCAAATCAAAAGTAAAAAAAAAAAAAAAAAAGACGCAAATTCAATTTTATCATTTTTTAAAAATTAAAAAGCAAAATGCAAACATATAATGATCAAATTCAATCCTTTAACTTATTTCCCTTTTCTTTGATTTGTAAACGTAGTAGTTGTTCTGAATAATATTTGAAAAGCTAAACTATGCGGAAAAGCACTGAATATAAATGGCAATGTTCAATGGTTTAGGTAAGTATGTTCTTACAATTTTAAAAGTATATAATATTTATACATTTTTCCCCTAATTTATGCCCTCTGGGTGTGTTTAAAGCTTTTAAGTTTCTCAAGGAAAATATTTTCAATTCGTGTTTAGTTTAGTAAAAATTAGCCTTTATTTTGCTTTATATTATTTTTTAAATTTGTCTGAGTACCTGAAGTTGTGAATAACATTCGTGGAAAACGTATGTAACATTTTGTTAGGTGGATTGTTTACAAGTATTTGTTATGCAACTAAGAATATCTGAAAAATTTAATGAAGTTCAAAAATGTAATTAAAATAAATATCTCTGACTGAAACATAAAAATATGTTATTTAGTTTTAAGTGACCGTTGCTTTTAAATTAAATGACTTTAACTCTTTTTATTTTCTTCTATCTTTACAAGAAGAAAGTATTGGATTCGTGAAAAAAATTCGACTCTCTATTTTCGACGGATTTACATGTTTTAGAAGGTCCTGAACACGATTCGATTGTCTTTAGAAAATTTCTGTCTATGAGTCTGTCTGTTTGAGTTTGTATGTTGCATAAATTTTGTGGGCACTCTATCTCAAAGACTAATGCACGGAATTTAATGAAACTTCATATTCAGTTAGTCCCTGATATGAATTGGTGCTGATTACTTTTTGGTGTAAATCTCCCAACAGGTGGCGCTTCTATGCAGAATTATTTGCGATTTCTACAATAGCTCTATCTCAAAAACTAATGCACAGATTTTCATCAAACTTCACATTCAGTTAGACGTTGAAATAAATTGTTGCTGATTAGGTTTTGGTGTAAATCATCCAACAGGTGGCACTGCTATACTGCATTTTTCACCAATTTTCTCGATAGGTCTATCTCAATAACTAATGTACGGAATTTCATATCTTTAAAATCCTCATGATGGGCATAGATTGTCATTTAATTTTGACACTGTGAAAGCAGATTTTGAAGTATTAACAAGTATGAGATAGAAGAAAGTTTTGAAATTGGCACCTCCGACTTGTTTACAGTAGGAATTACTTAAAATCTAAACCTGAAATATGAACCATAAGTAAATGTTATTATTTTGCATATTAAAAAGATATAAAATATTCTTCTTGTAAAGTATATATTCGATCAAATTTTTGCATAAAAATAAGATTTCTGAATTTTCTTTAGATTAAACTAGCTTTTTTAAAAGTATATAATTGTGAGAGACGTTTATTTAAAACATAAACTGCACAGAAATGGTTGATTTTAATTAAAAGATGGCAAATAATTTCATTCTGTTAATTAAATGGCTTAGAAATAAAATCAAGGAATATTCAAATCAAATTAGATTAAAAAAAAATAAAAAAAAGGAAAAACGGATCAGCAATAAAAAAAAAAAAAAGGATTTAGATACAATTTCATTCCTTTTCATATTATAAACATCAAAATGCAAAAAAATAATGTCCTTAGTCAATCTTTTTATCCTTTGTTTCTTTTCGGCTGAACAACAACAAAAAAGCAAACAAAATAATGATAATTGTGAGAAGATCAGAAACAATTATGTTTGACTTGTAAACGAAGTGGCTGTGCCGAATCTATTTTAAAAGCTAAAATATGCGCAAAAAATATTGAATATTAAGAGCAGTATTCAATTGTTTAGGTAAGTATGTTCTTATATATTATTAAAAAGTTACCGTTAATGTATTTTTTCTAATCTATGTCCTCTGGTCGTTTTTAAAGCTGTTTAGTTTCTAAATGTTAATGTTTTGAATTTAAGTTGTATTCATTTTTATTTTAGTTAAGTTGCTTTTTTTTTTTAAATTTGAACTTCAAAATTTGTAAATATTAATCAAGAAAAGATGATCATGCGACTTTTTGAGAGGAGGGTTATTTATAAGAATTCGCAAATTAAATTTAATAATAGTTGTAATTTTAATGATGTTGAAAAATAAATGAAACTGAACATCTCGGGTGTGTGTCTGAAGGGTGGAAGGAAAAGCTAATGTTTAATTTTGAATTCCCAATGCTTCTGATGAAATTAGTTTAGAATCTTAAGTTCAACAGAAATTACTTAAAATATTATCTCTGCATTATTAACCATCTGATGTTGCTATTTTGCATATTAAAAATTTAGCTGTATAAATTTATTTTCTTCTACAGTGTAACTTATTGATATTTTGTCTTCTTGCTTTTCTCTTACACTTACTTTGCACTAAAAGTGGTGCCATTGAACATTCTGGTACATTGAATCAACACCAATAGTTTTTGGTTAAGTGAAACAAAAAGAATTTGTTTTTCGTGTAGTAGTCCAAGGATAATTTTTGGTGTAATGCAACATCAAGAGTTACTTTTGACGTAATTCAATACTGGACAACAGAAAAAAACTGTTGTAAATGACTTTCTGAAAATGACGTCTGAAAGTACATCAGAAAATAAAAAAATAGGAAATAAATTAACCTTTCGATACCAGTTATGATCTGGCTTTTAAAATTTTTTTTACAAATCCTACATAAACACAGAAGCAGTAAAATTTTAAAACATTCCTGATACAGAAATCGGGTCTCGTAACTCGACCGTGTGCTAAATCGGAGAAAAACTTACGCTAAAGTGCAAATGAGAGTGCTTGTTAAAAAAAAAAAAAAAAAAAAAAAAGTGAAAGAAATCTAGGCGTCAAACTGGACGACAAGGCATAATTTTGTGGTTGTGAAATTCAATAACTTAGTTCCATGTGATGACTGACGACTGCTAATTTTGAATCCTAATACAAAAGTCCTTTGTTATATCGCTCTTGTTGGGAAACAACAACAACAACAAAAATGCGATATAACCGAAGACAGTAGAAAAATGAAGAAAGATGATAACTTATAAGTAAGAGCTTTACATTTATTCCAAACCTTAGTTTATACACATATTACATAAAAAAAATTAAATAAACACTTGAAAATGACACATATACATATACACATAAATGACACATATACATATTTAGATGTTTAAAAAGTGTTTAAATATAATCAAAGCTATTTCTATGACATAAAAATGTGGTTTCATGCCGTTCATTAATTCTAGATACAAATACTACCAAACGAGCAAAGTTTTTTTTATGACCTCCTTGTATATTAAGTTATGTATGTTAAAAATTTAAGAATTAAATTTTAATAGGATGTTTTTAATATGCAATTTTTTAAATAGTATATTAATACCCAAGGCCTTCTTTAAAAACCTAAGTCTTTACCTTACATAAGTATACATTTTGTAACATGTAAAAGAAATAAAAAGAGACTTAAATTTTGAATTAGAAAAATATAAATAAAATCCTAAAAAAAGTTATGCTTTTCTAAGACTTTAAACGCAAGAAACACAACAGTGGTATTATATTGTCAATTTTAAGGCATTAAGAAACGCTTAGAAATTGTTAAGATATTACAAAAGGAAACTTTTTGTTTTTGGCAGATATAATATTTTGAAGATTAGATATTAAAAAAAAAAACTTGACATACTGTAAGAAACTTTTATTTCTACAGCTTTTATAGTTTAGCATTGAAATAAAATAAGAGAAAATATTTTTTAATCTAATTCAAACAAAATATTTTATTTAGAGCTATTTTTAAAATTCTGTATAGAGGATTCTGAAATCTAACTGGGAAAATTTACTAAGGAATTATAACTTTATTAGCTTTCAATTTTTTATTAGCCTTAATCTTACTAATTTTAATAAACTAAATAACATCAGAAAAAATTAGTGCATTGTAATATGTGGGCAAGTTTTTATTATTATATTATAGTACAATTTGAAATATTGCATCAACATTATTATGCTGCGACGGTTTAGAAATACAGGAAATCAATAACTAATAAATTATATGAACCTTGATCTTGGCGACAAATTCGCCGGCGATAACATTTTCTGCTAAACTCCTTTCTGAAAATTGCAGAAACCAAACACATATTTCAATTAGAAACCAAAATAACGAATATAGAGATTAGATTATGTCCATAATTAAACGGCCCTATTTTAAAGTTGTCTACAGACGAAACTTTTGTTCATAAAGTTGTGAAGTTTTGTGAAAGACATAATAAAGAGATGGGAATTTATTTAAGTCAAATAAAAGTTCAAAATTTTTCCACCAGAGGGCGCTTTTAACGAATTACATATTTAGCATGTATTTACATATATTTATGATAGTTTAAAAGTTTTATTTATTAACTTTACATGATCTTAAAGACAGGATTTCATGACATGTTCTTAGCATTTCCCAGAACACACGGCGGTCAACTGTTGGAACATGCTATCTTACGATTTCAGATGGTATCTGAAAATGATGACCATCATGTGGAACATGTTTGGATGTAATAAAATTTATAAACTATTGTAAACAGGGATGTAGTGGAGGGTATACGGTGGTATACGCCGTATACCCTCTGGATTTTTTTAAGGGACACCGTATACCCTCTGTTTCTGAAAAATCTATAGTATATACATTGTAGGGTACACCCTCTGCCTATAGAGCGTATACCCTCTGCTTACAGCGTATGCCCTCTGATTTTTTTACGACTACACCACTGATTGTAAATGTATGCCAAATATGTAATCCGCTAAAAAACGCCCTCTGAGGGCGAAATTTTAACCTATTTTTTCCCCCTCAAACAAATTCCCAAGCCTTTATTTTGTCCTCCACAAAATTTCCCAATATTCTGAACAATAGTTTCGACTGAAGATAACTTTAAAATAGGGTAGTTTAATTAAGGACACCCTGCATACATGAAATTATGAGAGTATATCGTGCGATATTCTCCTCAAGTTGTGTCCCTGAAGTGTTATGAACAGAAGATAACTCTCTAGTCAATTCAAAAGAATTGTTGCATGCTACATTGGTAACAATATTAAGTACTGTAAAAAAAGAAAACAAAAGAAAAATGTTTTTTAATCCAGGGAAATATAGTGAAACCATAAACGAAAGTAAAATATGTAATAATTTCTTCCGAGGTATCTACGATTCCGAAAACCGATCTTTATCTTAGAAATCTCAGTAACTAATATCTGTTTGATATCTAAAGAAGCTTTTATAAAAACAAAGTTTCTTTTGCTGACACTGATTTCCGGAAACGTTTCAGAATAGTTTTTATAGTATATTAACCCTTTTCGGTCGTAAGTATACTCTCAGCCACCAAAGCTTTTTTACTGTTCCAGTCGTATGTCTGCTCTCAGCCAGCACAGTCTTTTTTTACCGTGCCAGTCGTATGTCTGCTCTCAGCCAGCACAGTCTTTTTTTACCATTCCAGTCGTATGTCTGCTTTCAGCCACCGCAGTTTTTTGTACCGTTCCAGTCGTATATCTGCTCTCAACCACCACATTTTTTTTTTACCGTTCCAGTCGTATATCTGCTCTCAGCCACCACAATCTTTTTTTAATCGTTCCAGTCGTATATCTGCTTTCAGCCACCACAGTTTTTTTTTAATCGTTCCAGTCGTATATCTGCTCTCAGCCACCACAATTTTTTTTATCGTTCCAGTCGTATATCTGCTCTCAGCAACAACAATTTTTTTTAATCGTTCCAGTCGTATATCTGCTCTCAGCCACCACAGTTTTTTTTTACCATTCCAGTCGTATGTCTGCTTTCAGCCACCGCAGTTTTTTGTACCGTTCCTGTCGTATATCTGCTCTCAGCCACCACAGTTTTTTTTTATCGTGCCAGTCGTATGTCTGCTCTCAGCTACCGCAGTTTTTTTACTGTTCCTGTCGTATATCTGCTCTCAGCCACCACAGTTTTTTTTACCATTCCAGTCGTATATCTGTTGTCACCCACCACAGATTTTTTTACCGTTCCAGTCATATATCTGCTAACAGAAACCACAATTTTTTTTTATCTTTCCAATCGTGCTTTCAGCCACCACAGTTTTTTTACCGTTCTAGTTGTATGTCTGCTCTCAGTCACCACAGCAAATAACCATACTGATCGTATATTATTTTAAGTCGAAAAGATTCAGAGATACGTAGAATTCGAAATAGTATTTTACAAATTGTGTTTAAGTGTAATTAGTAATGTTAACTTCTTAAAATATTTTTTAAATAATACTTTAAAATATCACAAAGAAAGTTACCTAAATAAGTGTACCGTGAAATTGAAAGTAGTTTATAAAAGATCAGGTATAAGATGTAAAGAGGAGATTTTTTTGCATGTTTAAACTTAAAAATTAAGGGCTGCCACATGATGGAGAATAAAATATAATTTTTACATAAAATTAAAACATTGTGTTACACATAGCTAAAGTTTAAAAAATAATTAACACATTTTGTTTTTTTTTCATAAACTTGCATATTATATATTACTGTCCGCTCAACGAAAATTAATTCCAACCAGTGTGACACCTATGTTTAAACTTACTACGACCGCAAGGGGTTAATGAGTTTTCTCAACCTGATATATGTGTCTTTTGGATGCCATCAGTTCTCGAGTAAACATTTTCATGTTCACCAAACATGTTGTGCAGAAAAACACGCTAAATTAACATAATTATCGTTAACATTGAAATTAATATTATTTTTTTACTCTTGCTTGAATAAATTCAAACATCCATTTAAAAATGTTTACTTGAGAAATAACAGTATCCGAAAAAACAATATTCTGGGTTGAGAAAAATGTAAAAGTTTCTCGGAAACGTTTCCGTAAACCAGTGGCAGCAAAAGAAATTTTGTTTCTCTAAATGCTTCTTCAAAGCTGAAAAATATTCTGATTTTTCTGTGGCTTCTTTAGATAAAATAGATAGTTCGGAATCGTGGGTAACTTGGAAGAGGTTATTGTATATTTTCATACTTAGTTATATATTATATTTTTGTAGATTAAAATGCTTACATTAAAATGTCCATTTTGGTGAAATTTTTTGAAATTTCTTCTATTATTTCATTTGAAAGAGCGATGTTTTACGATTCCAAATCTGTTTAACTTTTATTCCTACGATTATTAAGACATGAGTTATGGCCATTTTATTAAAGAGGAAGTAATGAGTCAACTACCGGAAGTGGGCGTAGGAAGGCCAGGAAAAATGTAAACAATATCTGTATGCATAATTTTCTTGCATTTTTTACATAAAAACACTAACAAACCTTAATTGATACATCTAGATTAATTTTATAGATAAAAAACAATACAGATAAGAAATCTTTAAATGCGATTCCAGGAATATCAATTGTTTCGTTATTTCCATGTTCAAGAAACTCCATTACATAAAATGTTTTAATCATACTTTAGTGAAATTTTTTCATAATGCTTTCATTACTCTGAATTAAAATCTAAGCTGTGGTGTGATAATGTAATTATTTAATCCATATTGGACCACACCGATTAAATATTTTTGAAATTTTTTAAAACTTCGATTATATCATTAATTTGGTGTAATTAAGTAGATACTAGCAAAATTTTGAAAAAAAGTTTTTAATTTTTTAAGTAACTAGCTGTCCTATAAACAGGACATATTAGTAGGACACATAGTTAGGACATATAAAATACATACATAAACTAATTGTATGAGCAAATATTTTATTTCACTTTAAAAATACAGTTTATGTTGTACAAAAATACTCTATGATTTCTCCAATAAAAACATAATAATAACGGTAAAATTCTAGATTATAAGATCACAATTTTTAAAGGATTTTTTAAATAAATTTTTTTCAATTAAATTTTAATTGGTTACTTGTTTTTTTGTTTATATGTTATACTTTTATGTATTTTAAAGACGTCATAACAAAATGCATCCAGAAAATCCTTACCAATTTTATTTTACAAAATGTTTTATTAGCTCTACTATTTATAGGACAGCGGTCCAATATGGGTTAACAGGTGTTCGAATATAAAAAAAATGCTAATTTTTTTATAAAAATGTATTTTTTGACATATTTTGAAATATTTCAGTTAATTTTGAAGATATTGCAAAACTCCTGATTCAGTGCACAGGTATGTGTAGTAGTAATATGTAGTGCAAAGAAAATTGAAATAACTTCAGTTGAATTGAGTGTACGCTGTCTGGCGTAAGCATGAAATTTTGCCAAAAAATGGCAAAAAACCCCAATTTTTAAAAAATTTATGAAAATATTGTTAGGATTTTATGTTTTTTCATCATTCTGTATTACAATGGAACTAAAAATATGTTTGTTCAATATTGTATATAAAAAAAAAGCGTCCCGAACATAGGCAGATTACCTTAAGAAACATTTCCTTTTTTTACAGTAAAGAATACGTTTTCAACTTCTGAAATATTTTAGTAGACTGCTTATAAAATTAATTTGTTTACGGGATTTCCCTTGTGTGAGTTGTGGCAACACTGCTTTATGTCGCTGTATTGTTCGTCGAATAAAAAAGAGCCTCGATTAAAACCTGTAAAATATTCCAGAAAATTTTACCGAGATAGTAAAAACGTTTACAAAACTTTAGTGTAGCTTTCTAGTTACGCTGCTATTTCAAAAACCTTTATAATATCTTCGGAAACAATTTAGAGAAGGACTAATCGGTGAACGTAAGAAGTAATAACTTTCTGGGATTTATAAAATAGTTCTGAAATAAAAGGGCCGTCTGTTGTCCGTAAGTTTCAGGTAAGATGCTTCTGTTAATTTTAGAAATTTACTGGTTTCTAAGTTGCTTCATTGGCTCTTATTTTATAGGATTGTAAAGATAAAGAATTTCCAGAATCGTGTATGTATCGTTCACGAAAATCTACTTATTTATTATAAAAAACACAAGCTTAAAATCCAAATTGCCTAATTAATGGGAAATTCCATGACTTTCTTTCATTTTTAGGTGCGTTTGTAATTATATAAATGCGTACCAATAGTCTTCATCTGGTCCGTCCATCTGTCTGTCTGTCCTCATATAACAGCACAAAACAACCTAACCGAATGGTTTGAAATTTAATATGTATATATTGCTGCAGAATTTTGTCAAGTCATTTCAAATTTTACGAAAATCGAATCAAACTGAAAAAGATATTAATAAAAGTTTTCTTCATTCTGTTAAATCCTATCATACGTAATTAATTCAATGATATCCGATGATAGATAATGATTCTAGGTTGCCATGGTGATTACTCTTATTTAAGATGGAGTCATATTATTTCCATATTACTGAATTTAATATATAGAATCGTAATAAATTTTGTGTTCATGCTTTTTTTCATAAGAGTGCAACAGCTATTACACACAGGCTTGAATATATTTAAAAACTAGTTATAGTATGAACGCACCTCATTTGCCACGTTTGTCGTACAATTTCCGACTTTTCCAAACTATTATTCTATCTCAGTAACTGAAACTGATGTTATCAATCCAATGAAATGTTTTAAACCCAGTGGAATATGTAAAAAAAAAAACGTACAAGAGAGACTTTTTTTGTCCAAAAAAAATGAAATATAAAAGTAAAATGAAGAATTATTCTTAATACGTCGTAATTATTATTATTATTATTATTTTATCAAAAGACACATTAAATGCCGAAAGCATCTTTTAAAAACACACGTTTTTATCTGAAGCAAGAATAATTTTTATATCATGCAAAATAAATAAATAAGTAAAATAAAATTTTGAGTTTGAGTTAGGATTGGAATAAAATAAAAATCCATAAAATGTAACGCTCTTTTAATACTTTAAACGAAAAAATAAACAAACCATGAGGATTATGTTGTCAATTTTAAGGATTTAAAACTAAATGAGAAAGATAAATCATTCATTCAAGTCACGGTTAAAAAACAAGCATATTTGATTACAATAATTTAAAAAAAAACCTTCTACCTTCCACTTATGCATTCCGTTTATATAGACAGAAAAAGCATAAAATCTTTTACAAGCTTTTGCTAGCATGTAAGAATAAATAAATGTAAAAAATAAAGAAAAGTAAGCGCAACGATGTTTTGCAGAATACAAGCATAAAATTATGTTTTACGATTGCCCAAATGTTCCTGAATAACATTTCAATTTTTAAAACCCTTTTAAATTCATGAAAAATATTTTTGGATTTATGTAATAAAAGAGACCATGTGAAAGCGTTTATTTCATTTCTTCTTAAACCAATTGAATTTGCTTAGGTCAAATTAATAAAAGAATTCTATAATCCCATAATTGCTTATTGTAAGAAAGACAGTTGTCTACAAAAGTACAGAGTGAAGAATTTTTATGGATTTTATACATCTAATTACATTTTTTACGGAAAGAAGAAAAAATGTATTGTTTGATTCATTTGTAATTAATTGATATTTAAAAAACATGTCTAGATTTTTTGCATACAATTTTGTTCTAGAACGATTCAAACTTTCATTCTTGAAATTATTTTACTTCAAACTGATGACACAATTTATTAAGTCGAAATAATTCGCTTAATAAGATAAAAAAATTTATATGCATTTATATAGCTATAAAATGTTAAAACACAAACTGACTCTACACCCGTAGTTAAAAATGTAGAAAATAATAGCAAAATAAGAAAATTGTGTCAATTTGATTGTCAGAATATTTTTTTTTGTATGTTATTAAGATGCTTTTACTGCAAAGTTCGTAAAGTTTGGAAGCTGTACGGTAACCTTTTCCACATGAGGTTTGAACAGACCGGGACTTCCATTTAAAGTGGAATCTAATCAACTACGCACATCCATCACAGGGATTTGAACCCTGCTCCTCTTGACCAGTAGCCAGCGTCCTAACCACTAGACAAGCAGGTGGGTCAAACTAGTAAAGAAAAAAATAATTAAGGTTCCTCTCAGATTATGCACGTTATATTATTTATTTCTACATGGATATTTATTTCCATATTCGTAACCATGGAGTAATTCATCCCATAATTTTGGTAATTTAAATGATGTTGCATCTTTACATATTGAATTTATATGGCTTCCGTTATAATAGATGCTTAGTATTCAGTGGTGGCCAAAATTGTGGACATTTTTTGAAATCTTAATGTTTTATAACTTTGTGTGCTTGAAGAATACAATAAATTTCACTTAAATACAAATGTTTATGTGGAAATTTAATGTAGAATTTAATTAAAAAAAATAACTAAAATATCTGCATTACAAAAAAAGTTACCTTACAAAAACTAAGATCTATCTTAGATTTCATTATATTTTAAAGTTACACATTCAATATTTAGTAGGAAAACCCTTGTTTTTTATTACAGCTTCACAGCGTCTTTTCATTGAGAGAACTAGTGTTTGGAGTTCATCATTTTTAATCACATTATGCCAAGAATTATAGCTTCAATAAGTTGCACTTTATTTGATAGACGCTTTTTTTGTACAATGATTTTCAAACGTCGCCACAAATATTCTATAGGATTCAGATCAGGGCTGTTTCCTGGCCAGGGTAATAATTGTGTGCTTTTATTTTTAAACCATTCTTTGCATATTTTTGCCGTATGGCATGGAGCTGAATCCTGCTGAAAGATAAATGGTGCTTTATTGGGGAAGAGATCCCTGATGGAAGGTATCAATTTTGGTTCCAGGCCAGTTTCGATGCATTTTTTTGCATTCAGAATGCTATCAATCACTTGAATGTGGTCCACATCATCTGCAGACATACAGGCCCAAATCATGACATTTGTTGGGTGGTCCTTTGTAGTTTCTTCAATGCAATCAGGATGCAGCTCTTCCCCTACTCTACGTCTCACATATTTTCGCCTATCACTACCAAAGTGCGATTTTTTACTCTCATTGCTCCAGATATTTGCTTCCACTGATTTTTTGACCAATTAATGTGTTCTTTTGCCCATTGAACTCGTTTTTTGCGTTGCTGAAGATTAAAAAAATTTTTTCCTCGGAATTCCACCTTTCAGTAAAAAATCTGCTAATCTTCTCCTTGTTGTTCTTCAACTAACTGAAGTACCCATTGCATTCATTTCACATCTAACAGCATCTCATGAAATTTTTCTATCTTTGAGGCATATCCTTTTTATCTTTCTATCGTCAGAAGCACTTGTAAATTTTTTTCGGCCTGATCTTGCCTTATTTATCACTGATTTAGTTTCTTCATAACGTAAGCACAACATTCGTACGCCAGATAAAGTGACTGATCCACCAACCTGTCTTGCAATTTCAGTATAAGAGAGACCATTTTCTTTCAATATGACAATTCTGCTTCTTTTTGTAGGTGTCCAATCAGTTCTTGTTGTTGATGACATTTTTTTAAATTATTTGCATTAAGAAAAAAAAATAGTAATATTTAAAAAAAAAAAAAAAAAACATTATCCTATTTACACTAGTATTCACTCCTCTGCAAAACTCATTCCAGCAAAATATCCCTTTTACAAATCAAAACATACTACAGTTTAGTTACTGACATTTGATTGGTTCTCAGAACAGTCATTGTGATTGGCTAGGAATCTTTTATTACAATACACTTCAGCATTCATGACTTATTGTGTTTTTATTTTAGACTAAAGTAGGTGTAACTGTTTTTTGTAATGCAGATATTTTAATTCTGTTTTTTTATATTAAATTCTACATTAAATGTCTCCGAATTTGATATGTAAACATTTGTATTTAAGTGAAAATTAATATATTCTATAAGCACACAAAGTTATAAAACATGAAAACTTCAAACAATGTTCACAATTTTGGCCACCACTGTAGACTGGACGAAAAAAATTATCTTAATTTTGTTGAAATTTATTTAGATGGTGTTTTCTTAATGTAATCTTGCAAGGGCTGTGGCTTTTATATTTACTTCATACCAGCATTGTGCTTCTTGTTTCTATAAATAGATTTCTCGCTCGTCCTGAAAAAATATGGAAATTCTTTGGCCGCCCGATTTAATAAATGGTATTTCGTGTGCTGCCGAATAACTTTCCAAATGCATTGGGTCAAATTTAGTGCAAACGATATACTATATAATACGGATATACAAACGATATATACTCGCGTATAAGTCGAGGAATTTCTGACAATTTTCGGTAAGCAAATTTGGGGTGTCGACTTATACGCGAGTCAGTTAAAAAAAGCAAAAACAAAAACTTCGAATACTGCAAAATTATGGCTTTTTATGTGTATGAATAAAAAATAATATATAAAATACACAAATAACAATAATTTATCATTTAAAAAAATTTCAGTTATTTGTTTCTGTATACTTACTACCTTTTCGCATTGGCAAGTGGTATCTTTGATTTGATTTTGTGCAAAATTGAAGTAAAAAGTCAGGTGGTCGACTTATACGCGGGTTTTTGATTTTTTCCAGAATTTGCATTCAAAAGTTAGGGGGTCGACTTATACGAGAGTATATACGGTACTTTAATTTAGGAGGGGGTTTGGCTATTTAAGCTATTAAAATTTATTATTAAAATACGGACATAAACCTTTCAATATCTGTTTTAATAGACAAATCCCTCACATGTAAATACTAGTATATCAAAACTTGTGCTAAAAAAACAGTAAAAAAATAGTTTTACTGTTTTTTTAGTTTTTATTTAACAACTTTTAGAAGTTTAATGAAGTATATTGAAAATTTTAATAGATGTTTTATATCTACTCTATATATATAACATCCTAATGAAACGAATTTATGAAACGGATATATGAAACGAATTTATTAAACGGATATATGAAATGACTGATTAAACAACTGATTATGTTTCAAGCGATTTCTCCTAAAATATGGAATACATTGCGATGAAATTAACACCAATAATCACCATTGATCCGCAGATCCCAAAACTGGTATTAGAATTTTTAAATTTCAATTAGTTTTCGAAATATTAATTTTTTTCTAATTTTATATACATTTTTCTAATGATGGCAACTCAAATTTTAATCAAACATATATTTTTTTTCATATTTTAGAAAAGGTTGACATGGTAACACGGCTATTGTTGTTTATTTGATAAAACATGTTTATTTACTTTTATTTCTTTTTATAAATTATATAAATTATTTCGTTCTATAATTATTAATTATTTTTTTATATTTCCTTTAGAAAATAATGGAAAATAATTAAAAAATACGGTACTACTTAGTTATTCCGCCGACCAATTTCGCCAAATTATATAAATCGCCAAAACACTCGCCAAATTATACAAATTGATATAATTTTTATTTTAAATAACGAAAGAACAAATAAATTAGTATAAAATTAATCCTTCTATACATATAAAAAGGTTTAGATTTGGAAATGGACCAATGAATATCTGCGTAGATATTCCCGGCAGATCGGCATTCAATTTGAATGCTTAAGCATGACCTTTCTTCGTTAATATTAAAAAAAAAACTGCTGCATACAAAGATATGAAAATCGGTAGTATTATAGAGAAATGTTTGATAAACACGCTGATGCAGACAGTTTTCAAAGCGAAGAATTATTTAAAGAGATATTTAATGCTAAAGTTGGGCAAAATCGTTCCATTAAAATATTTCATTTGAGCAAAAACTGTACATAGGAATTTAATCATTTTTAGATCATTTTATGCGTCAGAATTTCTCGGTGTCCAGACTGTATTTAGTTTTTTAATTTGACTAATTTTTTGAGGTTTTATTTCTATTTTAAATTCAAATTTTCAGCATTTCGAGAGATATTGTTTACATATTTTAGAAAATTTCATTAATTTAAACTGTTGTCAACTGTATAAACAGCGCAAACAATAATGTTTGCTTCAAATTAAAAATTTATTTTACGCGTGACTATTATAAACAGGAAATATAAAAAGCAGGAATTCATCGAAAATTACGTCATAAAAACTATATTTACACGTGAATTTTGAAAGAGAAAGAATATTGTAAAATAATAAATTCATTAACATGCGTTAGAAGTCTTAAATAGGAGAATTTACGTCACATTACACTTATTACGTAAAATGAACAAAAAATAATATTGCAAAACAGTTTAAATTTAAAAATTGCGCGAGACATTTATTTGATATTTTAAGATGATCAGAATATTTCATTTCTAACAAAAGTATTTTTATGTGAATTTTAAAAAGAGAATGAAAAGTTTGGTGAAAATTACGTCAGATTACAATTGTCAGATTCAAATTATAATTCAATCTTCCGAAATCTTTTTAAAGCCGATCAAATTAGCGTGCTGTTAGAGTCTGCGGTGTCTGAACGGGGGGTTGACGAGAGTAGCTCGTAGGGGGCAAAGCCCCCTAGAGTAATATATATATATATATATATATATATATATAATTAGGAAAGTGATATGTAAAATGTTAATTTATTGAATTAATTGGATAACTAGACGTTGAAATAAGAACACATGAACTTTAATATAATTCTATAACGATAATTTCACAACGCTTCATTGATAGCTTCTTCAAATATATTACATTTCGTACTTAAAACATATAACACACTTTCTTTCGAATAGTTTAATTAGGCCTAATAGCGCCTTTATTGACATCTCATATGTCGACGCTTCATGAATCATAAAAATTAATAGACTCACTCTTTTGTAATTTTGAAAACCTCCCAACCTTGTGCTCGTGATCGTGGATTTTCATAGTTCATGCTTTCAAATCATGGATAATAAAAAATACCAGAGCGTCAGTTAATTCGATGATCACGTATGTCATAAAGAAAATAAAGTATGTTTAAATTCAAATCCTACATATATAGGGTCAGGTGGGGTAATTATGACCAGGGGGGTAATTGTGACCGCCGTCATATTGGAGAAAACTGTGTATGGTAAAACTTTGTTTTAAGCTTAGATATTAACTTCATAATGTATATTTCATCTTAGACATTCTTTATCACTAGTCTGAAGCCTTTTTGAGATCCGAATAGCAATTTGAAACTCTATCAAAATTTTTGATAAACGGATTTGTCACTTTGGAGTTCAAAGTGGTCTCAATTACCCCAAACAAATGTGTATAGGCAAGTGTAAAGAGAAAATATAGTGGTCATAATTTCTCCACTAGTGGTTTTAATTACCCGAAACTTATGTGATTATGGGTTTTGGTGGGGTAATTATAACCATCCTTTTAACTTAAAAAAAAACAGTTATGAGAATTAAAACTTTTAAAATGCGTTCTTAAAAGATTAAAGTTACTTCCTATGTACTAAAGACACCACTTTTCCAAATAGAAATATAAAATTGAGCAAAAAAAAAAAAAAAAAAAAAAAAAAAAAAAAAATAACAATGTTGAAAATGTAAAAAGTGGTCATAATTACCTCTCCTGACCCTATACATAGTATGTTGTCGAATTCAAACGATAAATTCCGAGGGGTGATCTTGGCATCAAGATGATGAAAAATTGCCACAGAACATGGGGTCGCAAACCACAGTCACAAATACAGGGTCTTTCATCCTAACTGAACTCGGGTTGACGGTAATAATTTTGAGAAAAATAAAAACATTGCTTTGAAAATGTAACTATATATATCTTATTTTGCATGAAATGTGAAAACATCACGAAAAGTTCAGGAAAAAAAGGTGCTCACGTAATGAGTGATACCGTATGAACTGGCAATCGGAGTCCAAAATGTGGAGAGTCAAATGCATACTGCTGGCGCGCATAACAGAAACTTCTACCATTTTTTGATGTTATTACTTTACAACAAATGTGAGCATGTCTGTTAAAAGTTTCATTAGAATATTCTCCAGTTTTATGAAAGTTATTACCGTCAACCCAAGTTGAGTTAGAGTAGAACACCCTGTATATTTGATTAAATAGACGGTTTGCGACTCCATCTTCCATAGTAATTTTTCTTTCTCTTGATGCCTACTGATTTGCCGATCTAATTCGGCAACACCCAGTGTATATATATACCGGGTGTCCCAAAAATGACTGATGGATTTTAAAATCCAATAACTTGCAAACGGTGACATATATTAAAAAAGTTCTTTCAGGAGTGTTATGTAAGATGTCAGAAGTTTTTATGCTGCGATTTTCAGTTTTAGTTACAAATAGCATCGATAGATGGCGCTGCAAGCGATAACCGCTAAATCCAGGCTCGATTTTTCAGCCTCTCTCTTCTTCCATGCGAAAAAAGGAGATTAAAATGGATCTCGAAGTACCAAAAATAGGGTCTGGACTGAGCACCTATTGCTATCAGCGCTATCTATTGTTTGAAATTCGAACTAAAATCAAGAATCACAGTATAAAAACTCCCAACATCATACATAACCCTCCTGCAAGAATTTTTTTAATGTACGTCCCTGTTTGGAAGTTATTGAATTTTAAAATCCATCACTCATTTTTGGGACACCCGGTATATACATATATCTGGGAGCACGGCAGTGCGTTCGCCAAGTTCGCACAAGCCGTAAGCTACCTTTTCCTGAACCATTTCAGCATACTTTTCACCCCCTCATAAATCCGGTTTACAGAGTGATATAGAAATTTTTCTTTTATACACATGTTCGTATGGTCAAACTGAACTAAGGTTCCACGATTTCATGTTTCTATATTTAGTAGTTTTCGAAACATTAAATTCCGAAAAAGCGCTTTTTTGTCACTGACTCACTTCGCATCATCAAATAACTAAGGTAGTTCTATAAGTCGTAGAATCATGAAATTTCACAAGTAAGTCGGGTTTGTAGCACAATTAACCAGAAAAATCTGAAAACACAGAATTTCCGCCTCTAAACCCTTCAAACAGGGGTGTTCATTTGGCCGTAAGCAGTTCCTTAACACATTCAATCGTGCCAATGTTGGTCGCCAAAACTCGATTACAGAGTTTTTAAGGGGGTCACGTGATTCCAAGCAGAATAACATTTTATATATATGCTTTTCCAAAGATGCTTGTTAAATAGAAAAAATGAATATACCTAAAAATTTTAATCAGTATAGGTTATGATATATTTACGATATTAAAACAATAAAACATTTAACAAAATATAACCGCAATTCGGCACGTTTCCGATATAGTAGCCTTGGCGAAATACAGAAAATAGCCTTGACGAGAAAAGAAATTTGATAATAACGTATTTTACGGCAACCTATTTACTGTGTCATATACACAAGCAATTTTTCCATATGTATACAATTTATTTAATGTAAGGAACCCGTTTATTTATTTTTATATACCAACATAAATAATTTGTATATAAAAAATAATATTATATACATGTATAAATAAAATGTTTATATGTATATAAATATATAAATAACATAAAAGTTCATCAGGTTTGTTTTCATAGTTGTTTATATCATTTGGCAACATATCTCATTTTCTGAAGTCCGAATTGCGCCAAGATTTTAAAAAAAAATGCCAAGGTCCCTAAAGTGGAAAAATATCCCAATTCCTATGAAAGTTTAAAAATCTCCTTTTAATTAAATGAAATGTACAACTAATAAACTGTCTTTAACGATGTGCGATAGATTCGGCGTCCGAAGTCCTCTGCTAATGTTATTATATTGTATTATTAGCCTACTTACTGTTAATTTATTGTTAATTTTAAATCTGTAAAACAAAGATTATAGTTATAGATAAGATATGCTGGTCGCCAAAACCCGATTACAGAAAATTAGCCGAGTTATAAAGGTGTTATATGATTTCAAGCTGAATAAATTTTTTTATGCTTTTACAAAAATCTTAATAAGGCAAATCTTTCAGTTTATCTGTCCATCATTCTATCTTTTACTTCCTTAAAACAAATTTTATTAAAGATCGGGAGGCGTCTGCACAGATCCTCACCTCATCGAGTTGACGGCTGAAATTTTAAGATTAGTTAAATATCGATTAGCGTATTGAAATGTAACTGGTCTGCCAAGTCATATCTTTGTGGAAACCACCTACAGACCCGATGTTACGGGTTAATTGGTGGATTTTCCATTGTGTTTTCCTGCACCCATTCCTCCATGTTTCCAAACTTTTGAATGCAGAAAAATACAATAGTAAACCTATCAGTTAACCACTAAAATTAGGTTTTCAGGTGGTTTCTACCAAGAAGTGTCTTAACAGACCAGTTGTATTTAAATATACTAATCTAGTTTTAACTAATCCTAAAATTTCAGCTGTAAACTCGATGAGGTGATGGTGTGTACAGACGCCTCCCGGTCTATTATAAATGTCGGAATTCTAATCTCAATAGCACTTTGGTCAATCTGGCAACTATCCCTACTATTTATGGAACACTATTCCTTTAAGTGCGTTTTAGTGATGTTAATGAACTTATGCATATGCATCATGCATATTATACATATGCATATAATACGTAATACATTTGCATCATACATATTATAGGTATGTGTATAATACATAATACATATGCATCATTATGACGTCAGAATAAACAAAACATTTTTTGAGAATTGACAAATTTGAGAATTGACATGATATATTACCAAATTTGGCGAAACTTTGCTAAATGTCGCCAAGCTTGGCGAATATTTGACGCCAGTGGCTATTTTTCAATGAGTTAATTATTAATGCGAGCCATTTATTTTTATTTTTCCGCATACCATCTGAATAGTTAAATGATATAACGTACTAATATTTCCAAAGTGCTAATAGTTTCGTCACTGCCCAAAACCTCTGCTATTGTTATTATATTGTACTGTTATTATACTTACTGTGACTATATTGTTAATATTTACACCGCTAAAACTTCTGTATTATATAAAGAAAATTTACGGAAACTATTAAAGCATTGAAACTGCCAGTTCTCCTTATGATTATTATAATTCTACTAGCAGAATTACCCGGCTTCGCCCGTGTCAATTATAAGGAGACTTCCAGGTAAAATAAATTAAAACGAAATAATACCGCTATCACAATAACTGAAATTTGTGCATTCCAATCCACAAATCGTTAAAAAGGCAATCAGAAAACATGACGTTATTATCGAGCAACCATAGTAAAATCCTTGAGCTTTAATAACAGAATGCGCGTTACCTTTGACGGATGTAAGAGAAAAATATGTGATTTTCCTGATAATACGAAAAAAAAAAATCCACCAAATCGCGCAGCGTTTAGTGAAATTCTCGTTTGTGTGGCACATATCTACATTATAAAGTAAACACACTGTGTCAGTGCCCATACATTGCGCCTTTACTGCAATTTTTTTAACTTCTAAACATCACATAATTTCATTTTTTAGAATGGCGAATAGAAAAAAGTTCTTTCAAATGAAATTTGTTTGAACATTGTATCTCAATTTTCTGATTTTAATGGATTTTAAAGTAATTTTTAAACATGGATATTTTTAAAGGTGCGTGCAACCCGATTACGAAAGATGAACCCGTTTACTCTTAATGCAATAGTATAAAGATATGTCTATGAGTAACGCTGGTATCATATTTTCGGTGCTAATAACCTAACACAACAATAAATTTCCCTTTTACTGCAATTTAACCTCTAAACATCGCACATTCAATTGGTCCAACGTTTTATAAAAAACAAAATTACTTTCAGTAATATTTGTTTGTAATGTTTATCGCAATTTACAGATTTTTCATAGACTTTAAAGTAATTTTCAAGCATGAATATTTTTTAAATATGCTTGCAACCCAATTACAAAATATTAACTCAATTGTTCAAAAACATTGTAAATAGTTCAGAATTAGTTTGTTTTCGAGTAATATTCAATAACTAAATCGGCAAACGAAATTAAAACGCCAAAAATAAAATAAAATAAAACACGAATTTAATAGATATCAAATCAAACTACTCAAAATAATTTAATAAGCATATAAAATGTAAATGGGAATTTCTTTCCGGGTGCATATAACTTGAATTCTTCAGAACGGATTTCCATACGACTTTCACTATTAGTTTTCTGGAAAGATTTTAGTGCTTAACATATTATTTTCCGTTGTTTAGTCATAGAATTATAGAGCAAAGTTATATAATCATGTGAACCCAATCATGAAAGATTAGTCTTATTACCTGAATGAAAAATGCAGAACTATATTTATCTCTATGTATTAACGTGTTAATCTTCAGTAATTGGGTAATGCGCTAGTTGGCGTATTCGTATTTTAATGAGTGTGCCTCACACCTATTATGACATGGACATTTGTTTATAATAATAAAGAAAGACTTACGTTTTAAGCGAATATCTGGCATGCAACTCGATTACAAAATACTAACCTGCAATAATGCTTAAGATAGTTCTCCAGTTCCCTGCTCAACAACACGAAACTTTTTGACACATTTTCTGACTCATTAAACGTAAGGGTTAAAATTTGTAGGCTTGATTATTAAAGCAATTTGGATTTGAAATGAGTTTTCCATTTTTTGATAAATAAATTAGTTATCGAGTTATGAGCAATTGTGGTCACGTGATGACCGGTTTTGCTCCTTCATCACGGTGTTTATAGGTCAAAATTAACATTTTTACCCACTGGCCACTAGCCAGTACACTGATTTTTTTCACTGGCCAGATTTTTTTTAACCACTGGCCAGTAACAAAGTTATGTACGCTCCATACAAAATTGTGTTTTTTCTAACTATCAACATTGTAATTTACTGATATATATTACTTACCATTCGATATGATTACACTCAACTGAAAAATTTTATTTTTACTATTAATTGCAATGAAATAAATTCACAGGACATTTTCAGAAAGGTAACAGCAGAGGGGGACTAATTACACTAACTAATATGCATTTGTCTGCTACCATTTAACGCATTCCGCGTTTTTTTCGCACTCTTTTGACGAAATTCACGTTTTTTCGTGACTTTTTGCAAAATCTGCGTTTTTTTCGCGATCTTTGACGAAATCTGCGCTTTTTCGCGATCTTTTCACATAATTACGTTGTTTTGTAATCTTTTAACGAAATTTGCGTGTTTTTTCGCCATTCTTTGAAAATATTTGCATTTTTTTCAAGATTTTTTGACGAAATTTGCGTTTTTCCCGCAATCTTTTGATGAAATTTGTGTTTTTTCCGCAATCTTTTCGTGAAATTTGCATTTTTTTCGCGATCTTTTGACGAAAGATTGCGTTTTCTCCACAATCTTTTCACGAAATTTGCGTTTTTCTGCGATCTTTTCACGAAATTTGCGTTTTTTCCGCGATCCTTTCTCGAAATTTGTGTTTTTTCCGCGACCTTTTGACGAAATTTGCGTTTTATTTTGCGATCTTTTGACGAAATTTGCGTTTTTTTCGCGACTTTGTCATGAAAGTTGCGTTTTCTCCGCCATCTTTTCACGAAATTTGCGTTTTTCTGCGATACTTTGAAGATTTTGGGATTCGTTTTTGCGATTCTCTGTCGAAATTTCCGTTTTTTCCGCGATCTTTTCACGAATTTTGCGTTTTTTCTGCGATCTTTTCACGAATTTTGCGTTTTATCCGTGATCTTTTCACGAATGTTGCGTTTTATCCGCGATCTTTTCACGAAATTTGCGTTTTTCCGCGATACTTTGAAGAATTTTGTGATTCTTTTTCGCGATTCTTTGTCGAAATTTGCGTTTTTTCCGCGATTTTGTCACAAAAGTTGAGTTTTCTCCGCGCTTTTCACGAATTTTGCGTTTTTTCCGCGATCTTTTTACGAATTTTGCGTTTTTTCCGCGAGCTTTTCACGAATTTTGTATTTTATCTGCGATCTTTTCACGAATTTTGAGTTTTATCCGCGATCTTTTCACGAATTTTGCGTTTTTTCTGCGATCTTTTCACGAATTTTGCGTTTTATCCGTGATCTTTTCACGAATGTTGCGTTTTATCCGCGATCTTTTCACGAAATTTGCGTTTTTCCGCGATACTTTGAAGAATTTTGTGATTCTTTTTCGCGATTCTTTGTCGAAATTTGCGTTTTTTCCGCGATTTTGTCACAAAAGTTGAGTTTTCTCCGCGCTTTTCACGAATTTTGCGTTTTTTCCGCGATCTTTTTACGAATTTTGCGTTTTTTCCGCGATCTTTTCACGAATTTTGTATTTTATCCGCGACCTTTTCACGAATTTTGTATTTTATCTGCGATCTTTTCACGAATTTTGAGTTTTATCCGCGATCTTTTCACAAATTTTGCATTTTATACGCGATCTGTTCACGAATTTTGCGTTTTATCCGTGATCTTTTCACGAATTTTGCGTTTTTCGCGATCTTTTCACGAAATTTGCGTTTTTTGCGATCTTTTCACGAAATTTGCGTTTTTCCGCGATACTTTGAAGAATTTTGTGATTCTTTTTCGCGGTTCTTTCTCGAAATTTGCATTTTTTTCGCAATCTTTAATGACATTTGTGTTTTTTCAGCGATTTTTTGACGAAATTTGCGTTTTTCGCGATCTTTTCACGAAATTTGCGTTTTTGCGATACTTTGAAGAATTTTGTGATTCTTTTTCGCGATTCTTTGTCGAAATTTGCGTTTTTTCCGCGATTTTGTCACAAAAGTTGAGTTTTCTCCGCGCTTTTCACGAATTTTGCGTTTTTTCCGCGATTTTTTTACGAATTTTGCGTTTTTTCCGCGAGCTTTTCACGAATTTTGCGTTTTTTTTCCCGCGACCTTTTCACGAATTTTGTATTTTATCTGCGATCTTTTCACGAATTTTGACTTTTATCCGCGATCTTTTCACAAATTTTGCATTTTATACGCGATCTGTTCACGAATTTTGCGTTTTATCCGCGATCTTTTCACGAATTTTGCGTTTTTCGCGATCTTTTCACGAAATTTGCGTTTTTTGCGATCTTTTCACGAAATTTGCGTTTTTTCGCGATACTTTGAAAAATTTTGTGATTCTTTTTCGCGGTTCTTTCTCGAAATTTGCATTTTTTTCGCAATCTTTAATGACATTTGTGTTTTTTCAGCGATTTTTTGACGAAATTTGCGTTTTTCGCGATCTTTTCACGAAATTTGCGTTTTTCCGCGATACTTTGAAGAATTTTGTGATTATTTTCGCGATTCTTTGTCGAAATTTGCGTTTTTTCCGCGATCTTTTCTGGAAATTTTTGTTTATCCGCGATCTTTTGACGAAATTTGCGTTTTTTCCGCGATCTTTTCACGAGTTTTGAGTTTTATCCGCGACCTTTTCACGAATTTTGCGTTTTTTGCGATCTTTTCACGAAATTTGCGTTTTTTCGCGATACTTTGAAGAACTTTGTGATTCTTTTTCGTGGTTCTTTGTCGAAATTTGCATTTTTTCCTCAATCTTTAATGAAATTTGTGATTTTTCCGCGATTTTTTGACGAAATTTGCGTTTTCCACGATCTTATCACAAAATTTGCGTTTTCCGCGATCTTTTCACGAAATTTGCGTTTTGCCTCGATACTTTGAAGAATTTTGTGACTCTTTTTCGCGATTCTTTGTCGAAATTTGCGTTTTCTCCGCGATTTTTTCACGAAATTTGCGTTTTTTCCTCGATGTTTTGACGTAATTCGCGTTTTTACGTTGTCCTTGGGCGAAATTCACGTTTTTTCGCGATTCTTTGACGGAATTGGTGATATTTTTCAACGAACGATTGACAAAATTGATTTTTTTGGCGACCATATCGAAATTAGCGATATTTTTATGTCCGAATTTTCGGACTGATGACCGTTTTTTTTTTTCGGAACCGAATGCCTTAAATTTTCGGAAAATTCGAGACAGAATCACCCCTGCTACTTTCTTTTCTTACGTTCGGTAGAATCGCCGATTTGGAGGCCGTAAATTCCGAACGAATTTCACCCCTTTCCTCCCTGGCATCGATCTTTCAACCATCGCGTTTGGCGAGTGGTGCCCATTGAGTTTGGCGAGTGAGGACAATAAAGTTAATCGCCACGTTTTAAGTGTTACTCGACGCCTGGCGAGTGGCGAGTGCTAATTTTGTGCTATAACGGTGTTGCGTCTGAAATTCATTTTAAAACACAAACTGGAATATCTTATACCTTTACCAAAAAAGGGAAACTATCTTTCGTTTGCATAGTTTTTAAATAAGAGCTGGAAATTTCATGTGTTTCCGAACAAAAATGAATTAAAAAATATGTTAGAAAGTTAGTCCGTTGGGTTTGAGAACAGCCTTAACTTGACGTTTATGAAAAAACTTACATTTTTAGCTCTAATTTTGGAACTCGCAAAATTCAAATTCAGAAAAAGGATGTTCTTTTGACCCAATTGTGGTATTTTTTTTAACTTTTAAAATTAAAATGCATGTTTTCTTTGGTACGCGTAACAGAAGTATACGATTTCTCACAATACGGGGAAAAATACAATAAATGCATCCAAATGAGGTTGCAGTTATTGAAATTTTATTTGGAAAATTTGAGATTTTATTTGCTTAAAACTAAAATATTCACTTTACATATAATTATAAACTTTAATTAAAGTATTAGATCAAGAGGGTTTCCCCTCTAAATAAAACATCCTTCTTAAACGTACACTTATCGTTTTTTTAATAGAAATTAAATCTACAATGATTAGCTGAAATGATGTCATTTTCCATAAATTTTGAACCGTGACATCAGTCAACAATTTTTTGGTAAATTGAAATAACCGCCCTTTTTTTACTATAAATCACAGAAAATGTTACCACTGAGTCTAAACCAATACAACACTTATCTATAACGTATAGCTATAAGATATGGCTGTAGTATAAAATCGAAGTAGTAAACAAAATATAAGAGGCATTTATTTACAATGAGTTTGATTACACGTTGAAAAGATTTGATAGGATGTGGCGTCATATCTAGCCTTTTTTTTTCTTTTTCCTGAATTGTTTTCATGAAATTTGACTATCTGCATTAAAGTAGATGTTTTAATAAAAATAAAATCATACAAATTGAGGTGCTACGTTATTTTACCGCTCTTATAGTTAAAGTTTTTATTTTATATACAAAAGAAAAAGTGAATTTTCTGTTTGGAATGACGTCAATTTCAAACATGCAAAAATATAGCAAGAAAATCTGAATTTTTATTGGCAAATAGAAACAAAATACACGCGTTATCCTTTTTTTTACATTATTGTGTCATTTTTTAGGGTGTGGCAACAGAAAATAAACGTTTGAACTAAATAATTTTAAAAAGAGATATTTCTAGAATGTTAAATTAGGAAAGATGGTAGAAAAAAGAGGTAAATAGTGCTCTGATGATTTTTTTAAAGTAGACAGTGAACTTTTCCACGTTCTAAAACGTATGTACAGGAAGTTTCATGCAAATCGGTCAAAAATTGAAGATTTGTATAAAGGACATACACACAGAGAACGGCTTTTATATATATAGATAATATGTAACCTGTTAATCGATATGTACTTTAGAATGAATCTTCTATAATCCGATTCTTCGCATTTTAGTTTTCAGGTTTCGAATAAAATTACCTAAAATCTTAAATCCATGGCACATTGACTAATTCTACAACACGATCAGATGAGAAGAATGATAGATTTTCAAATGGATCATGGCAGTGAGCCGGTAGACCTTCTATTCTTCCGTAATCGAGTCTATTGAAAAGGTTAACGTGAAACAAAAAGATATTAGCATCAATATGGCTTAATGCAAATGCAGATATTGTCAAAGGATTTTCACTTGTACCCAGTCGTATCAGTTAAAATACAACAATTGGCAGTGAGCCCAATTAGAAAAGATTACTTAATAGGATTAAAAATTTCCGCATTGGAGAACGAATCGTAACTGCTAAGGAAACATGCATAAGTGTGTTAAGAGATATTTGTCCCGAAAGATGAAATACATAACAACACAAAATATATGATGCGCTTCCATGATCGTAAAGAGTTCTTGATTTCTCTATCAAAAGCTTCCGACTTGGCGAAAGAATGGGCAAGTAAATTAAATTATGAATAACGGTAACATGATGCAACGTTTAACATAGAATTAATACGGTAAATACTGCTTGCTAGAGGCGGCTAGTACTTTAATATAAAAAGAAATAAAGTATAAATTTGTAAAGCTCAATAAAATAAATTAAGGTATTTTTATGTTAGCCGGACGCAAATGGCAAATCGCCAAATACTGTTCCCAACTCCATTGTTCATATTGCATTCATTTCATTTAAATATATATACTTTTCAGTCATCTCATTTAAAATAGATGCATTTCCCTCATTTTATTTAATAGAATATTTAACATAGAAATAAATAAATACATAAATAAGAAATAATAACATAAACCAAAATATTTTATTTGAAGATCAAAGCTTTGTTTCTAATTTACACATGTGAAAAATGAAAACTGCTATTGGCGAAAAAACAAAAGGCTAATGAGGAGATTTGCTCCCGGCTAACATAAAAGTACCGAAATTTAAGTTTTTTCATATTAATATAGTTTAGAATAAAAAATTGAAAAACATACAAAAAGTAGTGATATCCCAACAAAAAGTTTTCGGTAAAAAAAAAAAAAAAAAAAAAAGCGCCAAGTTCTCCTTAATATTTCGGCCAGAAAAAGTAGTGATATCTGAAGTTCACACAAGTTAAAAGCCAAACATCCCAAATCTTTCATTGAAAATGGCTTCTTGCGACTTGGCCGTTATTGCCTTCGAGAGAGTTTTTCAAATTTTAAAATATGTACAAATGAGCTACATGCCAACTACATTTTTTGATTATTTTGGGCCTTTTGTGGCACAGAGTACAGGAATAAAATACACATTTGAAAAAAGCATTTAAAAAACTTCAGTCTATTTAAATGCTTAGAAGTTAAAAATAACAAAATACTTGTATTCAGGAGATAATATCCCTAATTGCTAAAACATAATTAGTATCAGCTGTTAACAGTTTATAAATCGAATACCTCTTAATGTATGCAAACAAACTATAATAAATGTTCAAACGAAAAAAATCTCTTTCGTCAATACACAAGATTTCAATATTATACAATAAAATATAATGTAACATATTGTGAGACTTGAAGTAAGTGAATTTTGTTTTATTTCTTGGGTTTTACGTTAATGACTTTAGCTTTAGACCGTACAAAATGGTAATTAAACCACAAGTGGACTAAATGATCTGTAATCAAAACTAATGTTTGTTGAAACTGAATGGTAGTTATCAGAAATCTTTTACTTATAATGTCTTTATGTGAATTTGCCTCTTTGCATTCTAATATTACTTTTAATATTTAAATAATTCATAAATGCGTAATTTCCAATCATAAATTTTGAAGTGCTGTAGAAGGCATTAACGGCCAAGTCGCAGGAAGCCATTTTCAATGAAAGTTTTGGGATGTTTGGCTTTTAACTTGTGCGAACTTCAAATATCACTACTTTTTTTGGCCGAAACATTAAGGAGAACTTGGCGCTTTTTTTTTTAACCGAAAACTTTTTGTTGGGATTATTTTGTCCACTAACAACAGCAAAAAGCATTTTTATATCAAATATATCAATTGTGTATTCAAATAAAGATTAGAAATTTTTTAAAAGCGATACTTTCCTATAAGCCATAATGCCAGAGATTAATAGCCGGAGAAATCGCCAAAAGTTTAAATATTTACATCATATTATTTTTCTTCCAATTATTTGACGGTTTAAGCACGTATTTTTATTATATATCTGTTGAATTTGCATTGCATTTATTTTATTCTATTTATTTGTCGATTGAGGTAGGTTGCTATTTATTTCTTGTGGAATATCAGCCATAAACAAATGCTGAACTGTTTATATTGTTTTAAGTGCAATCTTCCGTAATCGAGCTGCACGCGGTAGAGATAGTAAAAAAAAAAGTATGGTTGGAACTTATTTCGAAAGCCATAAATATCAGTAAACTGAGATACAGTTTTAAAGCTAAATGCATTTGAAAGTATATTTTCCCTATTCGACTGTATAAAAATGAAAATTATGTGATGTTTAGAAGTAATTAAATTTGCAAATTAGTAAAGGGAAATATGTTGATTAAATCGTTGCCACCATCGATACGAAGCGAACGTTACTCTTGGACGAATTTTTGTTTTATAATATAGATTCTGTGACATGCTTTTGTACGTTTCTATGAGAATGACCCTCATAATGTTAATTTAGCATACAGACAGACAGTCATTATGTCAAAATAGTCAAATCGCATTCACGACATCCTGAAACTTAGTCGAAAATTTTCATTAAATCAATACTTTCTTCTTGTGAATATAGGAAAAGGCCACAAAAACACTGAAAACAGTTTGCTAAACTTATACAATAGAAAATATGTATTCTTTAAGATTTATATGTAATAATCGTATCTTTAGTGTAAAATACCGTTAACAGATACGTTATTATCTAAGAGTTTACTTTTTAAAAGGAAAAGCTATATAAAAAATGTTGCTTAAAATGATTCCCTATGGCGCGATTGTTACGCTAATACAACACATTCTATGAAAGAGATGGAACTTTAAATAAGAATATAATGTTACTTTAACGAGGAAGTCATTATAAACAGCTTCAACTGTCAAAACCTTCTAGATTTTCTACCATATTTTTATTTTGCTATTGAAGTTTTCTGCGGCCGTTTCAAAAAAGCTTAACAGTTCAAGAAATGGAAAAAAAAAACAGAATTTTTACTTTTTGAGAGTAAACAAAAACTTAAAAACATAGAAAAAAATAAATAGGAATTTAAATATAAAGCGAAGGAGAAATATTCTTTGTATCTGCGAAAGTTGACAGATGTTTGATGGATTTAACCAAGACTTTGTATTGTTAGTAACAAAGAAATAGCTATAAAAGTGAATATATATAGGGTATTATCACAATCTTTTGACTTTCAGGGATAAAAATCTGGTGAAATTAAACTTGCTAAAATAATATTTTAAACTTATAGACGAATGCCTTAATGATTCAAAATAACGAAACTTTTTTTATTTAACTGAGGTTTAAGTTAAACTTGCGAATTTAATTTTCCTTACCATTTTACCACTATAACTTTCTATTTTCTTCTACATTTTTACTTATAATAAATTTGCATAGTGCCCACAAGACATTCAAATAAGAAATAATAACAATGTAGTATTTTTAGTACAAAAGTTTGGTATAAAAATTGTCTTAAAGGGGTGTTAAAGAAGGGGCGGCAAGGAAAAAAAAAGGTGGCGGTATAGAAAAAAAGGGACGTTAAGAAAAAAAAAAGATGCTAAGGATGGGACGGTAAGGAAAATGAACATCTATTTTTAGGCAAATCATGTTAAGACTAAGTGATAGCCACAATGTTCATTGATTTTTAAAAACAGTTATTTACATTGGATTAAATTAATTTTTTTTTAAAAATTTACCTTGAAAATTGCAGAATAAACTTTGTGGACGGTAAGACTACCAATAAAATCACGATGCTTGAAATTAATATTTAAATGCTGATTTAAATTCTGCAGTAAATTTACTGTCAAAGAATTTTAGCCATTCTTTCTCTTTCATACTTCTACATGAGAAAAAAGTTGAAAAAAATTCTGTGGCTGCATCTAAAGTAATTTTCTATATAATTTTAGCAAGAGGGACGGTAAGAATCTAAAACCCAGGGACAGAGTTAAAAAATATAATAACAACCGTAAAAATGTGTGCAGGTTAATTTTTTTGCTACGTATTTGTATAAAACAATAATCCTAGTTTCGGAAAAAAATTGCATCGAATTACTTTTATTGAAACAATTTTATACAGACAGCTCCAAACTTAAGAATCAGCATCAGGGACACAGGACGGTATAGGAAATTCCTGGTATAATTGGACCCCCAACATCGTCCAAAATTTATTTATCTCGTTAATATTGTTCTAGTCATGTAATGGGATGTTCCCCAGTATATGAAATTAAAAAAATATAAGAATGTGTACTAAAATAAAAATTATTATTCAGGGACTTAATAGTCAAAAGATTGAGAGAATGCCCCATGTATATTTAAAAAAACTCTTTTACAAGCACAAATAGATAAACCCGGGGTTTTCGGGTTATAGAATTTAGGTGAAAACCATCATATATTTTATTTCACATAATAACATCTTTTTTCTCTTCACATACTGAAGGCACACCGATGAATGAGGTATTTTTGAAAGGTTTTCTGAAAGCGGCTTTTCACATAGTATACTTATATGTCGTAAAAACATGTTGTCTGATAAAAAGAATTGCAATTAATCAAAAATTAATGAAAAAACGTATCAGCAAATAATCTGAAAGATTACGGCGAAGAATACTGGTACGAATCTACTTTAAAAAAAAATTTTATTTCATATTTTTTTGCCCACTAACAATACTAAAAATCATATTTGTATAAAAAATAGCAATAATGTGTTCAAATAAAATTTTGAAACGTATTAAAAAGTGATAGTTTCATATTGGCTTAGTGTCAGGAATTAACAGCCGAAGGAATCTGCTAAAATCGCTATTTACAAGGAACCTCTTTGATTTTGTTCATTTCAGTGCAACAAAATTCGATTGCATGCCTTAAATTTGTGTTTTACTTACATTTTATTGTTTTATTTATTTATTGGTGAAAGTTTTAATTTCGTTATAGCACATAAAGCTGGAATCAAATGAGGAGCTATTTATATTAATTTAAGGGCGAACGGTCTTTGGTAATCGTCTGTGCGCGATAGAGACAGATTTAAAAAAAAATCCATGCTTGGAAATTTAATTTAAAACAAGGAAAAAAATCATACGTCAAGCATAGATTATGAAACACTTTCCAACACTTCCTGAATGCTTTAACAAAACTTCGTTATTTAGGGAAATAAGGTAAATAAGATAACTAAGTAAACATTTTAGAAAACGCATAAAACTTTTGAAAAACTGATTTTAGTGTAGTTGTCGTTCATAGCCAAATATATATTCCAATTCTTTTGAACAGCCCTGTATTTGATCTGTACGTTGATATATATACTATATAATGGAAAAATTTAGTTTAGCAAGAAAACGCATAACAGGTTGAAATTTCTCTTTCAGCAATTTAAATTAATAGATGGAAACACACTTAAATACTTTTGTCCAACCCTGTAGTTTACCTAAAATCTTTATTACAGGCCACTATTTAGCTAAAACTTAATTCAAACTATAATATAATTCTAATAGATGGAGATATACTTGAATACTTTTTTATAACCCTTATTACACGCCGCTATTTAGCTAAAATTTAATTCAATCTAAAAGACTCTTAAAACTACTGAAATCACATTTCCAGAAATTATCATTTATAGACGGCCATGTATCCAATTCTTTGCGAGACCCTGTATATCATTTTATATATATCCTACAAACATTTCTTAGTAAGCTAAATGCAGTTCAGCGTAAAAATGCATAACTCAGTTAAAAACCACCTTTAAGCAATTTGCGCTTATACCCAGTAATCCTTACGAATTGTTTTGTGTAGCCCTGTATATGAATTATAGCATTTATACACACCATATAGTATGCATAAATACTCGTATAGTGAAACATAAAAGGGCATATCATAATAAAAAATGCATTTTCAGCAATCATCGCTAATGTACAGTACTTTACTTCGGGTACAATATAGTATCGGAAATCTTTTGTGTTTTCCTGTAAATGCTATGCAACTTCGTATTAAACATGAAATAAGGTATAATAAACCTCAGCGACGTATATAAATTTCATTATAAATGAAAAAGTTTAACATAATTAAAATACGCCGCAAACAATTCCCTCCACCCCTATATCATTATCTAACGGAATTCTTTTGTGTGGCCCTGTAAATGAATAACAACTATTCTTTGTTCCTTATATTTTACATAATGCATATTTTAATGCACTTCATAAATGCATATCAGTTTTATTGTGTTTGAAAGAGTGTAACATCATTAAAAATCATTTGAAACGATTCTTTCCTATTGGCCGTAATGTAAAGGAATATTTTTGACTGTCCCTGTAAATGAACTAAACATGCTACAAACTTCATTTGAAATAGAGAACGTGATATGGTGAATGTCAATCACATCCACAAATTACAGGGCAATCGGAGTACATTTACGGGAGTTAGAGCGTGGACAAACGGCCAGACAGACAAACGGACAGACAAACCGAAATAATAAACACTTTTCAACTTTGTGGGATGTGTTAAAATAAAAAAGGAGTAAATTGCAATATGCTTTTTAAACAAATTGCCTTTGAAAGTACATTTTTGTCCCTATTCGATGGTGTGAAAATTGAAAATGTGCGGTATTTAGAAATGTAAAAAATGCAATAAAAGTTAATACAAGTTCAATTTAATCGTCTGCTGTTGTCATCGTCAAAATGACGTCAGCGTTACGCACGGACGTGTTTGTCCTTTATGATACTGACACACAGGCATTCACTGTTATATCTAATTTAATGTTTATCCTAATGTTATGACAGCAAATCATGTTGTTCCAAAAATTTTGTTACAATACGTTAATTTAGCACACGCCCCGATTATGCAAAATTCATTTTTTTGATTTACAATTAGAAGAAAGCGGGAATTAGCAAATTTATTTTAAATTATAAATGACCTCTGTTTCATTTTTAATGTATTGCAGTATGAAAGGAATGAAAAGATAAAACGTTATTTAACGCTATTCAATATTGCTAAATTGTTTTATTATATATTTTTAATAATTTTACATACAGTTAATATTCTTCTAAATAGCCCACCACCCCTTGCATTAATACACAGCTGAAAAGAACTCTGCCACCCATTTATGCCCTCCTGGAAGTCTTCAACTAGAATGCTGTTTAGAACGGGCGTTACATTTTTCAGAAAGTTCTCCAGATTGTCAAAAATATGACCTTTTAAGCTGTATTTTAACCAAGGGAATAGAAAAAAGTCCTTCCGGCCAGTGCCGGGAGGAAGAGGTAGCTTTCATATTCCTTATTTTTAAAAAGCTGGCGTATGTTATTTAAACACACGCAGCTCAGTTTGGTGGAAATCGATTATAGAAGATTCAATACTAATTTTTATCAATACTAAATCCTTATGAATGAGAATTTCGCGAAATTAGCCAGCTTTATCCAAGATGCTTTTATTTAAAGTAACTTATATTTGGTTGCCAAATTCGGCGATATCTTGAAGTGCCTGCCATTTTAAGACAACATGGTGGATGAGGCTAACCAGTGAACTTGGTCGAGACCTTAGTAATTCCTGTGCACATGTTCACTCACATTGGAATCGGGATATATACGAGTGATGTCGCGGTCAAAAAATCAGATTTTCCAAAATGTCACCTACATAAAGGAATTCAAACTGCTATATCTGAGCCATTTTTTAAGATAAAGACAAAACAAAAAAAACCCCCGGAATCCTTATATCAAGGTCAAATACTTAAGAAAGAAATCTTTTTCAATTTCTAATTTTTTGCACCTCACTTTAAATATATATATTTTTAATTTAATGGCCGCCATTTTGAAACAAGATGGCGGATGAAGCGGCCCAGCGAACTTGGTCGAGACATTGCTATATACTATCCACAAACCTTCTTACATCCAAATAGGTTAATAAATACGTATGTTATAGCGTGACAAATATCAGATCGTTTCAAAATGTCAGCTATGCTAGAAATTCAAAGTGCTATAACTCAACCATTTTTAGGTAGCTTTCTTTACAAAAAGCTACCTATTGCAGCCGTTCGGAGGAAAGCGATTTCAAAAAATTTTGGTATATTTTCATTGATCATGACCCCCAGACCCCGAAACCACCCTCCGTTCAAAATTGATATACATATATATATATATATATATATATATATATATCTGACCTATGTCACACTGTAACTCTCGTATTTATGAACCGATTTGGATGTAATTCGGTGTGTATATAGTACATAGCAATGTCTCGACCGAGTTCGTTGGCCAGCTTCATTCGCCATTTTGTTTCAAAATGGCGGCCATTTAAAATTTTTAAAAAAATTTAAAATTTGAAATGTGGTACCAAAAAATTGAAAATGGAAAAATATTTTTTTTCTTATGTATTTGACCTATATACAAAGACTCCGTAGCAGTTTTTGTTTCGTCTATATCTTAAAAAATGGCTGAGTTATAGCATTTTGAATTTCTAGCGAAGCTGACATTTTGAAACGTCCTGAATTTTGTTACGCGATAAAAGGCGTATTTATGAACCGATTTGGATGTAACTTCGTTTATACATAGTACAGACCACTGTCTCGAACGAGTTCGTTGGCCAGCTTCATCCGCCATCTTGTTGAAAAATGGCGGCCATTTAAAATTTTAAGAAAAATTTAAATTTTAAATGTGGTAGCAAAAAATTGAAAATTGAAAAAATATTTTTTTCTTATGTGTTTGACCTTGATAAAAAGATTCGGGAGCAGTTTTTGTTTCGTCTATATCTTAAAAAATGGCTGAGTTATAGCATTTTGAATTTCTAGCGTGGCTGACATTTTGAAACGTCCTGATATTTGCCACGTGATAACAAACGTATTTATGAACCGATTTGGATGTACCTTGGTGTACACATAGTAAATACAAATAACTCAACCGAGTTCATTGACCAGCTTCATTCGCCATCTTGTTTCAAAATGGTGGCCATTTAAAAAAATTAAAAAAAAAATTAAATTTAAAATGAGATACCAAAAAATTGGAAAATGAAAAAGATTTTTTTTTGTATGTGTTTGACCTTAATACAAAGATCCCGGAACAGGTTTTGTTTTGTCTACATCTAAAAAAATGGCTGAGTTATAACATTTTGAATTTCTATTGTGGCTGACATTTTAAAACGACCTGATTTTTGTCACGCGATAACAGGCGTATTTATGAACCGATTTGAATGTAACTTGGTCTGTACATAGTACATACTAATGTCTCGACCGAGTTCGTTGGCCAGCTTCATTCGCCATCTTGTTTCAAAAGGGTTGCCATTTAAAAAAAAAATGTAATTTAAAATTTAAAATGAGGTATTAAAAAATTGGAAAATGAAAAAGATTTTTTTTATGTGTTTGGCCTTGATACAAAGATTCTGGAGCAGTTTTTGTTTCTGAAAATTTGTTCTTTTGTTTATATCTTAAAAAGTGGTTGAATTATAGCACTTTGAATTTCTATCATGGTTAACACTTTGAAACGATCTTGTATTTGTCACGCGATACCACACGTATTCACCTATTTCGATGGAAGAAGGCATGTGGATAGTATACATCAATATCTCGACCAAGTTCGCTGGCCAGCTTCATCAGCCATCTTGTTTCAAAATGGCGGCCATTAAATTAAAAAAATATATATACTTAAAGTGAGGTGCAAAAAAATTAGAAATTGAAAAAGGTTTCTTTCTTAAGTATTTGACCTTGATATAAGGATTCAGGAGCATTTTTTGTTTGTCTTTATCTTAAAAAATGGCTCAGATATAGCAGTTTCAATTTCTAAAGTGGGTGACATTTTGAAAAACCTGATTTTTTGCCTGCGACAGCACTCGTATATATCAACCGATTCCGATATGAGTGAGCATGTGCACAGCAATTACTAAGGTCTTGACCAAGTTCACTGGTTAGCCTCATCTACCATGTTGTCTTAAAATGGCAGGC
This sequence comes from Maratus speciosus, assembly GCA_963932465.1. Classification (NCBI taxonomy): domain Eukaryota; kingdom Metazoa; phylum Arthropoda; class Arachnida; order Araneae; family Salticidae; genus Maratus; species Maratus speciosus. Next base: position 338,342,830 of record OZ010795.1, on the reverse strand, counting down.
ACTTTAAGAAATCGCCGAATTTGGCAGCCAAATATAAGTGACTTTAAATAAAAGCAGCTTGGATAAAGCTGACTAATTTCGCGAAATTCTCATTCATAATGATTTAGTATTGATAAAAATTAGTATTGAATCTCCTACATTCGGTTTCCACTTACTTGAGCTTCGTGTGTTTGAATAATATAAGTTGGCTTTTTAAAAATAAGGAATATGAAAGCTACCTCTTCCTCCCGGCACTGGCCGGAAGGACTTTTTAAGATATAGACGAAACAAAAACTGCTCCTGAATCTTTGTATCGAGGTCAAACGGATAAAAAAATCTTTTTCATTTTCCAATTTTTTTGATACCTCATTTTAAATTAAAACTTTTTTTAATTTTTTTAAATGGCCGCCATTTTGAAACAAGATGGCGAATGAAGCGGGCCAACGAACTCGGTCGAGACATTGGTATGTACTATGTACACACCAAGTTACATCCAAATCGGTTCATAAATACGCGTGTTATCGCATGACAAAAATCAGGTCGTTTCAAAATGTCAGCCACAATAGAAATTAAAAATGCTATAACTCAGCCATTTTTTTAGATATAGACGAAACAAAAACTGTTCCGGAATCTTTGTATTAAGGTAAAACACATAAGAAAAAAATCTTTTTCATTTTCCAATTTTTTGGTACCATATTTTAAATTTTAAATTTTTTAAAAATTTTTAAATGGCCGACATTTTGAAACAAGATGGCGGATGAAGCTGGCCAACGAACTCGGTCGAGACATTGGTATGTACTATGTACACAAGAAGGTACATCCATAATGGTTCATAAATACGCCTGTTATCGCGTGACAAAAATCAGGACGTTTCAAAATGTCAGCTACGCCAGAAGTTCAAAGTGCTATAACTCAGCCATTTTTTAAGATATAGACGAAACAAAAACTGCTCCGGAATCTTTGTATCATGGTCAAACACATAAGAAAAAAATATTTTTCCATTTTCAATTTTTTGGTACCATATTTCAAATTTTAAATTTTTAAAAAAATTTTAAATGGCCGCCATTTTGGAACAAAATGGCGGATAGAGCTGGCCAACAAACTCGGTCGAGACATTGGTATGAACTATGTACACACCGAGTTACATCCAAATCGGTTCATAAATACGAGAGTTACATTGTGACAAAGATCAGATATACATATATATATGTATAGTATATATCAACTTTTGAACGGAGGGTGGTTTCGGGCTCTGGGGGTCATGATCGATGAAAATATACAAAAATTTTTTGAAAACCCTTTCCTCCGAACGGCTGAAATAGGTAGCTTTTTGTAATGAAAGCTACCTAAAATGGCTGATTTATAGCACTTTGAATTTCTAGCGTGGCTGACATTTTGAAACGACCTGATTTTTGTCACGCGATAACAAGCGTATTTATGAACCAATTTGGATGTACCTTGGTGTATACATAATACGTAACAATGTCTCGACCGAGTTCGTTCGCCAGCTGCATCCACCATCTTGTTTCAAAATGGCGGCCATTTAAAAATTTTTTGAAAATTAAAAATTTAAAATGAGGTACGAAAAAATTAGAAAATGAAAAAGATTTTTTTTTGTATGTGTTTGACCTTAATACAAAGATTCCGGAACAGTTTTTGTTTCGTCTATATCTAAAAAAATGGCTGAGTTATAGCATTTTGAATTTCTATTGTGGCTGACATTTTGAAACGACCTGATTTTTGTAACGCGACAACAGGCGTATTTATGAACGGATTTGGATGTAACTTGGCGTGTACATAGTACATACCAATGTCTCGACTGAGCCCGTTGGCCAGTTTTATTCGCCATCTTGTTTCAAAAGGTCTGCCATTTAAAAAAAAATAAATTTTAAATTTAAAATGAGTTATCAAAAAACTGAAAAATGAAAAAGATTTTTTTATGTGTTTGACCTTGATACAAAGATTCTGGAGCAGTTTTTGTTTCGTATATATCTTTAAAAATGGTTGAATTATAGCAATTTGAATATCTAGCATGGCTGACATTTTGAAACGATCTGATATTTGTCACGTGATAAGGATGTAAGAAGGCATGTGGATAGTGTATTGTAATGTCTCGACCAAGTTAGCGGGCCATCTTCATCCGCCATCTTGTTTCAAAATGGCGGCCATTAAATTTAAAAAAATTATATTTCAAGTGACGTGCAAAAAAATTAGAAATTGAAAAGTTTTTTTTCTTAAGTATTTGACTTTCATATAAGGATTCCGGAGCATTTTTTTTCTCTTTATCTTAAAAAACGGCTCAGATATAGCAGTTTCAATTTCTAATGTGGGTGACATTTTGAAAAATCTGATTTTTGCCTGCGACAGCACAATCAACCGATTCCGATGTGAGTGAGCACTTGAATTACAAAGGCCTCGACCAAGTTCACTCGTTAGCCTCATCCACCATGTTGTCTTAAAATGGCAGGAACGTCAATATATCGCCGAATTTGGCAACCAAATATAAGTTACTTTAATTAAAAGCAGCTTGGATAAAGCTGACTAATTTTGCGAAATTCTCATTCATAATGATTTAGTATTGATAAAAATTAATATTGAATCTCCTATAATCGGTTTCCACTAAATTGAGCTTCGCGTGTTTGAATAATATAAGCCTGCTTTTTAAAAATAAGGAATATGAAAGCTACCTCTTCCTTCCGGTACTGGCCGGAAGGACTTTTTTATTTAAGATATAAAAATAAAAATTTGTCTGTCTGTAATGCTACACAAATCCACAGTTTGAAAGCCAGAATTGTGAAATGTTATGTACATGTGTATTAAAACACGGCCGAGGCAACTAAATCAATCCGGAATCGATAATATAAGTAATTTATATTTTAATTTTGATTAATAAAAAACCACCAAATTTTCAGCAATTTCTATCAAATTTAAACATTTTTCGTTATAACAGCTGCCAACAATTAAAAATTCACAATAAAATTCTTACCACAACAATTACCTTTCTATTATAAGGCGCATTGCATATTACGTACGCCACGCTGCAATATTAAAAAGTCCTTCCGCCAGTGCCGGGAGGAAGAGGTAGCTTTCATATTCCTTATTTTAAAAAGGCCAACTTATATTATTCAAACACACGAAGCTCAATTAAGTGGAATTCGAATGTAGGAGATTCAATACTAATTTTTATCAATACTAAATCATTATGAATGAGAATTTCGCGAAATTAGTCAGCTTTATCCAAGCTGCTTTTATTTAAAGTAACTTATATTTGGCTGCCAAATTCGGCGATTTCTTAAAGTGCCTGCCATTTTAAGACAACATGGTGGATGAGGCTAACCAGTGAATTTGGTCGAGACCTTAGTAATTGCTGTGCACATGCTCACTCACATCGGATCCGGTTGATATATACGAGTGCTGTCGCAGGCAAAAAATCAGATTTTTCAAAATGTCACCCACGTTAGAAATTGAAACTGCTATATCTGAGCCATTTTTTAAGATAAAGACAAACAAAAAATGCTCCTGAATCCTTATATCAAGGTCAGATACTTAAGAAAGAAACCTTTTTCAATTTCTAATTTTTTTGCACCTCACTTTAAATATATATATATATTTAATTTAATGGCCGTCATTTTGAAACAAGATGGCTGATGAAGCTGGTTAGCGAACTTGGTCGAGATATTGATGTATACTATCCACATGCCTTCTTCCATCGAAATAGGCGAATACGTGTGGTATCGCGAGACAAATACAAGATCGTTTCAAAGTGTTAGCCATGATAGAAATTCAAAGTGCTATAATTCAACCACTTTTTAAGATATAAACAAAAGAACAAATTTTCAGAAACAAAAACTGCTCCAGAATCTTTGTATCAAGGACAAACACATAAAAAAAATCTTTTTCATTTTCCAATTTTTTAATACCTCATTTTAAATTTTAAATTACATTTTTTTTTTTTAAATGGCAACCCCTTTGAAACAAGCTGGCGAATGAAGCTGGCCAACGAACTCAGTCGAGACATTGGTATGTACTATGTACAGACCAAGTTACATTCAAATCGGTTCATAAATACGCCTATTATCGCGTGACAAATATGAGGTCGTTTTAAAATGTCAACCACAATAGAAATTCAAAATGTTATAACTCAGCCATTTTTTTAGATATAGACGAAACAAAACCTGTTCCGGAATCTTTGTATTAAGGTCAAACACATACGAAAAAACTCTTTTTCATTTTCCAATTTTTTGGTATCTCATTTTAAATTTTTTTAAATGGCCGCCATTTTGAAACAAGATGGCGGATGAAGCTGGCCAACGAACTAGGTTGAGTTATTTGTATGTACTATGTACACACCATGGTACATCCAAATCGGCTCATAAATACGTCTGTTATCACGTGGCAAAAATCAGGGCGTTTCAAAATGTCAGCCACGCTAGAAATTCAAAATGCTATAACTCAACCATTTTTTAAGATATAGACGAAACAAAAACTGCTCCCGAATCTTTTTATCGAGGTCAAACACATAAGAAAAAAATATTTTTTCAATTTCCAATTTTTTGGTACCACATTTCAAATTTAAATTTTTCTTAAAATTTTAAATGGCCGCCATTTTTAAACAAAATGGCGGATGAAGCTGGCCAACGAACTCGGTCGAGACATTGGTCTGTACTATGTATAAACGATGTTACATCCAAATCGGTTCATAAATACGCCTTTTATCGCGTGACAAAATTCAGGACGTTTCAAAATGTCTGCTTCGTTAGAAATTCAAAATGCTATAACTCAGCCATTTTTTAAGATATAGACGAAACAAAAACTGCTACGGAGTCTTTGTATAAAGGTCAAATGCATAAGAAAAAAATATTTTTCCATTTTCAATTTTTTGGTACCACATTTCAAATTAAAAAAAAATTTTAAATTTTTAAATGGCCGCCATTTTGAAACAAAATGGCGGATGAAGCTCGCCAACGAACTCGATCGAGACATTGGTATGTACTATCTACACACCAAATTACATCCAAATCGGCTCATAAATACGAGAGTTACAGTGTGACATAGGTCATATATATATATATATATATATAAATTTTGAACGGAGGGTGGTTTCGGGGTCTGGGGGTCATGATCGATGAAAATATACCAAAATTTTTTGAAATCGCTTTCCTCCGAATGGCTGCAATAGGTAGCTTTTTGTAAAGAAAGCTACCTATAAGCTGTAGCGAGTATTACGATAATTCTTTTACCTCATATGCAAATAATTAGAGATATACATATTACGTACGCCACGCTGCAGTAATAAGAAGCTTTAGCGGGTATTACGATAACACTTTTACCTCACATGCAAATAATTAGAGATTATTTAATTGCGCTTAATTATTACAAATTTTTAAAAATAAAGAAACACATTTTATCATAAACATAAACAAAATTTTTTATTCCCTTATTCCAAAGATATCTTTTTTATCGTCTGCTGCCCTAGTAACATGATAAATTTAATTTCATAAAAAAAAAGTGCACAGTAGTAGTAAAATATTTGACTAAATCGAATAGTTATTTTTAATTATGGTTTTAGAATTAAATTCATGAACTCCAGCATAGAACGGGTTAAACAGCTAGTTTATGATACAACGAATTTAACAATTAATCTTCTTTGATACAATTCTTTTGTTGCTACCTTACAAAAAGAATAAAAAAAATCATAATATAATTCTTTTAAAATGCGTAAGTATCGTCTGCGTAAATGTTTTCACATAATAATAATAAATTGTGTATTTGAATTCTTAACACCGAAAAATACTTTTATTATTGAATGTAAATAACTGAATTTTCACAAATTTTAATTCATTAAAAATATGCTATAATTTTCATAAAAAAGATATTTTAAAAATTTCATAAAAAAATCGTGAAACTATTTAATTAATCATGTTTCTATCTACAATGACTAACTCCATGATTTATTTTTTCTTCTGAAAATATACGTGTTTCATTTTTTATTTACAAAAATGCGTCCATAATGGAAAAGCATGTAAAATAAATTAATTAAAATAATATTTTTTAAAGATTATTCTGTAAAAAAAAAAAAAAAAAAAAAAAAAAAAAAAAAAAAAAAAAACATTGTCCAAATCTACAGGTCATAATTTATTTTTACGTTTAATTTCGAGTCAAAATACTGAATAGTTTTTTTGTAAAGTGTACGACAAAATGTAATTTGTGTAGCCTAGTAGAGGATTCGCTTCGCTCATCCTAATCAGTACGTTTTATAATGCATATTATAGAATACGCAACAGAAAATGATACTCGTAAAGACAGGAATGAGAGCGCTCTGACCCAAATGGTTAATTTTCACCACTAAATTTTAATAGTATTCTTTGCGTTATTAAATCTCAGAAATTCTTTCAATAAATACGGCAAAAGATACTATTAAAATTTAGTGGTAACAAGCGCCCTCTTGGAATCCATATTTATTTTCCGTTATTATTACAGTCGGTCCTATAAAAAGAAACAATGAATTGAATACAATTAAAGTTTAATCTAAATATATGTAAAAGAATCAATTATCGACCGTAAACACATAAATGAAAGCAAAAAAGTTCATTTAGACGTTTAGATATGTAAATAAGTCGGTTCCTGTGACATTATACAAATCACGTTTAATACGCGACCGCGCTTAAGGGTACAGTTTATCTTAAAATTGGTCAAAAAATGGATTAAAAAATATTAAATAAAATCCTGTTTAATTGTGAATATTTTGACACCTTATTTTTACCCATACAACAATTATATCGTGAGACATCGTAAATTTTGTTAATACACTCGGCGCAATTACCCACACAAATTAAAACTTTAAATGGCTTTTTCTCCATGTTCATAATTTCTTCACTTTCATGTTTTCAAAATGCTAACGATTTTTTTCAAATTTCAGATAGAAACTTAAACTATTTTGTACATGTTCTTTATTATATATTTGATAAATCTGTGGGTGGAATTAGCCGTCAGGTTTTTTGTTATATTTTACAAAATAAAAGTATTTGAAGATGTGTTATATTTCATCGTTTTACACTATATATATCAGTCAAAAAATTATATTAAATGTAATATTAGATGTATCTAAAAATCCATGCGCAGCGCAGTCTAGTGTAATACACTTTTGAATATCTTAAAAAAAATTGGGCAAAAACATCAATTTTTTAAAAAAGTAGCAAGGATTTTAATAAATTTAAATTTTTATAAACTTTTAACTAAATATGCAGTTTTAAAATGTACTTTTAGCTGAACATTGAAATGCAGTGAGTTCACCATTTGAGCCATAATTTAAAAAATAAACAAAATTAGATTAATTTGAACACAATTATTTTAATTGAGAAATAAATTTCCGACTGGACGAAAAATGTCCGGACCAGGATTCGAACCAGGGATCTCTTGGCTGAAACCGCCAATGCTCTACCATCTGAGCTATCCCGGACGAACCTGGTGGTACTTTTTCACCCAGCTAACCTTATTGATTATAGCATCTGGTCTAAAATCTGGTTCAGCTCAACAGAATAAATCGCAGGTAATGGAACTCCAAAACTCGCTGGATACGTAATTACACTAGATTAATTTGAACCCAATTATTTTAATTGGTAAATAAAACACATCAGATATAATTTTTCGACTGGGTGAAAAATGTCCGGATAAGGATTCGAACCAGGGATCTCTTGGCTGAAGCCGCCAAAACTCTACCATCTGAGATATACCGGACGATTTTATTTACCAATTAAAATAATTGTTTTCAAATTAATCTAGTGTAATTACGTATCCAGTGACTTCTGGGGTTCTATTACCTGCGATTTATTCTGTTGAGCTGAACCAGATTTCAGACCTGATGCTATAATCATTAAGGTTAGCTGGGTGAAAAAGTTCACCAGGTTCGTCCGGGATAGCTCAGATGGTAAAGGATTGGCGGCTTCAGCCAAGAGATCCCTGTGTAGAATCCTGGTCCGGACATTTTTCGCCCAGTCGGAAATTTATATCTGATATGAATAAACAAAATTGTTGAAAAGATAAACTGCCCCTTAATACACTAATTTTTCTCACTTTTTTGAAACGCGTCTTAACCGGTTTCGACTGCATTAGTTTTTGAAGCTTCTAAACATAGAGGACGCTTTTTTGGAATCGCGGGTAAATAGTAAGAGGTTATTCTATATTTTTTTTCTTAGTTATATTATATTTTTCAAGATTAAGAGACATTTTTTTTTACATGTTTTTAGACATAAAATTTAGTAATCCTATCCATTGGTTATTTAAGATTTTTGATAATCTCTGTATCTCATTATCTCTTTCTGAATGGGAAATTACAGAGTGTAAAATTCATTATTTCTATGTCATTAGATATTGCAGATCCATACAATAAAACTGAAATTAATAAAATACCATATACATAATTATTTTACTGCATTTTTTTTTTTTTTTTTTTTACAGAGTCGATATTTTATTCTGCTCCTAAACACAAATAACTGTTTACAAAACTTTAATGGTTCATTGTTTAATTTATATAGCAAAAAAAAAAAAAAAAAAAAAAAAAAAAAAAAATATGTTTTTATTTTTTAAAAACTAATTTAACATAATCACTCAAGTGCTTCTATTTGTTTATTATTTTGTTCCATTAATTAATTTTGAAGAGAATAACAGAAAGAAGATGCAGTAATGGGGGATATTTAATTAACTTTTGGTTTGAAATTAACTTCGATTAGAAATAATTTTTTTATTAATAACAAACTAAGCTCATTCGTGATAATGAAAACAATAAAAATGCATTTCTGTAATTTTGAACGCTGTTTTTTTTATTCTAATGTTTCTTTTGATTTTTTTTAGGAACGTGTTATTCCTACAAAACAACGGAAAATAAATATTTTAAGATTTTGATTTTATTAATTTTCTACTGTAATAAGTTAAATCAGTATTTTTCAGAATTAAAGTAAGTATTATTTTATTCTTGGTAAAATTACGAAAATTTAATTTTATTATTTTTTTTGCACGTAAAAATAAGCATATTAATTTTCATTAATTTTTTGATATCAGTTTTGCTACGATAATATTGTCTTTTAAAAATATTTTTTCAGAATTATTGTACAATATAACTTTATTAAATATATATTGGATTTCTCTCTTTAATTTTTCAGACGCTAAATAGTGAAAGCTATTATTACTCCATTGGAAAATTTATAATATTATATTAAGGAAAAAGGAAATAGTTTAAGAATTTTCATGCAATTTTCAGATTTTTCCAAACAGATTTGATTATTTTTTCAGTTTCAGTTACGTGAAATGGTATGTGTTATAAGTTACGTAATATATGAATATCTTTTCCGTTGCATTTTTGGTTTTAAAAATAATTAAAGACATTTCTTTTACTGAGTGTTTAATCTTTTAATGTTAAAAAAAATTGTAAGCCTAAAGGCGACTAGAAAGATTTTAAATGACGAAGGCTGGGTGAAGTTTGATTGTGGATTAGAAAGAATGTAATTATATTAGAATATTACTTCTTTTGCAACTAATTGTCAATGTTTTACATGTAAATATTTATTAAATTGTAAGAAAAAAAATTCTTAAAAGAAGCTCAAGTAATCTTGCAAAACTACTTTTCCTACTATTTTGAAGCCCATGTTTAATATTTTTGAGCCGTCATTTTTCCTTTATACTAACCACACTGGTTGCAACTAAATCCTCCCTTTAAAAATAACGGTTGATACTTATCAATTTCAGCTCACTAAATTAAAATTTGGCCACTGTATCACGTACTAATTTTAGATGGGGTGATTTCTTTTTAAAATTAAGGTTAATTTATGTTTTGATAAAACACAAGTGGAAATTAAGAAAACAAAATCTTTTCATATGCTAATATGTATGCAACCTATAAATAAATGTATATAAAGATTAGCGAAGATACGTCATGGTATAAGGAATTAAAATATGTTAGCGGATGTTACTGAACACGAAAAGAGACGTAGACTTAAAAAGAACAATACACAAGACAAATATGTAGAAAATATATTTTAATAATATATTTTACTTATTTGTTATTGATTACAGTGAAAATTCCTTTTCCTTATTTTAATTTTAATTTAACATCCTAAATTAGAATAAGAATCCTTTATTATTTGCTATTTTTAGGAAATGTTTCCTCCAAAATATGGTGCATATTGGAACAATTTAGATGTTATACAGTAAACATCCTCTAATCCAGCACGTTCGGGACTTGAAGCATGCTGGATTACAAAATTTTCTGGATTATAAGGTGAATGCCCGGAAAAATGTGTAGAAATTAGAATTAAACAAAAAATGACAATAAAGCACGTTTTTATTCTTTAAACAGCTTGAATAGAATAAAAAAAAAACAAAAACTCAATACTCTAAAGTACAACATATGGACATGAATTTAAAAATGAAAACTTACACTATAGATCTACCTGTAGAAGCCATCTTAAACAAATGTCGAATATTTGTTTGTTTTGTAGTAAGAGTGTGTGTTTGTTGTGTGTGTCTCTTCTTTTTTTAGAAGTTCATTTCGTATGATGTGGAGTAACAGGTTGTGCCCCTACAGGTATGTCAGTGCATTATGTCTGGCACCATGTCTATCCCTTGCGTCTTCGGATGTTTTGCGATCAATATAAATTTTTATGTACTCCGAAAATTCCTCTAAATAATTTTGTTTATAAGGGTTTATCTCACGATAATAAGGGTTTATCTCACGAAAGCTTATAGTCTCGTTTTTCTGTCCGTCCATCCGTCGCAGCCTCGTACTCAGAAGCTATTTAAGTTACAGACATGATTTTTTTTTTTTTTACATAGGGCTAAATACCTCCTAACTTTGCAAAAATTATAAAATTTTGAAAAAGTTCTGTTATTTTAATTAAATAAATTAATGTAATGACATCCCACCATTTTTGTCATTTCAAAACACAATCTTAATTTCAATAATTTTCTCGTGAACGCGGTAGTCCTGCGGTAGAGCGTGTTATTTATAACCGAAAGGACCCGGGTCCGAGCCTTGTCGGCGGAATTTGAAATTTTTAATTTTTTACATTTTATTGCCCGTTGAATTTAACTTAAAAGGAATTTTGTTTTTTTTACGATGAATGATTAGAGGACTCTTACTGTATTTATATTTGGGAATGTCAGATCTAAGAGTTCCCATATTTGATTCACAGGGAGGCAAAATAGGGTGATCCTGCCAGTAGCTGATGCCCTTCCAAAAGTTGATCAAATGTTTGAAATATTGCGCCATTTCAGGCAGAAATGAGTTTTACATGTGGCACTTGGCATAATATTTTTGTTTGAATGTTGAAGCACCTGCTGTCACATTGTTGTCAGTTGCCTGCTGTAAGAGAAGCCATTTTTTGAATTTATTTTATTAGAAAATGTAAAAATTTAGTTTTGATTTGTTGGAAACAATTACGGTAAGTTAAAATAATCCACTTCCATCTTGTTTATTTTAAATAATAGTTTTATATGAATTATTGTTAATTATGGACCTGAAAACAACAAATGTAAAAAATAAAATAATATAATAAAAAAAAATCAAAATTCATAAAAATGTATGATACTTTTAGTTGTAACTTGAAACAAATGACTTCTATTTGCTTTCCGATATAGTTTATGGAGCATTTAATTTCCTTTATTTAAAAAAACAACAACATTTAAATCCGTTAATTTCTTCAAAAATTATCGTAGCAGAACCGCTGAGAAGCAGTGTTCCGAGATAAATGAGTTAAAATTTCGCCTTTCTATGTATTGCTGGTCTGTGCCCACGGTTGCCACGAAAATACTAAAGTTTTATTATGAATACCAGTATTTTCATACAAAAAAAGTCTCCTTATTTAGTTACAGAAATTTCGTGATTATGAGAATAATTTTATACGAACGTATTTAAAATAAAATTTTAGTATTTTTCTGGAAAACCTATATGCCTCTCAACGTTTAAAACTGGTACAACCGTAATTTTATGATTTTTTTTTTTTTTATCATTCCAATTGCACGACATTCTTAAAGGCACTATAAATGATAATAATATTTGTCATAAGTTGCGTGTTATTAATCTAAAATTTTAAAGGATTATTCTTTTTTATAAAAACATTATTTATTTCACAAATATAAAATAGCCACCTCTCTTCATGGATGACTCTATTAGAACAACAACAAATAAAGTCGGTTGCCATGCAACGAAAGCAACTTATAAATTGAAGAAGAAGTGCGTGCCGATAAACCATGGATGCAACACACTCCCAGCTTTTGATTGTAGGACATAACAATCAAAACTCTCATCGCTCAACAATATCATAAAATTCAAAATACATATACAGTCGAACCTCTATTTAACGAAGTCGCTAAATCCCGGAAAAAAGTTCGTTATATGGAAAATTCGTTAAATAGAGATTCACCTTTTAAAATACTTTAAACTACATAAAACAGATTTTAAATTCATAAACACTAAATATTTTTACTAAAAGTAACTAATCACATTTTTTTAAATAAATTATAGCGATTTGTTTTATTTATTTTACCCACCAATATCCATCCTCAATTTATTTTTTCCACGTGTTTAAATCTTTGAAATCTGCAAGGAAAACAAAACATTGTCCGGGAATACACTGTATTTTCTGTTTAAAGTAAATAGTTATACATTAAAATTAACGAATTTTAATGACATTATCGTATTTATTATTATTATAACAAATAATTTTTACCTTACATTTACATATGCGTCCTTAAGTTTAATTTCTGAAAAACTCTGTTAATTTTGCCTGAGTTTTTTTATTTAAAAAAGTGCTTTCTCTCATAATACGTCTCGCATCTTTGCAATGCACCAAAAACCCCTTCATGCGTATTTTCCTCTAACTATAATCCGCGGCAGATTGTTTCATATGATTTTAGCATGTCATCGTACGAAGTTTCGTAAATTCCTGCATAATGATCATTTTCATCATCATCATATTCGTCTTCATTGCAATTCATTACTGTATTGTTTTTATTTTTCACACTGTCGAAAATATCCAATTCTGATAGTGTTTCCGAGGTCTCAATTTCAGAATTAAGTGAAATACAATCATCAATCAGCACATCATGGTTAATTTCTTCTTTATTTTCTCATTTGTATCCACATTTTTTAAGTTACTCTAAAGGATTATCGTCTTCGTCCTCCGTACTTACCGAATTCTCACTGCTGACAAAGAAAACGCCTTGTAAAACCAGTTCAAGGCTATTGAAGATCATAAAATGTGTTTAAAGAAAGAATAAGTTTGAAATCTCCAGAAATATTTTGAGAAATGGAGAGAAAACAAAAATTAGATCACCAGAAAAAGTTCGTTAAATAGAGAATGCACTTCGCTATTTGGAGGTTATTTTACGAAGAAATTCGCAAAATGTTCTTGGTTCCAAGGAAAAGTTCGCAAAATAGAGAAATTCGCAAAATAGAGGTTCGTTAAATAGAGGTCCGACTGTACTTACATATCAAAGAAAAATAGAGTAGGTTGAAAAATATAACGCTAAAAATTAAAGTTCAACTAAATAGAGTTCACATACAATCCTGTCGAAATCTTGCAGGTAATTTGACAGTTCTACTACTTCTTGTAGTAACATTTTTGTTTTCTCTTAGAAAATCTGGAGTTAAGGATTGTTCTGGTTTTGGTGCATGATCAGTGAGCGAATCTCGATCAGAAGTAGGAACATTCGGAACAGGTTGCACGATCGGAAAATCTGGAGCTGAGGTAAAAGTATCGCCAGATTTCCATCATTACATTAGAAAATTCTTTAATCGTATTGAATCGTTACGGGTGTGATAAACATTTGTAATAAACATAACTTTCATAAGACTTTTGTAACATTTTTATAATTCATTATATCCTATCTAAACAAACATTTATTAAATATAAACTATAAAAAAGCACTTTATGTAAGAGCTTTTTCATAAAAGATATTCAATGGATTTCGGATGATGTTGAAGTCCCGCCTATTTCAAACCCCATTTTCTCGGAAAAGACACCCCGCAACCATGCAAATTCATTGTTACCGGGACATAAAATGCAAAATGGCTTCTTAGAATATCTAGTTAAATACTCGAAAATTTTCTGAATTTTGGATTGTACCTAAAGTTTAACTGCAGTTTGCTGCATTCTGCTTCACGGTGGCAAAACATCAAATATTAAAAATTCAATAATAGTTTTCTTTTAAAATGCTAATATTTGATGATGTAACTAACAAATTATCATACATCATTATTTATCCACCATTTTAAATTAATACTCTCCTTTCACAATTATAGATTTAATCAGAACGCCCTTTCCCTTAAAAAAAAAAAAAAAAAAAAAAAAAAAAAAAAAAACAGTGGCACTCCGGGAGTGCCAATAGAAGTTAAAACTTCAACAATTACGTGTGTGTTTTTTTAATCGTCAGGAAATGTTTTATGCGTTGAATTGTGTAGCAGCACTAATGAAAGCATCTGGGGACACGGCAGTGCCCCTGCCAAGTCTTGAAAGCACAGTCGTAAGCATCTTTTTCTGGAAGCAACTCAGGGTACTTTTGACCCCCAATATCTTTGTGTTGGTGATTCCCAGAAACTTGAAACTTCGTAAATCTAAAGTAATGTGGAAATGGAACTAAATGCTGAAATTTCACGTTTCTATCTTTTTTATTTCAGAAGATATATGAACTTAAACTTTCGCCTTTTCGACACTGATTCACCGATCATCAAAACTCAGAGGTACGTCCTGTATCCCTAGAATCTTGAAATTTGGTATGAAGGTAGTGTTTCGGATACAATGAAAGGGAAAATTTTAAAAATCCGGAAAATTTGGATAAAAAGTCGAAAAATCAAAAAACCGAGAATTTGGCAGAGATCTGATATACGAACCAGGTTTGGCGCGATTTTTTAACGTCAATTTGGCGAAAGCCCGTTTTCCAATACCAGTTACAATATATATTTTTAAATTATTTTCTATTGTTTTAAAAAGTAAACAACAATAAATAAACGGTAATTTCATTAATAACTATAGAATAAAACAATTGTACAATTTAAAAAAATAAAATAAAAGTAAATGAACAATTTATCAATAAATAAGCAACAGTAGCCGGGTTCCCTTGTAAAATAAAGTAACGCCATTTTGCTGTCAATTAGGTACCCAAGTGCGTATCTGACATCTGTGCCCCGTATTTTATCTTCCGTAATCGAAATTCCCGCCAATACTGTTGGTTATTGACCAGACCATCAACACGATAAAATACAGCGTTATCGGTTTTTAGTTACACGAAATAGGTAGGTCACGAATACGGTATAATTCATTTTAACTGACGAAAAACAAAATAATAATTTGTTTTAGCAATACGCCGGGAGAAAAAGTGAGTTTTAGCTTCCTTCTTCTTTTGCGGATTGAGCTGAAGAGGGAAAAGTTCCTGTCATTCACCGCTTGGCGCGTTAGTGTCTATGTGTCAAAATGCTAGCATGTCGTTACGTTACAGTGTCTCGAAATCAGTGGTTTTTCCCCATCTCAAAAAAGCTCAACGCGCCTAAAGAAGTTTTCACTTCAAAAATCTTTTGTACCTAATAAATGACATTATTTGGTTACGTTCACAAATTCTTCCCAGCTCTTTAATAAAATAAATAAAAACAAATGAACTTTCTCATGATAAAATCTCCAACAAGGCTGTTGCTTACTGGCCTTTCCGTTAACGAATGAATAAAGACATATTCTCCGACCATGTGCTTTGGCAGCAGCAATTTATGTGCCTACCTTCAAATCGCTGTTTTTGTGAAAATTTTCGATTTCTTTTTTATTTTAAATTAAAGTTCAAACATTTAGGATTACCAAAAATGCTTTATTTTTGGTTCAGCGATAGTAAGAAGCAAAGTTATAGCCCAAAATATAAACCAGAAATGAACTTTCTGAAACCGGAAGTGACCGTTTAAAGAGCCACAGAAAGGTAAAGAATGCATTTTAATACACAAATATATAACATATAACATATACACAAATATATAAACCCCTACAAATATGGTAGATTTCAAAATTGTAAACTTTATACATAATTTTTTGTGGTCTGTCAAAATGTTAATTTGCGTTTTCTGGAAAACTGCGTTTTTCATTTTGTACGTTTACGAAAAACATCATTTCTTAAAAAGTTTTTAAGATATTGAAATAAATTTTTTGACAAGGTTCTGCTCATCTATAGATATGTTATGAAGCAAAATATAGCTTGTAACTTTGTATATATTAATTTAAGAGCCATTTTTATTGAAAAATACACATTTTTTTTTAGAAAAAAAAATCATATTTTGCATACAAAATTTGGTATCAGTTAGTAAATTTAAGAGGTTTTGCAATATTTTGCTTCATAACACAGGTAAGTGGTTTGCTAAAGTATTGTTGAAAAAAACTGAATATATTGAATAGGTTTCATTATAGAAGGGTCGGCATAAACGCAATTTTTTACTAAAATTTGTCTGAATATTTCCCAAATTTGAAAAGTTAATTAAAATTCCTTTGAAAATTTATATGAATTCATATTTTTATTCCCTGTTTTAAATAAAAACACATCTGTTTGATAAAAATTTCATAATTAAAAAAGAGTGCCCCGAGAGTAGGCACATTCATAGTTCATTACATGAGCATTCATAGTGTGTCATAATGCTCAGTTTCGTACTTAATACAAGTTCGGTATCAAAGATCTACTCTGCTGATGTTAAAACAGGCATCGGGCATTCATTAGTGTCTGTGTTGTTGCTCCTAAATGCTATTTTTCCATTTCCCTGGCCATGGAATAAGTACTTTAAAATTTCTGATACGCCATTTAACGAATTGCTTGGCTGCATTGAATTTCAAAACTACATTAGATGAGGTACACTGTTAAAAATCTGCAGTTTTTGCTGCGTAGTCATTCCACCACTTTTATAGAAAACGGTCACTCGACTTATTTATTATTAATTACTTATTATATATATATAGTCGAATAATAATACTTATTTATTATTCGACTTATTTATTATGGAGCATTCTCATTGGTCAGAATAGAGATACTCTATAAAAGCGGTGGAGTGACTGTGCAACAAAAGCTGCAGATTTTTAACAGTATATTCTGTAGGGTTATGATAGTTTTAGGGTTCTCATATTTTGCTCGATGTACTTGCAATAATATCTCACAACATATCATGTCACTTACTCCCTGACACTAGTCTAAGTAACAGCTCTTGTTGTCGGCTCCTTCTCTTGTACTGCTGACATTTTTCTAGCATGACTATCTTTCTATCTTCATAATGTCTGTCTTCAAAATAAATAAAACCAATTGCATTTGCACATGTTATTTCCCTTTATTTATGCAAGAATTATGCATTCGCATATCAAAGAATTATTTAAAGAATCTTGGAAAGTAAATGGAATAGTTGTAACTCCATTTATAGACTAGCATAAATTACAATACAACATGCCTTAAATTTTCATAAATGTCATTCGGTGTGTGTTTTACATACTTTGGATAATGATTGCATTAGCTTTTTTTTTTTTTTTTAATTTCAATTCATTCACCTGAATTTTTATTATTTGGATTCTAGTGTTATTCCTTTATGTTATAACAGTTACTTTAGAAAGTATGTATCATAAAATCAATAAAATAGTTATAAAAATCTTTCGAAATGCCCATAGATAAAAATTTTACAGAAAAAAGAAATTTAAAAAATATTATGGTACAACACGTCTTCTTTTAGATAACTACTAGTTTCCCAAACTGGGAAATACCTTTGTTGTGAAAAGACACCCAAAGCGTATTTGAAGCACTTGGAATAAATTTTTATAGTTTTTAAATGTATTTTGACGTGATTTCATTTAATTTTAAAAGTTTAAAAGGATTATTAAAGGTACACAATTATTAAAACAGACTATAAATACAATTAAATACAATAAACCCAACTGGAGTGAAAAATTAGCCGGGGCTTTATAAATATTCTTAGATTTTTCCAATTGTTGCTTTAAAATGCATTGTAATCAGTATTGTAAGATAAAATATCTAAGAATTTTAAGATTGAAGCACTAAGCTAAAATTAAGGCAAGCACTGCTTGTGATAACATTCCGATGTATTAACCATGGTCATTTTTTAAAAAAGATATTGTGTGAGCAATAGTAAACATAACTTTATATGTAAATAATAATACTATTTTTATAATTCAATAAATTCTGTACTGAAATCAGTTTTCCAGAGTCTGGTAGCCTATAAGTCGCAGTAAATATATTCCTGTCCTCCAATCTCACATATATATATGTTATATATATATCTATTTATATAAAATCCAAGTCTCTGTGTGTCCCTCACGATTCCGGTAGGACCACCTCATTGAAATAAGTAATTGTTGAAAAATACTAATGCAGGGTTACCGCAGTAGCGCCAAATGTTGGCCAACTTGGCAATAGCTGGCTGATTTGGTGAAATTCCCATTTATAACTATTAATCTATCATAAAGGAGGTCACCAAAATTTAATTTAAACTCCGCTCTTTTAAGATATTTTTTCAAAATCTATGGGTGAGAATTTAAAGTACATCTTTACATCTTCCTCCCGATGCTACTAATAAAATAACCGCCAATAGACGACTCTGTACTGTATGAGCTCCTAACTGCGCGATTTTAATGTGCTTTAGGTACTTTTCCAGTATAAGTGCCTTGGCGAAAAAAGAAATTTGGCAACATTTTCCCGGAACCTATCCACTGTTTCATTTTAGATACACATGCATTTTTTTTCGATATTTATACGATTTATTTATACGATTAAAAAAGCAGTTTCTCTAATTTTATACAGAAACAGATGTAATTTGTACATAAAAACATGAATAATATACATATAAAATAAACATATAAAAAAACACTAATCAAGTTTGTTTTCATATCTGTTTATATGATTTGACAACAATTCTCAATATTTTTCCGTTATACGGACACCATGCCAAAATGTATGCGGTACTTTTCCATTATACGGACAGCATTGTCGCCAAGCGCAATAGTTGGCGCAAAATGAAAATAAGGTGAATTGAAACATTTGAAAAATAAAAGAAAAAACATTCTCGATAGTAAAGTGGGCATTTTAAAAATATAACATTTGAAAATTACAAACTTTTACGAACTCTTTTATTAAATCACAAATATATACTTAAAATAAATGAACAAATAACTGTTATACTATAAAGTAATAAAATAAAAAAAAACATATTAAACTACTGCCATAAAATTATAAATATCTTTCAGCATTGCAGTAAACATTTCATTTTTTGAATGAAGGCGTAGCCACATAAAATCTATGAGATACGACTCTAAATGATGACGAACAGCTTCCCGATGTCTTTTGTTGCGCCATTTTGCGATGCCCCATAATCTTTCAACATTTGCAGTATGACATCCAGTATTAGGGTCGACAAAATTGTATTTGTGATTTACTGTGAAATGATCATAACCAGCACTTAGCAGTTCATCTGTTTTATATCCTTTCCAACAATCTGTATAAATAATACATGACTTTCATCTATTTCTATAATTTTATTAGGTCCACCGATTTTTCTATTTGGTCGAGAACATAAAGCATTTGCACAAACTTCTCTCGAATAACTATTCCATTCCACTGTTGTGTTGTGGTTCATATCAAGTTGCAGCTCACAAAACTCAATCGATGTCAACTCTTTGCACGATAAATATATAAATCTCAAAGCATTAAGAAAAGTCACCCACGATCCTTTAAACCAAGTTTTTTGTCGTATTTCTACGCTTTCTTCGCATGATCGTAAGCTACAACTCAATTTCGGATTTCCAGAACTCATCCATAATTTCATTCCATGATTTTTTGAACACAATCTTTTATTATGCAGAATTCCAAATTCCTGAAACAGTTTTATCACAACTTTCTCATCATCTGGTAATTGTCAAATGATAAAATCCATCTCAGCATCAGCAGTAAAAGTAAACTACAACTTTATAAAAAAAAAGCATTTTTAATTCGATTAATAGCAGATTAAAAAGCTTTCCAAGGTTAAGGTTAAACAATAATCATTCACGTGATTCACGTTTCATAAATAACATATCACAATGTTTCGCATGGTTTACAATAAAAATCTACGATCAAGGTTGAAATAATTGGCGCATTAGCATACATTTTAGCATGTTGTCCGTATAACGGAAAAGTACCATGTATGCTAATACGCCAATTATTTCAAAATGCTAAAAGATATTTGTAATTTTATGCCAGCAGTTTAATATGAGTTTTATTTTATTGCTTTATTTTATAACAGTTATTTGTTCAATTATTTTAAGTATATATTTGTGATTTAATGAAATAGTTCGTAAAAGTCTGGAATTTTCAAATGTTATATTTTTTAAATGCTCACTTTAGTACGACAATATTTTTTCTTTTATTTTTCAAATGCCTTAATTCACGTGACTTTCATTTTGCGCTAACTATTACGCTTGGCGACAATGGTATCCGCATAACGGAAAAGTACCCAAATCTCACTTTCTGATGCCCAAATTACACCAAACTTTTTTAAAAAAATGCCAAAGCCCCTACAGTGGAAAAGTATCAAACTGTCTATTATTTTGCGCTATCTGTGTTATAGTTTATACTATATGCAAGGTGAGTAGAGCGAAGAGTTTAAACATTAAATATTAAAGTTTCGGCACAGATGTCATATACACAACGGGTACTTAACTGTCATAAAAGTGTCGTTATTTTGCTTGATATGGTAACCTGGATGTTGTTGTTTATGCTGTTGATGTTTTCGCCAAATTGGCGTCGGAAAAAATCGCTCCAATATGGGGTATATATGACAACTGTGCCAAAGTTTCTATAAAGCAGTATAAGACTAAAAATTAAGAATAAAATAAATTCAAAATAAGACTATGGAAGAAAGAAAAATCATGCGTTAAGCATAGAATATGAAACACTTTCCAACACATCCTGAATGCTTTAACAAAACTTCGTTATTTAGGGAAATAAGGTAAATAAGATAACTAAGTAAACATTTTAGAAAACGCATAATTTAAAAAAAAAATTGATTTCAGCAGTTCCCGTCCATAGCAATAGTACCGTTATTACATGCCACTATTTAGCTAAAATTTAATTTAAGCTACTCTTAAAGCTACTGAAATCATATTTCCAGATATTATCATCCATAGACGGTTATGTATCCAATTCTTTGCGTGACCCTGTATATCATTTTATCTATATTCTACAAACATTTCTTAGTAATCTAAATGCAGTTCAGCGTAAAACTGCATAACTCCTTTAAAAACCACCTTTAAGCAATTTATTCTCATACTCAGGAACTCTTACGAATTCTTTTGTGTAGCCCTGCATATGAACTGTAACATTTATACACACGGTATAGTATGCATAAATGTAGTGAAACATAAAAGCGCATATCATAATTAAAAATGCATTTCTAGCAATCATTAC
Organism: Maratus speciosus; assembly: GCA_963932465.1. Classification (NCBI taxonomy): domain Eukaryota; kingdom Metazoa; phylum Arthropoda; class Arachnida; order Araneae; family Salticidae; genus Maratus; species Maratus speciosus. Next base: position 338,321,398 of record OZ010795.1, on the reverse strand, counting down.
TTATGTACGTACAATACTTCGGAGAAAAGTTTCTTGGCGAGAAAGAAGTTTTCGAACGTATTTTCTGACAACCTATTTACTGCTTCATACTCACAAGCAATTTTTTGCATATGTATACAATTTAATGTAAAAAAAACTATTTATCCATTTTTATAAAGAAACAGAGCATTTTTTGCACAGATGTCATATACGCATCGGGTTGGCGTGATTTTTCTCTGACGCCAATTCGGCAGAAATCTCGCTTTCGAATACCAGTTACTTATATATTTTTAAATTATTTGCTATCATTTTGAAAAGGAAATAACTATAAATAAATAAAAGTTTGAATAATAACTATAGAACAAAACAGTTTATATAATTTAAAAACAGAAAATAAAAGTAAATAAACAATGGCACAGATGTCGGAACAGATGTTATATTCGTCCCATATTGGCGCGATTTTTTTCTGACGCCAAATCATATAGGCAAAGGGTACTTAACTTGCGCCAAAGTGTCGTTTTTTATGCTGTTGATGTTTTCGCCAAATTGGCAACCGAAAAAAATCGCGCCAATATGGGGAGAATATGACATCTGTACCCAGATGTCATATTCGCCCCATATTGGCGCTATTTTTTTCTGACGCCAATGTCATATACGCAATGTATACTTAACCGGAGCCAAAGTGTCGTTATTTTGCTTGATATGGTAACCCGGATGTTGTTGCTTATGCTGTTGATGTTTTCGTCAAATCGGCGTCGGAAAAAAATCGCGCCAATATGGGGCGAATATGACATCTGTGCCTAAACAATTTATTAATAAATAACAAACAATAGCCGGCAAAATAACACCATTTTAGCGCCAGTTAGGTATCCCGGTTCATATCTGAAATCTGTGCCGTAATTTGTATATAAAAAAATATTATATATATTTAGAAACGATTTTTTTATGTATATAAGTGCATATATAAACAAAAATAAAAGTTCATTAGATTTGTTTTCATAGCTGTATATTTTGGCAACATATCTCACTTTCTGATGCCCGAATTACGCCAAGTTTTTTTTTTTTAAATGCGCTATAATGGAAAAGTACCTAAATAAATAATTAACAGAAATAACCAATTATACAAACTAAAACATTTTATTTCGAGATTAAAGCATTGTTTTTAATTTCGATTAAAAATACATATATCTTTGGATAACTTTAATTGAAATTGGGTTCACGTCTTAATATCTCATTCCATAAACCTAAACAAACACAAGTGATTCATTCATCGTGAACCGTAAAAAATATTAAATCATTGAGGTAATCATTTACAAAGTAAGTTCTCCAACAATCAATGGACAATATTCTAATGACGTCATAGTATGTAAAATGGTGGCGGTATCATTTGTTTATGGTTTGAAATCACAAAGATATAATTTTGCAATGTCTCTTAGTTACATTATTTTATTGTCGTATTTATGAGATCAGAACAAAAGCATATTTTTTCCTTATTTAGTTATTAAAGACGGAAAAAAATTATAAATGTGCATGATTTGAAAAATTTAAATAATTTCTTTCTTAATACTAAAAAATAACATCGGGAAGTAACAGCGAGTTTAAGTTAAATAAGTTTAGCTGTTTAATTCTGTTGTAATATTCAAAATAACTGTATTTATTAGATTTCAGTAAACATCAGGGCCCGATTAAACTTTGAAGTTAGAGGAATTACAATGTCATTTCAGGACCTTTCTTTTGGAGAAGCTTTTCTAAATTCCACATATACATGGAAACTCTTCAGTGTTAGAAATATTATTCTCAGGACTGGCATAACAGGAGAACGGCCTGCAATTTTACACAAGTTTTTGAAAACTACTTTATATCAGAAATTTTACTAAAAACTGGTTACTTTTTTGTTATAGAGGCCCACACTATTAGAATTATGACAAGTTGCAGCCAATTTCGCCAAAGTCGTAACCAAGATCGTGAAGCATACACATATAATACCATATAATACCATTTTAGGAAATCGTATACGATAATTTAATAGTTTTTACCTTACTTCAAGTGTGTAATTTATTTATTTTTAAGGCTTAATAATCTAAATTGTCCAATATATGAATTTAAAAAAAATGTAAACAAAGACTGAATAGACATGACCGCAAAAATCTGCAGAACACTTGGAATTGTGTAGATTAGTGGTCTTCTACTGTACACAGTTTTTCATAAATGTGTTTCGTTCTTAAAATGTGTTATTTTCATCTATCACTGCGGAACAAATGAGAAAACTCATATTCTTGCACATGAGTTGTATATATCTTTATATCTAAATTTCCGTCATTTTTGACGGGCTACCTTTCTAGTAATAAATAACATGCATAAAATCTATATTCCTGATTGGTGTAGGAGTTATATATAGTTCGTTAGATCATCAGTATTACATATTGTAGCAATGTTTACATTTAGATCCGCGATGGCTGTACTAGACAGCATTAAGGTTTAGAATAAAGTTATATCGCTCGGTAGAAGCTTGTGTGTTTATTGATTCTCTTAATATTCTTAAACTAAAGGCTTATAATAAATAGAAGAAGGATATTTAAAATGGTGTCAGGGACTTTAAAACTTCCCCAGGGACATTTGCGGGGAAATTTATCGTAGAATCGAACTTCATTTGCAGAATCAAAAGGCTTCAGAAATCGGAAGTAAAAAATGAATAACAGTTTACCGACGATCTCGCCTGTCGTATGAAGTACGAATCCACCAGAAGCAGGAGATTGGAAAGCAGATTTTCAAGAATATCTGGAAGCTTTAAAATATAGTACTGAATCGGAAAAATCAAAACCTTACTCTTTCGTCTTGTATCTGGAGAAGATCTGAAAAAGCAGTTACGCGCGTTCAATCGTTAACCGTACAGTGATACGTCACAAGTTAGTTTTAAACAGAACCTAGATAAATTTAATAAATATTTCAAGGTTTATTCAAATGAAGTCTATTTATTCAATTCCTACTATTAGCTCACACTCTCCCTATATTTATTTATATATTTATATATTTATCTTGTACAAATTTTCAATCGTTAATAAAATACTCATTATTCATCCTATCAGGTTGAAATAAATTTTTTTAACTTGTACTGGATGACAATTGATGTTAATAAAGTTTTTTCAAATATTAATTAATTAATTAAATTTTAATTAATTTTTGTTTTGCATGGGAAACAAAATGGCCGCCATTGGTTATTGAATTTCAATGAAAGTATTTTTAATAAGGGTTACCATAGGGGGTGACCCTGTTCTGTCGCCAAATACCGCCAAGTTTGTCGCCAACTTGGCGATATATCGCCAAATTTGGCGGCCAAAATGAGTCAATAAAAGGGACGCCAACTTGGCGATATCTGTAATATTTCGCCAAATTCCCATAGAGTTCCATTGTAAACCTACTTGCATATAGAAAATCAACAAATTGAGATATTTTAATGCAACAAAAACTCATATTAGCTTCATTATATTAAATTTTTCTTTGATGGCCTAAGTAGGAATTGACTTTAAAAACAAAATTTTTATATTACTTGTTCTTCATGTTTTAAGACAGTAAACAGGCAAGAGAAGAATATTTTTCAGATTATTATTTGCGGCTTCGTAGCGCGGTTGTTGAATGCAATTATGGTGCTTTATAAGATTGAATGCTCTGGGATAAAATAATTCAAGGTCTTTGGAAAAGGGAAAGGGAAATCTGAACGGTAGCTCTAAGCTGGCCTGATGGAGTGTTTTCCTACGGACGGAGGTCTTTGGGATAAGCCGTTTCAAGAATGACTGATACGAGAAACCAGTAGAAAAGAAAAAAAAATTCTTACAGATATGATTGTAAGTGAACGCAAAGTAGTTGAACACAGCAAAGCTCAGCTCAAGTTTTTTAAATTTATCATGAGAACAAATCTATAAATGCTATCAAACAAGCAAGAAATCGCTCGACAACCTTTCAATTTTCTCAACATAAAACTAATCGTGATCAAAAGATTTGTAAATGTTGTGGAAAATATCATGAATCCAAAAATGCCCTGCATATGGTACAAAGAGCAAGCGATGGGATGGGAATAAACACTGGGTGATCGTGTGTAAAACGAAAGTAAGCAAAAAACGTAATTATAAAAGAAGGAACACGATTAAAGAAAAGTATTCTGACGTTGTTTATATTCGTAAACTAAAATCGCTTCATCAATTAAATTCGGAAAATTTAGATTCGGTATGGCTTTAAAACCTTATAGTCAACAATAGACAAGTAATATTCAAGTTGGACTCCGGATCTCAAGTAAATGTAATATCAAAAGCTGAACTGCTTAAGTGGAAAGAAAAACCTGCGGTAAGAAAAAAATCACACGCCAGTTTTAGATTACAGTGATAATTTTGTTCCTATAATAGATGAGTGCTATTTACATTGTAAAATTAATAAATTTGAAAGTGGGTTTAAATTTTTTGTTACTATTGATTCCAGTTCTATTTTAGGCCTTGATGCCTGTAAAAAGCTAGGTTTAATAAAGAGGTTGAATTTAATTAATAAAAATCCAAAGTTGTTTGAAACACCCCCCCCCCCCCCAAAAAAAAAAAAAAAAAAAAAATTATAAAAGAATTTTCTGATGTTGTTACTAGGTGGTGACGGTTAAATAAAACGGTTTACATTAAATTAATATTAAATTCTACTCCCAATGTTGCAGTACTTTGAAAAGTTCCATTGGCTTTACATAACAAAGTTAAAGAAGAACTCGAAAGAATAGTTGAGACTGGTATCATAACTAAAGTTAATGAGGCAACTGAGTGGGTTAACAATATGGGTATTGTTAATTCAGCTAAGAAAATGCACATTTGTTTGGACCCAAGGCCTTTAAATGAGGCAATTCAAAGATTTCATTACCAAATACCTTCTGCAGATTCACTCATAACAAAACTTCAAGGTTACAAAGTTTTCACAATATTGGATGCTAAGAATGTATTTTGGCCTTTTCTACTCGATGAGGAATACTCATATTTAATAACCTTTACTACTTCATGGGGAAGATACAGATTTCTTGTTCTTCCATTCGAATGAAATAATTCACTTGAAGAGTTCCAGAGAGCTATGGATGAAAATTTTGAAAATGAACCATAAATAAATCCTTATTCTGATGATATTGCTTTAGCTTCATTCACAATTGAAGAACATTTTAAATTGTTGCACAGAACACTTCTACTGAGAAGGAAAGCAAATAAAAAAAAAATTTCACAACAAAAATTCTCCTTTTGTGATTTATTTAGGACATGTACTGTCTGATAAAGATATTGAACCTGATCGAAATAAAGTAAAGGCCATTGATGAGTTTGCGATTCTCAAAACTAAAGAAGATTTACAACTCTTCTTGTGTATGATAACATATATCGCGAAATTTATACCACGTTTGCTTCATCTGACTCATTCTCTACATCAGCATTTGAAAAAGACACTGAATGGTTGCGGGACAGTAACATTCAAAAAGATTTTCAACTTATAAAATAAACTATAATTAAAGCATAAAAATAGCAAATAAAGTAATTGTGCAACAATATTAAAAGCTTTGTAAATTCCATTTCTCTTATTTTGAAATCGAGGAGCTTATTCTTCTCACTCGCGTTTGTTTGTCACAGAATACTTTTGTTTTTAATGGAAATTTCTTCTGTATGATTGACTGTTTGGGTATGCGCAATCCTCTTAGTCCAATTTTATGCGATATTTATATGCACTATTTTGAGGTCAAATTTTTTGAAATTTTAAAATTTCCGTTCTATGTTCGTTAAGTTGATGATGTTTATGTCATGGCTGAAATAAATTCGGATATTAATCATATCCTCTCTATTATGAATTCCATTGATCCCTGCATTCAATTTATCTCTGAAATTGAGACCAATAACTGTCTTTCTTTCCAGGATGTCCTTGTTATTCGTTGTGAAAATGGCTTTCAGACTAACGTCTTTCGTAAACCTTTTGCTGTTTGTCTACCACCTCACAGGTATTCTTCTCATCCTCCTTAACTCATCCCCAGAAATTTGCTGCTTTCAATACTTTTGTTTTTTGGGCTACCAATATTTGTTCCACTCCTCAGTTACTTAGTGCTGAACTTAATTACCTTAAAGCTATTGCTGTTGATCGTGGTTATTCCTCTAATATTATAGATTCTATTTATAAGAAATTGACGAAACCCGTCCATTCTGTAAAGTATTCTAATTCCAACTTTAATACTTCAGTTGTGTTGCCATTTTTTCCCAAAATCAGTCAGCAAGTTGTTAAAATCTTAAGAAGGTTTGATTTTAATGTATTTTTTCTCCTGTTAATAAAATCCCTTTTTCAAAACTCAAACACCCCATTAATCGCCTAGATAACTGGGGTTATTTACCATATCTCTTGCCAGTGTGGTCTTTCTTATATTGGCCGGACTAAACGTGCTATTAGATTTCGTTTAAAAGAGCATGAAGGTTATGTTAAAAATCAGGAGCTTAAACATTCTTCCATTGCTCAACATTGTTGGTCTTTTCAACATAGGTTCAATATTTCCTCAGCCATAATTATCAAAAAATGTTCTTCTAAACTTGATCTTGATTTTTGGGAAGCTTACCACATCATTAAAAATTCTCACTCTTTAGTCAATGACTTATCTAGTACTCCTGATTTTCGATGTATTTGGAAAGCATTAATTTAATTTCTCCTTTTTTGGTTTATTTTTCTCTCCTTCTCCGGCAGATGTCTCTACTTGTCCACTTAGTCGTTTTTCCTGATTCTCTCTCATTGGTTGTTTTTGGCGCATCCGCTACCGGCATCGGTATATAAGCCGGTGCGTATCTGTCATTTTTCTCAGCCTTGCTTTTTCTAGCACGCTGTGCTTGTACTGAAGAAGAATCTCGCTAGTAGATTCGAAACAGCTGTTTGCTGCTTCTCATGTATTATTTGTGCATTTTTAAACGTTGGTTTTCTGCTTTTTAATATAATTAAAGCTCCACGTTTTCAATATTTTGAAGAAAATAAAATTGTAATTGTACCTGTTGATGCTAGTAAAAATGGATTAGGTACTACTCTTTTTTAGGAAACAAACCGGTTGCTTTTGTGTGAGCTTCCCTAAGTGATGCACAACAACGTTAAGCACAAATTGTAAAATGAACTCTTAGCTGTTAGAATACTTTTATTGGCCTAACATTAACAAAGATGTAGAAAATTTAATCTCCAAATGTAAAATCTGCCAGTTGTATCAACAAGCAAATCAAAAAGAAGTTTTACTAGATATTTATCTGCCAGAAAGATCATCACAAAAAGTATCGTGCGACTTTTTCTATTTAAAAGGACAAAATCTTTTAATGGTAGAATTTCTTTTAAAGTATGTTGAAATGAAACCTCTGAAAAGCCCAACTGCTGAAGCTGTTGTACCTGTTATGAACTCTATTTTTTTCTACTCAAGAAATACCTGAAGGACCAGTGGCGTAGCTAAGGGGGGCGGGGGCGGCCGCCCCGGGCGACGAGGCCTAGGGGCGCCAAATTGAGAGAAGTTTAAACCGAAAATATCCAACATATTTTGACAAAAAATGAAATTGTTGATTTTTTAAATTTTGTTTTGTATGTGAATGTTTTCTTTTGTAGGATATTTTGTTATATCCAAATAATGAAGAAAGTTAAAGCTTCTGTAAATGTTTCTAGATATGGCTCAACACACTTGGTACCTAAAATAATTATGTACCTAAAGTGAGGCGCATTGTAATTAAATAAGGGGCGCAAAATTAAGAGGAACTATAAGCCGGAATTATTTCATATACTTTGAAAATAAATAAAAATTATTGACCTTTCCTCTGAAAATCTGAAGAGAATCCTAATATGATTTGAAAGAAAAAAATTCCGCAGTGAAAGGAAAAAATCAGGCTCATGAAACCTTAAATAAAAAATGTTCCCTGGCTGTTGAAAAGTAGATCTAAAAACTCTAAGACAATCGAAAACTAAGTTAAATGAGCAAAACCCAGTTGAAATTGGGTCCATAGAATCCGAGATAAGAATACGTCCCCTGCGCTGTAAGGTGGAGCTAAAAACTGCAAGATAATCATAAGCTAAATTGAATGAATCAATTCCCATTGAAATCTGGCCATAGAATCCGAGAAAAGAATGTGCCGTTAATGTTCGAAAATTATTGTAAAGAAGTCTATATTTTTGAAAACATACTTTTAAATGTAAATAAAGGGGAGAAACCCTTATAGACGAACTATTAACTCATATTAAGGGACTCTTGCTACAGAACACATTAATAATATTCGATTAAATTGATAAAATGCTTTTAAATTATGTTTTTATCATTTGGCAACGTTTAATAATTTAGACAATTGTCTACATGCAATATAATCTCTGACCCATCGATTTTCGGAAATTAAATGGGGAGGGGGGAGGCCGGAAAAAATATATCTTTTTAATTTGTTTTTAATGCATGTTTTTAATGTCCCTATATGGTCATTTCTCCGAATTTTTGTACTGTCGCCGTCGGTTTTTTTGTTGAAAAAATTAAGAAAAATTACCGACAAAAAATTTTATACTCCGGTGTAAAATATTTTTCTGCATGTGCTCTGAAAATTTAAAATCCATATCTTAATTAGTTTTCTTAATTTTTGTTGATTAGTGAAAATTCTTAATTTCTTTCGTTTCGGTTCTGAAATCATGTTCAGATGTGCGCGCACTTTTGCCATTTTGTGAAAAAAAATCCGTTTTTGATTAGTTTTTAATTAATATTCTCAGCTAATTATATAGAAAAAATTAGAGATCTGAGCCTCACGTGCGTCAGGTTCTGCCTTGGACTACCCTCATCCAAATTTTCAGATTTGCACGTGCGGTAGATATTTCTAGCTATCCCCGTCACACACATACATGTAGATTGGTTTTCATGCTAAGTTTTGTTTTCTTAGTCTTTCATATGAATATTTTCGTGTAATGGGGGCTTCTGAAAACCAATGCAAAATGGATTTAGCTGTAAGAAGAACAGGTAAAGATATTATTTCTTCTTTATTAGAAATTCCATTTTTCCGTCGGATTGGCATTGAGATGAGCCAAATAATAAAATGTGAGAGATCTACCCCCAAATTTTCCCTTCTCAAATCGCACAAAAGACTTATGAGGAATTTTCATCTTCCTAGTACGACCGGTACAAATGACTGTTTTCGTCATTTCAAAAGTTAAATATATTTCGTATATACTTAGATTCAGCGCATATGCATTAGAGAAAGCTATATCTATATCTGTCAATGTAAGGAATAAATGGGAGATTCATGGGAGAAAAGATTTTACTCGAGATCCTCTTTGTGAACCGAAGACGTTTATTTCGTTTCTGCATCTTACAATCATCTTCGCAAGTTCGATCGGATGTCCCGCAAGCCATTTAGGTCAATTTCTGGACATACATGGTCGTGGGCTGTGCAGGCACCTCGAATGAGCAAAATCAATCTTTTTCGTGCGTGTTCTTGCTAATCTGTTAGGGATTGTAATTTTTTCCAGCAGGGGGCGAGGATAAAAAAATTGGAGGAACATTTTGTTTAATTTCTTAACTAGCTCTTGATTGACCTGTGGTCAAGACCCTTACAATTCCAGAGATGTGACGTTCAAGGCTTTAACCACAAATGAAGAAGGATTGTCCAAACGTCAGCATTTTCTATCGTAAGTTACTCTCTGATTTTAATGGTGAACACATTAAATGTTTTGCTGAGAAACAAAATTACAAGGTGTAAAACGGATTTTAAAATAGAAGATTTAAAGTAAGGAAAAATAATTTAAGAATTTTAATTTAAAATTTTGAAATTTAATTTTAATTTTGAATTTTAATTTTAAAAATTTTTGAATTTTAAATCTTATCCTTTTCATCTATAGAAGTATATATATATTTCTATAGATATCTGATCATTGCTATGCTACTGCGCTAATTTATAAACCGAGTTGGATGTGATTGAGTATATGTTAAGGGTTTATTAAGATCGCGATCAAATTCGTTGGACATCTTGATCCGTCACCCTGTTTCAAAATGGCGGCCCTTAACGATTAAAAAAAACACACACACACATATATATATAAATTATAAATACAAATTTACTTTTTGCATAATCGCTAGGTCTTGATAGAAGGATTGAAGAACATATTTCGGTTTCCCCTCTATCTTAAAAATGGATGAGTACAGAAATTTAAAATTCTAGGGCGGCTGCCGTTTTGAAATAGATTTTTTTCCATAATCAGGCGCAATTTTGGAGTTTTAGGAAATGTGTTTTTTTGAAAATATATTTTCATTGTTGCTATTCACAACAGGCATATCCGTGAACGTTCCGCTAAAATTGTCAAATTCCCCTTCAAATTTAGTATTGACTAAAACTAGAAATCTTCTGTAACCGCGTTCCACGTAATTTTAGTTTCGTGTGTTTGAGTAAAATTAGCTGAATTCTTAAAAACGAGGAAGAGTGTAGCTGCCTTTTCCTCCCGGTACAAGTCAAAAAGACTTGTTTTTCATCTTGAGGAAAAATAATGTGGTTATGTTTTTATTTAGGGGGTGGTGGTTGGGGGCAGGGCGCAAAATTTCTTCCTACCCTGAGCGCCAAAAACGTAGTTAGGCCACTGTGAACGACTAGTCATTGATGGTGTCTCACCCTTTGATTCTTAGGAAATGAAGAAATTTTTTCGAGATTAAAAAATTTTGCATGACATTACTTCACCACATTTTTTAAGAGCTAATGGTCATTAGAAAGAACAGTGCAAACCATAAAATATTCTCTCAGAAAATATGAAGAAGATGGAAAAGATATTTATGTTGTAATATTTGGTTTTAGAACCAACCTACTGAAGATCTTCCCTCTCCATCTGAATTGTTGATGGGCAGAAGATTAAGCTCTCTTTTACCAGCTCACCCTGCACAATTAACACCAAATTTTGAAATAAAGAAAGCTCCTAAATCTTTAAAAGAGAGGCCAAAATAAATATGCCAGAAGACAAGCAACTCATCTGCCAAAGCTACCTGATAATGTAAAGTTGTGATTCCGGCATAAAACGAAAAGTCCTTGGAAGCGAGGTACCATTCTTCAAATAGGACCTCAACCTAGATCTTATTTAATAAAAAAAGAAGAGATGGAGGAATGTACAAAAGAAGTAGATATATTATACTCGATCATTCCCAAGTTGACGATAGCAACGGAAAAACACCAACAGTCGAAGATCTTTATCCAAATTCATCAGAAAGTATTGAAGAGCCTCATTCCAATACCATATTAGAAATAATCCAGATGGTTCCTCAATTGTTCGTACCCAAACTAAATCTCCAGTTATAAGAAGATCAACAAAAAATATTGTTAAACCTATTCGCTATAATAGCACAGTGGTTAGGGGGTTGAATTCGGAATTAAGTAGGGGAAAGCTGAAATTATTTTAATCCCTTCAATTTAGGTCTAGAATGAATATGCTATGTTTTCCCCCTCGTACTAGGTGAGCGTTAGGAAATATGTATAGATTTATAGTCAAAAAACAAGTTTTTTTACATACCATAACAGTATCTCCAAACAACTAACTCTGTCAAAAACATGGTCAAGGCAAATGTTATAGAGCTTAAAATTCTGAGTAAAATGAGTACCTACACTTAGTATTTTTGTTGAACATTAAGGTCACAATTCCAGTTTAAAGTTTTAGACCCGTGGTCAGAGGGTTGAACCCAGAATTAATTAGGAGTAAACTGGAAATTGTTTTAATCCATTCAGTTTAGGTCTAAAATGAACGTACTATGTTTTCTTCCTCATACTTGGGTGAATTTTAGAAAATATGTACATATTTATTTTCGAAAAACACGTTTTTTCTAATTACGTTAACAATATCTCAAAACAGCTAACACTATAAAAAACATTGCCAATACAAATGTTGTAGAGCTTAAAATTCTGAATAAAATGAGTACCATCATTAATGTTTTTCTTCAACATTAAGGAAGCAATTCTATTTCAAAATTTTTCAAATCAAGAGCTTGAAGCCTTGAGAGACCAAGTTAACTTAAAAATATCTCAAAACTGCGGCCTTAATATTGAACAAAAATATTAAGTGTAGATACTCATTTTACTCAGAATTTGTAGTGACAATGTTTTTGATAGAGTTAGTTGTTTTGAGATTTTGTTAAGTTAACTTTGTCTCTCCTGGCTTCAAGCTCTTGATTAGCGATTAAGGCAAAATTTTGAAATAGAATTGCGACCTAAATGTTGAACAAAAACATCAAGGATGGTACTCATTTTATTCAGAATTTTAAGCTCTACAACATTTGTATTGACAATGTTTTTCATAAAGTTAAGTGTTTTGAGATATTGTTAAGGTAATTAAAAAAAACCGTGTTTTTCGAAAATAAATATGTACATATTTTCTAACATTCACCCAAGTACGAGGAAGAAAACATAGTGCGTTCATTTTAGACCTAAACTGAAGGGATTAAAATAATTTCCAGTTTACTCCTAGTTAATTCTGAGTTCAACCCCCTGATCATGGGTCTAAAACTTTAAACTGGAATTGTGACCCTAATGTTCAACAAAAATATTAAGTGTAGGTACTCATTTTACACAAAATTTCAAGCTCTACAACATTTGTATTGACAATGTTTTTGACAGAATTAGCTGATTGGAGATACTGTTATGGTATGTAAAAAAACGTGTTTTTTTACTATAAATCTATACATATTTCCTAACGCTCACCTAGTACGAGGGGGAAAACATAGCATATTCATTCTAGACCTAAACTGAAGGGATTAAAACAATTTCCAGCTTTCCCCTAATTAATTCCGAATTCTGCCTTTTTTTGCTCCCCTACCACTGGGCTATAAAGACACTTGGGACATTTGAACTTATCATTAATTTGAAATAATTTAGGAATAGAACTCTAAAGTAAAGATAACTTAATTTAATTTCTCTTTTGGTCTCTGTTTGCATTGAAAGAAAAATTAATCATCAAAATAAACTTCAGATGTTTTTAACAAGTTCTGAAGCAACTTACTATATTAGAAAGTCACTGTATTTTAGTTTTTCCAGTTTCGTTACATATTAACAAAGTTGTATTTTGAATGTCTTTCAGCTCAAAAAATCAAAATAACATTATCGTTGCAAAATCACAATATAACGTTATAGCAAGGATGCCGATAGGACTATCGAACAACACTGTTATTAGTTTGACTTCATTATGTGATCGATGTTCGGCCAATCGTACGCATGTTCTTAATTTTTCAGACATTTTTGGCAACTGCAGTCTTGTCGGATCGGCAAATTTATGAAAGGTAAAAGTAAGTTTAAATCCTTTCAAGACGTTGGCCGAAGTATGGATTAAACTTTTATACGGCTTTGTAATCAAAATAATCTATTAGTTTATTTCTTAAATAGAAATTTATTATTAATTTGATTAAATCTCAAAAGCTTCTTATACATAATTAGAGATAAATTAAATCTTTTGTAACTGTGAATTATTGCCTCATTACCCAATCCCATATAAATTAATATTTTCTCATAATAATCTATTGATTTATTAACTAAATTTAATTTGTTCTCATCTACAAAGCTTTTTATACAATTACAGATAAAATAAATCTTTTGTAGCTGATATTAATTGCCTCGTGATCTCTAACATATAGACAGTATGTTTGCTTATTGCACCATCTGTTTATGTTAAAGAGTTATCTTAATTGCAATTGTTTAACTGTTATTTTTGGGGTTATTTTTACGGGCAATTCATTTTCAATATTCATGACATGTTCAGTTTAACAGCAAGAGATCACTTCCCTCGAATCGAGAAGCTTAAAATTTTGCACATTCAGTGTGCTCTAGATGATTTTGTGGAATGTGTGTACAAGTTTTCTGTTTTTCTCTGACTTTCTTCTTTTTCTTTCTATTTTATTATTCCATTGCATTACATCGGTAATGATAGACTATTCTTGGCACATTTGGCAGTCTTTATAATGTGCAATAATGCATTTTTTTGCAACATGTGGTGTCCTGCCGACTGCCGATTAGACATCTACCTGTCGCTTTGGTTTCTTAAATTTCTATCATCATTTGAGATCTATATTTCATTTGTTAATCAATATATAAGATTTTTATTCCTATTGTAATAGAATTGAATAGAGGGTTATATTTAAATTTATGTTTTGTAATTTTCTTCTCACAAATGTGTGGGTTATTATTTGCCTTCTCTAAATTTGGAGATTCGATCACATTATTGTTCAAATGTGTTAGTTTTTTACTTCATATTAGGTATTCTATATACAGTCGGACCTCGTTATCCCGACACCCGGTTTTCACGTCACTCCGCTTATCACGTCAGTTTTTCTAAGTCTCGATTTTCTGTATATGATCTTAACGTAAATAAACTCCAGATTTTACGTCGTTGAATAATTTTCAACTCCGGATATCCCGATGGTTTAGGAAAATTCTCCATTTTTCATAATTCATCTTATAAGCATCGAAATTAAGCGGTAAGAAATGTCTTAGCAAAACTTTTCACAAAAGTGTCTAAAATACCCATTGAGATAAATGAGAAATTTTACTTCAATCCTTTATCTGAATAAATAAACCCAAACACTATGAACGACCCACTTAAGCTCCTGATAGACGTATCAGTCTACTCGCGGTCTTTTGTTATGGTCAGGCGGCGCTTTCTTGTAGTTACACGGCGTTTTTCATCCAACTAAAACCGAGGCATTGCATTGCATTGAAACGATCAGAAATAATTTAACATTCATTTCGGAAACAACGAATATTGATTATATTTCATTGTATAATATTAAAAAAAGAATTTTTGGAAGCACATCTATGGATAAGCAACCATTAATTCAGTAATATTTCATGTAACAATAAAAAAACAAGTCATCATAAATTTGATTTTTAATTTTTTTCAATTTTGTTTTGGGGTTTATTTTGTTTAATAATAATGTTTTATTGCTTAAAACTGCAAGAACCGTTATGAATTTAAAATTGTCTTAAATTAATTAAAAATACAGCTTTTTCCAAACATTTTCTCCAACTCCGCTTACCGCGACACTCCGTTTATGTCGACACTTTTTTCTGGTCATTAGAGTGTCGGGATAACGAGGTTCGACTGTATAAATTAAACCTATACCATTTAACACTTGAAATTTTTTGTCAGGTTTTGTTAAGAGAACTTGTTAGTTGATTTTTTACTTTCAAAGGTATTATTTATATAAATCACTAACGTTATTTTTATGATTCAATAAATTCTACACTAATAGCAAAATAAATATTTATTAAACATAAAGCCTGAAAACTACTTCATCAAAAATTTTTACATAAAATAACGTTAATATTTTTTGGGTGCTATTCAAATCTCGTATATTCCTAAACTCCATTTGTCCCGAACAGTCATCACACAAATACATAAATTCACTGTTGCGGAGATATAAAATGCAAAATGTGTTCATTAGAATGTCTAGTGAAAAAGCTTCGGGAAATTTCTTCATTCTGGATTGTGTCTAAAGTTTAACCGCAACGTGCTGCATTCTGTTTCTCAGAAGAGATAGATCAGATATTAAACATTCAAGAATAGTTCATTTTTAAAGTTTACGTGCCTTAAACTTTCAAAAAACTGATTGGAAAACGCGTTTGTGGTGAAAAGACATTCTAAGCGTGTTTGATAGACTTTGAATAAAGTTTTTTGACTTAAAAAGGCTTTTAAAGTGCTTTTGTTTAAATACCAAATGTTGGAAACAACATTTTTTTTGTTCTAAACATGGCCTTTATAGTCAATTAACATTTAAATATTTATTATTTTATAAATGCTTCTATAGGGAAGATAATACATCATATTAAGTTTAAAGTAATTGCTAAGTAAATTTTCACAAGAAGCACAATAAATAAATAAATAAAGAAACAACATGTAGTAAGTCATTACTTAAAAACTTTTGAACCAATTTTAAGATAAGTATTACTTTTTACCTAACAGGCCCCTACGAGCTACGCTCGTCAACCCCCGTTCAGACACCGCAGACTCTAAAAGTACGCTAATTTGATCGGCTTTAAAAAGATTTCGGAAGATTGAATTATAATTTAAAAAACAGTGGCGATCTCCCTATAAAGGATTTCTATTCATTTCTCTTTGATTGGAGAATTTTAAGGCCAAATCCGCTGCGGTACTACTTGATTATCCCGTCGACCAATTTTGCCAAATTATATAAATCGCCAAAACACTCGCCAAATTATACAAATTGACATAATTTTTATTTTAAACTAGTATCCGTCAGGCCGAAATGTCGGAGCATGGAGTCGTATAAACTTAACACATAACATTTAAAAATTTATAAAAAAATTTAATTTTTATGATTACTGTTTAATAGTACAAAATTAAATTTGAAATAACACCCGTTGAATCCTCATTTTTTAGTGTTTAATTGAGTCCTCAGTTGCCTCAGATAATGCTCAAATGCTAATTTGTGGCATGATAATCAACAAATAGAACCATTATAGCCTGTGGCAAGCCAGGGAGTTGAAATTTTGGGTCATAGACAGTATCTTTTACTGTACTCAGTACACCGCTTATCAATCCCCACTCCATCCATATATTGGTATGTAATATAACTCTGCATCCAACTACTGAAAAAAGTCCAACCTGAAGTCCAAACACGTGATCATCTTCAC
This sequence comes from Maratus speciosus, assembly GCA_963932465.1. Taxonomy (NCBI): domain Eukaryota; kingdom Metazoa; phylum Arthropoda; class Arachnida; order Araneae; family Salticidae; genus Maratus; species Maratus speciosus. The sequence continues at coordinate 338,304,779 of OZ010795.1, read as the reverse complement.
CACATCTTACTTTTAATTATTGTGGTCTGCTAGCATTCTTGTCATTGGCCACTTTGATTTAAGAAGTACTTCTTGATTATGTTCTTTCGCTTGCTTGTTTTTGGAAAAAAGACATATAACATCTTTAAATCATTCAAGTTGAGCCGGAAGCAGTGTAGCTTTCCACCGTTGCATAAGGGATGAGAGTAGTCTGAAACTTGACCCACGCAAAGCAAATATAGAGTCTTTCGAAACTGTCTTTGCTGATCGTCATTTTGTCTCAATCAGTTTGTTAATGTGAAGCAATTTTCAAAAGCTCTAAGCATTTTTTGTTTACGAAGAGCCAAAATGTCTTTTATAGAATGTCTCTTATATAGAGGGATGTCTTTTACGCAATGTAACTACCTAATACCTCCAAGTATTTAAACAAAGTACCTTTGCGACATCTTTGTTCAAGTTCAGCCATAAGACGACAATTGAAAATTCGTCAATAAAGATAAATAATACTGTATCCATGCTGAGCTGTAGATTACTTTCTGCCTGACTTTTTAAATCAGCTAACTATTTAAAACACGGTGGTTTTTTAAGAACTGAGTGAATTAACTTTCCTTCGACATTAAGCGCAACAGTACCTGCTAGTGCCAAAAGAATGACAGCTTCTGGTCCTAACTGCTCTATGATTGTTTTACTAATTTCTTTGATTATCCTACTTTTTCCAGCTCTTGCTTTTCCAATAATAAAAGTTGACTTATGGAAAATTGTAACTTTTGTTTGCAATGACGAAAGCTGTTCTGTGCATAACTAAAGTATTTTCTGCTGCTCATCTGTAAATCTGATGTCAGAATTATCAAAATTTTCATGCAGCGTGATTTGATGTTCTTTAAAATAATTCAGAAATGTTAAAAGTAAAGAGAATTCATTGAATAAGAGAGTCTACAGTAAAGAGAAAGAATAACCGCAGGGGATGTGTTGAGCGATTTTGATTTGTTTAATGTAGCTCCGATCTTTGAGACAATCAAAAATTGGAACTGGATCCATCGACCTAACGGCAGAAAACTTCAAAGCCCTTTCAAAGACTTACATGTCTGGCATAGCCCAGACTTATTTAATATGGTATAAGGGAAAGGTTTGTAACACGTATGTAACACGCACACATGGGTAATCTTCTATACTCCTCTATCAAACTTGATACTTTTGTTCATCTGAGTTATTGTTAGATCGTTATTCGCGCAATTACTCGTAGGCAACTGGGTTATTTCTATGTGACTTTTCCACATATAATTACGCTGAATAACTCTTTTCATCTCAATTGCTTTCTTTTAACCGACATTTTCGAAACTTTTGTGTATAATGTTACACATATAAAAATATGTGCATTTCTTAAAATGTACACTGCATCTAGGCAACAGGTTTAAAAAAATCACGGGGAATGATTTATGACTTTTAGTGAAGTTGATTTCTTACGAATTATCTTTTATTGTTGTATCCATTTTCCGATTATAAGCATAAAACTATACAGTCATATATATTCATGTCAAAATTTTCGCCAAGCTTGGAGACATTTCGCGAAATTTCGCCAAATTTGGCAACCAAATATATGTTGATATAAATGCAGCGAATTTGGCTGTAGCTGCCAAATTTGGCGAAATTTTCACAGAAATTCAGCACTGATGATTCTTCTCTAATCGTGTTCTTCGCATTTTAGCTTAGTGTTTTCCCGTAAAATTAGCTAAAATCCTAAAATCCAGAAATAAGTAAGATACCCTTTTTTTACGCTTTTACACTGCAAATAAGGGCGTCTTAAATTCAGACACATATGTGACTGAAAGAGTAATTCAGACACTTAAGTGTCTGAATATGGAATTTCAGACATCATAGGTGTCTGAAATTAAGACACTTAAGTGTCTTACTATATGATCATGGTATAAACACTGTAAACTGAAATGTCTGAAATTCAGACACATAAGTGTCTGAAACTGGAGTGTTCAATTTTCAGACATTTTAAAGTGTCTTAATTTTTAAGACACGTGTATATGTCTGAATTTAAGACATTTAAAACATCTGAATCGCATCCATTTTTGATCACCCTGCAAGTTTTGCTATAGGCAATCAATTGTTCACTGCTTTTTGTAAGCTTTATACACTGTAAAAAATAACCGTTACAATATGGAAATTATATTGCCAATTGGGACGCCAATTTACGTATTTTAATATAAATTTACTTCCGTAAATTCCAGAAAATTTTCCAGTTTTTGCATATTTCTCCATTTAAAAGGTATAATATAATCTTTCAAGGATAAATCCACATATTTCGCAATCAGAATTTTCTAAACTCACGTATATTAGACATGATTTATTTATTTATATTCAAACTAGTGCATTGGCACACCTACTGGGGGAGTTAAGGGGGCTGAAGCCTCTCCCAGACTAGACTAGATATTATTTTTTTTTAATTATGAAAGAATATTATTATTTTTTAATAGATCCTTAAAAAATCGGAATTTTTAAAAATATATTAATTTTGTCGCACATTTTTTTTCTCTTTTTTAAATTTTATTATGAAATTCGAAATTATAGCATGTTTAAAATTTACTTAATTATAAACATGCAAAATACCGCAAAAACAAAAGTATATATTGGTACAGTACAGTATTTAATTATTTAACATTTTAAAAGCAATCAGAATTACACCAACCAAAACTTTCCAGCTTGTTACGACGCTTGCATTTTTTTTACAACTATAACACTGCCTCTAAAATATGCTAGTCCCCTCCAAATCGCAATTCTGGATGCACCACTGAATCTGTGTGGTATCCAAAGTGTATGCTGATTCTATTTCCCTCTGAAATTTAAATAAAATGTCAAGTTTAATTACGAAATTTTCGCAAAAGAAAAATAAGTGGAATATATCTCAAAACTGTGGCGCCATCTATATTGAAAAAGAAATATCGAACTTATTATTAATTTGCGCATTTAAGTGTTTGATGGTGTTTTGAGAAGTTATTTAAGTTCGTTATAACTATTATTTTGGAATTATATGGAATATTTCTGAAATTTTTTACTACATAACGTTTTAGCTAATGATTGAGTATTGATTTAATTCAGGAATGATCTCATTTCACCGTAAGAAAATTAGTCTCATCGAAAACTTTTAACCTGTATTTCGATCGAAAAAAAAAGGAAGATAAAAATTATTTGCGCAACTATAAAACACTGGTTTTTATTATTTTTGAAGAAAAATTATATACAATATTTATAACTGAGAAATTTTGTTCAGAATATATGGCATATGGAATATGGAATATATAGGAGTTAATGAGTCCAATTAAAAAAAAAAAAATGCCATATATTCAACCGATCTGAAAAAAAAAGAAAGAAAAATAAAAAATAGAAAACTATATTTCTTCACACACTTTTATATACGCATACCTTCGCATTAACATTAAACACAGGCTTTGGGCAAAAATATATGCATTTTTTTTATGAAAAATTGATTTTTTTTAATGGGCGTTGAATTACGCACCCCCCCCCCTCCCCAAACACACAACTGAAACGGGACAAGCCCGAATTAAATATATATAGATATTAATTAAATGAATATGTAATATATATACATATGCACTGTTAAAACATTTTAAATATTTTAATATTTCAAAAATAACGTCTGCCATCTGTATTAACAATAATATTTCTGTTCTGAAAATTTCTTCGGTAGAAGTAGGAAAAACCCCCTGCTAATCTTACATTGCAGGAAAAGCAAAATATTCAAAATTCTAGAGAGAAGATTTGTGAAATCTTTCAAAATTATAAGCAGATAGACAAAATATTTACCGTTTCCGTAAAATAAATTGTGAGTCACAAGTAACTAACAATATTTGAACTTCTTAGCTGTGAAGTCATGGCCGAGAGGGATTATCGCATAGTCTACAGACCATAAGGTCGCGAGTTCGTATCCCGCGACGGGTAGGTGCAATGCTGTTAAGGTATATGTTAAATACAATGTTGTTGTAAATTGAGTAAAAGTAGTTAATCATGTAAAATGTGCGAGACTTTGAATTGAATGAAATACATGACCCTTCTCTTTTTTTTTTTTTTAAATACAGAAATTTTCCAATAAATAAATAAATAAATTTTTCCAGAAATTGAAGAAAATTTTCATTAAAATACATAAATTGTACTGGCGTCTTGATTGGCGGTACAATTTTTATATTTTGAAGGATTTTTTTTCTGTGTATAAGGTTTTCCGAAAAAATGGCTGCTTTTGCAGAGAAATTAAAGGTGGTCAAACATGGATGCATTTCAGACATTTGAAGTGTCTTAAATTTAGACACATACAAGCGTCTTAAAAATTTAGACACTTTAAAATGTCTGAAAATTGAACACTCCGTTTCAGACACTTATGTGTCTGAATTTCAGACATTTCAATTTACAGTGTAGGACTTTTTTATTTTGTTATCTACATATTTCTGTTTTCAAGTGTGCATCTAGGCCAAAAATACTTATCTCATCCACTTCAGAATGTTCAGTCGCATTTCAGTTGCAATAAATTCGCTTACGGTGAATTAAAAAAAAAATGAGTAACCTTCTGTAATTGGGACCACTACCAAATGGTTATATTTGCGCATAAAACAGCGCTCACTAAATTATGAAATTTTTTACCAATCTGATTACGGAAATTTCCTAATACAAACATACATACCTCTGAATAAAAACATACATAAGAATACATACATATAAGTAATACATACATAACATTACATTTTTCTCGACTTCTTTTATTATCATTCTATTATTATCATTCGTGGTTAATAATGAATCTGTTATCATGCAACTAACATCCAAAATCGTATTCTCCGTATTCGATTTCTTTTTAATTCTCTTAATTTAAAATTCAAAGTGAATCGCATCGATTTGGTAGGTTACGGAAAATGTTCACTTGCAGCACATTCACTTACGGTGAATTAAAAAGAAAAATTAATAACCTTCTGAAATTGGGACCGCTACCAAATAGTTAAATTTGCGTATCAAACAACGCTTACTAAATTATGAAATCGTCTACAAACCCGATTATGGAAATTTCCCAATAGAAACATATATACATTTTAATACATCCATACATACGTAAGAATACATACATATAAGTAGTACATACATGGCATTATATTTTTCTCGATTTCTTTGATTAACATTCGTAGCCATGCGGCTAATACTGAAATCGTTACCATGCGGCTAATAAACGAAATCGTATTCTCCGTTTTCGATTTCTTTTCATTTCTCTTAATTTAAAATTCAAAATGAATTGCACCTATTTGAAAGGTTACGGGGAATGCCCATTTGCATTTCAGTTGCAGCACATTCATTTGCAGTGAATAAAAAAAAATGGGTAACCTTCTGTAATTGGACCGCCACCAAATGGTTAAATTTGCGCATCAAACAACGCTCGCTAAATTATGAAATTGTCTACAAACCGGATTGCGGAAATTTCACAATACAAACATGCATACGTCTGAATATAAACTTACATACATAAGAATACATACATATAAGTAATACATATATGACATTATATCAGGGTTCGTACGACTCCTGGAATTTTGCGACCAGGAAATTCTTTTGCACCGCTATTTTCTTACAGAAAATCTCTCGTTATAAGAATGCGAAATTTCACCAGTTTAGCCTATATTTCTTTTTATATAAAAAAAATACTGGAAACTCTCCTGGAAAATACCCTGATCCGCACAAAACCCTGTTATATTTTTCTCGATTTCTTTAATTTATCACTCGTAGCTATGCGGTTAATGCGAAATCTGTTACCATGCGGCTAAGACCCAAAATCGTATTCCCCGTATTCGATTTCTTTTCATTTCTCTTAATTTAAAATTCAAAATGAATTGCATCGATTTGGTAGGTTATGGAAAATAAAAGGTTCGCACTGAAAAAAAAGAAAAAGTGGTCGTTACGGACGTAGAAAGTAAAACTTCTGAAAGTCAATTTATATCTCAGGTCACAAATATTGACGACGCCATAACGATTCGGATGAGGTTAAAATGCATAATTTACAATAATGGAGCTAATGTTTTGTTTAATAACGAGATGAAATCTGTCGTATTTTGACGAAAGAAATTGTATAAAAAGGAACTCATACATTAGTTAATACTTACACTCAACAAATATTATTTTCAATTTAAAGTTACCAAAATACTAATTCCATAAACTTCGACTGTTTAACGTATTAAATTAAAATGTATTAGTATACCTAACCAAGATAAGTAATTATGACGAAATTACCCATTGAGGCATGTTTGAAATTACCGATTTAATATCAGCAAAAATGATTTCACCATGAGCTAATCATAGAATTATTTTTCGCGTGAAATCTAAACTTAACGTTATTTTCATCGTCTCAAAATGTACAGTCGTGGAAAAAAAAAAGTAAACACCCCCTACTAACTCCGCAACAAATTATCGTAGAAGAAAGTTACTGGTACCGAACGATTTTAAATAAAGTCTACTTTTAAATGATGTATATAAAATTTGCTTAGGGGGCCATCTACATATTAAAACGAACCATAACGTCATTTTTTTCCATGGCAATACCCAATTCTGACAGCATAAATGAACTCTACACCCTTCAAATAGCCTAAAAACAAATTTTTATGCAATTCATTCCATAAGTTTCCGAGAAATTAATTATTTAAAAATGAGCGTATTTTAAGGGCTGTATCCAAATTGAAGTTGGGTCTCGATTGCTAACCGAGAGAGCCGCCTTCTTGATCAAGGCACCTTAAGCAGTCAATGAAGTCTGTTAGATAACAAGGCAGCAGAAGAAATTTCAAAATATCTACTCACTTCAATCGTAGACGGCCCCTTAAACCATCATTTTGCCGTTTTTTAAGCATAATTTGAAAACTACTTGGAAGAAAAATTTGAAATTTGGGATTTTCATAAAGCAGGACTTAATAAATCTAAATCCATCAAAAAAACTGTAGGTTGTAATTCATAATTTTTTCGAATATTAATTTCATAATTCATAATTCATATCATAAAATTATAAAAATTGCAAATTCAGCGTATTTATGTTTGGGCACATTAATTTTATTTCTAAACAAAAAAATAGCACATTAGGAGCATAATTTCAGAAGATATAAATAAAAATATGAAAATGTAATTTAACATTAGAAGCACTAAATTTTGAATGTTTATAATTCAAAAACTTATTATTCAAATGACTTGAAATTTGGTGTCGAGGCATATTTTGAACCGAAGATTTGAAATATCTCGTTAAAATTGGGTATTGCTATTGAAAAAAATGAGGTTTGGGTTCGTTTTAATATGTAGATGACCCCCTAAGCAAATTTTATATACGTCATTTAAAAGTAGACTTTATTTCAAATCGTTCAGTACCAGTAACTTCCGTCTACGATAATTTGTTGAAGAGTTAGTAGGGGGTGTTTACTTTTTTTCCCCCACGACTGTACATACGCATCTCTCAAATTTACATTCACCATTTCAAAAATATCGCAGTATGCAATAAGTTATTGATACATATATTTCCAAACTTGAAATTTTCAAACTTGCTTTTCTAAATTCGCAGAGATAGTTCCTTTCGTCACCATCTACGTGAATTTTGAAAATTAGACGCCAACAACAATTGTATTTCTTATATTCTTCAGACGAAGACTATGTTTTTATAGTTGAAAGTACTAAGGTATTAAAATAATTTAACATCTTTTTAGTATTCTGTCATCTTTTAAGTAGTTTTGCACATAGTGTAAGTTTAAGTTCAACGTTTTAATGTTATTACTTCTCCCGTCGACCAATTTCGCCAAATTATACAAATTGGCATATTTTTTTATTTTAAATAACAAAAGAACAAATAAATTAGTATAACATTAATAAAAATACAAATAAAACGTGGAAATAAAAATCACTTGATGGCGTGAACATGTGTAACTTCCTTAAAGCCAAGTGAATGTGACATTTTAGATCAACCATTATTGGCATTTAATCTTATAGTTTGGTGACAGATTTTTGGTCAATGGGATAACCAAGTAGCACCGTTTTAATTTACCACTCGAAAAATTAAAAAAATGCTAACTGGCGAGTTAAAAAAAAAGCTATTGGCGAGATTTACACCCGGCTAACATAAAAGTACCAGGAATTCTTTGTGATCATGACAACTTTTATGTAGTTTTATTCGAAAAAATAATTTTGATTCTTTAACCCCATCGGGACGGGAGCCTTTTACGAAATTTTTAATCTTTTGTCACCGTTCTTTAAAAACAGAAATTTGTGTCTTCTTGAATCGAGAATATGCGCTGATTAAATAAGGCAAATTTTACAGTAAAATTTTACTGGTGAGAAAAAACAATGTTTCTGAGCGCTTCATGCGGCACGTATACGTGTCGCTCGTCCCCAAGGGGTTAATCAAAATGGAAACCTTTCTTATGAAAAGCGAAGGAATCAGCCCGTTGTTTATGGCAGTTACCTGACTTGGACTATTATAATATAAACGAAATAATGGGGATAGAATAATATTCGGCGACTTATCACACCTGTGGCTGGCTAACATTAAAGTACCAACATGGTCGCCTGGAATATAAAAAGCGAATTGATCCGCCTGGAGCTGTTGATGATAGTCACATGATTTAGGCTAATATTATAGAGATTGTTTTCAATTTTAAAAACAGCGCAAAGAATAATATTTCCTAACGATTAAAAATTTATTGTCACGTGACTATTAAAAACAGAAAAAAACCCTTTAAAATTACTATTAAATGAGTACGTGTTAAAGGCAGGAAAATATTGAAAATTATGTCTTAAAAATTGTATTTACGCTTGAATATTAAAAGGAAAAGGAAACTTTAAAATAATAAATACATTAATATGTGTTTAACCCTTTCACGGACAAGGCACTTCTATTCGTAAAATCTTGAAATCAGTGAATGGCACCAGAATTTACAAACAAATTTCGAAATACAAAAATGCTTTTGTTCACTTACTTAATAAAAGGGAAATTTTCATCCCAATATTCTGATGCTAATGTGGCATTTAAGAATTAAAATTAAGTGGTCCAAAAATGAACCACCGCCCTTGAAGGAGTTAAAGCAGCAAATTTTAGTAATTGTATAATGTCAATCGTTTTATAACGCTGTTTAAAATACCGAGAGACCAATAGTCTGTTTACTTAATTGATTTTATTTTAGCTGCTTTTCAAATGTTTAACTGGTCTTCTTTTACCAAACGCGAAAACAACCATTGGATGTCTTAACAGCAACTGATTCTACCTTAAATTTTTGCAATCAAAGGGAATTGAATGGGAACCCGTTTACAGGGAGATCGCTACAGGTTTTTTCAGTATAATTCAATCTTCTCTAATCTTTTTAAAACCGATCAGATTAGCGTGCTTTTGATTCTACAGTGTCTGAACGGGGGTTGGCGAGCGTAGCTTGCAGGGGGCAGAGCCCCCTAGTTTAAATATAAAAATTGGAATATTTAAAAAAAAGCTAGTGCCGCAAATCTACAAAGAAACAGCTTTCATTTAAAAAAAGAATTATTAAAATTGGTTCAGAAAAAAGCTCAAGGTAGATGTCTAAAAAAAAAAAAAAAAAGCCTCATCTTTCAAATATATAGATTTAAACCCGCAATGTTATCTCTATGGGAAAATTTTGAGCAGACATTTCATGCCGTTAGGGTTGACGAATATTTATGATTTTCAATACGCACCGAGATTTTGGCACTACCAACGTCCATTTAATTTTTTGTGTCGATACGACAAATATTTTGGACGCTATCGTGTTAACAATAAGTGTAATTTTTGCAGGGAAGCCGAAGCTGTGCTCCAACAATTAGTGCAACATTAATAAAAATACAAATAAAACGTCGAAATAAAAATAACTTGATGACGTAGACACGTGTAACTTGCTTAAAGTCAAGTTAATGTGACATTTACGATCAACCATTATTGGCATTTAATCTTATAGTTTGGCGAATGACAGATTTTTGGTCGACGGGATAACTAAGTAGTACCTTATATACAAACGCTGTTTTCGTCTTTGATTAAGTAAAATAAGTTAAACATTTCAAAATAAGCTAATATAAAAGGAATTAAGTAAACAGAGTCTTTGTCTCCCGGTATTTTTTAACAAAGCGAACAGAAAGTTCTTTTAAATAAGACATTTTAAATTAATCGTTTTTAATCTGACGTAATTTTGACCAAACTATTCTTTCTCTTTTTAATATACACGTGAAAATACTTTTGTTAGAAATGAAATATTATTTGCGCTTTCCTAACAAAAATAGTTGAAAAGTATCTTCTCAAAATATCAAATAAATGTCGCGCAATTTCTAAATTTAAACTGTTTTGCAATATTATTTTGTGTTCATTTTATGTAATAACTGTAATGTGACGTAAATATGACGTAATTTCTAATATTTAAGACTTCTAACGCATGTTCATGAATTTATTATTTTACAATTTCATTTCTCTCTTAAAATTCACGGGTAAATTGTTAAAGGGAATGCAGTCTGCTTACCGGGAAATTCGAACGTATAAAATGATCTAAAAATGAATTAATTCCCATATATAGTTTTTGCTCCTATAAAACTTTTTTAATGGAACGATTTTGTCCAACTTTAGCATCACCAACTTTAACTAAATATCTCTTAAAATAATTATTCGATTTCAAAACTGTCTGCATCAGCGTGTTTATCGAGCATTTCTCTATAATACCGCCGATTTTCCTATTTTTGTATGCATATTTTTCTTAATATTAACGGAGAAAGACCTCCGGTCACAAAAAATTCAAAGTCGGTGGTGGCGGTGACAGCGTAAGTTACTTTTTTTTAGAATAGAGAGATTCTTTATAACTTAATTAAATATTGGAAATTAGAAACTTTCCCTTTTTACATTCCTATTTTTTTACATAACTTTATTAACTATTGAAATAATTAAAAAAAATCATCTTTCCATGCTCTCCGCTGCCTGGATTCGACCTGGGGACCTACGGTATTACAGACAGACGACATATCACATAGCTACTACGAACTCACTCAAAAAGTGCATAGAACAAGATTTTAATTGACCGCTCTGCTTCCAGGCCGTTCAAAGTCTGTATGTTCTGGATATCTGAATATGGGGAGCCAATGAGAAAGGTTCAGGATCTGAACCAAGTAAGGATTGTGAACATGCCAGCCGGTTGTCGTTCCAGGTCGGTCAATAGATAGAGCTTTGGCAATTTAAGCCAATGATCTTTGTGTTCGCCTCCCGGCATGGACACTTTTTTACTCGGTTGAAACAATGGCAAATCGTTCGAATTTTTATTTCTGTTCATCATCGCACAGTATTTTATCATCAATGATACAGTCACAGAATTGGTCTTCTCATTAAAATACATTTGTTGAAATATCAAGTATTACATAAATAATCATTACATTAACCGAAGTTTTGGCGTTTTGAAATCTTATATAAAAAAAGAAAACAAGTTGGAAATTGCACGTCAAACGTGGCAAATGAGGTGCATTCGTACTATAGCTAGTTTTATAATTAATTTTTACACCGCATATTGTACTGTATGTGCACTTCAATAAGGTCATATCAATTTCATTCTGTTCGAAAGATTGTAACATAATTAAAATGCACTTGAAATAATTTTTTCCCATTGGCCGTAATGTAACGGAAAACTTTTGACTGTCCCTGTAATTAAACAATGCATCCGATTTTCATAAAATTTGAAATGACTCGACAAAATAGTGCAACAATTATATATTTAAGATTTCAGACCATTCGGCTGGGTAGTTTTTGCTCTGTTATATGCGGACGGACGGACAGATAGACGGATGGACTGAACGACGACTATAGGTGCTACGTATTTATATAATTACGAACGCACCTAAAAAAGAGACAAAAAAATATGTATACGCAAACACAACCTGAAATAATAATCTTATAAATGCTAGACATTTTGACGCATTTTTCTTTGAAGATTGTAACATAAGAGTAATACTAGACATCAACTGTACGTATATGACTCAGTATTTTTGTAAATCAGTAAGTTCTCTTCTCAAATCAACCCTTTATGTACTACATTATGAATTCACAAAAATTTTATCTTTTAAAGTATTTTTCGTGAATTTTCGAAACTACATTGGAAGATTTACATAATCACTTAATAAATTTTAGAAGGATCAGTTGAATTTGAATTTATGGGGATTTTGTGCAATATTTATAACCCCACTCAAATCTTTTATTTTTTATACTAGGGGGCTCGGCCCCCTACGAGCTACGCTCGCCAACCCCCGTCCAGACACCGCAGACTCTAAATGCACGCTAATGTGATCGGCTTTAAAAAGATTTCGAAAGATTGAATTATAATTTAAAAAGCAGTGGCGATCTCCCTATAAACGGATTTCTATTCATTTCTCTTTGATTGGGGAAATTTTAACGCCAAATCCGCTGCGGTACTACTTGATTATCCCGTCGACTAATTTCGCCAAATAATATAAATCGCCAAACCACTCGCCAAATTATACAAATTGACATAATTTTTATTTTAAATAACGAAAGAACAAATAAATTAGTACAACATTAATAAAAATACAAATAAAAGGTCGAAATAAAAATAACTTGATGACGTAGACACGTGTAACAACATTTCAAAATAAGCTAGTATAAAAGGAATTAAGTAAACAGAATCTTTGTCTCCCGGTATTTTTTAACAAAGTGAAAAGAAAGTTCTTTTAAATGAGACATTTTAAATTAATCGTTTTTAATCTGACGTAATTTTGACCAAATTATTCTTTCTCTTTTTAGTATTCACGTGAAAATACTTGTGTTAGAAATGAAATATTATTTGCGCTTTCCTAAGAAAAATAGTTGAAAAGTATCTGCTCAAAATATCGAATAAATGTCTAGCGCAATTTCTAAATCTAAACCGTTTTGCAATATTATTTTGTGTTCGTTTTATGTAATAACTGTAATGTGACGTAAATATGACGTAATTTCTCCTACTTAAGACTTCTAATGCATGTTAATAAAATTATTATTTTACAAATTCCTTTCTCTCTTAAAATTCACATGTAATTATAGTTTTATGACGTAATTTTTAATAAGTTCCTGCTTTTTGTACATAATTATTTAATTCTAATTCTAATGTTTTTTCTGTTTATAATAGTCACGTGTAAATAAATTTTTAATTTATTACACGTATAAATATTTTTTTTCTTTTTGAAGCAAACATTATTGTTTCCGCTGTTTATACAGTTGGCAACAGTTTAAATTAATATCACTTTCTAAAATCTGTAAAAATATCTCAAGAAATGCTGAAAATTTGAATTTAAAATAGAAATAAAACCTCAAAAAATTAGTCAAATTAAAAAAAATTAATGCAATCTGCACTCCAGCAAATTCTAACGCATAAAATGATCTAAAAATGATTACACTTCCATGTATAGTTTTTGCTGCTATAAAACTTTTTTAGTGAAACGATTTTGTCCAACTTTAGCATTAAATATCTCTTAAAATAATTCTTCGATTTGAAAACTGTCTGCATCAGCGTGTTTATCAAACATTTCTGTATAAAACAACTGATTTTCATATTTTTGTATGCATTACTTTTCTTAATATTAACGAAGAAAGACCTCCGGTCACAAAAAATTCAAAACCGGCGGCGGCGGTGACAGCGGTAGTTACTTTTTTTTAGAATAGAGAGAAGAGATTTTTCTTAGTACTGTGTAGAATTAGTAAATGTACGAATGTAATGTTGACACAACAGAAATATAGACATATTTCCGAATTGAACATCCCCCCCCCCCCCCCCTACGCCAAGAAAGCTGAAAAGATGCAATGGCAAAACAAATCATCCTTTGAAAAATATTTTTGTTTTGTGTAACAAATAATGCTTTTGGAACAAGATAAAGTAATGCATCTATAACTCATTCTAAACTGTATTACTACTATTCGATCTATTGAATGAATTTTATAACAAGTTATTTTAATAGTACTTATAAGTACCGTCAGTAGATAAAGGGTTAAAGTAAATATGCATCCAATAATTTAAACGTAGTACTTTACGGAAAACTTTTACCATAAAAGAAATTTAACGTTTTTTGGGTGATGTTGAAGTCTAGCATATTTAAAGCCCCATTTCCTCTCAACAGTCATAACACAAACACGTAAATCCACTGTTACCGAGATATAAAAGGCAAAATTGGCTTATGAGAATTTCTATTGAAAGATTCAGGAAGTTTCTGACTTTTGGATTGTACCTAAAGTTCGATCGTATCTGCATTCTGTTTCACCGAGGGGAGACATCAAATACTAAAAATTCAATAATATTTCTCTTTTAAAGCGTACGTGCCTTAAATTTTAATAAAAGTGATTGGAAAATGCGTTTGTTGCGACAAGAACTTCAAAGCGTGTTTAGAGCATTTCGAATAAATGTTTTATTTAAATTTCAAATGTTAGAAAAAGCGAATCTGTTGCAAACATATTTTTTATGATTAATAGTTATTGCTAAATTTTGTATTTAATTGCTTTATAACTGCAGTTCATTAAGTTTTAGTGTATTAATGAAATAGCCTACTTTATTCTTCTTAAAAATTTATTAACAGTATATATTTTATAAGAAAACACACATACTACCACATAAATTAAAACACACATAAAAAACGCCTGCATGTTGTCCATTTGGGTTTATTGTATGTATGTCTGTAAAATATTTATATATACCTTTAATATATATATATTTTTTATAATGCAGAGTGATTCACTCGCAATAGGTACTCAATATTCTTGAATAATTCGCGTGGGACGAAGTAATATAACCCTCCTTCCCCACATACATATTTGGAACCATGTGTAATCGAGGGTATTATATGGGATGCTAGAAGTAATCTCCGTTTTCTGCTAGACACATGCATCGTTTTTAACATCATTAATAAACAGAGGTAATATTTGTATTTTTAAATTAGAGTTTTTGGTATTTGATAAGTAAAGCGTTTAAAAAAAGCGGTGCCAACCGAATAAAATTTGTGTAAGGGATGCAGTCTCGAAAGAGTTAAAAATCATAGACTCGACTGGGGTTAAAGGCAAAAATAAATAAATAAATATAAATTAAAATGATATTTTAGAAAAATCCAATAATATTTAGAAAAATTCATTTAAAAATTAAAAATTTCAACATAAATTTAATATGACCAAAGACGTAAACATAACTTACTAAATTAACATAACTTTTTAATTAGTAAGAATTTTTATATGAAATAAGGTGTAGTTTATACAGATAAAATGCTACTTCACAAAAAATTACAACATTTGAACAGTTAAAATTCACTCACTAAACTAGTTTAAAACTCCTTAACACGTTCGAAGTTGATTTTGCAGTCGAGTTTTGAAAATACGTCATTTAAGCATAAGGTTCGTGATTTTCTCCAATTTGTCACAGATATTTCCCGATTCTGACTCTAAATTCCCATTCCCTACCTTTAATAACACAAATTTACCAAATACCAAGCTATTTTGACGTCTTTTATGAGCTTACATGTATGTCTGCAAAAACACGGCTTTCGTCATTATGTTCTCGAAAACACTTGCTTTTGAGTTCATGAACAGCAGTTATAAGATATGCATGCAAGTTTGCCTTTTTTAGTAGCTCTGTGACATGTGACATAAGGCCTTTCAGTCTCCTGTGCGAGGCATCTCAAAGATTTCGTATGTTATACACTCGATTACACATTATTCCGGTTATATTGCGTATTTTTTGTTTCATATTGCTTCACACAAGAGATAGTTATTAAAAAAAGGCCTTTATTATTACAAGTAAATAAGGTAGTTGTGCAGTTTAAGATTATGGTTATTTTTGTGAATATTTAATTATTTTTGTTTTTGATATTATGGGTGTGAAATTTCAAGAATAGTTCACACGTTTTTGAGCTGTAATTTTCCAAATGAGTGAGAATGTATCCATTCTTTTTCCACCCAGTTAGAAAATTACAGTTCAATGATTTATTAACCGATTATAATAATTATGTTAAATTTAATATAGTTCACACATTAATAAAACTACGCATGCCCCCAACAAACAAATATGATAATCATTTGTTTGAATCTGACTGGGTAAAATATTAAAGAAACCAGCCATATAATTATATAAGAAAATCATTATCATTAAAATAAAATATATGATAAAAGTGATAACAGTACACATAAAGGCTTACAAATACCTTTTAATAAACAGATCAGCTAGTTTCGTACAGACAATCGGCGACATTTTGATGGTTAATACTGATAGAATAAACTATTTTCGCAATTTTTTTTTTTTAAACTGAACTTGGTAACATAAAAACCACGAGATTACAGGTAGAATGAAATCAGGTGCTTTAATAAAAAGAAAAGAACGAGAGAACTACAGATTTAACCAGACTACATAACATAGAACTTTTACAGAGTAATTTTAAATAAAATAATTCATCTATCAAGGTTTCATTCTCTATCCATTATCCGGGAATCAATAGAAATCTATATGCACAGCGAGAACATATGCAAGGAATCAGCCTCATTTAAGTTACCTAGAATTTAGCGTTAGATGCTTTATAAATTAGAAAACAATAGAATAAAATAATTCAAGTTCACAGATGACCATTTTATTAAAGCACTTGCTTTCAATATACACTCATGTTCAAAATTAAGATAATTTTCGCATTTGGTCGATTATCTCTAGAACTACTGAACTGATTTTAATGAAATTAGGTATGTACCGGGTAGTTATAATATAAGTATCTCTATTTGGAGCTGTCTGTAGCTCGAGAAGAGGGAAGAGAATGGAACCAATAAAAAAAGTAGTTACAATAACCACTAAATGATGGCGCTACGGGGCCTGTGGATGCAAATGCCGTTGCAATCATCAGTAAAATCAAGAAGCGGTCATCTCTGCCAGTAGCGTTGTACGAGATACCTTTAAGTTTGCCAGATCGCGCTTTAATTTTAAAACTAGTCTGCGTTAACAGCTCAAACTGTGCAGCGCTTTACATGAATTTAGGCGAGTGAAAGGAATGCATAAAGGGAAAGGTCTTTGACACCGTGTGCTGCTCGAAAAATCCTGAGAAAAGTAACCGAATTTCGTCCGAATAAAATTAGTTGTCATAAGAAATTCTTACCAGGTGACACGCAGCAGAGACTGGATTTTGCTCTAAGGTTTTTTTTTTTTTGCACGGATGGAGGTGGATGATGCATTCCCATGGAAGATTTTATGAGGAGATAAAACCCATTTTCATATAAATGGGATAATCAATGCGCATAACCTCATAATATTAGCTTTGGAGCCACCAAATGTTATTCACCAAATACCCTACGCTCTCCAAAAATCACTGTGTGGTGTGGCTTTACTGCAAGTTTCATTCTTAGTCCTTATTTTTTTAGCAGTTATGGCTAACAAGCCCTGTAACTTGTCGGTTTCTGCACAAAAATATCTGCGCATGCTGAAAACGTTTGTAGTTCCTCAACTGCAGCAAAGACAGTGCTTTTCTGAAAATTTTTATGCAAGATGGAGTCCCACCCCATATTGGGCGAGCAGTACAACAGTTCTTACGGCAACATTTCACAGATGATAGTATAAGTCGGTATTTTCGTAAGGCGTGTCTTCCTCGATACCCTGATCTGACGCCATGTAACTTTTAGCTTCGGGGTACTTAATATCTATTGTGCACCGCGGAGGTCTCGCAAACCTCAGTGACTTAAAAGATCGCATATCACAAAATCTGCGAAACATCACTCCTGATGCGTTACATTCCGCAGATGCACTCGTCGTGCACCGTCTGGATTGTTTCCTCCAGCATAATCGTCATGTGAAACCTGAACTTGATCGCCACCGCCATGTGAAAGCGTAACCACATTCAATGTAATATTTTGCAGTAAATTAGGTATGCCATCTGCTTATATGCCTTAATTCTTTGTTTTTGTATTACCCATTACTTTTACCACTCAAAAGCGCCATCTGTTGGCGATTATTGCACCTATTTTTTTATCGTTCCATTCTCCTGCCACCTTCTCAAATAGTAAGTTAGTCGATTTTGGTTTCATTCGGGTTATTCCTTCAAGCTACACACAGCTTCAAATAGAGGTAGTTATACTATAATCACCCGGTACGTAGGTTGATATAATGCAGAAAAAATAACAACTCAACAGTTATAATACACAAATATAATCGTGTGTAAGACTCATCAGCGTCGAAAGGTATAAAACAGAGCTTACAGTATTCAACAATAAAATGTTAATAGGGGATATAATGCCCTCTGGCACAGCTCCCACAACTTGAATTCATACTGGAAATTGGGTGATTTATGAGTCTATATGGCAGTCGGTCCTTCCCCTCCAGCAACGCAGTTTTCAGGCCCTGGGTGGATCTGGGTAATGGAAAGCGAGTTGCAATTGCCCTTCCCAGTTCGTCACAGGCATGCTCTATAGGGTTTAGGCCTGAAGATTTGGCTGTCCAATCCATCCGGTGAATATCTTCACTTTCTAGAAATTCGTCGACCACATGAGCTCTATGTCGGCGCGTGTTGTCGTCATTAAAATGAAATCAGGGCCAACTGCACCCCTGAAAAGGATCACATAGGGCTACAAGATCTTATACCTATACCCCACACTAGTCACAGAACCTCTGCCAAACACACAGTGGGGTGTGCTCCCATCCAACATAATGTCTGTCCAGATCATAAAACCTCCGCTGCCGTTTAGGACGTTGGAGGGAAGGTAGCGGGTCCCTTAGATCCTCCAGATGAAAGTATGTCGAGAATTAGTGTTTAGGCTGAACCGAGTCTCATCATTGAATAGAACAGTCTCCATTGATCCCTGGTCCAAAATCGATGACCTCTGCACCCTGCTAAACGAGATCTCCTGTGTGCAGAAGTGGAGTCACCGTAAGTCGAACCGGTACCACCACAGTGACAGATGAATTTGGCCATGGGGAGCGTCGAGCAGTCATTTTACCGCATGTCTCTCAATCACGACATCGTGAAACAAAAACAAACTGAGAAATACTTACATAAGCAGACGTGAGCAGATCCGACTTTTCAGGACAGAATGATACGTTATGTACGTAAACAAGTATATATATAATTTTAAATATATTTATTAACTAAAAGGCTTTTAATGCTGCTTAGAATTCAATTATTTTATAACGGGTGTTTTCAAAACAAAATTATTTCCTTAGGTATCAAGATAGAAGTATTTCTTTTATCATGATAATAAACAAGGCATATTTAATGGTACCTCGAATAAGACTTACAGTTAATGAAAAATCATAACTGCATCAAAAAAGAATTCTACATCTATTCTGTCAATGCCTAGTCTTGGATTTTTTTAACACTTTCGTGGCCGATCTCGTGCCAGCGCGTGATGCGGCGTCAACGCTAAACAGCCAATCACGCGCCAGTGCCTGGTGCGGAGTGATGTCTCAGTAGCCAGTCACGCGTTCGCGCGGGAAGAGCTGAACCTCAACATGTATTCTCCGCTTCAATCTGCATTACATGTATTGTGTGTCTGCTGTATTGGTGTGGAGTAAAGGTTAGCACTTTGGCTACCTGTTCCGAAGTGTGTTTGGAGTTAAAGATCTGTCCCTGTGTGTCGAGTCCGAACAACCTTCGGAACACGTCTTTATATTTCCAAGGACTCTTCCCAACACCACCTGCCTAAGCTCTTTCTATTTTAGGGTTGCACCAGTATCGCCTATCCTTTTGTGCTATAAGGTAATTATTTTTTTAAATTAGTTCGACGCACCTTCGGATCTGGCTCACAGATAGAATAAGATCTACTGTGTACCAGGTCCGAAGGGTCGTCGGAACAACTAAAAACTTGATTAGAACACATATATACATAATTATATGCATCATGGTAATGTTTTTTATTTGTAAGAATTATGTAGGAAGAGTAAAAATAGGGGCAGATTTCGAAAAAGTGCGGCAGCCAAAGTTTTAAATATCTTCTTTCGGGGTAATTTGGATATAGTGGGATAGCAAAGCGATATAAAGTAAGGGTCCTATCTTAAATGGGAGAGGTAACCGCAAGATTAAAGACAAGGTCACATCAATCAAGTTTGCAGGCCACGCAGCGGACGGGGTTGAACTACAGAAAGATGCCTAACTGTTTTCTTCTTTATGGATAATCTATTAACTGTACATCTATGAAATAACTGCGCAAGCGCAAACGTCGGGTTTTCATTTGTTTGTAGCATTTGTATTCTGACAGTAATAGAATATTCCATTAACTTTTATTCGTGTTTTTTGATTTATTTATTATAGTTAATTGTTATAAAATATGCGTAAAAATTACTGAAAATATGCGTAGATAGGGGATATTCTGTCATATATGACGTCATACTGAAAACCCGCGTATTTACATTATCAACCCCGTCCACCAGATGGCGCAGCTGTGTCAATATACTCCAGATTCCAGCATTGACATTATACGCTTAATATATATGCAGTTTTGGTGGAATTGTTTGAGCATAAATTGCATTTTTATTGCATAAAACCTAATATTATTTTTTATAAACATTTAATTTAAACCATATGTTTGTACCATGTTTCTCATTAACTTAATGTTTAAAAGTTTTAGATAATCAGTGTTACTCGCTGTAAAAGAAGTTTATTTCTTTACAAGTCTGTGTACTTTCAAAAGTATATTTTTACAAAACTACCTGATCTATTTTATTTGTTTACTATAATTTCACTTTATTGCTTAATGTTAAATGACTGTGCTTCGTATATAATTGTATTTTTTTAAATGTGGGTTAGTTTGGATATACAGACTAATTCTATAACCAAACCAATAAGCTAATCTAGTTGTTCCTTGCCAGACATGTGTGTAAGAAATGACCTGTGAGATAAACTGAAAATGATCTGAAGATGGCTGCAGAAGCTGTTACAAAAGGCCTATCAATGCACATTGCTTTTGTTAGATTTAGGCAAAATAAATTTTCCTTGTCTTATTTATTTCTTAAATATTTAAATTGACCAACAGAGGGGTAACTTAAACATAGTTGGAATATAAAACACTAATTGTTTTTGTTAATACACATTTTGCACAACTCTTAATCTATTTCGTCACATATTTAAATTTGAAGGCAATCAGCTACATAATAACACAGCATATCCCAATATTTTAAATTTGAATTGTGAAAAACACAAGAAAGAAAATGTGAGCAAAAGTTAAATATTTACAATATTCGCACCGAGAAAAATAAAATAAGAATTGTCATATTTATTTACCCACGCTTCACCCAGCAGAATGTTATCAATGAGTAGTAAAAAAAAACTCAGCAAAATTATTTAAGCTGTAAGTAAAATGACAGTAATAAAAATAACTGAAACGTTGAAAACTGCAAACAAAAATATAGAGGTTCAGGTTTTGATCTTACGTTAGCATAAAATTAATTTTACTAAATATCGAAACAGATAAATAAACATTCTGAAAATATGCGAAATATGACGCGAAGAAAAACAAAGTGCTCTTGAATCCTAACTCAAAGCAAACATGAAGAGTTTGAAAGTTATACACAAATATTATATATACACTTTTTTTTTTGCATCTGTTTAAATAATATTGTGCTGTCTTCTTATTGTAACGAATAATTTAACAAATCAAAGGATAAATTTTACCACCTGCTCCCACAGTTCCGCAGGGAGTTCGTAGAAGTTCTGTAATACATTTTACTGGATTCTTACTTTCTTTGGCATCACTGGATTGCTGAAAAAACAAACAACAACAACAAAAAAAAAAAAAACAAAAAAAACAATAATAATGAAAATTAAAGAGAAGTTGAATAACAAAATTTATCAAGTTGCTTCGGCTGTGCTTAAAAATTTAGGTAATAAAGAAATTTATTTAAGAAAATGTTTTGAAAATTATTTATTTGTTTTTATCCTTTTATATTTATGCGCTCAGTCGAGCTCAAAATTGTGTGTGAATTTGTTTGAACAACATTTGTTTTTTAGTTTGGAAAAAATGCTATTTGCCTTAAAAGAGAAAAGGGGTGTATGTCTTATCTGCATATGTATCCAGTTGAAATAAAAATTTCCAATGTAAACAATATAACTTATTTCATCCCCTTATATATTTGTTTTTCATTTTCATATTAATAATTAGCTATTTCAAAGTAGAAAAAAAAATCGGTTTTTAAAATTTTAGAAAGAAGAAACATAATAGGTTAAGGGGTCTCACGACTCTTAAAATTTGAAAAAATGGAAAACAATTTTCAACATTTAATATCTTAAAATTTATATAATTAAAAAAAAAACAATTTTTATTAGAATAGAAGATAGAAGTATGTTGTTTCATTTTATGTATTTAAAAAATTGCAAGATGCAGAATTAGTATTTATAGGTGGCTCCAAACTGTCACACATTTGTCCAGCAGAAAATTTGTATAACAGATTGCTCGCTGGATTACAAAATAAATTTTGCAACCAGAATCATTTTTTTATGCCAAATTATACTTCAGATTATAATAATTACCCTAAACCTATATAAATTTGTATTTAAAGCATTTTTATAAGGTACCTGTACCCAATATGGACACCCTAAGGAAAATTGATTTTTTTCACTCCCGTGTACCCGTCATAGGACTCCAAAAATATATGACCACTATCCCTAGACTGTTGACTATCATTGTTAAAATTAGCAACCTTGTAAGTATTCTGGTTTAATTTTAATGATAAACACACACAAAAAAAAATGTTTACAAGTGTCCATATAAGGAACCACCTGTCCCTATTATGGACATGCATGTCCATATTAGGGACAGGTGGCTCCTTATTGACCTACTACACAGGGTGTCTGGAAGAGCCACTCTTCCAAGGGATTTTAGACGAGAGGGGATAAAATAAAATCTTAAGGTATTGCGGGGGAAGGGGGGCACAGTAAATATCTTCAGAACATGCACTTTAGAAAAGGGGGAGTCACTTTCGGTTGTGGCTCTTCGAAGACCCATGCAGAGCTCCCCAGTTACTGCAAAATATTGTGAAATAATATAGTTGGTTTTGCTTAGCTTTATTGCATCTGTCTGCAGAATTTACATCTGTTATTACTCAGTCCTCACAAGATGGAGAAATAAAAACTTCTTCATCATGGTCGGTAAGTCCCACACAGTCCTCATGGACATATCTCCGGCTATGTCTGTGCTGGACAGATAATTACACCTGTTTATTTTTTATTAAATATATTCAAAATTGTTAATTGGTCCAAATCATCCAAGCAACCTCATAGCAAATTGGTATATAGTTTTATATACCTTAGATAAATTTAAATAATATAAGTGATCGTATTTACCTACATTCTAGTAGAAGAGCAACGCGAAGCATTAATAAAATTAAATTATAATTCGCGTCAAAAAGTAATTATTAAATTTGAATAATTACGAATAAAATTAAGAGTTTGCGTTGTGAATTATTTAGACGAACTCTTCCACTTATGAATTAAACTAAAATTTAAGCTGTAAAAAAAAGAATTGACACACTTTAAATATTATTAATTAAATAATTACAGAAACTTATTAAAACTTGATTAAATATTTTATTTACATTGAACATATCTATATACAGAAAAACATAATCCCAACAAAAAGTTTTCGGTAAAAAAAAAAAAAGCGCCAAGTTCTCCTTTATGCTTCGGCCAGAAAAAGTAGTGATATCTGAAGTTCGCACAAGTTAAAAGCCAAACATCCCAAATCTTTCATTGAAAATGGCTTCCTGCGACTTGGCCGTTAATGCCTTCTACAGCATTTCAAAATTAATGATTGGAAATTACGCATTTATGAATTATTTAAATATTAAAAGTAATATTAGAATGCAAAGTGACAAATTCACATAAAGACATTATAAGTAAAAGATTTCTGATAACTACCATTCAGTTTTAACAAACATTAGTTTTGATTACAGATCATTTAGTCCAGGGGTGTCCAACTGTGGCCCGCCGGATACCACTAAAATTTTACAGTTATCTTTGCCTTATCTAATCGTCGAATTGCTGCGATTCAACTTGTCGACTATTTCTTTAAAATTTTAGTGGTATCCGGCGGGCCACAGTTGGACACCCCTGATTTAGTCCACTTGAGGTTTAATTGCTATTTTGTACGGTCTAAAGCTAAAGTTATTAACGTAAAACCCAAGAAATAAAACAAATTTATTTACTTCAAATCTCGCAATATGTTACATTATATTTTATTGTATAATATTGAAATCTTGTGTATTGACGAAAGAGATTTTTTTCGTTTGAACATTTATTATAGTTTGTTTGCATACATTAAGAGGTATTCGATTTATAAACTGTTAAAAGCTGATACTAATTATGTTTTAGCAATTAGGGATATTATCTCCTGAATACAAGTATTTTGTTATTTTTTACTTCTAAGCATTTAAATAGACTGAAGTTGTTTAAATGCTTTTTTCAAATGTGTATTTTATTTCTGTACTCTGTGCCACAAAATGCCTAAAATAATCAAAAAATGTAGTTGGCATGTAACTCATTTGTACATATTTGAAAATTTGAAAAACTCTCTCGAAGGCATTAACGGCCAAGTCGCAGGAAGCCATTTTCAATGAAAGATTTGGGATGTTTGGCTTTTAACTTGTGCGAACTTCAGATATCACTACTTTTTCTGGCCGAAGCATAAAGGAGAACTTGGCGCTTTTTTTTTTTTACCGAAAACTTTTTGTTGGGATATCACTACTTTTTGTATGTTTTATCAAGTTTGTTATTCTAAACTATATTAATATGAAAAAACTTAAATTTCGGTACTTTTATGTTAGCCGGGAGCAAATCTCCTCATTAGCCTTTTGTTTTTTCGCCAATAGCAGTTTTCATTTTTCAGATGTGTAAATTAGAAACAATGCTTTGATTTTCAAATAAAACATTTTGGATTATGTTATTATTTCTTATTTATTTATTTATTTATTTCTATGTTAAATATTCTATTAAATAAAATGAGGGAAATGCATCTATTTTAAATGAGATGACTGAAAAGTATATATCTTTAAAGGAAATGAAAGCAATATGAACAATAGAGTTGGGAACAGTATTTGGCGATTTGCCACTTGCGCCCGGCTAACATAAAAATACCTAAATTTATTTTATTGAGCTTTACAAATGTATACTTTATTTCTTTTCATATTAACGTACTAGCCGTCTCTAGCAAGCAGTATTTACCGTATTAATTCCATGTTAAACGTTGCATCATGTTACTGTTATTAATAATTTAATTTACTTGCCCATTCTTTCGCCAAGTTGGAAGCTTTTGATAGAGAAATCAAGAACTCTTTACGATCATGGAAGCACATCGTATATTTTGTGTTGTTATGTATTTCATCTTTCGTGGCAAATATCTCTTAACTCACTTATGCATGTTTCCTTAGCAGTTACGATTCGTTCTCTAATGCGGAAATTTTTAAACCTATAAAGTAATCTTACCTAATTGGGCTCACTGCCAATTGTTGCGTTTTAACTGATACGACTGGGTACAAGTGAAATGGTTCTTATGAAATCCTTTGACAATATCTGCATTTGCATTAAACCATATTGATGCTAATATCTTTTTGTTTCTCGTTAACCTTTTCAATAGACTCGATTACGGAAAAATAGAAGGTCTACCGGCTCACTGCCATGATCCATTTGAAAATCTATCATTCTTCTCACCTGATCGTGTTGAAGAATTAGTCAGTGTGCCATCGTTTTAAGATTTTAGCTAATTTTATTCGAAACCTGAAAACTAAAATGCGAGGAACCGGATTATAGAAGATTCATTCTAACGTACATATCGATTAACAGGTTACATATTATAGAATTATAATAATCATAAGAAGAACTGGCAGTTTCAATGCTTTAATAGTTTCTGTAAATTCTCTTTATATAATACAGAAGTTTTAGCGGTGTAAAGATTAACAACATAGTCACAGTAAGTATACTAACAGTACAATATAATAACAATAGCAGAGGTTTTGGGCAGTGACGAAACAATTAGCACTTTGGAAATATTAGTACGTTATATCATTTATCTATTCACATGATATGCGGAAAAATAAAAATAGATGGCTCGCATTAATAATTAACTCATTGAAAAATAGCCACTAGCTTCAAATATTTGCCAAACTTGGCGACATTTAGCAAAGTTTCGCCAAATTTGGTAATATATCATGTCAATTCTCAAATTTGGCGACAAAAAATGTTTTGTTTATTCTGACGTCATAATGATGCATATGTATTATGTATTATACACATACCTATAATATGTATGATGCTAATGTATTACGTATTATATGCATATGTATAATATGTATGATGCAAATGCATAAGTTCATTAACATCACTAAAACGCACTTAAAGGAATAGTGTTCCATAAATAGTAGGGATAATTGCCAGATTGACCAGAGTGCTACTGAAATTAGAATTCCGACATTTATAATAGACCGGGAGACGTCTGCATACACCATCACCTCATCGAGTTTACAGCTGAAATTTTAGGATTAGTTAAAACTACATTGGCATATTTAAATGCAACTGGTCTGTTAAGTCATATTTCAAATGAAAATCAAATTTCTAATTGCTTAAAAGGCGCAAAGGCCAACATAGTAGAAAAAGATTCCAAGCCGGGACTCGAACCCGGGCCATCAGTATAGCGCACTGACGTTCTACCGACAAAACCACTTGGAACGATATCCAGCAAGGAAAAATTCTCACTATTATATGTTGGCAAGGCTACAAACGCAGCACAAGATGGAATATTTACCGTGAGCCTCCAACCTAGGGCAAACACGGAATATAATTAAATCCAGCATCGATAGAAACTATATTAATACATGGAAATTATTCCAGAGGGAAATATTCGCCTTGGATACAATATTTCAAATGAAAATCAAATTTCTAAGTAATTGCTTAAAAGGCGCAAAGGCCAACATAGTCAAAAAGATTCCAAGCCGGGACTCGAACCCGGGCCATCAGTATAGCGCATTGACGTTCTACCGACTAAACCACTTGGAACGATACCCAGCAAGGAAATTTTCTCACTATTATATGTTGGCAAGGCTACAAACACAGCACAAGATGGAATATTTACCGTGAGCCTCCAACCTGGGGCAAACACGGAATATAATTAAATCCAGCATCGATAGAAACTATATAAATACATGGAAATTATTCCAGAGGGAAATATTCGCCTTGGATACAATATTTCAAAAATTCAATACTTTCAATAAAGCAATTACTTAGAAATTTGATTTTCATTTGAAATATTGTATCCAAGGCGAATATTTCCCTCTGGAATAATTTCCATGTATTAATATAGTTTCTATCGATGCTGGATTTAATTATATTCCGTGTTTGCCCCAGGTTGGAGGCTCACGGTAAATATTCCATCTTGTGCTGCGTTTGTAGCCTTGCCAACATGCAATAGTGAGAAATTTTCCTTGCTGGGTATCGTTCCAAGTGGTTTAGTCGGTAGAACGTCAGTGCGCTATACTGATGGCTCGGGTTCGAGTCCCGGCTTGGAATCTTTTTCACTATGTTGGCCTTTGCGCCTTTTAAGCAATTACTTAGAAATTTGATTTTCATTTGAAATATTGTATCCAAGGCGAATATTTCCCTCTGGAATAATTTCCATGTATTAATATGTTAAGTCATAGCTTGGTAGAAGCAACCTGAAGACCTAATTTTAGTGGTTAACTGATAGGTTTACTATTGTATTTTCCTACATCCAAAAGTTTGGAAACATGGAGGAATGGGTGCACGAAAACACAATGGAAAATCCACCAATTAACCCGTAAAATCGGGTCTGTAGGTGGTTTCCACAAAGATATGACTTGGCAGACCAGTTACATTTCAATACGCTAATCGATATTTAACTAATCCTAAAATTTCAGTCGTCAACTCGATGAGGTGATGATCTGTGCAGACGCCTCCAGGTCTTTAATAAAATTTTTTTAAGGGAGTAAAAGATGGACAGATAAACTGAAAGATTTGCCTTATTAAGATTTTTGTAAAAGCATATAAAAATTCATTCAGCTTGAAATCATGTAACACCTTTATAACGCAGGCTAATTTTCTGTAATCGGGTTTTGGCGACCAACATATCTTATCTATAACTATAATCTTTCTTTTACAGATTTAAAATTAACAATAAATTAACAGTAAATAGGCTAATAATACAATATAATAACATCAACAGCGAATTTCGGACGCCGTATCTGTCGCACATCGTTAAAGACAGTTTATTAGTTACACATTTCATTTAATTAAAAGGAGATTTTTAAGCTTTCATATGAAATTAGGATATTTTTCCACTATAGGGACCTTGGCATGTTTTTTAATTCTTGGCGCAATTCGGACTTCAGAAACTGAGATATGTTGCCAAATGATATAAACAACTATGAAAACAAACCTGATGAACTTTTATGTTATTTATATACATATAAACATTTTATTTATACATGTATAAAATATTATTTTTTATATACAAATTATTTATGTTGGTATATAAAAATAAATAAACGGGTTCCTTACATTAAATAAATTGTATACATATGGGAAAAATTGCTTGTGTATATGACACAGTAAATAGGTTGCCAGAAAATACGTTATTATCAAATTTCTTTTCTTGTCAAGGCTATTTTCTGTATTTCGCCAAGGCTACTATATCGGAAACGCACCGAATTGCGGTTATATATTTTTTAATGTTTTATTGTTTTAATATCGTAAATATATCATAATCTATACTGATTAAAATTTTTAGGTATATTCATTTTTTCTATTTAATAAGCATCTTTGGAAAAGCATATATATTAAATGTTATTGTGCTTGAAATCACGTGACCCCCTTCAAAACTCTGTAATCCAGTTTTGGCGAACATTGGCACAATTGAATGTGTTAAGGAACTGTTTACGGCCAAATGAACACCCCTTGTTTGAAGGGTTTAGAGGAGGAAATTCTGTGTTTTCAGATTTTTCTGGTTAATTGTGCTACAAACCCGACTTACTTGTGAAATTTCATGATTCTACGACTTTTAGAAGTACCTTAGTTATTTGATGATGCGAAGTGAGTCAGTGACAAAAAAGCGCTTTTTCGGAATTTAATATTTCGAAAACTACTAAATATAGAAACATAAAATCGTGGAACCTTAGTTCAGTTTGACCATACGAACACGTGTATAAAAGAAAAATTTCTATATCTCTCCCTAAAACGACGTTATTAGGGGGTGAAAAGTATGCCGTAATGGTTCAGGAAAAGGTATCTTACGGCTTGTGCGAACTTGGCGGACGCACTGCCGTGCTCCCAGATATTAATTCAAAAAATAGAAAGCAACACTTTTGTTTGCTTCTCATTATTTTAAGTATGTTTAATCTTTTTAAAAAAAAAGACAATATTTTCACGTACTCTAATTATTATAATTGTTTCTTTTTGCTAAAAGAAATACTCTCTTTCATTTTTAAAATTACCTTAATCTTATTTAATTATTGGTTTGTTCGGATCTCAGATAACTCTCTACCATAAATATCAGAAAAGTATTTTTTAAGATTTTTCATATGATCTTAAGTGGTAAAAGAAAATGTTTAAAATAGTACCTTCTTTTAATATACGGGATGGTGGCCTTTATTCGTCAAATTCCGAGTTGTTGCGTTGCTTAGGATCCTGGCAATGTGTCATCAGGAACGCACCCTCAATTTGGCTTGATTAGGATCACTCCGATATGTACATCAGGAAGACATCCTCAATTTGGCTTGATTAGGCTCACTCCGATAGGTACCTCAGGAAGACATCCTCAATTAGGCTTGATTAGGCTCGATTAGGCTCGCTCCGAAATGTCCATCTCGCCTGGGCTTTACTAGGGCTTACGGGACTCATTGCACGGGCTTTCAGGAGAGCTCTTGCATCCTCTACATCTTTTTTCAGACTATCCTTTTTCAAAACTTATTCTTCTTGCACACCAGCTCCTGCAGTGGGAGGAACTATTTTTGTCTAGTCCACTGTTATTGGATGTGAGAAGATTTTTTATTATACTTCGATAGGCCTATTAGCTAGCAGTCTGCAAATGGCCCCTTACATATACTTTAATATTATTATCTGCCTTAAAGTTTGGGTGGTCTGAAAAGTCATAAATTTATCCCAACACTTTTATTGAGGCCATAAATTGATTCCAACGTTTTTATGATTTTACGACTTCTAATTATACACCACTTTCCATTGGCTTGTCATAAAACGACACCATGGCGTCTGGCTAGTTGTTGTCTGAGATCCGAACTCAATTCAATATTATACATTCATTTTACAATACAACAATTTTTTAAAAATATATATTTACTATTTAAAATCAACTTAATAATTTTTGTATGAACTTACACTCTTATTTTACTTAAATATATAAACATTATAATTTTACACTCATAATTATATTTTATAAAAAATATTTATACAAACAGAAATAACAAATTACGCAATTTTACTTTGATTTAACCAACATGGTGCGGGAACATATCATAGTTATATGTTGCCCAGCAGTCTGCAACAGCATCATTACTGCATAAAAAGCAGTATCAGCTCCCCTTTGTTGAGGAAGCCATACCACTGGTACCTGCGATTTCGCCAACAGATATCCTTCTGAGGGGAGGCTTCTTTTGATTTTTCTGCAAAGGCTTTTTATAGGATTTTTTTCTTGGAGGAGGTTTCTTGGAGGGTTATTCAGATGTCATTAAACAGATATTTTGCAAATTTGTGAATCTGAAGATTCACTTGCTTATTTCCAACGTGGGCATAAGATGTCCATATTGGGAATCGGGCATAGTTTTACTAAATCTTGTAATAAATAACCAAAGAAAACATTTTAAAGCAATATATGCAATAGCAATCGAAAATATGTTTTATCTTTAGCTTTCTATAACACTCCACTTTTCAATATTTAAAGTAATTTTACCATATCTAATAAGAATTTAAACTTACCGATAATTACTATCGGACACCACGAAACAACAAGTTTCCTTCCAAATGGCGAACAGCACGCTTTTTTGCACTTTTCAGGCTTAATTATCTTTTCAACTGCTTTTCTTCACGGACATATAGCGCCATCTTTCGATCAAAATTGTTACTTTTAAAGATATTAGGGGTGTCAATATAGAGAGCACTGTCCATATTGGGTACAAATACCTTATTTTTAATACAAAGTTGTATTTAGCTAATACAAAAATTTGAAAATTTCAATAGCATAATCACCTAAAAACAGTATTTTTTTGAACAATAAAAATGAGATTTTAGGTTCAGTTTATACAGACGAACATGAAACATATATTTTGAAAATTGTATGAAAAAATATTCAGAAGTTTTTGAGATATCCTGCGCGTTATGCCCAAAAACGTCATTTGGCGAAAAATGATTTCAAACATTTGGAAACATTGCTTCAGTCATAGAGCGTGTATAGTTCTAAAAGCCATAACTTCAGTTCTAATGGGAATGTCAAGGAAACAATTATATAAAAATATTGGGATAAGATAGGAGTTTAACATCTAAAAAAATATATTCGAAAATTTTGAAGCTTTAAGAGCCTTGAGACCCCTTAAACTAAGAGCTTTATTTTGAAGGATTTGTTAATATGGTACCCTACAATTAATTTTAAGAGTTACACACTGTTAAAAAAACACTAAATGTTTCTTACTTTTAATTTTCGTAAGTGCGTTTGAATCTTTTATATATTTAATATAAGCATTAATATTAGGTAAGACAAAAATTCAGCTTACCTCAAGACAGCGGACAGCGATTTCCATCTCCCTTCAATTTAACTGGACCAAGGCTGTAATTAATTGTGTAAATTTTATTAAAGAAAATTGTATTTTTAATACTCCAGGAATGCTCCAGAACTTCTATTCTTGGAATAACTTTGTCTGAAGATTAAAGCATAAGAATTAGTAAAATTATCTATACTCCTATTATAAAGAGGGAAAAATTGTTTATTTGTCGGAGATAAGCTCTGGAACTACCGAACCGATTCCAAAAGTAATGGTATCAAAATGATGGTGTTAGTCCAACTTAGAACATAGGCTATACATTATGTCGGTGCCACTACCCCAAAGGGGGTGTAGGAGCAAAAAACGTTCTAAAAATGCGATTTTAGCGTTACTGAAGGACCTAGAAATATGAAATTTTGAATATTAGTTACTTATAAGATATAAATGATATCTAAGAACAGTTCTTAAACAATTCGAAATTTAAAAGGGGTGAAAATGCACAAAAAGCGTTCTAAAAAACGTTCTAAATGGTAGTTTCTACACAATCTAAGGAAATACCAAACCGATTTAAAAAATATTGATGTCAAAATGATGGTGACAACGCTTGCTCCAAGATAGGCTATGTTTTATGTCGGTGTCACTACCCCAAAGGGGGTGCAGGAGCAAAAAACGTTCTAAAAATGCGATTTATGTGTTACTGAAGGTCCTAGAAATATGAAATTAGAAATATTAGCTACTTATTAGATATAAAGGATTTCTAAGAACAGTTCTTAAGCAATTCGAAATTTGAAAGGGGTGAAAATGCGCGAAAATCGTTCTAAAAAACGTTCTAAATGGTGGTTTCTACACAACCTCAGGAAATACCAAACCGATTTAAAAAATAATGGTGTCAAAATAAGGGTGTCAAAATGACGGTGACAACCCTTGCTCCAACATAGGCTATGTTTTATGTCGGTGCCATTACCCCAAAGGGGGTGCAGGAGCAAAAAACGTTCTAAAAATCCAATTTTTGCGTTACCGAAGGACCTAGAAATATGAAATTTGAAATATTAGCTACTTATTAGATATAAAGGATTTCTAAGAACAGTTCTTAAACAGTTCGAAATTTAAAAGGAGTGAAAATACGCGAAAAGCGTTCTAAAAAACGTTCTAATGGTGGTTTCTACACAATCTCAGGAAATACCAAACCGATCTAAAAAATAATGGCGTCAAAATGATGGTGAAAACCCTTGCTCCAACATAGGCGATGTTTTATGTCGATGCCACTACCACAAAGGGGGTGCAGGAGCAAAAAACGTTCTAATTTGCGGCTTTTGCGTTACGGAAGGGCCTCGAATCGTGAAATTTGGAATGGTAGTTAGTTATATGATATCAATGATCTATCTCTAAGGACATTTCCTAAAAAAATCGAAATTTAAAAGGGGGTCAAAATGCGCAAAAAGCGTTATAAAAAACTTTCTACATTGCGATTTCTATGCAATCTCAGGAAGTACTGAACCGATTTCAAATATAATGATGTAAAAATGATGGTGACAGATCTTGCTCCAAGATAGGCTATATTTTATATCTGTTTCCACTACCCCAGAGGAGATGCAGGAGCAAAATGCGCGAAAAGCGTTCTAAAAACGTTCTAAATGCCGATCTGTCGGCAATATCTCAGGAAGAATGAATCTGATTTCAAACGTAATGGTAGGAAATTGATGCTGGCAGCCTGTGCTCTAACATAGACGCTATTTTATGTCGGTATCCCTATCACCAAGACGTTGCAGGAGCAAAAAAGCGTTCTAATTTTCGATTTTTGTGATCGGTAGGGGCTAGCAACTTAAAATTAGGCAAGGTACATATAATTATTAGCTATAAATGATCTTTAAGAACAGTTTCGAAAAAATTGGAAATTTAAAAAGGGGTGAAAATGCTGCTATAACATAGGTTATATTTTATGTTGCTGTCACTACCATCTGAGGGTTTCAAAAGCAAAACATGTTCTAATTTGCATTTTTTGCACAACTGAGGGGTCTAACACTTTGAAGTATGGCATGCTATTTACTTACAAGATGCAACTTCTTTCTAAGAACAGTCGAAAGAAAATTCCAAATTAAAAAAAAATGAAGTGAGTGAAAAGCGTTATACATTACAATTTTTAAGCAAACTTATAAATTACCAAACCGATTAAAAATAATGATGACAAATTTTGGTGATAGAACCTGCTCAAACATAAGCTATATTTTATGTCTGTTCCACTACCACCAGAGGGTTGCAGGAGCTAAAAACATTCTAAATTGCGATTTCTGTGATACTGAAAAGGCTAGAAACTTTAAATATGACATGGTGGTTACTTATAAAATATAAATGTCCTCGAAGGAACGTCGAAAATAAATTCGAATTAAAAAGGGGTGAAGCGAAGGGGAAGTGTGAAAAGCATTCTAAAAAAGTTCTAAATTACGATTCTATGCAATTTCAGGGAATATAAACCGATTATAAAAGTAATAGTTGCGAATCAATGGTAACAGTCTCTGATCCTACAGAGGCTATATTTTATGCCGATGATTCTACCTCCCGGGGTTCACAGAAACAACAAACGTTCTAAAAAAGGGCTTTAAAAGCTTTTTAAATTACGGTTCTGTGGAATATTAGGAAATAACAAACCGATTTCAAAATTAATGTTGGCAAATTAATGGTGACAGTTCCTGTTTCAACATAGCCCTTTATGTTGAGAGAGGTGGTAGGACTTGGAATTCGACATGATGGTTAATTTTAAGATGTAAGAAGATGGTTTCTAAAAAATTCAAAACTTCAAATGAATACGGAAATGAGCGTATTAATTGAGCATAAAAGTTTCAAAATATTTTCTAAATTATCATTTAATTAGTTTTATTTCATTTTATTAATTTAAGTCTCATTTCTGCCTAATACAGTGTAATAATGATGTTTAGTCACACTGTGTTTTAAAAAGTAATTTTTGAATTATTCCTAAAAGTAATAAGTACCTTTTAATAAAATAAAATATTACCTTTTAATAAAATAAAAATTTAGTTTGTACCTTTTGATAAAAATTAGCCATATAAATATCACTTGGCATATTTCAAATATTACGCGAGCAAAGCCGCGGGGTTTGCTAGTATCATATAACTTGATTAAATACTTTTAATGAGAATACAAAAATGTGTTTAATATTTAAGTTTAAATGGGCTATGCATAATTGAGAGCAATTATCGCTTCTCAAAAGAAAGCATGAAGAGACGTTAAAATATGCGTCGTAACAGCTTCAACGCCATCGCTCAGAATAAAGAAAGTACGGGTTTTAAAATGTAAAATCAGAGTTCCTATATTAGTTCAGTTATACAAAAAAAAAATTGACGAACCGACGGTTTAGTCTTTGTTTTTCACTGTCCAGTCTATTAAAAAAGTTCTGTAGAAATTTTGTGGTGTCGCCCTCTCGCGGAATCAAATCGAGATGACATAAATTCAGTTTATTGGAGTCCCTTGCAGTTACGAACAGTCTTTAAAAAAAGTTTGCTGGATTGTAGATATGACTATCAAAGTAACGTCACCTATCGGTGCCGTTCGCAAGTTTTCATTATTTCACAGATTAAGTAGCATTTGTTCACATGTTTACATGATTTCACATTTAAATAGCATACATATTCACAAACAGATGTCACGAAGATAAAATTACATTATAAAACTATTTCCTACACTTACCAGGCGAAAATATAATATAATCATTTTTGAAAATGTACAAATACCTCTTACGAGTTACTCATGATTCCAAAAACCTTCTTTATCTTCAGAAACTCCAGAAACCAATGTATCGCTCAACCGCGAGAAAAGTGATATAACTCTAAAAATATCAGTTTTCGTTTTATTGTACTAATATGTCTGGCTTAGACCTAAATACAGAAAAAGAGTCATAAGGGCAGTTATCCAGAAAACCGCTATATTACGCTATATGTCTATTTGCCACCAAATAAGGGACTGGAATTGTGGGGTAAGCTAAAATTACTCAATCCTCTAAATATCTTCTACTTCTTTATTCTCAAGGGTTTTACAAATATCTCTTATAAATGTTACATTTTTGAAAAAAGTAGAAAATAATAAACATATTTAAATTTTATGCATATTAGATTTATCTGTTTACTTTAGATGAATCTATTATTTTAAATAATAATGATTTTTTTCTATTAAAAATTCAACCTACCATAATTGATTTTCACTGTAGCTTCCTATGGGGTCAATTTAATATTATAATTTGTAACGCATCATTGAATCATTTTAATAATTGTATTCTTCGTTTAAAATTGCCACTAAAATTAATTCTGAAAAATTTGTCAAATTAAGTTCCACATGATAACTACAATCTGATTCGAAAGCTAATTTCAGTTGCATTGCATGCGCTATTTGGGTCCCATAAACTATATATATGACAATTAAAAAAAAAACAAATCTTTCTGATTATTAATAATATAATCAGCATTCATATTTTTCATTTTTACTTTCTTCTGTCTTCAATAGAAGAAAGTATTGTAATCGAAAAATTTTCCGATTTGTGCCGGTTTTCGACGGATTTACACGTTTTAAGAGTCAGGTATCACAAAAACATGTTTTTACAAAATGTCCGTCTGTCCGTGTGTCGCCATTGTACCAACGAAAAGTGTATGAAGTTATGCATAGAATTGAACCAAATTTTTTGTGTATGTTTTTGATATTGGCAAGCAGGTTCTCATTCAATTTAGAAATATTCCGCTGGAAAGAGGCGCTGTAACATCGATTTTTGTGCCATTTTCATTATTGTACCATGAAAGTGTATGAAGTTATGCATAGAATTGAACCAAATTTCTTGTGTATGTTTTTTAGCTATGTCCGGTAGGTTCTCCCTGAATTTGAAACAATTCTGCCGGAAGGGGCACTTTAATAGCTATGTCCGTGCCATTTTCATGATTTTACCATCTAAAACTTTATAAAATTGTGCACAGAATTGAACCAACTTTTTTGTGCATGTTTTTGGCTATGGCCAGCAGGTCTTCCTTGACTTTTGAATAATTCCGTCGGAAGGGGGCTCTGTAATACCGATTTTTGTATAATTTTCTCGATTTTTCGTAGTTTTATTGTCCATCGGCGCTCGTGCAGCGACGGGAACTCACGTCCTGCTAAGCCGGCCATTTGCAAATAGTTGATGACAACAGAATGAGAAAAAACTATTGATTTTAATAAATATCATGATCTAGATTAACTCGCTTTTACTCCGATTAATTGACTGAAGCAGAAATTTTAAGATGAAAATCAAAGTTGGTATAGTATTGCGCTAATAATATTGAAGTATTAACATGTGTAACTACTTTTTTAAATATTAATATGTATAAGATAGAAGAAAATTTTAGGATTCGCACATCCAATTAGTTTAATTGTTAATTTTATTAAAATATATATATTTTTACAGCTTAAATTTGATTTCATGTGATATAAATTAATATATAAATAATCTTTTACTAAAATTTTTTATTTAGTTTATACAAATTTGATTAATTTCAAAACCGGCCTCCTTTATTTTTAAGCAGCTGTGTTTTGGCCACATTGAATTCTCCTTAATAAATCAGAAAATATTTGGTCAGTATGGTTTGATTCCTCCGAGATTCAGGACCTGATTAAATCATGGGATAACTGGCCACTTGATAGGATTTTCAATCCCATTAAATAGGCGTGAGTAAGTAATGTAAATTGGGACTTACCCTTTTTCAGGACACTTATCCATTAACGGTGTAAATCCACATTTTACCTTTATCCCAAAACGTATTAGTTGACGATATTATTAATTTTATACTTGAAGAAAATTGTATTATCCATTGCACGACTTTTTATGCCTCCTTTAAGTACAGAAATTCTAGATTATTTGTTTTATTAAATGAAGAAGCGGTAACATTTTAAGTTGTTTAATTCACACTATATAGATTGTAAATTAGAGAGCTTTTTTATAGGCTCTTTTCTGGTTAGCTACATTTTTCAGAATGAAGGAAAATGTTTATATTACAAGATACATAATAATAACAATAAATCAGTTCATTGTAGCTTATGAGTATAATTTAGCCACTTAACAAGTCATTATCTTTACAGGAATTTCAATGTTAAATTCATTAGCACTATAAAGAGATTTATGGTTAAGTTGAAAAGTTATATTGTTTATGTAACTGAGGAAATTAGTTTATCTTTAGCACAGTTATTCATCTTGATGATTTATGTCCATCAGCACTCACCCACCCCAGATTTTAAGGTCACCCAAATGTGGTATACAATTTTCGTAAAACCCATATTTTAAATCTGTTTGGCATTGTACTAATTATAAACCAATA
Source organism: Maratus speciosus (assembly GCA_963932465.1). Lineage (NCBI taxonomy): Eukaryota > Metazoa > Arthropoda > Arachnida > Araneae > Salticidae > Maratus > Maratus speciosus. The sequence goes on along the minus strand of OZ010795.1, from coordinate 338,266,705 downwards.
TTTTGAACTTTAAGTACATAAGATTAAAACAAAAATACATATTTATCAAAATATAGCAAAACCTCTCGATAGTGGACGCCTCAGGGCTGTGGAATTGCTTTTTTGAGGCAAAAATGTACAAATATGTATGTGTTTGCGGATTAAAAAAGCTGGGTGTTCTATAAATAGAGGTGTCTGCTATTTTCGAATGTCCGTTATGGATGTCTTATTGCAACTCCCCCATAACGTACATCTGTATTTAGCGAACACATTTTTCAATCCACGACAAATAGTATACATTTGTATATTTTTACCTCCTAAAAGTGAACAAATTTCGCAGAACCGAAGTGCCTGCTATTTAGAGGTTTTTTTCAGTATATGGATATATATATGTATATATTTAAACAGATTTAAAATATGAGTTTTACTAAATTTTCCAAATTTACCAAGTTTGAGCGCCCATAAAATTAGGGGTGGATGGTGGTAGGATGTTTAATCAGGTGCTGCTTCAGAAAGAAACTCAACCCTGTTTTATGGTCAAATATTTTCTCATTTATCAAAGCGGATTCAATGTGATCAAACTGGCTGCATATGATGCTTTTAAAAAAAGTGGTGGCTACCTATTGCCGGAAAATGCCAGATCTGAAATGAACGCAATTCAGACGTTTCAAGGGTCTGAATAAATAAGACACTTTAAAGTGTCTCCCTTTTGAACTATCCATTTCAGACACATAAGTGTCTGAATTTCAGACATTTCAATTTACAGTTCAAGAAATTTTAATATGATGCATATGAACAAAGAGAGCAAAATTAAGAAAAAAATGTAAATAGTTTACTCATAAGAACTGAAGAATATTACCATAAGTTAATATTATTGATGAATATGGCTGTAAGTAAAATTAATTAATGTGCAAACACAATTACTTATTAAAAGTTTGTAAATCTGTGCTTTTTTTCTTTTTAAAGAAACTCTATACATTCAATTTAAGACTTCGGGAAAGTAAATTAATCTTTCTCAGCAAAATTAAATATCAATATTTTAACAAAACTCTTTTATACATCTTTTATAAAAGTATGCATTATACAATATCTTTAGAGTTTTCTAGGAATAGACAGCAAAGTTAATTTAAGTTTATTTTATTGAAAAATACATTTTTAAATGACCGTAATTAATGTACGAAATATTTAACACAAATCTTTTAAAACAATATATTTTGACAAGTTTTCCGTATTTTCTGTTTTACTGTGAAAAAATTTAAATATTTTAATAAAATTGAATATCAATATTTTAGCGGCTTACTTCAAGTTAAATTTGTTAATTTGTAATTTTTTATTAAGGAAAATGACAGCATCATAGTCATTAAACTTGAACAAGCTAAATGTCCGACCTTAATGCATTTTTAAACGAAAATCAATATAAACAAATTTAACATTATATTTTTGCGTAAAAAAAAAAAAAAAAAAAAAAAAAAAAAATGAAAACTTTAAATGAGAATAATTTTTGTTAAGTACATTTTTAATGGTTTGTCAATTGTAGTCGAACAATTTCTTTATGATAAATATGTATACGTTTGTGAGAATATAAAACATTCTTTACTTTTATAATTACTTTATACGTAACTGGCAGAACCGTCCGGCATTGCCCTGGTCACGACCGATCCGAGTCTGCCGAGAAAAATTAAGCCGGGATCTGGGTCGGTCCAGAGTCTAATGAGAATTAAAAAAAAATGATAAAAAATAAATAATGAAAATTTAAAAAAAGACCGGGTACAGAAATGAATAAAATAATTTTGGGGGCAATATTCTAATGCAATTGAAAAGAATCCTAATTTAACTCCTATCGACAAATTTGTCTATTTGAAATCTCTGCTTGGAGGTAGTGCATATAATGCTGTTGCAGGATTTTCGCTTTCGGAAGAAAACTTTAAAGCTTCAGTTGATTTATTAAAGGCTCGCTACGGTCGTGACGATCTAGTCATCAATGCTCATATGAGTAAATTATTAAATTTATGACAGGTAAAGAACGCTTCTAATGTTAGAGAATTTCGGGAACTGTACGACAGTTGTGAAATACAAATTAGAAATTTAAATTCTCTCGGAGTTACAGCAGGAAGTTATGGTCATCTCCTATGCCCTATTTTATTAAAGTTGATACCTGCTGAAATGGCGTTAGATTTTAATCGTAAAAGAACCGATGGTAAAAAAATGGAAGTCGAAGAGCTTCTTTCTTTCATTAAAAACGTAGTACAATCGCGAGAATCTACTATGGCACACCAGAGCACTGAAAATAGTTTTAGTGCTAAAAAAGAAAAGAATAAATATAACAACAGTTATAAACATTTTAGCAATTATAAACGTGACATTCCTTCAGCCTCTGCATTGACTACCAATCTAAAAAATGTTTGTTTATTTTGTGATAATGATCACGATTCAAAATTGTGTAAAATGTGTACTATTCCTCAAAAACGGGATAAGTTACGTATGCAAGGACGTTGTTTCACTTGTTTCAAAAAATTCCACGTCGCGGCTAAATGTAAATCTAATTTAGATCCATGTAAATTTTGTAATGGAAATTTTCATCATTATTCGATTTGTTTCAAAAAATCTCAATCAACAATTCCCAAAGAAATCGAATCAGCTGACACAGTTATTAGTTCGATTTCTCACTGTAATAGTAATCAAAATGAAAATTCCTTTAAGGAGGTTATACTTCAAACATCTTGCGTAAATGTGGAATCTGAAAAAACTCTGAGCTTGCATTATGCTTATATGATTTGGGGAGTCAAAGGTCATTCGTCACAGAGCAATTAGTATCAAAATTAAATCACCGAATTATTCGTCAAGAAAAACTTCAAATTTATTCTTTTGCAGCTGTTAAACCACAAATAAAAACATTTGATGTTGTGCAATTAAAATTATCCCATGTTGAAAACAAATCGCGTTTCATATTTATCGAGACTTTAGTTACAGATGTAATTTCAAACGTTTGGATCCCCCCCCCCCCTTCTCTCCAGACAGATAAAAAATAAACTGGCACCTTTTAAATTAACAAATGCTGTTGCATCATCCCATTCTAATGTAAATGTTCTTATTGGGGCGGTTTATTTTTATCAAATCTGTTACAATAGAGAAATAAAAAAAATAACTAAATCTCTCTTTTTATGTGATAGTTTATTTGGATATTCGCTTTGTGGTTTTTATGAAGATGAAAAAATAAAAAAATAAATAAATGGAAAGCGCTTCTGTTTTAAATCTGTGTGTTTCAACTTCAGTTGGGGAAGATTTGAATTTTTTATGGGAAATCGAATCTTTGGGTATTACGCAATCAAATGATAATATTTCTGATGCAGATAAGGGTTGGGTTGGGTTGATTTTTGACGGCCAATTATCTACACGAGGGATATGGGCCCGGGGGGAGTGCCCTCCGTGGGGGTCTTTCTAAGGGAACCTAATCCGTATTTACACATGGAAAATCCACGGCTCGAAGGAAACCACGAAAACTCCGAACGATTAGGCCGACGGGCGCGATTGGGATCGAGCCCAGCACTGCCCGTCTACCAGCTTCGAGGGCAGAACCTCTCGGCCACTGGTGGGGCGATGCAGATAAGGAAATTGTGAATAAATTTGAGAATAACTTAAAATTCGTAAATCATAGGTATGAAACGGGTTTATTGTGGAAATATGAGAAAAATAAAGTCGGGAATAATTTTAGAATAGCTAGAAGTCGCTTTGAGGAATTAAATCGTAAACTCGAGAAGGATAATGACTTATGTAAAAATTATAAAGATATTATATTAGAACAATTAACTGCTGGAATTGTAGAAGAATGTCCTGATAAAATAACTGAAAGTGGTTATTTTATGCCGCACAGGCCGGTTTTAAGAGATGATAAATTAACTACTAAGGTAAGAATGGTTTTCGATTCTTCTTCTAAAGAAAAACATTTAAATTCTCTAAATAATTGTTTATATCCAGGACCTAACCTTAACCCGAACATTCTTAATGTAATATTTAATTTCAGAAAATTTAAAGTTGCATTTAGCGCTGACTTAGAGAAAGCGTTTTTGCAAATTGGGATAACAAAAGAAGATCGGGATTATTTAAAATTTTTGTGGTTTGGTGACGAAAAGGATGATTTAAAATTTTTGAGATTTTCACGAGCTGCTTTTGGGGTAACTTGCAGTCCCTTTCTTTTGGCTGCAACGATTAAATCCCATATACGTAAATATGTTGATCATCCTGAAGTTGTTTAGATTTTGGACTCTTCTTTTTATGTAGATGATTTGATTACGGGGTCAAAATCTGATGAAGACGCTTATTATCTATCCTCAACAGCTTCGCATATTTTTAAAGAAGCTAGCATGAATTTGCAAAAATTCAATACTAATTCTGTCAAACTTAGAAAATTATGGAAGGAAAATAAATTATGTGACTCAGAAGAAAATTTGAATTATTCTCTAAAAATTTTGGGATTATTATGGGATACTAATTGGGATATTTTACGTTTTGACGTTCAATCCTTTCCTGATGATTGGAAATTTAATCCATCGAAACGCGTTGTTCTTAAAGCCATGTTAAAATTCTTTGATCCTATTGGATTCATTGCACCATTTTCTGTTCGTATGAAAAGTTTGCTACAGGAAACATGGAAAAGTGGTTTGGAATGGGATGAAAAATTCCCTAATGATTTAAAAATTGAATGGAAAAATTGGTGTGCAGAAATCGAACATTTACATAAATTTGAGGTACCCTGCAAATATTTTCCACAGGGTTTAAACTTTTCGGACCCAATCGAAATTCATATATTTTCAGATGCTAGTCCTAAGGCTTATGGGGCTGTAGCTTATTTTCGATGTACCACAAGTGATAATAAAATTATGACTATTCTTATTTGGGCAAAATGCCGAGTCGCCCCGATTAAATGTTTGACAATTCCTCGGCTTGAATTAATGGGGGCATTAATAGCTGCAAGGATGTCTAAATATCTTAAAAGTGCATTTAATTTTCAAAATTTGGGAATTCATATCTGGTCAGATTCCACAATTACGTTACATTGGATCAAGGGATCAGCCATGGATTGGAAGCCCTTTGTGGCTAATAGGTTGTAGAAATACAATCTTTGACTGATCCTAGAATATGGAAATATATCCCGGGTAAGGATAATCCTAGTGATCTTTTTACTCGGGGCGAAAATTTACATAACCTCTTAGAAAATAAATTATGGTATTTCGGTCCTGAATGGTTGTCATTACCAAAGGACAGTTGGCCGAAACCTGAAAAGATAACTTTTAATGAAAATATTTTGAACGAAAGAAAATCAACAAATTTGAGTTCTGCTCAATTATCTTGTACAGTACGTGTTGTACCTCCAGAGTCTTTGTTAAAATTAGAAAATTTTAGTTCTCTTTCCAAATTACTTAATATCACAGCCTGGATCTTAAGATTTATAAATAATATCAATAGATCGAAACCTAAAATTTCAGGTGAGCTCACAGCTCAAGAAATTGAAAAGGCAGAATTTTATTGGTTAAAACAAACCCAGTTATCTGTCGTCAATCGGGAAATTGATTTATTAAAAAAAGGAAAGCCCATCGATAAAGATTCAACCTTGTATAGTCTGAATTCAAAATTGGATGAGAATGATTTGTTAATTTTATTTGGAAGATTACAATTTTCAGAATTATCTCAAACGGAAAAGCACCCTTTTATACTTCCATATGGGAGTGCTTACACCAAATTGTTGATTCGAAATGCCCATGAAAAGGTTTTCCATTATGGAATTGCAACAACTTTAGCACACTTACGAGAAAATTATTTTATAATTAGAGGATGAAAAATAATAAAATCTGTACTGAAAAACTGTCTTATTTGCACAAAATTTAAAGCTTCTCCTGGGAAGCAAGAAATTGCACCATTACCTAAAGATCGTATTACTGAATCACCACCCTTCTATACCTGTGCTGTAGATTTTGCCGGACCTATTTATGTCAAAACAAAAACTGGCCAAGAAAAGGCCTATATAGTTCTTTTCACGTGCGCAGTCACTAGAGCTGTGCACCTCGAACTATTTACCAATTTAACTACAGAAACTTTCCTTTTGTCATTTAAAAGATTTATCTCTCGTAGAGGAATTTGTGGAACGATCTACAGTGATAATGCGAAAACATTTATCAAAGCTGATAATTTTCTTAGAGAAGTTTGGAGCCGAATATCGAAAGAGGAAGTTTTACGAAATTTTAATAAAAATAGAATCATATGGAAATTCATTGGTGGGGCGGTTTTTGGGAACGCATGGTACGTTCGGTGAAAACTCGTTTGAAGAAAGTTCTCGGAAGATCTTGTCTCTCATATGAAGAAATACAAACCACTTTAACTGAAATCGAAGCAATGATTAATGGTCGCCCTTTAATTTACGTTTATGAAGAAAACAGTGAACCGCTTCCACTTACTCCTTCACATTTCCTGATCGGCAAGCGAATAAATTCTCTACCTGATTTTTACTGTGTTACTGAACCTAAATCGAATAGAATAACGTTAACAAAAATATTGAAATATCGAGATCAAGTTTTAAACCATTTCTGGAAACGTTGGAGGCAGGAATATTTGCTAGAACTGCGTTCTGCCAATTTTTCAGTTCCTGTCAAAGCTCCGACTAAATTTGAAATTGGTGACGTTGTATTAATTAATGAAGATAAAACTCCAAGGCACATGTGGAAATGCGGCAGAATTACAGAGCTCTTTTTAGGAAGAGATTCGAAAGTTAGATCTTGTGCAATACAAACTGAATCTGGTGTAATAAAGAGACCAGTTCAACTGCTACATAAATTGGAACTTGACATTATGGACTAACATTGAACATTTCACTTTTAAGAACATTTTGTTTATATTTTCATTTTTTAATTTTTTCTAATTCAATATTTTGTATATTTTAGTTTCAGTAGTTGTTCCTGTGAAAATAGAATTAATTGTATGTCTCATTATTGTAAGTATGTTCTAACTTTTAATTGTCTTATTAATGTAATTTGAAATTTTTGATAAAAATTTAGTTTGAATGATGAACAATAGTAATTGTTCATTCGGGGGCAGTGTGTTAAAACCCCCCTTTTCTTTCTGTTTGACTTGGCGAAAATTAATCATCGCCAAGAATTATGGTATCCCTATTTTTTACTTTACTATTTTTCAGTTTGAAGCCCAGTGGTGTAGTGGTCAGCACGCCTGTCTGCCGCACCGCAGGTCAAGAGTTCGACTCCCGACTGGGCAAGGTTCACTCAGCCTTTCATCCCTTTAGGGTCGATAAAATGAGTACCAAGCTTGCTTGGGAACTAAACACCGAGGGTCTCGCGTTAGGTTGACCACCTGGCCGGGACGCATGCTGCATAGCACCTCGGGGCCCAAGGTCAAGAAAACAGAGATGGACACTGTCGGCCCAGATCCTTCTTGGATTGTATAGCCACAGAGTTTAGTTTTATTTTTCAGTTTGTTATTAGGTAGATGTAATTTAAATTCTGAAGCGAGCAATCTCCGCTATATGAGATCTGAACCAGGATTGCCTGGTAATAATAATAAAGATATTAATATTCAATTCTTCGAGCTTTAATTATTTGAGTGCTGATTTACTTTCAATGAGTAAAAATCGTTCTGTTGATTTATTAAATTGATGTGAAATATGAATGATTCGAAGTAAAGTTCTTTTTATTCGACTATGTTCTTTGAAATCCCTCAGTGCCGAAAAACGAGTTATTTCCCCCTCTCTTGCGTCCGCCATATTAGACTTTGACTGATTGCAGTCCAATCAGCAGTCTCCAGTGCAAGACACTACTAAATATGGCGGACGCGGAAGGGGTGTAGCAAAAGGCATCAAATGACGTCCTCTATGTCTTCTCCTTTAATCTTCATAGCTCCATCTACAAAGTAAATCACATTTTTCCACACACCCTAAAAATATTTAACTGTGTTAAGGTATAACCATCTTGTGATTATTAAATGGAATCTGTTGGTGTTCATATTCGTAAACTTTCAGAAAAAACATATTTTTAATTTCAGTTTTTTAAGTTAAGGGGGTAGCGTGCTCTTGTGTAGGTGATAATAACTTCAATAAATAATAATAAAAAAGTTGTCGTAATGTAAAATAATTCCTCGCTAATATTAGACGAAACACAGCTCTTACTATGGAACGGATGGCGTCATAAATTATTTTATGCGATTCCTTGTTGTTTTAATAAATTGTCACGATTTTTTGAATATTTCGATAGTTTTCGATCGTTGAAACGAATTTCGATTGTTTACTTGATGCTTTTTTCCAGGTTAGTGACCAAGTCGATGAGTTTTTTTTTTAACCACTTGGGGCTCGGCCCCCTACGAGCTACGCTCGCCAACCCCCGTCCGGACACCGCAGACTCTAAATGCACGCTAATTTGATCGGCTTTAAAAAGATTTCGAAAGATTGAATTATAATTTAAAAAACAGTGGCGATCTCCCTATAAACGGATTTCTATTCATTTCTCTTTGATTGGGGAATTTGAATGCCAAATCCGCTGCGGTACTACTTGATTATCCAGTCGACCCATTTCGCCAAATTATATAAATCGCCAAACCACTCGCCAAATTATACAGATTGACATAATTTTTATTTTAAATAATGAAAGAACAAATAAATTAGTACAACATTAATAAAAATACAAATAAAACGTCCAAATAAAAATAACTTGATGACGTAGACACGTGTAACAACATTTCAAAATAAGCTAATATAAAAGGAATTAAGTAAACAAAGTCTTTGTCTCCTGGTATTTTTTAACAAAGCGAAAAGAATTTTCTTTTAAATGAGACATTTTAAATTAATCGTTTTTAATCTGACGTAATTTTGACCAAGCTATTCTTTCTCTTTTAAATATTCACGTGAAAATACTTTTGTTTGAAATGAAGTATTATTTGCGCTTTCCTAACAAAAATAGTTGAAAAGATCCTCTCGAAATATCAAATAAATGTCTCGCGCAGTTTTTAAATTTAAACTGTTTTGCAATATTATTTTTTGTTCATTTTACGTAATAAGTGTAATGTGACGTAAATGTGATGTAACTTCTCCTATTTAAGACTTCTAACGTATGTTAATGAATTTATTATTTTACAATATCTTTTCTCTGTTAAAATTCACGTGTAATCATAGATGAAGTAATTTTCAATAAGTTCCTGCTTTTTATACGTAATTATTTAATTCTAATTTGAAAGTTTTTTTTTCTGTTTATAATAGTCACATGTAAATAAATTTTTAATCTTGAAGCAAACATTATTGTTTGCGCTATTTATAAAGTTGGCAACAGGTTAAATTAGTACCATTTTCTAAAATAAGTAAAAATATCTCTCGAAATGCCGCAAATATGAATTTAAAATAGAAATAAAAGCTCAAAAAATGAGTCAAATTTAAAAACTAAATGCAATCTGCACACCGGGAAATTATAACGTATAAAATGATGTAAAAATGATTAAATTCCGATGTATAGCTTTTGCTCCTATAAAACTTTTTTAATGGAACGACTTTGTCCAAATTTAGCATTAAATATCTCTTAAAACAATTCTTCGATTTGAAAACTGTCTGCATCAGCGTGTTTATCAAACATTTCTCTATAATACCGCCGATTTTCATATTTTTGTATACAGTATTTTTCTTAATATTAACGGAGCAAGACCTACGGTCACAAAAAACTCAAAACCGGCGGCGGCTGTGACAGCGGTAGTTACTTTTTTTAAAGAATAGATAGATTTGGAAATGGTTGTTGTTTTCGGTCGAGTAGGGGGCCAAATGATGCTCGCATTTTATTTTTTTTAACGAAATTCAACTATGTTCTTTACTTTTAGAAGAATTTTTATTTGAATAGGTAATAGAAAGGCGTAAAATCATTAAAAATTGTTTGAATAGGTAATCGAAAGGCATAAAATCGTTAAATATTGAAAATGTTACAAAATGGGTAGGCGCAAATTATCGGATATGGAAAAATCCAAAGCCAAAGAGCGACGTCGAAATGAAAATCGTCTTCCAAAGCAAAAATCGAGGTCTTCAACTGATTATGTAGGCCATGAAAATAGAGGTCTTCAACTGATTATGTAGCCCATGAAAATCGAGGTCTTCAACTGATTATGTAGTCCATGAAAATCGTTTACAGAATAAAAGACGAACGCGGAAAAGGAAACAATTTAATGTTTAATAGTAGATAGCAAAAGGCCATGTCTCAAGAGTCTCCAATCCACTAGCCACGGCGTTTTACAATCGTTTTATAAAAAAAAAATCCAAATGGTCTTTGTAATCTATTAAATTACAATTTTTTACTTATTTTTTTTAATATTTGCTATAATATCCAAGGACGCCGTAAGAGGGATGCTCGAGCCCCCTCCCCATGTAGATGTTCCATAGCCTAAAAAAAAAATATCGATTTAAGCATTTAAGTAAAAGAAAGCTGTTTTAAAGATTTTTTAAAGGCAACATTATATTCATTGTAATTTTTTAACTTTATTTAAAATTTTTTGTAATCATCATAGAAGCTCTTAGTTACCTATATATTGATAAAGAGACAGACTGAGAAATACATTTATTAAGGCCTTTTAGTTACCACTGAAATATCATCGAAAGCGTTTGTTGTATTTCCCAAAATCATAAAGATGTTATACCAATCTGGGGTCAGATGCAAACAAATTACAGTCTTAAATAATAATCTCTACAAAATTTGATGCGCATAAACAAATGATTTGTACAAAAGTAAAATTCGCGGTTAAATGGAAACCATCATACTTGTGATGTTTACGATGGGTGCTTATAAGTAATATTAAATAATATAATTTGAAATATATCATAGGAAATCCAGTTTAAAAAATTTTAATCCCTTTTGAAATGAAATAGTTTTTGTTATTATGTGTTATTTAAAAAAAAAAATTATATATAATTAGCGTTTCTAGATGTGTTTAAGTTTCTTCGTAAAGTTATTAATGCGTTTAGGAAACTAATTATAACGAAATCTGTGTATAAAGAATACTTTTCACGCTTCCTTCAGAAATTTTATAAGCGATTTTTTCTATAAACGGTTAAATTAAATTGCATGTTTAAATATTAAAATACTATTTAAAATTAAGCATGAAATCTGAATAATTATTGAGCGTCATAATGCGCATGTTTATTAATGAAAACATGCACACATTATAAGAAAGAGTTTCTTCACAGGATTCTGCATGGGCCGACATTTTCAGACCCGGTCCATTTTTTTTTTTTTTTTTTTTTTTTTTTTTACAATTCATGGTTCGGTAAGGACAAAAATCAATGAAATAAAGCTCGACCTGACTCGATTTTTAAAAAGAGATATGACATTTCTAAATCAACTTCATCCTATTATTAAAATTCTTTAAAACAACATACTTAATACATATTTTATGCAAAATGTACATTTATCAGCTATGTTCGCAAAGCATTGAATATAGGTTAAAAACATTGTTTGTTTCATAGAAAACTACATTCAAATGAAGATTCTTTTGAATTATTAACACAGTTTACGAGTATATACTTTTGATTTTCACTCTTTCCGAATAGTATTACTAGCTTTATTTAATGGCAGAATATTCTGTGATTAAATAAGGTGAATACACGGAAAGAACAATTTTGTTAAAAGAACAAAAAAATAGTTGTGCCAACCAAATTTTTCCCCATCCAATTATTTTTTGTTGCACTGACAAAATCATTTTGTTAGTTCAATAAAATTTTATTCAACGAACAAAATCATTTGATTAGTAGAACCAACATTTGGTCAGCCCAGCCAAACATTTTAGCTGGGGCTATATTAGCTAAATCTTTTTTTCCGTGTAATATTCTTCTGAAATACTAGTATTTAAAAGAAATCTAGAAATGAAGTTAAAAAAATCAAAATTTTGAAGCTCTGAAGAAAAAAAATAGATTTTTAAATATATTTCAATTTGATTTAATAAATTAAAATAAACTTCTACATATTCCGTTAAACAAGTTTTCACAAAAAATTGCCCTTCCGACACGATCCGGAAAGAATGAGTACAGAAAAAACATAAGCCCGGGGCTCTCTTCAATTTTCTCCCACGAAAAGGATCAATATTGCCAACGTCTCTCTTTTCCCTATAAGCGCAAGACAAAAATAATAAAACTTTTTACATGATTTATTCCAAGCTCTAGCTTCAGTGGTGATTAGAAAAAAGTCATCATCAACAACAAGAACTACTACTATTAAATATATAGAAAATCTATATGTAAAAGAACTTCAAATTCATCTTAAAATGTTTTCTTCCCACTTCACCCCTTGATGATGACCAGGGTTTGGTCGAAAGCTCTCGACATTCCGGCGAATTCCTTTCATATTTGACATCTGTATATTGGTTTTAATGTCTTAAAACCTTTCAATTGTTTCCACACCTATTTTATAATAAAACTGTGAATCATTTTATGTATTCATGTTTTTAATTAATTTTAATTAACAACTTCTTCTTCTTCTACTACTACTACTACTAATAATAATAATAATAATGAACCCGCAAGCGTGCTCGTATCCGGGGAGGATGCAACGCGAAGTCCACTTCACTCCTTATCTGCTTCTTCCGATAACAAACAGTAGACCTTGCAACCACAGCCTATTTTCTTCTCAAACATCATTAGCTTCAAATTGAAGAATACTCGAGCTTGCAGAATAATCGAAAAATCGCCCGCCACTACAATCAAATGGCCAGTTGTAATTGCAGTCTTTAACTTCTCGGTGGAACAATCGATTTTTGAGCATCTCGATTGTATAGAATTCGAGAATGAATCGACGGCTGTCTCGATTGTTATTTTCTGCGATGGTGATTGCTCTCAATTGCAAAAATTCCAATGAATCGTCCACTAGTATTTATACATCATTGGTGATACAAGGTTACGGTAGAAACAAATATATTCTCTGGATAGAAAGGCAGAAACTTAGCGCCAGAAAAAAGAAAAAGAAAAAAAAAGATCGCGTTACTTTCGTTAATGATTATTTAAGATAAATCTATTTCATATATATTTTTGAATTTTTGAATTAGTTCCCGAGAGTCTATTCCATACAGGAATTGAATAGATAAGGTTCAAATAGAAATTGATTGGAGGAAAAAAAAGAGATTAAAAAAAAAAAAAAAACTTTCTCATTTTTGACAAAATGGGGATTTTTTTTTTCCCCCGCAAAATATTCAAAATCAGTTTTCGAATTATCCGAATAAATTTTATTAGGAAGGGGACAAAATTAAATATGTTGAAATAAAAGATTGAATTTGGATTGCTTTTAAGGAGAATAAAAAAATGAAAAACATTTCAGAGAAATATGCGAATTTTTCTGTAGAATATAAATTAACAAAAGGTCCAAAATCTGAGCCTTTGGTACATTTATAAAATTTACATAGGTTAAAATGGTAAATTTTGTTGCTACTGCTTGAAGTAGGATAGTTAAAACTATGAAAATTGCTTAGTTAGTTTGGAAAAAAAAATATATCTATCTATCCAAAATAAAATTTACAGACCTCTACGTGCGATAGATTTCCCTAATCGAATATATGAGCAATCGCTAATAAACAAACAGGACACACACAGACATATAGACAAAAACTTTCTTTTATTAATATAGCTTATCTAAATCAATTATCATCATCATCATCATCATCATCATCATCATCATTATTATTATTATTATTATTATTATTATTATTATTATTATTATTATTATTATTATTATTATTATAAAAGATTTTTTATTCCAAAGTTTTAAAATTTAATTTGTTCAAATTCTATATCCTCCAGAAAACTTGAAAATGCTTTATATATCTTTGTTGTTTATAATAGTATATTTAAATGAAGAAAATCCTAGAAACGTTTTTTTACAGCCAAGTTATTTAGGATTTCAAATATAATCGTAAAATAACATTTGATCATTGTAGTGTAAAATATAAGAATTACCTAAAACTATCTTATTATTATTAGCAAATTTTAAATTTATAGCCGTTGAAATGTTAAAATTTGTGCTAATGCAAGAACAGGATACGTAGAACTAAGAAAATTGAAACAAATAAATAAAAAAGAAAAAAAAAATACTTTTTTTTTTTTAGTATTCTATGAAATTTAAATATCTTTAAACCAATTTGTAAATATTATTAAAAAACGTGCGTGTATTAAACATTAAGTTTTAAAAATATTGTTATATATCTTGCGTTAAAGTATTAATCGTGATAAAAATGATAAATAATAGTCAAAACTACTAATTAAAGTTACATTTAAAAATATTCTTACATAACTTCACTAATATAATCGAAATAATCTATGATATTTTTTATATTCTTAAAGCTTATTTTACTGAATAATTTTGAAATAAAAATACTTATTACTTTCATAATATAACATATTATCTTATACGTATTTGTTTTCAACAAAATTTATTTTACACTCAATTTTCAAAGCATGAAATATTGCATTGGAAAACTTTCCTTCGGCATATAAATATGGGGATTTCAATAATGTAATTATGTTGATATTTCAGATTGCCTCCGAGAATGCTTGCTGAAATACATGAAATATTTTTCATAAAGCCGAATAACATTTTGTGTATACATTCTAGAATCAGTTTTGATGTTTTTTTTTTTTTTTTTTTTTTTTAATCCGATTTTTATAGGATAACTAAAAGCAGTACACAGCAAGCAGTTTTAATAATTTGCAAGGATACCGAATGTTGATTTTTGCTTTATCCCTTAAAATTTGAAATACGGTTAATAGCAAATAATAGGCTTTCGATAGGTTCATAATATTATTTCACAAAATCTCTGTTTCTATTTTCAGGATTGCGAAATCAGAATCTATATTTTTGAGTTATCCAATATTTATGATTCATATTTAATCATATGCATATTAATAACAGGCAAATAATAGGCTTTCGATCGGTTCATAGTATTATTTCACAAAATCTCTGTTTCTATTTTTCAGGATTGCGAAATCAGAATATATATTTTTGAGTTTTTCAATATGTATGTTCCACATTTAATCATATACCATGTTAATAATAGACAAATAATAGGCTTTCGATTGGTTCATAATATTATTTAGCAAAATCTTTGTTTCAGGTTTCGAAATCCGAATATATATTTTTGAGTTATCTAATTTTTATGTTTCACATTCAATCATATGCATATTAATAATAGGCAAATAAATAAAAGACAAATAACAGGCTTTCGATAGGTTCATAATATTGTTTCACAAAATCTCCGTTTCTATTTTTAGATTTCTAAATCAGAATATATTTTTAAGTTTTCCAATATTTATGTTTCACATTTAATCATATCGCTCAACCGCAAGTAAAGTGACACATCTCGCAAAAATTCATTTTGCGTTTTATTCCACTAATAGATCTGTCATATCCGTCTTGCTATATAAGAAGCTTCATAAGTTGTAGCTATAAGGAAAATCCCTTTATTACGCTATATGTCCATTTGTGACCACAGAAGAGGGCTGGATTGTGTGTGGAGGTAAAATTATTCAAGCCTCTAAACCTCATCCCAACTCTTTATTCTTAAGGGGTCTCAGGACTCTTAAAGCTCTAAAATTTTCGAAATTTTAATTTTCTTAGATGTTAAACTTCTATGTTTTCTGAACATTTTGATATAATTGTTATCTTGAAATTCCCATTAGAACAGAAGTTATGGTATTTAGATTTATACTCGCTCAATAGCTGAAGCGGTGTTTCCAAAACTTTGAAGTCATTTTTCTCCAAATGACGTTTTTGGGCATAACGCGCACGATATCTCAAAAACGTCTGAATATTTTTTCATGAAATTTTCAAAACATATGTTTCATGTTAGTCTGTATAAACTGAACCTAAAATTTCCTTTTTATTGTAAAAAGAAAATATTTTTTAGGGGTTTATATTGTTGAAATTTTCTAAATTTTGCATTAGCTAAATACAACTTTGTATTAAAAATATAAAAATGCTTTAAATACAAAGTTATTTAGGTTCAGTGTAATTATTATAATCAGAGGTATAAGTAGGCACCAAAATTTTCATTCTAGTTGCAAAATTTATTTTGTAATCGTGCGCATAAGCTTTTATACCAATTTTCTGCTTGTCAAATGTCTGACTGTTTGGAGCCCCCTGTAAATGCTAATTAAGCTTCTTGCATATTTTTAAATGCGTAAAATGAAAGAACGTACTTATATCTTTCATTCCCATTTAAAATTCTGTCTTAATATCAAATACATTTTAAGATATTAAATGTTGAAAATGGTCCTTTTTTTTTCATTTATTCCAATTTTAAGAGTCCTGAGACCCCTTAAGGATTTTAAGCTTTTATGCACGTTTTTATTCCTGCATGCAGAGCTAAGTGCTATAATTTCATGTTACAGTAAAATCATGCAAATTTTCTTTTGTCTCTCCTGTGAAATTTACTTTTGCCGAGATGTGCCACTTTTCTTGCGGGAGAGCGATATATCATATTGATAATAGACAAATAATAGACTTTCGATCGGTTTATAATATTATTTCACAAAATCTCTGCTTCTATTTTTCAGGATTGCGAATTCAGAATCTATATTTTTGACTTGTCCAATATTTATGTTTCATATTTAATCATATCCATATTAAAAATAGGCAAGTAATAAGCTTTCGATGGATTCATAATATTATTTCATAAAATCTCTGTTTCTATTTTTCAGGTTTGCGAAATCAGAATCTATATTTTTGAGAGGTCCAATATTTATGTTTCACATTTAATCGTATCCATATTAAAAATAGGCAAATAATAAGCTTTCGACAGGTTCATAATATAATTTCACAAAATCTCTGTTTCTATTTTTCAGGATTGCGAAATCAGAATCTAAATTTTTGAGTTGTCCAATATTTATGTTTCATATTTAATCATATCCATATTAAAAATAGGCAAATAATAGACTTTCGATCGGTTTATAATATTATTTCACAAAATATCTGTTTCTATTTTTCAGGATTGCGAAATCAGAATCTATATTTTTGAATTGTCTAATATTTATGTTTCATATTTAATCATAACTATATTAAAAAATAGGCAAATAATAAGTTTCGATGGATTCATAATATTATTTCACAAAATCTCTGTTTCTATATTTCAGGATTGCGAAATCAGAATCTATATTTTTGAATTGTCCAATATTTATGTTTCACATTTAATCATATCCACATTAAAAATAGGCAAATAATAAGCCTTCTATAGGTTCATAATATTATTTCGCAGAATATCTGTTTCTATTTTTCAGGATTGCGAAATCAAAATCTATATTTTTGAATTCTCCAATATTTATGTTTCACATTTAACAGTAGAATTACCGTGTTTCTTGTATACCTCGAACGACCGAGGTGGGTCATTGCTGTCCCATGGCCTCGAGGCTAATGAGAAAGACAGGCTACCGCGGTGGGTCTGATTCTTTTTGTTTTACAGACCGCTGGGGTCACGTGACTCCAGCGGTCAGTAAAAAAAGAAGAATTGGACCCACTGCAGTAGCCTGTCTTTCTCGTTAGCCTCGCATGGCCTTTAGTGACGTCATTCTTGATTTGTATGGGAAAAAGAGACAAGCATGAGGGTTTGATGATTAATACCATGAATTTTAATTAAGGATTAATACAATTTATCTTCTTGATTATTATATAATATGAAATTAGGTGAATAGATACCGCGAAAGAAAATTTTAACTTCTAATTTCAGAATAGATACTTTGAGATTTTGACTGCTCTTTAAAAAATATATATTAATTATAAATTTAAATTCTGTAATAATGTTTCTACAGATTAATAAAATATTAAAACGCAATAAATTAAAATATATACAGCTCCGGCATTTTCGTTTACTTGCATTGTATAATTTTCCATGTAAACAATCCGCACAAAATGCTATGTTCTTTGTTTATTTTTTTTCTCTCTTTTCTTTTGATTGCGCCTAATGCACATGAAAATTATAAACAGTTTCCACGCACATTTTATTAATTGTATTGTCCTATCCTTGCTTTATCTGGCTACGTTTTCATTCGTTTGAATCTTCTTGAGTGGTTTGTGGATGGATAACTTCAGGTTCTTTATCCATATACACTATATGGCCAAAGGTGACCGGTCACCGCGATTTTAGACGTATTATTAAATATCTTGAAAAACACATGAGGAATAAACCTGAAACTGCAGGTGTGTAAACAATATAGTATAAGTCATATATTTCCGTGAAGGATTTTTCCCGAAACCCCATAGGGGACCGTCAACAAATTGAAAAAGAGCGAATATCTTTTGGATAACCCTGTAAAAACTAATGTAGCAAAAACGTTCAAACTCGAGATTATTAATAAGTGGCTTATTGTAATATACTGTGTTCATTTTTATGAGGATAGCATGTATACTCGTAGAGAAATTAAGGTCTTTATAAAAACAGTCCCAAATTTCGCCAAGTTTTTTGCTTATACTTTGCAGAGTTCTTAATATAAAAAAAAGTTCTTTTCAGAAAATATGACAAACAACATTGTACACAATACTCTGCAATCAGAATTAAAAAATAATAAAAATTATATGAAAAAAGCAGGTTTACTTAAAAATGTTTCACTGCGCATGCGCGAATGCAATCAAAATATAATGTGCATAATGTATTAGCAAAGTATATAGAGCAACTTTTGTGAAAGTCTGAAAAAGATAGCTTGAAAATTCTGAAAATTATCGACGATAAAATAAGCTCAAAATCCGTTGTTCTCAAAAAAGAAACAAAAAGATGAGGGATTGTATCAAATATCTGTTGATTAGTGCCAAGATAGCGTACACAATATTGCACGTTCTACTATATTTGGATACAACCTCTCATCTTTTTGCTTCCTTTTGGGAACAACGGATTTCGAGCTTATTCTATCGACGATAATTTTCAGAATTTTCAAGCTATGATTTTGAGACTTTCACAAAAGTTGCTCTATATACTTAGCTAATACATTATGCACATTATAATTTGATTGCATTCGCGCATGCGCAGTGTAACATTTTCTAGTAAACCTGCTCATTTTGCATCCAATTTTTATTTTTTTTAATTCTGATTGCAGAGTATTGTGTACAATATTGTTTTTCATATTTTCTGAAAAGAACTTTTTTTTTTATATTAAGAACTCTGCAAATTATAATAAAAAAACGTGGCGAAATTCGGGACTGTTTTATAAAACCTTAATTTCTCAACGATTATACATGCTATTCTCATAAAAATGAACACAGTATATTAAAATAAGACACTTATTAATGATCTCGAGTTTGAACGCTTTTGCTACATTAGTTTTTACAGGTTTATCCAAAACATATTAGTTTTTTCAATTTGTTGACGGTCCCCTATGGGATTTCGGGAAAAATCTTCCCGGAAATATATGGTCTATGCTATACTGTTTACATACCTGCAGTTTCAGGTTAATTCCTCATTGGTTTTTCTAGATATTTAACAAAACGTCTAAAATCGCAAGTAACCGGTCACCTTTGGCCATATAGCGTATTTCTCTCTGAGCTCCTCTGATAATTTTTTAATATAAACTCTTCTGCTGTCAGAACTTCTTGAATCTTTAAAAACTACCCAAGTATTTATCACCACTAGACCTTGAATCGTATCTTCCATAAAATATCTTGCACCAAATCTTCCAAATAGTCCAGTCTTTCATTTCTTTCAAAACATTTTGAAGTAGGTATTTTATTTTGTATCTTTCTCTCATTTTTTTTATTCTGTCCCTTTTCTTAATTATCTTCTTTAATTAGTATTTTCTTCAAAACACTTACGATTTCTTGGAGTTTCATAACATCCTCTACGTCATTTACTTGGCTATTTTTATTCAGCTCCCTGCCACTTGAAATGGATTCGGACGACAAGATATCATGGGCATTTTCACCAAAAGTTTTTGTTCCTTATGTCAGAATTGTTATCATTATCAGATTTAATTTCGTCGCTAGAATCCTTTTCTGAACGCTCGTTTCGCAATTCTAAAATTCGCTCATTCGAAAGACCTCCTTCGCGACGGCATAACTATAAATGTGCCAAACTATAACACCACTAACAGACTATATTTCACTTTCCAACAAAGTTGAAAAGTGTTTATGACTTCGGTTTGTCTGTCCATCTGGCCGTCTGTCCGCGCTCTCACTCTTGTAAATACAGGCGGATTGCCCTGAATTTTTTGGATGCTATTGACGTTTACCATAGCGCGTTCCCTATTTCAAATGAAGTTTGTAGAATGTTTAGTTCATTTACAGGGACAGTCAAAAGTATTCCGTTACATTATGGCCAATTGGAAAATATCGTTTCAAATGACTTATAATGATGTTACACTCTTTCAAACGTAATAAAATTGAAATGCATTTATGAAGTGCACTAAAATATGCATTCTGTAGAATATGCGGTGCAAAGAATAGTTATTATTCTTTCACAGGGCCACACAAAAGAATTCCGTGCTATAATGATATAGGGGTGGAGGGAATTGTTTGCGGCGTATTTTAATTATGTTAAACTATTTAATATACAACGAAATTGATATACCTCGCTGAAGTTTACTATGACTTATTTCATGTATAATAGGAAGTGCATAGCATTTATAGGGACGCACAAAAGATTTCAGATGGTATATTGTATCCGAAGCACTGTACATTAGCGATGATTGCTGGAAATGTATTTTTAATTATGATATGCGGTTTTATGTTTCACTATATTTATGCATACTATATGGTGTGTGTATAAATACTATAATTCATATACAGGATTACACAAAAGAATTCGTAAGGGTTACTGGGTATGAGCGCAAATTGCTTAAAGGTGGTTTTTAAACGTGTTATGCATTTTTTCGCTGAACTGCTAAGAAATGTTTGTAGAATATAGATAAAATGATATACTGGGTCACGCAAAAAACTAGATACATAGCCGTCTACAAAGGATAATTTCTGGAAATGTGATTTCAGTAGTTTTAAGTGCGTTTTAGTTTGAATTAAATTTTAGCTAAATAGTGGCCTGTAATAAAGGTTTTAGGTAAACTACAGGGTTGGTCAAAAGTATTCAAGTATGTTTCCATCTATTAGTTTAAATTGCTGAAAGAGGAATTTTAACCTGTTATGCGTTTTCTTGCTACAGATCAAATATAGGGCTGTTCAAAAGAATTGGAATACATATTTGGCTATGGACGGTAACTGTTGAAATTAGTTTTTAAAATGTTTTATGCTTTCTCTAAAATGTTAACTTAGTTATCTTATTTACCTTAAAGACGTTTTGTTAAAGCATTCAGGAAGTGTTGGAAAGTGTTTCATAAGCTATGCTTAACCCATTGACCGCTGGTGTTGCGCAACAGTAAAAATAAATGAAGATCTTTAAATTATCTATCATGCTACCACTACTTTTGAATTAAAAAAATTGCTTTATTTAATAAAAAAAAAACCATTGAACATTAAATAAAGCGAAGATTATCTTTCAAAATTTGTGGTGGCAAACGTTTTTCTGCAAAAAAGTGCAAGATCCTTATGATATAGTTTCGGCGGTTAATGAGTTAACGCATGATTTGATTTTTCTTTCTTGTGTTTTTCCTCTTATCGTTTGCAGCAGGAAAAATATACTTTTATTTAGTTTGTAAGGTATTACGGAGACAGCAGTAGTCTACAACATCCAACAACAGTCTGAAATCAAATAAAAGCTCACACATTCGCCTTGCAGTTGTATATGTGATCACGCTCCTCTCCTTATCTCCGCTCCTCTTTTGTGAAAAGGAAGTGCGATATCTCTTTAGATAATTATGCTGTTTTAGAAAAATATAATGTTGAAAGCTCTGTTGAAATAAAAGAAAAGTCATTATTTTGTTTGGGTCAGCGTTGACCCGTGTTCAGGCATTATACTGAGTACTTAGGAAAAGTAATTTATAAGTACAAGTTTTATTTTGAAAAACAACAGAGTAACGAACGAAAAATCACATCTTGGTTCACAGATGACTCGCCTAATTATAGTGTTAATGATATACATATCTCGGTTAACACAATTTATTGTGAAAAAAAGTTGGTTTTTAATCGATTTTTTTTTGTTTAAATAAAGAAAGTTTTTAATTTGGTATAGCTAAATACTGCGTGTATGTCAATGCAAAGTTCTGTAAGCGTGAAATGTCTTTAAATCTGCTACTTTTTGTCTTCCCTTCTTTATTAACATTCATTTATTTTATAGCTTCTTGATCAAGTTGAATTTTGTATATCTAGCATGGGTTAAGGTGGTAAACAGTTTCGAAATCCTATGGATAAGAGCTTATATTGACTTACCTTTTTTCCAGAAATAGCTGAAGAGATTTCAGATTTTCTATTGGTATTATAATTAGCTATTTTTGTATAGTCTCGCTTTTTGAAAATCAGTGCCTTTTTAAGTAACATTAATAACGATAAAATAACTGCAACCACAACAAAAAACACGTAGATTTTTAGATAGTATAACATTGCATGCTTTTTAATTAACACTTTCCAACAAAGTTAAAAAGTGTTTATGGCTTCGGTTTGTCTGGCCGTCTATTTGTCCGCGCTCTAACCTCGTAAATATACGCGGATTGCCCTGAATTTTTTGGATGCTATTGACGTTTACAACAGAACGTTCTCTATTTCAAATAAAGTTTTTAGCATGTTTAGTTCATTTACAGGGACAGTCAAAAGTACTCCGTTAGATTGCGGCTTATGGGAAAAAATCGTTTAAAATGATTTTTAATGATGTTACATGCTTTCAAACATAATAAAAATGCTATGCATTTATCAAATGCACTAAAATATACATTCTGTAAAACATGCGGTGCAATGAATGATTATTATTCATTGCACACAAAAGAATTTCGTTACATAACGATATAGGGGTGGATGCAATTGTTTGCGGCGTATTTTAATTATGTTAAATTATTTCATGTATAATAAAATTAATATACGTCTCTGAGGTTTACTTTTACTTATTTCATGTATAATACGCAGCTACCTGAAGATACCGAACAACCACTGCTACGTCGAGCTTATTATTACTCTTTTCGTCCGCAGCCCTTTATTCTTCTACTTATTCCGACTCTTTTGCGAAGCAAGGTTCGTAGGTCCCCAGCCACATTCCGAGTACAAGAGACTCTGGCGAAAGCCAGGTCTGAAAAAAAAAATCAAAAATTGAAACCCGACAAATTTGAAAGGGAAATTGCACAAATTAAGCACACCGAAAAGCGGGAAGGGAGGGCTTGGGGCCCTGAAGCTACCGACCAACCATTGCTACGTCGAGCTCATTATTACTCCTTTCAATTAGATTTCAATTAGAAGATTTCAGATACTATATTCTATCCGAAGTACTGTACAGTAGCAATGATTGCTGGGAATGCATTTTTAATTATGTTATGTGCTTTTATGTTTCACTACATTTATGCATATATGGTGTGTATAAATGCTGTAATTCATATACAGGGATACACAAAATAATTCGTAATGGTTACTGGGTATGATTGCAAATTCCTTAAAGGTGGTTTTTAAATGAGTTATTCATTTTTACACGGAACTGCATTTGGTTTACTAAAAAATGTTTGTAGAATATAGATAAAAGGATATACAGGGTCACGCAAAGAATTGGATACATGGCCGTCTATGAATGATAATTTCTGGAAATGTGATTTCAGTAGTTTTAAGAGTGTTTTACTTTGAATTAAACTTTAGCTAATTAGTGGCGTATAATAAAGTTACTAGGTTAACTAAAGGGCTGTACAATTGTATACCAGTATGTTTTGATCCATTAGTATAAATTGCGGAAAGAGAAATTTCACCCTTTTATGCTTTTTTTTTTTTTTTCTTGCTAAACTAAATTTTCCTATTATATACTATATATATCAACCTACAGATCAAATACAAGGCTGTTCAAAAGCTTTAGAATACATATTTGGCTATGGACGGTAACTGCTGAAATCAGTTTTCAAATGCTTCATGCGTTTTCTAAAACGTTTACTTAGTTCTCTTATGTACCTTATTTCCCTAAATAACGACGTTTTGTTAAATCATTCAGGAAGTGTTGGAAAGTGTTTCATAATTTGTGCTTAACGCATGATTTTTCTTACTTGTTAATAATTTTTTCGGGTGATCATTTCATAGTTTAGCAACTACCGAACCATTTGAAGGAAATGATTGAACTCGCTATTAAATTAATCAACATGCGTTATCGCATTATTGAAATTCAGTAATATGTCTATTCTAAATAAACGGGCAAGTGCGAGTATTACTCGCGCACAGAGGGTTCGCACACAGAGGGTTCGCGCACAGAGGGTAGAATAAATATATGAATTTGTAATGGTATTATAAAAAAACCATTGCTAAATGGATACTAAGATTTTGTAAAAAAACTATACAACGTAGGGTTGGGTATAACTGTATATATTAGAAAAGTGTAAATAGGTCTACCATGAATGTTCAAAGAGATATGGAACCTAAATAATATCAAATATAGCTATACGTATAACTCTTTTTTTAATATTATCCTAATCTGTTTATGATGAACTTAATTCGGTACTGACAATAAAAGCAGTGCATAGTTAAACTTCATTTGGCATTTCATAAAACTAAATTCAGCGTAGTAATAACCTTTATTTCTACAGTGTAGCTAAAACAAAACTAAAACAAAACCTTTGTTCAAAGTTTAAATTTGGAACTGTGTTAAACGCGCTTCGAAAGGAGGTCTCAAAGTTGTAACGCCGCCTTGGTCAGTGCCGTTCAGTTGTCCAGATAGGTGTTTAACTTTTAAAGTCACTCGAGGCGTATTGAGAGATACACTCAATGCAAACAATCGCGAATCACACAGTATTTATGCGATTCATTCTAATTAAACATTTCGAGGGCGGTGCCCTTAAAAAAAGGACACCTAATTTTAATTCCAAAAGAGACGATCGGCACCAAGAATATTTAATTAAAATTTTCCTTTTATCATGTACGTGAAAATAAACAAGTTCGCATTTTCTAATAAATTCGTTTATAAATTCTGGTGTCAGTTCGTTATTTCATAAGTTTATGGATAGAATTACTCCGCGCCAGAAACGGTTAAGTGGTCGCAGGAGTCTTAAAACTTTAAAATTTAAGAAATTTTAATTTTTTTAGATGTTAAACTCCTATCTTTTCTGAATATTTTGATATAATTGTTTCCTTAAAATTGCCGTTAGAACAGAAGTTATGGCTTTTAGAATTATACCCGCTCAATAACTGAAGCGGTGATTCCGAAACTTTGAAGTCATTTTTCTCCAAATGGTGTTTTTTGGGTATAACGCGCAGGATACCTCAAAAACTTCTGAATATTTTTTCATGAAATTGTCAAAACAAGTATTTCATGTTAGTCTGTATAAACTGAACCTAAAATTTCCTTTTTATTGTTCAAAGAAATATTTTTTTAGGTGATTTTACTGTTGAAATTTTCAAAATTTTGTATTAGCTAAATGCAACATTGCATTAAAAATGTAAAAATGCTTTAAATACAAATTTATTTAAGTTCAGGGAAATTATTACAATCTGAAGTATAAGTAAGCACTAAAATTTTCATTCTAGTTGCAATATTCTTTTGTCATCCGGCATGTAAACTGTTATGCCAATTTTTCGTTCGACAAAAGTCTAACAGTTTCGAGCCCCCTATAAATACTAGTTCTGTATCTTGCAATTTTTTAAATACATGAAATGAAAGAACATACTTATATCTTTCATCCCATTTAAAATTGTGTTTTAAAATCATATAGATTTTAAGATATCAAATGTTGAAAAGGGTCTTTTTTTCATTTTTTCCACTTTTTAGAGTCCTGATAACCCCTGACTGAGACTTAGTATGTTTTTAACAATTTGACGTTTATTGCTTTTATACTGTTACTGGGCATTACATTACTCATACATATCATTAGAAGTTGTTAACTAGGCATAGAGTACACCGCCCCTGTCCTTATGTATGTCCAAACTGGCCTATCTTTAAGGGTTAATATCTCAGCTAATTACTGATGATTTTTTTCGAAAATCATTATCAACAATGCTTTTATACTTCTGCAACGATAGGTATATCCAGCGATGCTCAACAATCTTTCTGAATGCCTGTAAATCGAAATTTGTGTATAACAGAAAAATTCTAATTTCTCAAAAACTATGTGACCTAGGATAATCGCTATAATTTTCCGGCAAGGTTTATATTAACATCTACTACCTCTAATTTTTTCATAATTTTAGTTTCAGTAGTTTCGGAATTAGTAGTTCGGGGCGGGGGACATATTTTTGCGTTACATTTTCGACAATACCTTTTAAAATATAATACCTAAAATTAAAAGGAATGTATTTTTGAGTTCAGCGTTACGAAAGGTTTCACAAAATACCCCACATGATAAACAAAGAAAAGACTTTTTTTTTCAAGTAGCATAATTTGCCCCCCTTCCCCTACATTTTTACTAAATATATTTATGAATATTTATTAATCTGAAAATATGTGGGTCAGTGGTCTTTATTACTTCCCCGAATTTGAACTTTCCACGTTCCATAGTTTACGAGTAAAATGGCTGTGAAAGACGGACAGACAAACAGACACAGGAGTGATCTTATAATGGTTCCGTTTTTACTTTTTAAGTACGGAACGCTAAAAAGTAACTAACGTTGCTGCTATCGCTGATGTAAATGATTTTTTTGTGACCGGAGATCTTTCTTGGCCAATATTAAAAAAACTATTGCATATAAAAATATGAAAATTGTTATTTTTTTAGAGAAATGCCTGATAAACACACTGAAGTAGACTGTTTTTAACCCTTTATCTACTGACGGTACTTATAAGTAACGCTCATTTTAATCTTTTATCCTAGGTGAATATTACTAATATTCTAACTTTGCAAAAACCCTCTTTTAACTCCACTTTTTCCTGATACTTGACAGCAATAGTTCTAGGTTTGTTATTGTAGCGAGGAAGGAGCCTATCTTAGAAACAGTCGATGTGTTTTGTGCTAACATTTTGTACAGATTGTCACGTTTGACTTTTTTTTGCTGCAAACATAGTAAAGGACGTAAGATATGTGTTGGATTTTTTTAAAGTGTTCATTATGATCTTAGAATACAATTTGAATAGCTATTTTAAGTAAGCGGTGTATGTATATGATTTAAAAGTTGAATTACTCGGCTGTACTTTTAAGTACCGCCAATACACTGGGTGTTGGAGAAAAACTTCTTGTTTACTTTTCGTCTGAGTAGTTATCCATCGTTTTTATGTGCTTTATAATGTTATAATTAAACTATGGTGTAGTAATGTATTTCCTGGTATTCCTTTTCTGTATTATCATTATCATTTATAGGAAATCGAAAATGTTGTGATACCGGCTCATTTTTGCTATGCTAGCAATGGCATATGTAAATTCATATATTGCATATGTGGAGATGCAAGAGAACATGTTGCCTTTAGAATGTAGGTGTCACATAACTAATGCTAATGCTAAACTAATAACATAGGGAAAAAACTAAACTAGAGTAAACTAGGTATAACTAATGCTAAAGGATTGCTAACAAAATCGAAACCTAAAAACATTGTTTTTTTAATACCATAGAATTTGAAAGTTTACTCATTTTTCATGTGTAGAGTGAAACTATGTCTGTTTAATATTTTTTATTGTTAACTTGCGTGTGTCTTCTTGGTATTTAGCATTTTTAAGAGTTTAAATTTTATTTGAAATATCATGTGGGTTTTCTGTTATGAGAATATTTTAGGTATGGTGTATTGACGGTACTTTATAATACCATTTTAATTAATTACATTTAACGCATTAAATTTATCACTGTTAAGTATTTTTTGTATGTATATCCTTTAATTTTCATTGTAGTAACTGAAAACAAATTACATGAAAAAAATTGCATTAGATCATAATGCAGTAGATAAAGGGTTATATAGATTAAATATTTTAAGCACTATTTAATGCAGAAGTTGGTCACAATATTTCCATTATACAAGCTTAATAGGATAAAAAAATATGCATGAGAATTTAACCACCTTTTGCAGGGACATACTTGACGAGCTTTCATTCCGAAGTGCGTAGTTATTTTTTAAATTTGACTAATTTTTTGAGTTCTTTGTTTTAAATATTTTATTCAAAGTTTATTTATTTGAATAGAGCTTTATTTCATATTTCAAAAAAGTCTTTTTTTTTTACCTTTTGGCAAATTTTAAAACAGCGGAAATAATACTATTTTCTTTCAGTTAAATGTTCATTTACACATAGATATTAAAACGAAAAGAAAACACTTTAAAATAATTATTAAGTGATGACGTGTTAAAAGCATTAAATCGAGGAAAATTACGCCATAAACACCTTTTTACATCTGAATATTAAAAAGAGTAACAAAACTATAAAGTAATATAAACGTTTGTAAATAAAACTTATTACTTCTTAAAACTTAAAAATGTGTTTATTTGCATCATGCTTCTTCTCCCAATTATATACCGAGTACTTTTGAAGCAGTATTAACTTGCTATGTACATCGTACTACGTTTCTAAGATACATTTGTTTTCGAACAAAATTTGTTTTTATAGGGAATTTCCCCTTTTTTTCATAAGGAAAAGTATGGAATATTTCATCTCAAATCTTTCCTTTGGCATATAAATGCTTCACTTGGAGTATTCAACAATGCAATGATATTACAATTTTAGATTTTCTTTGAGAATGTTTGTTGAAATGCAAAAAAAATATTTTTTTGAAAAGGCGAATAAAAATTTCTGTATACGTAGTAGAATCAAGTTTGATGTTTTATTTATAAAACAAACTTTTATTGAACAATATGAAGAAAAAAAATATAAAATACCTTTTGATGATTCGTATGGCGGCCGAATGTTTATTTTTTTTGTTGCTTTATCGGGCAAAATTAAAAATACTATTATAACGAATAAGTAGATTCAGAATATTCAGGCACTTTTCCCTGGAAGGGATTTCTGTGGCTCCGGAGGGGGAGCGGGAAGTTCCTGTTTTTGTCCATTGAAAATATAAAATCTCAAATCTGTTGGAGCGGGATCTCACTGCCCCGGGGCAGAATATCCCCCCCCCCCGGGCCACCCCCTGAATTCAACACTGAGAATGTTACTGAAAGTTTCTGTTACTGCTTTATCGCTTTTACTTGCCAAAATTATCTTTGTGTTCAACTCGATATATTATTCTTACTGTATCTTTCTCACTGTAATATTGCTATAAAGCATTTTATTTTATAACAGTATTATTTACAGAATCAATCAATATGAAAACTATGTACGTGCATGGTTCTAAATTTTACATTACTTACATATTCTCAATGAAAGGACATCAATCCAAATTACATTTTTCGTTCGACTCTGATTGGTTGAATCACGTATCTTGTGTCCTATTTAGAATTCCTAAAAAAAAATTTTTCTCTCCAAATATAACCAAATTTGGCGTCATTTCTTTGATTTGTCGCCAAGTATGTGTTTTGGCATTGAGAACTTTGAAAGTCGATTTTCGGGTCAAATGTCGTCAATGTTTCGCCAAATATCGCCAACTTATCGGCTGCTTCCAACTTTGCGGCTTCGTTTACTGCCAATAATTTATAAACTTGATAATTGTATCAGCCTTAATTTCTATTGAAATGCATTAACACGTAGTGACCCCCTAAATAACCCACTATCAAATTTTCTCAAACATGTGATTATTACAACGTTTTTCTCGTAATCCTAAACAGTAGGACACAAAATTTAGTCAAAATCGGTAGAGCCCTTTTGAGATCATAGCAGCTTGATACACAGTAACAAAAGAAAATATCCAATGGTCTTCTAGTACCTCAAAATGGCAAGGGTACAAAATTTAGTCAAAATCGTTCATATAAATTTAGCTTGACCCTGACTCGTAATGACCCACTAACACAATTTTCTCCAACTTATGACTTAGCCCAATGGTCGTCTCGTAATTCAAAATGATAGGATGCAAAATTTAGTCAAAATAGTATGAGTTGTTTTTTCAAAAAAATTAGTTTGACCCTGACCAGTATGGACCAAAAAGTACCCATTAATCAAATTTTCTCGAACATGTGACCCAGCCCAATGGTCTTCTCGCACCCTAAATCGTAGGATACTAAATTTAGTCAAAATCGTTCAAGCCGCTTTTTAGATGAAATTAACTTGACTCGTAGTGATTAAAAAATGACCCATTAATCCAATTTTCTCGAACACATGACTTAGTCCAATGGTCTTCACATATTCCAAAATAGTAAGATATAAAATTTAGTTAAATTCATTACAGCGTTTTTCAGAGATTAGTCACTTAACCCGTTGTGGCTCAAGATAATCTACTGTTCAAATTTTGCCGAATATACGACTTAGCCGAATCGTCTGCTCGTAATCCAAAACAATAGGATATAAAATTTAGTCAAAATCGCTTGAGACGTTTTTTACATAAAATTACATTGACTCTAACCCGTAGTCACCCAATATGACCAACTAATCAAATTTGCTCAAACATGTGACTTAGCTCAATGGTCTTCTGGTAATGCAAAATGGTAGTATACAAAATTTAGTCGTTTAAACCGTTTTATACATAAAATTAGCTTGACCCAGTGTGATCTCAAAATGACCCACTAATCTGAATTTCTCGAACATGTGACCCAATCCAATTGTCTTCTCGAGATCGAAAACGGTAGAATACAAATTTTTGTCGAAATCGCTAGAGCCGTTTTTTAGATAAAATTAGGTTGACCCGTAGTGAGCCAAAAATGACCCACTAATCGATTTTTTTTAAACATGCGACCTAGCTCAATGATTCTCTCGAGCCCGAAGAAGAATGAATGCAAACTTTAGCCAAAAACATTAGAGCTGTTTTCTAGATGAACTTAGCTTGACTCGCAGTGTCCCAAAAATGACCCACTAATTGAATTTTCTCGAACATGTACCTATGCCCAATTGTCTTAACGTAAAAACGGTAGTATACAAAATATTGTGAAAAGCGTTAGAGTCGTTTTTTGGATAAATTTATGTTGATCCATAGTGACCAGAAATTGGCCTACTAATCGAAATTTCTCGAACATGTGACCTAGCTCAATAGTCTTCCTGTGCCTGAAAACGGTTGGTTAAAAAATTTAGTCAAAATCGATTGAGCCGTTTTTAGCTATAATTAGCTTGACCCTGACCTATAATGACCCAAAATGATCAACTAATCGAATTTTCTCGAACATGTGACCTAGCCCATTGGCCTTCTCGTGCCCAAAAGCGGTCGGATGCAAAATTTAGTCAAAATCGTTTGAGCCGCTTTTAAGATAAAATTTACATACACACACACAATTTTTGCTCATATTATAATATAAGATATTAACTCCATTGTTAGAACTAATGCATTTTAATCTCATTGCTGTCCGCATCGTTATGCCATCAATGTTAAGGACGCACACATTTGGGATTTATGATATAAATTGACTTTTAAAAGTTTTACTTCTTACTACATAACAACCATGTATTTTTTTAGCTCCTGATATGCTATTTCTTTCGGCCAGCAATTAAAGTGTCGTCTCTAAAACATAACGTTCCGTTATATAATCCAGCCGTAAAACAAAGTCGATGTATCATTGTACAGGATAATCTCTACTGAAATTTTTTGATGAAAACACACATTTTCATTTTTTATACAGTCGCACAGTAGGACGTTTTGACGATCTAGGTGGACAAAATTATTTCGTTAAAGTTTAATTTGTTTTTGATGTTTTTGGAATGCATCACTAATAAAAAACTGAAACAGTGATAAATATTTGGTTATTTAACAACAATGTCTTAAAATAAAAAATACAGGATGCCCACAAAAGCCCGTTCCCACCCTCTTAACTGCCGAACGACTGCATTTATGTTCATAAACGTGAATTCTATGTATAGTAAAGAGACTATGCGCTACTAGATGAGACTGCTTACAGAGCCACCTGAAACAAAATGGCAGCAGTAGCGTTCCTATCGCAAAAACAGTTCGAAATATGGGATAAAAGTTAATGACGACACCTTGTGAACATGAATGCTAAATTAATCTCGTTTTCGAGATAGGAATACTAACTCAGCTGTTTTACACCAGGTGGCGCTGGAAGCGGTTTCATTTGGTAGCGCATAGCCACTTTACTATACCTAGACTCCACTTTTATGACTATAGCTGCTACCGTTTAGCAATTAACAGCCTGGGAAGGCCTTTAGTGGGTCCCTGTATAATGCATTACAAATAATGCGTTAAACATACTTATTAAGTAAAATACAATTAAGTAAAAAACAATTTAATGCACACATGTAAGTTAACATTCATTTTTTTTTTTTTTTTTTTTGTATTTTTGTCTGCTGAGAATTGCGCGAGAAATTTTTCTGGTCATCTTGAATTTTTTTTTTTTTTTTTTTTAATAGAGTCATATTAAAAAAAATTAATGGTTTGTGGTACCCTGTAAAACATATAAATGCTACCAAAATTATTTTCGGTTGAAAAAAATGCGGTTGTGTGAATAAATAACCTATATAAATTTCATTCAATTTGAAAAAAAAGATTCTGCATATAGACGGTAATATATCCGAAATTTTTATGTGTCCCTGTAAAACAAATACAACTACCACGCACTTTGTTTTCAATTTAAAAAATGCTATTGTGTATCTCAATAATCTATAGTAATTCAGTTGAAATTTAATTAAAATTTCTGCTTTTTAGCAGCAATATTTCCGCGATCTTTTGTGTGGCCCGGTAACAAATGCATAATTTCTACGTTCGTCAAACTATATTTTAATAGAATTGTCATCGGAAAAAAATGTCGGCAAAATTTAAGCTCAATGAGATAATTGAGAGTGGTTTAAAATTGTCTTACAAGATTTAAACTAAATTTTTATGTGGCCCTGCAAAATAAGCATAACTGCTACGTTCTATAAATTATAATAACTTTGCTTGTCATCAGAACTACATATCCTGAGAAAAGTTTCAGATCAATCAAATTATTGAAATTGGTTTAAAATTAACTTGCAAGTTTTAATCTAATTTTTTGTGAAGCCCTGTAGAAACAGTATTCTAAACAAACTCCTACGTTCTTTAAATTATAATAATATTGTATGGTCGTTCAAATTACACATGTTTTCATTGTTTTGACTCAATCGAATAATTAAAAAGTGGTATAATTTGGACAAGCAAGATTTGAACTAAACATACACTGGTGTCCAAAATTAAGGACCAATCACAAAATGCTAATTTTCAAGTACGAGAATACTCAAAAGGAAATAATATAATTCGAATAATTACTATCTGTACAGTACAGCTAGTCCATATAACATCTCATTCATGTCACACATGGCCATAAGTGTCACAGTCACTACAGTGAAGCAAAAAATAGGAAATTCCATACATCTCATTATGAGTCTCAAATGATCGCTATACTTGACTCTACTAACACGTCACTGTGACAGCTGCTTTATAACGAGTCACCATGTGACTTTACAATGTGGTTACATTGTGTCTCTCATGTGACTGTCATCTTCGGACTCAATTTCAAAGTCATCATGAACGCTGCATTGTAATAAGTTACCAAATAATGTCACATTAAAGTCACATGATGACTTTCACGTGACAGAGAGACTACTATGAAGTCACCGGCTTATCATAATGCAACGCTCATGATGACTTTGAAATTGAGTCTAAAAATGACAGTCACATGAGAGTCACAATGCAACTACATTGTAAAGTCACCTAGTGACTCGTCACAACGCAGCAGTCGCATTGACGTCTCAGTGGAGTCACATATAGTGATCATTTCAGACTCATAATGAGACGTGTGGAATTTCCTATTTTTTGTTTCACCGTAGTGACTGTGACACTTGTGACCATGTGTGACATGAATGAGATGCTATATGGACTAGCTGTGCTGTAGGGATAGTAATTGTTTGAATTATATTATTTCCTTTTGAGTATTAGCTTACTTAAAAATTGGCATTTTGTGACTGGTCCTTAATTTTGGATACCAGTGTACATACATGCACTGCAAGTTAATATGATGCTTGTTTATTAATAAAAACTTAAAGATCTGCAGACATTTGCAACAGTTTTTTTAATTTTTCATACTTTAGGAATGGTACTTCAATTTTTAAAAAATACTTATTGCTGAATAATGCTGAATAATATGTTAAAAGTCGAGATGAAATTTGTAAACAACATCATAGATTATCCACAATTACAACCTTTGAAAAAAGCGGTTAAGAGGGTTTAATATCGTTTATTTTCAAACAAAAATGGGTTAAATCTGAACTTGACAAACCTGTGACATATTTTCAGCAAACTCGTGCTTTCAAATAGATCAGAATAATTACGACGTGCTTCCGAACTTAGAGGAAGTTAGTGCAATTTTTGAAACTTCCTCAAACCAACTGCTCAAATGGCTTCTTTACGGTCATAATTAATCCACACTTCTGATTTTTTCGTACGGATCTCGAAAATACAGACTTTCGGCTACCAGTACACGCGATTTTGTCAAATTCTGAGATAATCGGAAAAATGAATTTTGTCCACCCTGATCGTCAAAACTTTCCACTGTGTGTCGTATAGGGAAAGAAAAGTACTTTTAAATACAATTTGTTTGAAAACTGCATCTCAATTTATTTTCAGATATAAATTTTTTTGTAGTTTTTAACGAAATTCTTTTAATGTTGGCAACTGAAGTACTCCATTTCTGTAGAAAGTGAAGGAAAAAATAGTTTAAAAATAGTAGATTATTATACTTTTTGCTTCCATTTTCCCATAAAAACTGAAAAAAGTCATTAAAATACGTGCTATTTTAAAAAATATAAATGAATGATTTCTGATAAAATATGGAGCTATTATAAACTATATTTAATTTTAAATATCTATATTAATGTTACAAACAAATGAAGGCATATGAATCCTTGTATAGTCGATTTTTTTGGTCGAGTTTCTGGAATGACGGCATCGCTTTTTGCTGGAATTATGCATTATTCTGTGATAGTGACATCATATTCATACTTTTCTGTAGATGTTGCTTAAGACTGGATTGTAAATGTGGAATTCTTCAGCAGTTGTGAATGACATCATTTTATATAAAATAAAAGTGTGTGTTTTAAGTCTTAAATCTGAAATATGTTTTGTATACAAACATATTTGTTTCCTCGGTGGCGATTCAGTGTAATTTGGTTTGAATTAAAAAAAAAGGAATGTAATACGAATACAAAGTATACAATTTTATGTATTTCAGTATTCGACGCATGCCAATGGATATAATAATAAATGAAATTCAGAAAATATATTAATTATGTATTCACGTATAAGTATGGATGTATTAATATGTATGTATATATTCATATGTATCTATGTTTGTATTCACATATATGTATGGTTGAATAGGAGAATTTCTGTAAACGGATTCGCAGACAATTGGCGTATTTTTGGGGACGTTATTTGACCTGTGCATGGTGCAAATTTAATTTCAGACATCAACCTGTTTTGTATGCTGCTTCGGTCTGAACTTTAAAAATTTCAAGCTGGCATACGCCTTTTTTCCATAAACAAGTAAGCTGAATAAAAAAATACTTCGCAAATGAACATGAACAGTCGTAAGAATATTAGCAGCGTACAATAATGAAATAGAAAGATAGAGCGAAGATGACCAGGCATCTGAACTTCAACCAAAACTTTTCTTAGCAATTGGATACAGAGTTTCGTTACTTACCAATCTGAAGAAACCAATCGGAAAGAAAAGAAATGTCTAATCCTCACGAACTCCTTTACCGCCTTTACAGTTTCATAGGCTGTTACTATACAGAAATCTCAGGGTATAATTTTGCTAAAAATTGGTGTAGACATTAGTTAAAGAAGTTGCCACTTGGTGCAACTTATGTCGCTTTTAATACAGTTCGTCACTTATAGTTGTTCTCATTGAAGTGCCTTACGCAAAGGATAAGTTCGACAAAATTAGAAGAATTGAGCATTTGCTGATAGATTAGATTTTGATCATTACCTGAGGCAACTGACGACTGAATAAATACTTGAAAATGAAGATTCAACAGATGTTATTGCAAACTTACTTTTATACTATTAAACAGTAAACATAAAAATATTTTTTCTAATGTTATCAATTAAGTTTATGCGACTCGATGCTCCGACGTTTCGGCCTGACTTATATAGTTATAATTTTAGCTTATCAAAAAGTGAGTTAAAAATCGATTGCAAAATTAAATCTTTACATAGAAAAACCACATTTAGTAAAAGCAGCAGAAATATTATGTTGAGCAAAAAGTTCAGGGAAATTTTTAATCTAACCAGAATTTGTATCGTATATAGGAGTACTAGTTGTCTATTTATAGGAGTTCAGGAACTTTGGCTCCAAAATGCCTCTTGAACAGTATGATTTGCGTGTGTTGACCCGGCATTATTTGGAGAAAAGGCATAACGATTATGAAAGCCGTCGTTGAGATTATGAGGCTGAAGGTGCTGGTGACGGTGACAAACTTAGCCAGCAAATCCGGAATCTGGCAGAACAGTGGCAGAAAGTTGTGGACTATGATGATCTCTACTTTAAAGAATAGTCCTTGTTGCTTTTGTTGTTAATTTGCTCATAACAACGCAACTTTCACAAATTTCCCAGAACTTTGTGCTCAACCTTGTAGTTGACAGTACTAAAAAAGTTACTTAAAAATCTTAAAGTATTTATGGACTCTATCTATACTTGTATGCACAGTTATACGCTGCAAATTACTCTTGGATTAAATAATTTGTTCAAATGTATTCTTTCTATAACTAGTAAATCTGCAGATCAAGAGCCTCAACGTCATCTCTGCAACTTATTATTTTTCGCAAACTTTGCGGAATATTAATCTTCCTACAAAAACAAAATTTAAACTTTTTAAATTACACAAACATTTATAAAAGGGAAAAAAAAATATTTCGATGGTTTAAGACATTAGAAGCGTTAAATTAAACACGTTGTTATGTAATGATATTCTGAAATTCTCACGAGCTACTTATTCAAGTAATTTTTATATAATAAAGCAAATTTCTTCAGGGGGCGTCCCCCTGAACCCCCCCCCCGTTTTGTAATTTATTTTGCATTTGTAATTTTCTATTGATTGAGTTAATGATTATCCTATATGTTAGATTACTTTTTACACTGCGATTTATAAGGATAAGCAACAATTTGGTCAAGCATTTTACGTTATCCTAATATCCACACAGCAGTATTTACTTGCCTGCTAACCACAAACACCTGTATCTAATGGATAAAGAACTTTTAAAAATGTAAACTGAGACATCTAATTTAGAAATCTAATACTTTTATAATTTTTGTTTCCAAAAAATAATTTTGATTACCATTCTGTAATATTTATATCTAAGATCTAATCTAAATATCTAAAAATGTACTCGATAGCATTAACTTACTAAAATCACCCTAAAGTAGGGGAACTTCTAAACCTAACGGTTAATAATTCATCATCGTGCCCACTTCCAATTGACTAAATTGATAAACGTGATTTGGCGCCGTTAAGTATTTTTTGTGATAGCCTTTTAATAGTATCCACATTTAATTTAAAATCGTGATGTTACAAACACCGTTGAAATTTGACGCATACCTGTGTTCAGGTCAAATTACGAAAGGTTAACTAACCTTTTATTTCCCTTAGCCGGGCATTTTGTTTCGTTTTTCGTAATAGGGATTATTTTAATAATTTAATTTATTTTACACTCTACAAGCTGTTACACGGAACGTTGTTCACGTAGCATTAAAATAGAGATAAATGCATTAAATAAAACATTTCACTCCCCACCAGACATGGCAAGACTCAGGCTTTTTGCACAACACTATTATCTTACAGAAAATGTTGTTCTTTTAAATCGCGCAAATGTTTCAATTAAATAAAGTAACATTTTTTGTATTAAAATACTAGTATCCAGAACGCCGGAGGCTTGCAGCTCTGCTCCTCTTAATAGAAACATATATAGTTAACCAACACTTTATCACATTTTATAGGAGACAATACGAAATTTCTTATTTGTATGGCCTTACATATACCTCAGTCATAAAAATGTAAAATTTTGTGCCAATTACACGCCTATTCCGATCAAACGCCCGCAAAGTTGTGAAAGCTATTCCGCAAAAGGGAGGGTTTACGAGAGAAGGGGGAAAAGAACTGAAAGTCGCTATTCCTAACAAACATCTTTCACCTTCCGCAACTGCTGATGTCACGCACGATTTAAGAATAAGATAATCGATTTTTAATCGAATATTAGCATGTATTAACCAATGAGAGTGCATCAACAACTTTTAAAGGGACAGAATATTATGTTTTGAATAATAGCTGACCAGTTAAAGAATATTTCTTTTAAATGTTAAATTTAAAAATACTTAATATCCGAGTATTATTTTAATAACAAGCTCATATTACGTATTAATATTTTTATTGCGCTAGCTTATTCCCATGAATGTATCACCCATTATCCTATCAAATTAAAATTTATTAATTTAAAATTACGGACTATGTTAACCTTTTACTTTAGCTTTAAAGCCTCAGCATTTCTATGGTGGTATTTTTTCTCGCAATTAATTTAAGAAAAATAAAGAACAGATTGATACATTACAGTAAGAATAGATTTATAGATTGGAACTTCCAAAAAAGCAATCAGGAGCAGGGCTGTAAAATGACTTAAATTGGTTCTAGATGCAGGATGCATGAATGTCATTCACGCTAGATAAGCATATACTTTGCTAAATAAAATATTTAAAAAATATTATACGAATTAAAAATCGAGGTACCACATATAGGCGCCATAATAGCTGCAGTTTTAAAGTATATGTTGGTGTATATATATATATATATATATATATATATATATACTATATTATAGCCAGTTTTATATATATTTGCATTTACAAGTTCCTATGATTAACTTTTGTATTATTTTTTCCCTTTGATTTTTAGACATTCGATTTCATTTTAAGTATATATATATGTATACTGGCTAACTGATGGAGGGGGAAAGGGGGCATTAAGAGTTTAAAAACCAGAGAGAGCACTTAAAAACTGATGACATACATATGAATTTTTTTTTTTTTGTTATGATAAATACGTGATATTTAAAAATCAACGCAAAGAAAAGCTGAAATATTTCGAGAAATTTTTTCTTGCATTTATTTTAAAGCTTCCTTCTTTAGTGCCAAAAGAATGATACAGAAAATGGGAAATAATAGTAGCAGAGTGTGTTATTGTTATTCCTGTTTTCTCTCTTTTTTTATTTTAATTTTATCACTATAGAAGGGGCGGGCTCCTTTTTCAAAGTTTTGAAGCAGCTCAATGTTAAATTTATTTTGGTTGCTTGTTCTTTTCATTCAGCTTATTTATACTAGATTCTATTTTTACAATTAGCTGTATCACAAAAGTTCTTTTATACTAATTAATTATTATTATTAATTTATACTTCTTAAATTGAATTTTATAACAAGAATAATGTATATAGGCTCAAACCGAAACAACATCTACTTCTATGCAATTGTATTCTTTCACAAGAGCCCCCTCCCCCCCAATTTAAATCAATTTAACATTTTTGTCACTTTTAAAAATCACTTATTACTTGGGCTAACTGTACATATATTTTTATATAACTGAAAATTAAAATACAAAATATTATTGAAATTGTTATTTTTATTTATGTTACACAATTCCATTTGATATTATTTATAATGATTAAATACAAACGAAGGCGGAAAAAATATACGTTTATGCTACGTGTAGAGTTTTTAAACATCAAATTTCATGATAACATGTTTATCAATGTCTCTTAATTAGTGTCTTTTCCAATATATTTAGCAATCTTGAAAAGCTCAGAGCTTTAAACAAACTGTTTAGACACTGATTAGAGTGAAAAAGTTAGAAAACTCTTAAAAGCATTATACCCATACTTAATATAGCAAGCTTTTGCTATAGACCTATCAATACTTCATTTGCACTGACGAAATTTATACTAAATTAAAAGTTGATAATTTATTTTGTAAATTAATATAGGGTAGATGTGCTAGTAATAGACACCCTTCAATGTTTTGGTTTATAAAAAAAAAATAATAATAACCAATAAAAATTTAGCTGTTATTATTTGTTTCATAATTCCTCATGCATATTTTATAATCTTACATTATTATTAGTCATTTTCCAGTAATGGACACCCCGTGTAGACATTGCTAAAAATGCAATTTCAGTAGTGTTTATATTACATAAAATATTGACTTAACTGAAGACCTAAATAATAAATTTAATTTTTAAATTACACTTACCAAAATGTAATAACACCAAAACTTTTTTAAATAGCTGATTTGAAGTTATTTTATATGGTTAATAAAATTTCAATAATTTGTTCTATTTTTTTTAGTGTATATAATAACTCTGACTTGCACTTTTTATAATATGGCAATCAAACCAGTCAGGAAGCAAAAAATATAATTTAAGGACATAGTCAAACAGGGGCTCATAGAGCTTAACCCTCCCCATTTAAATAAAAACAATTAAGTTACAGGAATTGTTAAAAATCTGTCTTAAATGTTCCCTTATTCATCTCTGAAAAAAAAAATATATTATTGTAATGTTAATTAAAGTTATAGTAATCATGAAACTAGTAAATCTGCAGATCAGTGGCCTCAAACATCAATTCTACAGTTTTATTTTGAGAATTATTTTATTTAGTGTTTAAAATATCCAACTCACAGTATCATTTTTTTCATATTTGTAATATTAATTATTGCAAGTAATATATCAAGTAGTCTCTGGAAGTTGTTAAAAATAGTGAGACAAAGCTATTGCTATACACTAATACTCAAAAACTTTTTTTTTTTTTTTTTTTTATTATTATTATTAACTTTTAAATCTCCCACTGTCTCAATAATCTGACAGCTGTAATTGCTTGATATTTAGTATTTTAAACTATCCATCTAAAATAATTAAAATATCTATCGTCTGATAATTACAATAATTGATGCAAACAGTGAATGATTATCACAAATATTTTATTAAATACTGGCATCCTAATTGTTAAATTTATTTGAAAATCAGTGTTTTGTTTCATTAGTATGCTTTCATTAAATTCTGGTTCTAAATAGTCATAAAAACAATTATATCTGTTACTTTTTGTGGGATGTCTATTACTGGAACAGAGAGTGTCCATTACTGGACTTTTGGGGTGTTTTGATATATTTCTGTTATTTAAAATTGAGTTTTTATTCATATTCGGAAATGAAACTATCAGAATGGTTAAATATTGTTGATAGATTAATATAATATTGAAAAAACTGGAATATAATGATTATAATTTATTAATAAAAAATAATTTTAAAAGAAATTTCTTAAGGGTGTCTATTACTGGCACATCTACCCTATTTGAGAAATGTACTATACAGCAGGATTTTCTTTTATTTTTTTTTTAAGCCAACAAGTACTAGAGAAATAAATACCAATTAAGATGTTAATCTTAATCCAAAATGTTGAAGTCCTTTAACTTAAAAACATCAATAATAATAATAAACATCATTAAATTATAACTTTCAGCAAATTAGATTTTTTTCAGTTTGAAAATAATACAGACATTTGTTATCTGCAAACTGACTAGTATTTATTATCATCTTTACTATTAATATTATTTTGTCTTAGATGTAATGCAGATAGATTAGTTTATCCCCCCCCCCCCTTAAACTGAATAAGTAATAATATTTGATCTCTGTGAATTAAATACTTTCACATAATAAATACTCAATCATACATCCTTACATACTCTCAACCAGTCACAATGTGAAATGTTTTCAGTGTTTTATTATTATTAACATATTGTATTATACTGAAGAGTAAAAACAATTTTCAAGATAAGACATATTTATAAATGTCACAATATAGTTTCAAGAATTATGATTTAATCATTTTTTAATAATTCATACTATGTAATCATATATATTTTTACTTCTTCATTGCACGATTACAGATAAGCTTTAAAAATGCAAATCTCGATGATAAACAGTATTTAATTAAAAAAAGTATCTTTACACATTTATATTTTATCAATTTTATTTCTTACGTGTGCATTTAAAATTTATTTCAAATTAACATAAAATGCTGAACAAATTAATACGTTACAGTTATCGAAAATAAATTATCCACAAGTCATGGAAATTGTCTGTTGCTTACTGCAGAAAAATAAGAAATTAAACTTATTGTTTAAATACAGCAGTTCATGTGTCAGCTTTATTATTATTATTATTATTATAAATCATCAAATCTCATTCTTAGGTATTAGTAACAAAAAGATATAAAAACTTCATTACTAAATTATTAGAAACTAAATAAATATCATAATTTTACAAAAAGTAAACAAATATTTTTTTAATGGATGCGATAGTATTTCGCTTTCACGAGATAAAAGTCAAAACTGTCAATACCAAGATTCTAATGATATATGACTTATCTTGGTAATAACTAAGAAAAAAAAGTAAAGGTTTTATAGTAGTACAAAAAAAAAAAAAAAAAAAAAAAAAAAAAAGCTATCTTTCACGATAATACAACATATCAAAAGGTACCGTAACACTGAGAAAAACATTTCACATACCTGTATTTTAAATGAGTATTCCCCTTATGTTTTGTTTTGATGTTAGCTCCTTCCTATCTATAACAAGTGATTTTTAAAATCTGTGTTATTTATTTGCAGCACAAAATTTACTATAACAGCATTTTGCAAGCGTCACATGGTTCTTTGCACGCTATGCTACCAAAAGTCCGCCATCTTTTTTTACTACTTACGAGTCTTTTGTACCTCCCGCAAATAGTTATCACGTGACAACCTCAGTTGCGATTGCTCTGCGAGAGTGAAACCGTCCGCACGTTTGATCTGTTTCGTGATTTTAGACGCGCCTCGCAAATCCACGAGGAAAGGGGAGTTACGGGAGAAAAGCGTTTGATCGGAATAGGCGCGTTAATATACACAATTGCGAAAATGAAATCGCAACTAATGAGAAAAGGAAGGCCAAGTAAAATCGTGTAAATCGAGGAATCTTTCTTCGTAGTGTTGGGTAAATACCACTACAAAAATTATTTTACGTGGTATTTGGTGTGAAATGTTTATATGTATTCATTCCTGTCCTATTTATCTTTTTTATTATTTGTAATTTGCTTATTCCATTTTCCTTTTGCACGTGAAAATCTTACAAATTAAAATTAACTCTTTGGGAGAAATTGTTATTCCTTTTTTTTTTTTTTGGCAACAATAAAGTTTATAAAGTTTAATAGAATAATGTCAGTTTATTCTGTATGAAAATAACGAACTTTTTCATTTATAATCAAAATAGTTGAATACATAAATAAAAATATTATTCTATATAGTATATAAATACTATTTTTATTTTTGCGTTTAAATCAATCTATATGCAAATATTTATACAAAGACATTCATTAATTCATTCCTTTTAACTTTGATTTGACTTAAAAAACCATACATACTTTCACATTTATTATATTTTTAGATGAGATATAGTTACTACGCAACGGTTAAAAGAAAAAAAAAAGAAATATAAGTAAATTCATAAAATAAAATGTTTTATATTATTCGAACACATGTATAAAATTTCATCATAAGTTATACACCTAATTTAAAAGCTCTGACAAATATTTTGACACAATTGCAAACTAAAAGGAATAATTTAATACTCTTATTTAAAAATTTCAACATCCAAAATTTACCATTTAAATCTATTATTCATATGAGCGATTTCTTTCAACAAATGAAAATTTGAAAATCGTCTAACTTCCCATAGAAAAGCATTATTTCACAAAATAAAATGTTCTATATATTCCGAACGAATGAACCAAATTTAACCCAAAACTATACAGCTAAATCCGGGGAGCTCACCAATATACATCCTTAATTTCAAGCTAATCGGATGCTTTTTACGGCAGTTATCGCGGGACAGACAGACTAACTAACTAACTAACAAATAAACAAACAAACAGACGGAAACAAAAAAATTTCGGGTCTCCACAGTAAGCCTTCACTGACGTTTCGGCAATAAGAGAGCCTTGCCCCTTACAAGCTACGATCGCCTAACTCCCCATCGGACCACGTGGTCTTTAAAAGTATGTTAATTTGATGCGTTAAAAAAAATATCGGCAAATGTACAAATATAATAGCCATTTTAAGATTAAAAAAAAAAGAAATTTTTATTTTATGACATATCATCCCCCCCCCCCCCCAAAAAAAAAAAAAAAAAAAAAAAAAAAATCAGAAACAATAATCTAGGAATCATGCGTTATGAACGGAACAGTTTGTGAAAGTTACGAAATTTTGTGTAATCGTAGTGAAATATATAAGTTTACTGAATGCAAATAGATGTTTCGTTTTAAATATGACGGCATTTTCATCAGCGGAAGGTTTAAAGTTCTTAATTTATAAATGAAAATGCATGTGATCTGCTGAATCTGGCGCGAAATTTTACACATGAAAACCAAATGTTAAATGTTAAAAATATATCTCTTGATATCTAAAAAATAATACTCTTGCTCACCTTCTTTTAGAAATGTAGAGAGGAAAAATAATCAATTAATAAAAAAGAAAATAATTTATGTATACATTTAAAATAATCTTAAAAATCAAAGAAAAAACAAACTTTTTTGTTAACGTTCCTTTATGTACTGTTATCGGTGTTCCATGTATCATTTAAAAAGTCTTCAGCGCTTGAAAATGCACACATCGTTTTAAATATGAAGTAATTTTAACCAGCAAATGTGAGATGAAATCTCACATTTTTTTCCA
Organism: Maratus speciosus; assembly: GCA_963932465.1. NCBI lineage: Eukaryota > Metazoa > Arthropoda > Arachnida > Araneae > Salticidae > Maratus > Maratus speciosus. Next base: position 338,221,928 of record OZ010795.1, on the reverse strand, counting down.
CCTATTCACCGGTCTGCATCTGTGACGGTGTCGCAGCCGTGCTTTTGTTTTTTTTTGTTTCTTTTCTTTTTCTCCCGTCTCTCTCGCTGACAACCTTAGCGTAGACCTGTAAGTTGGCTTTCCCCCAGTGCTTGCATACGCACGCCATTCATTCATTATTCTTCCCTTCCTTTTTCTCTCCGTGTTCCATCCGAGGCTGTAAGTGTGCGCATGCTCAGTAGAAAACGGGCGCTTGCTATGATTTCAAACGAGTGACGTTTCGTTTCACGAACAAATTAGATTGCGTTACTTTTGGTTTCGCTTTCTCATTTGTTTTCCGAATACCGGTGGCTTTTGAATTTGATCAATTGTTTTAAACCTCTCGCTTAATTACTTTTACGGGCCCCGTAGCGATATTTATATACTGTCTCCCTTAATTTTTTTAGGCAGTTAAAGTTCTGACGGGATGTCCGAAACAACGATGTCGATATCTGGTTGTAGTTGTGCCATTTTTTTATCAACGAAGTTTTTGTTCTTTAGTGTTCATATGTTCAGTTCATATGCGATATTCTCTCGGGAATTTTTTTAATCTAAGTGCTGGTATTTTCAAGAACAATTTACGGGTGATCAAAATTGAAAAATATTCATCTTCATCTAAAAATATACTTAAATAAAGATTGATTTAATCTCAAGAAAGTGTAGTTCCTGTCTCTTCCTCAACACTGCTTGTTTCAAGTAAGATCTTTTCAATTTTCTCCTTTTAAAATGACCTAAAAGAACTAAGTGTAGGGTTATTGTCTCCATTTCTAAAAGAAGAATTTTTTACAACAAACTATTTCCAAAATACGATCACAACAATTTGTGAATATTCTAATATTCACGTCACAATACTTGGTGCCGACTTTGGAGAAATTCTTGAAAAATGCACCCTGGAATTATGAGAGACAGAAATACTTATTTAATTTAAAAAAAAAAATAATAATATGTTATAATGCTGTGATATTTTAATATTTTAGTCTGAAGCTGTTACTTTTTTTGAAGAGTTTATTTCAATATATTATTTTGTTGAACTTATATTTGTATTTGGGGAACAAATTGCTCATTTTTATGTACTTTGAAGAGATTTTTTTTCTGTTCTGAGAAGTAAATGGTAGGAAATATCTCCTTTTATTTTTGCAGAGCATGATTTTTCTTTCGATTGTATGAAAAAGTGATAGAAGATATTTTTGTTCTTAGTATGCAAATATTTTTACAATGACCTATAATTTTACATTGTTTGAAGGGGCATATGGCAAATATTAAGGCACAATTTATTAGAACTATTGATGTATTTATATATTGTTGAGATTAGTAATTTATTTGAATGCTGTTTGTTTGAATTATTGCATTATTTTTGAATTTTGTTGTATTTATTCATCATGACGTCTAAAATTAAACCTCTAAGAATAATAGTGACACCTTTTTCGGGTGATCCCGAACTTTTAGATTTTTTTGCTGAGCATGTTAAAGCGACCATTTCTTATTCTAACTGGAGTAATGAACAGGCACTTATTTTCCTCAAATCTAAACTCTCTGATCAGGCATTAAAATTTTATGTTTCCTCTAATGCATGTAAAAAGGCAACTTCTCCTGAAGACTTGTTTGATATTTTTAGGAAACATTTTAAGACGGAGTCAGCTACCTCCATTGCTCTTAAATACAATAGTATAAAGTTTCTACCTTCAGAATCTATCCGGAATTTTGCTACAAGGTTAGATGATGTTGTTCGTAAACATTTTCCTCAGTTGCCTGATCCCTCCATTGAACAGATTCTAATATCAAAATTCACTGATCTCATCCCTAATAATTTAAAAGTTCACATTCTTACACAACACATAGATTCGTTTGACAAAATGATTGAAGTTGCTGCTTCATATCAAGAGATTCTTGATTCTGTTCAAGCACCTATAATTTCTAATTCGGTCCCACCTTCATATAGTATGTTACATAACTTACATGAACAACCTGAGGATTCTCTGTCGCATAATAGTCATTCTGCGGACTCATCGGAGGTGTGTAACAAACCTCACTCCGCTACTTCAGGTGATAACTCATCTTGCAATACAGAGTCCAGGCACAATTCTTCCAGAAACATAAGACTAAGTCATCATTTCAAACATTCGTATAAACGAATTATTTGCCAGTGGTGCACAAGACCTGGACATTCAGCAAACAGATGTTTCAAATTGAAAGCAAATTTAACTTCCAAATCAAAACAAGCATCTTTTAAAAAACGGCATCACAACTCCTCAGATGATAAACCACATTCATCCGACTCTCGACATTCATCCGACTCTCGACATTCTTCCTCTAAAGTTTCGACCTCCCGTCAGAACTACTCAAATAAAAATCCTCATAGGTACTGACACGATTTGGGGAGAAGTGGGTGTGGAGCTGCTTCACCCCTGTGTCATTTTTCTCCACAGTATAACTCTCAAGCTGTCTCTTTCAATAATGTAAATTCTGTTAAAGACCTTGCTGTTCCCGTTTTTCAACGTGAAAGAACATTCTATAATTCAAACATAACTCCTGAATGTTTTCAAGAGTTATCTCCAGACATAAATACTCAACTTCCGTCCTTTAATGGTTTTTCTGCCTTAAGTCGTGACTTTACGCCTTTTCAAGTCCAGAATGATATTATTGTACCGCGGTCTCCATTGACTAAAATTAACTATCCGATTTCATCACAGAGACTTGTGAAATCAGTTGCTAGTCAAACAAATAAAGAAATTCCACTTTTTGCAAACTCTGCTATACAAACAACCTCATCTGAAAATGACATAATCTTTGTTGAGTCCATCGAATTTCTTCTCCATGCGGAAGTTGATCAACCTACCCTTCCAATTATTCAATTAACTATTAACAAGAATCCTGCAAATTTTCTTCTCGATTCAGGTGCAAGCATTTCTCTATTATCAAAATATTATTTTCAACGTATAAAACAGCATGTACATTATAGCAGAATTGCTTCAAATGTAAAAATTACCACGGTAAATTCTGCTGTTATTTGTTCTGGTTGTATAAATTTGTCATTTAAGATAGGGAAATTTTTCTACAAACATTCCTTTTTTCTCATTGATATTCCTGAAGATTCTAAGTTTGTTGGTATCCTTGGCTTTGATTTTTTGAAATCTCATAGAGTTGTTATTGATCTACATAATAGCCAAATTAAGATAAATAATAACCTACTTGACATCTTAGACTCTGTTTCTGCTCAAGAGGTTGATCAAACACAGGATTTACAAGTCAACACTTTAACTCAAAAGAGGTCTCTACCAGAATCTTCCAATAAAAATGTATCAGTGTCTGTTAATTCTAATAATAAAGTACATAGTTCTCTTCCTTCAAATAATTCTTGTTATTCAAGAAAGAAAGTCGTCATTCCACCTGACAGTACTGTATATGTACCTGCGGTGTCTTCCTTTCATTCTTGTGATCAATTTTTGTTTGAACCAAAGGAGTATGAATTACCAACTTGTGCATATCAATCCATAATTTCTGCAGAACTTAGCTCGAAATCTAAAAATGCTAAAAACCTCAGTAGTTACTTTTATATTCCTATCACTAATAATGCTGAAGAACCCATTCACATTAATAAAGATTCAGTTTTGGGAACAATTCACGAGATAGATGAAATTCAAGAAGATTTTGATACTCAAAATATTAGTTCTCCCCATGAAATTAATTTAATTCAAGCTTCTACTGACATTTTAAAGTTAAGAAAATCAGAGTTTAAACTTAGTAATTTTAGCCTAAATCATCTACTTCCATATCAGAAAACAGAATTACAAAATTTATTAACTAAATATGATACAGTGTTTTCTTCTTCCTTGAAATCTTTGGGTCAAACGGACAGAGTTATACCTCATATCCAGTTTATCTCAGATGTTCCTGTTAAGACCCTGCCCTTCCCTGTGCCACAATCTATCCAAGAAGAGGCAAAACAGCAATTGGACACGTTAGTTGATGCAGGAATTATTGAAAGAAGTATTTCCGAATGGGCATGTCCAATGCTTATGGTTAAAAAGAAAGCATCCTCTCCAAATGAAAAACCAAAATTTCGAATGGCACTTGATCTAAGATTAATTAATACCATGATTCGTAGTTCTTCTTACCCATTACCTAGAATTGATACTATTATTAACAATATTTCTAAATTTAAATACTTCACCACATTAGATTTTCCATCTGCATATCATCAGATAAATCTCCCAGAAGAATTTCGCAAGAAACTCTCTTTTACTACCGAATGGGGTACTTATAGTTTTTCTCGTTTAATGTTTGGACTCAGATCCGCAGCCTCTTCATTTCAAATGTTAATTGATGCAATAATCGAAGAAAGTAAATTACAGGGTGTTTATGCATATCAGGATGACATTATTGTTGCTGGTGATTCATTTCAAGAAATGATTCACAAATTAGATGTTTTGTTTTCAATTTTACAGAAACATAACCTTACCTTGTCTCTTGCTAAATGCAAATTTCATCAAACAGCCATAGATTACCTTGGTTTTCATTTGCAGAATCATACTATCCAACCAGTGTCTTCTAATATAACCAAAATTACATCTTTTCCAGCTCCAAAAACTAAGAAACACTTAAAAAGATTTATTGGTCTATGTGGTTTTTATCGCAGACTTATTCCCAAATATTCTAAACTTATGGATCCACTAATTAAACTTACCTCTCCAAAGGTTCCTTTTACATGGACGCCAGATCATAATAAAATTTTTACAGAAGTTCAAAACATTTTTTTCTCAAAACCTTTCCTCTCCTTGCCTGATTGGTCCAAACCATTTTACCTCAATACAGATGCAAGTGGTATAGCTATTTCCGGTGTCCTTCTACAAAAGCGAAATGGTCATCTACTACCTGTGAGTTATTTTAGTAAATCTTTATCTCCTTCAGAAAGAAAATATCCTGCTCTGAAGCTAGAATTGATGGCAATTGTGAAATCAATTAATGCATTTAAATTTTTTCTGTATAATAGACATTTTACGATTTTAAGTGACAGCAAACCTATTGAACATTATAAGTCTACTAGTTCACCAGTTGATCTGACTACGAGATGGTTGGTTGACCTTTACAATTATGATTTCACCTTTCAATATCTTAAAGGCGAGAGTAATGTGTTAGCAGATTATTTCTCTCGTGAAGATTTTACAAATAATTCTCAAGATCTTAACACTAACCCTGCTTTAATAAGAGATAAAAATATTCTTCCAGTCACTACAAAGTCACCAACTATTGAGTTGCATCACATAGATGATCAAAACCAACAATCTCAAGACCCAAAAATGGAAATTTCTGAGTCCACATTCCTCTGTGAACAGCGTAAGGATCCTAAAATAATGAAAATAATTGACTCCATAACTTCAGATAAACCTAATCCTAAGTTCAAAAATTATTTTATTCATCCTGATACAGGTTTACTTATGATAAAACGTAAATTCTTACAACCTGAAAATTCACCACATATTAAAATTATTGTGCCTCATATTTTAAAGTCAAAAATCTTGCATATTTGCCATATGCCTCACTTCGGTATTGGGAATACTTATAGAAGACTACTCAAAAAATTTTACTGGTCAGGAATTTATAAAGATACAAAAAATTTTGTTCTGTCCTGTGAGTTATGCGTTAGACATAAACCACGAAGAATACCTGCAGCACCATTACAAGAGATGTTTATCCCTTCTAAACCTGGTGAGCTCGTCTCAATGGATTTCCTAGGCCCTTTTTCGAATAAATTTTATGTGCTGACATTCCTGGATCATTTCTCAAAACATATAGAGTTATACCCGATCAAGATTGCTACTGCTCAGTCTGTTGTTAAATCCCTGACCAACTACATCACCACCTATGGTCGTCCGGCTTCTTTAATGTCTGATCTGGGCCCTCAATTTAATTCACAAGTATTTGATAATTTTACGGAGAGCCTCAAGATCAGTATTGTTCATTCATCCTCTGGGCATCCTCAAACGCAAGGATCATCAGAGAGAATAAATACCAGCATTAAGTCATCAATTGCTACATTAGCTCAGGAGGGATATAATTTTCAACAGTCCCTAATGATACATAAAAGCCTATATAACGACACAATACATTCTTCAACTGGATACTCACCATCTTTTCTGCATTTTGGCAGATCTATATCCAATATTTTTGATCTTTTCGATTATCCTGATCTGGAAGCGTTATCATATCCGTACGATTACTATCAGCATATGTCAACAATGAAACATGTGTACCAGAAAGTTTATGGAAACATGAAAGAGGCTCAACAGTTACGTAATCAACGTCAACATAAACGTGCTCATCTACGAAAGTTCCAGTGTGGTGATATTGTTTACATTAGAACTAATGATGCATTCAAGCCAAGAAACATTGGTCCTTATGTTGTGATAGATGTAATTTCAGATGTGCTTCTTTCTGTTAGGGTTTTAGAAGATGAACTGGACAAGCCTTTCACAATAAATATTAATAGAGTAATACCTGTACAGAAACGCCAACAACACTTAGTGTTGCAAAGTCCTCATCAGATTACACCTCTACCCCACAGCTATAATTTACGAAAAAGACATTAATATTTGCATTTAAATATGTATTTTCATAAATATTAATAGTTAATTTTTTTTTGTATTTATTTTTAGGTTTATGAGTTGTTGCACCTGACAGTGTGATGATGTTGAGGCAATAGTTTGTTCACCTAGTATTCTAAGTTCTAGTAAATTTCATTTAATTTTAGCAAAAACATGATGGTAATATCTGTTCTAGGTTATCTGTCTATTCCTTTTTATTTTTTTTTGGTACCATGTTTCTCATTTATAAATTGACATGATCAAGCTTATTACATAGAAATGTATAATGATTTTGATAGTATATTTTTAGTTTTTTTTTCTTTTTTTGGAGATCTCCACCTTTTTTTATTTTCATACAGCAATATATATATATATATGTACCATACCTAGGTTGATGAATTTTGAGTAATTATGTTAAATATTTTTGTTGAAGAGTAATTTATTGATGTTGACTTTTTTTATTTTAGAGGTTATACGTGTTGTTTACTGTTGTTGATATTATTTTGATATACATTTTATCTAATATGTTAATGGTAGTGAGTAGCTATATAAATATCTTCAATGAGTAAACAAATTATACTAGTACTCTTGATTTATGAGATACTTTGATTGATGAAAACTTGAATAGCTGAAGATGTAAGTTATTCTATAATACTCTTGGTCGACCAATTTTACTTATTATAGTTGCAACTGTTATTTTATATTATTCGAATAATACATGTTTCATGATATCTCTTGACAGCAAAGTTGTTTGTTTTTTTTGGTGAAATATTAATGTTTAATATTTTTTTGATATGAGATCTTTTTAAAGATATACTACGTGCACAATTATTTTTATGGCATGCCACATGTAAATAATTGGAATACTCATTCTAAATGTACATATTTATATTGTATATACTACATTGATGTAACATTTATGTATTCCTTTTCCTTCTCTTTTTCCTTTTTGATCACCACGTTTTATTTGTAGGGCTTGTTAATTGGCTTTCAAAATTTTGATTTCCCCATCCTGATGCAAAAGGTCACCTTTTTACATCTGTCTGGCACATCAAAATTTTATTCGACGTTGGGGGGTATTGTGAGATGAAATCTCACATTTTTTTCCACCTATTCACTGGTCTGCATCTGTGACGGTGTCGCAGCCGTGCTTTTGTTTTTTTTTGTTTCTTTTCTTTTTCTCCCGTCTCTCTCGCTGACAACCTTAGCGTAGACCTGTAAGTTGGCTTTCCCCCAGTGCTTGCATACGCACGCCATTCATTCATTATTCTTCCCTTCCTTTTTCTCTCCGTGTTCCATCCGAGGCTGTAAGTGTGCGCATGCTCAGTAGAAAACGGGCGCTTGCTATGATTTCAAACGAGTGACGTTTCGTTTCACGAACAAATTAGATTGCGTTACTTTTGGTTTCGCTTTCTCATTTGTTTTCCGAATACCGGTGGCTTTTGAATTTGATCAATTGTTTTAAACCTCTCGCTTAATTACTTTTACGGGCCCCGTAGCGATATTTATATACTGTCTCCCTTAATTTTTTTAGGCAGTTAAAGTTCTGACGGGATGTCCGAAACAACGATGTCGATATCTGGTTGTAGTTGTGCCATTTTTTTATCAACGAAGTTTTTGTTCTTTAGTGTTCATATGTTCAGTTCATATGCGATATTCTCTCGGGAATTTTTTTAATCTAAGTGCTGGTATTTTCAAGAACAATTTACGGGTGATCAAAATTGAAAAATATTCATCTTCATCTAAAAATATACTTAAATAAAGATTGATTTAATCTCAAGAAAGTGTAGTTCCTGTCTCTTCCTCAACACTGCTTGTTTCAAGTAAGATCTTTTCAATTTTCTCCTTTTAAAATGACCTAAAAGAACTAAGTGTAGGGTTATTGTCTCCATTTCTAAAAGAAGAATTTTTTACAACAAACTATTTCCAAAATACGATCACAACAATTTGTGAATATTCTAATATTCGCGTCACAGCAAATGCTTTTCGACTGTAATAATTTAATTACATTAAAGTTTTTTTTTCAATTCCAATTTTCACATGTAAATCTAAATTTGTATTAAAAATACACTGATGTCCAAAATTAAGGACCAATCAGAAAATGCTAATTTTCAAGTACGCGAATATTCAAAAGGAAATAATATAATTCAAATAATTACTATCTCTACAGTACAGCTAGTCCATATAACATCTCATTCATGCCACACATGGTCACAAGTGTCACAGTCACTACGGTGAAGCAAAAAAATAGGGAATTCCATACATCTCATTATGAGTCTCAAATGATCACTACATGTGACTCCACCGAGACGTCACTGTGACTGCTGCTTTGTGACGAGTCTCCATGTGACTTTACAATGTAGTTACATTGTGAGTAACATGTGACTGTCATCTGCAGACTCAATTTCAAATTTATAGTGAACGCTGCATTGTGATAAGTTACCAAATAATGTCACTTGTCACATTAAAGTCACATGATGACTTTCAAGTGATAGAGAGACTACTGTGAAGTCACCACTGTAACCACTCTTGTAAAAATTCACCATGTGACTATAATTTTGACTCTAATTTTGTGACTTATCATAATGCAAAGTTCATGATGACTTTGAAATTGAGTCTAAAAATGACACTCACATGAGAGTCAGAATGTAGCTACATTGTGAATCACCTGGTGACTTGCCACAAAACGGCAGTCACATTGATGTTTCAGTGGGGTCACATATAGTGATCATTTGAGACTCATAATTAGGCGTGTGGAATTTCCTATTTTTTGTTTCACCGTAGTGACTGTGACACTTGTGGCCATGTGTGACCTGAATGAGATGCTATATGGACTAGCTGAGCTGTAAGGATAGTAATTATTTGAATTATATTATTTCCTTTTGAGTATTCGCTTACTTAAAAATTAGCATTTTGTGACTGGTCCTTAATTTTGGACACCAGTGTACGTTGCTTGGGAATATTATTATTCAGGCTATTTTAAATGTGGGAACTGTAAATTTAATAAAATATGAATTAATTTTTTAATGGCTATTTGTAAAATCTGAATTAATTTTCTTTTTAGTAAATGAAAGTTTGCCTAAAAATAATAATAAAAAAAATTTGACAAAAGAGTCGCTTTTGGTCACAGTACACCACCATCTAGCCAAGTGTATATCTGTAAAAGATTTTTGAATTGCTATTAGTAGTTTTTTATTCTATAAAACTTATGTTACTGAACCATCTTGACTCTTGTTGCCAGGTGTTCCGCGTAAACCAGGGTTCCAAATGCTCTGAATACCACAAATTTTTTGCAGTTTATTACGCCATCTTTAATCGCAAATAATTCGGCCATTGGATAAGGCAAAGAAAATTACTTTAAAATACTGGTGTCCAGAATAATGTGGAGCCCTGAATTACGCGGGGTATCTGGAAAAACTAATGACAGATTTGAACATTTCATAATGCTTAAAATAATTTTTAGATATTATATTTGTGTGATTCAGCATGTATATCGCACATTTCTCTAAAAAACTACCAGTTTTTATCTTTTTAAATGGAATAATTTTGCAATATAACAAGTGAAAAAGAAAAGGACACGATAGATTCAATACCAACGGCAGCTTTAGTATATATTTTTTCGAAAAGAGAGAAACACATAACAGGAAAGAAAAACAAACTACATTATATGGCCAAAGAATGACTGGTCACTTGCGATTTTAGACGTTTTGTTAAATATCTAGAAAAATAAATGAGGAATTATCCTGAAACTCCATGCGTGTAAACAGAATATAATAGGTCATATATTTCCGTGAAGATTTTTTCCCGAAACCCCATAGAGGACCGTCAACAAATTGATAAAGTACGAATATCTTTTGAATAACTCTGTAAAAACTAATGTAGCAAAAGCGTTCAAACTGTAGAACATGATTAAGAGGCTTATTTCAATAAACTTTGTTCACTTTTATGAGGATTGCATGTATACCAGTAGAGAAATTAAGGTTTTTATGAAAACGAGGTGGAACCCGTCGAATTTTGTACGAATGAAAATGTTTAAGAAGGAACTTTTCACTGATTTATAATAAACCTATGAAATTAGTTATAGTAAAAAATTCATCTTATATTGGTTAGTCTAACTCTCAAACAAATATTATTTTAACCAAAAGTTAACAAAATACTATTTCTATAAAACACAGTTGCCCAAATTATTAAAATTAAACTTTAATCGTATATTTAATCAGTAAAATATAATAAAGATCGGTTATTTTGATGAAGTTATCAATCGAAGTTCTTATGCTTGGTATTCCGGTCAAAATCGTTTGAGCCTTTTTTAATATACAATTAGCTTGACCCACAGTGACCGAAAAATGACCCACTAGTCGAATTTTCTCGAACATGTGGCTTAGCTCAAAGGTATTCTCATGCTCCGAAACGATATAATACAAAATTTTGCCATAATGTTTCGAGCCGTTATTTTAGATACACTTAGCTTGACCCAAAGTGACCCCAAAATGACTCACTAATTGAGTTTTCTCAAACATGTGACTTAGCCCAATGGTCTTGTCATGACAAGAAACTGTATAATACAAAATTTTGACAACATCGTTTGAGTTGTTTTTTTAGATACAAATAGCTTGGCCCACAGTGACCCAAAAATGACCCACTAATCTATTTTTCTCGAACATGTGACTTAGCCCAATGGTCATCTCATGCCCGGAAACGGTATATTACAGAATTTTGTCAAAATGTTCTGGGCTTTTTTGAGATTCAATTAGCTTGACCCTGACCCATTGTGACCCAAACTGACCCACTAATCGAATTTTATTGAACATGCGACAAAGCCTAATGGTATTCTCGCGCCCGAAAATGATAGAATACAAAATTTTGTCAAAATCGTTAGAGCCGTTTTCTAGATAAACTTTGCTTGACCCACAGTGACCCAAAAATGACCCACTAATCAAATTTTCTCTAATATGTGACTTAGTCCACTGGTCTTCTCATAATCCAAAACGACAGAACACAAAATTTAGTCAAAATCGTTAGAACCGTCTTTTAGATAAAATTGGCTTGATCCATAGGGACCCAAAAGATGACTCACTAAAAGAAATTTCTCGAACATGTGACCTAGCCTAATAGTTTTCTCGTGCCGAAAAACGGTTGGATATAAAATTTAGTCAAAATCGATTGAGCCGTTTTTTAGATATAATTAGCTTGACCATACCCATTTGACCCAAAATGACCCACTAATCGAATTTTCTTGAACATGCGATCAAGCCCAATGGTATTCTCGAGCCCGAAAACGATAGAATAAAATATTTCGTCAAAATCGTTAGAGCCGTTTTCTAGATAAACTTTCCTTGACCCGCAGTGAACCAAAAGTTACCCACTAATCGAAATTTCTCGAACATGTGACCTAGTCCAATAGTTTTCTCGTGCCAAAAAACGGTTGGATATAAAATTTAGTCAAAATCGATTGAGCTGTTTTTTAGATATAATTAGCTTGACCTTGACTCATTATGACCCAAAATGACACACTAGTCGAATTTTCTCGAACACGTGACCTAGCCCAATGGTATTCTCGTGCCCGAAAATGGTAAAATACAAAATTTCGTCAAAATCATTAGAACCGTTTTCTAGATAAACCTTGCTTGACCCACGGTGACCCAAAAATGACCCACTAATATAATTATCTCTAATATGTGACTTATCCCATTGGTCTTCTCGTAATCGAAAACGACAAAATACAGAATTTTGTCAAAATTGTTAGAGCCGTTTTTTAGATAAAATTGGCTTGACCCATAGTGACCCAAAAATGACCCACTAATCGAAATTTCTCGAACATGTGACCTAGCCCAATAGTTTTCTCGTGTCGATAAACGGCAGGATATAAAATTTAGTCAAAATCGATTGAGCCGTTTTTTAGATATAATTAGCTTGACTTTGACCCATTATGACCCTAAATCACCTACTAATAGAATTTTCTCGAACGCGTGACCTAGCCCCATGGTCTTATCGTGCCCGAAAATGGTAAAATACAAAATTTCGTCAAAATCATTAGAGCCGTTTTTAAGATAAAATTTACACACACACACACACACACACACACAACTTTTGCTCGCATTATAGTATAAGATTAGTAAAATTGGTTCAGTAGAAAGCTCAGGGCAGATGAAAAAAAAACGGCCGTGTGTTTTATAAATAAAGATTATATACAATTATGTAAAATTAAATTCAGCAAATTATGTTATTATTTTGGTTAAATTATAGTAAATTGCTTAAAGAACAGCAATAAAATTTTATTAGTCAAGAGAATTTTGGACAAAACTGGGGGAACCTGATATTATTTTAAGCCTCAAATTATTGCTAAAATCATCTTTGTTTGCTTGTCTATCTCTACGAAGTGAATTCATCCAGGCGAGAATTATCAAAGTTCTGTCATATAAGTCGTTTTTTTTGGACAAAGACTTCCGATCTGAGCGCAATGTATGCCACTGATCTTCTATAAAGACACTCTAAATTTTTCTTAAACATTGGTTTTATCAGTCTGTGATTTCGATTACGCTATTCTCAAAAGTAAAGTATTTTCACCTGTGAAGAATTTCAAAGCAGCTGGGGTGAAATGGTGCACTTCTACAAAACATATTTCAGTTTTAAGAATACGCGCTTTAAAAAAATATATATAAAGTGACGTCCTTTGTATCCGCTAAAGCATTCCACTTTTACGATCCAGTTTTAAACAACATCTATAGAAAATTATGCATATGACATCATTATTTGGGATTTTTATACACAAACTCAACAAAAAGCAATATCGTCATGCAAGAAGATCGGCAAAACAAATAGGGTATCTAATGATTCCTTCGCCTTCATTTATATGTTTATAATAACTCCATCTTTTAAAAAAATCATTCATTTGTATTTTTTCAAAATTTGAAAAATATTATTACACGCGGATTTATAAAAGGACATTCTTTAAGCCTTCTGATACGAATTAAGTAAATGAGGAGAAAATGGTCACACAAATATTCTTTAAAATACATTTTTGCAAAAAGAAAGTGTTGTATCGTTTGTAAAGTAAGTTTGCAATAGACAAAAAAACATTTAATTAATAAATAAAAACGAAATAAAACCAAAATTCACCGGATTTTATAGCAGACGATATTCTGGAAATAGCACGTATTTTAATTTCTTTTTTTTTCAGTTTTTATGAGAAAACTGGCAACAAAAAGATATAGTAATCTATATTGACTATTTTTCAATTTTAATAAAAATTGAGTACTTCAGTTGCCACGATTACAGAATTGGTACTAAAAACTATTAAAAAATTACTATCTCAAAAATAAATTGAGATACAGTTTTCAAACAAATTGCATTTAAAAGTAATTTTTTTTTCGTATACGACGGTGTAAAAATTGAAAATGTGCAATGTTTAGAAGTTTAAAAATTTGTAGTAGCAAAAATTGCAAAACCGAAATTTCATTTCAAATTTCAAAGTGTTGCGATTCCCAGGATGACGTCAGCGTTACGCACAGATATGTTTGTAACGGATATGTTTGTCCAAAATTTTGCGAAGTTTTTTGCTTATAATTTGCAGCGTTCTTAATGATGTTTCTTTTCAGAACATATGACAAACAACATTGTACACAATACCATGCAATCAGAATTAAAAAAATAATAAAAATTGGATGAAAAATAATTGGAGCAGGTTTACTAAATGATGTTTCACTGCGCATGCGCAAATGCAATCAAACTATAATGTGCATAGTGTATTAGCTAAGTGTATCGAGCAACTTTTGTGAATGTCTCAAAATCGTAGCTTGAAAATTCTAAAAATTATCGTCGATAGAATAAGCTCTAAATCCGTTGTTCCCAAAAGAAAGCAAAAAGATGAGGAGTTGTATCCAAATATAGTAGTACGTACAATATTGTGTACGCTATTTTGGCACTAATCAACGGATATTTGGATACAGCTCGTCATCTTTTTGTTTCCTTTTGGGAACAAAGGATTTCGAGCTTATTCTATCGACGGTAATTTTTAGAATTTTTAAGCTATGTTTTTGAGACTTTCACAAAAATTGCTCTATACACTTAGCTAATACATTATGCACATTATATTTTAATTGTATTCGCGTATGCGCAGTGAAACATTATTTAGTAAACCTGCTCATTTTTCGTCCAATTTTTATTATTTTTAAATTCTGATTGCAGGATATTGTGTATAATGTTGTTTATCATATTTTTTTAAAAGAACATTTTTTTTTTATATTGAGAATTCTGCAAATTATAAGCAAAAAACTGGACGAAATTTGGGACTATTTTTATACAAACCTTAATTCCTTTAACGTTTATTAATCATTATTTCTCTACTATTATACATGCTATCCTTGTAAAAATGAACACAGTTTATTACAATAAGCCTCGTAAACATGTTCTACAGTTTGAACGCGTTTGCTACATTAGTTTTTACAATGTTATCCTAAAGATATTCGTTCTTTTTCAATTTGTTAACGGTCCCCTATGGGGTATCGGGAAAAATTCTTCAAGGAAATATATGGCTTACACTATTCTGTTTACACACCTGGAGTTTCAGGATAATTTATCATGTGTTTTTCTAGGTATTTAACAAAACATCTAAAATCAAAAGTGACCGGTTATCATTGGCAATATAGTGTATATTTTTCTTATTTCTTTTAATAAAAAAAATCCAAATATATAAGATTTTGGAATATCTACACAATTCTTTATCTCTAAAATGAAAAAATATGTAAGATTAATTATTTTTACTTTATGTAAGACTATTATTACAGGCCTACGAAATACAGATGAATTAATAAAACACGAGACAATAACTTATGACATCATGATTGTATTGCTGTAAAATAAATCTTCGTTATAATATAGAAAATGTGAACGTCATGAAAGTAGTAATAAAGACGAGACAATAACTTATGACATCATGATTGTATTGCTGTAAAATAAATCTTCGTTATAATATAGAAAATGTGAACGTCATGAAAGTAGTAATAAGCACAAATATATAGAATAAGATTGTAATAATTCTTTTACAATACAATAAATTTAATGAAACCAAACATTATAGAGAAAAATAATATATAAAAAACTGTTTTTTATAAAAGAATTTTAAAGTTTTTCGGCTGCCGTTTTAGACTCTCACATTTGAAACCCCATTTCCTCCCAACAATCATCACACAAACACGTAAATTCACTGTTACCGGGATATAAAATGCAAAATGGCCTCATTAGAATGTCCGTAGAAAACTTCGGAAAATTTCTGAATTTTAGATTGTACCTAAAGTTTAATCGCAACTTACCGCATTCTATTTCACAGAGGGGAGACATCAAATATTAAAAATTCAAGAATTTTTCTCTTTTAAAGCGTACGTGCCTTAAATTTTCATAAAAGTGATTGGAAAATTCGTTTTGTTGTGAAAAGAACGTTTGAAGTGGGTTTGACGTAGTTTGAAAAAGTCTATTTTATTTTTTTCCTCATTTTAATACGCTTGAATTATTTTTTCGAATGGGAAAATGATCTCTTTTCTCATTAAAAAATTTAATGTTATAAAATAATTAATGAGCTGAAATGATAAAAGTGATAAGTGACATAATCATCATTTTCAGAAAATGAGCTGTGAAGTTTCAAATACATATTTGCGTTTCTTGTCAAATGCCTCCTTTATCAATTAAAATCACTGTGAGTATTAAGTTTTTTCAAGCAGTGGTTTAACAGAGGTAGAGGACCATTGATTATTTTCAATCATATGATTAACTTTTTTTTTTTTTTTTTATTTTGTCACATACCACCTTTATCATCTGATCTCTTCAATTTTATAAATTTTGTAGAATGTTCATAAATAAATATCTCACATAGAATTAAAATTAAAAATATAAATACTACGTTATATTTTCCTTCTTTTAAATTTACAATTCTTTTGACGCCGTGACTTATCATAGATACATTTGTAAAAGCGAAGTTTTATTATAGAGAAGTTATATAAAAGCAAATTATATGTTAAAGAAATTAAGCAAGCGTGTTTTTCAAAACTGAGACTTGTGCTCAGAGCTTCTATAATAAATGGAGAAGATACTCAAAAATTGATTGATTTCGTTTGCTTTTAAGTATCTGTTTTGACGTCATAGAGTATCAAGGGCAATAATAAACATAATTGTAAACAAGGCTGAAGCTGTATCATTTTATGCTCCTGGGAATAGACTGCGTTCTGCATTTACTGACCTGATTAACTCATCTTTCCGTATCTAATGTCCCACCCACCTTTACCCTTTAAACTGACGTATTTGACCAAGTAATGTTTTTTCACATAGAAAACCCAATACTAATTTCATTACTGATTAAAAGGATATAGAAAAAATCCCGAATATAATTTGATGTAAACTGTTCTTAAATTCTAGTAGAAAAATAGTACACAGATAAACCGAAGTAAAACTAACGAATGAAAATGATATCCACACAATCGAACGGATGAAACAAACGAAACAAAATCACACAAGAACATTGTAGACTCTTTTTGCTTGTTCTAGCATTGTTAGAGCTTGCATAGCTACGCTTTTATAATGGTACTCTATTAGACGAGTGAGTTTGTGATTTTGCAGGCCATCCTGAATCACATTGCATTATCCTCTTTTCAACTTTAGTAAAATGTGTATGCATATCCGGAATCTGGTTGTCACGGTTTTTTGTAATGATATATTAATTAGCTAACTGTGGTTGTATATTAGCTATATATGAGGCGTTATTTGAAATAGGAGGATTTGGCTTCCAGATTTAGATATTTAGATCTCGCTTAAAGGTAATCAAGTTCCATCGTGCTATCTGCGCTACGTGAAAATTGATTTCATGGGGATGTTTCGAATTGCAGTTTCTGATATAGCCAGCTGCTGTGAGTTTCGGCTATTTGGAAGGCGAATTTTTCTATGATATAAATAGTTAAGTACCGGTATCCACAGGATTCCATTTAGAGTTTAGCCTCTAAATGTAGTTTTTAGGTTCTAATAAAAGAAACGGTGATGTCGTTCTGAAACAATATAAGTACTTTATAATTTAACAAGTTGGGCAATTGCCTTCTTCCCCCTCTTAGTTTTCTTAACTGAACTTAGTTTTAAACCATCTGAATTGAGCCTATCAACAAATTTGTTGTGTTTTCTAAAACCCCTTACATGGCCTATTTTCCCGCTGAGAAACTCTAAGGGATATTTACAAGCTGAATCCCAGACTGTATAGCAATATAATTTTAATAATATTTTTCGTAATACTCGTACATAATACACCAGGGTATAACATACTATATAATATTATTTAAAAGCAAATACTTATGAAATATAAAATGCAAAATATAAATCTAAAAAATAAATTATCGAACATTTTTTTTCAGAAAGCAGCTTTCATATTTTTCGGGAGTTGTTCAAGTCTCGTGTATATTTAAACCCACATTTTGTCCCAACAATCATCGTAAAAGACGTCAATTCACTGTTGCCGGAATTTAAAATGCAAAACGGGCTTATTAGAATGTCTAGTGAAAGCGTAGGTAAATTTCTGAATTCTGGGTTGTACCCCAAATTTACTTACACTTTGCTGCATTCTGATTCACAGAAGGGGGACATCAAATATTAAAAATTCAATAATAGTCCTCTTTTAAACTGTACGTGCCTTAAATTTTAATAAAAATGATGAAAAATAGGTTTGTTGTTAAAAACATTCAAATCATGCTAAGAGTATGTTGAATGAAATATTTTAGTTTTGATATGGAATTTAAAGTATTTTCATTGAAATGTCAATTGTTGTAAAGACTCGAATTTGTTGTAACGATTATTATTATTATTTTTATTATTATCGCTATCATAATTTTTCGTTAAATTATTGTATTTGACGTTTTAAAAGCAATTTTATCTAGAAAATAGATAAAAAACAACACATCCTAAGTAAAATATAATTAGATATAATAGAAATAGAAAATAGTAAAGTGAATTAAACAAATTCAAGATTATGTTCTTTAGATCAAAAATGTGTTAACAAGCCGACTGTTATACGCAGTACTTGAAAAACGTTTAATTTGTACCATAATTTAATTCGTAACCAATACTTTAATAACTGATTGCATATCATTTCTTAATATGTTTCATTTATTACAATAACGAATTTAAATTTAATTTTTTATTACTTTCTTCTATATACATAAGAAAATAAGTTTTTTGATGGATTTAGTCGTTTTTGAATGCCGCGAATACAATTTGACTACTTGATTTCAAAATATCTGTCTGCCAGTGGCACAAATTTGTGGCCATTCTATCTCAAAAACTAATGCACGGTGGAAGAAAAAGCAGCAGCTGATGGTATTATTTCCTTGAGTACGGTTGACTTCAAAATACGTGACGTAAGAGGGTGACGTGCACAGTGTTTTTGGAGCGAAAAATATCCCCTTCGGGACGAGCGTCTTCTACAGAATTTTTAATCTTTAATCACCGGTTTTTTAAAACAGAAATTTTTGCCGAATTGAATCGGGAAAATGCTCAGATTAAATAAGGCAAAATTTGCAATAAAAATTTACTGGTGAGAATAATCCCCGATTCTGAGTACATTACGCGGCACGAATACCGGTCGCTCATCCCGAAGGAGATATCGTTCTAGTCCAGTCATACTCAATTTTTTTTTCTCGCGGGCCGCAAACATAAGTTTTTGACTTTAGGCGGACCTCAAAACACTTATAAAAGGGTTAAAGTAGTATAAGAATGCAATATAACAAAGATACTATTATCAGTAGAATTGAACGTTTGTCGCGGAAGAATTATTACCAAAGTATTTAACACCACTTTTTCCAAATAGTAAACTTCCTTAAAGATTTTTATTACAAATTCCGTAGAAATAGGCCGTAAGTTTGCTGGTTGTCAAAAGCGCTGTAAATTTTTTCCGGGACAAAAGTTTAACACTTAAGAGCAGTATTAGCTATATAATAAGTATTAAACGTAATAATATAACAATGGTGAATTTCTAAGTTCTAAAAAAAAAAGAGAGAGAGATTATATGTAATAAATCAACCTTATGCTCAATGAAAAACAAATTGTAGATATAAATAATGCAAACTTAATTTGGAATAATGTTTGATTAATGTTGAAGATTCAGAAATGTATACTTACAAATGTATACAAATAGGACTACATGCAAAAAGAACTTTTGATTACATGACAATGGCTTTTAACATAAAACATTTTAAATTAATTATAAATTACAGGACAGATTTTATCTTTCGATGAAAATGTTTAAAACAAAGCGCAAGATCTTAAATACAGTTTTATACGCATCTCAATTAATAGTATAAATATGGGTCATGATTATATGCCTGTGTGTAATAAATCAACCTTTTGCTCAATGAAAAAACAAATTGTAGAAATAAATAGTGCAAACTTAATTTGGAATAATGTTTGATTAATGTTGAAGATTCAGAAATGTATACTTACAAATGTATACAAATAGGACTACATGCAAAAAGAACTTTTGATTACATGACAATGGCTTTTAACATAAAACATTTTAAATTAATTATAAATTACAGGACAGATTTTATCTTTCGATGAAAATGTTTAAAACAAAGCTCAAGATCTTAAATACATTTTTATACGCATCTCAATTAATAGTATAAATATGGGTCATGATTATATGCCTGTGTGTAATAAATCAACCTTTTGCTCAATGAAAAAAACAAATTGTAGAAATAAATAGTGCAAACTTAATTTGGAATAATGTTTGATTAATGTTGAAGATTCAGAAATGTATACTTACAAATGTATACAAATAGGACTACATGCAAAAAGAACTTTTGATTACATGACAATGACTTTTAACATAAAACATTTTAAATTAATTATAAATTACAGGACAGATTTTATCTTTCGATGAAAATGTTTAAAACAAAGCTCAAGATCTTAAATACATTTTTATGCGCATCTCAATTAATAGTATAAATATAGGTCATGATTATATGCCTGGGGACGCACAGAAAATGTCGCCGGGCCACAGATTGAGTATGGTTGTAGTCTAAGCGTTGTTCGGGAAATGGTTGCTGATTCTAATAGAATTTATTCACATATTATTCGAATTGAAATGTTTTATACCGAAATTCATCTTGTGTCTTAGGTTTTTGGTCGACAGCATTGACATATTTTATTCATATTTAGTCTCAAGCATCACAATTCATTTCAAACTATTTAAATTGTTTTATTCGCCATTCTTTATTGAAGTATACACATATAAATCGGAAATAAATCTTAAAATGATGGTGAGGTATGCAAGTAAGTCGCTTTCTTTTGTGAAGTCTCCAAGATTAAATAATTCTCTATAAAAATATATCAAAAGTTTACTATTCTTGTTGTAAAAGCCTTTTAGTATTTTTTGAAAGCATTTAATCTGAAATTACTCATGTGTGTGCTTACTTTTTTGTTGTGTAATAAAGAATTTTGTGTGATCCCGGCATACTTGAGATTTCTTAAATATTCCACAAGGCTTAAGATTAGAGACACAGTTTGGATAGACTATTGTCTCTCTCGCTCTTTATGCTTGGCCTTGACGGGCTAAATATCCACACTATATTTATTGTGTATAATTTTATTTAAGAGTATATAAGACAATATTTCTATTGTAAATAAGTTTTTGTTTCAAACCGAACATTAGCATTGACATCATGGTTGAGTTAATACAGAAGGTATTCATACATTTTTGTAACGGTTTTGGAAAAAGAAATATTTAAACTAAGATAAGAATTTTATGTTCTACCATGTTTAGCCTGATACCCCTTTTGTTGAACTATCATATTACATCTTAATTTAAAGATAAGAAACTTTTCTTAAAATATCGTGGTTGATTTTGTTTTATTCCTCGATTACAATCTTCCAGAGTTCATCCAATATTTTTGGATGACGCCTATAAAGAACTTGTTTGAACCTCTTCACTTCGTATGTCCACATATGTTGACCTGACCTGAGTTCTTTTCCGTTTTTAAAACGATACTCTAACATAATTGCAATTACTATCTTAGAATGATATACTTCGATATCAAGATTCGAAATAATGCACATGAATTAGAACTCTTGCTCTAAATAAAATAATTCAGTAATAACACTTTAAGACACTCACACATTTGTGTAGGTGAACCTAAGGAAAAAGAAAATACTTTTTCCTCTTTTTCTGTGATTTAAAGCCGAGCCTGCGACACACAACTGTGTGGTTCCTAGTTTGACGTAACCTGACATCGGAATTTCTTTTTAAATATATTTTTTCAGTCAAATATGATTCTATTAATTAGGGTTAAACACCAAGTCTTTTCATTTCTGCCAAAGCTCTTCAGTTTTTAAAGGCGTATTCAATAATATTACATTAATACTCAGTACTGAAGAGATTGAAAGTCAAAATCTACATGCAGAAAGTAAGAGACACTTCGGAGTGTTTTGGTGTGATTCATTTAAATAAAATAGCCTCAATGCCGGTTTCATTTTTCATTTTTTCTAAAAATATAGCAGTAAATTTAGAGGTATGACTAGTAGCCTTATCTTGCCGGAACTTAACACAATGAAGATGGTTTGGGTGAAGTGATGGAATGTTTTCTTTGAAAACATATGTTAAAAGATATTTCTGACATTAACCGAGTTAATTTTGATTTTTTCTACTTTTTGTATTTTAAGCTTTCTTTTATAATAGAATCCAGCAACAAACATAAAACCTTTAGAAAAAATTTCCCTGTTTTCTAAGAAATAAAAATTTAAGTCTTTTTCTCCTCTTGATATAGTTTTATTGTAGTAAAATAAGTATATCTAAGCTTCATGAAGTGTAATTACATATTTCTTTTTTTCACCTGCCAAATTATTTTCAGACCACGTAGTCTTACGCTGAGAAATGTGTTTTTGCATTACGCAGTGGACATAATGGTTTTTTTTGTGTATGATTAGCTTTAAATGTGATTTTATATTTTGTTTACAATTCTTTTAGAGATGTGTAAAGAGTTTGCGATAGTTCTTTGGATAGTTATATTTTCTTTAGCCTCTGATCCATTGTTTATTTAAAGCCGATATTTTAACACTAAAACGACTATGAGGGGTCATTTTGACACCTACCATAGGAATATATTTCGGTTCGAACCAGAAAGTAAAATAAGTTTAAAAGGTACAAATAAGAAAAATGTTGAATAAATATGTTAAACAGATTTAAATAAAAATTCCGGTGTAAAATATTTTTATAAAACTTGAGTAAAATTTCCGGACGTTTTAGTGTTGAAGTAAAGAATTTTTTTTATTGATGATGACGATAATTGAATCCCATGCCGAATTGATACCATCTAGGTTTTTCCCTTTAATTTTAAAGTACAGAGAATGTCAAAACCGTTAGAAAACTGTTTGAACACCCTCTGTGTTTACGATTTGAAACACGTAGAGTTTGTGAAAGAGATGTACGCTGCAGAGCACACATTTTTAGTAAAACGTTGAAATGCAAACAACACATAAATGTTTTTGAACATTGGAAAATTGAAATTTATGGAGTCTCGATATGTGATCATTGTTGTTGAGCGTATATAATTTTAAAGGAAGGAAAGGGTTGAAATGGGGCTCATTTGCAACCCTCAGTAGTTTTTGAGATGATGTAATTTTTGTGACTCTATGATTGAAATCGTTTGCTTCAATTTTCTTCTGATTCTTTAAATATTTAATTTTCGTGTGAGTAGTTAGATACAATGTAACGCATCCAGACAATTTCAAACTTAGTTTTGCTAAAATCCAAGACAATACGCATGACCTAGAATTTTATGACTCCGAATTTGGAATAGGTTGCATCTTTTTTTACACTGATCTTTCACTTATTCAAGTTGATGTTAAATAGATATAACATAACTTACCCAGACAATATTAAGTATATTTATAATATGACCCAAGAAAATAACACTGACATTGTGATTGCATACTTGGAGTCTCTTTTTTTATTCTGATTTTTCATATATTTAAGTTTTATGAAAATAGTTAGATGTAACATAATTAATGTAAAGAATTTCAAATTTATTTTCCATAAAACACAAAAAGATAAGAATGACCTAGAATTTTTTCACACTATATTTGGTATAAGTTAGGTTTTTAACCCTGATTTCTAACATACTCAAGTTTGAAAAGAAATAAATACAATATAACATCTCTCGACAATTTTAAGTTTAATTTTGATAAAAAACAAGAAATATGTATAACCTAGAATTTTATGACTGGAAACCTGAAATTACTTGTATTCTTTTACTCTGATTCTTCATACAATCAAATTTGATGGTAAATAGATGGAATGTAACTTATTAAAAAAAAATTATGTTTAATTTTGATACAACTCAAAAAAATAAGTGTGACATAGAATTTTGTGATTTAATACAGGAAATAGGCTGGCTGTTTTTTACTTCAATTTTTTTACACATTCGTATTAATTTATCCAGAGATTTCTAAAACTATTTGATAAAAACAAAGAAATTATATATGATCTAAAATATTTATAATATTCTCGCCCCAAAAACTAATATGTGGTTCAACATATTGTATTACTTTCTTGTTTAAAAGCAACGGAATTATGAGCGAACAATAAAATACCAACATTATTAAAATTATAAAGTAAAATAATAACAATTAAAGTCTACGTTTGGCAGTTTTTCTGAGACTTATAGCTATTACTCTGTTATCTCGAAGCATTGTACGTCGATTTCTTTTTATGAATTCCTTACAATGCACAATGTTTAGTACAATTGACCTACTGGGTGAACAGAAGGAATAAAACGCGCAGGAAGAAATGCAACCAGGCAAATCTCCACAATGAAGCCGTTGGAAATCGAACCCACAATCGTCACGACAGCAGACGAATATCTTTATGTTCACAGCGATGATTCCGAACACCAAACAAACTGGATACAATTTTGAACTAGTAGGCTGTGGTTATTACCACACTTTCTTACATCATTCTAATACACTGTAAAAAAAAATCTGTAATCCTACAAAACTAGTTTTTGTAAAACTACAGAAATCTGCATGTTTACTAGAATTTTATCTGTAACCGGGTATAATATTTACCACTCGCATAGTAAAAATACATGAAATATCTTAGTGTCAACTGTCAGCCAATGAGAAAGGACTTCAATGATGACGTAATGACTATTCACGCAGCCACAGAGATGTTCAAGGCATCCATCTTGATTATGATTTCAAATTAGGACGCAAGTAAATATTTCTACTTTATGAGTTAAATTTTGTTATATTTCCATTCTTATATTTCCATTCCTTTAATTATAAAATTGTTTCTGAAAATTATGTTTCTACATTGTTCAAGGACAATAGAAAGTATTTCATTTTGTATTCTATAAATTGCAATATTGTTTTTGTGTCAAAGTTCTTTTTCTTATTTTTGTAAAAGGTGTCCCATTCCTCCATACTCTCTCCTATGCTTTTAACTCTGAATATTGGGCATTTCTCTATCTATACACACGTATTATGGGTATTTGTTTTAAAACTATCAGAAATATTATACATGTGTTTGCGTGTATATGAAAAATGAAATGTTGGTAATATTTTTCCTATTCCTAGAGAAGAAAAAATCGTTCTTAACTGTGCTTTAAATAAAAATAATTTATCACATTATTTATATACTTTTTATTTCTTAACCTTTAACTGATGTTACCGGTCTCTCAGACCGCACCTTTTTTTTAATTTTTATAGTTTTGCAATTTTTTATATACTTGCAATTTTCAGTTTAACTACAAACACTACCGAAATTTTGTTCCGTTGTGAACTTAGTACCATCACCAGACACTTTTGAATAGGTGAATTTTAATTATAACAGTCCTGAACAAAAAGTTTAGTACAAAAACACCATCCTATGAGTTAATCGTGCCTTTTATTCATCTTTCAATAAAGCGGTCTCACAGACAACTTCACACTAGTTGTCTTCACACTAGTTGTGACAATTTCTGTGACATCAGTTAAAGGTTAAGGAGTAAATTTAATAACTCATTCATATTGAAATATGTATTTATTTTATCTGAAAAATTGTTCTGCTCAAATTTTTTGTGAAAATCTTAGACTTGGAAAAAACCTAAATATAAACATTTGCATTTTACGTGAGTTTCTGAGCGATAAAATGCCGAGTTTTTACTTTCTCATGCAAAGAGAGATACAGGGTATGTAGGGGTAAAGATACGAGTGGAGCAAAAATACGCACCGGCTGATTTCATATGAAGTAACATTTCTGCTCTCTTGGCCAATAGGTGGCAGTTTTGTTTCAAGTGTACTAGTCATTTGTTTAAACCTTTGATAAAAGTAGCAATTTGTGCTAAGAAAATGAGGAGTTCAAATTTTCGAATTTTGATCTAATATTTTTAAAATTTCACTTTATTCTTTAGCTAACAGTACCTGGAATTTTTACAAATCCAAAATTTTAGTGGAGATCGAAAGATTTTTAGCTTCTAAATGCCGCAGTTTACCTCGATCACATTTGTTTATACTTATGCGTAGCCGGTTAAGCAAAATACTGCAGAATAGGATAAAAGTACGCATCATCCTTGGGACAAAGATACGCACATGTTTAAGATACGGGACTTTGCCCTATCGTTTTAGCTAGATGCAAAGCTTTCCACAATTTCTAAATTTGTATTATATAAAATATAATAGCTACTTAACTAATATAAGTTAGTAAACTACATTTCCCTTTTTCTAGAAGTTTTTAAATATAGAACGTATGTACCTACCTACCTCCTTTTAAAAATCAATATTCTTATTTCATGAATCGCTTTTGTTTTAAACCTTAATCCTTAACTCCTGTTAACGGTCTCACCGACCGCTGTAATATTCAGTTTTCACAGTTTAACTTGTAACTTTCAATTTAAGTAGTTATGTTAGTTTAATTTTGATTCGTTTGGTAAATTAGAAGTATAGCTGAAGACTTCTGAATGCGGGAAATTTTACTATAATAGCCCTTTGCATAAAGTTTAGCGCAGAAACCGCCTCTTATGAGTCAGTCAACCATTTTATTCAATCAACGATTAAGCGGTCTCGGAAACCGTTTACAGTATTTATGAAACAATTTTTATCACAACAGTTAGAGGTTAACTGCTATTTGCGATCTCGCAGACCGCTATTTTTTTCATGGTCTAGTTTAGAATTTTCAGTTTAAATACTATCGAAATTTACTAATGCTTTTACATTACTCATTCATTTTAGTGAAAATGGGGCAAAATCCGGCCGTAATGGGGCAAAAATGCGCACTGTGTATCTTTGCCTCATCACTGCGTACTTTTAGCCCAACCATTGGGGCAAAGATGCTCAGAGCAATGTTTTTTTAAAAATTACAATTTCTCACGGAATTATAACTTGACAGAATGTCGTTAGATAGTGGAACGTGCCTAAGGTTTTAATACAACATTTTAATCAGTCGTCACATAAGTTTAGATCAATGTGTTCATTAAAAATCAAAATTAATGATAAGTGCGTAACTTTAGCCCCCACCTATCGTACATCACTTAGGTGTGTCATGCGATTGTGTGCCATGTGGACAACTTGTCACCAAGCGCCATTGAAATCAACCATGATGGTGAATATCGATGGCGCTTTTTAACAAGCTGTCCTCACTTCAAATACTTGTGGGCATGATACCCACATATGTTTGAATATTAAAGTATTTACATTTGTCCATTTTCCTACATAAAACATAAATTGTTATTAGAGATGTAATTGTATATTAAATTTCATAATATCAATAAAACACGATTTCCTTTCCTTTTATTTCGGGTTCTGGTTGAAATAAGTCTGGGTTGAGTTGCAGGTTACCGAAAATTATTTTGGCTGATTCTGGTCAGGTTGCGGATCGAGGAAATATTTTTGGAGTGTTCGTGTCGAGTTGCGGGTTGACTTAAGTATAATATTCGGTTTTGTGTCTTTTGCAACTTGACCCGTGCAGGACTACTCTGTAGTCGGGAAATTTTCCATATATCGGGATTCGTACGGTCCTTAAAAGTACTTGCATTTTTCAAAAAGGATTTTTTTTGTGCTTGAAAGTGCTTATTTTCATACAATTTTTTTTTTTAAGTCCTTAAAAGTGCTTTACTGTCATATTATTTCTTAATCTGTGGTGGAACTCTTCTGCATTTCTTTTCATTTCTTATTTAAAAAATAAAGATAAAACCTCCATAGCTAACCTTTCTTCTGAAATTTCACCTTCCCTCTTTACTCCCTTCTCCACAATACCAAAGTTTAAACTGTTTAAAACTTTTTTTTATCCTTTAACTGATGTTACCTGTCTCACAGACCACTGCTTTTTTCAATTTTCATAGTTTAACTTGCAAATTTCAGTTTATCTACAAACACTACTGAAATTTTGTTTCGTTTGAAACTTTAGTACTAACACCAGAGACTTTTGAATAGGTGAATTTTAATTATAACACTCCTGTGCAAAAAGTTTAGTACAAAAACAACATCCTATGAGTTTATCGCGGCTTTTATTCATCTTTCGTTGGAGCGGTCTCACAGACCGCTTCACACTAGTTATGTGATAATTTCTTTGACATCAGTTACAGGTTAAAAAAAATTGCTCTACTGTATTTGTTACTTTAAGTGAATAAATAATCAGTCCTGAATTTCATTAACTATTCATTCCATCATATCCATTTCATTAAAATTTTATCTGAATTTCACCTTCAAAATTTCGTTTCCCCGTTTTCTTCACCTGTCACAGTAATAATACTTAAAGATTCAAAACTCTTTAAAACTGTTTAAAAAAAATATATATATAATATATATATATATATATATGTTCTGTGTCATTTTATTGTCACAATAAATAATCAAGATTTTTCTTCCCACTCGAAATTAGCATACCCCCCCCCCCTTAAAAAAAAAACTTAGAGCGCATAGAATTTTAAAGTCTTTAAAACTCTTTATAGACCAATGGTAGGGGAGGAAAAAAGGGCCGCATTCGGAATTAATTAGGGGAAAGCTGGAAATTGTTTTAATCCCTTTACTTTAAGTCTAGAATGAATGTACTAAGTTTTCCCCCTCTTACTAGGTGAGTGGTTGAAGAAATGTACAGATTTATAGTCAAAAAACACATTTTTATTAATTACCATAACAATATCTAAAAAAAACTAACTCTATTAAAAACATTGTCAATACAGATGTTGTAGAGGTTAAAATTCTGATTGAAATGTGTACTTAATATTTTTGTTGAATTTTTACAATTATATTGCAAAGTTTTGCCTAATTCGTTAATCAAGTGATTGAAGCCAGAACAGACGTGGTTATCAGTTTACCCTGTTTCTAATTTATAGGGGAGATGGGGGCACATGTGAACAGGGGGCAGATGTGAACATCGCAATTTTTCAATGGTTATTGTAAGTTTTTTTATTTGAAAAAAACTACTAAAGATGACAACACCTGTAGACATACGGTAAAAATTTTTTGAAGCTTTTTGACCTTTTGTTTGTCCTCTGTAGCCAAAACACTGTTTTTAGATCTCAAAAGTCAAATCTTTGTTCCGAGTTCATAAGTGTTTAAATTTATTTATTTATTCATTTATTTGAATTTGAGTGTTTTAACATGCACTATGAATATTAATAAATATTTTTAATACAGTTCTTTTTCTTCTAAATTTGAGAAATGTTAATAATTTATCAATTTAACAGAAGCAGCAATGTGGGGCACTTGTGAACAGACAAGTTGGGGCAGATATGAACAGTAGGGGAGACCGGGGGAATGTCGCCAACCCGGGTTATGCCGCCACCCCACCTAGTTTAAAAACTAAAGGCAGTTTGATACAGTAAATGTGCCTGCACTATAGCGGCCAACAATATAAACAGTGCCTAAAGTGGGAGTGACTTTGCTGTACGTCGTTCGTCTGTTCTGGTGAAAAATGTAGTTTTCATCTAGTTGCTTATTATTTTGGAGCTTCAAATGAGTAGAGATAAGCACCTTTTATTGTAACATTAGGTATTTAAGATAATATGACCTGTAATCTACATGCATTCGCCGACATTTTGATGCAATGTGTTGAACAAGTTCGGTTCTTGTTTCGGCTTTGCTTGGGGATTTCCGCCATATTGTCCTCTCGGGGAAATGCCGCCGCCATGCAAATCGGGTGAGAAATGGCCTCATTTCAATGTAGTGGAGAAGATTCAGCAGAGTGACTTTTGCAATAGGAAGTAAATTGTAAGCTTAACCATTATTCTGCTCAATTACATTACTTTCTAACTATTTTCAGTAGGTTGTGTGTTTCCTAGTATCCATTTGATGCATGTACTAGGTCATTAAAGAGTGGCGGCATTACCCCGGTACAGTGGCGGAATTACCCCAGTGTCCTGGGTAATCCCGCCACTGTGCAGAGGTTTAAAAAATATTTTTTTATATATGCTTACTTTACAGTTATGATTACGGTTAAATTTATACAGGTACTAAAGATCATGATTCAGCTTTAGAATTTTTACTATTAAAAAATAAACATTTTTTCGAGGTGAAAAAATTTAAATTCCCTTAAGGTGTCGCCATTCCCCCGGTCTCCCCTACTTAAGTGCCCCAATAATCATTCTGTGATTCTGTTCTTTTCAGTTAACTTAATGATAAATAATGTCCGTTCCATTACCTATAATTTTCCTGAAATAGAAGACATTTTCCTCACACAAAGTTGATTTTGCATTGAAACTTCATCAAATACATCTTTCAGCAAATACATAAAGAGCAACAAGCTCGTTTACATTCAATTGTACTTTAAATATATTCAATGTTTTCTAAAATCCAGTAAGTGTAATATATTATTTTACTAAACAGTTTACAACAATATTTTTTATGCATTGTTAATACAAAAGTATTACCCTGAACAACTTTGCAAATTTTTGTATTACATTTATTCTAAACTTGCAATGATGGCTTACTTCCATATCTAAAACAGTTATGTATATGACGCTTTGAATGGAGATACATATGAGTAATATTTTAAGAAAGTAAAATTTTTAAACTGATAACTACCGTAAAATCCCTATTTTAACCCCTCTCTCTTTCAAAAGGAAAAGAAGTTAGGGGAGGGGGGGGGTTATAGTCGAGAGTTTTTTAAAATCATTAAAAACCCCTTCTTTATCTATAATTTACAAGTAAATAAGGCAAATACAGCAGTGGGAATCTTTCGTATTTCGGCAGATTTGATATAAGTAGTATGTAAACGCCCCCTCCCCAAAAATTTTCCCAAACAAAAACCCCTAAGCAAAATTTGTTTTAATTTCTTTTTTAAAATTGCTTCTGTATTTTTTTTATTTTATTTCAGCAATACTTAATGAATCATCTAAGCTTCCACCCCCAAAATCTAGTTATTTTCATTTTATAATCTTTTGCTTAAACATATCACCCAGAAACTAGAGAAATGTGTGTGTATATATATATATATATACTTTTTTATGGCGAATTTCACAGGTAATTAACTAATCATTACGATGACAAATGAATAACAGAATAAAAAGCATGTCAAAGGATATTTTTCCTTGTGTTCACATGTACCCCACGTGTGTTCACAACTACCCCGCTGATGCGGCACATGTGAACAATTTTTCGAATTTTTAAAACTATTAAAAAATGTAAGAACTATACAGGTTATTTTTAAAAAAATACCATGTATAAAAGAAAGTTCTATTTACTGTATTGAGTAGGTTTGGTTTATAGAAATTAGTCCTGTCATGAGAAAAAGCTATATTTATGCGAACTGTTCACATGTGCCCCCAACTCCCCTATATACATTTTAATTTATTGAGGTACTATTTGAGGATTTTAATTATTTTAGGGTTTATTTTGGATATTTTCAGAGTTATGGCTTAAACTCTTGATTACGGATTATAGCCCAGTGGTAGGAAATGAAAAAAAAGGCCGAATTCGGAATTAAATACGGGAAAGCTGGAAATTGTTTTAATCCCTTCGACATAGGTCAAAAATAAACGTACTAAGTTTTCCCGCCCTACTAGGTGCGACTTTGTCGCTACAAACAAATAGATAACTTAAAGTGCATTATTTCAAGATTTTTAGCATATTTCAAAAATGATTTGTAAATGATGGGAAATATTGTCTATGATCTCTGATTGTATTTCAATTATGCGTCGTATTTAATTTGACATATATAGCGAATAACAGTGCGTATGCATCACATTTAAGGAGGTCGAAAATAGTGGGGAGGAGCGAGGGAACAAATGAGTGTGCAGGATTATTGTCGCTAGAGGAATTATAGGTCAACCAATAGCACGATTTTAAACTGCGATATTTAACGAAAAGGACTAAGATGGTTTTAATAAAAATTATTTTCGACTAGTATACGAGCATCTTAAGTTAAATTCATAAAATTTTAAAACCTAAGGAATATTGAAAAAAAGTATAAGCTTTACTTTTTTATTTATTTATTTTTTTTTTAAACTAAGGTTTAAGGTTGACGATATCAGTTGAGAAATGGCATGTAAAACGGCTGTCAATTATGTACCTCTTTCCTGATAACTACTAAATTATAATCCTCAAAATATACAAAATAAAGCATTAATATAATTACAGAAACATCGCGAGGGCCTCAACAACTTAAAGAAAATGCATGTATGTAATAAACGGAGGCAGGGCGGATTGATAACTCTGTCTCCCTCTTGATTAGCGCGGTTAAGACAAAATTTAGAAATAGAATTGCGACCCTAATGTTCAGCAAAATTATTAATATGGGTACTCATTTTATTCAGAATTTCAAATTCAACGACATTTGTATTAACAATGTTTTTCAAAAGAATTGTTCTGAGATATTAAGATAATTTTAAAAAAGTGCTTTTTGACTATAAATATGTACATATTTTCTAATGTTCGCCTAGTACGTGGGATAAAACTTAGTACTTTCATTTTAGACCTAAACGGAAGGGATTAAAACAATTTCCAGTTTCCCACCCACTTAATTGCGAGTTACATCCCCCGATCACGGGTCTTTGAAATAGAATTGTGACAATGTTCAACAAAATTGTTAAATGTAGTTCTCATTTTACTCGGAATTTTAAGCTGACGACGAGCTGAACACGGAAATTGCAAAACCTAAATTTCATTCCAGATTTCAAAGTGCTGCCATTTGCAAAATGACGTCAGCGTTACGCACAGATATATTTGTTTTTTATAATATAGATATAGATTTTATTTTCATATCAAAATCTTGGTGGGTTTTTTTTCTTTTCAAACTAATTTTTTTCACCCTTAAATCCATTTATATCTGAATCAAATGAATACTCGATCATTTCAAAGCTACTGTATAACATCGTGTATTTTAAAATAATATATACGTAATGTGAGTCGTACAGTAAAATGCGCAGAAAAACAGAAAAGTGACTTCGGACAATGATTTTTTTTTAAAGATTATTTTTGTATTTTTTTTAAATGTATTGCAGTATTTCAAACAGAATTTAATGTATATGCTTTTTGGTATTGTTATTATTTGGTATTAATATTTTGCATAATTTGATTTTTGGAGTCTTAGGTGTAATTTTGAAATATGCTTGGAAAGGGAGGTGGGGGAGGGACAAGGTTCTTCCAGAATTTTAAATTCTTAAAGTTTGCCGTTATCATCCAAACTCTTTGAAATTTTTAGATGTTAAAAACATAATGTTTTCGTAGCCCGAGGGAAAAAATATTAATATTTAGTGGGAAAAAGGCTGGTAAGATTTTTACCACGATGTAACTGAGGTTTTTGCTAATTTTGACGAAGTTTTTGCACATTTTATTTAGTAAAAAATATTTATATTTGTCCGAATGTTTCGAAATTTTCGTAAGTAAATGTAAATCTGGCCTGGTGAGTTGCTCTAAAAAAGATTGTGTTAAAATACGGACGTTTAGTTAGTTTTATGGTAGAAAAATATAGTCTTTGTGAGGCGCGAAGTGACCTACGCTCACCAATGTATTTGAAAGAGTTAAAACTCTCAGTTAGAAGATTTTAACTTTTAGAGCATATATATATATATATATATATATATATATATATATATATATATATATATATTTTATTCCAAAATTAATGATAAATTACTGCATGAATGGCGCTACAGCAGCACATATCAAAATTTATAATGCAGAATTTTTAGATATTTTATTCAAAATTAGTGATAATAATTTGATTTTGGATTTGTACGATAAAAGAAATAGTTTTAATTTTTTTACTAGAAGCATGCCACATTGGTTTTCAAATTTGCATAAAAAAATTTACATAAATATAATTATTAATCAATTGATACGGTTCAATAAAATTTGTGGCAGAGACAGTAATTTTTATAAACAGATTTTTAAGTTATTGGCTAATTTATTTTACAATAACAATTACCCTATTAAGTTTTTGAAATATTATTTAAAGACAGTTCTTAAAAGTGAATGGCAACGATGTGGACTGTCGGCGTGAACATGTGATAGCAGCCTTCTGGATCTTTCTGTATGAAATGGGCATCCTAAAGTCTTGATAAAAGAACGGGTGTCTATCGATGAATTGAAACGAAAGAATGTTGCAGACCTGGAATTTCTGGCTTTTGATAATGGATTTGGAAGAAAAAATTTATTTGTTTATAGTTGACGGGTGGAAAACATTATACAGGTATTCATGTTTTGAGAAATTTCATTTTGCGGGTTTGGGGGGGGGGGGCGCATGTTTATTCTGCATTCATGCTATTTTCTTATATTTTTTTCTTTTTGTTTTCAGTTTAATGATAATTTAAGCATTCCTCTAAAAGACATTTTTATTAAAGTTTTTTGTTTTTGTATGGTTAATATTATGTTTGTTAGTTTTTAATTTGAGTTGTTTTAGTTTTTTATGTAATTAGATTAATAAAATGACAATAGTTTTCAGTATTGAATGCGGGGTGAACATGTGTTCAGAAACCTGCAAATTTTTAAAAAGTGGGGGGTGGAGTTAGTTTTCTGTCTGTCCTCCCACTGATGAAGAACAGACTGTTTTTGTTTTTTACCTGTCTTTCTTGTTTTTGTTTTTATAAATATTTTACTGTTTAAAAAATTTCTACAGATATACACCTTCCTTTTGAAGTTATGTTGTTTTAGCATTTTGAAATGATATAATATATATATATATATATATATATATATATTTGCCGATACTTCTAAAATATCATCCTGCAATAAATTGCTACAAGTTTTCGGAAAACCTTTTTTCATCTTTTTTTTCAAAAGTTTAACTGCTAGGTGGGGAGAATATCGTAAATTTAATATCGGAATGTATCAACGTGTTAATATTGGTGATATATCGCGATAACTACCGTAATGTGTATGCGAATAGAAAAAATGCTTATTTTAAAAGATAAAAGGCATGTTACCAAAAATTTTAGTAGAAACAGATGTAGAAAAGAGCTAATAAATGTTTCATGCTATTTTCTTCTACAGCACCCTTTAAATAAATAAATATATATAGGGGAAGGTGGGGCAAAATTGGGTACCATATAAGTTTGTTAGTCTCAAATGCTGTGAAATGGGAAAACAAACTTTGAACACTGTTTTTAATGTAAAATGAATCCTTGGCTATAATAAAACATTCTTTTCAATCAATATATATATATAATTGTTTATATAAAAAAATAGCTTTTTTCAAACGTATGCAAAAATCCGATTTTACCTCGCTGGTTGGGTAAAACTGGGTATCCATTTAAAACTACTGGAAAACTCATTTTGGTCAAAAAGGTCTTGCTTAATATAGTAAAAAATACATTTTTATTATTTTTAACAAAACGAAATTGCACATGTGTTCTTCCATGTGTAAAAAAAAATAATTCGTTGGAAAATTTCTACGTTGTATAGGCCTGCTTACTTTACACTGTACGTTTAAGAGTTCTTTTAGCTTCAAAAATCACAGATGAATTTATCATCATATTCTTCTGATATACTACATGCTTCGTGTGCCTATCCGTGGCATTTCAAACATCGTA
Organism: Maratus speciosus; assembly: GCA_963932465.1. Classification (NCBI taxonomy): domain Eukaryota; kingdom Metazoa; phylum Arthropoda; class Arachnida; order Araneae; family Salticidae; genus Maratus; species Maratus speciosus. The sequence goes on along the minus strand of OZ010795.1, from coordinate 338,186,362 downwards.
TTTGGATTTAGAATTTGAGTAAAGTTCATAGCAAAACATACAGGTTTCATTGTCCTCTTCTTCTGAAGATGTTTCCGCAATCTTTTTTTTTTTTAAAGAAACTTCTTTTTCCGTCTTGCAGTTTGTTTGGCTTTTTTCTCCTTAATATCTGTTTCGACCTGTAATTTATAGGGAGAAGAAATCAAAATAAGTTTTTCCCTTTCTTTACTCAATTCTAAAGCCTTCCTTAGAAGGGGATAATAACTTTTTACGCGAAATTGGAAATACAGATTGCTAGGCTATATAGTCTGAAGATGTCGAGTGGATAATTTTACTAATGTATTCTGTAGATGTAAAATTTTGAATGAGTGATGACGTCTGTGACTGTGATGTTAACTGCTGCATCTGGAAGCAGCTCGACGTGAAAGACGCTGGATGTTCTCAACTCGTTTATGTTCGGAAGGTTGAGCTCCATTATCCTGTGATGTTTCAGAAATATTTATTTCTGCAGCTATGCAAACCTGGGGTTGCATAGACCTAGGTGTGTTATCATGACTTTCATGGGTTTCTCTCTCACTTCCGAAGGAGCAAAAAGATGGTCTGGAAAAACATTGTTGTAGGGAAAACTCCCTGTTTTCTCGAACCTTCTGATTGCAGTATTTACAATTGCTGCTCTCGAAAATGCAGTTTTAAATAATTTTCTAATTTGGTAAATTGTTACAGATCGCGCAGAGTTGAAAAATAACCACTTCTTCACCTCTTGTTCTTAGTATGAGCTTAGAGATGCATGAATGACACATCAAGGGGTTGAAATCGATGCGTTGCGTAAGGAAAGAATCATATATAAATACATTGCTTTCTCTTACTAGATTAACAGGATTCTTTTATATGAATTGAACACCTGTTAAGGATTTAAAGAACGGGCTTTTCAGGACAAGGATTGGAAAAATCTTTTAACCAAATAAAATAAAGACCTAATTTCGTAATCCATCCACTCCTATTATATACAGCAAATGAGTCTGGGAAAGTTTCATTCATCAAGAGGTTTTTTTCTTGCCTGTTTAATATTTGATAAAAAAAAAAAATCCTGTTATAGATTATATAGCCTAGTTATATAGGATTGAGATTTTATGGATTATTTGTCAATTTGGGCAGATTATTTTATTTAGAGAAACAAGTCACGAAATATTTTTGCATTTTAAGTGGACCTATAACGCAAGTTATTACACCTCAGATTAGAAAGTTATTTATTAAAATGTAATAGGCATAATATAAAATTATGCTTAATTAGTACCATTATTTTGTTCATTAATAATTGCAAATTATTTAATTTCATAAATGTAAGTTAAAAATTAGACCCACTTTTTAATATAAAACAAAATCAAAATTAGTTTTTTTCATTATAACTAGATATATTTAGAATTGTATTATAACTTTACAGCATTAAGAATGCAATTTAAAATTCCATGCTAATTTGACTATACTAAAAAACATTCTATGAATGTCGGACAAAATCGGGAATACCCAGTTTTGACCCACTCTTAAGTACCCGGTTTTACCCCAACATGACAGAGTTTAAAATATGACGTCACTACTCTTAATTCTATAAGCAAAAGATCAGTAAAAATTTTTAAATATTATCAGGAAAGGAAAGAATTAGATGTAGTACTCAGGAATATTAATTATGCTGAAAAATAGTGGTTATACGCGTAAAATCTAGAATCAAATAAAACAATTTTTTAAGAGTAATTGAATCTAATTACAGTACTATAAGCGAATCCTTTTGTCCCCCCCCCCCATAAATAAACGATTAAATTAATGCTATGCTCATCATGTTCTATAGTAAGCATCTTTTTGTACATTTCAGTGATGTGTATCAATTTCCATATGTTTGAAATAGTGTAATATCATTCCAATATACTACAAATGATTTTTCCCTACAGGCCATTGAAATAGACCATAAAAATCATCGATGAAAATCACAAATTTTCTAAAAAAAAATCAGTTGATTAAAATCATGATTTAATCGTTGATTAAAATCGTTAACACCCTATTGCAGCCAAATGGCAAGCATTAGTTTTTGTTAATCACGATTGATTGACGATTTTTTCCCTCGACAACCAATTGACGCTTTTTGAAATATTTTTCCACATTTGATTTAAGAATTTCACAATATTTTCCTTCTACCTAACAAATGGAGAATTTTGCAGCTTTTTCTTACAAACTTTCTTTGCAGTTATCCAAAATTTTCAGCCTAATAAAATATAAAATTATAACTAAAAATTAAATAAACAGCACATAAAGAAAAACTATAAAATTATTAATTTAGATATTTTAATTCCAATATTTCAATTGACTAAAGTTCAATGCAGTTTTATTTATTTTTTAAAATAAATAAAATTCTGTGATTTGTGTTTGGTTGCCGTTTTTTCTCTGAGACGGGAAAATTTAAGTTTACCTGTGACCCTGTAAGAGAGGGGTAGGGGGGAGTTACTGTTCCTGCTGACCACTAAAATTTTCAAATTAGTGGTCCGAATGAATTTTTGTTGTTCTCGGACCAGCGGACCACCAATGATTTCGAACACTGATTTTTTAAATGCTGAAGATTTCCTTGTAAAAGAGATTTGAATTGATATACTGTTTAATTTTTTGATTAATTCCCCTGTGTGAAATTTGATTATTGTTATGTCTGCACAAGAAATATTTTATGTCTTAAAATATTTACTCTTTCATTTAAAATAGGTGGATAAATTAACCTGATGCTTGGATCTATTCCTGACTTGAAATCCTGATTCAGAACATGCTAAGCTTCAAGAATTCTTTATATTTGATGACCTGAATAGTCAGAGAGGGTGCAGCACCCTCCTAAAACTGTCTGAGAGAAACTCTATGTGAAATGATATTATATTACAGTAAATATTAGTCTGACATACTATACATATAATTTAATGATTATATAATTTGTATTTTCAATAAATGGAGCGGCATACCGCAAACCAACTTAAATGTGTTGCTATTTAATAGTGTCTGTAACCATTTCTTTTTCAGCTATTGCAAGGCTGCTGCTGGTGAATATTTTCCTTTTTTACGAGTACTGTTAAAAAATAAATAAATCGTCGTCATAAATTATCAATTAGGAATACTGAAAAAATACTTATATGTAAGAATAATTAGTCGCTTGGTGGGGACACTGCTGTTATTAAATTAACCTTTCAAAGTAAGTATTTAATATACTATAGAAATACATTGTGTATTTTAAAAAAGCTTTGAAGTTTAAAGTAATATTTTGTATTAGCTGATATTAGAGGTTAAATGGATTCTGCTACTTATAGCTGCCTTTTTAATGCTGATTATTTCAGTATTTACGCATATACTTTGATTATGTAATCGTTATGTTTGTGCTTTATTTATTCAAATGTGTTATATTCATTATTGAATGATAAACAGAAACAAATACTAAACTTTTTTTGTTGTTGATTTATATTCAAATCAATTAATTTTGCATAATTGAGCTGTGTTGCAATATAAATTTTAAAAATATTTCTATTTTATTTTTTGTTTTGTGGAAAGAAGGTAAAAATTTGAAAACTGTATAATATGAAAATTTCAGCATCTATAGATTCACAAGAATTAAAGAAAAAAAACAGATCATGAAAGTAGCAGCTAAGTGCATTATGCAAAAAACCTTTTCAAACTCGTGCAAAAATTAATACTGGTTGAAGAAATTTATTCAGCCATTGTTTAAATTAAAACAATAATAAAAACAGGGTATATATTTAAATCTAAAGAAATTTTTTTTTATATTTTCTTTGTGAATAAGCAAACACTAAATGGACTATAAGTGTAACTGAGTGCGAAGAAATATTCCAAAATGTAAAAGGACAGAAAGGTAATATTTGTGGTGAAAATAATGCAATTATTTTGTGAAATTGGATCAAATTGGTTTACATTTGTTTTTTAAATATATTTCAAAGACAATAGAATCAATAATTAAAACTTAAATAATTTTCGGTTTAATGAAAAAAAAAAAGTAAGCTTTCCTACTGCAAGATAATCTCGCATAATCTGAAATTTGGTTTATTACACCATAAAATGATAAATTGAAAACCCAAAGTGAGGGGGGGGGGGAAAGAAAGCTACAATCCGGTGTAACCATTCCACATAAAGATGAGAGAAAATCCTGAATCGTGATTCAAACTTTTAGCAAAAAATTGGAATAGAGAAAACCTTGAATTATGATTTAACCTTTCACCAGAAAATTGGATTTAAAAACAATCCTGTTTCGTGGTTCAACCTTTTACCAGAAAAATTGATTAAAAAAAACTAAATTATGGTTCAAACTGTTACCAGAAAATTGGATTTAAAAAGAAAAACTTGATTTATGGTTAAACCTTTTATCAGAAAATTGGATTTAAAAAAAATCCTGATTTATGGTTCAACCTTTCACCAGAAAATTGGATTTATAAAAAACCTGAATCATTGTTTAACATTTCATTAATATAATGGTATTTGAGAAAGCACCAATAAACTGGTAAAACTTATCGCCAATATCTTGGTTGCAGCTAAATTTCAGCGACTTTTCACCATTTTCTTGGTGAAACATCACACTTTATTTTTAACAGTGTATCGATAACATTTAAAAAAAAAAAAAAATTAGGCATACTTTATAAACTTAGTAATGATACTTTACATTCATTATTGTTTCTATTCGCTTTTTTAATTTAACTAATAACCGTAAGATCTGATTCTGCTTATCTGCTTATTTACTGCTGTTGTTATAATGCTAATTTAATATGGAACTTATGTAATTTAATATTTTGTACCTATTTGAATATCTACAGTGAAGCTTCAGTCAGTTTTTTAATGCATAACATACAAATATTTCTGGCAATTGCTGTGGTAATACTGAAAACCACGTCAGGTCATATTACTTATTTTGATCGAAGAATTTTGACTTTACTGCAAATCTCTTGCACGATTACAAAAAACTTTCTGGCGAGAATACAAAAACTGTTTTAGATACAACACTAAAAAATCATTGGTAATTTTTCTGACATTACTTTAATAAAGTTACCAAACATTTTTTGCTGAAGTATATGTAAAGTTTTGGGTGCAATACTAAAAAAATTCATAGTAAATGTACTATGAAATCCTTCGCAAATTTACAAAAAAATTTCATAGTCAATGTACTAAAAATTCCTTTGTAAGTGTACTAAAAAATCATTAGAAAATTCACAAAGTATTCTTTAGGAAACTACCGAAAAAAGTCGTTAGTACCTTGACTAAATAATCCTAAGTAAATTTACGAAAAATTCTTTAGTAAACTCCCTAAAAAATCGTTAGTAAGTTTACTGAACAATATTTAGTAAACTTACAAGGAATTCTTTGGAAAACTCTCTAAAATATCCTTAGTACGTTTACTAAACTATCTTTGGAAAAATTACCACAAATTCTTTAGTAAACTCCCTAAAACATCGCTAGTAAGTTTACTAAGAAACATTTAGTAAATTTACAAAAACTAATTAGAGAAACTCCCTTGAAAAACCGTTAGAAATTTACAGAACAATATTTAGTAAATTTACAAAAAAATTTTTAGAAAACGCCCTAAAAATGGATAGTACGTTTACAACATATTCACCGATAAATTTACTAAAACTTATTTAGTAAATTCCCTAAACAAGCATTAGTAACCTCACTAAACAATATTTGATAAATTTACAAGAGTGTTTTGGGGAAACTCCCTAAAAAATCACTAGTACGTTTACTAAGCAATATTTAGTAACAGTTACTGAAGACACTTCTGTAATTTTACATGATTATCTTATGTTGTGATTACATAAAAAGTTCTAGGAATCCCAGTTTCCTACAAAATTCTTAGTAACCATACAAATTTTTTTTTACAGTGTACAATAATTTAAGCTCCAGATCTACTTATAAACCATTTGAAAGTATAATGCATATCTTTGAATATAACACGAAGATACACTGATATTTAAATAAAAAAGCACAACAGTTGGATTTAAAAATAGAAAATTAAAAAATATGTATATTTTTAATTATTATCTTCAAATATAAAGTTTGGTGCATTATTTTTCCAAACAGAAACTGGGATAGAAAATTCATAGGTTCGAAGGCTCATTTCAAAAATCATAAACCACAACGCCCCATGCTTAGTGATGAAAGTCAATGTTGAATCAGTATAGTTTTTCATAAGCATCTTATACATTAAATTTAGTAAAATTCCTTTCGATTAATGACGAGATTTAGCTATCACGGAAATCGTGAAAAAAGTAGCACAGCACAATCTCTGCGGTACTTTCACATTATAACATGTTGGGCTACACACATTGAAGCCTACACTGAAATTCCCAGCACACATTGAGAACATACTTGGAACACTTTGATTCAAAAAAGTGTTCCAGTCACCTTAATGTGCACTGAAATAAGTTCCGAATATGCTCCGCTTTAAAGAAAGTGTTCCAAAACTGTACAGAAAGAACCGAAAGTGTTCTGCTTAGGATATTTGTTAAATCTAAACTTGGGAACATATTTGAGAACAGATTGACAATACATTTGGGCACACTTATGAAATCATGCGTTCCCAAAAGTATTCAAAAAGTGCTTTAGAAAGTGTGCTGAAAAAAATTAGTGTTCTCATATGTATTCTAAAAATTGTCCCAAAAGGTGCGCTTCAAAGTGTTCTAAGAAAGGTGACAAAATAAGTGATAAAAAAGCATATAAAGATTTGCAGTGTAATCAGCCACGATTTATGTCAAGGTCTAACTAAATATGAAGTTTGGTATTCCATGTCATAGATGACGGATATAGGTACAGCAGAATTTGCGAAAAAACACAGTACAGCAGCGAAACCTACTGGGCTGTTTACACAAAAACCTAATCAGCACCCATATATGAGAAGATCTAACATAATGTAACGTTTGAGGAAGTTCCATTCTATAGATACCTAGATATAGGTCATATTGAAATAGTAAAAAAATAGCATAGAAGTATCTGTTGGCCGGTATGCATACCGGCCAACTTATTAGGTACAACTTATTAGTACAACATATTATCAACTTAACCAACTTATTAGTACCGGCCGGTACTTATTAGATTCGGGTACATGTACCCAAGTCTAATAAGTACCAATTTATAGTAAGGTCTAACTGAATCTGAAATGTGATGAAATTCCGTACATTAGTTCTTGAGATTGAACGTCCCCAATATTTATCACACAATATTCATCCCAGATATACATTTTCCTAATATAATCAAATCGTATTCAAGAGTTCCCAAAACATGTAAACGTATCAAAAAATTAAAATTTAATATTTTCAGTGCTTTTTTTTGTGCATATCGAAGGAAGAAAGAATGTAAATAAAGTATTAAAGCTGCTCAGTTTGTGATCTTAAGTTAAAATAAAATTGATATTATAGATATAATTATAAAAATATGAAAATATACAATCTGTCGAGAGGCGAAAAACAAAGTACTTTTGAAACCGAATTCGAAACAAATATGAAGAGATTAAAATTTACATCAGCAAATATGCACATTTTTTACATTTAAGTAACTTTTAATAAAATGTTTAAAATTAAACAACATATAAGTGTTTTCAAACATAAATATATTTTAAGTTTATATTACACATAGTCTTTAAAGGCGACCAATTTTGCTAAAAATAAATAAACTTAATTGCGGGAAATCTTTTTGAAGTCAAACTGGACAACAGAATCATTTTTATAATAAACTAGCTATGTCTTTGGAGCCAGATGCCTATTTTAAAATAATATACCGCACATATTAAAGTTTGATGGCAATTTGTTGCATAAGAAAATAACTTATCTGGAGTATTTTAAATTTCATTTTAAAAAACCAAAGAAGAAAAATTTGACCTAGAAGTAAATATTTACAATATCTGCGCCGGGAAAATTAAAACAGAAATAACCATATTTGTTTTACACACGTTCACGCATCTAAATCAAACAGAACAATGAATGCGAAAAAATCTATATTTTTAAAACTGTAAGTAAATAGATGACAATAAAAATTAGCGAAACGTTGAAAATAGTCAACAAGTACATAATAGCTAATGTTTTGATATTATGCTAGCAGAAAATTAAAATTATTAGAGATCAAAACAGATATAAAGATAAAATTCTGAGAAACACAAAATGTGAAGAAAAGAAAAACAAACTGCTGTTGAAACGGAATTCAAAACAAATATGAAGTGTTTGAAATTTATGAAAACGAATATCCGCATTACGTTCTTTTTCATCTTTACAAGAAGAAAGTATTGGATTCGTGAAAAACTTCGACTTCCATTTTCCGGTGGATTCCTACATTTTAGAAGGTCCTGAACACGATTTGACTGTTTTTAGGAAATGTCTGTCTGTGAGTCTGCGAGTCTGTCTGTATGAGACACAAATACTGTAGACTCTCTATCTCAAGAACTAATGCTCAGATTTTAATAAAACTCCAGCTTCAGTTAGTCACTGTTATAAATTGGTAATGATTACTTTTTGGTGTAAATCGCCTAACAGGTGGCGCTACTATTCTGAATTATTCACTATTTCCACAATAGCTATATTTTAAGAACTAATGCACAGATTTCTATTAAACTTCAGATTCAGTTATACCTTGATATAATATGGTGCTGATTAGTTTTTGGTGTAAATCACTCAACAGGTGGCGGTGCTATGCTGCACCTTTCATGATTTCCGAAATAGCTTTATTTCAAGAACTAATGCACGAATTTACACCAGATTAAGTTAGTCCCAAATTTAGTTAAATCCAGATTAAGTTAGTTAAGTTAGTCAGTTAAGTTGGTGCTGATTAGTTTTGGTTTAAATCGCCCAATAAGTAGCGCTGCTAGTCAGAATTTTTTATGATTTCCTCAATCTGAAAAACTAATGAATGGATTTTTATGAAAATTCAGATTCAGTTAGACGTTGACGTAAGTTGTATCTGATTAGGTTTTGGTGTAAATCACCTAAAGGGCAGCGCTGCTGTGCTGCATTTTTCAGAATTTATACAATTTTAACGATAGTCATATCTGAAGAACTAATTCACGGAATTTCATATCTTTAGAATCCTCATGATGAACATAGATTGTCATTTAATTTTGGCACTGTGATTAACATGTATGATATAGAAGAAAGTTTTCGGATTGGCAAATCCGACTAGTTTACATTTGTTTAAATACCACTGTTCCATCTGCTTATTGTAACGAATGATATAACAAATCAAAAAGTAAATTTTACTGCCTGCTTCTTTAGTTCCCCAAAGATTTACCAGAATTCCGTGATATATTTTACTGGATTTTTATTTATTTTGGCAACACAGGATTGCTGAAAACAACAAAAACAATCACGAAAATTAAAGAGAAGATCTATAACCCAGTTTTTGGAATTACTTCTGCAGTTCAAGAAAATTTAAGTTACGAAAGAATATTTTTATATATTATTTTTTTTTATTCACATTTACCTACTATAACTCAAAAAATAATTTATAACTTTGCCTTAAAAATACCGTTATATGTTGGGAAAATATTTATATTAAAGGAGAAGAGTAGAGTATCTTTTATCATATTAAATACCAAGTAAAATAAAAACTTCTATAGTCAACAGCAACATCTACGAATTTTGTCATTTTGACATTACTTTCTTTTCATTTTTACTGTAAATATTTATCGATTTAAAAGAAGTAGATTTCAATCTTGTTAGGTTAAAAAAGGTTAATATCACAATAACAATGAAGGTAATTTACCCTTTAACTGCTGCCAGAGGTCTCACAGACCTCTTCTTTTTTCAATTTTCAAAGTTTAACTTGTAATTTTCAGTTTGACTATAGAGACCGGTTAAATTTTGTTTTCTTTGGTGCCCTTGTACTATTACTAGAGATTTCTGAATAGGTGAATTTTATGTATAATAGTCTTGTACATAAAGTTTAGTAAATAAATAGTATTTTATGAATTAATGTAGTCTTTTATTCATCTTTAAATTAAGCGGTCTCGCAGACCGCTGACGGTATGCGACAATTTTTTTCACAGTAGTTAAGGGTTAATAAATTTATATTACATTATTATTTGATACTTTACAAAACAGTAACTACGGTATTCTAATTTAAGACCTGACCTATACAATTGTGTAGGTGATCCTAAGGAAAAAGAAAAAAAAACAATTTCCACTTTTTGTGTGACTTAAAGCCGAGCCTGCACCCACACAATTGTGTGGATCCTGCCTTGACGTAACCTGACATTGGAAATTAAAAAAAAATTAAATTAAATATGATCCTATTAATTAAGATTAACCACTTGACTGTCACATTTCTATTGACACCATAAACTAAAAACAGGGAGCCAACATCACTTTTTAAGTACAAAAATATTTGCCTTAAATAATCGAGAAAAGTCAGCAATTTTATGAGCCGAAGATTTTAGGTAAAAATTAGTGGTGTGGAAGCTTTTAGTAACGAAGCATGCTAACTGTTCTTGCCCGAGATCTGTTCGGGCAAAACAGTTAAGTGGCTAACGACTAAAACTTTTAATTTCTACCAAAAAATGCTCAGGTCTTAAATTGCTAAACGATATTCTATATTCGATGTCTCTATGATGTTCTATATTCTAAGAAAAAAAATATTCAGTAACAGTTCTGTAGCCTGTGTAATTACGCATAGAATTCTTTACTTGTTTTGTGGTGCTGCCATTTATGATTTTAAACACTAAACATTACAGTTTTCATTATTTAATACTGACGTCAGACAAGACCATTTTTTGTTCTATTTGACCTTCGAAGAACGTGTAAGGAGCAAGAAAAGTAATTAATTTTTACATAATCTTGTAGCTTTGGGAGACATTTTAGGGGTGGTATAAATAGTATTCAAAGCGCCTGAAGCAGTTAGGGAAACATAATGTCTAGGATTTGGAACAGTAAGTATCAAATCAGAGTCAGCTGATTTAGGACTTGAAGTATTAGTATCTATCTAACGAGATTTAGCTGTTTGAAGATCTGTAATACTAGGATATATCAATTGTGAATAACTTTGATTAATATCCGTATTTTCACTTCTGTTATTTTCTGTAACTCATGCTTGAAACTTGTATCGTCAGATTAATCCTATGCTAGTTACTCGATCTACATTCTTTTCCAGATATTTAAACCTACTTGAATTTTATAATGCAACATACCCTCTGTTGTTGTAATGCGACCAATTTTCCGCTTGGATTTTGGAGTGTAATTCCTTAAAGACACTTTCTGGTTGATTTTGAAAGATCTTTCTTTAGAATTGGAATTTATTGCATGTTGCTTATCATGGACAAAGTTTGTAATATTTTAAACTGTCAAATATTTTTTGTTCTTGAATTACACTTTAGAAATAGCAATATTTCGTTGTAATTCGTTCATCTTCCAATATAGCAAAAGAAAGTTGTTTAATTTTATTTGTAAAGTACCAGATACTGAAGATTTTAATCCACTTTTGAGAATTTGCACTTATCGATGGGATGGCCTTTGGTAGCTGGATGGTACGGGTACTTAGCACGTGTTTTACTTCATGACTGCATAAAAATGTCTCAAATTTATTAGAAGTAAATTGGGGACCATTATCAGATACCAAAGATATAGGATATCCGTATCTGGCAATAAAGAGAAAAAGTTTAATAGCCGTATGCTCAGGCTATTAGGAACAATAAAAATTTCTGCCCATTTGTTATGAGCATTAGTCTCAAGGAAATGCATTTCCCAATGGTGAATAAAATAATATAAATGAAATACAGATTTAAGTGATATGCAACAAAACAATGTGCTTAAACAACTAAATAATCAGAATAAAAAATGCTGCTGCAAATATCGAAATCATCCGGAAAATAATCCATTACGAAATTAAAACTTCATCAATAAATAAATAAAATGTTAATGAAAAATAAATTTAACAGACATGTAATTGAACTACGCGCTTAAACTGAAGAAATTATGAGAATCAAAACCTGCTGTAAGTAGCAAAATCTTTGGCGATTTATTCGGCTGTCAATGTCTGGCATGCGTCTAATATAAGTATTGCTTTTTCAAAAATTTCGAAATTTTATTTTCAATGCATAACTGATATTTTTACTATTAGAATGCTTTTTGGTGTTATTAGGCAACCTGAAAAAAATATATGAAAAGTAAGAATTCTATTGAAGCTTTCAGTAAAAAGAATGGTTTTCACTTATGTTTTGTAAACCGAAAACCCGGGTTAGATCATCTGGCAATTTTTAAAACTATTTTATTAGTAACTTTATTTGAACTTTCATTAAGAAGTGGTAAATAACTAACTTAAATAAAATTTCTTTTTAATTAAAAACCAAGCAGTTTTTTTCCATACATCAAATAAAAATTGTTTTGAATGTTAAACATTTTCTTTACTTGTATCTAAGTACAAGGAAACGACACCGGGTTTCGTCACGAGCAAATTAACAGCACCAAAAGGAATTTTGATATGAAACATATCAATTATGCATTCAAATAAAGTTTTCAAATTTAAGAAAACTGATATTTTTGTGTTGGTTGCATGCCAGGAGATAACAGTAAAAAGAAATCGCTAAAGCTTTCGCTACTTACAACAGCCTTTTTTATTCTCATAATTTCAGTGGTTTAAGCGCGTAATTCGATTACATGTCTGTTTTTGTGCTTTATTTACATTATTTTATTTTCTTATTGAGGACGTTTTAATTCGTCATGGAATAACTGCCAGAAACAAATACTGGACAATTCATATTGTTTTATGTTCAAACGTGTTAATCATTCGTAATCGGAATGAACGAAATAGAAATATGATAAAAAAATCTAATGCGCGGCAATTAGTTTAAAAACCGTAAACAATCAGTGTATTGAAATACATTTTTTAAACAAATTGCATTTGAAAGAACGCTTTTATTCCTATTAGACGGTGTAAAAATGAAATTGTGCGATGTTTAGAAAAGAAAGAAATTGATGTAAAAGTGAAATTTATTGCCCAAGTGTTGCCACCGTTAATATGATGTCAGCGTTATTCTCGGACATGTTTTTGCTTTATAATACAAATATGATTATTTTACTGGAAAATATGTCTTTAGGTAAAATTAATTAATCGGTATACAAATTTACTAAAAATTTATAAATCTGTGCACTTTGAAAAAAAAATCTACCTATCCTATTAAAGTTTCCAGGAAAACAAATTAATCTTTCTTAGCAAAATGAAAGATCAATATTTTAACAAAGCCCACTTTATACAATGTTTATAATAATACGCATTTTACAATTACTGTAGAATTTTCTACGAATAGAGACCAAAGTTAATGTAATAAAAATTCTTATTATTGAAAAACATATTTTTAAGTGAAGGTAATTAATCTTCGAATTATTTTATACAAAGCTTTTGAAACAATAAATTTTGACAAGTTTTATGTACTTTCTCTTTCAATGTTTTAGAAAGGCATATTTAAGTTTCTTAGTAAAATTAAATATCAATGTATTAGCGACTTACTTCAAGCTAAATTTTTAAATTTGCAACTTTTAATTAAACAAAATGACAGCATCATAGTCATTAAACTAGAACTTGTTAAATTTCCAAACTTAATGTATTTTTAAGCAAAAATCAATGTAAACTATTTTATCGTTATATTTTTGAATTTTTAGAAAAGAAATATTTCAAATAGAATAATTTTCCTTAAGAATATTTTTTAATAGTTTGTCAATTGCAGATAAAAAATTAACTTTCGTTAATTACACTCTAAAACATTCCTCTGTAAAATTACATAAGTGTACTGGCATCAGTGTGACCAGTATATGTATAATAACTGAAATAAATATTACATGGATTGTAAATTATTTTAATGCACATGTATGGTAAAACGTAGTTTGTATACCACATATGCCGAACTGTTATATAGCAGTAAAGTATCTATGGTATATATGCTAAAAAAAAATTGTAATCTGTACTAGTGTGCATAAAAAGTATTTGAAATCGGTATATATACTGTTTAATAATTACCCCAGTATAACAACTCTCGAAATGTAGGGGTAGCGACAGCTCAAACGCACCCAGGAAACCTGCAGAGAGAGCAATGAGAGGTTTCTGATCGGGTAGCCTTTTTACGCTTAAAGACATTCTCTCCCAACCTGCAGAGAGAGCAATGAGAAGTTTCTGATCGGGTAGCCTTTTTACGCTTAAAGACATTCTCTCCCAACCTGCAGAGAGAGCAATGAGAAGTTTCTGATAGGGTAGCCTTCTTACGCTTAAAGACATGCTCCCAACCTGCAGAGAGAGCAATGAGAGGTTTCTGATCGAGTAGCTTTTTTACACTTAAAGGCATGCACCCAGCCTGCAGAGAGAGCAAGGTTTCTGATAGGGTAGCTTTCTTACATTTAAAGACATGCTTTCAACCTGCAGAGAGAACAATAAGAGGTTTCTGATAGGGTAGCCTTCTTACACTTAAAGGCATGCTGCCAACCTGCAGGGAGAGCAATGGGGGATTTCTGACCAGGTAGCTTTCTTACATTTAAAGACGTGCTCTCAACCTGCATAGAGAGCAATGAGAGGTTTCTGATAGTGTATCCTTGTTACACTTAAAGCATGCTCCCAACCTGCAGAGAGAGCAATGGAAGGTTTCTAATCAGGTAGCTTTCTTGCACTTAAAGACATTCTCCCAACGTACACAGAGAGCAATGAGAAGTTGCTGATCGCGCAGACTTCTTACTTAAAGACATGTTCCCAACCTGCAGAGAGAGCAATGAGAGGTTTCTGATCGGGTAACTTTCTTACGCTCAAAGGCATGCTCCCAACCTACAGAGAGAGCAAGGAGAGGTTTCTGATCTGGAAACCTTCTTCATATCGCTATTTAGTTTAAATTGTAGAAATGGAATTTTACCTCAGTAATTTAGATAAAAATTAGCATTAGATATGCCACATATTTACCAGCAAACAGTCATATTACGGTATAAATGCCGTTTACAATTAAAGTGGTATGTATACTGTATTTTTAAGTTTAATGTACTGCAGAAATACAGTACTCACACCATAAAAAAGGAAAATGGTACAATTACTATAAAATTTACTATACATATGCTGAAATTTTATGAAAAGTTTTACTATATATGCCTAAATTTCTGAAAATATACATCATTCCATCGTTTTATAATTACTATACATGTAGCTATCTGAAGCAATTATTATTTTTACTAAAAATATTTTGCAGCTTCAAAATTTAAAAAATTGAATTTCTTTAAATGCTTCAATTTGCAGAAAACCTCTAAATACAAATTGTTTTATACAGTCTATATAAAAAAGAACAACAACAAAAATTCCTTCATAACTTTTCATTATATGACCTCAGGAACCCAAAACCACCCCCCACCTAAAAAGTTTATATACATGTATATTACAAAATTTAAATTTTTCGCCAAGTTTAAAGTATTTTATATAAATTTTCCTTCTTCAGTAATATTCCGTATATTATACCGGCTTATTAAATTAAAACCCTAGTCTCTTAATCTCTATAAGATCTTAATCCATATAATAATATTTATTCCAAATTGCGTACATCTAAAAATGGCTCTAACTATTTATATTTCTTTAATAAAACTTTTATTAAATTCCGCTATTAAATCCCGGTATATCATATTCCCTTAAAATCTTTATTTAACTGCTAGAATATTATTATTATCCCGTCGTAAAGAAAAAACCTACTTATTTCCATTTATTCTTTTATTTAAAATATTCAAGTGCTAGCTGGAATATTTCAAAGATTAAAATTTACGCAGACATAAATTTATTTTCTTTTATCGTCTGGCGAGGGGAAAGAAGGTTATTTTTAGCACAATCTCGACAACAGGGATTAAACTTTGCTTACACTTATTACATCTGGGCTAGGATATAGAATATTCTGGAACAATCTTTTAGTGGAAGTATAAATACTGAGTGCTGCAACCGGTCGGGGGCGCAGTCAAAGAAATATGGCGTAGAGGTAGTAGAGAGAGATCAAGATTACTGAGGTAGATGGAATTTCCATTCTGAATTACTATTGACACTTAAAAAGCAACCTACATTGGTCTATGGTAATGATTACTTGCAATGATTTGCTGCGTTTTTATTGCGATGTTGTTGGAGTTGTTAAGAGCTGTGTGAGAGATCTAGTGAATTTACGAAGGTAATAAATGCCTGGTAATAGAATGAAGCGAAAAGGATTTCTTAGCGAGAGATGGAATAGCTATTAAGCTAATTTTGATGGATCGAGTTTGGTTCTGTTTTATCATCGGTAAAGTGGAGCATTTCCCGCCTAGACTCAAATTATGAGAATGTTAATAAAGTGGAATTGTTTTCAATCGACTGCATTTTTTTTATGATCTTCGGGTCTGTTATTCTCAACAACCATGTCGGCCTGAACACCTGTGTGTTTTATAGCTGGAAACCCCCATTATCTTTCGACAATGCCTACTGCTTGCCATCAAATCATCATATATATATATATATATATATATATATATATATACAGGGTGATTCATAAAAGATGGGCAGAATTTTAAGGGGTTATAGTACACTTAAAGACAAATAATATTAAATAGGAGACTAAGGGTCCCAGACGTATTCCCAAGGAGATAGGGGGCATTAAAGTTTAGGGTCCGAAATTTCAAATGATTATAAAACATGGAAAAATTGGTCGATTCGTTTGCGGTTTTTGCAAAAAATTTTCTTTATGCCAGTATTTTCTTGAAATAAAATTTTAAAGTTCAATTTCAAAAAATGCCGATAGGGGGCGCTTTAGACTTTGGAGTAACAAACAACTATTTTTTAACGTTATTTTTTGTATTTCTTTAAATGATTTCGAAAGCTTAGACTTAAACTTAAATTTTGATCTAAAAATCTGAGTCCTAACGAGTAGTTAAATAGCATAAACTGAAATTTGAAATTTGAAACCCTTCTCCCCCCAGAACAAAAATCAGTTATTCCCGATCTTTGTGTCGTAGATTAGGCTCTAACTACTGCCGCGTTTTGCTAAAATTATTCTTTATGTCAGTATTTTCTTGAAAATAAATTTTAAAGAAAATTTTCAAAAAATTCCGATAGAGGGCGCTTTAGACTTTGGAGTAACGAACAACTATTTTATACCGTTATTTTTTGTGTCTCATTAAATGCTTTCTAAAGCTTAGACTTAAACTTAAATTTTCAGCTCAAAATCTGAATCGCTGAGCGTGGTTCAGTAGCGAGGGGAGGGGGTTCAAATTTCAACTTCTGAACATAGTTCAGTTTGCACTACTTAACCATGCCCAACGATTCTGTGCTGTGATACGAGGCAAAAATACAACTTTCGTCAAGGACTGCATAGTCGGAATTCACTCATAAAGGCACTGGCACAGTTGGAAACGTCGCTCATGCAAACGTTAAAGCTCCATTCCTGACGCTAGTCACCGGGTGAAGAAGGAAACAGAAAGTATGCAAATGTCAAATGGGGAAGAAGAAGAACACGTATGCAAAATTTCGACACGATTCAGGCATAAAAACCACTGAACGGTGAGTCAAGTGTAAGTCGCTGTAGTAATGAATCGGAAGATGGTGCCCTTCACGAATAAGGAAAAGGCTGAGATGCATTTAATTTACGGAGCGGCAGATGGAAATGGTGCAGAGGCACAACGAATGTACGGAGAGCGATTTCCCAACAGGCGGTTGCCTAACCGCAAAACTTTCGAGCGCTTGCACAGACAGTTGTGTGAGACGGGATCATTTCTCGCTTCCCGGTCGAATGCAGGTCGTGCAAAAAAGGACGAATCAGTAGTTGTTGCAGAAGCCATTCTGGATGTAGTAGCGGCGCAGCCAAGTACAAGTACACGAACAGTGGCTAGGCAGGTGGATACCTCACAGTCCATGACTTGGAGGGTACTGAAGGATGAACATTTGCTCCCGTTTCATGTGCAACGAGTCCAGAAACTGTCTCCAGGGGATTATCCAAATCGTATTGAATTCGCCCGCTGGTTTCTGCAGCAGAACGCGCTAAATCCACATTTTGGACGAACTGTGCTTTTCACCGATGAATGTACCTTCACACGTGAAGGTACATTTAACACACACAATGCACATGTATGGGCGGATGTCAATCCACATGCTACGTATCCACATGCTCATCAGAGACGCTTTTCCATCAATGTTTGGGCAGGAATCCTCGGAGACCACCTAATCGGACCGTACCTTCTTCCTGAACGCCTCAACGGTAAAACATACCTCACATTTCTGCAACATGTGCTGCCAGACCTGTTAAACGTTGTTCCTCCACGCATCCGGCGGGTCATGTGGTTCCAGCACGATGGAGCGCCAGCCCATTACGTACGAGACGTCCGCAACTATCTGGACATCACATTTCCGAACAGATGGATTGGTCGAGGTGGTCCTGTTGCTTGGCCTGCTCGCTCGCCAGATCTTTCACCCCTCGATTTCTTTTTTTGGGGACGATTGAAGGCTCTTATGTATGAGACACCCATTGAATCCCCCGAGGAACTGGTCGCCAGACTTTCCGCCGCTGTAGGGGAAGTGCTCGAAAAGCCTGATGTTTTCGCGAATGTTCGCCGTTCCATTCTTCGCCGTTGTTCTGCGTGCATAACCTCTGGTGGTCACAATTTTGAACATTTATTGTAATTACATGTTAATAAATATGCTTTGGTAACATAATCCTAATTTGTGTCTTTTTACCTCGTATCACAGCACACAATGTGTGGACATGGTAAACTGAACTGTGCTCAGGAGTAGAAATTTCAAACCCCTCTCCCCAGAAACTTAACCACGTCTAACGATTCAGATTTTGGGCTGAAAATTTAAGTCTAAGCTTTAGAAAGCATTTAATGAGACACAAAAAATAACGGTATAAAATAGTTGTTCGTTACTCCAAAGTCTAAAGCGCCCTCTATCGGAATTTTTTGAAAATTTTCTTTAAAATTTATTTTCAAGAAAATACTGACATAAAGAATAATTTTAGCAAAACGCGGCAGTAGTTAGAGCCTAATCTACGACACAAAGATCGGGAATAACTGATTTTTTTCTGGGGGGAGAAGGGTTTCAAATTTCAAATTTCAGTTTATGCTACTTAACTACTCGTTAGGACTCAGATTTTTAGATCAAAATTTAAGTTTAAGTCTAAACTTTCGAAATCATTTAAAGAAATACAAAAAATAACGTTAAAAAATAGTTGTTTGTTACTCCAAAGTCTAAAGCGCTCCCTATCGGCATTTTTTGAAATTGAACTTTAAAATTTTATTTCAAGAAAATACTGGCATAAAGAAAATTTCTTGCAAAAACCGCAAACGAATCGACCAATTTTTCCATGTTTTATAATCATTTGAAATTTCGGACCCTAAACTTTAATGCCCCCTATCTCCTTGGGAATACGTCTGGGACCCTTAGTCTCCTATTTAATATTATTTGTCTTTAAGTGTACTATAACCCCTTAAAGTTCTGCCCATCTTTTATGAATCACCCTGTATATATGTATATGTATGTATGTACTAAATTTTGTCCGCACGATAAAAGTCACAAGTATGCACGGATCGTCTTCAAACTCGCCAACAACTTTGAGATGGCTAATATCTCGGCGGGGATTGAAAATGGGCGAAATTGGCCCAAGGGAATGGAAATGGGGAGGGTTAAAAAATTTGAATTCCATCTTAACATGATTCTGATAAATCCAGCTCTTACACTACAATGGAAGGAAAAAATAAATATTTTTCGTTATAGCAGTTGCCAACAATTAAAAATAAAACAATAAAATTCTCACCACAACAATTGCTTTTCTATTGCAATATTTTCACGTGAAAAATTAAATTAAATAAACAGTTAGACGAATTGAAAACAAATTGAATATTACGTCATAAGTTTTCTAGAGCAAGATTTCCGCATGAAAACTCAAAATAAAATAAATAGTTTGACAAATTAAAAAAACAAACAAAATATTGCGTCATATTGGAAATATAATGAACGTCAGCAGGTGAATATGTAACTTCATTTGAATTTGAAGAAATTTATTAAAACATGATAAAAACCCGACTATGGAAATATTAACATACTTTAACACTTTAAGTCGCACCATGGTAACGACTGCAATAGGTAGTATTTCTCACGAAATCTACCTAAAAATATTGATTAACTCTGCCACAAATCACCGTATAAAAAGGTGACTGCATACGAGATGTGATTCGGTGTGAAATACTTTAGATATCATTCAGGGTTAAATTTTGGAGCTATTAATTCATTTTTCAATTCTTACTATTAGTTGACACTCTCCCTATATTTATTTATATATATATATTTATTTATATATTTATATATCTTGTTCAAATTTTCAATCGTTAATAAAATACTCATTATTCATCCCATCAAGTTGAAATAAATTTTTTTTAAACTTGTACTGGATGACAATTGATGTTAATACAGTTTTTTCAAATATTAATTAATTAATTAAATTTTAATTAATTAATTTTAGATTTGCATGGGAAACAAAATGACGGCCATTGGTTATTGAAGATCAGTGAAAGTATTTTCAGTAAGGGGTTACCATAGGGGGGACCCTGTTCTGTCGCCAAATACCGCCAAGTTTGTCGCCAATTTTGCGATATATCGCCAAATTTGGCGGCCAAAATGATTCACTAAATGTGACGCCAATTTGTCGATATCTCTAATATTTCACCAAATTCCCATAGACTTCCATTGTAAACCTACCTGCTTATAGAAAATCAACAAATTGTGATATTTTAATGCAACAAAAACTAATATTAGCTTAAGGGATTATATTAAATTTTTCTTTGATGACCTAAGTAGGAATTGACTTTAAAAACAAAATTTTTATATTACTTGTTAATGTTTCAAAACACATTGAAATGCGGGTTGTTATTTTAGCATAACTTGCGGAATAATCTGTAATTTTGGAGTTACAAATTTGAAGTTTGTAGAAACCAACGTCAATTAAAAGTTTCATATGTTACAATTCATAACTGTTTCCAAAATTAATTAAAAAAATGTATAATTTGAAATCAGTTTTCGGAAAAATATAAATTTTTTTAACAAAAATTGATTTCTATAAGTTTCGAATATGCGCATCCAAAATTACAGATTATTACGCCTAATAGTTTTTGAGTTATATTTAAAAATTTACCAGCATTGCAATCAGTTTTGCAATGATTAACCTCCTGAGACCCCGCGTCCATTGTATTGGACATTTTTATTTTTTATATAAAATACTTAATTTCAATAGGAACTTGTAAATACTTGTTGTCCACTGTACTAGATAGTTCAGTGCTATTATCTGTATGCCGAAATAATAAAAAAATTGCAGCTAAATATGTATTTTAATCATTTGAATGTAGCAGAGAACAAGAGAAAGACTCTTGAAGGTAAGCAGACAGTTTTAACGCTAATTTTATATATTTTTAAAAAGTATTTTGTTATTAATGCTACACACAACTAATTTTAAATGTTGTGTCAATGAAATGACATCGCAGTTTAAGTAATCTAATGTATATTTTAGAGAATAAACAACATTTTTGGTAATGTCCATTCTATTGTACGTTGGGTCTTCGTCAGTTGTTTTTATTCATGTTAGACTGTTTTAGGTAGCTTTCATTACAAAAAGCTACCTATTGCAACCGTTCGGAGGAAAGCGATTTCAAAAAATTTTGGTATATTTTCATCGATCATGACCCCCAGACCCCGAAACCACCCTCCGTTCAAAATTGATATATATATATATATATATCTGACCTATGTCACACTGTAACTCTCGTAATTATGAACCGATTTCGATGTAACTCGGTATGTACATAGTACATACAAATGTCTCGACCGAGTTCGTTGGCCAGCTTCATCCGCCGTTTTGTTTCAAAATGGCGGCCATTTAAAATTTTTTTAAAAAATTAAAATTTGAAATGTGGTACCAAAAAATTAAAAATGGAAAAATATTATTTTCTTATGTATTTGACCTTTATACAAAGATTCCGGAGCAGTTTTTGTTTCGTCTATATCTTAAAAAAATGGCTGAGTTATAGCATTTTGAATTTCTAGCGTGGCTGACATTTTGAAACGTCTTGAATTTTGTCACGCGATACAAGGCGTATTTAAGAACCGATTTCGATGTAATTCGGTGTGTACATAGTGCATACCAATGTCTCGACCGAATTCGTTGGCCAGCTTCATCCGCCATTTTGTTTCAAAATGGCGGCCATTTAAATTTTTTTTTTTAATTTAAAATTTGAAATGTGGTACCAAAAAATTGAAAATGGAAAAATATTTTTTTCTTATGTATGTGACCTTTATACAAATATTTCGGAGCAGTTTTTGTTTCGTCTATATCTTTAAAAATTTCTGAGTTGCAGCATTTTAGGTAGCTTTTTTTAGAAAAAGCTACCTATTGCAGCCGTTCGGAGGAAAGCGATTTCAAAAAATTTTGGTATATTTTCATCGATCATGACCCCCAGACCCCGAAACCACCCTCCGTTCAAAATTGATATATATATATATATATATATATATATATCTGACCTATGTCACACTGTAACTCTCGTATTTATGAACCGATTTGGATGTAATTCGGTGTGTACATAGTACATACCAATGCCTCGACCGAGTTCGTTGGCCAGCTTCATCCGCCATTTTGTTTCAAAATGGCGGCCATTTAAAAATTTAAAAAAAATTTAAAATTTGAAATGTGGTACCAAAAAATTGAAAATGGAAAAATATTTTTTTTTTATGTATTTGACCTTTATACAAAGACTCCGCAGCAGTTTTTGTTTCGTCTATATCTTAAAAAATGGCTGAGTTATAGCATTTTGAATTTCTAGCGAAGCTAACATTTTGAAACGTCCTGAATTTTGTCACGCGATAAAAGGCGTATTTATGAACCGATTTGGATGTAACTTCGTTTATACATAGTACAGACCAATGTCTCGACCGAGTTTGTTGGCCAGCTTCATCCGCCATTTTGTTTATAAATGGCGGCCATTTAAAATTTTAAGAAAAATTTAAATTTGAAATGTGGTACCAAAAAATTGAAAATTGAAAAAATATTTTTTTCTTATGTGTTTGACCTCAATAAACAGATTCGGGAGCAGTTTTTGTTTCGTCTATACCTTAAAAAATGGCTGAGTTATAGCATTTTGAATTTCTAGTGTGGCTGACATTTTGAAACGCCCTGATTTTTGCCATGTGATAACAGACGTATTTATGAACAGATTTGGATGTACCTTGGTGTGTACATAGTACATACAAATAACTCAACCGAGTTCGTTGGCCAGCTTCATCCGCCATCTTGTTTCAAAATGGCGGCCATTTAAAAATAATTAAAAAAAAAATAAATTTAAAATGAGATACCAAAAAATTGGAAAATGAAAAAGAGTTTTTTTGTATGTGTTTGACCTTAATACAAAGATTCCGGAACAGGTTTTGTTTCGTCTATATCTAAAAAAATGGCTGAGTTATAACATTTTGAATTTCTATTGTGGCTGACATTTTAAAACGACCTGATTTTTGTCACGCGATAACAGGCGTATTTATGAACCGATTTGAATGTAACTTCGTCTGTACATAGTACATACCAATGTCTCGACCGAGTTCGTTGGCCAGCTTCACTCGCCATCTTGTTTCAAAAGGGTTGGCATTAAAAAAATGTGATTTAAAATTTAAAATGAGGTATTAAAAAATTAGAAAATGAAAAAGATTTTTTTTTATGTGTTTGGCCTTGATACAAAGATTCTGGAGCAGTTTTTGTTTCTGAAAATTTGTTCTTTTGTTTATATCTTAAAAAGTGGTTGAATTATAGCACTTTGAATTTCTATCATGGCTAACACTTTGAAACCATCTTGTATTTGTCTCGCGATACCACACGTATTCGCCTATTTCCATGGAAGAAGGCATGTGGATAGTATATATCAATATCTCGACCAAGTTCATTGGCCAGCTTCATCAGCCATCTTGTTTCAAAATGGCGGCCATTAAATTAAAAAATATATATATTTAAAGTGAGGTGCAAAAAAAATTAGAAATTGAAAAAGGTTTCTTTCTTAAGTATTTGACCTTGATATAAGGATTCAGGAGCATTTTTTGTTTGTCTTTATCTTAAAAAATGTCTCAGATATAGCTGTTTCAATTTCTAACGTGGGTGACATTTTGAAAAATCTGATTTTTTGCCTGCGACAGCACTCGCATATATCTCAATCGCTTCCGATGTGAGTGAGCATGTGCACAGCAATTACGAAGGTCTCGACCAAGTTCACTGGTTAGCCTCATCCACCATGTTGTCTTAAAATTGCAGGCACTTTAAGAAATCGCCGAATTTGGCAGCCAAATATAAGTTACTTTAAATAAAAGCAGCTTGGATAAAGCTGACTAATTTCGCGAAATTCTCATTCATAATGATTTAGTATTGATAAAAATTAGTATTGAATCTCCTACATTCGGTTTCCACTTAATTGAGCTTCGTGTGTTTGAATAATATAAATTGGCTTTTTTAAAATAAGGAATATGAAAGCTACCTCTTCCTCCCGGCACTGGCCGGAAGGACTTTTGAATTTCTAGCGTGGCTGACATTTTGAAACGTCCTGAATTTTGTCACGCGATAAAAGTCGTATTTATGAACCGATTTGGATGTAACTTCGTTTATACATAGTACATACTAATGTCTGGACCGAGTTCGTTGGCCAACTTCATCCGCCATCTTGTTTCAAAATGGCGGCCATTTAAAAAAATAAAAAAATAAAAAAAATAAAATGAGATACCAAAAAATTGAAAAATAAAAAAGATTTTTTTCGTATGTGTTTGACCTTAATACAAAGATTCCGGAACAGTTTTTGTTTCGTCTATATCTAAATAAATGGCTGAGTAATAGCATTTTGAATTTCTGTTTTGGCTGACATTTTAAAACGACCTGATTTTTGTCACGCGATAACAGGCGTATTTATGAACCGATTTGGATGTAACTTGGTCTGTACATAGTACATACCAATGTCTCGACCGAGTTCGTTGGCCAGCTTCATTCGCCATCTGGTTTCAAAAGGGTTGCCATTAAAAAAAATTAAATTTAAAATTTAAAATAAGGTATTAAAAAATTGGAAAATGAAAAAGATTTTTTTTATGTGTTTGGCCTTGATACAAAGATTCCGGAGCAGTTTTTGTTTCTGAAAATTTGTTCTTTTGTTTATATCTTAAAAAATGGTTGAATTACAGCACTTTGAATTTCTAGCATGGCTAACATTTTGAAACGATCTTGTATTTGTCACGCGATAACATACGTATTCGCCTATTTCGATGTAAGAAGGCATGTGGATAGTATACATCAATATCTCGACCAAATTTGCTGGCCAGATTCATCAGCCATCTTGTTTCAAAATAGCGGGCATTAAATTAAGAAAAATATATATATTTAAAGTGAGGTGCAAAAAAATTAGAAATTGAAAAAGGTTTCTTTCTTAAGTATTTGACCTTGATATAAGTATTCAGGAGCATTTTTTGTTTGTCTTTACCTTAAAAAATGGCTCAGATATAGCAGTTTCAATTTGTATTGTGGGCGACATTTTGAAAAATCTGATTTTTTGCCTGCGACAGCACTCGTATATATCAACCGATTCCAATGTGAGTGAGCATGTGCACAGCAATTACTAAGGTCTCGACCAAGTTCACTGGTTAGCCTCATCCACCATGTTGTCTTAAAATGGCAGGCACTTTAAGAAATCGCCGAGTTTGGCAGCCAAATATAAGTTACTTTAATAAAAGCAGCTTGGATAAAGCTGACTAATTTCGCGAAATTCGCATTCACAATGATTTGGTATTGGTAAAAATTAGTATTGAATCTCCTATATTCGGTTTCCACTAAATTGACCTTCGTGTGTTTGAATAATATAAGTTGGCTTTTTTGAAATAAGGAATATGAAAGCTACCTCTTCCTCCCGGCACTGGCCGGAAGGACTTTTTGTATACTGAAGAGACGCATTAGTTTTTACTTAAAAATCAACACAGTATTGAAATAAATTATATATACAGTAGTAGATAATATATTTTCTTAAATAAAAAAAAAAAATTAAATATTATTCTAAAAATATATAATTTTACTGATAAAATGCCTGTTCTAAATCAGTAAATTGTTAAATTTTTTATTACAGTGAAATATATATATACATATATTCCGCATTTGGTAAATATAGATATTTATAATTAAGCTTTTATTATGTTTTATTTTTACTCAATGATATTAAAATAGTTACAATTAACTATTTTTGGTATTATTTTTCTGTTAGTATGCTATTTATAATTGTATAAATTTAATCATATTTAATTACCAGCAAACATTTTAAGAAAATATAACTAAAGATAATAGTACAAGATTATAAACAAACTAATTTTGATTTTTTATAAATTTCTGCTTTGCATTTACTTGCCAATTGTGGTAGCTGCGCCACTAATTATTATCATTATTCTAACAAACACATAACTTGCGTTGAGAAGAGTTAGAAAACAAAACAAAATGTTATTACTTTTTTTTCAAAATTACTAAAATCATCAACACGTTTCTTAGTTAAAGTACACTTTTTCTATTTGATGATGCAAAAATTGAATTTATGTGATATTTGGAAGTTATGTATAAACGATAAAAACATACTTCTGATGTCAACAAAATTTGTAGTCAAAGAAATAGGTAAAAATTTACAGAAAATATAACTAAAGATAATATTTTTAGATTATAAATAAACAGCATATTTCTTTTTGATTTCCTTTTGGCATCCAAATGTCAATTGTGATAACCGTGCCACTAACTATTTATAATTTGTTTAAGAAAAAACTTTATTTATATGATAGAAAATTTTTTAATTCCTTCTTAAAAAACTATTTAAAATGTCACTAAATTGATTTATACTTTTCAAATAAATTTCATCCCAAAATACTTTTTCTCTTTGATAATAAAAAAGTTAAAATTGTGCAATACTTAAAGGTGATGTATGAACGATAAAAACGCATTTATAATGAAACAAAATTGTTGAACATAAATAAAAATTCAAAGAAAATATAACAGAAGACAAGAATTTAAGATTATAAATAAACAGCACATTGTTACTTTTTAATTTCCTTTTGGAATTCAAATGCCAATTGTGATAACAATGCCACTAGCTATTTATATATATATTTTTTAGAAAAAACTTCTATTGATGTGATAGATTTTTTTTTATTCTTTTAAAAAAATAATTTAAAAGGCATTAAATTGATTTACACTTTTCAAATAAATAACACCCAAAAATATTTTTTCTCTTTGATAATGAAAAAAATAAAATTGCGTAATGTTTAAAGGTGATGTATGACCGATACAAACACATTTATAGGGAAAGAATATTTTTCAATTAAGAATTTTTTCATTTAGAATCATGTAATTCAATCACATGATTTTTACAGGACTAAGACCCAATGTCCATTATAGTGGACAACCCAAAACTCTATATATTTTTTAGTTTTAAAAATAATTGAATATATATAAAGTTTTTCAGCCCCAAAAAGAGCTTTAATCCTAAAAATGGTAAAATTTGTGCGAAAAATGTGAGCTTGGGTCTCAAGAGGTTAAATATGAATTTAACATCAAGAGTTCCAAACTTTAAAACTTGCTTAATTCATAAACTAATCGATCGGATAACTTCTCGTTGTATATCTGTGGGTAAAATTTACTTCAAAAACCAAAAGTCAAAACTAGGTGTTAGTTATTGAAAGTTTTAAAGTTTGCTGCAATTTCTATGCGTAGACTACTCCGTATTAAAAAAAATTTATGTAGATCATCAATTAGTAGACCTTATTGCTAATTTATTTTTACTAATCATATTTTTGTATGATGATTTGCGGCAGACAGTAGGGGTGTTCGATCACGTACTTGAAAATTGCTCAGTTTAATGTCCGTGATTTAGGAACTACTCAAAAAACTCGTTAATGACTTCAAAACATTGCAACTATGTTCATTTGTAGGATAAATTCACACTCATCTCTCTAAATACTTATATAAAAGTAAATAAAACACTTTTTCACACTAAAAAAATAGAACAGCTATCAACAAAAACATTTATTAATTTAACTTAAAAAACTAAACACAATCGTTGCCACATACGTTTACCAAAAAACATATTCTCAATTTTAAAATGTGACATTGATTAAATCATACACAATGGAGGTAAGCCAAAATTTAGTTAGATATTTCAAAAGGTAGTGTCGAGCAGTGATAAAGCAATGGACTGTGGGTACTTTTCCATAGGTTTTTATTTATATTATTTATTGCCAAGGGGCAAACTTTGAAATGAGCTTCCGATTTGAGAGCGAGGGCGCCCGTTACAAACGTGTTACTCGGGAGACAACGAAGCTCAACTGCACGTTACATCATCTATCAACTAGGTGGCGCTGATCACTTAATTAAACTTCGGGAGCGCACATACCGGCCCCCATTGAAGTATTCTGATAGTTCAATGATACACAACAAGTAAATATACAATAACATACAAATGATATTACAAATTAATGGTTACACATGAAGCACTACATATAAATACAATAATAAGAAATAATAAATTCAATAGATATAGGTTAAGCTTAATTGATATTTTCGTTATTTACAATAAGTAACACACAAAGGTTGGAAATACTTCTTTTGTAAGTTCCGGATGGAGTCCGGACTATTACAACCCTAACATTGTCATCATTTCCCTTGATGATTTCTAAAATACGACCTACTATCCATTTACAAACTGGTAGGTCTCCATCTTTTACCAGAACCATCATACCTGGTGCAACATTTTGTTTTTTAAAGAGCCATTTGGATCTCTGCTGCAAATGGCTTAAATAAGAATTGGACCAATTTTTCCAAATTAATTGCACCATTTTCTGAGTTTTCTGCCATCTGTCGAGCAAGTTTTCTTTTTCATTAATCAAATTTGGCTCAGGAAGAGCATTGATTGGTCTACCAATCAGGAAATGACCTGGGGTCAAAACTTCATAGTCTTCTAATTCAGAAGATAATGGGGAAAGAGGGCGCGAGTTGAGAATACCTTCAATTTGCGTAGTAATAGTAAAAAATTCTTCAATAGTTAATTTCATAACACCAATAGTTCTTTTTAAGTGGTATTTGAACTGTCCGACGCCTCTCTCCCAGAGTCCTCCAAAATTTGGGGAACGAGGGGGAAGAAATTTCCAGAGAACTTGCTCGGATGACAGAAAATTTGATACATCATCATTTTTTTTATTTATAGAATTTAATAATCTCTTTAGTTCCGCAGATGCTCCAACAAAGTTGGATGCATTGTCACAAGAGATTGTACTACTTTTGCCTCTGCGAGCAAAAAATCTTTTAAGGGTTGCAATTAATGCATTAGAAGTTAAGTCAGAAAGTAGTTCTAAGTGCACTGCTTTAGTAACCATGCATATGAAAATGGCTACATAAACTTTATTAAATACTCCTTTTCTCTGGTTGCGATATTTAATAAAAAATGGACCGCATAGGTCAAGACCTGCATTGGAAAACGGTGGCCCTTGTATTACTCTTTCAGGGGGCAAATTACCCATTATTTGACTTACAATTGTAGGTTTAATTTTGAAACAATGAACACACTCGTGTACAACTTGACGAGCAATGTTTCTTCCATTAACAGGCCAAAATATTTGTCTTACACTATTTAATAACCCTTGAGGACCAACATGTAAGTCTCTTTTATGATAGTAAAGAAAGATAATTTTAGTCAATTTACAACTTGGGGGTAAAATAATTTGGTGAGATCGGTCATAGCTTAAATTTGAATTGGCCAAACGACCACCCACTCTTAATAGATCATCTTTATCTAGGAAGGGATCTAAAAATCTCAACTTACTTTTTACAGGGACAGACATGCCCTTTTTCAATGCCGAAATTTCTGATGAAAAATACTCACCTTGAGCTCTGTTAATTAAGAAGTTTCTAGCAACCTTTAGTTCCTCTAAAGTTAAGGAACCTTTAAGTTTGACAGTATTTTTACAGTTGTGAACAAACCTGAAAATAAATGCTAACACTCTCATTAATTTGATATAACTATTTGAAATATTAAGAAAAGAGTCATTAAAGTCATAATTTATAACTGAAGTGAGAGCCGGAACTGATTTTAGTTCCTTTAAAAATTGTTCGTCTTTCTTATAAGAGTCCCCTTGTGGACAAAAATTTACAATGTCTTGTTTCAGGCAAGTGGGTCCCTCCCACCAGAGTTTGTTTGTAGCAAGCGATTTTGCATCCTGACCTCGGGATAACACATCCGCCGGATTCAGTTTTGATGGCACATATCTCCACTCGTAGTTTTTGGTAAGTTCTTGAATCTTAGACACTCTGTTCGCAACAAAGGTTTTAAGAAGATGTGGGGATATGTCTATCCATGCTAGGGAAATTGTGGAGTCCGACCAAAGTATGACTTTGTCGATTTGAAGTTTCATAGCTCTAATTACCTTTTGAGCAAGTTGGCACAACAACAGACAGGCTGAAAGTTCAAGCCTCGGAATGCTGACAGTTTTAATAGGGGCAACTTTACTTTTGCTGCAAATGAGGTGGCAAACAGGCGAATTTGAGTCAGAGTTCGCTTGAAGATAAAGGGAAGCTTCGAAAGCTTTCTCACTCGCGTCAGCAAAACCATGTAAGATGATAGTTGATGCATCTTTAATAAGAATACACCTTGGAATTTGGAATGTTTCTATAAGAACTAGTGAACTGAGGAATTTGTCCCACTCTTGAGCAACATGAAGTGGAATTTTATCATTCCAGCCGCACTTTAGCAACCATAGTTGTTGCATGAAGATTTTTGCACGGCAAATTACAGGACCGAGCAAGCCAAGGGGGTCAAAGAGTCTTGCAATTTGACTTAGAATTTCGCGTTTTGTGTAGTCAGAACTTCTGTTGACAGTAACTTTAAAGTTAAATGTATCACTAGTGCAGTCCCATATTATTCTGAGAGTTTTTGTTGAAACCTCTTCGGCATTTTGATTAAAGGGAAAAATTTGAGAATCAGGATTTATTCCTTCAATAACATTAGAACGCCATTTATGCAAGGCCATCTGACCTTTTTTGAAGATGTCTGTTAGTTGTTTTTTAATTTCAAGAAATTCGGAAATCTCTGATGCACCTGACAGGCAGTCGTCCATGTACATATCGTTCTTTACAACTTCGGCAGCTAATGGGAAATTGTTTGCTTCATCTACCGCTAACTGCTGGAGCACTCTAGTGGCAAGGTATGGACTACTTGCACAACCGTAGGTGACCGTTTTCAGAGTGTAGATTTTGTCCGGTTCCTCCCTCCCCTCTCTCCACAATATTTTTTGGTATCTAGTATGCGACGGATTTACTTCTATTTGTCGAAACATTTTATTTACATCAACTGTAAATGCGAAAATATGTTTTCTAAAACGAATCATAATCGAAAAAAGATCATCTTGTATTATCCCTCCTTTAAACAATAAGTCGTTTAAAGACTTCCCATTAGTAGTTTTACAACTCCCATCAAAAACAACCCTCAGTTTAGTTGTAGTACTCGATGGTCGCAAAACACCGTGATGAGGGAAAAAATATCCTTTATCAGGATTTATGTCATCGGAGTTTTCTTCCATGTGTCCTAAAGTAGCGTATTCCTTTAGAAATTCTGAGTATAATTCCTTTAATTTGGGATCACGCTCTAAACGGTTCCATAACTGATTTAATCTTTTAGCGGCAATTTGTTTTGAATCTCCCAGAGAATTATCAAACATTTCAATCTTAAAGGGTAATTCAACAACGTATCTGCCGTCGGGTTTTCGATAGTGAGTCTTTAAAAAATGTTCATTACAGTAATTTAACTCCTCACTCACTAACGGTTTTAATTCACTTACTTGCTCCAATTCCCAAAAGGAACTTATTTCTTTTTCCAAATTTGTATAATCTGTTACAAGAAAACAAGAATCATAAGATTCCCTTAAATTCGAAATAGAATTGCATACAGTGCCTGATATAACATGCCCGAAAAATGTTTCTACTAACATTAATTGCGAATCATCAATTTTAATCTTATTCGACCCTATTAATTCATAGAATAACTGCGCTCCAATCAGTGCATGTACGCGTTTGGGTTTATTCCAATTATTATCCGCTAATTCTATATTCGACGGCAATTTTAATTTTGACGTATTTATATTTTTAGGTGGCAGATTTGCAATTTTCGGAACTACTAACATATCTAATTGATAAGATTTAGTTTTGTTTTCATTCGTTAATTCCGTACTAACAAATGATTTAGCGTTTAAACATAAATCATTAAGTCCGGAAATGGAAATATGAGTTTTTTGTTTACGCAACCCTAACAAATTTGCCGCATGAGCACTCAATAAATGCGAGCTCGAACAACTGTCTAATGCAGCAATTAAAGGTTGAAATTCCCCAGAACCGTCCTTCAAATATATCACAGCTGTGTTTAAAATTACACAAGATTTATTTATTTCATTTTCCTTCGCGAAAAATGTTTGATTATCAGGAGAGGGGGAGGGGAGAGAATGCAGCCTCCGATCAGTCTGGCCATCAACTCTGAATTGCTTACTGATATTATTATTTTCATTTAATGAATGAAGTAAAGTATTATGTTCTCTGCTGTCACAAGAAAGGCACTTATTTTTAGATAAACAAGGATTAGGTAAATGATTATTTAGACAAGACTGGCATAAATTGTTAGTTTTAACAAATTCTGATCTTTTCATCACATTCATTTGTTTAAACTTCTCACATCTGTATAAAGAATGTGAATCTGTACATCCTAAAATACATCCTTTTCTCTGTTTTGATTTTGTTAAAAGGGATTTTTCAATGTTTGGCTTAGTGCCAGATTTCCAATTATTATAAGGGAGCTTTTTTTGTTCTTTTGATATAACAGTATTTTGAAGAATGCGACTTCGTTCTTCCAAAAAGCTTAGAAAATTATTTAATTTAGGAATTTCGTTTTTAATTAATTTCATTTCGAGAGACCTTTTAATTTCAGGATCGAGTTTTTGAAATAAGATGTGCATTATTAAAGAATCTGAGAGTCCGTTAGATTCAAACTCAAGTAATTTTAATGCACGCAAATTACATTTGGTATTATCAATTAGTTGCATTAAATGATTAGGAGAATCTGGTACTTTTGAAAAATTAAGTAGTTTAATAATATGGCAATCAATGACAGCTCTTTTATTTTCATATCTTTCTTCTAAAGACTGCCAAAGAGATTCGTAGGTGTCTTGGGCCGATTCAAGTCTTTTAGCATCACCCTTTAGACAGCCTTTTAAGTAGCATAACTGCTGAGTTGAGTTTAGATTTTTATTATTTCCGATAATGGACATAAATTGAGCTTTAAAATTTTGAAATTCATCATATTTCCCATAGAAATTGGGCAGAGGTAAGTCTGGTATTTTAAAGTTAGTACTAACAGTAGGATTTTCTTTTTTAATATTAGCATATTCATATTTAGATATAAAAATGTTAATTTTTACCTCCGATTCTTCCAGTTCATCTTCTAGCTCAGTTGCTACTTCCAAAGACTCTGCTATATCGACATCTTCCGGAAGCGTTGCATAGGATTCGATCAGGTTACGGAGTGAAGTTTTAATTTCCATAATAGAAACCTTTTTGCCTTCTAAACGCAATCGTTCTTCTTGCTGCTCTTCTTGCGATTCCTTTAAATGGGTGCACTCATATTCGTTAATAAATTTCGTGATTTTGTTTAGTTTGGTTTTCAATACGCCACGTTGGCGATTTAAAGTAGTTAAAGTAGTCATTTTTTTATTATTTGCTGTGCTCCGGTCGGCTAGGACCATATGTCGAGCAGTGATAAAGCAATGGACTGTGGGTACTTTTCCATAGGTTTTTATTTATATTATTTATTGCCAAGGGGCAAACTTTGAAATGAGCTTCCGATTTGAGAGCGAGGGCGCCCGTTACAAACGTGTTACTCGGGAGACAACGAAGCTCAACTGCACGTTACATCATCTATCAGCTAGGTGGCGCTGATCACCTAATTAAACTTCGGGAGCGCACAGGTAGGAAAATAAGAATAAATTAATGGAATACATAACATACTCCCACCTTGCAATGCGGAATTACAAATGTAACATTGCAACATTATTATAAACATCAATAACTGTAATACATAATGTAACATTGCAAAAGACTTTTAGAAATGGTTTAAGGAAAAATTTATAAGAAAAAAAATATTGTTTTATAAGTCCAGGCGATCAGGTATTTTAATTTTCCTTCCAGATCTAGTTATTATTGGAGGAGTCTCTATGACATTTGGAGTATAAATACATTTTGTCTCTGAATGAGATCGTTCGGAATCTTGTAGAGTGAAATCATTAGGTCCCACAGACAATTCTGTTATATTATGAGATTTTTCCAAAACTTCTGCATCAGATCGTGATGATATTTCTAATGGTAAGTCTTTTAAAAGGACGAACTCTTTCTCCTATAGATGTTTTCACTTTTGCAACTCTCGGGATTCCATCTTTCCCCGGGTAGATCTCCACAACAATCTCAAGTGGCCAGTCAATTCTTTTGGTTGTGTCACTGCCTATGAGCACTATATCTCCAATTTTCAGTTGATCATTCCTTCTACATCCTCGATGAACTAGGAGAGATAAATATTCACTTATAAATCTTTGCCTCAGATCCTCACGAATTTTTTGGATATATTTAGACCTTTTAACTAGAAAAGATCTATCTATGGTATCGAGATCTGGGGGTCTCACTGGTGGTACTTCCATGAATAAACATTGCCGGTGTCAATGGCATCAAATCGTTCGACTCATTATTTATATATGTTAATGTCTTCGAATTTATAATTGCTTCGCAGTCACACAATACTTTCAAGAGTTCTTCATAATCGACAGTAGCTTTACCAAGAATTCGCCTTAAAAGTTCTTTGAGCATTCTTAACATACGCTCCCACCAACCACCACACCATGCGGCAGTATGCGGGTTGAATTTCCACGAAATTTTCTGGGTAGTGGAAAAAGAAATAGTACTGTTCCAGTCTATTTCTTTTAGAGCATTATTAGTACCGGTAAAGTTCGTGCCGTTATCTGAGTATAGAACAGATATTCTTCCTCTTCTGGCTATAAACCTTCTTAAGGCTTGAATGAAGGTCTCAGTGCACAATGACTTTACTAATTCAAAATGCACGGCACGGTATACCGCGCAAGTGAATAAAATTACAAATGCTTTTTCATTTGATCGTAAATAAAGTGATCCAGCATAATAAACTCCTGATACTTCAGATACAATAGTCGGAGTTACTCTATCTTTGGGTAAAGGGGCGAAAGGCACTTCTAAAGGCTTAGCAGTGTACCGTCTGCAAATTACACACTTAGAAATGATCTTCTTTTATAATTTTCTTGCACCAAAAATCCAATATTTTTCTCTTATTCTTGCTAATAACGGAGACAAACCTGCATGCAAGCATCTCTCATGCTCTTCAGTTACCAACTTCGAAATTATTTCATGACTTGATGGCAACAAAACAGGATTTTGAAATTCATTTTCTTCACTCTCAAAAAGTTTAATTTTTATGAGTAGTAAATCATTCTGATCTTTAAAGGTTTGCGTTTTCTTCAAAAATTTACTATCGTGTAGTGTTTCTTTTTGTATCAATTTGAAAACTGCAACTTCAGCCTTTTTATATTCCTCACAAGGAGTAATTCTAGCTTTTGCTTGCAGTAAATGAACTTGTATAGAGCCTACTGATGTGCAAATTCTGACAAAAGCAACCGCTGAATATGCAAACTTACTTGCATCACAAAAGAAATGCAAACTCTCAACTTCAAGATCGCACTGCAGCCAGCGCGGTATTTTAACGTCTTTCAGATAATGTAAGTTTTTCATCCATTTTAAAACTGTGATTTTGTATCAGAATCTACATCTTCATCCCATGAAACTTTCGACTTCCACAAGCGTTGCTACAAAAATTTAGGAAGCAAAGTAACGGGGCAAGCTATATCCAAACGATCAAAAATCTTATAAGCTGCTGCTAAAATTATTCTTTTAGAAATCTTTTCAAGTGAATAATCTTCTATCCTTGGCACGTTTAGACTGAGAGTATCACTACTACGCTCCCAGAGCATTCCTAATATACATGCTGGTTCTACAGTTTTGCAATCTTCGTCAGAGTACTCCCACCCTCTTAAATCAAATTTCCTTTCGGCCATAATGTCCGTTGCTACTTTAATGAACTTTTTAAATTCCATTTTATTTTCAACACTTGTTAAGCAATTGTCCACATAAAAACTATTCGCAAGCTTTTGATCCATATTTACAGGATATTTTGAATTTTCGTTTAATGCCTTATTCAATGTTAATTCTATATGATAGTGGATTACAGAGCCGAGTAGAAATAGACTACACGAAACTCCAAACACGACACTGTTGTGTCTATAATGCATAAGTTGGCCGTTATCATTGTTCCAAAGAAATCGCAGAAAATTCTTGTCTTTAGGGTTAAATCCTGTTTGTAAAAACGCTTTCCGTATATTTACAGAAACTCCAATTTTTTCCATGCGAAATCTTGTCAAAATTAAAGGTATTAATTCTATTAAATTCAAACCTTTCTCAAGGCAGTCATTGAGACTAGGTGACGATCTTTGCTGCTTGGCTGAAGCATCGAAGACGGGCCTTATTTTAGTAGTGCTATTCTCCTTCACAACATGCCGATGAAGTAGATAATGGCAAGGAGTCTCCATTTCACGCATAGGAACTTTTTCAATAATACCTTCATTTTCGCACTCCTTTAAAGCTTCGTCGTAGGCTTCATATAAATTTTCTGATCTTAATTTTTTGACAGTGGAATCTAATCTCTTCAAAGCTAAGTTAAAATTATCTGATAAGGGAGGATGATCGTCAAGACATGGTAAATGAACAACAAATCGATCATCTTTATCAACCACAACTGTGCTCAAAAAATGCTCTTTTGCTGCTTTATGGAGTTCCTCTTTTGTTTTCTTCTCTGATAGGTCCAGAATTCCGAGTGAATCTAAGGTCCACAAATCAAAAATCGCTGCATCTTTAGTCAATAGAGTTGTAACAAATAACGCTGTACTTTCATGAGCATTTGAGGTAGGATTCTTACCCATGACTGTCCATCCTAACTTAGTCTCAATTGCAGCAAGCCCCGAATCTAGTAATTTGTGGCCTCCCGTCAGCAGCTTCCCAGCTACATCAGCTCCTATTAAAATTTCTATAGGACCGGTTTTTCTATCATGGAGATGTATACCGAATGCTTCAAGTTCTTGCATCCACTCACCTGGTCCTATTGAGGGTATAGAATTACAAATTACCTCTTGTCCAAGAGCATCAGAATGGCAGTTATTATTTCCATCAAGTTTTGAAAGAGCTATATTAAAAACTTCATGATCTAAGACATCTGTAGTACTCCCTCCAAACAAGGAATGCCTCAGATGTTCCTTTTTTATGCATTCATATCCCATTGCTTCAGCAGTACTCTTCAAAATATACGATCGTTGTGAAGCTGTATCAATTATAGCACGAGCGTTACACTTCTTATCATGACCTCGTAACGTGACCACTAATGTCTGCAAAATAACATCAGGTGATCTCGAAAAAATAGCAAGTGCTTCATCTTGTTTAATAGATAATTCATCATTTTTCGCAATGTTAACATTATCTTGTTGTTTTGAGAAACTTCTACATAAAAGTAAGTGGTGTATTTTCCCATAAAGTAAACAACCAGCTTTTATTCTGCATTTAGCAACGACATGACATTTCTTCAAACATAAAAAACAAGAGTGTGCCTTCTCAACTACAGCTTGTCTTTCAACTAATGGCATCTTACGTGCTTTAAAACAGTCGTTTGATTTATGCATACCTGAACAAAATATACACATATTCTGTGTTTCATTTGACGCAGCAATTAATGTAGTTGCCGTTGCTCTGGAATTAGACTGTTCACACTTAAAAGGTATGCGCGTAACTTTTGACTGTCGATTTTGCATACCAGTATCAAAACATCTACTTTCTATGGATACACGTTCTTCTCCCTCATCTAGTAGAAATACCAGCAAATTATCTAAATCTGTACGATGTAAAGAGTCCGTGCTAATTTCTTGTAGCGTAAGATTTTCGCTATCAGTTGTACTATTTTTATGCCTGCGGTGCTGAGCTCTAAACCTTTCCCATACACGAAGTGTTTCGTCAGGCAATGACGATTCTACCAAAAGATAGAGCATTGCAGCATACTTATCCCTAGCCACACCAAGAACTTCCAACGGACGTAACTTTGACTCTAAGCTATCATACAGTCTACGTAAAGAATATTTTTGATTTGAATTCTTCCTCAGCACTAGAGAAAGAAGATCCCTGACATAAATTTCAATTTGTAGATCTTCCCTACCAAAACGGGAATGAACTTGTTTCAAAGCTTTATCATAACTTTCAGTGCCAGGAGGAAAGCTTTTAACTAGTTCATCGGCAATTGAGACATTTTCCATAGCTTGGGACAAATAAGCGAATTTATCGTGTTTATCTAAATTGGAACCTTTATCAATTTTTTGAAACTGTCCCCAAAATCCTAACCAATTTTTAATATTTCCGTCAAATACGGGCAGTTGTATTTTAGGATAATTCAATAACTTGTTTTGCGGAGATTCACCTATAACAGAATTTTCTTTCTCTGATTGTATAAGTTTAAATAATTTCTGCTCTAAAATTCGCCATTTATCAATATAAGCCTCGGACTCATCAATTTCTTTTTCAATTTCCGGCTTTTTTAAATCGGCTGTTGCATTATCAAATTGCTTTTGCCTAATGGCATATTCGGTTTCTAGCATAAATTTTGATTTATCTTCAAT
The DNA here is from genome assembly GCA_963932465.1 of Maratus speciosus. Taxonomy (NCBI): domain Eukaryota; kingdom Metazoa; phylum Arthropoda; class Arachnida; order Araneae; family Salticidae; genus Maratus; species Maratus speciosus. The sequence continues at coordinate 338,147,515 of OZ010795.1, read as the reverse complement.
TAATCTTAAATGAACAATTTTTTCGTCTGCCGATAGTTCAGCTTCCTTTTTAAATATTCATTACATGCTTTTGTAAAAAGCTTTCTATTACTTTTACGAATATTTTTCAATTTATCCATGATAAACAAACAAAAGTTGCTTACTTAGTCCTGTTAGCGGACGCCAAATGTTCGATCACGTACTTGAAAATTGCTCAGTATAATGTCCGTTATTTAGGAACTACTCAAAAAACTCGTTAATGACTTCAAAGCATTGCAACTATGTTCATTTGTAGGATAAATTCACACTCATCACTCTAAATACTTATATAAAAGTAAATAAAACACTTTTTCACACTCAAAAAATATGGAACAGCTTATCAACAAAAACATTTATTAACTTAACTTAAAAAACTAAACACAATCGTTGCCACATATGTTTACCCCAAAACATATTCTCAATTTTAAAATGTGACATTGATTAAATCATACACCATGAGGGTAAGCCAAAACTTAGTTAGATATTCCAAAAGGTAGGAAAATAAGAATAAATTAATGGAATACCTAACAAGGGGTGTATCTTTTTTTTACATTGACTGTACATCTTTGATTTCTAATGAATTATTATGCGGCAGAAGAATACGCTGGACGTGATAGAAAAACTATAAAACTTTAAACTCTAAACTCTAAAACATAATATTTACAGTCACACAGTGTTAAATATTCTTCTTTTCAGCCGGCAACATTATGAAATTCGACTGTCTATAAGCGTAGAAACAACAACGGGGGAGAGTTGTTTCAATACTTCTCAATTATCGTCCGCGAATAAAGGCGATGAAATATGAATTTTTTTTCCCTTCGCCACAATTTTTTTTGCGATTGATGAAAAAAATGTTTGTTCTTTCAAAAAGTGTTGTAAATTTTTAATTTTTTTTTTGTTGTGTGTTTGATAAATTCTATAGCATACGACGGATTGTTTTAATAAATGAAGGGAATATTTGATTATCTTTAATGACGTGAGTGATGGATTTATTGATACATGAATGAAGGATCGACTCTGAATAACTCACCGCACTTTTGGTTGTCACGAGAAGCCATACATATTAAAGGAGCAGGATATGATTCAATATGCTTCCCCCGCCTTGAAATTGGAAATCTCAAATAATTTTAAATTTGAATATTACGTCAATAAAATCACAAATCAATAATATACAATACATATACATTTTAATCCTCTAAGTGTTTGTGGCGTATTATTCCGTTCACTAAGCTCCAGGTTTCACAGCAACACAAGCAATATTTAAGATTATATAATTCTATAGATTTAATGAATTTTAAATACATTGGAGAATGATTAATACTCTCAAGGATTACATTCATATTTGTAATTGAGTATTTCTTATAATGTTGAAGGAATCTTATTTTCTTGGCATTTAAAATAAAATGCAGAGAAAACAACATTACAATTTTACCCTTTTGCAAGACGCTCGGAGAGTTAAAAGCAACGTTAAAAGCACCAGAATAAATAAAAATGTCACAGACTAGTTTCGGTAGCATTTAGCGTACCGTCCTCAGTGCAAAAAATAACGGAAACTTGCTCATTTATATAGAGGAGAAGCGGATTCAACTGAGAAGTTCATTACCCAATGGGGAAACAGGAAAACAGGTTTTTTGCACTGAGGACGGTACGCTAAACGCTACCGAAACTAGTCTGCGAAATTTTTGTTTATTCTGGCGTTTTTAACGTTGCTTTTAAAATGTATATAATTCTGCGCCATGTAGCACCTTAATAATTAATATACAATACAACCTAAATATTCATAAGTAATATAATATGGACCACACTTTCTTAATGAAAATTTACATATGAGGGCTCACAACCATAGTAGACCAAGTCTATTTTGAAAAAAATGAAATAGTCTATTTAGAAGGTGTATAAAATCTGTTTTATCCACTCCCACAGTAAATCAAGTCTGTAAGTAGATAACATACATGAGAAGGTATGTAAAAACAGACTTGGTTCAATCTGGGAGTGGATAAAACAGATTTTATGTACCTTCTAAATAGACAATCTCATTTTTTTTTCAAAATGATCTAATGTAATTCTACACAATTAAATTATAGCATAATTAAAAAATTATTTAAACCATCTGACTATTGAGTGATTTCGCTGTGGTGATGGGTTGTCGGCTTCACGGTGTCGTAGTCAGTGGCAGGCTTCGCTGCACTGATTTTACCTTGGCTAGCCACTTGGTGGTTAATTTTAGGCTCTGTCGCAAGTGTGCGACGTCGCCCAGACTGCAGGCATTTTCTTGAGTATCGAACTCGCCACAACAGTCCGTGGGGCGAACAGAATAAGGCCGCAGAACAGGCTTTGTGAAGTTGTAGGCTGTGGTTTGGCCTTGTGTGTCCCATGTGCAGCTGTTCCGATTTGCAGGCTTACGGTCGTTGCGGCTGGACGTCACTTCGTGCCTTGGAAAACTGGGGGTCGCTACGCGACCTCCTTCGAAAAACCGCATGGATCCACGAGGATCTGGAACGGGAAACTTCAGTTTTACACCATCTGATTAATTGCATGGGATATTTTTGTGACATGTCACTGTAAACTTTTATATATAACATTCCTTTACCATATTAATTTTAATCATAGAAATAATTTTAAAGTATTTAATAATTTTACTTTCTTAAAATAAAAACTCTTTTTGCATTAACACTTATAAATAATTAGACTTGGATATTGAAGAAACAGAAATGATGAAACTTACTTATTTCACTGTAACTTACTTGAAATAAATGCTAGACTAATCAAACCAATATTCAAAATATGTATGCACAAAACATCTGAGTTTTATTCTAAGTGAAATACTGAGCCATTAATTGCAAAACTAATTAAATCGAAATTTCACTTAAATAAAGGGATTTAGAAAACATTTAATAAGACTATGTATACTGATATTATAGTTTCAGTGTTAAAAATTATATGTTTTTAATGACTTTTTTTTAGTAAATGAAAATTAATTATTTATATAACAAAATATTCATTTCATAAAACAATTCAAAACTGAAAGAATCTTACTATATTAGATGTTAGTCTTATGTTATCAACAGCAAAATTCTGTAAATTCGTTGAAAGAAAAGTAAACACCCCCTACTAACTCTGAAACTAATTATAATAGAAGAAAGTTATGATATTAAACGATTGGAAATAAAGTCTACTTGTAAATGATGTACTCAAAATTTGCTGAGGGGGCTACAAATCAAAACCAGACCAAACTTTGTTTTTTCAATGGCAGCATCTAGTTTTGACCACATATATTAAATCTTCGGTTCAAACTATGCCTGGGTACGAAATTTCAAGTTATTTGGATGATAAGTTTTTGAATTATAAACATCCAAAAGTTAGAGCTTCTAATATTAAGTTACATTTTCACATTTTTATTAATATCACCTGAAATTATAATCCTAATGGGATAATTTTTTTGTGTAGTTATAATACTAAAAGACTCAAACATGAATATATTAAAGTTGTAATTAAAAAAAAATTATAATATGAATTATGAAATAATATTCGAAAAAAATATGAATTGCAACCTACAATTTTTTTGATTGACTTATATTTATTAGGTCCTGCTTTATGTGAATTCTCAATTTCAATTTTTTCTTCCAAGTAGTTTTCGAAGTATGATTAAAAAACTCCAAAATAATGGTTTAATGACCGTCTATGATGTGTAGAAATGCATAATTAGTAAAATTTATTTTACTCAATTTTTTTAAACATTTGGGCTGGCAGTAGTCAAAAACACATTAAGCGAGTGAAATGGTCCTACTGGCAAGAAATAATACATTAACAGAAGTGACATAGTCATTCTGTAGCATTTCAACAATCGAGTACCGAACTTCAATTTGTATACAGCCCCTAAAATATGCTCATTTTAAAATAACTAATTCCTCTGAAAGTAATTGTACGAATTTCATGAAAATTTGGATTTAGGCTAATTGAAAGGTGTAGAATTCATTTATTGTGTCAAAATTGGGTATTGCTATAAGAAAAAACAAAGTTTGGGTTCGTTTTGATATGTAGGTGGCTCTCTAAACAAATTCTATATACATAATTTAAAAGTAGATTTTATTTCTAATCGCTTGGTACCAGTCATTTTCATCTACAATAATTTGTTGCAGAGTTAGATGGGGGTGTTTACTTTTTTTCCACGACTGTATCTTCCTTGTAGTTGGACACTTTATATATTCATCAGAGTTTTAAGAAAAAAATTATTTAGAAAACCAATCACTGAATTAGCACTGAATAACACTACTTTCAATTCATAGACGTATTTAAGTATGAGTGATTGTATTGTATAATTAATATTTTTGTTGATATTTTAAATTGATGATGTAATCTAAAAAAAAAACCAAAAAATTTTTAAAACATGCTTTCGATAAAAATGAATTAAAATGTAGAAAAAAATATTTTAAACGCTCTACCAAATTTGGCGATATTTCACCAAGTTGGCCAAATTTGGCGCTATTGTCGTAATCTTGGCATTAGTACTTTTCAACAAATACTCTTTGTTTAAGCTGATACTGATTTCTCCATGGGAAATCAAACTATAATTGAGTAATCATTAAGTTTAAGTAGTGTTTTTGCGATGTCTTTCGAAAAAGGAGGGCACTTGGGGCAGGACTCCCCTTCCAGTGGAAGCTTGAAAAATATCAAACACGTGTTCACTAATTTTAGTTATACTATAGGCATGCCAAGTTTCAAGATTTTATTTGTATTAGTTTATGAGATATGGGGATTTTTATAATTTTAAATGTTCCCTTCGTTGCCAACTTCGAATTTAAAAAATAAAATCGTGATCGAATTTTTAAAATAAATGTTTAATACCTGTATTGCCCTTAGGAATACATATGTATTCCAAACTTCAAATATGAACAGGAAGTGGGTGAAAAATGAGTGACAAGAATTGGCTGCCACATACAAACAGAATTGTAAGTTAAAAGAAAGCATGTAATAATTATAATTAAATACCAATAACACTTTAATTAGTGTGTATTTTTCTAAGTCAGAGACCAGCTTGAATGTTAGATGATAGATTACGCTTAGAATTATAAAATGCAGATTAAGAGATGATTTGGCAAACTGTATGCAGAGAAGGACTCTAGTTTGTCTGGAGGGGTTTTTATCTACTACATCACAATAATCGAGTAAGACCATAAGCACTCATGATTGAGATACCCTTGCAAAACACCAACTACCTTAGACAATAGGTGTGCAGCAATGCAACTGATGATTCTGCACTTGTCAATACAGTCAGTATTGTCAATGTCTTTTTAAGGGAAATCGTTGATTTATTGCACCGAAGGCTTCATTAGAGATGCCCTTGACATTTTGCTGAATATAAGTATACTGCTTCCCCACAAGCAAGTTTAGATGCATCACTATAATGATTGTAACGTATTGTGCTTTCAAATTCAGTTCCTATGTAAGCCGAGTCGATGATTAACATCCATAGCAATTTATTCACTTTTCACATTTACAATATAAATCACTACACACATCTTAAGCGGCATAAAACTCAATCCACCAACATGTACATTACTACATTTTAACACAATCCACATCGTATAACCCGTCTTCATCTCACAACAGATCAGTTCTTTTAATTTTCGACTTGCACCTAACATTTTCGTTTTCCTTTCGCATATCGAAAACACCTCTCCGATACGATAGTAAGGCTGATTAGCCTCTGGAATCTCGGCTGCGATCCACGGTCAAGAGCTGCTTTCGCAACTTACGAAGCGGAATAGGATGCGGGGCTCTTTGGTGGTTACATCATAATTAAATAATAGTAACTCTTTAATTAGTGTGTATCCATGTAAATCAATTATATTGAACTTAGAAATTTGATCACACTGTACCCAAGAGCTGTTAAACATTTTAGGGAAGGTATTTGAGGCATCCTGAAAATTTGTGCAACATTTCTTTTGTAATGCCTGAATACAAAATCGAATGTCTGGCTGAAGGATCGTGGCCCAAAAACTGTGCCAGACACGTGTCAAGTGCCATTTTTTGACTACCCAAAAAAGGTATTTGAGGCACGCTGAGATTGAGACAGAATAGTATTTATGCTTAGAAAAAAATATTTTGAAAATGACAGACACTTTAGTCGGCCCAAATACTGTGCCAGACAAGTGTCACGAGCCACTTTTTGACTACCCAAAAAAGGTATTTGAGGCACGCTGAGATTGAGACAGAATAGTATTTATGCTTAGAAAAAAATATTTTGAAAATGACAGACACATTAGTCGGCCCAAAACCTGTGCCAGACACGTGTCAAGTGCCATTTTTTGACTACCCCAAAAAGGTATTTGAGGCACTCTGAGATTCAGACAGAATAATATTTATGCTTAGAAAAAAATATTTTGAAAATGACAGACACTTTAGTCGGCCCAAAACCTGTGCCAGACACGTGTCAAGTGCCATTTTTTGACTACCCAAAAAAGGTATTTGAGGCACGCTGAGAATGAGACAGAATAGTATTTATGCTTAGAAAAAAATATTTTAAAAAGGACAGACACTTTAGTCGGCCCAAAACCTGTGCCAGACACGTGTCAAGTGCCATTTTTTGACTACCCACAAAAGGTATTTGAGGCACGCTGAGATTGAGACAGAATAGTATTTATGCTTAGAAAAAAATGTTTTTAAAATGACAGACACTTTAGTCGGCCCAAAACCTGTGCCAGACACGTGTCAAGTGCCATTTTTCGACTACACAAAAAAGTTATTTGAGGCACGCTGAGATTGAGACAGAATAGTATTTATGCTTAGAAAAAATATTTTGAAAATGACAGACACTTTAGTCGGCCCAAAACCTGTGCCAGACACGTGTCAAGTGCCATTTTTTGACTACCCCAAAAAGGTATTTGAGGCACTCTGAGATTCAGACAGAATAATATTTATGCTTAGAAAAAAATATTTTGAAAATGACAGACACTTTAGTCGGCCCAAAACCTGTGCCAGACACGTGTCAAGTGCCATTTTTTGACTACCCAAAAAAGGTATTTGAGGCACGCTGAGATTGAGACAGAATAGTATTTATGCTTAGAAAAAAATATTTTGAAAAGGACAGACACTTTAGTCGGCCCAAAACCTGTGCCAGACACGTGTCAAGTGCCATTTTTTGACTACCCACAAAAGGTATTTGAGGCACGCTGAGATTGAGACAGAATAGTATTTATGCTTAGAAAAAAAATGTTTTGAAAATGACAGACACTTTAGTCGGCCCAAAACCTGTGCCAGACACGTGTCAAGTGCCATTTTTCGACTCCACAAAAAAGTTATTTGAGGCACGCTGAGATTGAGACAGAATAGTATTTATGCTTAGAAAAAAATATTTTGAAAATGACAGACACTTTAGTCGGCCCAAAATCTGTGCCAAACACGTGTCAAGTGCCATTTTTTGACTACCCAAAAAAAGGTATTTGAGGCATTCTGAGATTCAGACAGAATAATATTTATGCTTAGAAAAAAATATTTTGAAAATGACAGACACTTTTGTTGGCACTTACTACTTGCCAGACAACATAGAATGTTAAACGCGAGTGCCAGTAAAGCTGGCCTTGCGGTGCCCAAGCTGGACTTGCGGTGCCCCGCTGAAGATCCATTTACTGACTTACGATACAAACAAAGCGTAAATCGCGTTGCACCCCTTTTCCCCCTTTATCCTTAACCAATGAACCCCCAAAACTAATCAGGGAAGTTTCTTAACATAATAAACCGGCATACCAAATTTGGAGCAAATCGAATAATTCTGCATGAAAAACCCATTTATCTGAAATAAGGGGAGGGTGGACTAACGCCCCTTTATCCTTAACCAATGAACCCCCAAACTAATCAGGGACGTTCCTTAACATAATAAATCGGTATACCAAATTCGGAGCAATCAAATAATTCTTCATGAAAAACCCATTTATCTGAATTAAGGGGGGTAGACTAACTCCCCTTTTTCCCCTTTATCCTTAACCAATGAGTCCCCAAAACTAATCAGGGAAGCGGCATATCAGAATGAAACAAGAAAAAAAAATTTAAGCAAATGGGATGTTTCTATTAAGAGTTATCGCGTTACGTACATACAGACCCGGCAGGCACATAATCTCTCAGGCTTTGATAGCCTGTGAGCTAAAAATAAAATATTTTCGATTATTTGGCGCTAAAAGACGAATGTGCACGTGATTTGGCGGGCAAAACTTTTCCTCCCCAAACGCGAATATTTTAATGCATCTGAAAATTGCTTGTTAAATGATTATTCGAATGCACGGTACTTAAGGAATTTAAACTTAAACAATGAAATATTTTGTTATTTTTTCTATACGCTTATGTAATATATACAAGTTGCGCGTTGCTGAAGTTATTTAATTTTCGGACGGTTTCACCGGCTGGATAAATTTAAGTGCACTTTAAATGTAACTGTCCGATTAAGAACTATTTCATTATATATTTCGAAATTAAATAAGTCGTTGTTTCTATGGCAACAATACTTTTCTCATGTTGTCTCCGACACTAACACTATCGAACACAAATCGACAGTGCTCAGAATCGGGACCTTAACTTTGAGTTTAAAGCAATTTTAATCAGTTTAAATTTTGTACTAACCGTCATTAAACGATCGTTAAATGTCATTACATATAAATGTATATGACAAAATCATAGTTATAAAAGTATATTTATATTCTTTTATATAAATATACTTTTAAATATACTTTTAAAATATACTTTTAAATATACTTTTAAATATACTTTTAAAAAGACACCAGAAGTTCAGCTTTACTGGCACTCGCGTTTAACGTTCTATGTTGTCTGGCAAGTAAAAAGTGCCAACAAAAGTGTCTGTCATTTTCAAAATATTTTTTTCTAAGTATAAATATTTTTCTGTCTCAATCTCACCGTGCCTCAAATACCTTTTTTGGGTAGTGAAAAAATGGCACTTGACACGTGTCTGGCACAGTTTTTGGGCCGACTAAAGTGTCTGTCATTTTCAAAATATTTTTTCTAAGCATAAATATCATTCTGTCTCAATCTCAGCGTGCCTCAAATACCTTTTTTGGGTAGTCAAAAATGGCACTTGACACGTGTCTGGCACAGGTTTTGGGCCGACTAAAGTGTCTGTCATTTTCAAAATATTTTTTTTAAGCATAAATACTATTCTGTCTCAATCTCAGCGTGCCTCAAATACCTTTTTTGGGTAGTCAAAAAATGGCACTTGACACGTGTCTGGCACAGGTTATGGGCCGACTAAAGTGTCTGTCATTTTCAAAATATTTTTTTCTAAGCATAAATATTATTCTGTCTCAAGCTCAGCATGCCTCAAATACCTCTTTTGGGTAGTCAAAAAATGGCACTTGACACGTGTCTGGCACAGTTTTTGGGCCGACTAAAGTGTCTGTCATTTTCAAAATATTTTTTCTAAGCATAAATATTATTCTGTCTCAATCTCAGCGTGCCTCAAATACCTTTTTTGGGTAGTCGAAAAATGGCACTTGACACGTGTCTGGTACAGTTTTTGGGCCACGATCCTTCAGCCAGACATTCGATTTTGTATTCAGGCTTTACAAAAGAAGTGTTGCATAAATTTTCAGGGTGCCTCAAATACCTACTCAAAAATGTTCAATAGCTCTCCTACTATCCTGTACAGCCTGCTAACGACATTATAAGGTAGTGCTAATGCTGGAATATTGTATTCATTTATGCTGAACTTGTGCACAGGTCTGAATAAAATTGTTGTAGAAAGAAGATACGCTATTTTCAACAATATTTTGACTAAGCTCAATATTTTCAGCCGTGCTTTGTATTGGCACAGTATTTGCAGTTGTTGAATAAGTTATTTCTTGAATATGAGATGTTTTAACGCAAGCACTAATAGCAACAGAGATTGATTGATTATTAAATTGAAGGAAACTTTTACGCAGGCATTAATTCTTGAAGCACAAGTGGTTGTATTGAATACAACGTGATACCATGTGGTAATGTACAGAACTGAGTCTGAGGAAAACAATAGTTAATGTTAGCACGAATTTTATCTGAATTTAACGCATGAATTAATGGAGAGTATTTTTTCGAAAATACGTCCGATAAAATAGCTGCAATTTCATTTTCAGTTTATTTGTTCAAAAAAAAAAAAAAAAAAAAAGAAAAACCACATAATAAAAATCATTCAATGCTATTTTTTTCTAAATTTCTGGAATCAGTTGAAGAAGCACTTATATTTTTCTTATCTGCTAAACAGATGATATATCGTCTAGATTTATAACTATATCGTATAGACTCATAACCTTTATCAATAGAATTGATGCTTAATAGAATGCTGATGTAATTTTTTTTTTTGGAGTATTTAGAATCTTCAATATATTTATCATCATGATGAAAATATTCTAAATCAGAGAAATGTTCAACAGTGTCTAAATTATCTTGTTTGACGATCATTCCAAAAACATGAGAACAATTTGAATTTTCAGTTGTTCTCATACCAAACATACTGTTTTGAAATAGCAGACACCATCAAAAGATTTGAATGTTTGTGGTTTTAATAAATTGAAAAATAGTTCACATACAATAAATAAATTTACTTTACTTGAAATATGAAATGTAGGATTTAGAAATGTTATGTCACTAGAAAATATATTTTTGAAACATCTAATTGATCATTAGAACTTTCGTCAATTATATTTGGCAGTACGAAAAATGATAAAGCTTTGAAAAAAAAAATCACACTGTTCATTTGAAATGTGGTATATCTTTAATTAAATGTTGTCAATTAAAAATTAAAAGCCTATTAAAAATAAAATTAATCTTATATGTTACGAATTAAGTTATTAATCAAAATATAAAATACATTATAACGTAAACTACTATTTAAAAATATCACGAAAAACTTCTGTTACATAAATAATTTTTTTTTTTTATTCAGAAGTTTTTAAGTACAAAGATAGATTATTTTTCTTAGTATATTTGAAACTAAAATCGCAAGCTATATTACATCATTACTTTTAAAAGATACATTTGTTCACCCACATAAGTTACTTTTATGCCCAATTTTCTTTTTTTATGCGGAAAAATTTGAAAAATTTTCGTCTTAAAACTTTCTTTTGGCATATAAGTTCTTCAGATGGGATATTCAATAATGCATTGATATTACGATTTCAGATAGCATTCGAGAATGCTTACTGAAAGGCATAAAATATTTTTTTTTTTTGAAAAGCTAATAAAAATTTCTCTACGCCTACTAGAATCAAGTTTGATGTTTTATTTATAAATTTGATTTTTTTCCCGACAAATAAAAGAAGTACATAGTATGTATTTTTGATGATTTATAAGGACGGTTGTTTGTCTTTTCTTTATAGGTTAAAAGAATTAGGGTCTATAAGTATATAAAAGTGGACGGTTTCTGATTTTCCATATTTTGGGATATTTAGAATCCTTAATAAATTTATCAGAATGAAAATATTTCAAACCAGAGAAATTTCTAACAGTGTCTAAATTATCTTGGTTCAGGATCAATCCTATAAAAGGAGAACAATTTGAATTTTAACTGGTTCCCGAAACCAAACATGCTGGTTTGAAATAGCAAACAACATCAAAAGATGTGAACCTTTCTGGTTTTAACAACTGGAAAATTTGTTCACATATAATTAATAAATTTACTTTACTTGGAATATGAAATGTAGGATTTACAAACGTTATTTCACTCTGAAACTTAATTTATGAAACACCTAATTGATCATTAGAGCTTTAGTCAATTAAATTTCTCAGTACTAAAAATGATAAAGATTTGGAAAAAATCACTCTTTTCATTTGAAATTTGGTAGTAATTTTTAATGAAATAGTGTTAATTCAAAAATTAAACACCTATAAAAATAAAAATATTTTTATGAGTTACGAAATAAATTATTAATGAAAATAAAAAATGTATTATAACGAAAACTACGATTTTAAGGGATATTTAAAACTATCCCTAAAAAAATTCTGTTATATAAATAACTTTTTTAAATGCGGAAGTTTTTACTTATGAAGATAGATTGTTTTGCTTAGTATATTTGAAACTAAAATCGCAAGCAATGTTACCTTATTACTTTTAAATGATACATTTGTTTTCCAACTACAGTTACTTTTATAGTGAATTTTATCTTTTTTCAAGCGGAAAAATATGAAAAATTTTACTCTCAAAACTTTCCTTTGGCATATAAATACTTCACATGGGGTATTCAATAATGCATTGATATTGCGATTTCAGATAGCATTCGAGAAGACTTACTGAAAGGCATGAAAGTTTTTTTTTTGAAAAGCTAATGAAAATTTCTCTACGCCTACTAGAATCAAGTTTGATGTTTTATTTATAAATTGGATTTTTTTCCAACAAATAAAAGAAGTACATAGTAAGTATTTTTGATGATTTATAAGGACAGTTGTTTGTCTTTGCTTTATCGGTTAAAAGGACTTGGGTCTATATGTCTATTAAAGTGGACGGTTTCAGAGGTGAATATAAAAGTTTCTTCCAAAAGTTTTATTGGAATCTTTTTATAGTTTAATGTTTGTACTCAATATTATTACGTTCTGTTGTTTAATTTAACTTTGTTTTTGCATGTAAAGATCGAATATTTGTAATTGATTTTTTATTCGCTTTCTGATAGTCTAGGATTCTAACAATTATATACACAGATGTTTTTTCGATGATAATACCAAATCTTAATATTTTTAGAATTTAATTATAAATTAATAAATTAATGTTACGTTATTTTTCCGATGCAGGGTATACATAGCCAAAGATTCTTTTACAAAGATTCTTCTTACTGTCGAACACGGTTAAAACGCGTTTCAAGGTACTGGGCAAAAATCGCGTATTAAGGCGAATCGCGTATTAAACGTGATTTTAATAATGTTGCAGGAACTTAGCTTTTTTATATCTAATCGTTTAAATGAACTTAATCGCCTGAATAAAAAGATCTCTCAATTATAAGTTTACCGTCTAAGATTGCGTTTTTTACGCATATTCAGATTACAATTTAACTGTATTCAACTTTAACTCATTGTTTGTTTTTATAGAACCGATTGGAATGATAGCTAAATATACATACCAATTCGAATGTGGCTTTATTGTGAATTAATATGTTGCAACCGAAAATGAAGGGACAAAAAAATAATTTTCCTGATAGTCTAGTTTTTTAAAACAAACTATAAATATTAAATCTTCGAAGCATAATCCAGTTATTAAAATCATATATAGTACTAGTGATAATAAGTACCTTCATAATCAGTCTTTAATTTTTGATATAATAAGAAAAACTATTTCGTATTAAACTTTGTGTATAAAAAAAAAAAAAAAAAAAAAAGTTAGAATAGAAAAAAGCAAACAAAACGGGGCCAAAGCTAATTTTATCCAAAAAACGACTCTAACGATTTTGACTAAATTTTGTATTCTATCGTTTTCGGGTTCGAGAAGATCATTGGTTAGGTCGCATGTTCGGAAAAATTCGGTTAGTGGGTCATTTTGGGTTCCAATGTCTCAGGATCATGCCAATTGTATCTAAACAGCAAGAATGATACAGTGCGAATAAAATTTCGAATTGAACACAAGGCTAATTTTGACCGAGCTTAGCTCGGTCATCCCTGATAAGGATATAATTATGGCAATTACTTTAATATTTACGTCTTTAGTAAAATTTCTGATATTAAACACTTTTTACACATTTCACATTTTTTTTTCTCGAAATATCATTTTTTTTCTGTTTAAAAACATGTTTCCGTCTCTTTAAAGTTGTGGCCCCTACTCTTGCCTAGTTGTGAAATCGGTTCTGATCGTAGGTAAATGTGAAATTTGTTTTTTAGTATTATTAAAAAAAAAAACTGTGCAAGTAAAGTTAAAAGTGACAATATACAGGGAGCAAAGGAAAGTCCCTTTAACCTGAAAATACTTGCGAACGCAGAGAGCTACAGCTATACAAGTAAGCTAATGGTAAAGTAAAGCGACTACGGCCGACCTAATGCAAACGACAGCAACACCCTTAGTGGCGAACTTTGGAAGATAGCAATTGCAAATCGAAAACGAAAAGAGGTAGAGCAAATTTTCCAATTAGAAAGTTTTAGAGCATCAATTAATTAGTACGAAACGACATTTGGTTCTCACGGATAAGATAAATCGTTGCCTGCATACCCCAAAATGTCCGAAATCGATGAGCGACGATTCTACTTTGCCTATTCACATTCCGGAAATGTAGCAGTTGACAATTGCAGATTGTGACGTTGTACTGTACTGTAATGCCTGTAAAGATTTAAATTCTAATGCATTTAAAATTTTAGAATAACCCTTTCAGGGCTAGAAGAATTCTGTTTTTAAACTGATGAAATAATTGACTGACACCAGAATATTCAAACGAATTTCTCAGAAATAAAAAAACCTGCTAATTTGCACTTTCATTGCAAAAGCAAAATTTTATTAAAATATTCTTGGTGCCATTTGTCAGTTTTGGAATTAAAATTAGGTGGCTAGACCGCCTAGCCACCTCCCGTGAAAGAGTTAAATCTATGTCGTCGTATTGAAGAGGCTTGTAATAGATGTTGCATTCTGAGAAATGTGCATGCAGAATTACTCTCACGAATACAAACGAGTATCGTGAGCAATGGCGAACTTTTTGAACATACTGAATATTAACTTTTTATCACTTTGAGACAGTTTGTCTTTTTTTTTTCTGTGATGTTATCAAAATGTATTGAGATAAGTACGTATTTGTAGCATAAATTGTGCGTATTTCTTCATACGTCTGACTATTCCATTCAAATGTTTACACAAAATGGAGTGCATCGATTTCGGACATTTTCGGGTAAACTGGCGAAGATTTATCTTATCCATGTAAACCAAATGTCGTATTCTATTAATTAATTGATGCTCTAAAACTTTCTAACAGAAAATTTTGCTCTGTCTCTTTTCGTTTTCGATTTTCAGTGGCTATCTTCCAAATTTCGCCACTAGGGGGCGCTGCTGTCGTTTTCATTAAATCGGGCGTATTCGCTTTACTATACCTTTACCTCACTTGCATAGCTGTAGTTCTCTCCGTTCATAAGTATTTTCAGGTTAAAGGGACTTTCCTTTGCACCCTGTATATACATAAATGTATCAAAATTTTTCTTAAAAGTTGAAACCTCGTAATACATTCCAATAATCTCCAATTCCAAAGATCTGAAATAAAGTATTCTCCAGACAATTCGGATATGGAGAAATATGGGTATAAGTAAGTAGAGCAATGTTGCCATTTTTTTTTGTTTAAAATTATGTTGCGAAGTAAAAAAAAAAAAAAAAAAAAAAAAAAAAAAAAAAAAAAAAAAAAAATCTCTAAAATAAATTTTGTTTAATAAAAAAATTCGTCTTGTTTCTTTTTTCTTTATTTTTTTCTTCTTTTTAATGAAAGATGCGTTGAAAATTGGATCATTTTTACAATGACAAGAAAATCCTTCCTTTTGAAAATGGAGAAATACAATATCATTGAAACTGGCGAAATACCTTCTTAAAATTATGCAAATGGACTATTGAAATTATTATAAATATAATTATCTGGGACATCAGCGATAGGGGACAAAATTATCTTATCTCTATGATATTGATCAGCAGCAGTCTTCTTAGTAAATGTCTAATACGTTGAATAAATATCAACTAGAAATATTATTACCTTGAAGTAATGGTGGAATAAAATAATATTTTTTACTATCTCTACAGTACCTGATTTCAACATTATATTTATAACTAGGGGGCTCTGCCCCCTGCAAGCTACGCTCGCCAACCCCCGTTCAGACACCGCAGAATCTGAAAATCTAAAAATCTAATGGGTTTTAAAAATATGAGAGAAGATTAAATTATACTGAAAAAGCTGTGCAGATCTCCCTGTAAACGGGTTTCCATTCAATTCCCTTTGATTGCAAAAATTTAATGGAGAATCAGTTGCTGTTAAGACATCCAATGGTTGTTTTCGTTTTTGATTAAAGAGGATCAGTTAAACATTTGAAAAGAAGCTAAAATAAAATGAATTAAGCATTCAGAGTCTTTGTCAACCGATATTTTAAAACAATCTCTATAACAATAGCCTAAATCATGTGACTATCATCAACAGTTCCGGGCGGAACACTTTGCATTTTATATTCTATGTGCCATTTTGATACTTTAATGTTATCCAGGCACAGGTGATAAGTCGCCAAATATTATTCTATCCCCATCATTTCATCTATATTATAATAGTTCAAGTCATCAAATGCCATAATCAAATACGATCCCTTCGCCTTTCATATGAAAGTTTGGAACAAATGTCATATATTGGCGCGATTTTTTTCCAACGCCAATTTGGGGAACGCATTAACAGCATAAACAACAACATCCGGCTTACCATATCAAGCAAAATAACGATACTTTGGCGCCAGTTAAGTACCCGTTGCGTATATGGCATTGGCTTCAGAAAAAAATCGCGCCAATATGGGGCCGTATATGACATCTGTGCCGAAAGAAAAAAAAGCCGGGTGCAAATCTCGCCAATATCTTTTTTTCAACTCACCAGTTAGCATTTTTTTTATTGTTCGAGTGGTAAATTAAAACATTGATTTGAAGTTGAAATTAAATGTCATGGTTTGTTACATAATTTAATATTTCGCCAGATGTCATATACGCATGTTTGGCATGATTTTTTATTTTATTTTTATTTTTTTACGAAAATTTGGCGAAAGCCTCGTTTTCGAATACCAGTTACATATGTATTTTTGGTACTACTTAGTTATCCCGTCGACAAAAAATCTATCGCGAACTATAAGATTAAATGTCAATAATGCTTGATCGTAAATGTCACATTCACTTGACTTTTAGCAAGTTACACGTGTTTACGTCATCAAGTGATTTTTATTTCGACGTTTTATTTTTATATTTATTAATGTTATACTAATTTATTTGTTCTTTCGTTATTTAAAATAAAAATTTTGTCAATCTGTACAATTTGGCGAGTGGTTTAGCGATTTATATAATTTGCGAAATTGGGTGACGGAATAACTACTACATTGTACCGTATTTTTTAATTATTTTCTATTATTTTCAAAAGGAAATAGCAAAAAAATAATTAATTACTATAGAACAAAATAATTTATATAAATTTAAAAAAGAAATAAAAGTAAATATACATTTATTATTAAATAAACAACAATAGCCGGGTTACCAGGTCTATCAAAATAATGCCATTTGTGCGCCAATTAGGTACCCCGGTGCGTATATGACATCTGTGTCTAATATTTTTCTTTTCGTTTTGTTTTTTTTTATAAAAAAAGAAGTGAAAGCCATCAATTTAAATGTTTCATTTTTAAATGAAAGTTTTGTACTTAATAAAATGATAACGAAATACAAAAAAAGCATTGTTCTTAGCATAGATTTAAGAGAGTCCCAACTGTCGCCAAATTAATTTAAAATAGTAACCTTTTCTGAATTATGAAAAAAAATTTCTGTTATGATTAAAATTTGAGTTGCCATCATTAGAAAAAATGTATTTAACACTAGAATGATGGAAGGGGCCAATTTGGCCCCTATCGCTGTTTGCGACTTTGTATTTTCTATAATAATGAACTATATATTTTGATATTTCACGACTTTTATTTATTTGGCTTACTTTCGCTGTATTTGAAATAAATTCTTCCCAACTTCAATAGAATCACCAATTTCAAACAATATACCTAGAAAGACGGGAAGGGCCAATTTAACCCCTCATAATATTTTCCTCTTCTCGCATTCGCACCTCACTGTTTTGTTCTCGGAATGACCTTGTGAATAACATTCACAGTAGCTCAAGTTCATTTTCCCCATTCACATCCTATTTACAATCCCCCTTCTTTCATAAAATGGGTTTAACCGGCAGATGGAGTCGACTGAGTCTCGCACCTGTTGAACGACGTGACCAATAGAATGAGGACATAGTGTCAGTTACTGAAGTGACAAAGAATATAAAAGATGGCTCGTAAACGTGGTCTCACTCACGAAGAGAATTTGAAGGAATTGAGAAGATTACATCAAATGGAGTCAGGTGACAGTGATGAGAGCAGTTTAGATGAAGATAAATAATATGTTCCTCCAAAAGAAGACACAGAAAGTAGCAGTTCCATTGATAATGATATTGAAACAATTTCTCAAAATACTGTTTCTGTGCGAAGTTCTCAAGAATGCAAAAATAAGATTATGTTAAAAGAATCTAGTAAAAAATGCAGAAAAAAAATCCGCATGTCTAATAATTTTTTGTCATCTAAATTACAGTCAGCAGAAAGCAAAGTTATTTATGAAAGTGATTCTGATGGTGATTTCTCTAAAAATAGTTCCCAGCCTACTACATCTACGGCACGAGGACGAGTGCAATCTCAAACGCGTGGTCAAAACCTTCCTCGGAAAACATCTATTGGTCTTCCTGGTCCACCTTTGGTTGGACACGTAGAAACTGACGTCGACGGGACAATATGGAAAATGAACTACTAAACCTTCTGCTACTAAAGGACATCGTGCAACACAGAACGTATTGCGGTAATCACGAGGGCCGGCCTTAGATGCAAAAAGGAATATAAATGCAGATAATGTAATTAGTGCTTGGTGTCTAATGTTCAGTCATAAGATTGTGCACCATATAAAACAATCTACCGAAGCAGAAGCTCGCCGTCAACTTGGAAATGACACATGGGCAGTAACATTAGATGAATTGGACGTTGTTTTTTCCATCACGTATGCAAGAAGAGTATACGGAGCAAAGAACTTACCAGTAAATACATTATGGTCATCAGTTTGGAGACCGCCATTTTTTTTTGCAAAATATGCCAAGAGATTGTTTCAAAGATTCTATTCGACTTTTTTTGTTTCGATTTGAAAACAGAAAGATCAGAGAGATTGAAAACAGATAAATTACTATTGGCATCAGCACTGTTCGTTCATTGAAAATAGTTCAGCATACTACAAACAAGGAGAAAATCTCACGATTGATAAACCCTTGCTGCCATCAGAAGCCAGGTGTCCTTTTACTCCGTATATTCTAAATAAACCAGACAAGTTTGGTATAAAATTTTTGTTAGTTCTCTGTGTATATTCGAAATATATCCTCAACCGTTTTCCGTAAACAGGCCAGGATATCAATAGACCTGCAGATCAAGCTGTTCATGAACATGTAGTGATAAAGCTCACTCAAGGATATTTATGGACAGGTAGAAATGTAACTACTGAGAATTATTTCACAATGGTAAAACTGTGTGAAAAAATGAGAGCCAACTCAACAAGCTTAGTTGAGATCGCGAAGAATGGCCAATAATCCATGGCCAAGATAGGGAAACAAGAATTGTACTCTACAACTTTATTAAAAAATTACCATGATATAACAATCACGTCGTATCAGGGAAAGAAGAAGAAACATGTTCTGTTACTAAGTTCCCTCCAACCCACTGTCACCATTGATAATAGTGAAAAAAGACGCACGAGACAGTCCAGTTTTATAACCAGACAAGTATGGAGTGGACGTTGTTGAACAACTCTTACGCCTGTATACCACTAAATCTGGAACACGTCGTCGGTCTATGCACATTTTTTATGACTCTTTCCGGCATAGACAATTTTGTTGTAAAATGATGAAATGATTGACTGACACCGGAATTTACAAACGACTTTTTTTAAAATTAAAAGCATGTTACTTTAAATGTTCATTGTAAAAGCAAAATTTTATTAAAATATTCTTGGTGCCATTCATAAGTTTGGAATTAAAATTAGGTATCCCGACCTGGGCACACTGCGTCGGAAAGGGATAATGTTTTAGACATGTAAGCACTAAATGCTCTGATATTATATAAAGAAGTGATAGGAAAGGAGAAAATCAATCGGAGTAATTTTATTCTGCAATTGTGTGAAGAGTTGCGAGCTCCATATACCGAGCATCTCGATGCGGTACAGCATCTAAAGTGACTCCAACAAATGACATAAAAGACAGCAGTGGGACGAAAAGATCCAAATGCGAAGTTAAAATAAGCTGCAAAGGAAATCATACAAGAAACACTTGCCTCGAATGAAAAGACCAGTTTTCGGCAAATGCGGATCTACAGAAATTCGATCTACTGATTGCTTTAAGAATGCATAAAGGGTAAAGTTTTAAGAAATAAAGATCAGTATAAAGATTATTTGCCTCTTTCGTTAATTTTTCTCATTTTTGTCTTATTACTTAGCATTTACACTACTCTAAAGATCAAGAAACATCGAAGGGCCAAATTGGTCTCTTCCGTCTTTCTAGGTATAAGACAAGTTGCCGTCCTTCTAGTGTTAAAATTAGAAAAAAATTAATATTTCGAAAACTAATTCGAATTTAAAAATTCTAATACCAGTTTTGAGATCTGTGGATCAACACGGATATTTGGTGTTAATTTCATCGCAAAGTATTCCATATTTTAGGAGAAATCGCCATGAAACAAAATCAGGTCGATTCAAAGAATCGATACATTTCAGGCGTTTCATATATTCGTTTCATAAATTCGTTTCATTAGGATTTTATATATACTAGGGGATTGAACCCGAGCTCCTCGGGTTACAGAATATAGGTGAAAACCATTTTTTTTAATCTAATTATTTTTTTACATGTGATATATATTTTAGATTGCCCACTAACATCAAAAAGAATTTGTATATGAAAAATATCAATTATGCAATTAAATGAAGTTTTGAAATTTATTAAAAGCGATACTTTCACATGTCACCAGATGCCAGGAGTTATTAACCCAAGATTTTGCCACTTACATCAGTCTTTCTGATCATTTCGGTGCATAAGCGCGTGGTTCAATCACATGTCTGTTAAATTTGTTTCTTATTTACATTAATTTATTTATTTTTCTATAGAGGAAGTTTTAACTTTGTTATGGAACATTAGACGGAAACATATGCTGAACTTTTTACATTGTTTTAAGAGCAAGCGGTTTAACCTTCCGTAATCGAGCTACACGTGTTAGAGATAAATTAAAAAATAATTTATGATTGAAAAAAATATATATATATAATTACGACATCGTACGTGACACAGAAATCGCGAATAATTGTTGGTTAATTGTTCAATTGGTTAATTGTAAACAATTGGCGGTTAATTGTTTAATGGCAACGCCCGGATGAAACGCATCTCATTAGTTATTGTTTAATATTTTAAAAAAGTGAATAACAATAAATAAATAAAAAGTTTAACTAATAATTATAGAACAAAACAATTTATAAAACTTTCAAAAATAAAATAAAAGTAAATAAACAATTTATTAATAAATAAACAACAGCATCCGGGTTACCATATTAAGCAAAATAACGACACTTTGGCGCCAGTTAAGTACCCTGATGCGTATATGACATTGGCGTCAGAAAAAAGTCGTGCCAACGTAGTGCGTATATGACATGTGTGCCGTCTTTTATTCATGTAATTTAAAATACAATAAATAAAAAAATAAATGAAGGTGCTTTTCCAGTATAGGTACGTGGCGAAATAGAGAAAAGGTCCATGGCGAGAAAAGAAATTTTTTTCTGGCAACCGATTTAATCAAAATATTTTTTTCAAATGAAACTACATAAAAGTGTCCATAATCGCAAAGAGTTCGTACTTCTATGTTAGCTTGGTGCAATTCTCGCCAATAGCATTTTTTAACTCGCCAGCAGCATTTTTTATTTTTCGAGGGGTAAATTAAGACATGCTTTGATGTTGAAATTAAATGGTTTATGGTATTATTTATTCTTTTTCTTTTCTTTTTCTTTTTTTAAAGATTTTTTTTTTCTTTTTTTAAAGATTTTTTTTTTTTTTTTTAAGTAAAAGTCATGAATTTTAAAGGTTTTATTTTTAAATTAAAGTCATCCATTCTAAATAAAATGAGTGAAAGGACTATATTTTAATCTGAATTAACGAAATAAAAAAAAATGCGACGGGTACAATGTTTGGCGATTTATCACCTGTGCCCGACTAACATAACTGTAGAGAGTTTTCGATTTCTCTATCAGAATCTTCAAATTTGGCGAAGGATTTAGCAAGTAAATTAAATTATGAATAAAAGTAACATTATACAATGCCTAGCATACATTTAAGGGAGGCCAAATTGGTCGCCACGGGTGGCTAGTTATTTTAAAAACCATAATAACTCAGTATATTAAGATACAATTTTCAAACAAATTGCATTTGAAAGTAGATTTTTTTTCTCTATTTGACGGTTTAAAAATTGAAAATGTGCGATATTTAGAAATTTAAAAAATCGCTGACATAGCATGTATTTTAATTTAAATTTATTTTTTCTGTTTTTATGAGAAAATGGCAACAAAAGGTACAGTAATATATTATTTTCTTTCTTCCGTGATTAGTTTCCCTTTACTTTCAACCCTCCACGACTTTCAACAGAAATGGGGTTCTTCAGTTGCCACAATTACAGAAAATGTATTAAAAAGTACAAAAAAATTAATATCTCAAAATTAAATTGAGATACAGCTTTCAAACAAATTGCATTTAAAAGAGCATTTTTTTCGTTACACGACGGTGTAAAAATTTTAAATGTGCGATGTGTAGAAGTTTAAAAATTTGCAGTAGAGAAAATTGCAAAACCGAAATTTCATTTCAAATTTCAAAGTGTTGCCATTCGCAGAATGACGTATGCGTTACGCACAGATATGTTTGTCCTTTATAATATAGACTAGGGGATTGAACCCGAGCTCCTCGGGTTACAGAATATAGGTGAAAACCATTTTTTTAATCTAATTATTTTTTTACATGTGATATATATTTCAGATTGCCCACTAACATCAAAAAGAATTTTTATATGAAAAATATCAATTATGCAATTAAATGAAGTTTTGAAATTTATTAAAAGCGATACTTTCACATGTCACCAGATGCCAGGAGTTATTAACCCAAGATTTTGCCACTTACATCAGTCTTTCTGATCATTTCGGTGCATAAGCGCGTGGTTCAATCACATGTCTGTTAAATTTGTTTCTTATTTACATTAATTTATTTATTTTTCTATAGAGGAAGTTTTAACTTTGTTATGGAACATTAGACGGAAACATATGCTGAACATTTTACATTGTTTTAAGAGCAAGCGGTTTAACCTTCCGTAATCGAGCTACACGTGATAGAGATAAATTAAAAAATAATTTATGCTTGAAAAAAAATATATATATATAACTACGACATCGTACGTGACACAGAAATCGCGAATAATTGTTGGTTAATTGTTCAATTGGTTAATTGTAAACAATTGGCGGTTAATTGTTTAATGACAACGCCCGGATGAAACGCATCTCATTAGTTATTGTTTAATATTTTATAAAAGTGAATAACAATAAATAAATAAAAAGTTTAACTAATAACTATAGAACAAAACAATTTATAAAACTTTCAAATATAAAATAAAAGTAAATAATTTATTAATAAATGAACAACAGCATCCGGGTTACCATATTAAGCAAAATAACGACACTTTGGCGCCAGTTAAGTACCCTGATGCATATATGACATTGGCGTCAGAAAAAAGTCGTGCCAACGTAGTGCGTATATGACATGTGTGCCGTCTTTTATTCATGTAATTTAAAATACAATAAATAAAAAAATAAATGAAGGTGCTTTTCCAGTATAGGTACGTGGCGAAATAGAGAAAAGGTCCATGGCGAGAAAAGAAATTTTTTTCTGGCAACCGATTTAATCAAAATATTTTCTTCAAATGAAACTACATAAAAGTGTCCATAATCGCAAAGAGTTCGTACTTCTATGTTAGCTGGGTGCAATTCTCGCCAATAGCATTTTTTAACTCGCCAGCAGCATTTTTTATTTTTCGAGGGGTAATTTAAGACATGCTTTGATGTTGAAATTAAATGGTTTATGGTATTATTTATTCTTTTTCTTTTTTTAAAGATTTTTTTTTTTTTTTTTTTTTTTTTTTTTTTTTAAGTGAAAGTCATGAATTTTAAAGGTTTTATTTTTAAATTAAAGTCATCCATTCTAAATAAAATGAGTGAAAGGACTATATTTTAATCTGAATTAACGAAATAAAAAAAATGCGACGGGTACAATGTTTGGCGATTTATCACCTGTGCCCGACTAACATAACTGTAGAGAGTTTTCGATTTCTCTATCAGAATCTTCAAATTTGGCGAAGGATTTAGCAAGTAAATTAAATTATGAATAAAAGTAACATTATACAATGCCTAGCATACATTTAAGGGAGGCCAAATTGGTCGCCACGGGTGGCTAGTTATTTTAAAAACCATAATAACTCAGTATATTAAGATACAATTTTCAAACAAATTGCATTTGGAAGTAGATTTTTTTTCTCTATTTGACGGTTTAAAAATTGAAAATGTGCGATATTTAGAAATTTAAAAAATCGCTGACATAGCACGTATTTTAATTTAAATTTATTTTTTCTGTTTTTATGAGAAAATGGCAACAAAAGGTACAGTAATATATTATTTTCTTTCTTCCGTGATTAGTTTCCCTTTACTTTCAACCCTCCACGACTTTCAACAGAAATGGAGTTCTTCAGTTGCCACAATTACAGAAAATGTATTAAAAAGTACAAAAAAATTAATATCTCAAAATTAAATTGAGATACAGCTTTCAAACAAATTGCATTTAAAAGAGCATTTTTTTCGTTACACGACGGTGTAAAAATTTTAAATGTGCGATGTGTAGAAGTTTAAAAATGTGCAGTAGAGAAAATTGCAAAACCGAAATTTCATTTCAAATTTCAAAGTGTTGCCATTCGCAGAATGACGTATGCGTTACGCACAGATATGTTTGTCCTTTATAATATAGATAGATAGGGTAGATTTCAAATAAATTTTATTTTTTATAAATGAATATGTTCAGTTCTCATTTGAATATTAAGAAAAATATTTTTGAATACCTTATTTTCGAAATCGATCATGATATTTGGCGATCCAAATAACTGGAGTTCAGATTACTGAAGTTGAACTTAGATTGAATTAGTTATTATGTTTTTTCTAAAAAAATGTTAAGAGGAAAAATGTTTTCGTTATTTCTTTAAAAAGAAAATCCTGTTACATTTAACAATACAAATGCTTAGTTATTTTACGAAAGAAATTTTAAGTGTTTTATCAGCAATTCCATTTTCTGTTTTTTTTTTAAACTCTAATAAAAATTATTAATCGCAGTACAGATGATTTCTAAGAGCCAAAAATACTAATTTAAGTAATATCTTTGAACATACCTTTATTAATTCTCTTACATAACTTATAAAAAATCCTGAGAAATTTTTATGTATAAAGACAGTTTTTCAGATTCATTTTATTGAGAGTATAAAACTGAAATCGCTTGCTGTACTCATCACATTACATTTCAGAGATATATTTGTTTTCCAACAAAATTTATTTTTATAGACAATTTTTCCTCTTTTCATGCGAAAAAATATGAAATATTTCATCTCAAAACTTTCCTTCGGCATATAAGTAACTCACTTGGGGTATTCAATAATGCAATGATATTACAATTTCAGATTGCCTCAGAGAATGCTTGGTAAAGGCACGAAAGTTTTTTCGAAAAGTCGAATAAAATTTCTGTACACATTCTAGAATGCAGTTTGATGTTTTATTTATAAATCAGATTTTTATTCGATAACGAAAAGAAGTACATAGGATGAATTTTTGATGAAACATAAAGGGCGGCGAATATTGTTTTTTGCTCTATCAGATAAAGTTTAAAGTACTCTTATAGCGAATAACGAGGTTTACGATCGGTTATTAATAATACTGAACCAATTCTATGTTTCTACTTTTCTGAATTACGAAATCAGAACCTATATTTACAAGTTGATCTGCTATTTCGCTTTCATATCTTCTTATACTAGGGATAGAACTAGTGTTGACAGGTCAAGTGTCACAAAAAAGCAGGATAGCGGATTCTAAATCAAAACATAAAATCTCTATATATATTTCTTTTGCATGGCTCTAAAATAGGGCTGAATTTGTATCTTGCCGTTTGGCATCAATCGCAGTAACGCAATTAATTTGACTTATTGCATTCCACTCATCAGAAGCGTGATTTAACCACTTAAACTCGCATCCTATTTAAAAGAAAAGTTTCATTGGTTTTCATAAAATGAAAAACATATTAAAACGATTCCATTAAATTACGCACTAATCGCGTAAGAGCAGAACACAGATTATTTATTGAGAAATAATATTAAGTAATCTGTGTAAATATAATGACAGTGAATAATCTATCATAGTAAGCAATATAGAAAACGAAATTTTTCCGATGAAGACAATGATATCATTCTGAAAACGAAAGATGCATTTTCTTCCATGAATTAAAATATTTTACTATAACTGTGTCAGTGATGACGTCATATTCCTTATCCTTATTCCTGCGCACAAATAAACAGGACTCTTGCTATTTATTTAAAGATTCTTGGTCCACACAAAATAAATTATTTCTGAAAATTACATAACTTCCAATTAATTAAAATGAATATTTAATGAAACTCACGAATTTTAAAATAACTTCTTAAATGACGCTCTAATCTCGGAAGGGATGTACGATTCTGATGGTGAAAATGGTGTTATATTTGAAAGAAAGGATGCATTCCCATATGTACTCTAAATGTATTATGGCGCACGGTAGGATTGTTTCAAACAAACAACTGATTTCTGGGAAAGTTTCCATAGTGTAAAGGAGTTACCTTCCGGAAAATAGCGCAGGAAAAGCCAAGAAATGCACAGAAATGGTTCGTTAGGAACTCCCAATGACATCATGAGCTTTAGAGTTTATATAAAACTGAAATATTTTAGTACAATTTTTGTCAATATGACGTCATATTCACTGGCCTTTACATCTAATTCAGCAAATTAAAATTCAGAGCAGGAGCTGTTTTTAAACATAGTACGACCTTTTGGCAGATGTAAGGATAGCAATGGTCATTGGTTTGTTTTACAGTCACGTGATGCATTCGAAAAATCACCTTTTTGATCAAAAGTTTTTTTTGGACACATCAGAAAACGTGTTGTTTATGTTTTGTTAACTTGCCAAGTGCCTGAGAGGTATTCTATTTTTCACGTTGAATGCACTTTAGATAGTGTTTGTTGATTTATGTTGAACTATCTTGGTATCGGGCACTGTTTTTCCAAGAGTTTTTCGAAATAAATTTAAGCCGTGCTGTACAATATTATGCGCAATGAGTTATAAATTAATTGTGATCCAAGGTAATTTTTTTCAGTTAATTATTTTACATTTCAAAAATGGGTAAATTTTATAATGTTAAAATGATTTATGCCTTTTGGTAGCACCAACTAAATACATATTTAAATGTGATTTCAACGAAGTTTTCAATTACTGTATTTTTACCTTAATTTTTTTTGAAAATTTCATAAGTTAAAAGGATTTTTGATAGTACGCATTATGGCTAGAGTAGCAGCAAAAAATGGCGAGCAAGCGAAGCGAGCTGGGGATGTGTAGCAGTCTCAATGTGAATTGTGTCGCAATTCACGGGAGTTGGCGAGCGTTAGTGAGGAGGGGGCAGAGCACCTAGTTACATTAAATTCTTTGAAAAAGGAATCTGTCTATAATATCAAACAATAAAACATCTGTACTTTGTGCGTTAACTCTGTGTAAACAGAACCTGCTTATAACGGAATGTAGTTTTAAAATTAAAATAGGAGTACTTTAAAATTATACCTACTAAATTGGAATTTTGTTTGAGTTCCTAGCGATTCCGCTGTCACAAGTTTTACTGCGTAAGATTGTTTATGTCGCATAAAAAAACTTGCGAATACCGAATCACAAAAGAAGGAGAAAAATTACGTTTTAAACATATTGACGTCTTAGCCTTTCAGCCTTTTCGCCCTAGCGTCAGGCTTTCGTCATCAAACAATGAAATATCAAATGTATAAATGCCATTGTCTTAACTATAGAAATACCATGCAATTAAACCAGCTAGAACAAAAGCCCGTTTAAAACGGTATTTTTTCTTTTCCCTTACGACTTCGTCTTAGCAAGATTTGTTGCACTAATAAAAAATATTATAGTAAAACTTGTGAAAGCGAAATCACTAAGGACTGAAATAAAATTCAAATTCAGCAGGTAAAATTTTAGTACTCCTATTTTACTTTTAAAACAGAATTGCTTTATAAACAGGTAATTATGGGATTACCGTACAATTATACCTGTTAAGACAAAAGCCTGTTTAAAAAGGATTTTTTTACCTTCCCTTGAGATACCGTATTAGAAAGTTTTGTTATGTGACATAAACAATCTTTTGCAGTAAAACTTGAGACAGCGGAATTGCCATGGACTGCAACAAAGTTCCAATTTAGCAGGTATAATTGCAAAGTACTCATATTTTAATTTTAAAACTAAATTTCGTTATAAACAGGTTCTGTTTACACAGGGTTATTGAGGAAAATACAACAAAATCGCTAAGGAAACGCGAAAAAAATCCTATTAGGCAGGTTTTCGCCTTGGCAGATATATTTATACTCCTTTGGAAAGGACTATAAAACTTTTCAGTTATAGATAGGTTCTGTCTTCACATGTTTTACTGTTGTAAGTTCCAATCTATACAGAATAACGAAGAGCATGGCAGTTAAACAAATTTAAAAGGATATATGCATCATGAAAAACCGAGACTTTTGGCTTCTTGCGCAGAGCTTACGCGTTACAGGTGGTGAAGTCACTGGAAATTGAGGCATGCGGCATAAATCGGGACACCTGGCAATACTAAATACAACTCAGGCTTCCTGGGTTTCATAATATAAGGTCTGGTCTACAGAACATAGATGAAAACTATTTTTTTATTGGAAATTCTAATAGATCCTTTGCTAGAATAATTTTTAGATTACCCACTAACAACACTAAAAAGCATTTTTATATGAAAAAAATCATAAATGAATACAAATAAAGCTTCTACACTGTAAACTGAAATGTCTGAAATTCAGACACTTAAGTGTCTGAAACGCAGTGTTCAATTTTCAGACGTTTTAAAATGTCTGAAAATTTTAAGACACTTTTTGCTTCTGAATTTAAGACACTTAAGTGTCTGAAACAGGAGTGTTCGATTTTCAGACGTTTTAAAATGTCTTAAAATTTTTAGACACTTCTTGTGTCTGAATTTCAGACATTTCAAATGTCTTAATTGCGGCCATCTTTGAGCCTTTTTTTCAACAATGTGAAGCCATCTTTGACCACTTTTCATTCTAAGCCATATACGCAGCCATATTTGACCACATTGAATCATTTTTTATAAATGGGAATAATTTGTTACCATAAGGCTAATGTCAGACGGACGTCTTTTTGCACGCTTTTTTCCTTGCGTATTATCCCTACACAATGCCGCTAGCATTGTGTAGGGATAATACGTAAGGATAAAAGCGTGCAAAAAGACGTCCGTCTGACATTAGCCTAAAGCAGAGCTGATTGCAGCGTGGTAAAACTGGGATGCTTCGGTACGAAGTTTTCATAAAGCTGATATTTCAAATCATTTTTGACCTTATGATGATTGTAATCAGTATTTTGTAGTTTTAGAATAGGCTAATATCTATATATTTTCACCTAAATATGTATCTATGGGATATCATATATGCCTTACGGCATCCAAAATGTTTATTACTTTTAGTGCGAACTTTCAAAGACCTAATATTCATTCGCGCCCGTCCCCACAGCTTTGATATACTGTTACAAAAAAAAAAAAAAAAAAAATTAAGCCTACTCGATGCTATCAATACATATTTGGATAAATATATCTTTTTCTTTAACCTAATCATGCTCTAAAAATACAAAATATTTATTAAAATAAGTATAAGATTAAAACAAATTTAAAATGTCAGATTTATGGATATTGCATACCAAATTTGGGGGCCCGTAAAGCTAAAGGCCCATAGAAACAGCCCAGTTTGTCCATGCTGCAATCAGCTCTGCTTTATGGTAACAAATTATTCCCATTTATAAAAAATGATTCATTTCTTCAGAAAGAATCCCATCCCTGCTTTGTTGCACAATTTTTTCCCATTAAAATTAGATATTCCCAGTGAATTATTTTAAGCAGTTTTTGCATTTTTATTTCAAAATTGAGTATGAAACTCTTACTTTTTTTTTCTCCCTTCATTTTTATTATTATACTATTTATCATTACCAATAAATACTGAAAAATTTGACAACCACACATCGGCGGCTGAGATGAACAGCAGTTATAGGATTCTGGATGGACAGCATGTCTATTTGACACTTTTTAAACGATAAATAATATAGTAAATATAACTGGAAACAGAAATCCTTTATAATGAATATCTTTCATTTCTGCTCCCCACGAAGTTTGTAATCACACAAACAATGGCAGTCACTAAAGCCATTTCTTATCTACACGATTGGTATATTGTTAACTACATTGAGAAAGAAACCAAATTAAAATTGATATAAAGTAAATATTTTGTACTATTCTGTTCATTTCTTAGTAGAAAGTACAAGTTTCTTTCCTTGAAGTGTGCTTTGAAATATTTTAACGTTTAAATATAATAATTCAAAAATAATACTATTAATAATAAATTAAAGTTTTTTCTTTCTCTGAATATTTTAAATTTGTCATACAAATATTAATATCTAAAAAAAAAAAACAGGCTGGTGTTATGAACTTCCTTTTTTTAAGTGAGAAAAGAAAAAAAAGAAAAAGAAAGAATTTTGGGAAAATGTCTAAATATATTAAAATTTGCTAAGCAGTCTATGTATATATTGTACAGCATTTTTAAGCAGTCTAGTGTAAAAAGAAAAACAATGAAGAAAAAATCATAGAACCAGTTAATTCTACTCTATATATAGCGGATACCAGCAAATAGCGGATTAATTACGTGCTCCCGAAGCGTCCGCTATTCAGAGGTTTTGCTATTATATTCATTTATAGGCGCATTCTAATTAAATAAAAAGTTTTTTGTTACAGTGTAGGAATAATGCTCTAAATAAATTCTAGGTCCAGCGGTTGACATTAATCAATAATATTCGCAAAGTTACTTTAAAGTTTAAATCATATGAATCTAAATATCCATACATGCAAACCAACCAATTAATTACTTGATAAGTTACTCTATTTAATTTGTAGCATTACAATGTGCATTTATACATTTTTTTAAATTTTTTTTTATCATATAAAGACAAAACTGAAATGCAACAAAGATAACTTGCGTTGAGATGCTACATTATCAAACACAAACATAAAAAATAGACTTAAAATCCTATTTCATTTTTTTGAAAATTAGTTTCTTTTTATTATTAATTTTCATGATTTTTTTTTTTTTACATTCAGATAAAAAAAATCTTTGAGGTGAAAAGAAACTTCTAAAAATATTTTCCCCTATAAACATCGTAATAAAAATACCGTATATACTCGCGTATAAGTCGACCCCCTAACTTTCGAATGCAAATTCTGTAAAAAATCAAAAACGCGCGTATAAGTCGACCCCCTAACTTTTTACTTCAATTTTGCACAAAATCAAACCATAGATTTCACTTGCCAATGAGAAGGTAGTAAGTAAACAAAAACAAATCATTGAATTTATTTAAATGATAAATTATTATCATTTATATATTTTATATAGTACTTTTTTTTATTCTTACACATAAAAAGAACATAATTTTGCAGTATTCGATGTTTATGTTTTTGCTTTTTAACTGACTCGCGTATAAGTCGACCCCCCAAATTTGCTTACCGAAAATTGTCAGAAATTTCTCGACTTATACACGAGTATATATGGTAATTTATTTAAGCATAAATTAAAAAATGGAATAATATGAAAAAAATATATACGTACACGGAGCAAACATAATCATAAGAATAATCTTCAAAGCACATTCTTTCACAGAATCTTAAATATCAGCGAAGTTATATAACTCACCAATCAGATGGTAAACAATTAGAAAAGTATCTTCCCCTGTCATGGGCGAATGGGTCTTGCTTATAACCATATAATTTTTTTCTCATATTTTTTTTTCATTCCTGTGTATGATACTGAACTTGATTTTTTAAATATTTTTTTAGCGCATATTGGATTAATTACACAGATTTTATTATTTGCTTAAAGCATCTTTTAAATATGGCTCCATTTTAAAATTTAACCCAGGAGGACGGGCGCATGCCCAGGGTGTGAATAGTTTTTATTTTGTCACCAATAAATACAAATACTAATAATCGTCACTTTATTTAGTCGCAGACAATTGTTACAAATTCTGCGATAAAATAATTAGAAGATTATTTAACAAAAAATAGTGGTAACAAAAAAACCATACGCACTCTGGGTCTGTCAGGCCTGGCGTTAATCCTTCCGGGTTAAATATGTTATGTAACACAGTAAATATACATAAATAATTTTCTATTTTTAAACAAGTTTTCATAAAGATAATTAAAAATAAATAAATAAAAATAGTCGTTCAGTTGAATACTATAGGAGAGATTTATTTCACATTGGAAAATTGAAACTTATAAACTATTCTGAAATTCATAAAAACTTTCATTCTTATGATTTTGTGATTTCTTTTCATGCTCTTGTATCCACTGTATGAAGCAATATGAATTTCTAAATTTATCAATATGAAAAAAAAATATTTCAATGATAGGAGTACTGGTCCCAAGGGCCAGTAAGCATGAGAGTTTACTGGTCCACAGTCATCATCACTGGCCCGCTATATAAAATTCAATTAAGTACCTTTAACACTTTAAGTGACAACCACTCCCCCCACCCCTCCTGTTAGAATATAAACAAACCTTCCTTTGCAGTTACCCAAAATTTGGCTTATGGGGGGGGGGGGGGGATGAAAAAGGTCTTAAGGCTCCAAAAACTTAGAGAAATACTGTTTCGTAAAAGAAATTCTGTTCTTTACTATATAATAATAATAATAAAAGAAAATTAATTTTAACACATGACAACATATATCCTTCCTCCCCTCCCCCGGCCAATACTCACATTCTGCGAGATAACAAGGACCATTATCGCCATATAAAAAACATATATATGTATATTAAAATTTAATCGATATAGGATTAAATCTTATGGAAAAGTTGAAGGAGTACATGAACTTCAAACACAAAATTCACTTAAAATTTAACACACGAAGCATGGTTGTAGAAAAAAGTTTAATTCTTATTAAACGCGTGACTGGACGGGAATAAACAAGTATAAATAATCATTTGTTAATACACATTATTTACACTTAATTACTAATGCGGAAATTCTCACTAATAATCAAGATATAGTACTACTAATACTACTTATTTGCAATCATAAAAAACAATTATCATTTAAGCAACACATAGGTAATTATAAAAAAAAGTAAAATTGATACACTAAACATACAATTGTAAAATTTTAAAAGATTTTATTAATTCTCAAGAGATTTTTTAAGAAGAGACAGTGTCAGCAATTTAAACAAATTAGCATGATAAACTTTAATATTAAGAGTGCAATATATTATTTTAATATACCTATTAAATAATTACGTTCATTCTAAAATAGAAAAATAAAAACCAGTAAGGAGTTACCTGTAAATACAATAATCCAATAGAAGAATTTTTAACTCATATTTTTATGCATTATCATGTTTTGTTTAAATTAAAACATTATTAATAAACACTGTGAATCTTTGATATTGATACCACAATATTAAATAATCAGGTAGGATAATGCCAAGCACAGTTATTAAGATTGTGGCGGTAGGGATCTTTACTTTATTATTGTATTGGAAAATGCTCGTCTTCAAAAACATTTACCCCTCACTACAAGTCCTAAATGATGAATCCACCGTAATAAAGTTGCATGAGAGAATGATTAATATTACTGTTTCTGGAGATTGATATTTAATTAAGAAATCGTTGATTTAGGCTACTAGGTCCGATTTGAGAACTGATGATGGTTCCATTGAGGTTTTCGATAAAAATGTTATATCCTTAATACAGTAGGTTTTTTCATGCTTAAGTATCTCGGAATTAATGCACCGGAGCCGGATGTGAACTTGATTCGACGGCCATGCTTGTATAGCTGGGCACATGGTAGGCTTAGCGGTTTTAAAACGTTCGAAATTAGAAGAAATGAACAGTGCGAGACCACGCAACAACCACGAAAAACACTGACAGGATGCAGAAATGGGAAAAACTCCACGATTAAAATGCGGGGAATAATTATTCGAACAGAAAAATGAATAAAAAACAAAGTGCTAAGACTTGTAAATACTCGAAGAATTCTCGCTTCAACACTCCGCTGTTAAATTCGACACTGTTTCAGTAACGCATGCGCGGCTAATTCTACGCTTCTTCTTCTTCTTCTTCTTTTTTTTTTTTCCTATCTCTGTCTCTGCGATATGGAAAGATTTGCCATTTAAGAAAGTTGTGGAATGTTCCACAATAGAAATTAGTAATAATAAAATTTGGGGTTTTTTGTTTTTATGCGAAACACTTTTTTACGAATAATATTATTAATAAACCTTTTCATTTTTTTTTTCTATTTTACTATTTTAAGCAGGTACATCTGTATCAAAAACTTTATTTTGCTACAAGCTTTTGAGTAGTAATGTAGGTCCACGAGTGTGTGTGTGTGTGTGTGGGGGGGGGGTTACGAAGGGAGATTTTGAAATTTAATTAATGAAATTTTCTTTATATTTGATTATTAAGAAAATATTAAAATGCATTCGTCCCAGTGCCTTAGAGAATAATCAAACACCCCTAAAGCCCACATAGAAGAGAAGATTTAACTCTGCTCGCTTTTTAACGCTCACGTGTTTCTATTTAAAACAGAGGTTTTCTATTTGTGGTGCTATATTTCAAGGATCAGGAAGACAGAACCCCCACCTCCCTTCCCCTCCAAATAAAAACTGCTTCAGTTCTTGATTTTGAAAAATGTTGTTACAAATTTATTTCCGAATATCTAATATTTCTTAATTGTAAATTTGTTCTATTGCTTTTATGTTTAAAAAATGTCTTGCATGGGGAGTTGTGACAAAATATTCTTAGTTTAGCTTATTTTATATTTGTATTCTGCATTTTAAAAAGCGAATTAGGTAGTAGACTACAGGCATATCTGTTCCTCAGTCTTGCTCCTCCCTACATTTCTTGCCCCACCAGTGGCCGAGATGTTCTGCTCTCGAAACTGGTAGACGGGAGGTGCTGGGTTCGAAACCCATCACTCCTGTCGACGTAATCGTTCGGAGTTTTCCGTGGTTTTCTTCGAACCTCAGATTTTCTTGTGTAAATACGTGTTAGGTTTCCTTAGAAAGACACCCACGGGGCACTCCCCAACCCCCTTAGGGCCTATATACCTCGTGTGGATATTTGGCCGTCATAAACACAACCAACCAACCAACCCTATATTTGTTTTCTGCTCGCGTTCAAATCTTAGTATGTCAATTTTCAAGCTATATATATTACTCTTTTAGTGGTAGTTTTCCGCATTCTCCGGCGTAGACCCATGAGTGTAAGTAATTTTTGAAAAACTTTATAATTTTGTGAAAAGTAATAATTTAATAACTTAATACATCATAAAATTAACTTAGTCCCAAGACTTGATAAATGGATTTGTACAATACTGACACACGTTCTATGTTCTAATCAAATTTTTTCTTTTATAAAGTAATACCAAATTTTGTGTGCAGAACTGTATTTTAAACATTTTTCATTTATCCAAAATATTCTCTGGTGGTGCTGAAAAATATAGTGACACAATCGTCATAGTTATGATGCTATTATATCATATCCAGACACTTAAATGTCTGAATTTCTAAATGTCTTAATTTCAGACATACCATCACAATTAACACACATTTTCCCGTTCATTTACATCATGATCATATTAAGACACTTATGTGTCTTAAAGTAAGACATTTATTATGTCTGAATTTTCAGATTCAGACACTTAAGTGTCTGAAATTCTTTTTCAGTCACATATGTGTCTGAATTTAAGACGTCTCTATTTGCAGTGTAAATTCATCAAAAGACATACTTTCGTATTAAACGCATGAAAGGAATTAATACTCAAATAAATCGAGAAAGGTTTCGAAATTTACAGAAGTTTTTTCGATTCTGATAATCTCAGTAGTTCAAGCGCGTACCTGGATTGCATGCCTGTTAAATTTACCTTTTTAAAAATAATTTAATTACAGTAGACTCTCTGAAATCCGCACAGCTTGGGACCAGAGGTTGTGCGGATATTAGAATTTTGCGGATTTCTGGGCATCGCTTTGTTTACATTTTTTAAACAGTAATTTGAATGCAATAATTCAATCAAAATTATAATGAATGCTTGTAATAAAATAAAATTACAAAATAATTAAGTAAAGTAATAGACTAAAATGTTAGGATAATTTAAAAAATGATTAAATTATTAAAAGTAAAGTTGAAGTAAATAATTAATAATGTATAACTAAACTAGGGGGCTCAGCCACTTGCGAGCTACGCCCGACAACCCCCATTCAGACTTTTCAGCCTCTGTAAATATCGTTATGTGCCCTGTTTGAAAAATATTAACAGGTTACGAAAGATTGAATGATATTACCCTTACGAAAATAGTTCATAGAGCTCTATAGAACTCTGTAGAATTCTATAAAAGTTCTAGAGAAATGGCTTTCTATAGAACACTATTTCTGTATAGCTTTGAGGAGTTCTAAAGATTGCTTTTTCTAAAGAAACTGTTTCTATAGAATAAACTTTCTATAGAATAATATTTCTATAGAGTTTTAAAGAGTTCTATGAAATGCTTTTTTCTAAAGAAAACGTTTCTTTAAAATACACTTTCTATAGAATAATATTTCTATCGAATTTTGAAAAGCTCTATAGAATACATTTTCTATAGAGTTC
This sequence comes from Maratus speciosus, assembly GCA_963932465.1. Classification (NCBI taxonomy): domain Eukaryota; kingdom Metazoa; phylum Arthropoda; class Arachnida; order Araneae; family Salticidae; genus Maratus; species Maratus speciosus. The sequence goes on along the minus strand of OZ010795.1, from coordinate 338,110,666 downwards.
ACAGAATTTCTGTCGAATTTTTTTCTATAGAACAATTTTTCTATAGAGTGCATAAACTTTATAGAATTTCTATAGACTAATAATTGCATAGCTTTTTTGATTTTTTAAAACAAATATATGTATATATATATATATATATTGGTCTTTTAAAATTTATGTGTACTAATTTATTTACACATATGTATTAAAAATTAGAATAGGATAAATTTTGCAATATAACAGTTTAATATAATAGTACTCCATAGATTTAATATGATTATAATTTAATTTATCTAACAGATTGTGATTCAATTGTTAATATAATAATATATCACTCAAAATACTGATTTACATTATGGTATTTTAGTTTATCTATGATTCATTAATTTTTTAAACACCAACAGCAACAGAAATCAGAAAACAAAGAAAAAAATTCATTATTTTAATGGCTTTTTAAAATCTTATCTATGTTACAAATCGTTTCGATTTTCTAACTCACGCAGTTTGAGAACCAGCATAAATTCTGTACGTGTTTAATGATTGGGAACGCAAGTCACAAATAAACAAAGTTGAAATAGTATAATAAAAGTAGATGACCTGCCAACGGACATACCAAACTGAAAGTACACGTTCACGACCGGTCACCGAAGTAGAAGTAGCACCGAACGCGGTTAGTACTTGAGAGGGTGACCGCATGGAAGTTGCTGCGTGTTGGCAATATATATATATTTTTAATAGAATATATTCGAATTTTTTATGGAACATTTTATAGGATATATTAGAATATATTATAGATATTTTTATAGAAGGATGAATCCATTTCATGTGGTCCAGAAAATCATTTATTCGTTGCTCGACCATTTTTAAAAAATATGAAGTTTTTTGTTCAACAACCGTAGCATGACGGAAGTTCAAAATGACTATTATTTTAATTTCATTAATTTTTGTTTGTGCATTGCGGCCATCTTTGTTTCCTCATCTGCAGCAATTTTCTCATATGAAGGGTTTACGTAATTGTAAATAATTCATCGTTTATTTCTCCTATTCAAATGCGGATTACAGCAATTTGTAAAGAATACATTGTGCTAAAAATTTGGTAATAGAGTAGTTTCCGATACTAAATGCTTATTGATGAAATTTAAGCATAAATTTTCAGTTTTTTTCCAAAATTTGTCCGTTTACAAGAGGAAATTTGTCTAGCAAGGAAAACTGTCAACATGACATAATTTATTTTACAAATAGGCCTAAAGTACGTGTACTCACACGCCAAGTTCCAGATCTGGGACTTGCTTTCTCTTCGCTAAAAAAATCCCAAATTTTTCAAAAATTTCAAAAATCGCACTTTTGAGGCTTTGATATCTCTGGTAAGTCCTACATTTTCTATGGTTTCAGTAATTTTTGTTGTAATTTTAGTAACTAAAAGATACCTCAGCACATTTACATAAAGAAAAAACATATTTTTATACAAGACCTGAGGCAAAAACAGAATAGGGAAAGAGAAAAGCTGTTAATGTTGACATACTTGTTGAGACATGATAAAACATGTTAAAACACATTCCTGCTTGTTCATTTAAAAAGCACAATTTTAATGCTGCTTGCCAGTCCCTGAAAGATATTCCTACCATAAGTATGTTCCTGTAAATGAAACATTATATGATATTATCATGCATCAGCCTCAAGTAATTTTCAGAAAGTAAAGATATCCAAAGCCCTTTCAAAATTCATGCAGCAGAAAAATGACATTTTTGCATAAGAAGTAAGCTAGGAATTATTAATGAAGTGAGACTCGCACATAGTGGTTTCAAAGTTTATTTCTATGAGCCAACAGGACAAAGAACTTCAATCAAGTTATCAAGAGATGACAAGACTTGGTTCCTACAAATAAAATTTTGAGAAAGATCAAAATTGTGCGAATTGAATATTTCCAACTGAGCGAAAAAATGCCCAGGCCGGGAATCGAACCCAGATCCTTGGCTTACAAGGCCAATGCTTTTCCATTTAAGATAACTGGGCCGACAACCAGCCAGCATATTGGCATTTTTTCGCTCAGTTGGAAATATTCAATTCGTATGATAACTTTACCAGTCAGTTTGACTGTGTTAAAATAATAGTTCATCTACGTATCCATCGTTAATATGGAGGTCCTTAACCTGCGGTTTATTCTGTTGAGCTGTCTACATGACAGACCAGATGTTCCTACCAATAAGGTTATCTGAGCGAAATATGTTGGCTGGTTGTCGGCCCAGTTATCTTAAATGGAAAAGCATTGGCCTTGTAAGCCAAGGATCTGGGTTCGATTCCCGGCCTGGGCATTTTTTCGCTCAGTTGGAAATATTCAATTCGTATGATAACTTTACCAGTCAGTTTGACTGTGTTAAAATAATAGTTCATCAAAATTGTGGTTTTTAAACCAACAAGCAAGAATGTGTTTTGACACGTTTGATCATGTCTCAACAAGTATGACAAAATTACCAGCTTTTCTTTTTCCCCATTCCGTTTTTGTCTCAGATCTTGTATAAAAATATTTTTTTTTCTTTATGTAAATGTGTCGAGATTTCTTTTAGTTGCTAAAATTACTTACAGCAAAAATTACTGAAACCATACAAAATGTTGGCCTTAGGCATAATTATTTTTAAATTAATTTCTAAGGTTTGCAAAAGGTTTTATTTTCTGTTACTATTATTTAAAGATAATAAAAAAAATAAATTTAAATGACACTCTGAGATAAATATTTAGCTGTGACTACAACAAAACAACAGTTTGGCGGTATTGTTTTGACATGTTGCCCTTTCTATATCTCAGCTTGTAGTCAAATCGCCATCCTGAAATTTCTTGTACATAACACTAGCATACAATAGTGCCAGAAACCAGAAGTTCAGATTTTTATCTCGTGCCCCACCAGAGATATCAAAGCCTCAAAAGTGCGATTTTTGAAATTTTTGAAAAAATTGGGAATTTTTTTTAGCGAAGAGAAAGCAAGTCCTAGTTTGGAAATTGGCGTGTGCGTACAAGAATTTTCAGCCTATTTCTAAAAAAAATTTTGTCATGTTGACATTTTTCCTTGCTAGAAAAATTTTCTCTTGTAAACTGACAAATTTTGGAAAAAAACTAAAACTTTATGCTTAAATTTCACTAATAAGCATTTAGTTTCGGAAACTACTCTATTACCATATATTTAGCCCTGTAGAAATTGTTGTAATCCGCACTTGAATTGGAGAAATAAACGATGAATTATTTACAATTCCATAAACCCTTCATGTGAGAAAATTGCTGCAGGCGATGAAACAAAGATGGCCGCCATGCACAAACAAAAATTAATAAAATTAAAATAATAGTTATTTTAAACTTCCATCATGTTGGGGTTGTTGCAAAAAAAATTTCAGATTTTTTTAAAATGGTCGAGCAACCAGTGCTGGACCACTTGAAATGGATTGAACCAGAAGCTCTACAGACGTTTCTATTGAATTTCTATAGATATTTCTACAGCTTTTAGTTAAACTAGCGTATAGAGAAACGGGTCATAATTCTATAATGCTTTTTCTATAAGATTTATTTATAGAATTCTGTAGGAAATTTTTGTAAGGATATCACCATAACGACAGCTATCTTCTGTAATCGGGTTGTCATGCTTTTCCGTTTGAATGATGCATTTTTCTGTTACCATGGCCTCATCGATCATTGTCGTAACACTATCATTTAGTATATTGATGGCCCAAAAATTGTGTAGATTAAACATTTTGGCATTCAAAAATACTTATAGCAAAATTAAAATATCAATCTGTTGTTAATTAATCTACTGGCAAATTGTCCGTGTACAGAAATTGTAAATTCTTTTGACGCCGAGAATATATATTGTATGTAACTGAATTTAACTTGTTACTTTTAAACTCAGAATATAATTGTAATTTTTTTTCTGATTGGTACCCTAAAATTGTTTGCAACTTTCCAGAACTACTGATTATGCTGCCCCTTGTCGGGCTATTGGCAGCCTGGCTTCGGCCACAGTTTGTAAATTAATTTTAACTTAAATAACTTTTTAGGTAGATTTCGTAAGAAATACTACCTATTGCAGTCGTTATCATGGTGCGACTTTTGAAAAATTCCTTCATAACTTTTCATTATAGGACCCCAGGAACCCCAAACCACCCCACCTAAAAAGTTTATATATATATATATATAATATGTATGTATATATATATGTATGTATGTATGTACTAAATTTTGTCCGCACGATAAAAGTCGCAATTATGCACAGATCGTCTTCAAACTCGAAAACAAGTTTGAGATGGTAAATATCTCGGCGGGGATTGAAAATGGGCAAAATCGGTCCAAGGGAATGGAAATGGGGAGGGTAAAATTTTTGAATACCGTCTTAACAAGATTCTGATAAAACCAGTTCTTACACAACAATGACAGGATAAAATAAATATTTTTCGTTATAGCAGTTTCCAACAACAAAAAAAACTATAAAATTCTCACCACAACAATTGCTTTTCTATTGCAAGATTTTCACGTGAAAGAAAAAGTTAAATAAATAGTTTGACGAATTGAAAACAAATTGAATATTACGTCATAAGTTTTCTAGAGCAAGATTTCCGCATGAAAACTCAAAATGAAATAAATAGTTTGACGAATTAAAATTAAAAAAAAAATTGCGTCATATTGGGGAAAAAATGGACCTCAGCAGGTGAATATGTAACGTCATGTGAGTTTGAAGAAACCTATTAAAACATGATAAAAACCCGACTTTGGAAATATTAACATATTTTAACACTTTGAGGTTCTCTGAATTTGATTTAGCTATTTTTTAAACCTATTCCATGTACATGCGTGTGTGTATTCGTGTATATTAGAATTTTCACAAAATGTTTAGCTCCCTAGAGCTCATTTTTAGTGAAGGAACTGGGTTTATCTCTAATCTTGATTTAAGTTTTGTTGGTGAATTTAGTACTTAACTTCGAAATCTACTTACGCCTGTAGGCCCGAGCCGGCAGGGATTTTTTTAAAATTGTTCTGTAAAAGATAAGTGCCTTCCCCATCGGGCTCGGCTGAGTTTCTGCCTGCGAGCCCCTGCGTATCTGGGAGACCCCCGTGTGGAGCGTAAATGAGTCTAAGTTGGATCTCTGATCAGGCGATCTTGCTCCACTCAGGCCGTCAAACTGATGACTGTGGTGTTGATAAATAAGATCAATTACACATTTGACAATAAGCTTGTATAAAATGGTACGTTAAAAATGTCGCTATCTTTCTGATTTTTATAAAGACGCTATGGACAATATTCTTCCTTTCGGTTCCATGTTATAAAACCCCCTCTGCTTGGGAATAGCTTTCAGATCCACGGTATTGAAAACTATTGTGTTTGCGCCTATATTATATGTTTTGATCGAGTTTTGGATATTTTTAGGAACAGGAATAGCTTATTCATCAATTTTTTACTCTATTTTGAAACACCATCATGCATATTTATATGTTACTAGCAGAACTACCCGGCTTCGCCCGTGTCAGTTATAAGGAGCCTTCCAAGTAAAATAAATTAAAACGAAATAAAACGGCAATCACAATAACTGAAACTTGTGCATTCAATCCCATCCACAAAACGTTAAAAAAGCAATCAGAAAACATGACGTTATTGTCTCGCAAACATAGTAAAATCTCTGAGCTTTAATAACAGAATGCGCGTTATCTTTGCTGCATGTAAGAGAAAAATGTGTGATTTTCCTCACAATACGAAAAAAAAAAATCCACCAAATCGCGCAGCATTTAGTGAAATTCTCGTTTGCATGGTATATATATAAAGTACAAACACTATGTCAGTGCCCATAAATTGCTCCTTTATTGCAATTTTTCTAACTTCTAAACATGACACAATTTCATTTTTTAGTATGTCCAATAGAAAAAAAATCTTTCAAATGAAATTTGTTTCAAAATTGTATCTCAATTTTCTGATTTTAATGGATTTTAAAGTAATTTTCATGCATGGATATTTTTAAAGGTGCATGCAACCCGATTACGAAAAATGAACCCGTTTACTCTTAATGCAATAGTATAAAGAAAAGACATGTCTATGAGTAACCTGGTATCTTATTTTCTGTGGCAACAACCTAACACAATAATTAATTTCCCTTTTACTGGAATTTAACCTCTAAACCTCGCACATTCGATTGTTTCAATGTCTTATAGAAAACAAAAGTACTTTCAGTAAGATTGGTTTGTAATGTTTATCTCAATTTACAGATTTTTTTATGGATTTTAAAGTAATTTTCTAGCATGCATATTTTTTAAATATGCTTGCAGTCCAATTACAAAATATTAACTCAATTGTTCAAAAACATTGTAACTAATTTAGAATTTGTTTGTTTTCGTCTAATATTCAATAACTAAATTGGCAAACGAAATTAAAACGCCAAAAATAACATAAAATAAAACACGAACTTAACAGATTATGGCTGTAGTATACAATCGAAGAAGTAAACAAAATATAGGAGCCATTTATTTACGGTGAGTTGACTACACGTTGAAAAGATTTGATGGAATGTAACGTCATATCTAGACTTTCTTTTTCTTGTTCCTAAATTGTTTTCATGAAATTTGACTGTTTGTATTAAAGTAGATATTTTAATTTTAAAAAACAATTAAATTAAGGTGCTACGTCATTTTACCGCTCTCATAGTTGAAGTTTTTATTTTATATATACTAGGGGGCTCTGCCCCCTACGAGCTACGCTCGCCAACCCCCGTTCAGGGACACCAAAATCCAAAAAGCACGCTAATTTGATCGGCTTTAAAAATATTGAATTAAAATAAAAAATAAAAAATAAAACAGTAGCGATCTCTCTGTAAACGGGTTTCCATTCGTTTTTCTTGGATTGGGGATTTTTAAGACCATATCTGTTGCTGTTAAAAGATACAATGGCTGTTTTCGTATTTAATTAAAAAAAATAGTTAAACATTCGAAAATAAGCTAATGTAAAATGAATTAAGTAAATAGTGTCATTGTCTCCCGGTATTTTTTAACACCGCTATAAGATAGTTCTTTTAAATAATTCATTTTAAATGTAACGTTTTAAATCTGACGTAATTTACACCAAAGTTTTATTTCTCTTATTAATATTCACGTGAAAATACTTTTGTTGTTAGAAGGAAATATTATTTGCGCTGTCTTCGAATTCACGATAATAGTTGAAAATATTATCTCAAAATATCAAGTAAATGTCTCGCGCAGATATATTTTTTAATTTAAATTGTTTTGCCATATTTTTTGGCCATTTTAAATATGACGTAATTTCCTCCATTTACAGGTTTTGACGCATAGTAATGATTTTTTTTATTTTAACATTTTGTTTCTCTTTTAAAATTCCAGTGTAAATATGGTTCTTATGACGCAATTTTCCTGCTTTTAACATGTAATCATTTTATTCTAATTTTAATTTTTTTTCTGTTTACAATAGTCCCGTGTAAATAAATTTTTAGTTTGAAGTAAACATTATTGTTTGCGGTGTTTATACAGTTGGCAACAGTTTAAATTAATAACATTTTTTAAATTTGTAAAAAATATCTCTCGAAATACTGAAAATTTGAATTTAAAATAGAAATAAAACCTCAAAAAATAGTCAAATAAAAAAAAATAAATGCAATCTGCACACCAGGAACTTATAACCTATAAAATGATCTAAAAATGATTAAATTCTCATGTATAGTTTTTGCTCCAATAAAACTTTTTTAATGGAACGATTTTGTCTAACTTTAGCATTAAATATCTCTGAAAGTAATTCTTCGATTTGAAAACTGTCTGCATCAGCGTGTTTATCAAATATTTCTTTATAATACCACCGATTTCCATATTTTTGTATACGACAGTTTTTTTAATATTAACGAAGAAAGGCCATGCTCAAGGCATACTTAGATACTACTACAGGCAGACTGATTTGCGTTTAATGTATGAAGTCGCTCGCCAGAGGACTCTGATACCCTGCCCAAAATTGAAATTTGACTCTGACCGTAACTGAAACAACCTGGGAAGTGTAGATATGTAAACAAACACCAAAATTACGTCATGTCGGCATGGTTACGTTTACAATTCTGCTGACATTCCAATCAAGCTTAGAAATGACAGCTAATTCGAATACAGCTGTTAAGGGTTATTATAAACTGTTCATATCAATGTAAATGTAAAGTTCTATTTATTTAAGTAACTAATATAATGTGTTTCTCTTTAAAACTGTTAAACCAACCTACATAAAAATATATAAATAAAAAAACCCATGCTTAGTCTAAAACATCAATGTCACAAATTTATTTGGTTCCACTTAGTTATCCCGTCGACCAATTTCGCCAAATTATATAAATCGCTAAAACACTCACCAAATTATACAAATTGACATAATTTTTATTTTAAATAACGAAAGAACAAATAAATTAGTATAACATTAATAAATATACAAATAAAACGTCGAAATAAAAATCACTTGATGACATAAACACGTGTAACTTGCTTACAGTCAAGTGAATGTGACATTTACGATCAAGCATTATTGGCATTTAATCTTATAGTTTGGCGATAGATTTTTGGTCGACGGGATAACTAAGTATTTATTTACTATTTTTTTACTATTTATTTACATTTATTTACTATTTTCACTGCTGAAACAATAAAACTGATAGATTTTTTTTTAATATATTAAAATACTCATAAAATTACTTGTAATAATTAATAAATGTAATTTATTAAGTAACAAATACCCTTACATGATTTAATCAAAATTGCTTGGATAACATAGAATATTGCAACGATATTTAAATCCGTGATCACCATTTCTTTCTCTGATTAAAAATAAGAATATTTAATGTTTAAGGAAGATCGGCTTTTTTTTTCTTCTTCTTCTTGGTTCGGGCGATATTAAAAATACGATTTTATCGGTAACAGTAAATCAATCAAAAATAGCTGCTTCAAGTCAGTTATGAGAACTGTAGTTTGATAAAAATCAAATTTTAATTTTAAAACGTGTATATGAAACGAAGCTATTTTTATATAAATACGGGACATTCAAAAAAGAATAAGAGAACCGGCCTTTTTCAAGAATGAACCAAACGATCAAGGTAAACAATAAATAATTTAGCTAATCTTAAAAGTTTGTGTAACACTAAAATGCTACAATTTGTGCAAAATAGCCTTTTAAATCGAAGGAAATTGAAGAATATAAATATTAATTTATTACATGAAAATACGATCAATGATTCTGAAACCTCGACGATGAGAAACAAGCTTCTATCTGGGCAGGGTATAAATGTAATGATGAGTATTCATCTATTTCTTTGAGAGTTCCGCGACAGAATAGGGCAGGGGAGTTTATTAACCGCCATTCTTAATTTGTCATCAGAGTTAATTCATTGCATGAAAAGGCACAAAGGGGTTCAAACACTTAAAAGTTACAGGGATAATAAAAATCTAAACTTAGTTTAGAAGTTTGATGAATAATGCGCTCTCCGTAATAATTTTTTTAATAAAACCTTCTTCAAGCGGCCAGGAAAAAACGGAATTTTCTTCAAAGAAATTGGTCACTCATGGAGAGATTCATCTGAGATGGTCTCTGAATGGAGGTAAAATTAGTATTGAGCCTATGGGAATAAATTTCGTTCCATGAAAAAATGGTCGTTCATGGAGGTGGTCGCAAAGGTAGGCTTAACTGCATATTAATTCTTCTGTTGAAAGAATTCCATCGGATGCAAAGAAATTGGCTTTTAGAACCAATTTCTCAGAAATGTCTTGAGACGTCATAAATACACCGTTTAAATCGCATGGCTTTCATTTACCGACCTTTGAATTTTATGCGTACAGTTCTGGAAAATCAATAAATAGGGATTAGTAAATATAATTTTCATTATTTAGTTGTATTTTTTTTTTTTTTTTTTTTTTTTGAAAAGTTTGATGCAGAGATGACTTTGCAGAATAATTTTCGTTAGAAATCAATAAACTAAAAAGACAAAATAAAAAACAAATATAGTTTCAAACGGGAAAATTTTAATAAAAAGTTATTTTAACAGCTATTAAAAGAACCGATTAAAATAAAAATACATTTTGAATATCATTAAAAAATATATAAAATTAGCCCGAGGAAAAGGAGTACTTAATTTCCGAAAGTTTCCACTTTGTATCAAAGAAGAACACTTTTTTACGAAAATGTATTGCTGTTATTGCAATAAACTCTAAGAATTTAAAAGTGATAACTTTCAATGATAAAATAATGCTGACATTTCTATTTTATGTATATTTTATTTTTTCAAGGATCAACATCAGTTAAATTATTTTTATAGCTATCAAGAAATACGAGACAAATAAAAATATGTTATTAAGGCGAGCTTATTACTAATAACTAATAAAATGTATGAAACTAAATCCCTTTAAGTTATATTTTCTTTGATATGAGTTTTGTGAGTGTATTTTAAACAAAAATGAAAAAAAAATAAGAGTAGTTCATTTTTAACTTTACTTTTCATGTTTTTGAACATTGTCAAGCTATGAACAACATTTAAAAATATGTCAAGTATCATAAATCAAAAATATGCTTTGCTTGCATTAATCTACGAAATAAAATGGAATTTTGTGAACTAATTTTAGAGCGCCATATCAGAAAAAATATGTCATTAATTTTATTTCCATTCTTTTTACCAGACTGAAAAGAAAGGGTTATGTGTTTCACGCGTATCTGGGTATGTGGATTTATTTATACCCTCGAAACATCTCAACAGCTGGATGGATTTTAACGAATGAAGTCTCTGTCGATTTGTCTTAATCGTCCGATGGTTATAGGCTAGGTTTTGTTTTTATAAATTCAAAATGGCGGCCGTAAAATAGAAAATGGCAGTAGAAACGAAAGGAAAATTTACGCACCATATTGAGTGGCATATCAATGGATAGGTCTTTCAAAATGAAGACGATGTTTCATTGACTATTTTCCAGTCAGAAGCTCCGTTTACATATTATACAACCTGGAAGTTGTTTAGGTAGGATCTAGCTTTACTGCAACTCTAACCATCATAGAAATTTATAGGCCTATTCAAAACAGCGTTTATAGATAGGAACTAAGAATTAAACGCAACTTAAAAGTCATCAATACAAGTAAATAAAAAAAAATAGGTAAGTAATGTAAAATAAAGATTTCACATTGATGAGAAACAATTAATTAGTTCACTTTTTACGCAGTCGGGTTTTTTCATTTTTTAAAATTAATTTTTACTTGTTCATTTTTTTAAACTGAAAATTCTAATTTTCACTCGATAATTTAATAAATTATAATATATTTTTCTAATTAAAAATATTTTAAACTCATTATGGTGGGTGATTTCGTGTCATGAGCGTATACTTTTTAGAAGATATTTCAGAAGATTAAGAATCATTTGTTATATAGAGGGTGTCTAAAAAAAAGGTTTTGATAAGGAAAATGGTCTAATAAACTCATTAAGCTTTTAATTGTTGTATGTTGCTTGAAAGGACAGTATATGAAATGAAAATTTTAAACACTTGACCAGTTCGAGAAAACCCCTTTTAAAAATTGAATACATGAAGAGGGAAAGGGAAATCCAAATCGTAACTCCAAGCTGTAAGACTGATGGTTGGTTGATTATTGACGGCCGATTATCTGCTCGAGGGATATAGGCCCTAGGGAGAGTGCCCTCTGTGGGGTCTTTCTAAGGGAACCTAACCCGTATTTACGCATGGAAATCCAAGGTTTCGAAGAAAACCACGAAAACTCCGAAACGGTTAGGCCGACGGGCGCGATTGGGTTCGAACCCAGCACCTCCCGTCTACCAGCTTAGAGAGCAGAACCTCTCAGCCACTGGTGGGGAGTAAGACTGATGGAATGTTTTCCTACGGAAGGCCGAAACCAATTTGTTAGTTTATTCTTATGACAGAAGTTTTAAAAAGATTTTATTCTTTTTCATTGTTCTTGATTGTACAATATTCCTATTTATGCTTTAGTCACTCAAAAAACTGCAAGATTCTCAATATAACTGCCCGGTTCAAAATAAATACATGAAGAGACAAATCTTGAGTAATTGAGGTAATGACAGTTCACTTGTGCAGCAGGTAGCACCTCTGCATTCATAACGTGTGACATTATGGTATGCATTCAATGCAAAATACACGGCCGGACTCATGTTCGTCAACCGAACTGTTATTGGTGCAAGCTACATGCAGATACTGATCCCGAAGTTTGGATTCCGAACTCTACATCATCATAGCGGTCAATACCCACTGATTAATGTACCTACTCAGCGATTGTACACGTCAACAAAGTGATGTGTTGTTATAGATTGATGATTCCTTTCACGGCGGTTTCGTCGGTTTGGACACTGAAAGACACATAGAGCAGCACACGCAATGACCATCCTACAACTATGATCTAAATCTATGTGATTTTTTTCCTTGTAGAATTATTTCAAGAATCGAGCTTTCCGGACAAATCCCAGCCTCACTGAAATAACATTTAACTGCAGAGATCACTAGAGCTCTATGATTAAATCGATAAAATAAATGCTACAAACACATAAAAAGGAAACCAGTAAGTAAAATAATCCCTTAGCAATTTAATTATTATATAAAAATCCAAAAATATTACATAAATAAAAAATATTTTTGGAATACGTATTACACGAAACATAAGACATTATATCATATACATAATAAAAAAGTGGTTTCGTTTCCGATAAACTCCTGTTTTACTATTGCAAACATTCGAAATACAATTAGCTTAATGTAACGTTTATTATTTAAAAAAAAATTAAATACGTGATTCAACAATTTGCCAAGGAAAAAAAATTAAAGCATTGTTAGTATCAGTCGGATTCATTGAGTTAGTTTTGTACGTTTAGAGAAGGATAGCACAAAAAGGAAAAACTTATTGAAGGAATCAAATATTAACACTAGAACGCCCGGAAGGAGTCGATCCGACTCCAACCATATGATTAAAAGTCGACTGGAACCAGAAATTCTTTCATAAAATAAGTTAAATTTTAACCACGCAGATTTACGTTAAATAAATCAGTCAACTAATTTTAAATAAAAATTCTGATGTCAAATATTTTTATGAAACTTTAGTAAAAATTCCGGGCGTTCTAGTGTTAAATATTAAAAGAGTATTACAGTGTGCAGCAAAAGTTTAGACAATGATCGATTATGCTTCTGTACTGAGAAGTATGTAATGAATTGTTGTAACTCAACTATCATATATTACTAGGGACTTATGCTTTATTCACAAATAATAAATTTTAAATTATACGCTTTACATAATAATAATGACAAAAACATAAACAAAATTAACATTGTGGCAAAAGTATAGACGATCTGTCTATTTACAGAAATATAACCATAAATTAAAATCGAACTACACATACATTGTCTGCAATTAGTGTAAAATTGTGACTTTGCATAGAAGAAACTAAATCCTGCATCACTTGGGGGGGCGGGGGGTCTATTTCATACCAAACACGTTCAACAGCAGCTCGAAGTTCAATAACAGAGGAGTCTTGTCAAAACGTTGTTTAAACCTTAGGAAATATGATGCCATAAAACTTTTCGATTGGGTTTAGATCAGGGGTACACGCAGGTCAGTCGAGACCAGTAATAATTTGAGAGTTAAACCAAGTTTTTGTTTTGTAAGCAACATGAATGGACGCATTATCTTGCTCAAATACATACTTTGGGACAGCTAAAAGTTCACCAAATGACTGTAAATTGTTTTCAAATGTATGTATGTAATCTTACGCTGCTTGGTGACCATTGACGAACTCCAGATTTACTTGAGCATTAAAATAAAGTGAGGTTCAAACCATTAAAGACATTATTGGACATATTTGCTTTCGACTAAAGACAATCCGAGGCTCTTTGCTCAAGTCGTGCCAATAGTACGCCCATCTATCTGGGTCATCCAAATTTGGCTTTTTTTAGTCACTGAATATCACAGTACACAACTTGGGTCCATATGACATGTGTTTGCAAGCGCATTTCATTCTCGTTAATTTGAAAGAAGATTTCAAAGCTGGTTGTTTCATCATTTTCTTGTAAGCTAATTTACATCTTTCTTTAATTCATCTACGAATCGTATCCGTTGACACAGAAAGCTCTGAATCACTTTTAATGTGACACGCGATTATCATTTGTCTAGATTCCAGTTTAAGGATCCTCCAACAATCTCGTTTTCTGGCCACACGACGCCTTCCATATCTATGTTTTTGCTTTGAAAGAGTCACTGTTAGACAGTACTTGATAGACATACTTCATTGGATGTTTCAAAGTATCTGAAATTTCTGCAACAGTCTTCCCTTTCGATTTCAGCTTTTGTGATTCAATTACTTCATCAGACTGAAAATTTCTAGCTCGCGGCATCTTCACTAACCGAAGCTATCGCGAGGTGCACTTAAATACTTCATGCATGTGACTTCTTAAGTTTGAAATTTGCGTTTTCCCGTGAACAGTTGCCAAAACTCAAGAAAGTGTCAAAACTTTATCAATATGCACATTTTCCTCTTTTCAGTTAAATTAAATAATATCCTACATTAAAACCGTTATTTCCGTCCTAAAAAGTTTAAAATGTATTTAAAAATATGTACAGCCATTTGCATAACCTATGTGTTCGTATTTTGTATTTAAAGGTTAAATATCACCAGTGTCTAAATTTTTGCTGAGGACTGTATTATATCAACTGCAATTTGTAAATCTAATAATAGTATAAGGAAAAGAAAATTGTCATTTGTTGACCTCGATATGTCATATTTCGTGAAAAATAAATTAACGGAAGATATGTTTTTACTATATTTATTGAATGAACATAAAATTTTCCTGTTGGCATCGTCTTAAATTTTGTTTCTCGTCTAATTTATTCACTTATTTACTTTAAAAATTAAGAGATTACTGCATTGTTAGAACATAAGCCTGTACTGTAGAAAATATTTTGAAAATAAAAACATAACTTGTATGATTTAATATCCTTTATTATACAAAAAAGATACTGAAAATATCTGTGTTTTCCATTTATTTAGGTAAACATAAATTAAATACTTGTTAGTATCGACTTAAAATTTATATTTCGCTGATTTTGTCAAAATAAACGAAAGTATGTACAGGGTGCAGCAGGTATTTGACAACATAATAACGCCTGCTTTCAAACCTAAATAGACACAAGAGATGCAGCATTTTTTACATTTTTAACGTTCTGTACATATGACCACATACACAATGGAGGGCATTATGCACTAAAACCACCGCCAGCCGCAATAACAGTCTCGACATGCAGCCGAAACCAACTGCAGGCGATAATCAGATATGCGTTGGGAACATTTGCCATTGAATACAAACGACCTTGCTGAACTCCGCAACAGTGTTTTGTGGATGCCTATTGGAACCCTCTTAATTACACCACATACGTAATACACCTTCTGATTAATACCTGGTGAGCTGGAGGGCAATATGTTGAGGATGATAGATTCATGAAAGTTTTAGGCCATCCATTACTGGGTTTTATGGGCTGTATGGTATGGTGCAGAGTCTTGTTGAAAAACGCACGACCTCCAACGTGTAAAAAGGAAATCTAGAGCTTTAACACCTGGGTATAAACAACGGCGTTGTCTCTGGCATCTTGAAGAAAGACATGTAGAGGTATCAGGTCGTCTTTGTTGCTCACGACCCCCCAGAATCACCAGTGAGGCTGGACCGTTTCTGTGCATGACGGTCGGAACCTCTTTGGGGATTTTATAGAGTCACAGATAGGTTTACGATTCACTCCTGAACCTGGACAAAGTTTCTCTCATCTGAAGAAAAAACAGCTTTCCTGGCTCCTCTTCGTGTTTCAGCTTGTTAAGGATACGTTTGGCTTTGGTGAGGCAGTATCCTTGTCTCTCTCGGACAAGAACTGTACTCTCTTCATAATGTATGACCTCTAACGAAAGTCCCCACGAATAGCAAATTGGACGATGGCGTCATCAACCTGCAGCTTCCTAGCGGGTGCCCTTATCGACTTAATACGATTTGCATTAACATGAATCACGAATTCCAGCGTCTTCATAATGTCATATCACCAACAGTTTCCGTGTATGAAACGATTTCTACATCAAAACTGGCAGCCTTCAGTTCGTTCCTGACTTTAAAGACGAATGACTAGGCGAGTTCCAAGAATGTAGCAGTATCTAAATCGGTGTGTTCTTCAGCCAATGAGACAATGACAGCATGCTACTTCATTTCCGCAGTTAGTCTAGATTCTGACATGTTTTCTCAAATATCTGCCGCACTTTTTATTTTATTTCTAGTAAATTTCAAGGAAAAAAAGACTTGAATATGTTGCTTAAATTTTTATTGCTTTAATATTT
Source organism: Maratus speciosus (assembly GCA_963932465.1). Lineage (NCBI taxonomy): Eukaryota > Metazoa > Arthropoda > Arachnida > Araneae > Salticidae > Maratus > Maratus speciosus. The sequence goes on along the minus strand of OZ010795.1, from coordinate 338,094,329 downwards.
AATTGTTGTACTGCAGTTATCGTATTTTAGCAAAAGTGGTTTGATACTAGTGTTGCCAGGTGTTCGGCGAAATCGAACTACAAATTATTTAGACACCAGTATTTTAAAGTATTTTTATTCACCTTATCTAATGGCAAAATTATCTGTGATTAAAGAGGACGAAATAAAATGCAAGAAATTAGTGGTGTCCCGAGCATTTGGAACCCTGATTTACGCGGGATACGTGGCAACACTATTTGGATCGGAGAATATTTCAAATATCATTACCTCCAATGTTGCCATTATCACTCACTTCGATACGCAGTTAACAATTATATTAAATTCTTTGCCATGTTCCTGAACAAATAACTACATAAGATTTGTCGAATATATTTTAAAGGCAATGATGCACAGTGTATCGTAACGACATATTCAAACTTCATGAAGATTGGCCGATTTTTACAAAAATTAGAGCATTATAAGAAGTCAAATTGACACATACTTAGGTACATTAAACGTTGGGAACAAGTGACTTAACTTTGAGAACCTCAAAGATAGCTTATAAATTTCCCTAGTGTATTAGAATCGTTGCGTAAAATATTCCTTTCATATCTGTTCAGCGGTTATTGATAAAATAGCAGGCATATAAAATAAGGCCGAAAACAGACTCAACTTTTTGTGAAGTCGTCTAAGAAAACATATTCTATTGAGAAATTGTTACTTTTATTTGTTTTGTTATCATAAGCCAAGCGGGTTCAGGTTCCCATTTCTGAAAATTTTCGAAAAAACTGCAAAATCTAGCTACAACTTAAATATACCTACGAAGAAAAAAGAGGAAAGGGGATGAAACTTCTAGAACAAACATTCCTAAATTTTTCTTCCATGTAACGTGTCGGTTTATTTTAGCATCTTTATTCTTTATAAAAAAAAGTCTAAAGCACACTTTCACTCTAAGGATTCGACATTTCGAATAACACATCCGCATCGAAATCTTCTCAAAACGTGACCTAGGAACTTCTTGAAAAGGTTAGAAAAGTGAATTAGAAAAACACATTTTCGAAAAACTTATCTTCTTTGCATCTTTTTTAATAACTAGAGAATCCAGGACAATAAGCGGTGATTTTTTCTATGTATGAAAAGTTAGCTAAAATAGTTCAGTTTGGGGTACAAAAGTATTTTTTTACAGAAAAGATGCGAAAAAAGCGTATTTGTATTTTAAAACTCAGAAAGGAAATATGATCTTCTGAATTTTAAACATTTATTGAAAATATTTTCTCAGTAATGTTTTGTATTTTCCTTTATTTAGAAGACCCTTATGCTTTATATATATATAAGAATATTTATACCGAGTTTATCTAACTTAGTAATTTAGTACATTTCTAAACACTGAACTACAGAAATATACATCTAATTATTGAGGAGTTTCACGTGATATAATACAGAATTTTTATGCAAGTTAATCGAGCCTTATAAAAATCAAACTCCTTGTAGGTTGTGGGAAAAAAACTATAAAGGAAAATGTGATATTAATCGCTGCTCTTGAGCCGTAAGTTTATTATCATTCTGAGTTTAGTATTAGCTGTCGTTAATCACATATGAAAAATTGACCTTTTTTCTTACAATAGAGTAACGAGTCAATGTTTTGCGCACGTCGTAGGGGAAATGCTACAAATAGTTTTATTCAACATAAAACAAGAAAGAAAAGCATTGTTCATACGAAGATAATTATTGACAGGATTATTTTGGACAAAAACTCGGCGACCTTGCAATTATCTGATATTTTACGAGTCTTATACTACCGCCAAGCAAATAATTGATTATTTGCCAAACTCCTACATCTCATCCAGGATAATCTATCGACATGTCTATTCCGTATGTCGCTACAATGATAAACAAAGATAGAAGGGATACTTGTTTAGCACTTTTAAACTAGTTGAAAAGTGTTTTTGAATTAGGTTAGTCTATTCGGCTGTCTCCCGTCTGTCTGTGCTCTAACTTGTGTAAATATAGTAATATTTTCAGGGAATCGTTATATGTTATTGTGATTTACTATGACATGTTAGGTATTGAAACTGAAGTCTGTAACATTTACGGTTCGTTTACAGGGAAACTTAAAAGAATTCCAATACATTATGCTTTATGGTGGGAAAATTCGCATGCGGTGTATTTTAATGATATTACACTATTTTAAATATATTGAAATTCATATATATCACTGAGGTTCAGTACAAGGAGATTGTAGAATATGGCGTTGGAATATCGGATTATCGTAGAGTATGGTGTTGGAATATTGGATTATTGTAGAATATGGTGTTGGAATATTGGATTATTGTAGAATATGCTGTTGGAATATTGGATTATTGTAGAATATGGTGTGCACAGAATTTATTGCTCACACAAAAAAGTACTGCTTAAGAACAATAATTGCTGGAAGTGAGTTTTCAGTTGTGGTACTCGTTTTGAAATTTAATTATTTTCTTGCATATTACTTGGTCAGTATAAATTCTGTATATCATATATAGTAAAGAATTGCACGAAAGTTCGCAAGTACATTTCTGTTTATAGACGGAAATTTCTGAATGTGAATTTTGAACCCTGCTATTCATTTAACTGAACTAATTTTCAGCATACTATGCAGTATACATACAAATCTACAGATTATATACACGGATTGCACAGGCATACTAAATCAATGGTAATTTCAGAAATTGGGTTTTCAAATGCCTTATGCGTTTTCCAAATTGTTTACTTTGACATTTCCCCCACGGATTGCACTTACTCTAAAGCAACAGCTCATTTTCCTGTGTGGTCATCAGTGGTGTCTTACAGTCTTATTTTCAGTATAGAGTTATGTATGATATTATACAGGATTTTTTTGTGGATGAGAAAAAAATTTAAATTTAACAAAAAATGTATTTTTTTCTCACTGTATAATTTTTCAGCTTGATTGTTTCTGGTTATACTTTTAAAAAGATACTGAGTATTCTACAATTGTACATTAGCAAATCTGCTAAAAAACAGAAATCTCTTTTATCAGTTATAATCTATAATAAAACATCCAGTTTTAAAAAATAGGCGTAATGCAATTAGCAAGAAAATGATGGAAGAGAAGAACTAAAAACATGATGTAAAGAAAACTTCTGTTGCAAAAAAAAAAAAAAAAAAAAAAAAAAGTCTGATAATTCAGAATCTAAAATGAAAAATCTAGACAGTGATGATTGGTTTTGCCTAATTTGTAAGAAAAATAAAATAACAGAAATGATTCAGTGTTCAGATTGCCATATATGGTTCCATGCTGCGTGCGCTGGAAAACAAAAACAACAAACAAAATTCATGTATAAGCTTTGCATCGCTCCTTACATGATATTCAAGTAACTGACAATTAGTTCCATAATTTCTATTCTTAATTACTGATAACTTTGATTTATATTTTGAATACATTTTGATTTAAAACAATTACTCTTATTTTCAGATATTTGATTTCATTATATTTGATTGCTGTTATTTTGTTTGATTATATCATTAATCACAAACTTTGCTTTTAATAAAATCAGTTATATTCCCTAGTCATTAAAACAACCTGATATTATTTGGTCCAATTTAGGAGACTGGGGGTCCAAGTTAGGCTACCAGTTGCTGAATTTGGATCACTTTTGACAAATTTTTCAAATTAAAATAAAATTTAAGATTTTCAAAAAGAAATTGATCTAAATATTTATTTAGTTAGTAGATGAATGGATTGACTCTGTGTAATGATGTTTTGCAGATATTCCAAAAATTAAGTGAGCTACACCTGAAAATAAGTGAAGTGGTCCAAATTCGGCTACTCTCCCCTATATTTAAAGTTTCGTGTTTGTGAAAATTAAAGTTTGTGAAAACATTAATTTTAATATATTTAATAAGGGGCAGGGATATGATATACAGAGTGGTCCAAATCTCTTGTCTCTTCTTATAATATTGTTGAAAATTTATGTGAATATGTTGTAATACTGTGCATTTTATAGTGATGGTAATTTTATAATAAATTCGACCGACAACCGAACAGTTGAAGAACACCGCTCGCCTAACAAGCAAAATAGCAACGCTTCGTATAATATCATAAAAAAATATGATGAGTATTATTTTGTAACACTATTAAGAGGGAATTCATCCAGATCCGGTTGAGTGACAGTGTCAATGACACTGACAGTGAATCAACTATACATGGAACATGTGTCTGGTATGGTTCTGGGTTAGTTCTATTCTTCTTACAACTTTCTGTAGGTGTAAGAAGGTAACAAGACATCTGGATACGTGAGAAAATGCGATGATTTAGATTTCAGAAATTTTTATGTATATTTTTTAGGTTATATTGTCACAAAATTTTATTTTGAAGTTTTGAAGTTTTTTTTTTTTTTTTGCCGTTAAATTAACATGCGAGATTTATTTTTTTTCGCTGTTTTCTATCAAAAATGGGAGTCAGTATACAAAGCGAAATATCAGAAATAAAAAAAATTACTTTAATTTCCACTTCAATGTATATTAACATGTAAAATAATTTTGTGAAATTGTGGCTTAATATAAATTCATATTTACTACTTTAATTTATGCTTATTACTGTTATAGAAAAAATCCTTTTCACTATTACAAATTCTTTATGTCTCTATGCGTTAATACGGGTTAGGTTCCCTTAGAAAGACCCCCACGAAGGGCACTCCCCCTCGGGCCTATATCCCTTGTGTAGATAATCGGCCGTCACAAATCAACCATCAACCATCAACCAACCTTTATGTCTCTAAAATCGAGCCTTGCGAATAAATAATAGGAAATGCAATCGAATTCTTAAAATTCTGCAATCCTATGGGAAAATGTACGCAACGACAGACAAAGTTTCCTAAAATATTGGAAAGTTTTCTTCATTGAATTTGTCAGGCCGATTTTATTGATTCCCGTTAACATTTAAGAACTGAACTTACTTATGTATAAAAATGTATTGAGATAGGAAACAAATGATAAAAAAATAATCCAAATAAAGAATAAACTATTAAATATTTAAAATATACTAAAAATTATAAAGTTTTTAATATCTTATTGTGTACTTTCTTCTCAAGAATATGCTGCTGCTTTCTATAAAACTAAATCAAATAAAAAACATCCCTTTAAAAAAGGTCAAAATTTGTTTAGAATGATTTCAAAAGATTAATTAAAAAAATGAAAACTAAAATAATAGCAAGTTCTTTTTATGAATTGAACTCCAAATCCCTCATATCATAAGCAGGGACAGAAAATGTATTGGAAGAAACTACTCAGGTTCAAAATTGGCATGTATCCCTTCCTCTTGGAAGTGAAATAAAGCGTGATCTTATTTTCTATAATCAAGTTCACAGTCAAATGTCGCGTTTGAAGAGGCGGCATCACATACTGCATCACATAAATTAGCTACAATTTCATTTCATTTAATTTGTTCAAAAAAATCATTCAATGGTTTTTCTTCTAATTTTCTGGAATCAATTAAAGAAGCACTGATATTTTCTTTAGCAGGTAAACTGATGATATACCGTCTAGATTCATAACTATATTGTCTAGATTCATAACCATATTGTCTAGATTCATAAAGTCCAGATACATAAACATATCGTATAGATTCAGAACCTTTATGAATAGAATTGATTTGATGTTTATTAGAATGCTGATTTTCCATAACTTTGGGATTTTTTAAATCAATATATTTATAACAATGAAAATATCTCAAACAAGAGAAATTTTTAACAGTGTCTAAATTATCTTGTTTCAAGATCAACCCAAAAAATGAGAACAATTTGAATTTTTAATGGTCCCCGTAACCACACATGCTGGTTTGAAATATCAGACACCATCAAAAGATTTGAACCTTAATGGTTTTAACAACTGAAATTTTTTTTTACATACAATTTATAAATTTACTTTACTTGGAATATGAAATGTAGGATTTACAAACGTTATTTTACGTGGAAACTTAATTTATGAAACATCTAAAGGATCATTAGAGCTTTAATCAATTCTAAATTATTTCTCAATACTAAAAATGATAAAGATTTGGAAAAAATCATCCTTTTCATTTGAAATGTGGTCGTAAGTTTTAATGAAATATTGTTAATTGAGAATTTAAACACCTATTAAAAATAAAAATGAGTCACAAATTAAGTTATTAATGAAAATAAAAAAATATTTTATAACAAAAACTACGATTTAAAGTAATATTTAAAAATGTCCCTAAAAACTTCTGTTATATGCATAATTTTTTTTAAATGCAGAACTTTTTACTTACGAAGATAGATTATTTTGCTTAGAATATTTGAAACTAAAATTGCAAGCTATGTTACCTCATTTCTTTTAAAAGATACTTTTTTGTTTTACAACATAAGTTACTTTTATGCTCAATTTTCTCTTTTTTCATGTGGGAAAATATGAAAAAATTTCATCTTAAAACTTTCCTTTGGCATATAAATACTTCACATGGGTTATTCAATAATGCATTGATATTACGATTTCTGATAGCATTCGAGAAGGCTTACTGAAAGGCATGAAATTTTTTTATTTAAAGCTAATAAAAATTTCTCTACGCCAACTAGAATCAAATTTGATGTTTTATTTATAAATCTGATTTTTTTCCCGACAAATAAAAGAAGTACATATCATGTATTTTTGATGATTTACAAGGACGGTTGTTTGTCTTCGCTTTATCTGTTAAAAGGAATAGGATCTATAAGTCTATAAAAGTGGACGGTTTCGAAGGTGTACATAAAATTTTCTTCTAAAAGTTTTATTGGAATCGTTTTGTAGTTTAATGTTTGTACTCAATATTATTACATTCGTTTTTTAAATTTAACTTAGTTTTTGTATGTAATGATTGAATATATGTAATCGATTTTTTACTTGATTTCTTATAGGCTGGAATAATAGCAATTGTGTACACAGATCTGTTTCCGATGACAATACAAAATTCTGATAATTTTAGAATTATAAATTGGTAAATTAATTTTAAGGTATTTTTCCCGTTGCAGGGGAAATGTCGCAAAACATTCTTTTTGGTTACAACTACATACGAGTTACAAAATTAATGGAGCTATATACCAAACTATGCTTTCCAAAATATACAAACTGGTTGACGAATTATTCTTATACTTAAATTTTCCTTAACTGGTAAACTGATGCTATATCGTCTAGATTCATTAAACATATCGTCTAGATTCAAAACCTTTATGAATAGACTGATTGATATGAATCCACTACGATATTTCGTAGTGAAAATATGAGCTGAAGCCGATCAAAGCCGCGCAAAAACAGACCGCTTTGTAACATTTTCATGGAAAATTCCTCAGAGTTTGTTAAAAAGACTTCTACTCATGTAAACGTTTCAAAATTATTGTCGGTGATATAAACACGGTCGGCCTAAATGCTCTATAAATATTGTGTCGAAATACCGACGTTTAGTAATGTTTAGCATAGAATAAAGATTGTCTTCGGGAGGCACGGAGTAATCAGCATTCTAATAAATTCTATTCATAAAGGTTTTGAATCTAGAATATAGGGTATGAATCTAGACGATATATCATCAGTTTACCAGTTAAGGAAAATTTAAGTTTAAGAACAACTCGTCAATTCGCGAAGTTTAAGAATAATTCGTCAGCCAGTTTGTATATTTTGGCGAGCGTAGTTTGGCATATAATTAGCTCCATTAATTTTGTAACACGTATGTAGTTGTAACCAGAAAGAATGTTTTGCGATTTGCCCCCTGCAACGGAAAATGCCTTAAAATTAATTTACCAATTTGTAATTAAGTTCTAAAAATATTAAAATTTTGTATTGTCATCTGAAACAGATCTGTGTACATAATTGCTATAATTCTAGCCTGTCAGAAAACGAGTAAAAATCAATTACAAATAGTCCATCTTTACAAACAAAAACTAAGTTAAATTAAATAAAAGAATGTAATAATATTGAGAATTATTTTTACCAAATTTTAAAGAGAGGGTCACAGTTACATTTATAACCGATTAAAATTTCAGAGACTTCGGACGCGTAATGTGAAATCACATATAGTCGTAAATTATCTCATTTTACTTTATTAAAGATCACGTTCTATAATTCATTGATTAATTATATTAAATTTTATTTAAACCACATGCTTTCGTATTCAAAATAAAATATAAGAATAATTTATGTTTTCTAGCATTGAAAACTTTCCTACGCTAATTTTAATTCTTTCGCCGGCACATAATTATTTTAATGAATGATATCTTCAGTACCACAAAAGTACTTTCTAAATGTACTCGGACGTAAAATTTAAAGTCACATATAGTCGTCAGTTATGTTATTTTACTTTATAAAGATCACGTTTTATAATTCATTGATTATACTGTAAACTGAAATGTCTGAAATTCAGACATATAAGTGTCTTAAACGGAGTGTTCAATTTTCAGACGCTTGTATGCGTCTGAATTTAAGACATTTAAAATGTCTGAATCGCATCCATGTTTGACCACCTTTCATTTCTCGGTACTAGGCCATTTTTTCACCTTTTTTTTAAAAGCAATATACGCTGAAAAAAATATCCCTTAAAATGTGGAAATTGTACCGCCAATCGAAACGCCAGTACAATTGACGTATTTTAATGGAAATTATCTTCCGTAAATTCTACAAAAATTTCAAATTTTTTGGAAATTTCTGTATTTAAAAAATAAAAATGTAAGCTTTCAAGGGTTAAACCCACACATTTCAATCTAAGGTCACGTATATCCTACAGGATTTATTCATTTAATTCACATTACTTTAACAATGTAATACTTACCCGTCGCAGCATCCAACCCGGGACCTCCTGCTTACTAGAAAGGGGTTTTATCCATTCGACCACGTCTTCACGACACGAGACTTCAAATATTTCTATTTATAAAGCGCGCGAAATGTATTTTACAGTAGTAGTGGTAATTTCTTTCCAGTCTAGTGTAATTGTGAACGTTTTACAAATTTTCTTTCTAGAATTTTAAATACTTGGCTTTTTAATTTCATGCGTTATAAGGCCAGAACTACGCTTTTTTTCTGGTGGAAAAACTTTTAGAACACAAATATTATTGTTTTATACAGAGCACACGTTATTTTTTAAATATTAAAATATTTAAAATGTTTTAAAAATGTGTGTATATTGATTATTCTCGTCGAAATAAGAAATGAAGAACATTTCAACATTTATGAATACTTAAGGGGACACAGTACCTTTTAAACTACTTTTTCAATTTTGAATAATACTGTAATATACTTAAATATAATGTCACTACAGATATTAGGTACTATAATGCAAATATAATTTCATATAATTAAAAAAAAATCTTGTAGAACAGCCTATTTAACTAAAATTTAAATTTTTAAAAAAATAAAAAAATGTTTTTAAATCCCTACTACTTTTTTAAATTTGAATATTTTTGCTTCAAATTTTTTTTACATAATCCTAAAAACATACTACATAAAATTGTGCATGGATTTAACATTCAAGGTTATAGTTATTTTTTTTAACTATTTCAATTATTTTTCCTTGAATTTTTACTATACAAAAGAGAAAAAGATTGATATTAAATGTAATATCCCATACATATAAAATTCCATGCACAGTTTTATGTAGTATAATCTAAGGAATATGGAAAAAAAAAATTGAAGCAAAAATATTCATATTTAAAAAAGTAGTAGGGATTTAAAAACATTTTTTTAATTTTTTTTTTAATTTAAATTTTAGTTAAATAGGCTGTCCTACAAGATTTTTTCTTTTGAAATTATATGAAATTATATTTGCTTTATAGTACCTCATATCTGTAGTGACATTATATTTAAGTATATTACAGTATTATTCAAAATCGAAAAAGTATTTTAAAAGGTACCGAAATGAAAGGTTGAAATGAATATTTTTTTACAAAGTAAACGCTCTTTGTTTTACCAATTTCGTAAACTATTTGACACTGGACAGCTCTGCAATATACTGTATAGCTCAAGTTTCGAGAATTTCAGCCATTGTATTGAGACAAAATATATATCGGTAATCCCAAGAAACCCGAAACATGACTTGATGCTAAAAATAGAAACAACTCTTAAATTTTACAAAATTCAAAATTTTTATTGGAAGTATAAACAAAATTGCAAAAATTATATGGAAAATTTTAAAATTTCAAGAACAACTTGTTAAGAAAGCAATAGACTGTGATCCTTCACTGAAAAATCGAGGCCGCAACTTTTCCTTATATGGAAATTCATAAACAAGCATTCTTCCAAACAATCGTATATCAATAAATTTTTTCGACCATCAACTAGCAATTAAACTTTGTATATGTTTATAATTATTCAAATTTGTATAAGAGGCCGTGTGTTTTCATTTTTTGCTCAATTAATTAGAATTTTATTTATAAACAAGTATTTTCTCAGCATGACCATTTTTTTTGGTTCCCAGCTGTCTCGCTTCGGAAAATTCGGCACAAAACGCCAACTTTGTCAGTCATTTTTGAAATATATTCTGCCTTTATGGAACAATCGACAAACACGGTACATTATACAGTTTCTGAGTAAGAGTATCTGACAAATTGATGCGTTTCATAACAAAAATGAATCAGAAAATAAGCAGTTTGGATTTGAATATACACATCCTTAATAAATGTATTTTTGCGTTTCAATTGCTACCTCAATTTAAAAAAAAATATACACGGCAGATGGCGCCACACCTTTTAATAAATCTTATCAGATCTACAAAGAAAATTTACGAAAATAATTTTGCTAAATTTCTAAAAGCCAATTTATTGCCGAAGCGTCAGTGAAGGCTTACTGTGGAGACACGAAAAGTTTTGATTTCCGTTTGTCTGTCTGTCTGTCTGTCCGTCTGTTCCGCGATAACTGCCGCAAAAAGCACCCGATCAGCTTGAAATTAATTGGGCATATTCGTGAGATACCCGGACGTAGCTGTATAGTTTTTGGTTAAATTTGGTTCATTCGTTCGGAAAATATGGAAGATTTTATTTTTCTTTATAATGCTTTTCTACGGCAAGTCAGACGATTTTCAAATTTCGATTTGTTGAAAGAAAATGGCACGTTTGATTAATGGATTTAAATGTCAAATTATGGATACTAAAATTCCAAATAAAGGTTTTAAATTATTCCTATTATATTGAAGTTTTATCAATATATCTATAAGATTTTTTTATTTACGTGTATAATGTTTTGAGGACATTTATACATGTATTCCAATAATATACAGAATTTTTAAATTAATTTTCTTGTTTTACATGATACATATTTCTTTTTTTTCCTTTTCTTCGTTGCCTAGCGACTGTTATTAGTAGCCTGTCATTGCGTCAAATATGAATGAAGTTAGTAAATTACGTTAATTTTGTTGCAGGTACTATTAAAAGGCTATCACAAAAAATATTTTATCGCGCCAAATCGATGCAATTTATGCAATTAACAGTGGGCACGATAATGAATTATTTTCCAGTAGATTTATAGATCTCCAGATATGCCTATTTTGGGGGGCTTTTAATATGTTATTGCTATCGCATGGATTAGGATGTTTAAACTAATGTTTAACCATGCTATAAGTGAAAAAAAAGTACAGTTAAAGGCATGTAAATCCTTTTTAAGACTTTCCAACATGGATGAAAAGTATTTATGACTTCAGTTTTTCTATCTGTCGCCTGCCGTGTTTCTCTACGTGCTCTAACTCGCGTAAATATAGTCGGGATTACATGTAATTGATATACGTTATTGAGGTTTGCCAAAGTATGTTTGGTATTAAAAATGAAGAGTGTAGCATTCATAGCTTAATTACAGGGGCACTCAAAACTATTCCGTTACATTATAGTCTTTGGGAAAAATCGTCTGCGGTGTATTTTAATAATGTTACACAATTTTAAACGTAATGAAATTTATATACTTTATTAAGGTGCACTAGAACCTGGTTACTATAAAATATGTTATGTGTAGCACTTACAGCATGCGTACAGGTAACTCAAAAGTATTCATAATATTACAATCTTTGAAGAAAATCCTTTTGTAGCGTTTTTTAATGATGTTACTCTGTTACAAAATAATAAAATTGATATGTATTTTTGAAACATTTTTGTAGTATATGGGGTGCAAAGCATATGTTTTTTTCAGGGTCACACAAAAGTGGTCGATTAAAATGTGGTCTACGGGGGGAAAAAAACTCTTCACAGCTTATTTTAACACATTAGCGACGGGAAACGAAAATTCTCGTTTTTATTCAGAATACATCATTGGCTAAGGGAGTGACTTCTACCTTACAGAAAAGAAATTTATATTGTGTTGTCCATATTTTTTATAGATTGTAAGACATTATATATTACATCCGTACATTGAAAGATATTTACTGCTGCATAAACATGAAAAACATATCTCAGAAACCAATTTCCGAGACACTTTCAGAAGAGGGAGGAGCTTCTACTGTTTTTAAACCCAGATTTAATTAAATTGCCTGTCGTCAGTGTGTTAATTGTGTTGCACTAATTCAAACATTATGAAATTAAATTAAATTACTGTGGTTGAATACAAGAAGCTTGAATATGATTTGTATCGTATTTATCGTTCATTTATAGGGTCACATAAAATATTTCGGATACAGTTCTGGTCTATTAGGGATGATTGCTGAAGAGCATTTTCGATTATGGTGTGCGTTTTAACGTTAAGTAAATTTGTGCTTAATAAGTAGTGCTTAAATATTGTATAGACCATGTACAGGGATACACAAATGAATTCGTAAGTATAAATGAAAATGAACGCGAATTGCTTCAGTGTTTTTTTTTTTTTTTTTTTTTTTTGAGTTATGTATTTCCCAGCCCAATTACATTTAGAATACTAACAAATGTTTGCAGAATTTAAATAGAACCATATACAGGACTCCGCAGAAACTGGATATATGGTGCACACTATGCATACTAATCCCCGGAAATGTGATATGAGCAGTTTTAAGAGGGTTTTTTTGCCTGCATTAAATTTAAATGTTATAGACGACGCGTAAAAATCTTCACGTAATATACAGGGCTGTAGAAAAGAATTCATGTACGTTTCCGTCTATTGGTAGAATTTACTAAAGGACATTAACACAATTAATTGATAATTACAAATGTAAATTAAATTACACTACGAAGGGGTTCAGGGGGGCTCTGCCCCCCCCCTGAAGAAATCTACTTTATTATCTAAAAATTACCAGAATAAGTAGCTCATGAGATTTTCAGAATACCATTACATAACAAGGGGTATAATTTAACGCTTCTAATGTCAGAAACCTTCGAAATATTTTTTCGTTTTATAAATGTTTATGTAATTTCAAAACTTTAAATTTCGTTTTTTGTAGAAAGATTAATATTACTCAAAGGATGCTAAACACAATGAATTGTAGAGCTGACGTTGAGGCTCCTGATCTGCAGATTTACTAGTTTTAAAATGTAAAATATGAAATCATAAAATACGTAATACTGAACTACTTAATCAGTTTTGTATATAAATATAGTTTTCATTTAAGACAGGATTTTACAGAAACAGCTATTGACAAATAAAACATTATCATCTTAACTATAAAACCAGGGCCGAAACTAGCCTTTTTTGCACGCGGGGCAATAATGGATTTTAGACTCCCCCCACCCTCCTCCGCAAAATATATTTACAAAGAGATTTTTAATTTTTTTTTTCAAAAAAATTATGGCTATTTTTTCCCTCCATTCTGACCGGAAAATCAGAGTTCTAACTTTTTACGACTGCTCTTTCCTCTTCACCTAATACTTCATTTATAATGGCTGTTTCATAATAATGGAAGCTATCAGTCCATCAGAAGAAAATAACTCTGTTAAGTGGGACTCAATTAATCGGGACTTACTGTACTTTCAAAAAAAGAATTAGTTGACAATAATTTTGAAATATCGTTCCGGTTCGTGGATTTTCCCATTTCGGGCCCTGTGAAAAATAAACTGTGTATCAACTGTTTTTACAATTTGCATCATCTTTCTAAATGTAGTTATACTTTCTAAATATAACTACCATATTTGTAATTCGATGCATAACGTATATTACTTTATCGAGAACAAAATGTCTTTCCAATCTGCTAATAAAATATCGTTTAAAAAGTCGGATTTCTAGATTGATTTTTCTTCAAAGGCGTCAAACAGTTACGACAGGAAGGACAACAAGTGCATTTCTGATGATTCTAATAAACAAAAGTTACTGAAATTTCGCATAGCTTTTCTGCTCATAGCAATAAATATAAAAAAGCAGTTTTTTTGTCTGCTGCTCTTGTTTTTATTTATAACCGGAAAGATAAGAATTTCACTCAAGCTCGTGCAGTATTATATATTGTTTCTCAGGCTAATTATATTACTTCTGAAATGGCTTCCGAATTGGGTTTGAATAAATAAAAAATAAATATTCCCGTATCTGGGTTAGTTGGAAATTCATTCAATGTGAAATCGAATTCTTCAACTACTGATTTCTTCGTAGTTCCAAAAATTACTGATTGTGTACGTATCAGAAACAGTAAAATTGATAAGAACATTTTACCTAATCGTTCGCTGTTAGCAGATTCTGCTTTTGGCAAACCATGAAAAATCCATTTAATAACTGGGGCTGAACATTTTTATGAAATAATAAAAGAAAGGAAAAATCGTATTTCGCCGAATATAATATTTATATATTCGGTATTTGGACTGGTTGCTGCTGGTACTTTTTCAATGAACAATTCTAATTCATTTTGCGAGTTGACATTTAACTCGGACAATGAAAATATTGAAGCTATTCTTCAAAATTTCTTGGAAATAGAACATATTTCATCTGATCGTCTTCTAAGTAAAGAAGAAGAGTTTTGTGAAACTCATTTTCAAAAAACTTGTAAACGGGATGAAACTGGAAGATTTATTATTGAAATGCCTGTTAAATTGGAACAATTAGATACATTGGTAGATTCGAGAACACAGCAGAAAAACTTTTGCGTCAAACTGCAAAAAGATTAGAAAACAATTTGCTATGAAACAACTTTATTGCGAATTTTTAAATGAAAATGAAAACTTATATCACATGGAGAGAATACCATAGAAGATTACCTTGGTAGTTTATTACATGACTCATGATGGCCTTTATTATTATATTAGAAAAATGTTTCGTCAGATATTAATAGATTCTTTGCAAAGGGATCTTTTATGTACTCTCTGGAAAGATTATGAAGTATTTCAATGCTTTCAGAATGATTATTGTTACCTACAGAACAAAATGCGCTCCTTTTTTAGCCATAAGATGCTTAAAACAATTATCCTTAGATGAAAAGGATACATTTCAATTAGCTTCAAAAGTTATTTTATCTGATAGTTAAATGGATGATACAGTTACTGGATCTCTTGATTATGAACCAGCTATTGAATTAAACAATCACTTAATTAACATATTTAGTTCTTGTGGAATGACCTTGCACAAGTGAAATTCAAATTTAAATGAACTTTTAAACTATAACGAAATTGAAGATATTTTATTTTACTCTAAAGCTGAAACTTCAGTTAAAACAGTTGAAACTTCAGTTCAGGTATGGTTTGAGAATCTAATAAAGATCAATTCGTATTTCGACTTTCGGTGGAAAAACAAGAATCGTATGTCAAAAGACATGTTTTTTTTTGTCATTGCAAAATTGTATCCCTTCTAGGACTAATTGTCCCGATTGTTTGCAAGGCCAAGTGTTATCTTCAAAAATTGTAGCTTTCTGAAGTTGGATGGAACGAGAACATTCCAGAAATTCTTGCTACTGATTGGTGTAACTTCGCAAATCAACTAAAGGATATCGAGAATATAAAAATCAGTAGATATGTTTTAACACCTGCCACTGAAGCAATTTTTTTTCTCCGATTCGCTGATGCTTCTATAACAGCCTACGGTGCTGCTGTCTATATATATAGTGCAAATTCATCCAATTCACCCTCATCGAACCTCGTAGCAAGCAAATCTAGAATTGCACCTCTGAAGACAATTTCAGTTCCTAGTCTGAAATTATGATCCTGTTTGTTTTTGTCAACGGTGTCCAAAGTTCTTTCTTCTTTGAAATTAGACATTCAAGGAATAATTTTATATTCTGATTCAACCATAGCCTTAGTGTGGATAAAAACACCAGCTAATCTATTAAAAACATTTATTGGAAATCGAGCATCAAAAATTCAGTCTATTACCGAACAATTTAAGTGGAGAGTTATTTCGTCAACTAATAATCCTGCTGATATTATATTACGGGGAACAGACCCTCAGGAAAAGATAGATTCGGAATTTTGGTGGCATGGTCCATTAATGCGTAATAATCTCTTTGAGTCACCAGAAACTAAAAAAAGTGATCTGCAAAATGATAATGTATATTTAAATGAACTCAAGTCTGTTTCGAACATTAATTTTTTACGGTGCATAATGAATTTCTTATCAAATTTTGTAATTTATGTAATAGTTATTTTAAGTTAATTTGTATTCTAAGTTATATTTACAGGATTTTTAATAACTTAAAAGGAAAGGAAAAATTGTAGGGCCTATTTCGAAAATTGAATCTGATCACGCAAGAATCAAATTAATTAAATTAGTTCCGGTAATGTATTTTTCTAGGGAAATTAAGCTACTCAAGGAAGGTGAGCAACCAAAGGACAGTCGTGTAAGTAATTTAAACTCTTTTCTTGACATCGAGGAAATTCTAAGAGTCGGTGGCCGTTTAGACAAATCAAACTTATAATTTGATAAGAAATTTTCAATTATTCTGCCTAAAGACCACAGACTTACTCTTTTAATATTTCAGTAATTTCACCTAAAGAATTTGCATGTATGTGCTCAAATACTGCTTCATTTTGCTAGAAAAGAATTCTGATTTTTAAATGGCAGAAATACAGCAAGAAAAATAGCCTATAATTGTATGAATTGCAACAAAAATAAGCCAAAAATTGTAGAACACATAATAACTTTGTTACATAAAGAAAGGGCAAATATCAATCCCCCATTTATAAATTCAGGTGTTGATCTATGTGGCCCATTCTTCATAAAATATAAACACCAACGTAAAGGAGTTAAAAAAAATTATGTCGCAGTTTTCCTCTGTGTTTTCAAACGGAGCATATCAAACTATTGTATTTTACCCATTAATAATCCTTTATTATAATGTAAATATTTATTTTTCTTGTATTTTGTTATGTATTTGTAGTAATTGTGTATCTTAATATTATTGTGACTCAACTGAACTGACTTTTATATTTATATTTTATAGTCTTGATTTGAATTGAAACTTATATTTAGTATTGAAGATTTAATGCTAAAATTTAATTGTTTACAACTATTGCAGGAGGGTTATGCATGAGGTCAAATGTTTTTTTACAGTGATTTTCGATTTTAGTTCGAATTACAAACAATAGATGGTGCTGTGATCAATAGACGCTAAATCCAGGCTCGATTTTTGGTCCTTCGAGACTCACTCAATACATTTTAATCTCCTTTTTCCGCATGGAAGAAGATATCGACCAAAAAATCGAGCCTGTATTTAGCGCCTATTGCTTACAGAGCCATCTATTGTTTGTAATTCGAACTAAAATCGAAAATCACCGTAAAAAAACTTTTGACCGCATGCATAACCCTCCTGCAAGAATTTTTTAAATATCTGTCACCGTTTGCAAGTTTTTGAATTTTAAAATCAGCCAGTCCTATTTAGGACACCCGGTATTTTTGAGCATTTATGAGGATGCCAAATGTTGTTTCTTGAATTATGGGTTAAATTTTTAACTTATCTTACAGTAAATAAGTTCAGTATTATATAAAATAAACAAGTTTAAATTGTACGTCAAACATGGCAAATGAAGTGCGTTTGCACTATAACTAATTTTATAAATATCCAGATCTTGGTGCAATAGCTGTTGCACTCTTATGCAAAAATGCACGAATACAAAATTTTGTAGGATTATCTATATTAAATTCAGTAATACTGAAATAACTTATCTTAAATAGGACGTAAACACCATTGTAACCTACAATGATTACCTATCATGGGATATCATTGAATTAATTACGTATGATACAATTTAATAGACCGAAGAAAACTTTTAGTGATATCTTTTTAAGTTTTGATTCGATTTTCATAAAATTTGAAATGAGTCGACAAAATTCTGCAACGATTATATATATTAAATTTCACACTATTTATTTGGGTAGTTTTTGCGCTGTTATATGCGGACAGATCGACAGACAGACGTATGAGCCAGATGACGATTATAGGTGTTACGTTTATTTTTTCCATAATTACAAACTCACTTAAAAAAGTGCATATGTAAAGTTAAACGAGACAAAAAAAAGCTTGTAATACAGTGAAACTCTAATAATCTGAAATGAAGTATTCTCGACAAAATTTGAATACGTAGAAATCCAGATAAATATAGAGCAATCCTTTTCTTTTTAATTATGTTACGAAATAAAACAAAAATTATCTAAAATCCATTTTGTTTAGTAAAAAAGTTCTTTTTACATTTTTCTATCTTTACAAGAAGAAAGTATTGTGTTCGTGTAAATTTTCGAATTCTGGTTTTCGACGGACCTGCACGTTTTAGAGGTCAGAGATCCCGAAAAACATGTTTTTACAAAATTTCTATCTGTATGTCTGTGACACAAACTTTGTAGGTGCTCTATCTCAATAACTAATGAATGGAATTTAACAAAACTTTAGATTCAGTTATTCCCTGATATAAGTTGGTGCTGATTACTTTTTGTTGTAAATCGACCAACAGGTGGAGCTGCTAGGCTGCATTATTCACGATTTCTACAATGACTATATCTCAAAAGCTAAAGCACGAGTTTTCATCAAACTTCAGATTCAGTTAGTCTCTGATATAAATTACTTTTGTTTATTTTTGGTGTAAATCGCCCAATGGGTAGCGCTACTATGCGGCATTTTTCACGATTTCCGCAATAGCTGTATCTCAAGAACTAATGCAGACTTTTCATCAAACTTTCGATTCAGCTAGTCTCTGATATAAATTTATCATCATAAGGTTTTGGTGTAAATTGCACAGATGCCACTGCTATGACAAACTTTTCCCGATTTCCGCTATAACTGCATCTCAAAAACTAATGAACGGATTTTCATCAAACTTCAAATTCAATTAGAAGTTGGCATAAGTTGTTGCTGATTAGATTTTGGTGTAAATCACCTAACCGGTGGCGCTGCTATGCTGTATTTTTCAGGAAGCATTAACATGTATGAGATAGAAGAAATTTTTGGTATTGGCACACGGACTAGTGTTTGATTAAAGTTGTGTTGAAAATTAGAAAATTTTATAAGTGAAAACATACACTTCTAATTTGAAGAATTCAAAAAATATTTTAGAAATTCTTATTCTCGATATCGATCATGATACTTCGCGATCCAAATAATTAGAGTTCAGATAACGGGAGATTAACTGAGACTAAATTAGCAATTAATTGTTTATAAAAAAAAGTTAAGATGAAAAATACTTATCTTATTTCATTAAAAAGAAAATCCTGAAAAATTTAATATTACAGATGTTTAGTTATTTTACGAAAGTAATTCTAAGAGCATTTTCAGCGATTCCATTTTCCGTTTTTTTCCTTTTATCTTTTTGTGAAACAGTAATAAAATTACTAATCGCATAGCAGATGATTTCTAAAAACCAAAAATACTAATTAAAGTAATATTGCTGATTATCCCTTTATTAACTCTCTTGCAGAACTAATAAAAAATCTCCAGAAATTTTTATGTACAAAGACAGTTTTTTAGATTTATTTAATTGAGAATATAAAACTGAAATCTCTTGCTGTACTCATCACATTACGTTTCAGAGATATATTTGTTTTCCAACGAAATTTATTTTTATAGCCAATTTTTCTTCTTTTCATACGAAAAAATATGAAATATTTCATCTCAAAACTATCCTTCGGCATATAAGTAACTCACTTGGGGTATTCAATAATGCAATGATATTACAATTTGTGACTGCCTCAGAGAATGTTTGGTAAAAGGCACGAAAGTTTTTTCGAAAAGTCGAATAAAATTTCTATACGCATTCTAGAATGTAGTTTGATGTTTTATTTATAAATCAGATTTTTATTCCATAACGAAGAGAAATACATAGGATGTATTTTTCATGATTTGAAAAGGGCGGCAAATGCTGTTTTTTCGCTATTAGTTAAAATTTAAAACACTGTTATAACGAATATGTAGGTTTACAAACGGTTAATAATAATACTAAACCGATTCTATGTTTATACTTTTTTGAATTACAAATCACAGTAAATATTGTAATTAGAGTAAATGTTGAACCGATTCTATGTTTCTATTTTTCTGAATTACGAAATCAGAATCTATATATTTGCAAGCTGATCTGTTATTTCCCTTTCATATTTACTTATACTAGGGACACACAGATAGGTCCAGGGTAAAAAAAGACGGGACAGCGACTTCTAAATTGGAAGTAAAATTACAGTAAAACATACAGTAAATTACACTGAATAAAATTACAGTAAATATTGAATCAATTCTATGCCTCTTGCCTCTTGTGCTCTCTTCGGCGTGTCAGGCGGGTCGTTCTGAAGTCTTCTTTCCCGGAGACTGGGGTTCTGGGCTTGTTTCCGCAGGTAGTAAAACTTTTCCCTGCCCTGGGCTTGGGGGTTACACCTAACCATAAGCCAAAAGTGGGTTCCCAGGGTGGGTGCTTACTTACTTACTTACTACTTTTCTGAATTATGAAATCAGAATCTATATATTTGCAAGTTGATCTCTTATTTCCCTTTCATATTTATTTTACTAGAGATAAACTGAAAGGTCTAGTGTCACAAAAGACGGGAGAGCAACTTCTAAATTGGAAGTAAAATTACAGTAAAACCTACAGTAAATTACATTGAATAAAATTACAATAAATGTTGTACCAATTCTATGTTTCTATTTTTCTGAATTACGAAATCAAAATCTATATATTTGCAAGTTGATCTGGTATTTCCCTTTCATATTTACTTATACTAGAGATACAACTACTGTTGACAGTTACAGTGTTACAAAAGGCGGGCAGCGACTTCTAAATTGGAAGTAAAATTACAGTAAAACGTACAATAAATATTGTGATTACTGTGAATAAAATTACTGTAAATATTGAACCAATTATGTGTTTCTACTTTTCTGAATTACGAAATCAAAATCTATATATTTGTAAATTGATCTGACATTTCCCTTTCATATTTACTTATACTAGATAAAGAACTAGTGTTGACAGGTCCAGTGTCACAAAAGGCGGGACTGCGACTTCTAAATTGAAAGTAAAATTACAGTAAAATCTACAGTAAACTACTATTGTAATTTATTGCAGTACATATTGTAAATACAGTGAATAAAATTGCAGTAAATACTGAACCAATTCTATGTTTCTACTTTTCTGAATTACGGAAATCAGAACCTATATGTTTGCAAGTTGATCTGGCATTTCCCTTTCATATTTATTTATACTAGGGATACAATTAGTTATGAAACATAATTACACCAAATGTATAAACGTCACTGTCTTAACTATCGGAATACCATACAGTTATACCTGCTAAGACGAAAGCCTGTTTAAAACGAAATTTTTTTTCCTTCCCTTGAGATACCGCATTAGAAAGTTTTGTTATGCGACATAAACAAACAATCTTTTACAGTAAAACTTGAGACAGCGGAATCGCTCTGGACTGCAACAAAGTTACAATTTAGCAGGTATAATTTTAAAGTACTTCTATTTTAATTTTAAAACTAAATTTTGTTATAAACAGGTTCCGTTTACATAGGGTTAATGTACAAAGCACAGTAAAATTTGTGAAAACAGAATCGCTAGGAGCCGCGAAAAATTCCTCTTAGACAGGTTTCCGTCTAGGCGGGTATATTTATAAGGTACTCTTTTGGAAGGGACTATAAAACTTTTTCATTATATATATATGCTTTGTCTTCACATGTTTCATTGTATTAAGTTCGAATCGATGCAGATTAACTGAGAGCATTATATTAATACAAATTTAAGGGGTCTCAGGGCTCTTTAAATTGGAAATAATGAAAAAAAAGACCATTTTCAACATTTAATATCTTAAAATGTATATCATTTAAAAATAATATTTATATTGATATGAAAGATATATGTTCTTTCATTTCATGTATTTAAAAAATTGAAGATGGAAAATTAGCATTTATAGGGGGCTCCAAACTGTCAGACATTTGACGGGCTGAAAATTGGTACAACAGCTTATGCGCAGGGTTACAAAATAAATTTTGCAACTAGAATGAAAATTTTGGTACCTACTTATACTTAAAATTGCAATAATTACCCTGGACGTAATTAAATTTGTATTTAAATCGTTTTTATATTTTTAATACAAAATGGTATTTAGATAATGCAAAATTTTGACAATTTCAACAGTATGATCACAATTTTTTAATTTTTTTCAGTAATAAAAATGAAATTTTAGGTTCAGTTTATACAGACTAACATGAAAATATGTTTTAAAATTTTTATGTGAAAATATTCAGAAGTTTTGAGTTATGCTGTGCGTTATGCCCAAAAACGTCATTTGGAGAAAAATGACTTCAAAGTTTCGGAAACACAGCTTCAGCTATTGAGTGGGTATAATTCTAAACGCCATAACTTCTGTTCTAATGGGAATTTATGGGAAATATTTATGTAAAAATGTTCAGAAAAGATAGGAGTTTAACATCTAAGAAAATTAAAATTTCGAAAATTTTGGAGCTTTTAGAGTCCAGAGACCCCTTATGAGAATTTGTCCATCATGAAAAATTGGGACTTTTGGCATCTTGCGCTGTGGTTACGTGGGACAAGTCCTGAAGTCTCTGAAAATTGGGACATGCCGTGTAAATAGAGACATCTGGCAACACTAGGTACAACCCGGGCTTCCTGGGATTCAAAATATAATGTCTGGTGTATATGACGTAGATGACCATTTTCAACATTTTCAGACTACTTTTTATTGAAAATTCTAACAGATTTTTTACATCTACATATATATATATATTTTAAATCACCCACTATTAACATCAAGATCATTTTCATATGAAAAAAATGAATATGAATACAAAATTTAAAAAAAAAAAATTAAATAAAAGATATATTTTCATATTAGCCGCATGCCAGGAGTCGACACAAAGAAATCAACAAAGGTCGCATTTTCGATACTGATAACCACAGTAGGTTAAGCACGCGGTTTAATCACATGACTGTTCAATTTGCGTTTTATTTATATAATATTATTAAGGTACCTGCGCACTATATGGACACCCTAAGGAAAATTGATTTTTTTCACCCCAGTGTACACGTCACAGGACTCCAAAAATGTATGACCACTGTCCCTGGACTGTTGACTATCATAATTAAAATTAGAGACCTTGAAATTATTCTGGTTTAATTTTAATGGTGAAAACAAAAAATGTTTACAAGTGTCCATATAAGGAACCACCTGTCCCTATTATGGACAGGTGGCTCGTTATTGACCTACTACACAGGGTGTATGGAAGAGTCACTCTTCCAAGGGATTTTCGAAGAGAGGTGATAAACGAAATACATCTTAAAGTATTGCGGGGGAGTGGGTGGGCACAGTAAATATCTTCAGAACATGCACTTTAAAAGGAGGGGGAGGAGTCATTTTCGGTTGTGGTTCTTCGAAGACCCATGCAAAGCACATCAGATACTACAAAATATTATGAAATAATATTGTTGGTTTTGCTTAGCTTTATTGCATCGATCTGCAGAATTCACACCTGTTATTACTCAGTCCTCACAGGATGGACAAATAAAAACTTCTTCATCATGGGCGGTAAGTCTCACACAGTCCCCATGTACAGTCGTGGAAAAAAAAAAAGTAAACACCCCCTACTAAGTCCTCAACAAATTATCGTAGACGAAAGTTACTGGTACCGGACGATTGGAAATAAAGTTTACTTTTAAATGGTGTGTATAAAATTTGCTTAGGGGGCCATATACATATTAAAACGAATCAAAACTTCATTTTTTTCAATAGCAGTACCCAAATTTAACGAGATATTTCAAATCTTTGGTTCAAAATATGCCTAGAAACCAAATTTCAAGTCATTCGAATGATAAGTTTTTGAATTATAGACATTCAAAATTGAGTACTTCTAATGTTAAATTACATTTTCATATTTTTATTTATATCTCCTGAAATTATGCTCCTAATGAGCTAATTTTTTGTGTGGCAATAATACTAATATACCCAAACATAAATACGTTGAATTTGCAATTTTTATAATTTTATGATATGAATTATGAAATTAATATTCGAAAAAATTATGAATTGCAACATACAATTTTTTTGATCGATTTAGATTTATTAAGTCCTGCTTTATGGAAATCCGAAATTTCACATTTTTCTTCCAAGTAGTTTTCAAATTATGCTTAAAAAACGGCAAAATGATGGTTTAAGGGGCCGTCTATAATAGAAGTGAGTAAATTTTTGAAACTTATTCTGCTATCCTGTAATCAAACAGGTTTCATTGACGCTTAAACGTGCCTTGATCAAGAAGGCGGCTCCCTCGGTTAAGAATCGAGTTCGGAACTTCAATTTGGATACAGCCCTTAAAATACGCTCGTTTTAAAATAATTAATTTCTCGGAAACTTATGGCACGAATTGCATAAAAATTTGTTTATAGGCTAATTGAAAGGTGTAGAGTTCATTTATGCTGTCAGAATTGTGTACTGCTATTGAAAAAAACAAAGTTATGGTTCGTTTTAATATGTAGATGGCCCCTTAAACAAATTTTATATTCATCATTTAAAAGTAGACTTTACTTCCAATCGTTTGGTACCAGTAACTTTCTTCTACGATAATTTGTTGAGAAGTTAGTAGGGGTGTTTACTTTTTTTTTCCACGACTGTACATATCTGCCGCATGTGATGAATAGCCGCATGTCTGCAACAGCATCAATGCTGCATAAGAAGCAGTACCAGTTCTCTTTTGTTGAGGAAGTCATACCGCTGGTATCTGCGATTTCGCCAACAAATACCCTACTGAGGGGAGGCTTCTTTTGATTTTTCTGCAAGGGCTTTTTGGAGGATATTTTTCTAGGAGGAGGTTTCTTGGAGGATTGTTCAGATGACATTAAACAGATATTTCACAAATTTGTTAATCTGAAGATTCACTTGCTGTATTTCCAATATGGATATAAGGTGTGAATATTGGGAATCGGGCATAGTTTTACTAAATCTTGTAATAAATAAACAAAGAAAACATTTTTAAGCAATATATGCAATAACAATCAAAAATATGTTTTCTCAGCTTTCTAAAACACTCCACTTTTCAATATTTAAAGTACTTTTATTATATCTAATACGAATTTAAACTTACCTGTAATTACGATCAACACACCACGAACAATAAGTTTCCTTCCAAATGGTGAACAGCGCCCTTTTTTGCACTTTCCAGGCTTAATTATCTTTTCAACTGTTTTTCTTCACGTACATGTAGTGCCATCTCTCGATCAAAATTGTTACTTTTAAAGATATTAGGGATGCCCATATTGAGAACACTGTCCATATTGGGTACAAGTACCTAATTTTATTTCTTTATTGGAATTTTGATTTCGTTATCGAATATTAGTCGATAACAAATGCTGGACTATTTATACATTTTTTTAAGGGCAAACAAACGGATAAATCTTTTGTAAACGGGCTGAACGCGATAGAGATAGATAAAAAAATCATGCTTGGAAATTACTTTAAAAACCATACAAAATCAAAAAAGATACAGGTTTGAAATAAATTGCATTTGAAAGAACACTTTGTTTTTCAATTCAGTGGTATAAAAATTGAAATTGTGCGATGTTCAGAAGTTAAAAAATTGCCCTAAAAACGAATTTTATTGGTCAGACGTTGCCACCATCATTATGTTTCTACTTTATAATATAGATACAATGCATGTTAATTGAGTATTATTAAAAGATTATAGAAGTTTCACGGCTTGAAAAATAAGCATAGGTTACGAAATTGTTTTGACTTTTAGCAAAGAGGTCGAAATATGTAGATTTTTGCGCAAATAATAGTTACTTTGAACCTTTGAAATTTGTTATTATTATTATTGTTATTTTATTGAATATTTCGTTTTTTGTTTTCGCATTTCCTCCATGTCCTTCGGCATCTACCGTTCCGCAGTACCCAAGTTTTTCTGAATCATTTGTTCTGACACCAATAAAAAAAAACGCACCTTAAAATATTTATAATTTTCTATTCCTTGATTGAAGATTTTTAAAATTTTCCATTTTTTAGAAAATAACGGATTATTATACTTAAGGTATGAGTTTTCAACAAAAAATCCAATTTTGTTTTGTTTATGAAAAACGAATGAATTAATCACACACGCACACATAAACACCTGTAAAGGACTAGGGGAGTATATTTTTATTTAAATAAGAGATCAAAGAAATCGGTACATCCGTTGGTGAAGTATTTTGGGTATTGGCTTCAAAAACATTGTTTCGAAAAAACTGCTTTTAAAGTTTTGCAACAAGAATTACTCGATGTTACACTATATGACAAGACTCGCCATAATTTCTATAATTGTTACAATTTTTATAATTTATAATCTGTTCAAATTTTTAAAAGCGACTGAATTATTACAGAGAGAACATTTATAATATTTCAGAAAAAAATTAAAAAAAAAAAAAAAAAAAAAAAAAAAAAGATATTTTTTAAAGTGTAAAATTTCTTACAATCTTTTAATTATCAAATCAGGCATATATAAAGCAAACTTGGCAAAACAAAATGGTAAAAGAAAGTCAAAACTTTAAAGTTTTTATATTATACACTCTTTGATTTAAATTATATGTTCAAGTCAGGACATTATTAAACCATAAAAAGAACCATGGCTTGGAAATCATCCAGGACCCCTTCCAAGAATTAAAAGATTTTCGATACGCTTGAATACATGTATGAACATATAAATAAGTATTTGGATAAATATATATCCTTTATCTTTAAACTCCTCCTACTCCAAACTTACGAAATATTGGTCATAATCAAAACAAGCTCAAATCAAATTTATAAGAAAATTGCATAAGAAATTTGGATGCCCCTGCACTAAGGCAGAGCTGGTCTATCTTGTTAGGATCTGATTCAAGAAAACCACCCGCAAAAACAGTTTTTCGCATTTCTTTTAAAAGAAAATCTTGACACGCTTAACAAACTCTTAATTACAAAACAAGGATGACTTACAGAGTTATTTAAAAGTTTTAGCCTAAACATTTAACCCTTAAATGCATAGGGTAGAATGCGTTCCCGAAATTTCATAATTCAGAGAATCGGAATTCATACCAGAAAATATAAATGGTAAATTTCGGTTTATTTAATAACGAAATGGCTGTTATTAAATGGAGTGAAATTTTCTTTTTTATTTTTCTGGTGGAAATACGGAATATGTGAATAAAAAATCCAATAAATAGGGAACAATTATTGTATCATAAACGATACCATATGCATTTAAGGGTTAAGGGAAATAGAATTTACCCAGAAAGGCAAAAAACCCACATAATGTGCGATCGTAAATCAAGCAATGAAACACCAGGAGAGCGTTTTCTGATATAAATAAAGGTCGTATTTATGTCATAAATTTTCAGAAATGATAGCAGAAATTTGTTTTGGGCAATACGTTTAGCTATGAAAAACTGAAATCGAAAAACAAAACACCATTGGAAAGAAAAAATTCTTTACCTAGGAAATAATCAATCTAATGAATGATTATAATACTGGGTTCCTTGAAAAATATTACGCTTACTTAAGAATTCGTAGTACTTTGTCTTTGAAACGTATTTTTTAAAGATTTGACATACTTTTAGGACAGTTTTTATTAAAGGTATTGATCAATGAGATCTGAAATTCCCCTTTCGGATGTTTTTAAAATATCTTCTTAGTAAATCAAATATATATTTTTTAATATACCATTCTTAAAGGATGCCTTAGTTGTCAAAATATTTTTTTTATTTGTGAAAATATTTCAAAAAGTTTTACTTAATGCATAATTTTAAGATCTTACTGAAACTAAGCAAGATTTTAACACTTCAAATAAAATTAAGTATATATTTTGGAAATATTTTGGCAGCTAAAAAAAAAAAAAAAAAACTCGTCAACTTTCAAGAAGAGTACACAGAAAAAAGAAATAAAAAATATTTATTTCCCGATAAGATATTTTTAAAATGCGAATGCATAACACGTCTTTCATATTGTTACTCTGGTCCTTGAAAGAAAAATGAGAAAATATTATGTCAATTAATTTTTAATATATAATATTTTCGATGACACTCAAGCAACCATAAAAACAAGTGTTCGGCTAAGATTAAATATTCCAAATTCGGACCGATGTTTGTAAATCTATTCTGACTAATATCAACATCAGATATCGTTTCAGCGTCATTTGTCCATATAAATCGCATATCGATATTTAGCAATTAGGAGACCGATAACAGTAACCGACATTCATAAAGGATTGTCTTTTATTGCGGTTCTTTGCTGACGTGCTACTGACGACCGATAAACACGCGGCCCGCGGGCCACAACTGGCCCGCCGACAGCTTCTCTGTGGCCCGCCAATCCTTTGGCATTTTACCTTTGTTTAATTCAGTTACGAGTTGCAATTTTCCAACTGAATGAAAAAGTTAGCAATGAGGCAAAATGAGCAATTAGGCATATATTATGTATGTTCGGTAGCAAAATTTTTCTGGTAAATCGAAATAATTTGAACGAGAAAATGGGTTTCATAAATGAAATGAAATACGTAACGCAGATACTAGAGATGAGTTCGGGCTCGTTTTTTGGACCCCGGGACCGCCCGAGCCCGACGATTTTAAATCCGAGATCGCCCGAGCCCGAAAGATTTTTTGTCATCAGAGCCCGGGCCCGATACCAAAAATATACATAAAAGAATTGCATGATATTTAAAAATTGTTTCGAAAGTGATATATCATTTTTTAAAACTTCTTACACAGAAATAACTGTTAAATGGAAATTTAAATTCAATCTTCTCAAAAGAGCAGTTCGGTATGAAATAAAAATATACTTTATACTTAAAAGGATTCTCATATATTTTTTTTATCCCTTTAACACGCAAATTTGATGGACACGTTAAAAAAATGTGTTTAATGAAGAAAGGCATGAAGTTTGCAGAAATTACTATTTGTATGCTGAAGAATCGAACAACTTTTTTCAATTTCCTATAAAAGATGTACACCTTTAACTATAATCAATTCCTTTCTCATAACAGTCTTCCGTGATTGACGTGAACCGGAAAATCAACGTTAAGTTGCAAAATTGACACCGTTATCTTAAAGGTTCGATGCTTTTATATTAAAAGAGGAAACACTGATTGATTGCTCTCTATCGGAATAACAGGGTAATTATATTTACTTACGAAGGAAAGTGACATCGTAAATCTACTACAGAGTTCTCAGCATGAGCACTAGTGCTGTAAAAGTAACGACTAAATGAACACCCGTATGTATTCGTTACTTTCAAACGCACTACCCGTTAGAAAATATTCGTTACTCGTTACTTTCGTTACTCTTTAGAAAACGGATTTTAAAAATCATCCTAAGTACTAGTACACATATATTCGGTGTATTTTCTAATTTTCTGAGTGTTTTTTCGATTATTATTAGTTTTAACTGTTCCTTAAAATAAAAGATAAAATCTATCGGGACGCTTGCACTAATTTAACATTTCATAAAGTATAGATAAAACTAGGCGTTCAAAATGCTGCATGTGAAATATATGGTCACAAGACTACAGTAATTATAATTATATAGCGCACGTGAGGTCTTTTCAAAAATTCGTTACCGTTACATAGACCCATAATAAAATTTTGTACGAAACCTGTCTGTAACAGAAATCAGCGTAAAAGTGGAAAAATTCACAATATAACAATGAATAAATAAATGCAACCTGTAAAAGTGGAATTGTACATTGAATTGAAATATTCCAATATCTATTCCCATGAAAATAATACAATGAAATTCCATCTGCTAATACAAAAAATCTCTCTAAAACGGAATTCCTTTGTGATTTCTCGCGATTCCGTCTCTGCAAGTATTACTGTATGTATTAAATAAAAAAAATAGTAATTGAGTATCTTAATAGAAATGTCCACTGCTTACTGAAACCAGTAAAACATGCGACAATGGAACCTGTCTATAATGGAAACTATCATTAAACGGGTTCTCAAAAAAATATTTACCTCCGCTCAAGATGGCAAAATTTTGACACATTCATATACTCAGTCTAATGCATAAAATCATAAAATTGGCAGTCATGGGAATGATATGGAATCGAATAGCGTTTTACATTTTTCGATAAGTTTATTGCAGTTCAATCTATAATCAAATGCTTTTATATGACTGCCCTTCAATTACTGTCGCGTCCAGAAATTTGGTTCAAAACACCCATTTTCATAGTATCGTCAAACAAATCTTTTGAAGGAAAAAGAGAGACGCTAATCCATTTCTTAATTTCTGATAAAAAGCGCCTACGGATTTTATGCGAGTATGGGTAAAAATCAATGATTTAAAAAGTTATATTTCATAAAATTTTCATAATATATTTCATAAAAACTTTATCATTCCTTAAATATAGCTACAAGGAATATTTTATTCTATTATAAGCTTCAGCTCTTTTTACAGTAAAATTATGAGCAATCTTAATAGATCAAATGCATATTTAATACGAAATTAATCTAATTAAAATATTAAATGATAAACACATCTTGTCTCTTTATTACTTGGATCCATGCTTCCTTCTTTAAAATGCATTCATAGAACCGCCTGATCGAAAAAAAAAAAAATAAATAAATAAAATCAATTATTCTCTCCATGTTGGAAAAAAGCACATTCATATCTGTGAAATAAAAAGTAAAATCCCTGAAAGAATAAACGATCTCACAGTAATCGTTCTTCTAAAAGCAGTTTGTTTTGCTATTGACCACGTGACTTCAAAAT
This sequence comes from Maratus speciosus, assembly GCA_963932465.1. Taxonomy (NCBI): domain Eukaryota; kingdom Metazoa; phylum Arthropoda; class Arachnida; order Araneae; family Salticidae; genus Maratus; species Maratus speciosus. The sequence goes on along the minus strand of OZ010795.1, from coordinate 338,063,322 downwards.
CTTCCTTCCAAAAGTATTCGCACGGACATTTTTGGCGAATGAACGAGTGCTGAAGTAACGAAACGACTATAAATGTATATGTATACCCGTATGTGATACTAAAATACGGGAACAACTGATTTCCGAGTCCAAAGACCGAGCACAAATTAGCATCTTTCCGCATCAGACAATGCGGCTCCGTTACGAAATGAAAGTAACGTTTGAAGTTAGTTTCTTGTTCTGCAGTAACGACTAACGACTCATATTCCGAACTAACGATTCGGTAGTTCGTATCAGAGAGAATACCCGTTACTCAGTAACGAATACATGCGGTTTGCAACACCTCTAATGAGCACAGTTCATGAAAAATAAATACAATAATCAGTAAAGTTATTTTCATATGAAGAACGGTTATGACTCGTGCACAATATAAGATTAAATAATTTGCAAACCTCAAGCTAATTTTGGTCTACTAAAAATCGAAGGAAACATTCTCTTTGCGTTAGATAACTAAATGAAAAATAAATAAACGATCGGATTAAAAAATATTTTCTGTCACAAACGAAAATCCTACTCAAAACAAATTCATTGTTTGTGCTTGTTTTGATTGGCGCCATATTAATTGATCGTCGTCGGAAATGCCGTAGACATAAATCTGAAATCATTACAAATTTTCTTTTGAAACAGCAGTCAAATACTAAAATAAATAAACACGATTTTGGTTCCCTATTCACTTTGATCAAAATAACATTGAAAAGACTTGAAGAGTAATTTTAAGCAGGGAAAATGTTCTTTTAATCTTTTCTATGCATAAATAAATTAAGATTTCCGGTTTCAGAAAGAACAAGCTCGAGCCCGAAAACTAGAGTAACAATAGAGCCCGATCCCGTGTCGGGCCCGGGCCCGGGCTCATCTCTAAAGATACAAGACACAATTTATTAAATAATTTTTTTTTCAAAATATGTTTTTCTTTCTTTACGAGATGAACAGAGCTTGTGTAAAATAATTTTTTTAAGGTAATACAATTTAGAAAATCCAATTGAACTTTGTAGATTTGGTTGATAAAAAGTAATGTCAAGTATTTTTTTGAAAACTAAGATAAAATAAACTATGAATTATAATAGTAACTTTGGAACTTTACTTGAATATTTGTTTAATATGGCCAAGTTTTGTACGTGCAAATATTGCTGTGTGCAATTCTATTAATAATATCTACTTTGTTTGATGTGGCCCGCGTCTTTGTATGCAATGCTTAATTTGGCCCGCGGCGGTAGACCAGATTGACATGCCTGCCATATGCATTTAAGGGTTAAGGGAAATAGAATTTACCCAGAAAGGCAAAAAACCCACATAATGTGCGATCGTAAATCAAGCAATGAAACACCAGGAGAGCGTTTTCTGATATAATTAAAGGTCGTATTTATGTCATAAATTTTCAGAAATGATAGCAGAAATTTGTTTTGGGCAATACGTTTAGCTATGAAAAACTGAAATCGAAAAACAAAACACCATTGGAAAGAAAAAATTCTTTACCTAGGAAATAATCAATCTAATGAATGATTATAATACTGGGTTCCTTGAAAAATATTACGCTTACTTAAGAATTCGTAGTACTTTGTCTTTGAAACGTATTTTTTAAAGATTTGACATACTTTTAGGACAGTTTTTATTAAAGGTATTGATCAATGAGATCTGAAATTCCCCTTTCGGATGTTTTTAAAATATCTTCTTAGTAAATCAAATATATATTTTTTAATATACCATTCTTAAAGGATGCCTTAGTTGTCAAAATATTTTTTTTATTTGTGAAAATATTTCAAAAAGTTTTACTTAATGCATAATTTTAAGATCTTACTGAAACTAAGCAAGATTTTAACACTTCAAATAAAATTAAGTATATATTTTGGAAATATTTTGGCAGCTAAAAAAAAAAAAAAAAAACTCGTCAACTTTCAAGAAGAGTACACAGAAAAAAGAAATAAAAAATATTTATTTCCCGATAAGATATTTTTAAAATGCGAATGCATAACACGTCTTTCATATTGTTACTCTGCTCCTTGAAAGAAAAATGAGAAAATATTATGTCAATTAATTTTTAATATATAATATTTTCGATGACACTCAAGCAACCATAAAAACAAGTGTTCGGCTAAGATTAAATATTCCAAATTCGGACCGATGTTTGTAAATCTATTCTGACTAATATCAACATCAGATATCGTTTCAGCGTCATTTGTCCATATAAATCGCATATCGATATTTAGCAATTAGGAGACCGATAACAGTAACCGACATTCATAAAGGATTGTCTTTTATTGCGGTTCTTTGCTGACGTGCTACTGACGAACGATACTACTGCACTGTAAAAAAAATCTGTAACGTTACTAAAGTTTTACTAGGAAACTGGGATTCCTAGAACTTTTTATGTAATGGCAACAACAAAAATTCATGTAGACACACTTTTGCGCCGAAAATCAAAAGATCTCAAAGGTTACTAAGAATTTTTTAGGAAACTGGGATGCCTAGAACTTTTCATGTAACTGCAACCAGGGTTACAGAAATTTTCTTAGTAAGGTTACTGAAATTTTAGTAAATTCATTTGTAAAGTTACTGATCTCTGTAGCTTTACAAAAACTAGTTTTGTAGATTTCAGCTTTTTTTGTACAGTTACAGATGAAAGTTTAGTAAGCATGTAACTTTACATCTGTAGAACTACAGATTTTGTTTACAGTGTGTACCGATGCCATCAGTCATCTGACACTCCTGACTGTAACTCGATTATGTTTGAAAAGGTATGTGTTTTGTGGGAAGCTTCTCATTTTATGTGCAACACGCTAAGCACTGGGCTGAGTGAGCCCGAGATTTGATGGAAGCTATGAGAAATGCAGTGAAATCTTCCTGCAACTATTTAGGGGAGAGTAGTACACAGTGAGACGAAAATTATTATTACTTAACGAATGGCGACGATTTTTATTCTTTTGAAAAGTTTTTTGCTACATATTTAAGTTACACAAATACGCTACACATTAATGTATAAATGGTTTTTAAAGAGTTATTCATAAAAGCACAGAAGCAGCATAATGGAGTATCGGAAATTGTCTCACTCTGTACCACAAGTGGTACACAGTGAGACAATGCATATATTTTCATAAACCATACATTTTTACACTTTATCAATAATTTTCTGTAGTTTATGGTTTCTAATTAATATTTCTAGATTTTCAAAATATTAAAAATATGAGCCTCGGGTGGACAATGACAGACTTTGGGCTACCTTCATGCAAATTTTCAGCCTCTTACATTTAGTAGATTTCCTTAGCCATCACACGTCCACACATACACACAGAAAGAGAGAGAGAGAGAAACCTTCGTTTATTAATAAATAACTTTTTTTTAACATCAGAACCAAGTAGTAGGTACACATTGAGACACATCTCACTGTGTACCACAACTGTGTATCTCACTGTGTGCTTTCGTTGCATTGTAACAAAAGGGATGCCACATCTGTTTCATCAATTTCATCGCTTTAAAAAGTTTATGTCGTTTTGTCGAAATAGTCTATTATTAGATATAGTTAGGTTTGGTTAAGTAAATATATGTCATATTGAAGGAAATAAACTCTAAAATAGACGTTTATGTAACTTTAACCCCTATAAAATAAAGAATTATTTACTATTTTGTCGGACAAGTAACTGAAGTGCCGAAACTACATCCACATGTTGCATAAGATGAGGTCGTTATGTGTGTGTGTGCCAGCTTGGAGAAAAAGTTACAACAATATGTCAAAGTGGCTGCTGTCTCACTGTGTACCCTGTCTCACTGTGTACTACTTAACCCCTATACGTCAATGAATGTAGTTTTGAACAAACGATTATATTCTTTCTACTTTTGAAAGGAATCTATTGGATTACATGAAAAAAAAATGGCTTTTACAACCCGTATCTAAGAAATGTCTAGAGACTTTATAAATATCACCCATTTCTCAGAAATGTCTAGAGACTTCATAAATACCCCATTCAAAATTCCTGGATTTCATTTACCGCTCTATAAAATTTATACTTTCAATTCTGGAAAATCAATAAATAGAAATTATAAATATAATTTTCATTATTTAGTTGTATTTTTTGTAAAAAGTTTGATACAGATGACTTTGCAAAGTAATTTTCGTTAAAAATCAATAAACGTAAAAAAGCAAATATAGTTTCAAACGGGAAAATTTTCATAAAAAGTAATTTTAACAACTATTAAAACAACCGATTAAAATAAAAATACATTTCGATCATCATAAAAAAAACTCTAAAAATTAGTCAGAGGAAAAGGTGTACTTAATTACAGAAAGTTTCTACTTTGTATCAAAGAAGAACATTTTTTTACGAAAATATATTGCTGTTGTTGCAATAAACTCTAAGAATATAAAAGTGATAGCTTTCAATGATAAAATAACGCTGACATTTCGATTTTATGTACATTTTATTTTTTCCTGTATCAACATCAGTTAAATTCTTTTTATATCTATCAAGAAATACAATAAAAATAAAAATGTTATCAAAAATATCCCTATTACTAATAACTAATAAACTGTATGAAACTAAATCCCGTTAAGTTATGTTTTCTTTGATATGGGTTTTGTGAAAGTGTTTTAATCAGAAATGAAAAAAATAACAATAATTCTTTTTTTAACTTCACTTTTCATGTTTATGAACACTGTCAAGCGAAGAACAATATTTAAAAATACGTGAAGTATCACAAATCAAAAATATGTTTTGCTTGGATTAATGTTAGAAACAAAATAGAATTTTATCGAACTAATTTTAGGGCGCCACATCAGATAAACCTGTCATTAATTTTATTTCCATTCTTCTTCGATTCTTTTATAAATTGAAAATTCTTATTTTCTCGTGATAATTTAATAAATTATAGTATATTTTTCTAATAAAAAAAAATATATTAAATTATTTAAAAACTCATTATGGTGGGTGAATGCGTGTCATAGGCGTATACTTTTTAGAAGAGATTTCAGAAAATTAAGATTCATTTATTGTATACAGGATGTCCCTGCCGGCTCGGGCCTACAGGCGGAGGTAGATTTCGAAGTTAAATATTAAATTCACCAACAAAACTTAAATCAAGATTAGAGATAAACCCAGTTCCTTCACTAAGAATGAGCTCTAGGGAGCTAAACATTTTGTGAAAATTCTAATATATACGAACACGCATGTATATGGAATAAATTTAAAAATGGCTAAAGCAAATTCAGAGAACCTCAAAGTGTTAAAATATGTTAATATTTCCATAGTCGAGATTTTATCATGTTTTAATACGTTTGTTCAAACTCACATGACGTTACATATTCACCTGCTGAGAGGTCGATTATATTTCTAATATGATGCAATATTTTGATTTTTTTTTTTAATTCGTCAAACTACTTATTTCATTTTGAGTTTTCATGCGGAAATCTTGCCCTGGAAAACTTATGACGTAATATTCAATTCGTCAAACTGTTTATTTAATTTAATTTTCACGTGAAAATCTTGCAATAGAAAAGCAATTATGTCATGAAAATTTCATTACTTTTTTTTAAATTGTTGGCCACTGCTGTAACGAAAAATATTTATTTTTTCCTGTCATTGTTGTGAAAGAGCTGGTTTTATCAGAATCATGTTAGGATGGTATTCAAAATTTTTAACCCTCCCCATTTCCATTCCCTTGGGCCGATTTTGCCCATTTTCAATCCCCACCGAGATATTAGCCATCTGAAAGTTGTTGGCGAGTTCGAAGACGACCGGTGCATAATTGGGACTTTTATCGTGCGGACAAAATTTAGTACATACATACATACATACATATATATATATATATATATATATAAACTTTTTAGGTGGGGGTGGTTTTGGGTTCCTGGGGTCATATAATGAAAAGTTATGAAGGAATTTTTCAAAAGTCGCACCATGGTAACGACTGCAATAGGTAGTATTTCTTACGAAATCTACCTAAAGGGTTTTAAAAAGGAAAATGTTGTAATAAGTTCATTATGTTCTCTAATTGTGATATGTTATTTGAAAGGACAGTATATAGAATGAAAATTTTAAACACTTCACCCGTTTTGAAAAATGCTTTTAAAAATGGAATAGTACATAAGGAGAGAAAACCAGAGAATTGTGGTAATGATATCTCATTTATGCAACAGGTAGCACCTCTGTATTCATAACATGAGGCAGTGATGTGTGCATTCAACACAAAATGTATAACTGGACTGATATTCATCATCATAATAGTTATTGATGCAAGTTACATGCAGATACTAATCCAAAAGTTTGGATTCTAAAGGCAACATCATCATAGTGGTCAATACTTACTGATTAATGCAATTATTCAGGAATTGTACAGTCGTAGAAAAAAAAAACTAGTCAACACCCCCGACTAACTTTGCAACTAATTATAATAGACGTAAGTTACTGCTACCAAACGATTGGAAATAAAGTCTAATTTTAAATTATGTATATAAAATTTTCTTAGGAGGCCATCTACAAATCAAAACAAGGCCAAACTTTGCTTTTTTTAATGACAACACCTAATTTTGACAATATATTTTAGTTTTTCTGTTCAAACTATGCTTAAAAACGAAATTTTAAATCATTTAGGAGATAAGTTTCTGAGTTATAAACATTCATAATTTAGAACTTAAATGTTAAATTACATTTTCATATTTTTATTAATATCTACTGAAATTATCATCCTAATGTGATAGTTTTTTTGTGAGATTATAATACTAAAAAAACCCAAACATAAATACGTTGAATTTGTAATTTAAAAAATTTCATAATATGAATTATGAAATTAATATTCGAAAAAAATATGAATTGCAACCTACAATTATTTTGATAGGTTTAAATTTATTATGTCCTACTTTATGCGAATTCTCAAATTTAAATTTTCTTCTACGTAGTTTTCGAATTATAATTAAAAAACTCAAAATGATGGTTTAATGACCGTCTGTTGATCAGTGTTGCCACATCTGGCGGATTTTCTATTTAGATATATTGAATTCACACCAGAAAATTTTAAATAGTAATTTTCTTTTGTTTTATTTATGGAATGTCTATCATCTAATAAAGCAAAAATAACTATTAAAATAATAATAACTATTAAATTAAAATTCGGAATGCCTAAAATAAAATCAGTCAGATGGGACAACACTGTCTGTCTATGATATGGAAAAAAAAGCGTAATTTGAAAAAATATATTTTACTCATTTTATTGAAACATTTGGGCTGACAATAGTCGAAATATATTAAGGGAGTGAATTTTTCATATTGGTAAGAAATAATATATTAAAATAAGTGACATAATCATTCTGTACCATTTCAGCAATCGAGTACCGAACTTCAATTTGGATACAGCCCCTAAAATAGACTCATTTTAAAATAATTAATTCATCTTAAACTAATTTTACCCAATTCATGAAAAATTGTTTTTAGGGTATTTGAAGGGTGTAGAATTCATTTATGGTGTCAAACTTGTGTATTGCTATTGAAAAAAAAGAAGTTTGGGTTCGTTTTGATATGTTGAATGTTGAAGGCTTCCTTAGCAAATTTCACGTACATCCTTAAAAAGTAGGCTTTATTTCCAATCGTTTGGTTCCAGTGACTATTTTTTACAATAATTTGTTGCCGAGTTAGTAGGTGGTATTTTTTTTTCACGACTGTACATGTTTACAAATTGTTATTGATGTGCTTTCATGGATAATAACCCTTAATCTCGGTTTCGTCGGCATGGAGACTGAAAGACTCATAGGGCAACACACCCAACGGCCACCCTATCTCTCTGATCTAAATTTATATGATTTTTTTCCTTGTACAATTATTTCAAGGACCGAAGTAGTTTCCGGACAAAACCCTACACACTAGGAGTTTTAAAAAGTTCGAACTAAATCAGGGCCATCGGGAAAGCCGTCACTCAGAATATTATGGTTAAAGCGATAGTAGAATCTCAAAATCGCAAAAAAACATTAAAAAAATATAATTTTTTTTGTTTTTTGGAAAAAAAATGTTCTGTCAGTCTTCTACTTAAACAACAAAAAAAAAAAAAAAAAAAAAAAAAAAAATACTCCATGCGCCTTAATTTTATACCAATTTTCATAATACTTGGTAATATTGTTGTTGATATATATTATTATGAAACTTGCTATTAAAATGTGTACATTATTTCATATAAAGGTAAAAGATAAAACAATAATAATATTTTATCACTAAATTTTATCCGAAATAATGATATTATATGTTTATAATTTTTTTCTGCTGGTATAATTTTAAAATGTATACAAATTTTTGATATAATATCATAAAGCTATCCTACAAAAAATTACAAGTTTCTGAAACAAAATTTAATGCGCACGGAGCATTTTTAATTCGTATCACTAATTAGCATATTATTAGTTAATTACTCATTTGCATATTAATATTTTTTAATGAAATTAAGAAATTTTCTTAATTATTGCACAAATTATATGTGTATTAAATTTCAAAACAATTGACCACAAACTGTAGAAAATGTTTTTGAACGTTCACTGTCGCCTTAATTTCTAGACACTTTCTCTAAGCTAAGCTTTTGTTTGTGCAGCCGATGGCCAGTTTGAGAATATTTTTTGATAATTTTGGTCATTGCTTGAGTTTCAGTGAAGATATCAGTGAACTGCATCTAGTAATAATGATATTGCGTCATTTTACTTTTTGACACATTTTCTTTAAAACTCTGTACATGCATCTTCATGCTGAAAACAGTTTCAGATGTAGTACTTCACACCAGGAAAATAGTGTACGTCAAAACAGGAAACATATCTAATTGAAATGGTATTTATGTGCGGAGAATACTAGTGTGCTGTGGTTAAATGGATAAAAAAAAGTGCTACAAACACATAAAAAAGAAGAAAAAAAAGTCCTTCCGGCACTGGCCGGAAGGAAGAGGTAGCTTTCATAATCCTTATTTAAAAAAAGCCAACTTATATCATGCAAACACACGAAGCTCAATTTAGTGGAAACCGAATATAGGAGATTCAATACTAATTTTTATCAATATAACGAATGAGAATTTCGCGAAATTAGTCAGCTTTATCCAAGCTGCTTTTCTTTAAAGTAACTTATATTTGGCTGCCAAATTCGGCAATTTCTTAAAGTGTCTCTCATTTTAAGACAACATGTTGGATGAGGCTAAGCAGTGAACTTGGTCGAGACCTTAGTAATTGCTGTGCACATGCTCACTCACATCGGAATCGGTTAATATATAGGAGTGCTGTCGCATGCAAAAAATTAGATTTTTCAAAATGTCACCCACAATAGAAATTGAAACTGCTATATCTGAGCCATTTTTTAAGGTAAAGACAAACAAAAAATGCTCCTGAATCCTTATATCAAGATCAAATACTTAAGAAAGAAACCTTTTTCAATTTCTAGTTTTTTTGCACCTCACTTTAAATATATATATATTTTTTAATTTAATGGCCGCCATTTTGAAACAAGATGGCTGATGAATCTGGCCAGTGAACTTGGTCGAGGTGTTGATGTATACTATCCACATGCCTTCTTACATCGAAATAGGCGAATACGTGTGTTATCGCGTGACAAATACAAGATCGTTTCAAAATTTTAGCCATGCTAGAAATTCAAAGTGCTATAAATCAACCATTTTTTAAGATATCAACAAAAGAATAAATTTTCTGAAACAAAAACTGCTCCGGAATCTTTGTATCAAGGCCAAACACATAAAAAAAATCTTTTTCATTTTCCAATTTTTTAATATCTCATTTTGAATTTTAAATTTAATTTTTTTTAAATGGCAACCCTTTTGAAACAAGATGGCGAATGAAGCTGGCCAACGAACTCGGTCGAGACATTGGTATGTACTATGTACAGACCAAGTTACATCCAAATAGGTTCATAAATACGCCTGTTATCGCGTGACAAAAATCCGGTCGTTTTAAAATATCAGCCACAAGAGATATTCAAAATGCTATTACTCAGCCATTTTTTTTTAGATATAGACGAAAGGAAAACTGTTCCGGAATCTTTGAATTAAGGTGAAACACATACAAAAAAAATCTTTTTCATTTTCCAATTTTTTGGTATCTCATTTAAGTTTTTTTATTTTTTTATTTTTTTAAATGGCCGCCATTTTGAAACAAGATGGCGGATGAAGCTGGCAAACGAACTCGGTCGAGATATTTGTATGTACTATGTACACACCAAGGTACATCCAAGTCGGTTCATAAATACGCCTGTTATTACGTGAGAAAAATCAGGACGTTTCAAAATGTCAGCCACGCTAGAAATTCAAAATGCTATAACTCAGCCATTTCTTAAGATTTAGACAAAACAAAAACTGCTCCCGAATCTTTTTATCAAGGTCAAACACATAAGAAGAAAATATTTTTTCAATTTTCAATTTTTGGTACCACATTTCAAATTTAAATTTTTCTTAAAAATTTAAATGGCCGCCATTATTAAACAAGATGGCGGGTGAAGCTGGCCAACAAACCCGGTCGAGACATTGGTATGTACTATGTATAAACGAAGTTACATCCAAATCGGTTCATAAATACGCCTTTTATCGCGTAACAAAATTCAGGACGTTTCAAAATGTCAGCCACGCTAGAAATTCAAAATGCTATAACTTAGCCATTTTTTAAGATATAGACGAAACAAAAACTGCTCCGAAATCTTTGTATAAAGGTCAAATACATAAGGAAAAAATATTTTTCCATTTTCAAATTTTTGGTACCACATTTCAAATTTAAAATTTTTAAAAATTTTTTTAATGGCCGCCATTTTGAAACAAAATGGCGGATGAAGCTGGCCAACGAACTCGGTCGAGAGATTGGTATGTACTATGTACACACCCAATTACATCCAAATCGGTTCATAAATACGCCTTTTATCGCGTGACAAAATTCAGGACGTTTCAAAATGTCAGCCACGCTAGAAATTCAAAATGCTATAACTCAGCCATTTTTTAAGATATAGACGAAACAAAAACTGCTCCGAAATCTTTGTATAAAGGTCAAATACATAAGAAAAAAATATTTTTCCATTTTTAATTTTTTGGTACCACATTTCAAGTTTTAAATTTTTTTAAAAATTTTAAATGGCCGCCATTTTGAAACAAAACGGCGGATGAAGCTGGCCAACGAACTCGGTCGAGACATTGGTATGTACTATGTACACACCGAATTACATCGAAATCGGTTCATAATTACGGGAGTTACAGTGTGACATAGGTCATATATATATATATATATATATATATATATATATATATATATATATATATCAATTTTGAACTGAGGGTGGTTTCGGGGTCTGGGGGTCATGATCGATGAAAATATACCAAAATTTTTTGAAATCGCTTTCCTCCGAACGGCTGCAATAGGTAGCTTTTTTGTAAAGAAAGCTACCTAAAAAAGTAAAAGAATTCCTTAGCAAATTAATTATATTAAATTTTTTTTTTGGAATACGTACTGCACGAAACGTAACAAATTATAAATTATATATCATGTACATAATAAAGAAAGGGTTTTGTTTTCGATGAACTTCTGCTTTACTTTTGCAAACATTCGAAATACAATTAGCTGAATGTAAGATTTCCCTTTTTTTATTTAAACACGTGATTCAACAACTTAGCAAAGGGAAAAATCAAAACATAGTACGTATCTGCCTTATTTCCTCAGTTTATTTTGTAGGTTTACAAAAGGATAGCTCAAAAAAGGAAAAACGTATTGAAGGATTCAAATATTAAATATTTGAAAAGTATTATTATATCAACTGGAATTTGTAAATCTAAGAACAGTGTAAGGAAATGAGAATTGTTATTTTTAGACCTCGATATGTCATATTTCGTGAAAAGTAAATTAATGGTGGATATGCTTTTACTATATTTATTAAATGAACATAAAATATACCTTTTGGTGTGTTATTTATGACGGTCGATTATCTGCACGAGGGATATAGGCCCGAGGGGGAGTGCCCTCCGTGGGGTCAGATACCTTTTGGTATTGCCTTTAAAATTTATTTCTCTTTTAATTTATTAACTTATTTATTTTAAAAATTAAGAGATTACTGTATTCTTCTATATACTGTAGAAATTTTTTCGAATATAACTTGTAGGACTTAATATCTTTATTCCATAAAAAAAAAAAAATATATTGAAAACATTTGTGCTTCCCATTTATTTAGTTAAACATAAATTAAATACCTCTTAGTATCGTCTAAAATTTTATATATTTTTTATTTTGTGAAAATACACGAAATTATGTATTTTCCTACAAGTAAATTTTAAGGAAAAAATAAAACGATTTCAGTCTATTGCTTAAAATCTTATTGTGTTGATATTTAACCCTTTCAGGGGCAATCAATTGTGTTTCTGTAATGTTGAATTCACATCGGAATCTTACAAAAATTTTATTGCAAAATAGAAAAAGCAATTTTGCGTCTTTTTTCCACCAAAGTTAGAAAAGTAAAATTTAATAAAATTTTTCTGATGCAAATCTTCATTAATCGAAGTTGGTATATAATATATCCCACCGCCCCTCAAGGGGTTAATTGTTGCACAACAGTTATCGTATTTTAGCAAAAGTGGTTTGGTGCTAGTATTGCCAGGTGTTTTGCATAAATCAGGGATCTAAATGATCTGGATACCAGTATTTTAAAGTAATTTTCTTTCACTTATCTACAAGAATTATCTGCGATTAAATATGGCGAAGTGAAAAGTAAGAAATCAATGGTTCCCAGAACATTTGGAGCCCTGATTCACGTGGGACACATGGCAACACTATTTGGTACAGAGAATATTTTAACCACTATTGCAACCAATGTTGCCATTATCGTTCATTTGGACACGTAGTAACCAATCGTATTAAATTCTTTGCCTTGTACTTAAACAAATAACTACATACTATTTGTTGAATATTTTTTTTAAGTAAAGACGCACTGTGTATCGTAACGACACATTCAAACTTCATTATGATTTGTCTATTTTTACGAAAATTAGATCCTTATAAAATGTCAAATCGACACGTACTTAAGTGCATTAAAGATTGGGAACAAATGACTTAACTTCGAGAACCTCAAATTTAGCTTTTAAGTTTCTCTAGTGTATTAGAATCGTTGTGTAAAAAATTTCTTTCATATCTATTAAGAGGTTATTGATAAAATTGTAGACATAGAAACATACATGCATAAAAAAAGTCAGAAAATAGACGATCCCTTTTTTGAAGTCGTCTAAGAAAACATATTTTCTTGAGAAATTGCTACTTTTATTTCTTTTGTTATCATAAGCCAAGCGGTTTCAGGTTCACATTTCTTATTAAATTTTTGAAAAAACTGTAAAATCTAGCTACAACTTCCGTATACCTACAAAGCAAAAGGAGGAAACGGGGTGAAACCTTTAGAACAAACACTCCTAAATATTTCTTCCATGTAACGTGACGGTTTATTTTAGAATCTTTATTCTTTATCAAAAAAAGTCTAAAGCACACTTTTACTCTAAGAATTCGATATTTCGAATAACACATCCACATCGAAATCTTCGCAAAACGTGACTTAGAAACTTCTTGTAAGGTTAGAAAAGTGAATTAGAAAAACACATTTTCGAAAAACTTATCTTCTTTGCATCTTTTTTTAATAGCTAAAAGCAGAACAATAAGCACTAATTTTTTTTTTATAAATGAAAAGTTAGCTAAAGCAGTTCAGTTTGTTTGGACTTGGAAAGTAACTTTTATTGAAAATATGCGAGAAAAGGGTATTTATATATTTCAAATCCAAAAAGGAAATGTGATAGTCTGAATTTTAAACATTTATAGAAAATATTTTCTCAGTAATACTTTGTATTTTTCTTTATTTAGATGATGTTTTACACTTATGTTTTACATTTATACCAAGTTCATCTAACTTAGTAATCCAGTACATTTCTAAATCTTGAACTACAGAAATATATTTCTAATTATAAAGAAGTTTCATATATGATATAATACAAAACTGTTTTACAAGTTAACCGAGCTTTATTTGAACTAGAATTACTTATAGGTTTTAGGTGTACTGTGGGTATAAGTGTAACGGAAAATGTGATGATTAATAGCTGATTTTTAGCATTAAGTTTCTTTACAAGATCACTGTGAATTTAGTATTAGCTGTCGTTAATTACACATGCAAAATTGCCATTTTTACTTAGAATAGAGCAACGAATTAATGTTTTGGTTCGTCCGTCGTAAGGAAAGTGTTATAAATAGTTTTATTCAGCATAAAACAAAATTAAAAAGCATTTTTCATACGAAGATAATTATTGATTGGAGGATTTTGTGCAAAAACTTATCTGGGATTTTACGAGCCTGCTATTGCCGCCAAGGAAGTGATTGATTACTTGATAAACTCATCTAAGTAAACTCAACTACACTCTAAAAAATGTATGTAATTTTACTAAAAAATTCTTAGTATCATTACAGATATTATAGCAGTTACTAGAAAATCACCTGCAACCAATCACTGCTGAAGAAAATAGCTATAACGGAATGCTTATTGCGCATGCGTCCTTCTGTGTCCTTAAAATCTGTCATAAAACCTTATCCCCCCCACCTTAAATTAAATTTACCTGAAGTTTATTCCATCCAAAATACACTTCGAAATTGTTTATTTTTCTGCAACAAATAATTCAGAACATATTCAAACCATAAATTCTAGTAAAGAATTATGTTAATCAAGCCATATTCTAATCATCCATTAACCATAGAAAAACCCTAATAAAAAATTAAGCTTATTAATAGAAATTTGGAGGAATTATAATAGCATCAATAAATTTACGCTCAGTCCTAAAAAATATCAACGCATAGCAGAATCAGCTTCGTCACCCATTACTCGCATTTAAAATCGTTTACGAACACGGCCCCAGTAGCAAGGTATGTAAAACTCTCAGTTCCCAAACTCCAGATGGTGCGTTCGGTCCTCCTCAGAGGAAAAAAACTCTACATAAATCTCCTACACTAATAAATATAGGTACTTCCGAAATTCTCCAAAGATGGCGGCACCAGCGTCTTTTTTTACTTTTTATGCACAATTCATTTCACACAATTTCTTTCTGAAGATACAAGAGATGTATCTGAAATACTACTAACCATTTCTTAGTATACTTACTGAAAAAGCACCTGTAATGGCTACTAACGATTTCTTAGTATGTTCATTAGGGAAGTCTATGTGCTGTTTACTAAGTTAAATTCAGTAATGTTACTTAAGAAGGAGCTGTATTGGTTACTAGAAAAGTTCATGGAATCCTAGTCGCCTAGAAATTTTCTAGTAGTACTACAGATTTTTTTTTTTTTTTTTTTTTTTTTTTTTTTTTTACAGTGTAGGCGAGTGTCACAAAGTTCTGTTAAATGGTTTGTTATTGTTTAGACAAAAACTTTCAATATGAGTATGCGCTCTGTGCATAAGTCGCCCTCTTTTTATAAAAGCACCGTTCTATCCATATATCTATTTTCATTGTCCGTATGTTTCTACACTGATAAACAAAGACAGAGTGACTGGATTTTAAAAACTTTTTTGAACTAGTTGAAAAGGGTTTATGAATTCGGTTTGTCTGTCCGTGCTCTAATTTGGGTATAGTCAGATTTACATGAAATTTATGTATGCTATTGGGGGTTTAGTATGGCAATATTGAAAATGAAGTGTGTAGCATTTACGGTTCATTTACAGGAACGCTCAAAAGTCTATGGTGGGAAAAAATTCGTTTGCGGTGTATTTAAAATATATTTTAAACATATTGAAATTTATAAATACCACTGAGGATACAAGCCGCTTATTGTTGATTTCCCTTTATTGGCAGAAATTGCTGAATGAGAATTTAAACTGCACTATGCATTTAACTGAATTAATTTTCAGCACACTATGTAGTATACCTACAAGTCTATAGATTACATACAGGGCTGCACACAAAATTTGGAATAAATTCTCACTTCTATGTCTTCTGTCAAAATGATCAGAAAAAAATAATCATTGTTATTTTAATAGTATACTTCTTAGTATAACTGAAAAAAAGTAAAATATTAGCAAATATAAATATTGGGTGTTGTAAGAAGTTTTAAAGCGAATTTTGTCTGACGTTTACTGCGAAATAGCACACCAATCAGTAGACCGAGTTTGTGTCATGTGATAAGAAATAGTTCAGCATTTTCAAATCGACGCAGAAGTTGGGAGAAAAGTGAAAGTAAAGTTGAAATTTCAAAGATGAAAGATGTCATACCATAAGTCATTTATTCGTCATTGCATTCGTTACGAATTTCACCGAGGAAAAAGTGCTGAAAAAGCATATCAATTAATCTGTTCTCTTCTTAGAGAGGGAATCGTATCGAAAAGCACATGCGAATTTCGGTTTCGACGTTTTAAAGATGACGATTTTGATGTTAGCGATCGAGAAACGTAGCGGCGCTCGCTCCACTAAAGGCTAGTCATGAGGCTTTTGCAAGCACTGCTTGATGAAGATGCATATCTGACGCAGAAAGAACTTGCCGAACAATTAAGAGTATATAAAAAAAAAGATTTGTAATCGTTTACATGCAATGGGAAAGATTCAGAAGGCAAGAAGATCGGTACCACATGCACTGAGCCAGAGGAACAATGATGAGCGTGTCTCGAAGTGCATGAATCTGCTAAACAAGCAACAGAAAAAAAACCTTTATTGAGAAAATCGTGACGGAAGATGAAAAATGGATATGCTATGACATTCCGAAACGCAAAGAAATATTGGTTGAATTCTGGAGGAGCAACAAGATCAACGCAGAAATGAGACAATCACTGCAGAAAAGTTAATGTCTGCATCTGGTGGGATATGAAGGGTGTGCACTATTACGAACTATTGTAACCTGGTGTAAGTGTAACTGCTGAACGCTACAAGAAACAGTTGCTTCAACTGAACCAGGAAATCGGTTGAAAACGTCCATTTACTGGCAAAGGTTTGCTTCCCGTGAAATTGCTCCATGACAACGACAGGCCTCATGTTGCAAAACCAGTCAAGGACACGTTAGTAACTCTTGGCTGGGAAGTTTTGGAACACCCGGCGTATAATATCGACATAGCCCCTTCAGACTTCATTTGCTTCGGTCGATGCAGAATGCCTTGTCTTCTGTAGACTTCTGGACAGTGGACGAAATGCGAAACTGTGTCGATGACTTCATCACGTCAAAAGACGAATCGTTCTATACTGCTGGCATCCGTCAACTACCCGACCGATGGCGGAAGATGTTAGATAATGGTGCAGGATATTTTGATGAATAAAGGTACTATTCGCGGCTCTTAATTGCATATTCATTTCTCTGATAAACGCTTTAAAACTTCTTACTGCACCCAGTATATAATGCATTTTTATTAGACTAGCTTATAACTAATACATGAAAAATAAACTATACATATTGGTGGCACATATAAATAGCATGCATATTAGCGGTATTGGTGATATACAAGGTGCGTCTAAAAAGTTCGGTGAATGGATGGATATCTCATAAACATCACGAGTTAAATATGCATCCCTGCGCATGCGCAGGTAGAGACCGATGGAGAAACGGCACATAGCAAGAAACGAAGGCAGAATTGTCTGCTATGGGCAGTCGAACGGTGTATGTTTGGAAACTCGTGTGACATTGAAATGGAGCAACGGATAATCATCAAGTTTTGCTACAAATTGGGAAACACTGCCACAGAAACGCATGGAATGTTGGTCCAGGTATACGAAACAGAAGTAGGGAGCAAAAAAGCGTGCACGACTTGTTGCCGAAACGTCAGTGAAGGCTTACTGTGGAGACACGAAAAGTTTTGGTTTCTGTTAGTCTGTCTGTTAGTCTGTCTGTCTGTTCCGCGATAACTGCCGCAAAAAGCATCCGATCGGCTTGAAATTCACTGGGAATGTTGCTGAGGTACCCGGACTTAGCTGTATAGATTTTGGTTAAATTTGGTTCATTCGTTCGGGAAATATGGAACATTTTATTTTGTTCTATAATGCTTTTCTATGGCAAGTCAGACGATTTTCAGATTTTCATTTGTTGAAAGAAATGGCTCATATGAAAAATGGATTTAAATGGTAAATTTTTGATGCTGAAATTTTTAAATAAGATTATTAAATTACTCAAATTAGTTTGAAATTTTGTCAATATATTTGCGAGATTTTTTTAATTAGGTTTATAATATTGGGGGGAAGTTTATGCATGTTTTCCAATAATATAAAGGATTTTGTTTTATCAATTTGACATAATGCATACAGAGGTGCCAAGCTAACCTAATCTTCCGTAATGCGTGGATTAATTTGACCTAGTTTAACAAAGTTTCGAACCACAAAATTTATTTGATGAATGTTTATTTATTTAATTTCAATTTTCTATGTTGAATTTACTTAACTTCATCTCTGAAAAAAATTCCCGTGCGAAATGTATTAAACCAGGTTTAACATAACCCACATATTACGGAGGATTAGTGGCAACTTGGCACCTATGTGCATATTTCATTTTTTTCCTTTTCTTTCATCTGTTGCCTAGCAACGTATTTGGTCCTAATAATATTAGTATAATTGCGTGTATAATGTTTGAGTAAAGCCAACGTCAAAACGGGTGAATTAATGCATTTGTATCTTTGCATATAGATGGATTTTAGCCCAGAAATAAAAATAGGCAATATTTCATTTATTTTATTCAAATATTTTGCTTAAAAATACAAAAGTTCATTATTTTCATAGCGAATAACGTAACATTTTTCCATAACATTTACCAATATTTATTTAATTGTTGCCAAGAAAATCAAAACCCGGAATAATATTTTCTTTTAAACAATTTTCAATTGAAATGTTTTGTCGTGAAACAGGAAAATGAAAAATAAAATTAAGAATTGACAAATTAATATGGCAGCATATTGGAAATAAAAAGTCCTTCCGGCCAGTGCCGGGAGGAAGAGGTAGCTTTCATATTCCTTATTTTAAAAAAGCCAACTTATATTATTCAAACACACGAAGCTAAATTAAGTGGAAACCGAATGTAGGAGATTCAATACTAATTTTTATCAATACTACATCATTATGAATGAGAATTTCGCGAAATTAGTCAGCTTTATCCAAGCTGCTTTTATTTAAAGTAACTTATATTTGGCTGCATAATTCGGCGATTTCTTAAAGTGCCTGCCATTTTAAGACAACATGGTGGATGAGGCTAACCAGTGAACTTGGTCGAGACCTTAGTAATTGCTGTGCACATGCTCACTCACATCGGAATCGGTTGATATATACGAGTGCTGTCGGAGGCAAAAAATCAGATTTTTCAAAATGTCACCCACGTTAGAAATTGAAACTGCTATATCTGAGCCATTTTTTAAGATAAAGACAAACAAAAAATGCTCCTGAATCCTTATATCAAGGTCAAATACTTAAGAAAGAAACCTTTTTCAATTTCAAATTTTTTTGCACCTCACTTTAAATATAATTTTTTTTAATTTAATGACCGCCATTTTGAAACAAGATGGCTGATGAAGCTGACCAGCGAACTTAGTCGAGATATTGATGTATACTATCCACATGCCTTTTTACATCGAAATAGGTGAATACTTGTGGTATCGCGAGACAAATACAAGATCGTTTCAAAGTGTTATCCATGATAGAAATTCAAAGTGCTATAATTCAACCACTTTTTAAGATATAAACAAAAGAACAAATTTTCAGAAACAAAAACTGCTCCAGAATCTTTGTATCAAGGCCAAACACATAAAAAAAAATCTTTTTCATTCTCCAATTTTTTAATACCTCATTTTAAATTTTAAATTACATTTTTTTTTTTAAATGGCAACCCTTTTGAAACAAGATGGCGAATGAAGCTGGCCAACGAACTCGGTCGAGACATTGGTATGTACTATGTACAGACCAAGTTACATTCAAATCGGTTCATAAATACGCCTGTTATCGCGTGACAAAAATCAGGTCGTTTTAAAATGTCAGCTACAATAGAAATTCAAAATGTTATAACTCAGCCATTTTTTTAGATATAGACGAAACAAAACCTGTTCCGGAATCTTTGCATTAAAGTCAAACACATACGAAAAAACTCTTTTTCATTTTCCAATTTTTTGGTATCTCATTTTAAATTTAATTTAAATTTTTTTTTTTAAATGGCCGCCATTTTGAAACAAGATGGCGGATGAAGCTGACAAACGAACTCCGTTGAGTTATTTGTATGTACTATGTGCACACCAAGGTACATCCAAATCGGTTCATAAATACGTCTGTTATCACGTGGCAAAAATCAGGGCGTTTTAAAATGCCAGCCACACTAGAAATTCAAAATGCTATAACTCAGCCATTTTTTAAGGTATAGAAGAAACAAAAACTGCTCCCGAATCTTTTTATCAAGGTCAAACACATAAGAAAAAAATATTTTTTCAGTTTTCAATTTTTTGGTACCACATTTCAAATTTAAATTTTTCTTAAAATTTTAAATGGCCGCCATTTTTAAACAAAATGGCGGATGAAGCTGGTCAACGAACTCGGTCGAGACATTGGTCTGTACTATGTATAAACGAAGTTACATCCAAATCGGTTCATAAATACGCCTTTTATCGCGTGACAAAATTCAGGACGTTTCAAAATGTCAGCTTCGTCAGAAATTCAAAATGCTATAACTCAGCCATTTTTTAAGATATAGACGAAACAAAAACTGCTACGGAGTCTTTGTATAAAGGTCAAATACATAAGAAAAAAATATTTTTCCATTTTCAATTTTTTGGTACCACATTTCAAATTTTATTTTTTTTTTAAATTTTTAAATGGCCGCCATTTTGAAACAAAATGGCGGATGAAGCTGGCCAACGAACTCGGTCGAGACATTGGTATGTACTATGTACACACCGAATTACATCCAAATCGGTTCATAAATACGAGAGTTACAGTGTGATATAGGTCAGATATATATATATATATATATATATATATATTGATATATATATATATATATATATATATATATATATATTGATATATATATATATATATATATATATATATATATATATATATATATATATATATCAATTTTGAACGGAGGGTGGTTTCGGTGTCTGGGGGTCATGATCGATGAAAATATACCAAAATTTTTTGAAATCGCTTTCCTCCGAACGGCTGCAATAGGTAGCTTTTTGTAAAGAAAGCTACCTAAAAGAAAACTCTCGAGTATTTCTTAATATAACAAGATGAAAAGTTTTGAGTAAGTACGCATAGCAGGTGAATTAGACGTCATCTGTCGAAAGCAAAGATGCTGGAATAAAAAGATCTTGGGTAAAATAAAATTAACTATTATTTACGGAGGAAAGAGATAGATGGAGGTGCAGTATGCAGGGCTCCCACTTGGTCCGTTTTTTGAACACCACTTTTATTTAAAGAAAAATCTGACTTATAAATTGTGTAGAAATATACCGGGAAGAGAGTTTTTCTTGCAATTGTCGAAGAAACCTACCACGAATTTCTTTCTAAAAAATTACTGGTTTTCAAAAAACGGACCAGTGGGAACCCTGAGTATGCCGTAAAAACAGTTTGCAATATGATGTGCGTTATCGCTCAGATTTAAATGCACTCATTCGGCCCAAACAAAACAAGCACGTGGAACAGGGACCGAATTCTTTGACTTCATCCGTGCATTTTAGGTAGCTTTCATTACAAAAAGATACCTATTGCAGACGTTCGGACGAAAGCGATTAAAAAAAATTTTGGTATATTTTCATCGATCATGACACCCAGACCCCGAAACCACCCTTCGTTCAAAAGTTGATATATATATATATATATATCCGTATATATATATATATATATATATCTGATCTTTGTCACACTGTAACTCTCGTATTTTTGAACCGATTTGGATGAAACTCGGTGTGTATATAGTACAAACAAATGTCTCGACCGAGTTCGTTGGCCAGCTTCATCCGCCATATTGTTTCAAAATGGCGGCCATTTAAAAATTTGAAAAAAATTTAAAATTTGAAATGTGGTACCAAAAACATTTTAAATTGAAAAATATTTTTTTCTTATGTGTTTGACCTTGATACAAAGATTCCGGAGCATTTTTTGTTTCGTCTATATCTTAAAAAATGGCTGAGTTATAGCACTTTGAATTTCTAGCGGGGCTGACATTTTGAAACGACCTGATTTTTGTCACGCGATAACAGGCGTATTTATGAACCGTTTTGGATGTATCTTGGTGTATACATAATACGTACCAATGTCTCGATTGATTTCGTTGGTCAGCTTCATTCGCCATTTTGTTTCAAAAAGGCTGCCATTTAAAAAAAAATTAAATTTTAAATTTAAAATAAGTTAGCAAAAATTGAAAAAAGAAAAATATTTTTATGTGTTTGACCTTGATACAAAGATTCCGGAGCAGTTTTTGTTTCGTATATATCTTAAAAAATGGTTGAATTATAGCACTTTGAATTTCTAGCATGGCTGACATTTTGGAACGATCTGATATTTGTCACGTGATAACACGCGTATTTATTAACCTATTTCGATGTAAGAAGGCATGTGGATAGTATATCGTAATGTCTCGACCAAGTTCCCTGGCCAGCTTCATCAACCATCTTGTTTCAAAATGGAGGCCATTAAATTAAATTAAAAAATTATATTTAAAGTGAGGTGCAAAAAAATAAGAAATTAGAAAAGGTTTCTTTCTTAAGTATTTGACCATGATATAAGGATTCCGGAGCATTTTTTGTTTTGTCTTTATCTTAGAAAATGGCTCAGATATAGTAGTTTGAATTTCTAATGTGGGTGATATTTTGAAAAATCTGATTTTTTGCCTGCGACGGAACTTGTATACATCAACCGATTCCGATGTGAGTGAGCATGTGCACAGGAATTACCAAGGTCTCGGCCAAGTTCACTCGTTAGCCTCATCTACCATATTGTCTTAAAATGGCAGGAACTTCAAGATATCGCCGAATTTGGTAACCAAATATAAGTTACTTTAAATAAAAGCAGCTTTGATAAAACTGACTAATTTCGCGAAATTCTCATTCATAATTATTTAGTATTGATAAAAATTAGTATTGAATCTCCTATAATCGGTTTCCACTAAATTGAGCTTCGTGTGTTTGAATAATATAAGCCTGCTTTTTAAAAATAAGGAATATGAAAGCTACCTCTTCCTCCCGGCACTGGCCGGAAGGACTTTTTTCTGTAACATGAAAATGATTTGCTTATATTTAAGCAATAAGCATTCTAAGGTAGCATTTCATTGTATTATGAATTAAAAACTGTATTACTAAATATATATATATATATATATATATTTTAAGCACGTCGTTGTGTTGTGCCGAATGTAGCGGATTTTAGGGTTACATTTTTGGCATCACTTCAAGATTTATTGTCTGTGTACGGTTAACATGAATATTTTATTTTAAATTTAAATTTTATTAATTTATAAAAAAAAACTGATGCTTATCCTTATAAATCACAGAGTAAAAAAATCTAAGATATACTATAACCATCCGCACAATCAATAAAAAATTACGAATGTAAATTTAAACAGACTATGGGGGGTTCAGGGGGGCAGAGCCCCCCTGAAGATATGCAATTTTTGATTAAAAAAGTTACCAGAATACGTAGCTCATCAGAATTTCAGAACATCAATGTATAACCACTTGTTTAATACTTTTAATTTCTGAAACTTTATGAAGTATCTTGTATGCTTATAAATATTTATGTAATTTGAAAACTTTAAAAAGCGATTTGTAGGAAGTTGAATATTACGCAATGAGTGTTAAAAAACAATGACTTGCAAAGATGACGTTGAGGCTCCTGATCTGCAGATTTACTAGTTTAAACTATTTCGGGAGGGAAAGGAAACCGTGCATGACGAACCACGTTCAGCTCGACCCTCAACAAGTGTGACGACAGGCAACATAGAGCAGGTGCGACAGATGCTGTTAAACAATCGCCGACTGTCTTTACGATGGATATCGGAGGAATTGGGAATCAGCAAGTACAGTGTTAGCACCATCATCCATCACGTGTGACATCTGTGCTTCGGTCGATCACAAACGAGGCTTTCGCTGACTCATTGCAGCAGCTTTATCAACGATATCATAAGTGTATTGTGACCAACGGATGTTACTTTGAGGGTGATTAAAGGTATTTTGTTTTCATGTTTTGTTTTATTTGTTTTATGCTTCTACTCACCGAACTTTTTAGAGGCACCTTGTATTTAAAGTTTTCAGTATGAGAAATTAAAAGTTTATAGAAACATCAATTTTAAGGGAACAGGGGTATGGTATAAAATGTGACCAAATCTCTTCTCTCTCCTTCTAATATTGTTGAAAATGTACGTGAATAAATTGTAACACTGCACTGTTAAAAATCTGCAGCATTTGCTGCATAGTCACTCCGCCGCTTTTATAAAAAACGGTTACTTGACTATATTATGGAGCATTCTCGTTGGTCAGAGTAGAGCTACTCTATAATGGTGGCGGAGTGACTATGCAGCAAATGCTGCAGATTTTTAACAGTGTGTGCATTTTGTAGTAATGGTACTTTTACAATGAATTCGTCAAACAACCGAACAGTTGAAAAACACCGCTCGCCTAACAAGCAAAATTGAAACGCTTCGTATAATATCATATAAAAACATGATGAGCATCACTCTGTGACACGATAAAGAGGGAGGACGTGGATATGTGACAGTGTCAGTGACACCGACAGTGATTCAACTATACCTGGAACATGTGCTTGGCATAGTTCTGGTTTAGTTCTTCCATTATTCCTAGACATTTCTGTAGACGGTGAGAAGACATTTGGATACGTGAGCAAATACGGTGAATTAGATTTCTGAAATATATATACATATATATACTTTACAAATGGTATATTCTGGCATTGCACCATGGCTATCCTGGGAGATTTTTGAAGAGACTGCTGCAAAATTTCGTAAAGTGTAAGACTTATCGCAGAGATTTAGAGGTAATGTGGATGCGAAGAGAGGAGTAACTGTGGCTTTGACTGTTCAGGGTTTGCGTGCACGATTGTTTGGGGTTTCATGTTCAGTTGTTGGTTTTCGATGGATCTAGGCAGCTCATTCGATTTGTTAGTTTTTTCTTTTTGGTCTTGACAGGTTGTTTGGGGAGCGTTGTGCACATAAAAACTGGTTTTAACCCCGCAGTTGCATGTCGCAAGTGCATGCCGCCTGTCTCCATGGATTCAATTTCTTCTGGTTTTAGTTTGAATGTTTTTAAAGTTTGCCGTTTTTAAAGTATGTTGTTTTTGAAGTTAGTTGTTTTTAGTTATTTTGTTGTTGTCATTTGGTTTAGTTTATTTATTGTTGGATCAGTTCCGTAGTTTCGAATTTTTGGTTTGGTTTTTGGATATATATATATATATATATATATTAGGCAAGATTCCTATAGAACTTTTTTTGAAAATTTCAAGTATTTTTTTTGCCGTTAAATTTATATGCGATATTTATTTCTATTTCGTTGTTTCTATCAGAAAAGAGGAGTCACTATACATAGCTAAATGTTAGAATGATAAAAAAATAAGTGCCTACTTAAACTGACGGCATTGTGCTCACTAATTGTATATTATACTCTTATTTCAATGAATAATGCCCCTCGAAATATAAATTAAGAGTGGGATTAGCTCCCCCATTTCACCCCTTTTTACCAATGAACCTCCAAATCTAATCAGGGGAGCGCTTTTTCAGAATAAACCTGCATACCAAATTTAAAGCAAAACGGATAATTCTACATGAAAAAGTAATTTGGCTAAAACAAGAGGGGGATTAGTCTCCCATTCTCCCCCTTTACACATAACCAATGAACCTCCAAAACTAATGATTAGCTAAAAAAAAATACTTTAATTTTCACTTCAATGTAAATCAACATGTAAAATAGTTTTGTAAAACTGTGGGTTAATATAAATTCCTATTTACTACTTTAGTTTATGCTTTTATATTACTGTCATAGAAAAAAACCCTTTTCACTATTACAAATTCTTTATGTCTCTAAAATCGAGCCTTGCGAATAAATAATAGGAAATGCAATCGAATTCTTAAAATTCTGCAATTCTATAGGGTAAAATACACAACGACAGAGAAAGTTTTGTAAAATATTGGAAAGTTTTCTTCGTTGAATTTGTCAGGCCGTAAATATTGATTCCCGTTAACGTTTAAAGAACTAAGCTTACTTATCTATAAAAATGTATTGAAATAAGAAGAAAATACTTCGGAATAATCCAAATAAAGTATAATCTAATAAATATTTAAAATATATTAAAATTATAAAGTTTTTAATATCTAATTATGTACGTTCTTCTCATGAATAAGCTGCTACATTCTATATAACTAAAGCAAATAAAAAACATTGCTCCAAAAAAAAAAAAAAAAAAATCAAAATCTCTTTAGAATAATCTCAAAATATTAATAAAAAAT
The DNA here is from genome assembly GCA_963932465.1 of Maratus speciosus. Lineage (NCBI taxonomy): Eukaryota > Metazoa > Arthropoda > Arachnida > Araneae > Salticidae > Maratus > Maratus speciosus. The sequence goes on along the minus strand of OZ010795.1, from coordinate 338,036,870 downwards.
GAAAACTAAATTAACATCAAGTTCCTTTTATGAGTTGAACTCCAAATACCTCTTATCATAAGAAGGTGCAGAAAATGTATTGGAAGAAACTACCCGATTTCGAATGTGGCATATCTACCCCAGACCTTTGAAAATGAACTAAAGCGTGATCTTATCTTCTATAATCAAGTTCACAGGTGAATGTCGTGTTCGAGGATGATTTGGCGAAAAGTTTTTTTTTTTGTTGAATTTTTTTTTAATGGCATCCATATTAACTTCTAACCGTATTGTAATATCACCAAAGTACTCCAGGTGTATCGGCAAGGGCATTCCGATGTACCACGTCCGACGTCAGTACCGTCCGAGAAAGCTCTTTTTTGTTAGGGCGATGGTTAGATCGGAGTTCATGAAGTCAGCTCACGTGATTGCTGCAGGCACAAACGGATGAGTAAGTCGTTCTAGGGAGGAAGGAAACAGTCAGGTGCTTTCTGAGCTAGTTCGATCTGCCGGGGATCACGTGATCTGGCTTCATGAACTCCGTCTTAAGGCTCCTGTCCCTGCCTTTAAGGCACTCACGAGCTAATGCTAATCCTATGCTGTGGGAGGCGTTTTTCTAATATATCTTTTGCATTTCGACATTTTTAAATATTTTTTTTTTTTTTTTTTTTTTTTTTTGCATTGGATAGCCGAAACCCGTCTTTACATCGCACCTTTTTTACTTTTTCGATTTTGCTTGCAGATATTTTTTAGAATGACACTGTCATTTCCAGAACCGGTTTTGAAAGTGAAAGTAACTTTATAAAAGGTATCGGCGACCAAAATCGAAAAAGTTAAAACGGTGCGATGTAGAGACGGACGTCGGCTAAAAAATGTCGAAATGCAAACGAGATATTAGAAAAATCCTTCCCCTTATGATTAGCATTAGCTTATGCGTGTCTTCGCTGGAAAGGACAGGAGCCTTAAGGAAGTAGAATAGACAAAAGCTTTCTCGACTGGTGATGATGTCGGCCGGACCTGTGTACATCGGCAATTCCCCGAATGCTGGAAGGAATTCCACTAGACATTCTGTGATGGGAAAGACAAATGGTGTAATGCAAGAAATCGCGAGTTTGTTTGATAGATATTGGAGCTGTTCTAGGTGTAGTGTTTGTTGTGGTCTTTAAAGGTGCTTACAAGGCATATGCTCGCTGATATGGTAAAATTTAGCAGTTGACAAGATTACGGAAGACTAATTGATAATTTTTTAAACAAAGAAAAGAACATGCTATGTTCAAACCTGAGTAGTCTCTTCCAATGAATTTCTGCACTCACTTTTGGAATAATTGATTCGGAGTTCAGTTCATAAAAGAAACTTACTATTATTTTAAATTTAATTTTTCTTCTTTTTTGTTTTGGTGATTATTCTAAAAAAATTTGGTCTTTTTTTACACCAATCTTTTTCATCTGATTTCTATACTTTCTGTTCGGTTGTTACTTTTTCTGCAGAAACCTTTAGATTTTTCTTATGCTTCGAAACAATAAATAAATATACATTTCTTAAATTTTTCTGTAATTTATTTACAACATAGTACGTGTACTAATTTTCAAGTTTTCACATTAGGGGCTTTAGAATGGCCTACTGTTTAGCGGTGGAGAAGAACAATGTGTAAGAATTTGCATTAGAAAATTTGTTTTTCTGAAAGATTTTAGTAACATTCTAGAATGGCTAAAACTTAACAGTTTTTAATTATATTTTAAAAAGTTTATTTTACCAATAAATAAAATGAGGCATATTTTTAATGTTTTCAATTATTTATATCATTGTAACATTTGTTGGTTCATTTTCTACAATCGGAATGACTGCCCGTTTTCATGATCGGAGTTTCTATGTCTATGATTGTCATATGACATCTTTGAAAAGATTTCGATTTCTGATTATTGTATTTGTAATTTTTAAATTAAAATAATCGCAAATAAATTTTAATGCATTACATATTTATTTTTATATCTTATTAGCTTTAAAAAGTGTAAAGTAAAATATTAAAACTTTAAAAGTGTCATTTGACGCTAGTAGAAATAGAGTTAAGAATGTGCTATATTCCGTAAGGAGAACTGAAAGTGAAAACTGAAAAATAAATATATTTATTAAAGCAAACTACAAAATAACAAGGTTATTACAAATGTTGTATCTTTTAGTATAACATGATTCTGCAAAAAATATTATCAGAACAATTAATGCGCAATGTTAGTTAATATTAAACATTATAAAATAAACATTTAAAAAATACGAAAGAACAGAAAAGAGGTGGGTTGATAAAGCCTATTTTTCGCCCATCATACACGCGAAAAAAAAAGTTTCGGATTCCGACAACTTTTCAATGTTTTTGTATACTTAAAGATATGTATTTTTGTTTAATATAAGATTTATGTGATAAATGAAATAGTAAGTCAACGAAATCATAGCCCGAAAATAGAGTGTTTCGGCTTTTTCCTACATTTTTGTCGTTTTTTTTTTCTTTTTCTTTTTCTTTTTCTTTTTTTTTTTTTTTAATCTTTGAATTATTTTATTTTTAAGAAGCGCTCCATGACAAAAAATAATTTTGACTTGTAATGATACTACTCTTTATAGGCTTTTGTATGAGAATTATTATATTTTGGTTCAGTGTGTGCTTCTACCTATGAAAATATTTCGTGCGAGGGTATCAGTTAAAATGTTATCGGAGCGTGTTCAGATTTGCTTTGCCGCGTTCAAAAAGTATTTACTTTGTTCATATGGCAATGTTGTGTTCTAAAACTGTTGTTGTAAATATTTTTTGAAGAACTTAATAATAAATAATGCATGGAAGTCAGTGTGATTGTTGTAAAACCTGCCGAAAAACAAATAGTTATTTTCGTATCTGTTCTAACAGAAAAGTTATATCGATACTTAGATGTTCTAAAAACTGCGATCTACAGAGTGGTACTAATTTGAGCTCTAAATGCAGATCATATGTATTTCGTGTACTTTCCGGCTCGAAACACTCCTATTTATTCTTCAATATTAACAATAAGAGATCATGCGTCAACTAGTACTGCCGACGACATTACAAATAATAAACCTAATATACATTTACCAGTACCTCGTTGTCACAACTCTAACACTTGTTGTATACTATGTAAAGATAAGAACTGCCTCGTGACTGTACCAAAAGCAGCTCAAAGCAAGCCTTTAAACCCTTTGAACCAATAAAGTACATGGAAAAAAGACCTCTGTAAGAATTGCAGTCACTCTTTAACTAATTAACTTTTAATTATAAAATTGAAAACACATGTTAGGAACGACTTATTTTATCAATTAAAGCTGTTTAAAAAGGTATACACATATATAGTTTTTTTTAATTTATTTTTAAAGATAATACAATTTTTACGAAAGAATTATTCTTGCATGCATTGCGCGCATGATTTTTTCCATTTGAATGGCTGAAACAAGCCAAGATTTTTTTTATGAGTGCAGATATAATGTGTTTTCAAAATGACCTACAATGGAAAAAATAAAACTTGTAGATCCCGAGAAAATTTTTTTTTTAAAGAAATTCGAAATATCGAGATTTTTTCTATACAAAAGTAGTCGTGAATTCTAAACTTCTTACTTGAGAAACATAATAATAGGTCATTTTGTGCTTATGTACGTTTAATACATCCACCAGAAATTTCGTCAAATTCTAGACAACTGTTTTTCAGAAATCGTGCGCGCAATGATCAAAATCGCTGTTTTGAGAAAACTGGCTTTAAAGATTGAATCATCCGTTGATCATATAGCAAAAGCTTAAAGTGTTTTACACATAACTTCTCTTCTAATGCGAATTTTCGTATGGGGTTTGCTTTTAAATGTTTTTAAAGAATCATATTTAATTATAAGCTATTTAAAAAAAATTCGATTTTTGGACGGTTCAAAGGTTACCTGATCCCTTATAGAAACTAGAATCTGTGTTTTGTCGGGAAAACGATGCTGTAAAACTCATATTACGGGATCGGTATTCAGTGATTTGGCTCTGCAAGCATTACGCCCTGTAAGTGAGAACGAATTAATGAACGAAAAAGATATTAAAATTCTTTTAAACAATATTAGAAAGGTAGCAAAGAATAGAGGTATGGATTTTGACACATCGGGACAGCTTACTGAATCCAATTATTATACTCTTACGACGGGTATATCCATGTCTGTTTTAACTATATTTTTGAAATAGTAAAGTTCAAAATGTGTTCCTCGAAAAAAAAAGTCATCCCGTACTTGCTTGGCAGTTTACTTGTAATGCTTAGAACTGGTCTCTCTAATGGTGTTCTGTTTACATTATTCAATATAAGAAAAATAATAATATCTTCTGTGCAATATGAACGGAAGGCTTTGAATGAGAACTTCGTTCCACTACAGTTTGGAATGGAACACGCCACATGGACGCATGTTATTGAAAAATATACGAGCCTTTTAGCAAGAATATTATTTATTACGGATAACGACAATACTACTGTGACACTTGTTGCTGATGACATGTAGATTTATATCCAGAAGAGTGCGAACTAAAACTTTCAGAGACGATCTTTCTCGTTACAAAAAGGAAGACCTTTGGTTAAGCCTATGATTTTGGTCACTACTTCAGGTTACATTTTGGATATCTTCGGGCCTTACTTCGCGGATTCAAAGAACAATGACGCTAACAAAATTACACATATATTAAAAAAAAATACACACAATATCAGAGTGGCTGAAGCCAAATATTATTATGATTATTGATTGAGACTTGCGAGATTGTTTGGAATTTCTGTAAGATATGGGTCTCGTACATGAAATGGCTAGATTCCTAAATAGGCAGCAACAGTTTTCAACAGAGGATGCTAACGAAGCACGTCTCGTGTCTAACGTTCAATTGTTCGACACACAAAAGCTACAAACTATAATATTTGGATAAAAACCACACAATGGTACTCAAAATATTCTATGGCCTCTCGAGCCAAATCTCTATGACTCATACGACAATTTTCGAGCACCAGCGTTTTGATTTTTATTGATGTTTGAGTCGTTCGTATACTTGAATATCGACCAGAACGAGGCAAATCAACTACCACTTATTATTTTAACACAGCCAAACTGATTGGTAAAGTTATCATACGAATTGAATATTTCCAACTGAGCGAAAAAATGCTCAGGCAGGGAATCGAACCCAGATCCTTGGATTACAAGGCCAATGCTCTACCGTTTAAGCTAACTGGGCCGACAAATAGTGAGCATATTTCGCTCAGATAACCTTATTGGAAATAACATCTGGTCTGTCCTGTAGACAGCTCAACAGAATAAACCGCAGGTAAAGGAACTCCATATAAACGGCGGATACGTAGATGAACTATTATTTTAACACAATCAACCTGATTGGTAAAGTTATCATACGAATTGAATATTTACAACTGAGCGAAAAAATGTCCAGGTAAGGAATCGAACCCAGATCCTTGGCTTACAAGGCCAGTGCTCTACCGTTTAAGCTAAGTGAGCCGACAACCGGTGAGCATATTTCGCCCAGATAACCTTATTGGCAATAACATCTGGTCTGTCATGTACACTGTAAAAAAAAAAAAGGACTAAAAAACGGAAGTACTACTGGCAATCTAGACGCCAGTACTATTTCCGTTTTTTTACGGGAAATTTTACCCATAAATTACAGAAAATTTTCCGTTTTTCTGATTAAAAACGGAAAATTTTCTGTAATTTATGGGTAAAACTTCCCGTAAAAAAACGGAAATAGTACTGGCGTCTAGATTGCCAGTAGTATTTCCGTTTTTTAGTCCGTTTTTTTTTTTACAGTGTAGACAGCTCAACAGAGTAAACCGCAGGTAAAGGAACTCCATATAAATAATGGGTACGTAGATAAAAAAAGCGAAAAAAAAACTCAGTTGGAAATATTCAATTCGTACGATAACTTTACCTATCAGTTTGATTGCGTTAAAATAATAGTTTATCTAGGTACCCATCCTTTATATCGAGTTCCTTTACCTGCGGTTTATTCTGTTGAGCTGTCTACATGACAGACCAGAAAATATTGCCAATAAGGTTATCTGAGCGAAATATGCCCACCGGTTGTCGGCCCAGTTAGCTAAAACGGTGGAGCATTGGCCTTGCAAGCCAAGGATCTGGGTTCGATTCCCGGCCTGGGCATTTTTTTTGCTTAGTTGGAAATATTCAATTAAACCACTTCTCGGCCCTCTTTGAAAAGCTTTATACCATTCCTCCGTCTATGCTTTTCACATGCGCGATTCACCATAGGACTCTTTTTCATTATTTTCAGTGACTCGGCACAAAATTTGAGGCACATTTTTTGTAAAACTAAATTTTCCATTGTAAAAATTGCAGAGCACTCAAAAGAAGGTTTGAAGAACAAACAGCTGTTGTCAACACATTAAGTTACAGATGACGCTCAGACTCCGCGTAATAACTCAGCATCGCCGTCCCAAATTACATAAAAAAAAAAACTGTCGTGATACCTTTTATGCGTATCTTTTAACTGATAAATTCTGGGTACTGTTTACGCAGAGTGTATATTCCGGGTGTTCCATGTATTTGAAGGCATTGTTAAAAAATCCTCAAAAGCCAATAAATGGGCGTACCGGAATGCTGTTTCCTAAGCCTTCTTATAGAGTCTGATGTTTTTGCATAAGAAAAATAAAGAGAATACAGCTGGATCTGCTGATATATTTGTGATTTATGATCACGCGCTTTTTGACCATTTGAAATTTTGTCAGCATTTTGGAATGTTTATTAATTTGAATTTTCGGAATTATCTTATTTACATCCGATTCACTTCAAATAGAAATAAATTTGTGTTCATAAAAGTAATAAAGATGTACCTTATTTTCTTAAATAAAGTAAAAATTATTATAAATGTATTTATTGAGAAAAAAAAAAAAGAAAGTTGCCGAATTATCTTCACTGCCCATGTTATCTTAAAGAAAAAGATGTTTTTCAAAATTTTCAACTTGAAAGTAATATTAAAAAGAGGGAAAATATGTATTTCAAAGTTTGAAAGGAAGAAAGCACTATTAACCCCCCTTTATTTTCATCTTTTCAACTTCAGCAGCAAACCATTTTTGTCATCATGTGATTTACGGCAATCATTACAATTTTAGTTTGAAATAAGATGGAATGTGAAAATGTCCAGAATATCAAAAAATATTAAGATTCTACAGCAGACATTCTTTTTCACTTGAAAATACATTAAAGGTATCAATGTTCTATGAATTTACTACCACACAGAGAAACATTCCTGTTAATTCATTGCTAAAATGCTTTTATCACATGTGCTTTTTCCTCTATTGTCAACGTTGCAGTCATTTAATGAAATGTAATAATTCAAGATAAAAGTAATAATTAAATTCACTCACACTATTACTAAATTTCACCTGTTGTTGATTTATTTCTTTTAAATGGAAGAAATTTGCATATTTTTTAGAAAACTAAAGATTTTGGTGCCATCTATCAGTGAAAATACTATTAAAAAATATGTTTAAAAAATTTAAATGAATGAGGATGGACACCATATGTCGATATGTGAATTTTTTCAAAAGATTTTTTTAAATGCATCTAGATTTTTTGAGTACCCGATATTAGTTATATATAAAAAGAATTTTCTGTTATGATAAAATGAGAAATTAAGCATTATTCTTATTGGTAAATATCTTAAATATTTAGATAAATTTAAATTTGTTGTACTTCCTTTCTATGGTCTAATTAATTATTATTGTTTAAGCATAAAAGTATATATACAAAAAAATGTCGACAATATACATCCTTCAATTTAAAGTATGCAATGATCCCTTTATGAATTATTCAAATTTGTCAAATTTCAGGTCAAACTTTCTAAAAAAGAAAATGCATAAAAGCGAAAACTCATTTTGCTTAAAATCATGAAAAAATAATTAAAAATATAACACTTAGAAACGAACAATTTTCTCTAAGAAAAATTTCATATTTATGCTAATTCTCCCTTGCTTAAGCTCCAATGTTAGAGAAAGAAAACTTTTGCATGTCTAAAGTTTTGACACAGCTGATGCGTGTCATTAGTTTTTTAGCTTATGAGTTACAATATGTTAATTTTAAAAAAGCTTTTGATAGCGGTTGTAAGTCATTGTTAAATTAAAAATTTTAACCATTTTATTTTTTGCGGCGGTGTTTTTACTTTCTTAATTAAGCATATTCAGTATTATTGGGATACTCTAATATTTGCAAATATATAATAATTAATTAGAATGTTTATTTTAGCATATTTATTTCGTGAAAATATATAAATATGTTTTTTTGAAATTTTAAAATATTTTTTACTGAAAAAACAAATCAGGAACCCAAGCCGAATAGCGTTTCGATTCGAACCTGATTGACACTAGATTTTGCCATTGCGGGATAGGTTCGGGTCGGTTTTGGATTACGATTTAACTCTTGCGAGCCACGTTTCGGTTGACTAATTCAAAAAAGTTTCAAAAACATAAACTAGAGAACAGGATTTCTGCTTTTTTCCGAATTTAGTGTCGCCCCCGATGACAAAAAAAATATATGTATATAAATATAGATACTGTAGAGTCCCGATTATCCGAGTTAATCGAACTTATACCTTTGGAATGGATCATTTTCTTCTGATGGACTGATGGCTTCCATTATTATGAAACAGTCATTATAAATGAAGTGTTAGGTGAAGATGAAAGAGCAGTCGTAAAAAGTTAAAACTCTGATTTACTGGTCAGAATGGGGGAAAAAAATGGCCATAATTTTTTTGAATGGCCATTTTTTTTCCCCATTCTGATCAGAAAATCATAGTTCTAACTTTTTACGGCTGCTCTTTCATCTTCACCTAACACTTCATTTATAATGACTGTTTCATAATAATGGAAGCCATCAGTCCATCAGAGGAAAATAACTCGGTGAAAGCGGAAACTCCGATAATCGGGACTCTACTGTAGTTCAGTTTTAAGACTTATAACACAGGATTTTATTTTACATAAAGTGACGTCATCCACATCCGCTGACGAGTTCTTCATTTGCGATCCAGTGTTAAACAACATCTATAGTAAAGTACGCTTAGGACGTCACTATCACTGAATAATACACAAATCCAAAAAAAGAGAGATTTCATCATTCAAAAAATTCGACAAAAAAATAGGCTATCTAAAGATTCACAGGCCTTCATTTGTTTGTATTATTAATATAGATATTTAAAATTAAATTTAGTGTCTAATAGCTCCATGTTTTATCAGAAATCCTTCATTTATATCTTTTCGTAATAGCACGTATTTTAATGAATTTTTTTTCAGTTTTTATGGGAAAATGGCAACAAAAAGATATAATTGCTGTTTTTCTTTCACTTTCTACAGAAATGGAGTACTTCCATTGCCAATATTAAGCAAATGGCTCTAAAAACTACAAAAAAATTAATGTTTCAAAAATAAATGGAGATACAGTTTTCAAACAAAATGCATTTAAAAGAACTTTTTTTTTCCAATACGACGGTATAAAAATCGAAAATGTGCGATGCTTAGAAGTTAAAAAAATTGCTATAGAGTATTTAATCGTACTGCTTTGTTTTACGGCTGGATTCTGTAAAGTAACATTATTTTTTGGAATACACAAAATAAGCTGGCAGAAAGGGATATACCGGGGGCTAAAAAACCATACATGTATAGATTGATATATATATATATATATATATATTCATTTTTTATCATAAAAGATTGATTATAGAGATTTGATTTTTACTTTCTACTACCTGCAATTGAAGAAAGTATTGTAATCGAAATTTTTTTCGACTTCTGATTTTCCGGTTTTCGACGGATTTACATGTTTTAGGGGTCAGAGATACCAAAAAACATGTTTATACAAAATGTCTGTCTAACCATGTGTCGCCATTGTACCATAGAAAAGTGTATGAAGTTATGCATAGAACTGAACCAAATATTTTGTGTATGTTTTTGGCTGTGGCAAGCAGGTCCTCCGCCAATTAAGAAATCTTTCGCAGGAAGTGGGTGCTTTAATAGCGATTTTTGTGCCATTTTCATTATTGTTCTATCGAAAAGTGAATGAAGTTATTTATAGAATTGAACCAAAAGTTTTGGGTATGTTTTTGGTTCTAGCCAGCAGGTTCTCCTTCAATTTGGAAATATTCTGCCGGAAGGCTGAACTGCAATAACAATGTCTGTGCCATTTTCATTATTGTACCATCGAAAATTTTATGAAGTTATGGGCAGAATTGAACCAAATTTTTTGTATATGTTTTTGGCTATGGCAAGCAGATCCTCCTTGAATTTGAAAAAAATTCTACCGGAAAGTGGCGCTGTAATAGTGATTTTTGTGCCATTTTCATTACTGTACAATCGAAATATATATGAATTTATTAGAATTGAACAAATTTTTTGTGCATGTTTTTGGCTATGACCAGCAAGTCCTACTTGAATTTGGAAATATTCCGATAGAAACGGGCCTGTGATAATGATTTTTTGTATAATTTTCTTGCCTTTTCGTAGTTTCCATCAGCGGCTCGTGCAGCGACGGAAACTTGCGTCCTGCTAAACCGGCTATTCGCAAACAGCTGATGTACAGCAGAATAACGAAAAACTGTTGATTTTTATGAATATCTTGATAGAGATTAACTCGTTTTTACTCCGATTAATTGATTGAAGCCGAAATTTAAGAGGAAAATCAAAGTTGGTATAATATGGAACAAATAATATTGAAGTATTAGACAAATGTCAGACGGACGACCTTTTGAACGCTTGTGGTTTCAACAAGAAAAGTAAACACCTGCGCTATCCCGGTCACACGAGCGATCTATGAACCGTTCCCGCCACACAGAGCAGACGACATTATTTATCGCCGCAACAGAATGATTTCCATTCGATATTTTCAATAAGCAAAATGGATCTTCTGCAGGAAATAAATGATTTTGTAATTTTATATTAGTTATTCAAGAAATTAGAAAAAAGAAATATACACAGACGGTACTAGGTTCATCCTATTTTAAGTAATCGATAGAAAATTAACTTTGCTGTACACAAAATTTTACAAAAGAAAAAAAAAAGAAAGGAAAAAAAACGGAACGGCCACTTTACCAAACTTAACTATATTTGCTTCCAAAATAGCAAAGAAGAGAGCTTTCTTTTTAACGAGGTTTATCAGATTTGAACCGGTATCAGAAACCGGTACATCAGATTTGAATAAAATCGAATAATTCTGCATGAAAAACCCATTTATCTAAATTAAAGGGGAACTATCCCCCGTTACCCCTTTATACTTAACCAATAAACCTCCCAATCTAATCAAGGTAGTTCCTTTACATAATAAACTGGTGTACCGAATTTGAACAAATCGAATAATTCTGCATGAAAAACATATTTAGCAAATTTAAAGGGGGCGGGGGACTAGCCCTCTTTTCCCGATTTATACTTAACTAATGAACCTCCAACTCTAATCAAGGTAGCTCCTTAACATAATAAACCGGTATAACAAATTTGGAGCAAATCGAATAATTTTGCATGAAAACCCATTTATCTAAATTAAAGGGGAGTCTAGACCCCCCCCTCTTTTCCAACTTTATAATTAACCAATGAACCCCCAAAACTAATCAGAGGAGAGCTTTATCGGAATCAACGTAGACAATTTTTTTGAAGCAAATCGGATAATTCTGCATAAAAACATTTATCTAAATTAAAGTTGGAATTAGTCCTCCGTTGTCCCCCCTTTGCACTTAACCAATGAATCCCCAAAACTAATCAAGGAAGCGACTTATCAGAATGAAACTAGAAAAAAGAAATTGAAGCAAATCGGATGATTCCATCAAGAGTTATCGCGTTACGAACATACCTACGTACATACAAAACCGGCAGGCACATTAGTTCTCAAGCTTTGATAGCCTGTGAGCTTAAGAAAATAATAATAAATTACAGTATTTTTTAAACTACATGCTCGCAGTAAATAGAACCGGTACCGGATATGACCACAGAGGCTCTGTTTTGCTGTCTCCTTTCCCATACCGGATTTTCAAAACCAGATCTAACTTGTAATGATTTTAATTTCAAAGAATTATTATTAAGAATTCATTATTATTAAGAAATGCAACATTTGCTGTCTATTTAGGGCCCCGTCACAAAAATCCATTTAATAAAACAGGCCTCTTCTCAAAAATCCTAATTATAAAACAGGCCCTTTCACAAAATTATATTCCATAAAAACATACTATTAATTAATTATTTTAATAATGTTAGGTTTAAAAATCTGTAATTTGTAAAGAAAACAAGCTCCCCCGAAACGAAAACTTTAGCATTTACTTTTCGCAAAATGCCTCCTTCACCCCCCACCCCGCAAAGAAAAACCCCTGCAATTACCCCTGAATTTAATTTAGTACATACTAGGACAAAATAGTATTATTATTAGTAGTATTTGATAAAGATTACATTCAATTTTTTCTTATAATAATACTTTACTATTTAAATACTTTTCTTATAAAACGTTAACTTGTAACATTAACATAATATTAAATGATTTTTTAGGTGCGTTCGTAATTATATAAATACGTAGCACCTATAGTCGTCGTTCAATCCGTCTGTCCACATATAACAGAGCAAAAACTACCCAACCGAATAGCCCGAAATTTTGAATATATAATTGTTGCAAAAGTTTGTCGAGTCATTTCAAATTTTATGAAAATCGGATGTATAGTTTAATTACAGGGATAGTCAAAAGTTTTTCGTTAGATTACGGCCAATGGGGAAAAAATTATTGCAAGTGTATTGTAATGATGTTGATGCGTTGTCATTGAGACTGCAGGTTCGGTAAATCCAAATTATTCCATAATGCATCGAAGAATAAAAACGTCTTCATAACTTAGTTCTAATATATTGTAAATAAAATTCGTAACTTGAATAAGTAAACACACTCTACAGTTCAAATTAAACTTCTTTCTTAAAAAACAACTATGTACATTTTATTTACAAATATATAGGTATATTAATATTATTATTACTCTCATTTGAGAGTTCCATTATTACCGTCAGACCGGTTCAAAACAAACTTTACATCTACACTGAAATGAAAATCGGAAAACAATAAAAAGGGGGTTGCCACAATGCCGACTAACAGAAAATGGCAAGCATCGCCAAGTTGGCATTCTCAACATCCTGCCCCGGGCTGAACACTTAGTTCAGCATCTATATTAAACAATTTAATAAACATGAGAATATACTTACATACATGACAAATTTTCAGATACATACTTACATACAGCTACAGATATAAAAGCAAAAATAATAAGAATGCTGCAATCTACGAAAAAAAAATAAAACACATAAATTGTATGAAAATTAAACAATAATAAGGGTAAATATGAGTAACAAAACAAATTAAATGTTCGATAATAGTTCTTATTTTTAGTGTAAGAGTTTTAGTGTCTTTTAGTCCACTAAGTCCAATTCAAGATTATATAGCAATTGCACAGGTCGTTTAAGATCGCCTTTTGCAGTCTGTAATACACATGATCTGATTTTAGAGTCACGACCAAATATGAGTTCTTTAACACGACCACACTTCCACATATGTTTTGGGAGCTTTTCATCATGAATTATCACTATATCGTTAACTTTGAACTGAGGCGATGAATTTATGTTTTTCACTTGAAAAGCAGATCTAAGTTCTAACAAATATTCGTTTCTCCACCTTTTCCAAAAGTGGTCAGTAATTTGTTGCTTATATTTATATTTTCTCGTCAACAAAATCTTATTGGATTTCTCTTGCGTACAGACTGGTAATCCATAAGAAGGTAAGGACATTAATCGTTTACCAACTAAAAAATGAGATGGCGTTAAAGGTGATGGTTCAGCGTTTTCTTCGTAGAGATAACATAAGGGACGTGAATTAATCACCGCTTCAATTTCTGTAAGTATTGTTTCTAGCTCTTCATAACGGAGACAAGTTTTTCCTAGAACCTTTTTTAAAGGTGTTTTAACTGATCTGACCATCCTTTCCCAGAAGCCGCCCCACCAGGAAGCCCTGGGAATTATAAACTTCCATATTATTTTATTCTTTCTCAAGTAATCAAAAATTTCTTGCTTAGAAATTCTTTCCCAAGCATCTTTTAACACCAAATCAGCCTTAGAAAATGTCTTGGCATTGTCACTGTACATTATTTTGCAGAAACCTCTCCTAGAGAAAAATCTTCGTAGTGCTAAGATAAAGGTTTCAGTACTTAGATTGGTGACTAACTCTAGATGAATCGCTCTGGTTACAGCACATGTGAATACGACAATATAAGCCTTCCCAGTGCCTTCAGAAGTTTTATAATAAATCGGACCGGCAAAATCGACACCAGAGGTTTCAAAAACTGGTGTTTTGATGATTCTATCTTTCGGTAAAGGTGCTATTTCCACCTTTCCAGGAATAGTATTAAATTTTCGACATATCATACACGATCTTAAGACGGATTTTACAAATCTTCTTCCTTTTAATATAAAATACCTTTCACGAAGGTGAGCTAAAGTGACAGCTACACCAAAATGGTACATTCTTTCATGAGCATCCTTAATTAGCAATTTTACAAAATAAGATTTATTAGGAAGTATCCACGGATGTTTTTCCTGCTCTGTAACTTCAGAAAACTGAAGTCTTCCGGATAAAACAAGTAAGTCATTTTCATCGAATTGTGGATTAAGGTTGTACAAAGAAGAATCTTTATTAAGTGGTTTTTTTTGTTTAAGTGCTTCTATTTCAACTTTAAATGAAGTTTCCTGAGTTTGTTTAATCCAGTATTTTTCTGCTACTTCTATTTCTGAGGTAGTTAAAGGTCCTAAAATTTTGGGGTTTTTCGAATTGGCATTATGAATAAAACGCATTATCCAAGCAGTAATATTATACACGCGATTTAAACTACTGAACTTTGCCATATCAAATACTGGCTTAGGAATAGAGTTTGATTCGTTACACAATAATGTTAAATTTGGTTTTGCTTTCATTTCATTAAAAGCTTCGGGAACCATTTCTATAGCCCTTTTTGAAGGCCACATATCTTCTGATAGTGATAACCAAGGTGGGCCGCACCACCATACATTATTACCCATTAACTTCGATAAGTTTTCCCCTCGCGTAAGCAGATCTGCAGGGTTTTCTTTTCCGGGACAATAATTCCAGTCCTTTGGATCTGTCAATGACTGAATTTCGGTTACACGATTGGAAATAAAGGGTTTCCAGTTTGTAGTAGAACCCCTAATCCAACAAATAGTTATTTCTGAGTCCGACCATAACTTTATATTTAAATTCGAAATATGTAATTTTTGTTTTAAATATTTCCACATTCTAGCGGCAACTACTGCACTGATCAATTCCAGCCGTGGAATAGTTAACTTCTTGAGGGGGGCTATTCTACATTTACTCCAAACAAAACTTGTTTGAATTTCGCCAGTTAATGAAATGGAACGCAAATAAGCAACTGCTCCATACCCTTTGGGACTAGCATCACAGAATATGTGAATTTGTGAATTTTCAGAAATGTTTATCATATTAGGAAAATATTTTCGGGTTATTTCAAATGTGCGTAAATGTACAACTTCTGAACACCAAGTATTCCACTCGCATTTCAAATCTTCAGGTAATTTATTGTCCCACTCTAAACCTCTTTGCCATGTTTCTTGCAACAAGGCTTTAATACGTATTACAAATGGATTCACAAATCCTAATGGATCATAAATTTTCAGTAACATTTTAAGAACTGTTCGCTTCGTGGGATCATCGATGTAATATTCTTCAAAGGGCTGCGCATCTAACATCAAAATATCAGATTCAGTATTCCATATCAGTCCAAGCACTTTTAAGATACTACCTGTGTTTTCCTCACTTATACCTAAGTTACCAGATTCCCACATTTCCCTAAGTTTAATAGAATTTGTTTTTAATTTCCTCAAATTCATCCCAGCTTCTTTAAGAATTTCAGAAGCTGTAACTGATAAATAATAAGCTTCGTTATCTAAATCTGATCCGGAAATTAAATCATCGACATAGAGGGAATTATCTAACATATATACAACATTTGGATGTTGATCTCGATAGTTCTTTATATGATGTTTAATTGTGGCAGCCAAAATAAATGGGGAGCATGTAACGCCAAATGGTACACGTCTAAACCTTAAAATTTTGAAAAAGTTGTTTGCGTCATTATCGAACCAAAGAAATTTAAGGTAATCTCGGTCTTCTTCAGCTACAGAAATTTGAAGAAAGGCCTTTTCTATATCTGCACAAAACGCAGTATTGAATTTTCTGAAATTAATAATAATTTCTAATAAATCGGTGTTCAAATTTGGGCCACCGTACAAACAATCATTTAATGATTTGCTATTTTCTTTTGAGGAAGCATCAAATACCATTCTAACTTTAGTTGTGGGTTTATCATCTCGCAAGACAGGTCGGTGGGGCATAAAATAACCGCTATTTACAGTTTTATTAGAACATGCTTCCACTATGTTATTTAATTCCTGTTCAATCACAATTTCTTTATATTTCTGCAATAATTCCTTATCTTTAAGCAATTTTCGATTTAAGTTAATAAATCGGTTTCTAGCATTGTTATAATTACTTCCTAAATCTCTTCTATCATCTTTCCATAACAATTTAGCTTCGTATCGGTGCTCAAGAAAATGCAAATTGTTTTCGAATTTTTCGATTATCTCTTTATCTAATTCAGAAATATTTTCTTCAGTGTTCATCCCTAAAGTTTCTAACTCCCACAATGTTTTCATATCATTTTGAATAGGTTTCATAACCTGAGTGGACAAGACCCCAGCTTGCTTACTCTCACTATTTTTATTTACGTCAATTGTCCCGCAGAGGGAATGCCCAAATAAATTTTCACAGACGAACAATGATTTATTTATGGGGTATGTTTTGTCATTAATTTGATATAAATAATCAGCTCCTATTAATATATCAACATCACTATTTTCCAAATGTTCCCACCTGTCAAGACGAAATTTGGAAAGTTTTCTCTTAATTGTGATTGGAAGAGGAGGAATTTGTATCAAAGAATTGGTTATTAGCGGTGTGACTAATGCTTCAATTATTATACTACGTTTTCTATTCGTCAAGTGAATTAGCTTTAGCTTAACGACATCATAACATCGTTCTTCAGATTTTCTCGAACCGAAAGTATAGACAATTAATTTTTCCTTTCTAATGACCTCAGGTTTTAATTTTGAAACTAAATTTTCTGTAATAAAAGTTCGATGACTAGCAGAGTCAAATAAACAAAGAGCAGTTTCTGAATTTTCACCCGCTTCCACTTTTACATGAATTGTTTGCAATATTACTTCTCTACTGATATTATTTATATCGCCTTTGCAATGAGATACGGAGGAAATAATACTACCTGAATTTTTTGATTCTTCTGTTTTTTTATTAGAATTACAAAGTATAGTATTATGATATGTTTTACCACACACTTTGCAATTTTCATTCGAAATTTTACAAAAATTCGCGATGTGAAATTTACGGAAGCATTTAAAGCACCTTCCTTCCCTTTTTAATTTTTCTCGCATTTCCGGAATGGTGAAAGACTTACACTTTTCAGTATCGTGATCAGTTTGATTACAAAATATGCAGTTATTTTTAATATTTGTGGTTAAGGCAGAAGCTGATGGAATGAATTTTTTATAATTTTCCTGCTTCTCAGGGATTTTTTCAAAATGGTTTAATTGGACAGTGGTCTCGCGAGATTCAATTTCATCTTTAACGAAATTTATCAGCTCATTAACATCCCAGTCAGTGTTTTTAATTCGTTTTCTATTAAATTCTAGTGCAATATCTGATGGAATAAGTTTCAGAAGAATCGGACATAACAAGTGCCCATATGAACCTGAGGCAACACCTAAAGAATTAAGATTTCTTATTTGAATTTCGCATTCATCATACAAATCTCTAAAAGCCTTAATGTTACTAGAATTTCGTACTGGTTTCAAATTTAGCAGTTTAGTCATGTGACTATTTATTACCAGGTCATTACGACCAAAACGATTTTTCAATAATTCTATAGCATGAGCATAATTTTCCTTAGTCAGCGAAAAGCCTGCTATAGTATTTGCAGCACTTCCGCCCAAAAGTGACTTTAAGTAGGAAAATTTATCAATCGGAGTTAAATGTTCATTATTGTCAATCGCATTCGAAAACTGACTCCAAAATTCGAGCCATAAACACGAATCACCATAATATTTAGATATATTAAGTTTAGGAAGTTTAATCAAATTTTGATTCAGAATTTTCTGACTTTTTAGTAGAGAACTATTGTTGCTACTACTATCACTTTCAATGTCTGAAGAATCTTGTTTAGTTTCAGGAGTAACTGTGTTATCATTTAAAAATTTGGAAATTTTATATTTCCATTCAATAATATTCTCATTATAAGATTCCGATTTCTCGATTTCTTTTTCAAATTCAGTACTTGGAACCAGTGGTTCAATTTCAGAATTTAATGATTTTAAAGTTTTCATTTTGTCATTCAATTGCTGTTTAAAAAGATCCAGCTGTGATTTTCTATTCTCAAGCTCTAATTCTTGTGTATTATCTAATAAATCCCTTATTTTATCAAATATTTTCGTAGTTTGACTACGAATCGTAGCTCTTTTTTTTTTCAAAGTTTCGTAATCCATCATAAAATAAAGAATTCAATTTATTCGATACAGTTCAGTTAATAAATGTATTCATAATTCTATTTATTCAATATAATTTAATTTGAGGTACTTACCTCAATCGATGATGAAATCCAGACATCCTGGAGCTTTGACGCCAGAAAAAATGATGCGTTGTCATTGAGACTGCAGGTTCGGTAAATCCAAATTATTCCATAATGCATCGAAGAATAAAAACGTCTTCATAACTTAGTTCTAATATATTGTAAATAAAATTCGTAACTTGAATAAGTAAACACACTCTACAGCTCAAATTAAACTTCTTTCTTAAAAAACAACTATGTACATTTTATTTACAAATATATAGGTATATTAATATTATTATTACTCTCATTTGAGAGTTCCATTATTACCGTCAGACCGGTTCAAAACAAACTTTACATCTACACTGAAAAGAAAATCGGAAAACAATAAAAAGGGGGTTGCCACAATGCCGACTAACAGAAAATGGCAAGCATCGCCAAGTTGGCATTCTCAACAGATGTTACAACCTTTCGAACAGAATGAAATTTATATGCACTTATGAAGTGCACTCAAATATACAATCAGTACAATTCGGTGCAAAAAATATTTATAAAACTATTTATATTACGAATGAACCTCATTTGCCACGTTTGACGAGCAATTTCCAACTTGTTTGTTTATATGAAATAAAATTAATTCATATAATTTATCGATAACTTACTAATCTTCTTTAGATTTTTCTGATTTTTTTTTTTAATCGAGGATGCCTTTAACCAAGTTATTATATTTTAATTTTTATCGTTATATAATGTAAGCATGAGGTGTCCAACAATATTGGAAGCTTTTGTATTTCAAAAATTAGTTAATCCACGTGTATTAAATCCATTTTAAATTTTAGCGAAAAAATTCGATACGCAACCAGAACCAACAACTTACGAATCACTAATAAAGAAAGTTAAAATCAGCGTCGAAACTGCGGTTCGTCTGGACAACATAGAAGAAACAAAAGACTTGAGTACGCCACCAGCTCCTAGCGAGTTGGGGGAACGCCGAGCCTCGACGTGAAGCTTTTCGGAATTTTTACCGCAACGATTTGTGGGCGCTCGTCTGAACAGACCAGAAGATTCGTATGCTCTCAAGAGAGAGCGTCGATATGGCTGTTTTTCAAAATCGCTCGTCTGACATCTGCCTTAACATCTGTAACTACTTTTTGAAATATTAAGTTGAATGAGATAAAAGAAAGTTTTGAGACTGGCCCGCCCAACTAGTTTTATTTTCTTATTCTACAATAGTTGTATTAAAATATTAATTTTCTTCCGTTTCAAGTTCGGGTTGAAGTATGTCGAGTTTCGTGTTGACTTTAAATTGAACTTAGGGTTCGGGTTGGGTATATACTGACCTTCGCAGGACTCTAGTTTTGCCTACAGAGTAGTATATTCTAAAACGCGGATAACCCGTATGGATACTCTCATAGCTGTAAAGCAGCTAACAAGGACTACTTTGAATGTTCAGATTTGAAAGACAGTTTCGAAAAATGAAAGTCACAAAAGTTAGCTATCAGTTAACAGTCATAATTGCTATGAAAGATGTATTATCACATTTTATAATAATTGTAGTGTTTTTTAGAGTTTTTGAGAAAATCCTATAGCACCATTCTTAAAAACGAATTTTATTTTCATATTATTATTTTATTTTAATATATTGTTTGCAAAACCAAATATTTAAGATTTTAACTTGAAATTTATTTTTTCATTTTTTGTAAGCTGAAAACTGATAGTTAATTACTATACATTACTTGTCAATAACAAAAGTTGGATGATAAACTGAATAGAAAACTTTTTACCAAGTAATTTAAATTAGTTGATAAACAAACCTCATCATCATGGATATTTTTTCTTTATACCTCTACAAAAAGGACATTTAAAAAAAGTTATTGATAATACTGTATGATGCAAAACATCAATTAACATGATTCACAAATTCAGATGCAGAATAAGTGAAAGAATTAACTTTAAAATAAAATTATTGATTTGAAAATTTAAAAACATCATTCAGGGAAGTGTTGTTGGTGTAGAGCCTGTTAAATAAACGAAATATTTGAATATTTTTGTAAACAAAATTGACAGTTCATTTTCAAACGGAATTCACCGTTAAATTAGACAAATTATAAAACAACGAATTTCATAAAACTACGAGGGTGTATCAATAAGTTTTTGCCCTCACTTAGAAATAATTGAGTGAAATTTATGAAATTGCTACATTGTATTAGTCCTTTTCTATATAGTCACCGTGCACAGCAACACCTTTCTGCAACCGGTATTTAAAAGAAAGGGGGAAGGATGTATTCCAGGAGGCACGATAGTAGACCCAAAGGGGGTCATTTTTCTAACTTTTGCCGACCCCCCCATTTGGCATATTGTTGGAAAGGTCTGTGACCACTTATTCCTGCTGTGCACCTCCCGAGCCCCTTTCCCGAAATTTGCCCCCGGGAGCATGAATGATCTCCGCAAAATTTAGAAAAGTGCCCCTTGGATGGCAAATTTAGGGGGAGGGGCTCGGGAAGTGCATAGCATGAATAAGTAGTCACCGGCTTTTCCAACAATATGTCACATGTGGGGGCCGGTAAAAGTTAGAAAAATGCTCCCATTTGGGTCTACTATTGCACCTCTTGGAATACATCCTCACCCTTCTCTTTGAAATACCGGTTGCACAAATTTGTTACTGTGCACACTGACTATATAGAAATGGACTCATAAAATGTAGCAATTTCATAAATTTCACTCAATTATTTCTATGTGAGGGCAAAAACCTATTGATACACTCTTGTACAGTTAATATGAATATAGAAATCTGCCAGACGGTTCATTTTTTCTCCTAAGAATATTGTTATCGTTATTTAAATTTTAAAATGAAATTTTCGAAAAAAAAAAAAAAAAACAGAAATATATTAAAGACACTTTTGTAAAAGAGGGAATTATAAAGAAAATGTTATGTTTCATTTCTTGTCTCATGCGTTTTCTCATTATATTTGAAGTTAATTGTTTAATTAATAAAAGCTCTTTAATGCCCATAAATTCAAAAACACAATTTTGAGAGAAAGGGAAAAAAACAACAACAACAAAAAAAGAAACGTTTAAAATTTTGCAAAAGTTGTTGGAGTGGCTACGTAGACAAAATGTAGATGAGGCTCATTTAAAAAAAAAAAAAAAAATGATCAGGAAACGGAAAAGACAATGATTTTTTGACCATTTTCCAATGGTTACTGTTAACTGGATTAGTTCTGAATGAAAACCTTGGGTATCAAAACTGGGTTTCACCTGTTACAGAACATTGGTAAAAGTATTTTTGAATAAGAAATTTGGAACTGTAATAGATTTTTTGAAATTTAAAGTATATTTTATGCTGGTCACTAAAAACACTAAAAAGCGTTCTTATGTGAAAAATATCAATTGTATATATTAAAATAAAGTTATGATATTTATTAAAAGCGATATTTTTGTATTAGTCGCATTCTAGGAGTTAGAAGTCAAAGTTGGCCCTTTGGCCAATTTTTAAATTTCGCTATTCTGACTTTTTACAAGAAATTTAAAAGAGCAAATTTTGCTTTATTTAATGAGATATTAATTCGTGTTTACATAAAGCAAAAAATGTGTTCGGAATTTTTGGTATACATTTGCAATTTCTTAATAAAAAAAAATCCAAACTGCCTATCCTGTAGTAGGCAAAGTAATAGCCAAAAATCTTTACTTACAACAGCCTTTTTTATTCTTATGATTTACGTAGTTTAAGCACGTTGTTGGATTATACGCTTGTTAAATTTATGTTTTATTTAAATATAGTCTTATTATTTTATTTATGGATAAAGTTTAATTTTTTTAATAAAATATTAGACGGAAACACATGCTATTACATTATATGTAATGCAATTACTTGTATTGCTTTATGTACAAAAGGGTTAATATTTCGTAACCGACATGCACGCGATCGAGATATAATTTAACAAACTTCAAAAAATATATTTCATAACAATAAATATGTATATTTTCTGTTTGATAAGAAGTAGCTAGAATGAGAAGAATCAACTGCCAGTATCTTAAGCGCTGGTGAAACAAATATTTCGGTCTTTTAAAATGTTAAATATCAAGTTAAATAACTACAGCTTTGTCAAATTATCTGGTTGGAGCTACTAACAAGATTTACTAAGTTTACTCGATTATGTGTAACAAAACAAAGTTAAACCTCTCCTGTGAAATTACTTTTAAAATTAGTCTAATATTATTTACTAACCAACATAATATTCCACCACTAATTTCAAAATATTATTTTGTCTTAATTAATCACAGCGATCAAATGGGGGTAAATAAACTATTTTAATTTAGTGTTAGAACTAGATCGATTTCGCCTTAGTGAAGTCGGCCCCCAATACTAATCACTTGAGCCCTGTGAATTCTAGACCACTTTTTATCGAAACGGGTTATTCTAAGTTTTCTTATCACTCGGTAATTTTAACTATAAGTAGCTCCATTAACACCATCCGACGACAAAAATGGCACTACATTCGGATACACGTTTTTTAAACTACAATACAACTAGGAAAACGACTATTCATTTAAAAAAATACAGAGAGTTAAAAGTCTTCTTCAGCGGCATTCATATTTTGAAAACTAAAAGAAATTTAGAGAAGAAAAAATATAAACAAAAAATATTTTAAACAAATTAAAATATAACACAACATTTTCACATCATTTAAAAAAACACTATTTTCACCAAAATACCCTATTTAGAAAACGCTTCGCAGATTTATTGCGAATTCACCCAGATTTTTTATTTATCGAACAAAACTTATGGTAGTTCCTAAACGATGTTTATATATACTATCGATTAAATTATATCTTACTATTTCATGGACAAAGGAGCTACTTTGGTCTATCTGAGTACCGCTATATATCATCAGGGTACTTTCTAAAATCTCTAAAAATGATGTCGAATCAAGATTTCGATAAATCACACTGCGCACATGCCTCACAGCAGAGTAAGCAGGTTATTGGAAAGCTTTATTGAAGAAAAAAAAAGAATAGTGTACTTTAACTGTCAAAAGTTCCTCATTTCAACCTATTTAGTTCAATATTCGGATTTTTTAATGGAAACTAGCCCACGAGTGATGAATTAAAATCTGAAATAAAACGTGTTTTCCATTTAAGATATATCATACATTTCTTATAAACGTTGTAATGATTATTGTAATTATTTTTGAAAATGTATTATTTCGCTTGACATTTTAGACCAGGCGGCGGATACACAAATTACCACCTCATCGAGTTGACGGCTGAAATTTCAGGATAAGTTAAAACTCGATTCTATTTTAAAATGCAACTGGTCTGCCAAGACATATCTTAATGGAAAACATCTGCAAAACCGATTTTATTGGTTGACTGGTAAGTTTACCATTGTGTTTTCCTGTTTCTAGTCCTCCATGTTTCCGTACACTGTTAAAATTCTGCAGAATTTGTTTCATAGTCACTCCAGCGCATTTATAGGAATCGGTTACTTGACTCTATTATGGAGCATTCTCATTGTTCAGAATACAGATGTTCTATAAAAGCGGCGGAGTGATTCTGCAGCAAATGCTGCAGATTTTTTACAGTGTACCTTTGGGGGCAGTAAAACACAATGATAAACCTTCCCATCAATCGATAAAATTCGGTCTGCAGGTGTTTTACACCAAGGTATGACTTGGCAGATCATTTGGTCTTTGATATGCTTATCAAGTTCTGTCTAATCCTGGAATTTCAGACGCCAATTTGATGAGGTGTTGGTCTGTGCAGCTGCCTCCTAATCTATTCTACACGGGGAAAAGTAATCCCGACTGGGAACCGTATTTATGGAAGAGTAATCAAAAATAATTTAAAGAAAGACAGAAAAAATATATAAAGATTATCAATTCAGTTTTAAAAATCTGCCTTACCTGTAAATTTTATTGGCATACCAAATTTTTTTGGGGCACAGATTTAGCTGGTGTGCCAGGGAATTTTGAAAGAATATATAAAAAATTATTTGAGGTCGTGATTTTCAAAACTCGTTTTATCCAGAAAGAAAATTTTCGTAGACCAAGTTTTATTCTCAAATTCCTCGTATATAAGGCGAATTTTCAAAGTAAAACAAGATTTCACAATGCCAGAAATACAGGATAAAATTATTTTTTCTTCAGATTGCAGTATTCAAGTTAAACTTAATTTAACTAACTTCGTATGAGGAATAAAAAAAAGGTTTTACCTAAAAAATATTTATCATAAAAAAGTATCATTCAAAATTTTATTGTGTAGTCAACCAGTATTAAATCGCCAAAAAATGACATTTTCATTATTGTTTTACAAACGGTAAATCAAGATTTCGCTGAAATTTTTTTTTATAAAAATATATATCCCCATTAAAAGAATATTCTGTAATTTTTTCAAATATTTCTGAGTATGAGCTTTTGGAGATGTTTCTTAATATTATTTTATCAAACTTTCAGAAGTAGATTTTCAGTAAATATTTTCTTATCCAGTGGATAAATCACCAAATAATGTTTCAATGGATTGCCCTTGAAAATGAATACTTCTTTTGAGCTGTACAAACATACTTCTCTCGTATTTAAATTAAATATTTTCGCTTTATACTATAATTTCTCATTAAACCTGTATTTCTTTGTATTTTTAATAAAATCAGTAATAGTTTTTTTTTTCATTTTATTTTTTGGTCTGCTTGTATATTTTAATGTCATTCCCCTATAAGATTGCAGTATTTTTTCAGTAGAGGTTTGCTAACAGAATAGATGAATAGAGAAAACTCGATTTATGTTATTATTTTTTTTTTTTGGGGGGGGGGGAGAGGAGGGTGAATGTGGAGTTTTGAAACTCATGTCCTCATTTATTAACATTTGTTTCGCTCTGGTGCGTAAGCAAAATTTACCAATAGGGATCTTTTTTTTTTTTGTAGTTTGATTAAAATTCTATTTTAATTATACTATTATTTATTTTTTATTAGATATTTTTAATAAAAGAAATAAATAATGCTGGAGCATAGTAACGATATTTAGCAAAATTATTTTTTTCCAAATTAATTGTTAATTTTTCTTTGATAAAATGTTACCCAAGTAATTCCAACTTTAAACCCTAACATTGCTTTTTCTGCATTGTTGTAATTTGATAACGTATATTTCAAAATTATCAATTACAGGTCAATAACAAAAGCTGTATGATTAATCAAAATACGAAAAAAAAAAGATGGCAAGTTTTTTTTTTCCAGTAAACTAACTTAGTCGATAAAAAAGACTCTTCATCTCGGATATCTATCATATATATATCTCCACAAAAAATAGCATATAAAAAAGTTCCTGATTATATTTCATAGTTAAAAAAATCAATTTACATGATTTCAAAATTAGCGTTCCAGCTACAAAATAATTGCAGTAATTTAATTTTAATGAAAATAATTGATTTCAATAATTAAAGAAATGTCCTTAACTAAATTAGTTTTGAAAGAAAATAAGCGTATGTGCTATTAATTACAAAAACAATTATTTTTTAAAAAATTAAACCATAACACATAAATTTTAAGAATTTTATTTTATTCATAAAATGTTTATTTGAAAACTGTCTTTACAAAATATGGGAATTGATATTACATATCCCGACAAATAATTGTTTTTGTAGGAAACTAGTTTCGCAAACCACTTTTTTGTCAAAAATACATGGTGTCTTGATCTAAGTTAAATATGGATTTTTCTTTATAAATTTGACAAT
The DNA here is from genome assembly GCA_963932465.1 of Maratus speciosus. Lineage (NCBI taxonomy): Eukaryota > Metazoa > Arthropoda > Arachnida > Araneae > Salticidae > Maratus > Maratus speciosus. Next base: position 338,010,438 of record OZ010795.1, on the reverse strand, counting down.
ATTAATGATATCTTAGCAAAATTTTCAGCAGATTAACTTTGTTTTGTGTGAAGTGTGATGACGACGTCATTTAAAAGACTGGAGGTGTACCGTAGTTCATTTACTGTACACAGTTGAAAGAAAAAAAAAAAACACAGAGAAAACCAGAAACATTTTAATCTTTAATTGTCAGCAAAAGAAACCAAAATGTCTTTCGACTGTTATTTTTATCTTTTTTCAACCTATGTTGAAAAATAATCTTAGAGTACCGTCTTCATACTGAAATTGTACCAAACTTTGTAATTTACAATACGAACACCAAATTTTGACATCATATTTGACTTTTTGGGTAAGTTTTGATTTTAAGGATACAAAATGAAAAGTAATTTCGTTGATTCCGAATTATGATGTTTTAAATGCGGAACTTTTAACATATTGCTCACGGGAGATGCGAATTGCCGTCTTTTGGACATGTGTAATTCCGCTGAACTAAAACTGATTAATCGAACTATGCTGTATATTTAATTCAGTCTTCATTCGGCTACTTATTAAATACTTTTACCTTCCTTCCAAGATCTGCAAATTTTTTCATGTCTGAATCGGACTAACACAATACCATGTGACTAAACGTAATATTTCAGCTGATGTATTAAAAATATTCAAAGAATTTCTAGAAGAAAGAAATCAACAGTTGTTTCCTTTCGACATTTTGTATTTTTATAGCTTTGGATAACATATTTTTTTAAAGAGTTTCGTTTAACAACTATTGCCAATATTAGTACATTGCAGTATTGTGGTTTGAAGAAAACAGTTTCCGACAAATGCGAAACGAAACAATTTTTTTAGCACCAAATGCAGTTCCGAAGAAGTCAAAAGATGCGACACTCTTTGAATAATAATAATCAAATATTAAATTTAAAGTTTAAAAATTAAGTTAAAATATAATTAATACTTTAGTATCTGTCTTTTTATATTGAAGAATTATAATCATTAAAATAAAATGTGCCTAGAATTCATTTCAGATAATATTTGTCGCAAAATACTTTTATTCCACTGTAGGTATAAAGTTGAATTCTGTTAACTAGTCTTTTATTCTATTTATGAAATAAAATAGTAAACAAAACCGTTTTCAACTGCTTTTTGCATGTGGGATTGATGCAAGATGCTTTTTGTGAAATGGAAAACTTATTGCATACGGAAACAGTAGCATACCTGCGGATATCTTTTTGAATTTTATTTGTGAGTGGAATTTATAACCATTATAGACTAAAAGACAACGACAAAAAGAATCAAGGAATTTTATGTAAGTTACAATGTATAAAATCACATTGCATTTGAGTGGTTATACAAAGAAATTCTGCCTACATGTTAGCTTTGCAAACAGGTATAAAAATTAGCGAAAATATGTAAAAATATATAGGCAAGTAAATTCATTTGATCAATGTTTGTGCTTGCACCCTAGCAAATAACAGTTGTCTAATAACAATAATCCTAAACGCAGACCATTTGGACGTTACGACAGGGAAGGCAGTCGTCATCAAAAGCTCCAAAAAGTAAATCTAAGACAAAATATTACATATTCATTTAAATTCCACTCGTTTTAGAGCATTTGAAAATATTTAAATGCTACAAGGCAGACCGAAGTTCCATTGGGAGCACAGGCTTACATAATATGTTGCAAATTGGTAAACTTTGAATCAAGTCAAACTTCTACCCTATGTTTCTGCTTTCTACTCTAATACACTGTTAAAAGTTTGCAGCTACTATTCACTCATTCGACTGTTTTTATAGAAAACGTTTACATAAGCGTAATTTATCTGTATTCTGACCATATATTATTGCCCATATTATGGTCAGAATAGATCTAAATTTATGATAAATAACAGTTTTCTATAAAAACGGTCGAATGACAGGACAGTTTGGTACAGGTTTTCAACAGTGAGGGAATAATAGTTTAATAACGACAATATTAAGACATATCATTTATTATTACGAAAGATATGGCAGACGAAATCAAAATTTCAAAATATTAGCATAATCTTAATTTACATGTCATTCGTTTCAGGATTTTCAAAATCATGTACATTCAAAATGGTAGACTGAAATTTCATTTCAAACTCCCCGGAAGCCTGGCGTAAAATGTTGAGGGTTGAAAAGCTTTGAGTCAAGTAAAGGCATATGCGTAAACTTTAAGGTTTTTATTCTAGTGCATTATAGTCGAATAATAGTGAGAAAATTGAAAGCAGATTTTAACATTATCAAAGCGATTGCACTCGATATCATATTCTGAAAAAAATTGATCCTTCTCAAAAGGATTTGCACAATTACAACATTAGCTCTGTTCCTCTCATGGCATTTTAAAAAGGTTTAAATGTAAAAAGACCAATAAAAATTCCCAGAGAAAAACTCGTCAGACCTGAGAAAAAAGTTTAAACGTTGAATAACGCTGAGTAAACAGCAGTACTTAACAAGTAAATATAAAGTAAGATCTATAAACATCAAGTTGAAAGCTTAAAAGATTCTTTATTGAAACGTAAGAAGAAATAATTTTTAAAAAGTATCAATGAGAAACTTCAGCAATTTCAGTCATTCTCATCTATATATTCATCTTCAAGTTCTGACTTATTCGAATGCCGCAATCCGTAAAAACTTAATGAAAATGTCTTTGAAATTTGAAATATTTGAACATGCACTTTTACGAATATTCTCGTGTAGCAGAGAAAAATGTAGCCAAAAACAGCTATGTGCTTAACTTAATACAATATAATACATACTTTATAAACTTAATATTATAACTTAACTTTATAATATATACTTTATAAACTTAATACAAATAAAATACTAGTAATAATTTAAAAAACTGATTTAAAACAACATTAGGTGTCATAAGGAATTGTTTAAAACGAAATACAGTAAAACCTCTAAATAACGGACACCTCTGGAGCCCGGAAACTTTGCGCTATTTGGAGGTGTCCGCTATTGGGAAAAGCCTAGATTAAAAAATTGCTAAGAAATGCTTAATATTTCATTAATTGACTTTTATATGTCCTGAAACCTCTATTATATGATTAATCAGAAATTAAAATTACTTTTTTAAGCAATAAAACTGAAATAAAACTGTTTATACCTTTATCTACTGTTTATTACATTCTTACGAAAAAATCTGTTAAGAACGTTTACTTTAGTTTGCGATTACATGTAATTTGTTTTCAGTGTGAAGTTTTAACTCCGTCAATAGTTTTAAACCTTCTGAGTCATCTTTTTTTACAACAAAATTGTGTAACAACTCACTGTATTTTGTCGCTTCTTGGAAATTCTTGATATTGCAGGAAAGCATCTCTAGTTTCAGTTTCTGTTTCATCATCACTAATCGAGTCAGCTTTTGTCAAAAATTCTGAAGAAATATAATCGCATACATCAACTGACTCTTCTTCCGAAGGTAGCTCAGAAGGTAGCATGATCAATATTAATGAAATTTACGGCAGTTTCTACATTCCTGATACATTCCATTAATTCACTTATTTCGCTTAATTCTTCATTTGTGTCGGAAATGTGTGTTTCATATTCTTTTAATAAAGCCCGCTTTTCTGAAACATTGTCGTACGCTTTCCGGTTTTATGTTTTTTGACAGCTGAGAAAATCCAAATTATGGCATTGAGAGTATTAACTAATTTTAGACAGTTCTCAAGTGTATTCATAGAATCTAACTTTAAAAGAATATGGTGTAATAAAAGCGTTTTGTACCAGGCTTTAAAATTATGTATTACGCCTTGATCAAGTGGTTGGCATACTGAAGTTGTGTTTGGGGGGAAACACATGATTTTAACATTGTCGAATTTCAAATGTTTTGGATAAGAACTTGCATCGTCCAAAAAACAAGAGAACTTTTCTTTGTTGTTTTTTCATCCTATTATCAAAGGAAGTTAACCATTCGAGGACTGGTTCATTAAAGGACTGGTCATCCACGCTTTTTTATTCGCTCTCCACACAATACCAAGTTTATTAAATTGAATGTTCTTTGGGAAACACCTGGATTTCAGAGATTTCCAATAATAAGAGGGATTTCAAATTCTCTTAACAGATTCTAACATAATAAAATATTGAGTCGTTCTTTGACGATTTTCCGCCGGTACAGTCATCCTTTTTAAAACACAAACTCTTATTCGGAAAAATTCTGAAAAAGTACCCGGTTTCATCGGCATTAAAAATGTTTCTCTCATCATAAAACTTCACAAATTGGCCAATCCTCCACTCCTTTAAGATCTACAGATTTTGCTTCTCCACATATTGTTTTGAAAGCAATGTTGTGCCGAGATCCGAACTTTTCCAACCACCCACTGGAAGGCTTAAAATCGTGTAATCCAAGTTCTTGCTACTTCTAAAGCCTTTTTCTGAATCAAAGGCCCACTGCTAGGAATGGTTTTTTTTTGAACGAATTGGAGTAAACCAATTTAGAATTATAGAAGCAATTTCAAAGGAATTAGTCTCCCTCAATTTCACATTTTTGGTGTTTGTTCTCCTTAGAGTAAGTAATCCACAATTTTCTTATTTCTTCTTTATTTCGTAAAATCTCTCCCAAATGTGTTCAGCAAGCATCCGTAAACTTGTTTTCTCTTTCTCAGATACACTTACAATTTCAAATTTTTCTTTTAAAGTTTATCGTTTTCTTTTTGAGGCTATTCTCGAAATATTAATCACAAACAATGTTCGACATTGCGAAATAGTTTTTTTCTCTGCTCTCGTCGCATTCTTGGCGTCTTTAATTCTAGCTTTCAATGCGCCGGGGGGAGGGATGTCACTCCCGGGCCATCCCCTGAATTCTACACTGGACGTGGGAGGGGGATTTTCTCCGGTCTTCCCCCAACATTTATCTGTGATCACAAAATTTGTGACACATGACCCTGATAAATTTAGAGGCTTTTTACTTTTTTTTCCCTCATTAAAAAATAACTTTTGATCCTTTATCGCCAAAATTATTGTCCGCTATTCGGAATGTCCGTTATTCAGAGGTTAAACATACAAAAAGTTAGGTTTTGGGAGTGGGGATTGGAAAATTGTCCGTTAAATAGAGGTGTCCGCTATTCGGGAGTCTCCATTATGGAGGTTTTACTGTATTCAGATTTTTTGTGCCAAATTTATTATATTACGAATACACTGTAATGAATATGATGACGTCTGTTATCGTTTTTCTAATGTCTATATCTGTTTCATTTTTCTTACTATTACACTGTAAAAAAAAAATCTGTGAAGTTACTAAAGTTTTTCTAGGAAACTGGGATTCCTAGAACTTTTCATGTAACGTCAACAACAAAATTTCATGTAACAGACACACTTTTGCGCCGAAAATCAAAAAATCTGTAAGGTTACTAAGAATTTTTTTGGAAACTGGGATTCCGAGAACTTTTCATGTAACTGCAGCCAGGGTTACAAATAAAAGTTTAGTAAGATTACTGAAATTTTAGCAGATTCATTAGTAAAGTTACAGATTTTTGTAGCTTTACAAAAACTAGTTTTGCAGATTTGCAGCTTTTTTCGTACAGTTACAGGTGAAAGTTTAGTAAGCATGTATTTTTACATCTGTAGAACTACAGATTTTTTTTTACAGTGTAGTTAACAGTAATGTACTTTAATAAAACACAATGCAAATGACTTCATTTAACTCAAACTTTTCCAACTTTCAATATCTTACTCACGTCTTCGGAGTGTCCGTAATGAAAATTGGATGTGCCGTTTTGAATCTACACAGTATGGAAAATCCCTCAAACCAGAGGCATTTAAATTAATATTACGCTAAATACTGGGCAAGGATGCTTTTTGCACTTTTGATGACTTCTTACGCCCCATTTTTGTTATGTTAAAATAGTCTGCTTTCATTATTGGCGTTTTTAGACTACTGTTACCTTTCTCGGGTAGAAAGCAGAAACATTAAGTATATGGATTGACTAGATACAAAGTTTTCCAATTTGCAATGTTTTATGTAAATAGGCTTTCGTAAAGGAATTTCGATCACCTTCTAAAATTGAATATTTTGAAATGTTCTGAAATGGATAGAGTTTAAATCAAGATTGATCAAATGGTTTGAGTATGGCTCACATTTGGCGGGGCGTGACACTCTTTCCGTAATACCCAAATAGCCTACATTTAGGATTATTGTTATTAGACAACTGTTATTTATTAGGATACAAGCACAAGTATGCTCTTCAAACGAATTAGTAGCAGATTAGGATTTCTTTGTATAACAACTCAAATAAAATGTTTTACACATTTTAATTTTCATCAAATGCCCTAACATTTTGTCGTTATCTCGTAGTCTGTTAATAATATCTTTGCATTCCTACAATTCCGTTCCCAACATCTGAGAAAATTATAATACGAATGATTCATTACAATCGCTGGCAACTAGTTTTCAGATGAAAACAAGAAGAAAATATAAATATATCTCAAACTAATTCAAAAGTTACCGTTCTTATGGAAAATGCCTCTGTAACAGCAATTATCCTTAACTGAATTTTTTTAACGCAATAAGTGTCTTTGAATCTTTACTTGAGGTCTTGAAAACAACTAGATATGTGAATGGTAGCCACACTAAATTACATCCTCTTTAATAAATGTGTCAAGAAATTGTCTTTTATTGCAAGAAAAGTTCATTTAATCAAGTGTATTACATTAAATCCCATTGTAAGCCCAGTAGTGTAGTGGTTAGCACGTCTGTCTGCCACGCTACACGTCGGGAGCTCTACTCCCGGCTGGGCAAGGTTCACTCAACCTTTCATCCCTTCGGGGTAGATAAAATGAGTACCAAGCTTGCTTGGGAACTAAACACCGAGGGTCTCGCGTTGGGTTGACCACCTGGCCGGGGCGCACGCTGCATAGCACCTCGGGGCCCAGGGTGAACTAAACAGAGTTGGGCACTGTAGGCCCTGATCCTTCATGGATTGTAGAGCCACAGGATTAGTTATTATTTTTTTTTTTTAGTTACATTGAATCTGGGCAGTAAGAAAATACTTTACACCAACGTTTAAAGATTTTCAAATAACCGCTGTCCTAAACTGTAATGTAATACAATTTTAAACATTTTCTCTCTTTTCTATGGAAGCTATTAGCTAGTCTTGTTGCTATAGAGTAGCCTCAAAGAAAGATAAATATTATCAAGTTGAATAAATTTCTTTGAATATTCTATAAATCAGTGAATTTACAGTGTATTCAAAACAGTGAATATAAATCAGAGACTTTATAGCGTATTTTCGTTACACTTATGATTTTCTATCGAACAATCCTTTCATATTTTTCACAGTGAATTTGGTTTTGAAAACGGTCGTTGTATCCATGTGAAATACGTGAGCACAAAGATTCAAAATATCAACGAAATGTAGTCTCAGTTCATGCGTGAAATGATATTCAGATTCAACTCAAGTGTTAGAAATAAAATTCTTAAATTTGAACTGAAAATTTTTGTGAATTTTGTGTCGATTTCAAAAATAAATAGAAACTAAGGGGAATAAATTAAGTAAGCATCGTAAGTATGGCAAGATAAATTTGGTATGTATAAAGTTAGGGTAATAAATAGAAAGTAATTAAAGTAAAGAGAAGCTCATGTTTTCAAAAGATGTAGTACAGCGAATAGTGCCCATTACTTATCTCTAAAATTTATTTTTAAAATGAACCATACAATATACATAAAGAAAAACAATTTTTTAATAAATTTACATGCTTTATGCAATAACATTGTAACTTTTAAGTATAGTTCATTTTCAACTTTACCTTCGAAAACAATGTTAAAAAATTAACATTTTTATAGTCTTTCTTTTTTACCCTAGAAAATTCTGAGAATAATGATAGTGTCTGCAGTTTTTTAGCTCAAGAAATTCTCTGGAAACAACTTTAAATAATTCAGTTTCTAATTTTCGATAAATTCTAAATTTAGTTACTTATAGTATTTCTAAATTTAGTTAATAATATCAGGTTTCTTTCTTCTATTTTTCTTAGCTTTAAAACTTTAAAACTATTAAAAACGGCATGAGTATAAATAAGACCCGAACACCATTTGTTTACATAATACAAGGTGTCTCGTAAGTCTAAATGCATTAACAAAATCACAAAACTATCAAATTCCTTAAATTATACTAATACTTAACCCTCTCTCTGCACAACCCGAGATTTCCTCGGTGATGCATTTTTTCCGTTTAATTAACTCTCCTTCATTATTCCCCCAGTTATTTTTTTATTGTAAATTTGCTTGGCATTTTCCCGATTAAATTATTCAAAAATTTCTGTTTTGTAAAATAAAAGATTAAAATTCTGTAAAACACGCTCTTTCTGACAAACTTTTTTTATGATCTAATTCTATATTGCAAAAAAAAAAAAAAAAAAAAAAAAAAAAAAAAAAAATCTTTTACAAACATTTTTCACATGTTTTAACTCTAAAACATATGTAGACTTGTAATATGTAATAAAAACAAAATGCGCAATTTTTGAACCCATTTTGATAAAACAATTACGCAGCGAGAGGGTTGACATAATCCTTAAAATGTACCTTCAAGAGAAAATTTTAAAACTTCCCAAGCAATTCTGTGTCGGTTGCAATTTTTAGATGGTGTCCTCAAAAATGTTATCTATTTTATGAAAGGAATTAATTAAAAAAAGTCCTTCCGGCCAGTGCCGGGAGGAAGAGGTAGCTTTCATATTCCTTATTTTAAAAAAGCCAACTTATATTGTTCAAACACACGAAGCTCAATTTAGTGGAAACCGAATATAGGAGATTCAATACTAATTTTTATCAATACTAAATCATTATGAATGAGAATTTCGCGAAATTAGTCAGCTTTATCCAAGCTGCTTTTATTTAATGTAACTTATATTTGGCTGCCAAATTCGGTGATTTCTTAAAGTGCCTGCCATTTTAAGACAACATGGTGGATGAGGCTAACCAGTGAACTTGGTCGAGACCTTAGTAATTGCTATGCACATGCTCACTCACATCGGAATCGATTGATATATACGAGTGCTGTCGCAGGCAAAAAATCAGATTTTTCAAAATGTCACCCGCATTAGATATTGAAATTGCCATATCTAAGCCATTTTTTAAGATAAAGACAAACAAAAAATGCTCGTGAATCCTTATATCAAGGTCAAATACTTAAGAAAAAAACATTTTTCAATTTCTAATTTTTTTGCACCTCACTTTAAATATAATTTTTTTTTTATTTAATGGCCGCCATTTTGAAACAAGATGGCTGATGAAGCTGGCCAGCGAACTTGGTGGAGATATTGATGACTATCCACATGCCTTCTTACATCGAAATAGGCGAATACGTGTGTTATCGCGTGACAAATACAAGATCGTTTTAAAATGTTAGCCATGCTAGAAATTCAAAGTGCTATAATTCAACAATTTTTTAAGATATAAACAAAAGAACAAATTTTCAGAAACAAAAACTGCTCCGGAATCTTTGTATCAAGGCCAAACACATAAAAAAATCTTTTTCATTCTCCAATTTTTTAATACCTCATTTTAAATTAATTTTTTTTAATGGCAACCTTTTTGAAACAAGATGGCGAATGAAGCTGGCCAACGAACTCGGTCGAGACATTGGTATGTACTATGTACAGACCAAGTTAGATCCAAATCGGTTCATAAATACGCCTGTTATCGCGTGACAAAAATCAGGTCGTCTTAAAATGTCAGCCACAATAGAAATTCAAAATGCTATAACTCAGCCATTTTTTTAGATATAGACGAAACAAAAACTGTCCCGGAATCTTTGTATTAAGGTCAAACACATACGGAAAAAATCTTTTTCATTTTCCAATTTTTTGGTATCTCATTTTAAATTTAAATTTTTTTTAAATGGCTGCCATTTCGAAACAAGATGGCGGATGAAGCTGGACAACGAACCCGGTCGAGATATTTGTATGTACTATGTACACACCAAGGTATATCCAAATCGGTTCATAAATACGGCCGTTATGACGTGACAAAAATCCGGACGTTTCAAAATGCCAGCCACGCTAGAAATTCAAAATGCTACAACTCAGCCATTTTTTAAGATATAGACGAAACAAAAACTGCTCCCGAATCTTTTTATCAAGGTCAAACACATAAGAAAAAAATATGTTTTCAATTTTCAATTTTTTGGTACCACATTTCAAATTTAAATTTTTCTTAAAAATTTAAATGGCCGCCATTTTTAAACAAGATGGCGGATGAAGCTGGTCAACGAACTCGGTCGTGACATTGGTATGTACTATGTATAAACGAAGTTACATCCAAATCGGTTCATAAATACGCCTTTTATCGCGTGACAAAATTCAGGGCGTTTCAAAATGTCAGCCACGCTAGAAATTCAAAATGCTATAATTCAGACATTTTTTAAGATATAGACGAAACAAAAACTGTTCCGGAATTTTTGTATAAAGGTCAAATACATAAGAAAAAAATATTTTTTCATTTTCAATTTTTTGGTACCACATTTCAAATTTTAAATAAAAAAAAATTTAAATGACCGACATTTTGAAACAAAATGGCGGATGAAGCTGGCCAACGAACTCGGTCGAGACATTGGTATGTACTATATACACACCGAATTACATCCAAATCGGTTCATAAATACGAGAGTTACAGTGTGACAAATGTCAGATATATATATATATATATATATCAATTTTAAACGGAGGGTGGTTTCGGGGTCAGGGGGTCATGATCGATGAAAATATACCAAAATTTTGTGAAATCGCTTTCCTCCAAACGGCTGCAATAGGTAGCTTTTTGTAATGAAAGCTACCTAAAAAATTGTGTTCAAAAACAAACTACGGGCTGCTTGAGCATTGAAAAATAAAAATTTGAACCATAAGTTTTCTTTTTTCTATTTTAAAGAAAAAAGTTTAATTAGAATGCTTTAAAAAATGTAGACCCAACAAGTGTTGTGGAAATAAATTCAATATATTAAACAGAACTAAGACTGATATGTAAATTTACTGTTTTGTAAAAGATACCTTATTGAACTTCCATGTAATGGAATCTATATTATAAAACTGAAGCTTGTTTACGAGTAACACTGACGTCGTATCGATGGTAGCAATAACCTGGGCAATTGTTTTTGCTTTTATCGAACGTTTTTTAACTTCTGAGCAGTATACACTTTTAAGTTTTACACTTACTATTACACTTACTTTTACAGACGAATAGCAGAAACATATACTTTCAAATGCAATCTGTTTGAAACTTATATCTGAAATGTACTAATTTTATATGCTTTTTAAAATAATTTTCAAGCGTGATATTTTTTTATGTATCTTTATCGTGGGTTGCCAGATTACGGAAAACTAATCCGTTTGCACTTAAAACAGTTGTATATGAGGTATTCTCACAAAACTTTAGCTTTCAGGAATAAAAATTTCGTGAAACTAAATTTATTAAAATAACATTTTAAACTTTTAGACGAATGCCTTAATGATTCAAAATAAATAAAAAATAGTCAGAAACGACGATTTTTTTTTATTTAACTGAGGTATAAGTTAAACTTGCGAGTTTAATTTTCCTTACCAATTTACCTCTCTAACTTTTTACTTTCTTCTAAACTTTTACCTATAATGAATTTGCACAGAACATTCAAATAAGAAATAATAACAGTATAGTATTTTTCGTACAAAATTTTGGTATAACATTTTATTAAAGGGATATTAAAAAAGGGACGGTAAGAAAAAAAAAAAAAAAAAAAAAAAAAGGGGGATGGGGGTGGTGACGGTAAATAAAAAAAAAAGAAAAAATAATAATAATTTATCTCGAAATGTGCCGCAATAAATCTTGGAAATAATTTTAGCCATTCTTTCTCTAGCATACTTTTGCATGAGAAGAAAACTTAAAAAAATTTCTGTGGCTGCATCTGAAGTGATTTTATGTATAATTTTAGTAAAAGGGACGGTAAGAATCCAAAATCCAAGAACAGAGTTCAAAAATTAATATCAACCGTAAAAATGTGTGCATGGTAATTTTTTGCTACATATTTGTATTAAACAGTAGTCCCAGTTTCGGAAAAAAATTACATCTTATTACTTTTATTTAAACAATTTTATACAGACATCTCCAAATTTAAAAAATCAGCATCAAGGACACGGGACGGTAAGGAATTTCGTGGTACATTTGAACCCCCAACATCGGCCAAAACTTATTTATCTCGTTAATATTGTTATACAGTCATGCAATGGGATGTTTTCCAGTATAAGAAATAAAAAAAAAACCCCTCAAGAATACGTACTAAAATAAAAATTAATATACAGGGGCTTAAAAGTAAAAAATATGTGAGAATGCCTCATATATATATGTATTGTTCAGCATTTCTTTCTGGCTAACATCTGATGACGAAATTAAAATTTCACGAATAAATAAATAAAATAAAATAAAATAAAATAAATAAAACAAAAATTTATCACATATGCAATCACACTACGCAGTTAAACACTTTAATAATCAGAATCAAAAAGCTTCTGTAAATAGCGAAATCTTTGGCGATTTCTTTGGCTATTAACCCATAACATAATACGAAGTATCGCTTTTAATAAATTTCATAATTCTATATTTTAATAATTAATTGATATTTTTCGTATAAAAATGCTTTTTTAGTGCTGTTAGTGGTCAATCTGGAAAAAATATATTAAGGGCACTTGGAAGGCAAATTCACAAAAAAAGTCGTTTTGTTTTTAATTTTTTTATATATTGAATCCTTTGTTTTCCTCTTTCGAATGATATATTACTTTTGTTCCTACGTCGACGAGAAATAAACATTTTTAAAGTAATTCAGTTTGTTTGCATCATACATAAACATTAAACTCAGTTTTCAAAAACTGTTGCTTTTGAACTTCGATGGACGTTTTTATAAAAACTACTACTTTTACTGTTTATAATCTTTCCTAAATATTTTACACATATCCTTAATCAGTCTGAAGTGAAGCTTTTTAGAAAAATGCATAAAAATGTTTTATAAAAAGGTTTTTTTCTTTGGAAAAATGCTAGCTTTTTGTTATTTAAAAGTGTTTTTTATTCCAGATATTTTTTTTAATAAAAGGTAATTAAATAATATCTGTTTTTAAATTTGACTTCATTTTATTAGGAATTATTTATATTATATACATAAAAAATTCAAGTGAATATCTTTGGTAGTTTCTAAGAAAGGTAAATTAATTAAATATGGTAGGTACAGGGCCTTAAAACTCATTTTAAATATAAAACAATAATATTAGGTTGCAACGAAAGTTTTACACAAAAAAATGTTCTTAATTAAGTTAGAAAAAAAAAAAAAAAACATGAAAGCGGTACCTTTAGTGCGGGTAGTCCACCACCTGAATCTATGATTTCGTGCCAACGTTTTGGTACTTTTTTGAAGCCAGAAACTTGGGGGCCGCGAGTCCAAAAATAGATCAATCTCATTTCGGACGTCATGTGCGGAATTAAAGATAGCACCAGCAAGATGTAGCTGCAGGTGTTAAATAAGAAGTAGTGAAGTGTAGAAGTCCGAAGAAGTGATGTCGGGGCTATATGGTGGGTGTGGCAAAAGATCCCATCCGAGTCCATACAGAGTCCAGCCGGGGAATGCAGACACATGTGATCTAGCAATATATTGATGAAATATTACCTTCTTGCGCCGGAACTGATTTTGATGTTTTGCCCTGATAGCAGCGTCAATACGGAGTAGGCTCTTGCTGTACACCTTACTTTCCATGGTTTTACTCTTTTACAGATATATTTTTTGTATATAATCCCACCGAAATCCCACCAGATACAAAGCATTATCTTTTTGTTAGTCAAATTGAACTTTATGATGCTGCTGACGGGCTCACCGAGTGCAGACTAACTACTTTTTCAGATTGTGTTGTTGAAGTAAATCCACTTTTCGCCACAAGCGACGATTCGGTACAGAATTTTGTCCTTGAATTGATATTCAAGTAGATTACTGCAGGTCTGATCACGTCTGCACTTATTTGCTTCAGTCATCTCATGCGGCACCCAGCGATTGAACTTGCACGTCAAGTTTATGCAATGCATAGCGCGACTAATGGACATGGCACTAACGTCTATCTCCTTAGCTAACTCTTGAGAGGTTGAATACTGATATTCTTCTATAAGTTCTCGCTGGAGGGCCTCATCAACATCAGTATGCCGGCCAGAGCGCTATGCATCTTGAATGTCATAGTCCTTGTTTTTGAGCTTTCGGTACCAAATCTTCACAGTGTCATATGATACAACAGTAGTACCTAAAGCTGTACACATGATTCGGTGACATTCTTTAGCTGACTTTTTGCAACAGAACTAGAAGTAAATGATCGTTCTAATCTGATAGCGTGATAGTTCCATTTCAGACACCCTGTACTTAATGATAACGAGATTTTTTTAAAAAATTTCACAAGACAGTTTTATAAAGCAAGTCTCTTTCTTTCAAATGCCAAAAATCGTTTGACAAAACATGAGCAAACACGTCAACGCGAACCGTTTAAAAAGATGATATTAGCTGTGGCGGGAAACTTTCGTTACAACCTGATATTAAAGTTTTCAATTAAAAATTGTTTCACATATGTCCTGTAACCTGGGAAAACAAGGTTGGATTTCCTGATTTCTAAAAATTCTTTTGGAGAAAACATTATTTTCGTTAAATAGAAATTTAACAGTATGCTCCTCCCCCTCATCTCAAAATAGAAACATTTAAAGCAATTTAAATGCAACGCATTGAGTTTGCACGAAGCTAGTTCCACATTATTTGGAGTTTTATTTGTTCTTCATTGATACATGAACGATTTGAATTTCAATTTAAAAATTTTATTGACATGGCAGAAATATTTATTCTGGCACATTATTATTCTCAAGTTCGGGAAAAATCAAGTGACGTAATTGAATACATTGAATTATAGTGAAAGTTTTCGTCTTCTCCTATCTCCCTTTTGCACGCCTGTCAAAAAATATGATGGATGATTTCCGATTATCTGATATATTTTATTCTTTCCACTCAGGTAGACATACAAAATAATTCTTTTTGAAATATGAAAGTGCGAAGCTTGAATTTAAGCCATAAATATTCATATGTTACACTTTGGAAGACGTAATTGGATACAAACTTTACGATTTTGATGAATTAGGGATGGTTTTCAAATCAAACGGAGGCAATTTAATTGAAGGAAATATGGTTTTATGCATGATCAAATTTTAAGTGGTTAACTTAAACATTCAATGCATTTCAGCGATTTTCAATACTCTTCAATATATACAGGGTGTTATTAATTAAATGACTCTACTTTAAAATTATCTACAGACAAAACTATTGGTCATAAAACTGCGTAATTTTGTGAAAAAGATAATAAAGAGATGGGAATTTGTTTAAGAAGTAAAAAAGTTCAAAATTTCGCCACCAGATGGCGATTTTTCATAAATTACGCACTTAGCGTTACGATAATTTAGAAATTTTATTTATTAACTTAACCTGATCCTTAACAGAGCCTTTCACGACAAATTTCTAGAATTTCTCAGAAAACACTGTGGCCAACTGTGGAACATGCTATCTTACGATTTCAGATGATATCTGAAAATGATGACGGTCATGAGAAACATGTTTGATTATAAATAAAATTGTTAATCTATCGTAAATGTATGCTAAATTTGTAATTCATTAAAAAATGGCCTCCTAATTTTTTTTCACTCAAACAAATTCTCATACCTTTATATTATTCTCATACCTTTCTCATACCTCATACTTCACAAAATTTCACAACTTTATGAACAATAGTTTTGTCTGTAGACAACTTTAAAATAGGGTCGTTTAATTATGGACACCCTGTAAATAAAATTTCTAAACTATAATGATAAATGTGTAATTTATTAGAATCGCCCTCTGTTGTCGAAATGTTGAACTTTTTTTTAGCTTAAACAATTTCCCATCCTTTCATTATGTCTATCACAAAATTTCACAACTTTATGAATAATAATTTTGTCTGTAGAAAACATTAAAGTAGGGTCGTTTAATTATGGACACTCTGTACTTTAAAACAAAGTCGGAGAGAGCGTAGGATTGTATTTTCGTTCCAAAACTACTTAATGATTTTTAATTTGGGTTTTAACCTACGATAGATCCTTTTCCAAGGTAGTGATATAACGAATGGTTTTCCCCATGAAATTTTAATTATAAAACATTTTAATGATTTTCGAGCGAACAGACAGGGAAAATGATCTCCTTTTTGTTTGTTCAAATGTTTTAATTTTGAATTTCAAGTTTTATTTTCTCAAAATGTTTCAAATTTTCTGTTAAACAAGACTCATTTTGTCTGGTTGCAACATTCTTTACTTCAGAAACTAAGAATGAAAAGTTATTGTTCATTTCTATATTTTAAAGCAAATACATGTTCGCGAATAACGCTGACAACCCCTGAACAATAAATTTCGTTCTTACTGCAATTTTTTTAACTTCTAAACATTGCACAATTTCCATTTTCGCACCGTCAAATAGACAAATATATATACTATGCAATTTAAAATGATTGATAATTTTTAGTATTTTTTAAGCGTGAAACTTTTTTAACCCTTAAATGCCTGATTTTTCAAAAATCAATTAAAAAATATTTTTCAGCTTTCCTTTCTTAAATAAATCATGGGAAAAATACTTTAAAAAATCATATATATATATATATATATATATTTTAAGAAAAGTTTGGTGCCAATCGGCAACATTGGGCTTTAATTGGAAAAATAATTTTCCTTGGTAAAATACTAGAATATTAAATACACATGGAATTTAAGAACTATGATAAGGAATACGTTTTACTTGCTCACTGCTGCAAAAAATAGAGTTTTCGCAAGCTTCCAATCAAAACAAAAATCCCATGTAGCAACAACTTAAAAAATAAATCCATCTTTATTCTTAAACACTGATCACGCTGCCATTTATATGTTGAAAATTGATTTAATAATATTTTCAGTATGTATTTTATTGGAAATATTAGGCATTAGAGCTTCAATATTATTCTAATAGTATTTTAGAAGACTAAATTGGGTATGTTGCCGAAAGGCAACACACGGTATTTAAGGGTTAATCTATCTCTATCGCATGCAGCCCGATTACAAAAGTTTGCACTTAAAACACTGCAAATAGTTCATCATTTGTTTCTGGCTAATATTCCAGAACAAAATTAAAACTTCATCAATAAATAAGATAATAAAGCGATATAAATAACACTCGAATTTAACAGACCTTTTAATCGAACTGCGAGCTTAAGCAACTGAAATTATCAGTATAAACAGACTGCTGTAAGTAGCAAAATCGTTGGCGATTTCTTTAGCTATTAATTCCTGAAATGAGACGAATACGAAAGTATCTGTTTTGATAAATTTCAAAACTTTATTTTAATACATAATTAATTTTTAGGGTTCCGTACTTAAAAAGTGAAACCGGAACCATTCTAAGATCACTCCTGTATCTGTCTATCTGTCACAGCCATTTTTCTCGTAAACTATGGAACGTGGAAAGTTCAAATTCGGAGAAGTAATTAAGACTACTGACCCACATATTTACTGATTATTCAACATTCACAAATATGTTTAGAAAAAATGTAGAGGAGCTAATTAAGTTACTTGAAATAAATTTATTTTAGTTGTATATCGTGTGAAAGATATCGTAATGCTGAACTCAAAAATACATTTCTTTTAATTTTAGGTATATTTTCAGAGATATCGTTGAAAATGAAGTGCAAAAATATGTCCCCCCCCCCTTCATCTATTTCCTAATCTACTGAAACTAAAATTATGAAAAATTTAGAAAGAGTAGGCGGTAATTTAAACCTTACAAGAAAATTCTAGCGATTGCAATAGGTCACATAGTTTTTGAGAAAAGTGCATTTTTCCGTTACGCACAAATTTCGATTTGCGGGCATTAAGAAAAGGTGCTGAGGAGCGCTAGAGGTACCTATTTTAGCAGAAGTATAAAAGCATTGTTGATTTTATTTTCGAAAAAATTCGTCAGTAATTAGCCGAGATATTAACTCTTAAAGTTATGGACGGTTTAGACATACATAATGACAGGGGCGGCTTACTCTATGTACCACGAGCTTTTAAAGGAGAGATAACAACTTTTAATCATATATTTGTATAATTCATACCCAGTAGCTGTATAAATGCAATACACGTCGAATTGTTAAAAACAGACTAATTTAATGAGAATTAATCACATAAATACTACGGGATTCGCGACTACTTTCCATTGAGTGGATTCCTAAATATGCCTCCTGTGTCTTTAAAAGTTAATTAAAAAACTATATGGAAAAACGCAGAACGGATCAAGGCAGCGTTGCAACTTTGAGACTTTCTTTCGAAACGCGCTTAGAACAGTGCCAAGTTTAAACTTTGAACAAGAGTTTTATTTTAGCTACACTGTAAAAAGAAAAGATTATTTATTAGAACGCTAAATTTAGTTTTATGAAATACCAAATGAAGCTTAAATATGCACTACTTTTATGGTCAGTACCGAATTAAATTCATCAAAAAGAAAAAAAAAAGAATAAAAAAAAACAGATTAGAATAAGATTAAAAAAAGAGTTATACAGAACGGCAATATTTGATATTATTTACGCTTCATATCTCTTTGAACTTTTATGGTATACCCATTCATACTTTGGGGCTATTACATATATAACGTTATGAACATTTTGCAAATTTTGGATCCCCTCCCCCCCCCCTTACGATATCATACGTTACCATTCGTCAACCCTCCCCTCCCCAATCCGATGATATCGTTATCAATTTTAAAAAGCAGAAAAAACAACGTTTAAAAATGCACAAATGATACATGAAAAGCAGCAAACAGCTGTTTCGAATCTACTAGCGAGATTATTCTTCAGTGCAATATAGGGGAAAAGGAACAGAGTGCAAGTAGATTCGAAACAGCTGTTTGCTGCTTTTCATGTATTATTTGTGCAGTTTTAAACGTTGTTTTTTCTGCTTTTTAATATTGTTGCACAAAGGCATAATTGCTACTTTTTTTTTATCGTTATCAATGTCTAAAAATTACTTTATTTTTAGATTATTTTTCTTTCTTTTTATACGATTACAGTGATATACATATATGATTATACATTTATTTGTTACATACTTTACGGATCCAAGAAGTGAATAAGATATCAATAAATGAAATTAATTTATATCGAATAACATCTAAAAGAGTTAGTCCCTATTTAAAAGTATTTATTAATAGCATATTGTTACATAATGGATTCAAAAGTAATATTGTAGCCCCCAGCCCGGGGAAGTTAAAAGCAGAACTTATCAATACAAAGCTGCCATAGGCGACTAATTTTTTAATTCTTCCTCACATCACTTTCTCAAAACAAAAATTTCTGATGTGTACTGTTCGAGAACATTTGCAAGAGAAATATACTATATATATTTTTTAATAGAGGTGCGAACAGAATAGAAATATAGTCGCCTGTGACAGCCCTGTCTATAAAACATTGGACAACATTCTTTGTCTTTCTTTACTGGTAAACGTAAGTATCATGTCCTACATATTATGTTCCTGGTTTCTCTAACAATGATTTATATGCGCATATGGCAGAAGAACAGGAATTCCGAATGTTGCCGCATTCCAAATTTCGGAGTGAAATAATTTTTTTAACTTTTAAAGGCTTTAATAATAGATTTGTATTTTCATAAAAACATATAAAACAAATAAAGGTTACAGATTATTTGGATGTAAAGAAAAAGTTTCTGGAAAAAGAAAAGTTTGGTTGGATAAAAAATGATAACAATATCAGAAAGCAACTCCCCCCCCTCCCCCCCCAGAGATATATTACGAAAACAAGTGCAGGCTCCCCCCTCCCCCCTAAAGTGATAAGGTTATATATGCACAGCCCCTTTATAGTATGTACGGCTATAATCCATTCCCAGTCCTACATTGTATAGTTTTTTTATGAAATTTTATTATTCTTTTAGCAACGATTTTTTTAATAATACAGTTAATAATTCATATATTTCTTATACTTAACCCTCTGAGCTCAAGTAATACTCGCACTCGACCGTTTATTTTAATATAAAAATACTTTTTGGTGTTGTTAATGGACAATCAAAAACAAATCTAGAAAATGTAAAACTTAAATTAGAGTTTTCAATAAAGAAAATTATTTTCACCTATGTTCTGTAATGTAAAAACAATTAAAACGCTCTAAGACATTAAAACCAGTTTACAGATGTTAAATATAAAAGCATTCGCCGGAGTCCAGAGCGTTTTCGACCAAACCCTGGTCATCATCAAGGGGGGAAGTGAGAAGAAATCAGCAAACCTCCAGCATGCACACTGGCTTAAATATTTCAGGGTGAAAACAAAACTGATAAAAGGGGGGTGGAGGAATGCAGGAGTCCATGGAGCGACGTAGATCATTCTAATCCAAACTCCATGGACTCATCTATTCGCCCCCTCCCACCCTTTTTTCAATTTTAGTTTCGCCCTGAAATATTTGAACTGGATATTTAAATTTAATACATAACTGGAGGTTTGCTGATTTCTTCTCACTTCACCCCTTGATAATAACCAGGGTTTGGTCGAAAGCACTCGGGACTCCGGCGGATTCTTTTATATTCAACATCTGTAAATTGGTTTTAATGTCTTAAGCATTTTAATTGTTTTTACACTTAGAAAAAAAAACTATGAATCATTTGATGTATTCATATTTTTAATGATTAGTTTAATAGTGAATTTGACGTTCTTTTACACAGAGATTTTCTATATATTTAAAGTAATTATTTGTCATACCGTGGAGACATAATCATAATTTACATGTTCGAAAACTATTGTTGGGTGAAAACTATGCTATTCTGACTAATAAAACTTGCTGCTTTGAGTAGACAGAAACAATTTAATCTAAGAATTTCCTATTTTATGCATAGCAAAATTCTAAATGCTATTTTGAAACACTCGATGTATTTAGAGTCATTTGAAATAAAAATCTAAAATAGAAAGTAAACTGGAAGACAAAGATTTTTGGTAGTTCGGGTACCTGGGTGCTTAACATAAAAATTTTAAACTGTTTTTGAACTAGAGTCAAAACACTGTTTTAAACACTAGTGTCGTGAAGGAAATCTTCACCTTGTTATTAATAAACTTTATAATATACTTATAACTACTTAAAAGGTGACAAAAACATATAAAAATATAAAAATATTATTTAATGCAACCCGAGATCTTTCGAACACACACGCGTTCATTTTCAAAGGGATAAAAGATGATTGACTGAACATTTGACATTTGACATTTGAAGTCCACCGAAGTGGAGAGTGCTTTGGGGCCTATAGCTGCAATGGCTTTCGCCTCGAATGATCCTTATTATACATATAAACAACAACAAGTCACAGCAATTTTGATTTTCCATTACATATATTATACAATTACAATGGGACATTCACAAGTACATCCATGTCTTACCCAGGGACTCGAACCCGGGCCCTCGGGGTGACAGCAGCCTCCGCTTACTGACCACGCCAGCGGGCGACCAAAAAGACTGAATAGAAATTCATTTTAAAAAACAAAAACAAGAATAGTACGCATGCGCAAGCGGAGTTCAGTCCATTTCTTTGCAGAGGGGTGAAAAGATCAGTTCATATTATCAGGAGGTCGTGAAATATTTAGGACTAGCTGACCCGCCCGGCGTTGCCCGGCCAAAAACTGTGACAGGACTGTCATTGAAAAATATAACACTGAAGTGGCCTTCATAAAAAAACACTGAATAATGTCTATTTGGCACAGACGTCATATACACACCACGCCAATATAATTATATATACACAGTTATGCTCCAGAACGTTTAAATCAGTAATTTGGATTTCAGAAGCAACGCGTTCGCCCATGCGACGGTTATTAAGCCTATTTTGGCGATCGCTTATGCTCTGTGTTTGACGCCTTAAATGCTTCTTAATGACTTCTTACTGCGGCTTCTTGTTCACTTTCAAGCATTCGCCGATATCTTTTACGGACATTTCTAACGATATTGTGAAGTTTCATGATTGCAGCGAAAGAGAGAAAGTAAATAAACCGGATTGGATTTACCTCCGCTGCCCATAGACTTCCTAAGATCCTGCCAAATGACTTTCACAATAACCAATAAGATGCGTTTGTCGGGCGTTGCCATTAAACAGTAACAAATAATCTCGATTTCTGTGCAACGTACGTTAGCGTAATATATATATAGATATTGTACCAAATTGCGGGAATATTATAGGAAAGGACGTCGTTACAAACATTATCACTTCTAAGTAAAATTTCAATGGATTCACGGATTATTGATGAGTAATGGTTAGACGTTGAAATCATAATTTTAGCTTTTTCGAAGTTTATATTAATATTTTCTTTTTGATGCAATCTGGATAAAGCTGTATTTGGTTTGTTAAACTTGATATCAGAAATGTGCTCTTTTAATCTTTCCTTAAATTTTCGACATGTCATACCAATGTAAAATAAATTCTTATGCTGTTCTGTGCTGAATGGGATGATGTAGACTCCAGTTTTTTCATAATCGGGAATAGGATCAATTTTGCTGTGAATCAATTCTTTCATTTTTATTGGACACATTTTGAACTTATCCTCGAAATGGTACTTTTGTGGCTATCTACGTTTCAAAAATTTCTCAAAATTTCGCAATTTTAGGGAAAGTGATTGAGGCTGAATATTATTATGTTTTCAATGTCGATTGGAAAATTTCTTTATGATTGCCCCTTAAATGTTAAAATGTCTTTATTAGGAAATACCATGTAAAAATGTTAAATAGACTAAAAAATTACCTAAATAAAGTGCAAGTACTTTAAAAATTCATTCTATAAAACTTGTAAGTTATGTTCCTTCAGTGTTGAATTCAGACATTTTTCTCCGGGATGGGGGGATTTCTGCAGTTCCGGAGAACGCTGTCGACTTCCGATGGAAATATTGCAATTTCAGACTATTAAGAGGCTACTTCAGTGACCTGAAACGACACGTTCACTAATGCTAATCCTATGGAAGAAATTTGTAAAGATATCTCGTTTGCATTTCAGTATTTATAAACAATTCTTTTTGTATTGTCTAGCTGGGATCGATCTGTACAAAAGGCGTTTTTTACTTTTTCGATTTGTTTACAGATATTGTTTATCCGGACTCTTTCATTTTTAGAACCGCTTTCGAAAGTGAAAGCATCCTCTTGCAAAAAATCTGCAAACAAATTCGAAAAGGGAAAAAAGGGGAGATGTAGATATCCATATCAGCTATCCAATGCAGAAAGAACCATTTAACAATATTAAAATGCAAACGAGATATCTTTAAAAAATTCTTCCATAGGATTAGTATTAGCGAACCACCAGTCTTTTCAGGTGAAAGAAGTAGCCTCTTAATAAGCATACTACCACTTATCTGGCTGCAAGGGGGGGGGGAGGTTGGGGCTTCGGGGAATGTCCCATACGACCCCCCCCCCTGGATTTCACGTTGTATCCTTTTTACATGATCGCCATTCAACGCATAGCGTAGATATAATAACTCCTTTTATAGCAAAGTAATTTTGAATAAAGAGGAATCTGGCAATTTTATTCTATAAAATCAATTTTTTCCCCGAGATGATATCACTTTTATGAAAGGGGCAAAGTAGAGAAAATTATAAATGCCACGATATTTTAATGCCAATCGATTGAAATGTACAACTCTGGGAAAATTCCGATTATATGAAGCAGGGAACATTTAATGTGATAATGTGAACATTTCTCATAATTTTAGGAAAAAATTCAACAACTAATCCTTATTCCAAATATAATTTTTTCCTGTTAGGAAAAAAATTAATCAAATTTAAATAACAAGTATTTTGCATTTCTAAAAATTAATTATATTTAAAAAAAATTAAGTAATAAAAGGTCATAAAGCCACCCTGCTTAAAACAATGCATTATTAAAAAGCTTATTTTAAAAATACGAATCTTGAAGTATTTCTACGAAAACTGCAGTTAATTGTGAATTCAATTTTATGGTAATATATTTAATATAAGAATCCAAAAAATTTAAATTAAATGGAGTTTTTCAGCCCGAGCTGAAATCACAGGTGACTTGTTTTTAAGTATTTTTGTAATATATATTTAAATTACTTTTTCTCCCTTCTTCGTTGTACCAAATTCTTTTTAGCATCTTATTATCCTAAAGAAAATGCATTTTAAAGAAAGGCCTTTACAAGTTTCTTTTAATTTTTTGCGTAATGTATATTAATTTGTTCACCCTTTCAACCTATGGATAATTACTTAAATATAACGCGATGTTTTCGCAAAAAATGTTCAAGCATCTTCGATTTTTTAAAAGTAAGACGTGAATTTATTTAAAATGATTACTTTTTCAGTGAATAATGAAGGTGTTTTACATAATACAAATAGTCACTAGAGTATAAGGTAAAGAAGTAAGACATCTGATAAATATTATTATTTTCTTATAAAGAACAAATCATGTGTGTGAAGAATTAAGATATAGCAAGTAAAGACTAAATTAAAAGAAGACTATTTTACTTAAAAATCAACTAATTTTACAATAATATGGAAATAAAATCTGTTGATGTCTCTCTCTCTCTCCCTCTCTCTCTCTCTATATATATATACATATATATATATATATATAATGAATGCTCACATGACATTAATTTTGTGGGTCAAATTTCTGGAGTTTTGGATTTTTGTCTGTAATTGAGGTATTTTGCTCCAATCATTTATCAATTTTTAATATCTTGTATGAGGTGTATCTTTCTTTAAGTCTCCTGTTTTTTTATCATTTATTTTGTTTTTTTTTGATGCGCTATTAAGAGCTAAATTTGTCATTTTAGGCTTAATGAAAACAAAATTGGATGTAATAACGCATCTTCACTATGAATTAAACCTGCAAGCTCCTCTAATGATTCTGTGGGTTATTCACAGTTTCTTATTTTAGATACTGATTTCCAATATTTATATCTTGTTCATTTTTAGAACTTTACCAATTTGTTCATATATTTGTGATTTCATATTTATTATATATATATATATATATATATATATATATATATATTAATAAACTAATGTAGTTTCTGGATAGAAACAAAACACTGTACTAAAGACACTGTACAAGAGCTCCAGAAAATATGAATTGATCTTTTCACCCCTCTTCTAGAGCAGTCGACGGAACTTCGCTTACGCATACGTAGTATTTGGTTTTGTTTTACGTATCTTTCTTCTATTCCAGTCAGCCATCCTTCCCCTTTAACCCCTTGAGGGGCTCCGGTATATATTATATACCACCTACGATTAATGAAGTTTTACACCAGAAAAATTTTATTAAATTTTACTTTTCTAACTTTGGTGAAAAAAGCCGTAAAATTGCTTTTACTTATTTGGAAATAGAAATTTTCAAGCGTAATTACTTGCCCCTCAAGGGGTTAAAAAAGAACGCGTGTGCGCCCGAAAAATCTCAGGGTTATATTAACTGATATCTTTATATGTTTTTAGCACTTTTAAAGTAATTATTTGCATGTTTTAACGTAGTTTCTGAATACACAATCTAACAATAAAAAATTAATGTATAGAGTAAAAATGGGAAAAGTACTTAATTTTTGCTAATAATATGTTTTTATAGTTCTGCACTAGCTTGGTAATATGTTCCCACAACCTATTAATTTATAGCTTGTTACTAGAAATCACTGCAGATATATTTAGAAAGGTGCATAGCCAATACCGTACAATTTGTAACAATATAAAGCAATCTTTCTACTGCGCCTTTCCTTTTTTGTCGGGGGCGGAGTAAAATCTTTTTTTTTTTTTTTTTTTTTTTTTTTTTTTTTTTTTAAGTTGCTATTTATCATATTCGTGTTTCCCCGAAAATAAGCCTTAGCTTTAATTTTCAAGATACTCGCAATATAAGTCCTATCAGGAAAAAAAAACAACAACATATAAACACTCTATTAATAAGCCTTTCTCACTTTGTTGATGTACTCAATATCCAAAAACCATTCTGATTTTAAAATGCTCCTAATAGTGTAACTGAATTAAAAAAACTATATATGTGACGATCATAGAGGGCAGCTTTATGATGGAAAGTTTCTTTACTTGTTTGCAGAAAAGCATAGCTAAAACCTAAATTCTTACTACAGAGACATGAAATGAACATCTAATGAAAACAAAAAACTGCTTTTTGAAAGTTTAAAAATTACATTTGAAACAGTTTCATATCACAAATATTACCAAGGAGTTCACATGTATCACCAAGACCGCCCAAACACTGCACAGCCTGATTCTTTACTTGGAGGACATAAAAAATGCCCAAAGAACTATGCCTCTACGACTTATAGTTTTCGAGAAAAATGAGAAAGAAAAGTATGACGTCATATCATGTGCAAGGAAACAAACTTTGTTGGTAACATGAACATCGGTGTTCGAAGTTGATAAACCAATAATTAGCCATATAAATACATATACTATGTACCAAGTTTAGTACATTTTGATTGACTAATATGCTAATTATAGCTTTGAGACACTGTGACAACTGGCGGAGGTTCTGTCGCTATTTTAGTTGTACTAGTCATAGCTACCGGTGAATTTACAACGCTATATCAAAATCAATTATGACAGTGCATTGAATACTGCCGACTAAAAAAATATATAACAGATAAAACTCGTGGAAACTAGACAAAAAAAACAACAACTTAAGATTATAAAACAATTTCCAACACATTCAAAATAATGTATCAAAACTTCACAATTTAATACTATGAATGATGATGTCTAAATAAACGTGTATTAGAAAAGGCAGGACACAATTGAAAACGTAATTTAGACAATTCCCATCTACAGTTGGAAAATCATCAGAAAGTTTTTGAGCAACACTGTATATGATCTATAGTTTCGTATATGTGTACTACATAATTATATAAATATATATACTACATAGTATGCAAAAATTTAGTTCAGTTATGAAACACATAACCAGCTTGAAAATTCACTTTCATTAATTTCCGGCAATAAACAGAAATGTACTGGAATAATTTTGTGCAGCCCTGTATATAATCTATAGAATTTATATTTAGAGTTACATGCAAAATATTAGTTAAGTTTAAAATACATGCCAAAATTGTAAACTCACTTCCAGGAATTATTTTTCAAATAAAGTACTATAATCGAATTATTTTTTGTATCCCCGTAAATGCAAGATAAAGGCTATGAAAACCATATTCTGTAGTAAGCATCTTATTGTGAAGCAAGCTCTATGGCGTAGATAAATTTCAATTTTTTTAAATAGTCTAACAGCATTAAAATACACAGAAAACTAGTTTTCCCCACAGTGGCGTAGCTAGGATGGGTGACACCCGGGGCGGATGTAAATGGTGTCACCCCCACCTCCTCCACACACACACCCGTCATATTTTTTCAATTGCAATTCTTCGTTATTCTAAATAAAAATTTTACATTTTTTTGGAGAACTTTTAACAACTTTATATTAACAAAGTGATAATATTAGAAAAAAAAAAAATAAAAGAACGAAGAAAAGAAATATTGTATTATATTTTTATACTCTATACTTTAGTCAATCTATTCGGAAACATCCTTTGAAAAAACATATAAATGAAATTAAGAATTTTATAAAGCCATTAGGCGTCCCAGAATTTTTAGACCACATTGGTTTGTACTCAATTTTTTCTTTCTAAAAGCAATTTCTTTTCTAATAACAGCAAAATACTTTTTTTAACGCAAATGTTATAGCTAACATAATTTAAAATACGTATTTATATTTCTCATCAATTGAAATTAACTAGCAAAATAAGGTACTCCAAAATCAAAGATCTTGTTTTGTCAAAAAGTTCTCTTCCCACTCCTCCGTTCGCTAAATTGCTGAAATAAGCTTTTCTGACCACACTTGACGGGTGATTCTGAGAAAAAAAATTCTGAAATTCACAGAAAATCTTCTGAAACGTTACAGCACAGGGGAGAAGGGGGAGGGGAAATCTCATCCCAGCACTACTTATACATTTTTCCGCGGCCCTTTGACGAATTTCGCGTTTGTACCGCAATATTTTGGCTCTGCTTTGACGAAATTTGCCTTTTTTCTCGATCCTTTGGCAAAAATCGTTTTTTTTTTTTTTTTTTTTTTTTGCAATCCCTACACGAAATTTGCGTTTTGTCACGATCCCTTTATTATGCATTTTTTCGCGGCCCTTTGATGAATTTCGCGTTTTTTCCGCGATATTTTTGGTCTTCTTTGACGAAATTTGCCCCTTTTCTCGCTCCCTTGACGTAATTTGCGTTTTTTTGCAATCCCTTGAAGACATTTGAGGTTTTTTCGCGATTCTTTGGCGAAATTCGCGTTTTTCTGCGATCCTTTGACGACTCTAGTTGTTTCTTTTCCGAGATCCTGTCAAGAAAATTGCGATTTTTTTTCGCGATCCTTTGGAGAAATGTGCGTTTCTTTCGCGATCCTTAGAAGAAACTTGTGTTTTTCCCGCGATTCTTTGACGAAACAAGCTTTTTATCGTGCTTCTTGACGAAATTCGAGTTTTTTCGTGATCCTTTGACGAAATGCGCGTTTTTTCTCCGAACCCTTGAAGAAATTTGCGAGTTTTGTGCGATACTTTGACGAAATTTGCGTTTTTTTCTCGATCTTTTGACAAAATTTGCGGGTTTTTTCTCGATTCTTTGACGAAATTTGCGTTTTTTTTCTCGATGCTTTGATGAAATTCGCATCTTTCTTTCGCGATCCTTAGAAGAAACTCGTGTTTTTCCCGCGATTCTTTGACGAAACTCGCTTTTTATCGCGCTTCTTGACGAAATTCGAGTTTTTTCGTGATCCTTTGACGAAATGTGCTTTTTTCCGATTCCTTGAAGAAATTTGCTTTTTTCGCGATCCTTCGAAGAAATTTGCGAGTTTTGTGCGATTCTTTGACGAAATTTGCGTTTTTTTCTCGATGCTTTGATGAAATTCGCATCTTTTTTTCGCGATCTTTTGACGAAATTGGCGATTTTTCTGCGTACAATTGACAAAATTGATTTTTTCGGCGACCTTTTGTCGAAATTCGCGATATTTCGGATGTCGATATGTCGGAATTTTCGAACTGATGACTGATCTTTAAAAAAAATTTCAGAACCGAATGCCTTAAATTTTCGGAACAGAATTACCACTGCGTGATTCATACATCACAGCCGCCTCCTCCTGATGGTTGAATTAGGACTACGATAATACGAATTGTAGGAGCCTTATGTTGAATATTACAGTGATTGTGAACATGAAGTCTAGTTTACAACCTGAAACCTTTCCTGCAATTCAATGATGCAATCACAGACAACTATAGATTATATTGTCTGTGGGTGCAATCGCTTTCGAAAGAAAGGCAAACGAGCCCAAGGCAATTGTAGCACAGGAAATGACCATATACCATTCGTTATTTACCCTTTGCCTCCCGCATAAGAAACGACAGGGGCGACTCATCACTCATCCCATAGTCCTCATTAGTCAATGATATGTACAAAAAAAAAATTTCTTTTAAAGTTTGTTTTTGCTATTCATTCGTTGGATAGGTAGGTGTTTGTTCACTAGTGCATATCTAATTTAAACACCCCATTCTGCATAAATTTTCAGATTTTCCAAGAAAGAAAAATTGACTCTGTTGCGTAGTGCGCTAGAAATTTCACTTTACGTCAATATTATTTTCCAAAATCTTATAAGATTATATATATTTAAAAAAAAAATAAACATAGGGTGTCACCCCTTAGAGGGTGACACCCGGGGCGGACCGCTCCCTCCGCCCCCCCCCCCTTAGCTACGCCACTGTTTCGCCACTGTTTCCCCATTGACCATAATGTAACGGAATTCTTTTGAGTGCCTTGCAAATAATAATGCTACGCATTTTATTTTCAACACAGAACATGCCATGGTAAATCCCAATAACAGGTATGAATTATATGCCAATCCTAATATATTTATGCGACTTAGAGCGCAAACAGACAGGCAAACCGATTTCCGAAACGCTTTCAATTTTGTTGGAAAGTATTGAAAAGAGTGAGCACCTTATCTAATCTAACACTATGGCGTCCGAACGTATAATCTAGATTCTTTCTCGTCGGGCCGTTAGAACTGACTTATATCATTTCGCTTATCGCCGGTGGTTTTTCGAGGCTCTTAGGAGACAATAAATCTTTAAGTTTACTAATCTAACCGTCAGTTCCCGCAAGTTCTCAATCCTGTCCCTGTATTTTCAATCTATAATCTAGTAATCTAGTATCTGTTATCTATCTATCTAGTATCTATCTAGTATCTATTATCTAGCAATCTGGTATCTGTTATCTAGTTATATATTATCTAGTATTATCTAGTATTATCTACTTATCTATTATCTAGTTGAATCTATTATCTATTATCTAGTTCAATCTATTATCTATTATCTAGTTCAATCTATTATCTAGAAATATTTTCAATCTATTATCTAGTTTAAATCTATTATCTATTGTCTAGTTCTCAATCAACAGTTCTGAACGCCACAATAGACCCACCTGCGCTTGCCCTATAATTTCCACATGGCACAAATGTGGAGCCAGCGGAGCTTGCCCAATAATTTCCGCATGGCACCAACGTAGAGCCACCGGCGCTTGCCCAATAGTTTTCGCATGGAACCACTGTTAATCTGAAAATTGTCTGAAAAAATAAAAGTAAGCATTAGGCAGGAAATTCAGTTTTCTTTCAAACTATGTTGAGATATAACAGAAATACTGAAAAGGTAACAAAATCCGAAATTTTCAATACATATACTTTTTCTGTAAATTTTACATTACGATACCAAACGAGAAAGTCATTCGGCCATGTAGTCTAGGAATTATGAAGGTTTAAAGTTTGGAAAGCCTAATGTCAAATTCATTTCTAATCGTTCGAAAACAGATTGCGATGCGGGTAGTTATATAACCATAACTGGAAAGCTATTTGGTGGAATCAGGTATATTTTAGATTCACATATTTGAAGCTTTTATAAAAAGATTTCTGTTAAAACAATTATACGTTACGTTCGATATTATTTAACGAAAATTAATTCAAAAAATATATACTGCAAATAAATTTCCGAACAGGAATCGTAATCCGTCAATTTTATTTAATACAATTATTTTCGATTTCTAAAGTCTTTAAATGTACAAATTCAAATTTACAGCTCATTCCGTCAAGTTGTTTTGGAGTTATTCTTAGAAATTACAACGCATTGCATTCTGTTTTGCGACAATTACAAAGCAAATTAACCCGTTCGGGACTATGGGTGCATATATGCATCTTCAAAGAGTGCTTAAAACGCTCGAGTTTGATACCAGTAAAAAAGAAAAGTAAAATTGATTTTATATAATTACGACATTTTCGTGATTCTTAAAGTTAAGTCAAATAATTAACAAAAAGTGGTGCCAAACGAATAAAATTCGTCTAAAACATGCGGTCCTGAACGGGTTAACATTAGGAATTACAAACTTAAACTTTCACAATTCTTAAACTACTTAACGAATGACTTTTCATTTGGTATTTTAAAGTAAAATTTACCGAAAAATTCAAGTATAGTACTAAAATTAAGTGATCGTATTAAAATTGAGAGAGTTTCGCACTTTACAGTATGAAGACGACCCCGTAACTATTTATTTTTTTTTTGTTGCATAATTGAAAAAAGGCATAGTTTCCAATCAAAAAGCTATTTTCCCTTTTTTAATGACAATTATGAAATGTTTGGGGATTCCTTTATTTTTTTTCGACTGTGCATTAAAGATTTAAAATAGGCATTTTATTTATTTATTTATTTATTGAACACATACATCTGACTTGTCTGCTTGACGTCAGGAGTCCACTTATAAGTCAATATAAAACGACGAGATAGTCACAAGGAAATTTACAGCACCAGAGATTTATAACCAGGAGCTCCACAAGGAGTGTGCAACGGAGCCAGCGGGAGTAGAACCCGCAGCCCACCTACGCTCTCAAGCGATTAGTGGTGCGGTGCCTTAACCACTCAACAAAGGTGCGCCCAATAGATATCTTAAAAAAATATTAGATTATGTTCTATTTTCGAAGAAATGCGACACTCACTGAGATGCATCATTATCTGCATATTTTAAACAATTGATCTGTTAGCAGACTTTTTAAAAGATTTCATTATCTTATTTTTAGTTTAGAATTTTTTAATTTTAATAGTGGTACAGTGCGTCTCAAAAGTTTAAACTTAGCAGCAATTTTTTAAATGAAACTTTAGATATTCATTCGTTTAATATCTTATTACCCGACTGAAAAGAAGGGTTGTGTGTTTCACGCGTATCTGTGTATGTGGATTTCTTTATACCCTCGAAACATCCCAATGGCCGGATGGATTTTAATGAATGAGGTCTCTATCAATTCGTCTTAACGGCCCGATGGTTATAGGATAAGTTTTGTTTTTATAAATTCAAAATGGCGGTAGAGAAGAAAAAAAAAATACGCACCCTGTTGAGTGGCCTATCATTGGATAGGTTTTTCAAAATGAAGACGATGTTTCTTTGACTATTTTACAGTCAGAAGCTCCGTTAAAATATTATACAGCCTGGAAGTTGTGTATGTAGGATTTCTAACTTTACTGCAACTCTAACCGTCATAGACATCTATAGACCTCATCAAAACAGTGTTTATAGATAGAAACTAACAATTAAACACAACTTAAAAGTCATCAATACAAGTAAATAAAAAAAAGATAGGTAAGTAATATAAACAAGTAATATGAAAAAAGTGTTTTAAGTCAAGTCCTACTTAGCTCAAAAAGAGAATATTTTCTCTCCCATTCTTCTTTTCTCATGAGTGGCGCTTAAAATGCCTTGATCAAGAAGGGTGCTCTCTCGGTCTTAAAATACCTTGATCATGAAGAGGGCTCTCTCGATTATTGAAAATTAAATTAAATTAATTTAATTAATAAATTAATATTTGAAAAAACCGGATTAACATCAAGTGTCATCCACTACAAGTTTTAATTTTTATTTGAGTTTGATAGGATGAATAATAAGTATTTTATTAACGATTGAAAATTTGAACAAGATATATATAGTGAGAGTGTGAGCTAATAGTAGGAATTGGATAGGTGCCAACCTCAAACTAATCTTCCGTAATACTTTCGTTATTTTGACCCTGGTTTAAAACTTTTCAAACCGGAAATATTCTTAAGAAATGAAATAAAATGTGTTCACGTAGAAATCGGCAGTTAAATAAATAAGCATTCATGAAATAAATTTTCTGGTTCGAAACGTGGTTAACATGGGTCAAATTAATCCAGACATTACGGAAGATTAGTGGAAGGTTGGCAGCTATGGAATTGAAAAAAAAATCGTTTTACATTGATCAGTAAGAATTAATTAGTTTGCTTTTTACGCAGTCAGTTTTTTTGATTTTTTAAATTTAATTGTTTATTTATATGTGTTAATAATTTCAGACATTTTGACATTTGACATTTGAAGTCCACCGAAGTGGAGATTGCTTTGGAGCCTATAGCTAAAATGGCTGTCGCCACGAATGATCCTTTATTTTACACACAGAAATAATTACACAAACTAGATATACAATTTCGTGAACATACAAGGACGAGATAGCACAAGGAAATTTACAACACCAGGGAATTACAGCCGGTAGTTTCACAGAGAGTATGGAATGGAGTCAGCGAGAGTCGAACACACAGACCTCCTACGCTCTCAAGTGATTAGTGGCGTGGTGGCTTAAGCACTCGGTCACGGAGGCCCCTAATTGCAGTCATAAAACCACATTCAACAAAGTTGTGTTTTTAATTTGATCCTAACCGTGGGGTTTAAGAGTCGAAGAAAAACAACGTGCCAAAAGTTTAAGCATAAATTTTTTTTAGGCACACTTTACACAATGAAGAAAGCAGTTGCACATGAAACTATTTCAAATTTCTTTCTCAGTTAATAAGGAGCAACAGGTAGTTATTTTTGAGTTAACACTAAACGGTAAAGTCGACAGACTTCTGGTGTTGAGATATTTAAAATCTGGTGTATGAGAGGAAAACATAACTCCGTTTCTAAAATTTCAACTGCATTAAAACCATCAAAATGGGAAATTTTCTCGTTTTGACTCGTGGTGAAGATTTCGAACGAAATTCCCTTTCAGGAAGGCCACGAGTAACCAGCTTACAGGAAGACCAGCAAGTCAGAAATTTGGCTTAAACTGGTAATTATTCTTTTCTCAAATAATACAGTTTGAAGGCAAATATAAAAAAAAAACTATTCATAGACGAGTTTTAGAATCGTGGCACATGAAAAATCGTTAAATGGCTCGGATACCATACTTGAAATCATGAATCATCTTTATTACAGTGGGTAAACAGCATATGTTACTTAATGATAAACATTACATCCGACGGTGAAAAAAAAATGGAATATTTTCATCGTTGACTGTTTTTTCACCATGCAACCTTGATGTGTTTGCATCTTATTGGAATGATCTCCAAAAAGAGCCAAAGAATATATTTAGGGCACAACATGTTGGTGGTTCTGTATTTGTATGGATTGTCTAATCTTTCACCGTTTTTCTTTTATCGTGGTAACCCTGATGAGTTTGTGTATTACTGGAATGGTCTCACAAAAGAGTAAAAAAATAAATTTTGTACACAACATGGTGGTGGTTCTGTAATTGTATGGAATAAGGTATTACTTCCAATGGTTAGAAACCTCTAGCATTCATCAGGTATCTTCAAATATCAGAAAAGTATCAAGAGGTGCTTGAAAATCATTATTTTCCCGTCGGGAAAATTTTAGCTGGAGATGATTGGATTTTTCAACGTGGGAAAGACTAAGTTTCAAACCATACCTCCAAGCCAATGTCACAGTAGCTTAGGGTGACATACTCGTAGTATCGGTTTTGAACTGGTCAGCACTTAATACTGACTTAAGTCCAATAGAAAGGGTATAGGGATATTCTGTGACACACAATTTACCAAAATCAAGTATCTTTATAAAGAGAAACTAGGCATATTGTCATAATGTCACAAAGTTATGTCCATGCATATATGGAGAATATATACACTATGTGGCCATTAATGACCGGCAACTTTCAATTTTAGACATTTTGTCTAATATTTAAAAATAATACTTGTCAGATTCTTCAGGAATTTTAGGATTAAAAAGAACAGATTTGACTTCATATTGATCAATGTCGATTTGATAAGGAGGAAAATTTGGGGACCAACAAAAAATTTAAGGAAAAAATAATACTTGGGATCACGCTGTAAAATAAAATGCACGAAATGATCTATCGCTACGGAATATGCATAAGCAGACATTTTACAATATGTGTATTCATTTGTGTAAGAATAGCATGTATATTAATAGAGATATAGCAATTAAAAAAAATTCTTGCATGTTTTTTGCTTATAACATGCAGGGTTTTTAACCAAATTTAATGCCAATTTCAGAAAAATTGACAAAATATAGTAGAAATAAAATAGTGCAATTGGAATATAAATGTATTAAATATTTAAGGAAATATGGGCAGTTGTATAAAATAATTTTTATCCGCGCATGCGCGAAAGTTAACAATTAACTGTTTACATAATTTAATAGTGAACTCTATGGAGCAACTTATTAAAAAATCAGTCAAATATCGTAAAAATTCAGAGAGATATCGGCGTTAGAGTGAGCTGTTTTTTAGTTTCTCACTAAAACTTGCTGAACGATAAGGAATTGTCCACAAATTGATAAGTTATCTGACAGCGTTCGGAGAAAGTTTTTTGAAAAAGCTACTTAATAATAGTTTATGGTTATGTTTAGGAAGATTTCGACTCTAAACTATCATGAAAAGGAAAATATAGTCCATACATTGATTACATTTAGGTAAATTGAAGAGGTTATGGTAAAATTTTGTGATATTTAGCCCAATACGCAAAACACTCTACAGTAAATTCTATCGCATATCTATGTATTTTCTGTATACACGTAATTTATATGACAGTGGTGAAGACAATAAACTAAAATTTAAGATATATTGGACATTTTTCAAGAGTTATGAGATAATAACTTGCAGTTTCATTTTTATAGTCATATTTCAATAGGTTTTTGAGAAATCCCGTTTTGCGTATGGATTTTTCTCTGAAACGTTTTCCATAAAATACATTTATTTAACTGAAACATTTACTTAACTATATTAAAATTTACTTAACATTTAGTTAACAGTTATGTGAATTGGAAATTTACTGTATTTATCGATCAAGGTCTCTTTTTTTGTGCCGTTTATATCTAAAAGACAGTTTTGGCGGATTTTGTTCAAAGGGGAAAAAAAATTAATGCTGAAACGTTTGGCACTTCCGGTTTCATTCACAGCTATCAAGAAATTTTTAAGTTCTGATAACTTAGATTTTTTTATAATACAATAAATGTAAGCGCAGATTTGGAAAGTTAAAAATGTGGTCTTTAATAAAATGTAATACAAAGAAAACGAAAATTTTAGACAAAAATCTCATTTTAAACGTAATCATATATCCTAATTTGTATACTATTTTTTATTTTTTATTGATATTTTAGTTAAAAAAAGTTAGCACAAAAAAGACCTTGATCGATAAGTACAGTAAATTTCCAATTCACATAACTGTTAAGTAAATGTTAAATAAAGTTTAAAATAGTTAAGTAAATGTTTCAGTTAAATAAATGTATGTTATGGAAAATGCACTTTTCTGTGAAAATTCAATACACAAAACTTAATTTCTCAAAAAGCTATTGAAATATCACTATAAAAATCAAATTGCAAGTAATTGACTCTTAACTCATAAAAAATGTATATCTTAGATTTTAGTTTATTATTTTTACCACTGTCATACAAATTACATGTATACAGAAAATACATATACATGCGATAGAATTTACTGTAGAGTGTTTTGCGTATTGGGCTAAATAAAAAAAAAATTGGCCATAAACTCCTCAATTTACCTAAATGTAATCAATGTATGGACTATAGTCTCCTTTTCATCGTAGTTTAGAGTTAAAATCTTCCTAAACATAACCGTAAACTATTAATAGCTTTTTCAAAAAACTTGCTCCGAACGCTGTCTGATAACTTAAAACTTTGTGGACAATCCCTTATCATTCAGTGAGTTTTAGTGAGAAACTAAAAAACAGCTCACTCTAAAGCCGATATCTCTCTGAATTTTTACGATATTTGACTGATATTTTTAAGTAAGTTGCTCCATAGAGATGACAATTAAATTATGCAAAAAGTTCCTTGTTATCGATCGCGCATGCGCAGATAAAAAATATTTTATACAACTACCCATATTTCCTTAAATATTTAATATATTTATATTCCAATCACACTATATTGTTTCTACTACATTGTTTCAATTTTTCTGAAGCTGACGTTAAATTTGGTTAAAAACCCTGTATGTTATAAGCAAAAAAGAATTTTTTTAATAAAAAACAAAATCACTATATCTCTATCAATATACGTGCTATTCTTACACAAATGAACACACGTATTTTACAATGTCTGCTTAAGTATATTTCATAGCGATAGGTCATTTCGTGCATTTTATTTTACAGGGTGATCCCAAGTATTATTTTTTTCTTTAATTTTTTGTTAGCCACCAAATTGCCCTCCTTATCAAATCGGCATTGATAAATGTGTAGTCAAACCTGTTCTTTTTAATCCTAAAATTCCAGAAGATTCTGACAAGTATATTTTAAAATATTCGACAAAATGTCTAAAATTGAAAGTTGCCGGTCATTAATGGTCATATAGTGTAGATCTTATATATTAAGATCCAATTATAAATCTTAATATAGTCTTCGATGCATCTTATAGATAACAATATTATAGCAAAATTACTAAGGTTTATCTGAAAAGTAAAGGAATTATAACGATAAAAAACAAGTACTTCATTGACACAGTGATACATATCCCTGAATATAGGAATTATCATTTTTTTACGTAGAAGAATCAGAATGCTGTATCACATCTATGGCAATATGCTT
Source organism: Maratus speciosus (assembly GCA_963932465.1). NCBI lineage: Eukaryota > Metazoa > Arthropoda > Arachnida > Araneae > Salticidae > Maratus > Maratus speciosus. The sequence goes on along the minus strand of OZ010795.1, from coordinate 337,972,479 downwards.
AGTACCCGCTGTTGAATTTAACATATACTAGAATACTGATAAATATTATTTGCATTGTGTATCTACATTCAATGCAACTGCAATGTGAAATTATAATCTGAGATTGTGAAAATTATTTAATCAGTTATAAATGTTAGCTATAGTGAAGATAACTTTAGATTAAAACGAACATAAACATTTAAAACTAAAATTAGACCCCTATTTTGTGTCATAGAATTGGTTATTGCGTTTCAATTAATATTCACCATACAAATATCGAATTAATTTAAAAATTATTATTTACGAGTATATGAAATGCTCAACACATGTTTAAACAAAAGAAATACATGCGATGCAAAATTTTTGTAAATAAATCCACAGACAAGAAACAACACATATGTATAGTAAAATTAAAGTATAGATAAAAATGAGATTATAAATACAAAAGTTGTTAATGGTAGATGATAGAAACTGAACCATACAATTTTTTACCTTTTTAAATTAGTTAAATCAACACACTACACATTTGTTACTAAATTTTTGCAGTGATAGAGATATTTTTTAAATTAATATGAAAAAAAATAAATATTTTTCAAGTTCAGCTGAAGATTAATGATGATTGATGCGCAACTCAAATTCGCAAATAAATAGCATCTGTTAAAATAATTGCGTTCAACAGGCAGGCTGTAAAAAAATTTCTTTTTCGTTTTCAATATTTGATGTATAACATACGATAAACTATGCTAATGTTTTTCTATCTGTTTTTTTTTCTTTATATTTATGCATTATTAATTGTAATACAGACTATCAATAATTATATCCTTTTAGATTACTGAAAAAAGAATTGGCGAACTTTATATATGTAATGATGAGATTCATCTTAGCTGAAAGCAGAGTGGTATTAAGAGTGCAATATGAAATTTTATCTAAAATTTAAACACACTGAATTGGCGATAAAGGTAGTAGATGAAATGCATAAGATAAACCACAAGACATCATCATTGAATATTCTATATGAGATCTTTTGAGGATAGAAGTTTCACATTCAAAAGATTCATTTTATCAGAGTACGTATTTTATAAATTTAATCTAGTCGAAAATCATGAATTGACGATAAAAGCTTCATACCGCTTCTTACGATGTAATAAAAATAAGTATAAGGATTGCATTAATGCAGCAATAAAATGACAGATTTAAATGTGCCTTTGAAAGTAGTAATTTTTTTTTTTTTAGTTTTAAATTTACGATTTAAGTGAAATTTCCATTTACTTTCATTAGGAAAAAAATCAACATTTACACACCCACTCCCTTCGTGGGCATAAAAACAATGCTAGTATTGTTCAAGAGAGATACTGTTTGTTTTCGGGCAGCAAAACCCTCCGCGCTATTGCGCATGCGTCAGGTCTGCTTTGATTTTATCGAAATACGGGTGAGCGGAGTTTGTTTAGCTGCATTTTTGAAGAATACGCTTTTGGAAAAATAATATTGATTTATGTAAAAAGTTTTTGTATTTAATATTTATAAAAAACGAAAATTCTTGAAAATTGTAAAATTCATACAACATTTGTGCTTTTCGAGAAAAAAAAAATTACTTATTTTTTTTTTTCAAATTGTATTAAAAAGCTTACTTGTTAAAATATACCTCTAAATGTTATCCTCTTCATCTGCTGAAATTCATATATACCTGTTTCTTCAAAGACATTCTTTTTAACTCTTTTTTTAGGTGAAAAAACAGGATTACGCTCATCTCCTACTTCTCGGCAAATCTTTTTAATAGTACTACTAGAAACCTCGGCAATTTGACTGGCTCGTTTTATAAAATGAGTTATTGGAAAAATTAATTCTCCTTTTCTGCTTCTTTATCACAAAATGGAATGACATTATATATAATAATTTTCTTACTACCACTCCTAAAAGATTTATTTCTACTCGAACTAGCCATTTGAACACTAAATATAGAAGTTTTAATTTTAAGTAAAACGAGATATTAATAGAATTTTAAACATTGATCGGAAATAAAAAATAGCAAGCAAGTAAGCGCCAATCTTAGTGACAACGCAGACGAGAACTTCGGAAAAGGACCATCTCAGCGTAAGAGCCCTTTGCATAGTAGAATCGTCTCGGGGTGCTATGCGCTGCTTTTTAAAACGAACAGTACATTAAATGAATTTGATAGGATTAACTGAATTACTATTTTAAAATTGTATGTATAAAAAAGCTTAAGCTGAAGATATTGGTTACCTATCCCTTTTTCCTTTAAGAAATTATGGAAATCTGCAACTCATATTTCTTGCCAATCAGACATTATTTATAGAAGTTTAACGATGAGACAAAGAATTAACAATTCAAAATTTTAAACATTTTCATTAAAATAAATAAACAAAATATACAGGATGTTCCAAAATTCTACCGACAAACTCAGAGGCGTGATAGTAGGCATCAAGAGGATGAAAAATTGCCATAGAACATTGGGTCGCAAACCACTTATTTAGTCACAAATTCAGGGTGTTTCATCCTAACTGAATTCGGGTTGATCGTAATAATTTCCAGAAAAAAAAAACATTGCAATGGAAATGCATTTATATGTACCTTATTTTGTGTGAAATGTCATAACATCAAGAAAAGATCTGAAAAAACATCTTGCTGAAGCAATCGATGGTACCATATGAATTGATAATCACAGTCCAAAATGTGAGGCATCAAATGCATACTGCTGGCGCGTATAATGCAAACTTCTACCACTTTTGTTTAGTGTTACCCCATTAACAACAAAGGTGAGAATATCTGTTAAATCTTTTATTATAATATACTTCAGTTTACTAAAAGTTATTACCGTCAATCCAAATTGAGTCAGGATGAAATACCCTGTATTTTAGATTAAATACGTAGTTTGCGACCCGTATTCTATGGTTATTTTTTCTCCTTATCATGCCTACTATTACCCTTCTGAATTTGTCGGTCTAATTTTGGAGCACTCTGTATAGAGTAAGTATATAGTACTCTCTTATATAGTCTAGGGGGAAACGATTGTTGAATTTTGAATGCGAACATGATTTCCTGATTCTAACATTTGTGCGTGAGCGAATATTATTTATTTTACTTTCGCAAATTGTGGTTGAATCCCCTGCAATCCGATTGCCGCGGATGTTATGCAGTAATATGTTAATTAAGTTCCTGTGGTCGACAAGTTTGTATAAATACTGCGGTAACAGTGAGTATTGTTCAATTTTTGTCGGATCTCACCCCTCCTGAAATATCAAGGCAGAGTTGATCTTTCAGAGAGTCGTATACGTCTTGTTAGCAGCGACGTTCCAGTTTGATTGAGTTTGGATTATGATTCCAGACCAGATACGTTTGCCTGAGTGGTAAGGTGTTATGATAATTACTGCATATTGGAACACATTATGTATTGGAATCTACGGAGTTCCCTTCATGTAGTGACATTTTCTATATAGATATATTTAGTGGTAGTTTACTACGAGTTAAGGAGCTTTTCTAAGGCTCTGGAAATCAATCGATGTAGCCATCGTCTCTGGAGTTGGATTTAAAATTTAGGATTAGATACTACACCTCACAGAAGTTTAGTGATTTAGGGAATTATTGGATCATTGTATTTGATAGTTGAATTTTGCCCACCGCACTGATCCCAATCTATAAGTGCTGTTAATAAACTGTTTTTATTCTTAAGCCTGTTTAATCATTTACCTGATGGGACCGAAGGGTCCGCCACAAATATTATATTATGCTCAAGAACTAGAAAATATCAACATTTGAAAAAAAAGAAAGAAAATAAAACAAATTCTAAATCACCCTTCTCTGAAAACTTAAAAACTGCTATTTTTAAGTGAATAAAAATTATGTTTATAGGGGAGAGTAGCCATATTTGGACCGCCGCTTTAATTGGACCGTTGCCATTCTGTCGTTAATTAGAGGAAGAGACGCCATCTACCGCTGAAATCCAACTCAACAGGATGACGTCACTCACGATTAGAAGAAGCAACCGCCTACCGCGTGTTGTTTTCAGACAATTTAATAAAACCTAAAGTTAGCTGTTTTGATCTACTTTTTTCCTACTAAACGTAAGTGAATACTTTTAAACTAAGGTAAGTTGTTATGTTTTCATATACATATATAAATTCATCTGTTAATTGCGCATATTTCTCATGCGGCTTTGTTTGATTTCGTTTTTGTTCTTAGTCTTGAAATTATCTGTTTTAAAAAATGGCGCAGTTGCCATAATTGTGCCAATTTAAGTTGCTTAAATTGGACCAGATATGCGATCATAAATTTTTAAAATTAAGTAATGAATTTCGAGGACGGTACACTTTGTACACTAGTATTTTTTTTTTTTTTAAATATTTTATAATGGATTACTATCTCCATGCAAGTTTTTTTTTTTTTTTTTTTGGGGGGGGGGGGTATATCTGGATTAATTTTTTTATGCAGTTTAGGCCTATATAAACAAAAAAATATTTTTACATGTTTATGCATTAAATTTTGTTTGCAATTTCTTTCCTCTTGTATGTATTTGTATTTATTTTCTTTGAATACTTTATTCCTACGGCGTATTTGGTTTACAGAGTTAAATTCAAACATTTTCTTCCTGGAGGATATTTGCGATTCCCTGAGGAAGGGCAGACTTTTTACAGTTTTGGAGGGTGGAATTACACTTTTTTGCCATTAAAACACATAAAGCCTCAAACCTTCTTGGAGGAGGAGGGTGAATTCAACACTGTTGAATACATAATGTTTGCGTATAATTAATCGTAGCGTATTTTTCAATAGAGCATATTTTTTTAAACACTTTTATAATATAATGTTAAAAATGTTGAAAAAGACACGGACAAGCTGCCTGAAAAAAAAAAAAACAGGTGACAGCAAAAGCTGTTATAGAAATAGGAAATAAAAAGGAGAGAGTAAGTTGTGAAGAAATTGACCTGCAATAAGGCTGTAGCTTCAAATCCTTCCCAAAAGCCAAAAAATCATTAGAAATGTTATATCCTTTGCTAAATTTAGTTTTAAAAAAGTACAGAGGGAGCCAGAAAAACAGTTGTGTTAACATCTTCGCTATATAAAGTAAACCCTGAAATGAAAAAACACAAAAAATCGACTAAAAGGAAGCTATCACAGCATAAAAGCAAATGGAATATGAAGTTTTAAAAAATAGGCGTAATGCAATTATCAAGGAAATGATGAAAGGGGAGAACTACAATCATAATGTAAAGAAAACTTCTGTTGCAAAAAAAAAGTCTAATAATTCAGAATCTAAAATAAAAATCTAAATAGTGATGATTGGTTTTGCCTGATTTGTAGGAAAATAAAACAGCACAAAGTGTTCGTATTTCAGTGTTCGTATTGCCAAATACGATTCCATGTTGTGGGCGCTGGAAAAAAAAATCAATAAACGAAATTCATGTGTAAGCATGGCATCACTCCTTAAATGATATTCAAGTAACTGGCAATTAGTTTCATAATTTCTAATCTTAATTACTGATAACTTTGATTTATATTTTGAATACATTTTGATTTAAAACAATTACACTTATTTTCAGATATTTGATTTCATTGTATTTCATTGCTGTTATTTTGTTTGATTGTTTCAGTAACCGCAAACTTTGCTTTTAATAAAATTAGTTATATTCCCTAGTCATTAAAAATACCTGATTTTATTTGGTCCAATTTAGGAGACTGGTGGTCCAACTTAGGCGACCAGTTGCTGAATTTGGACCACTTTTGACAATTTTTTCAAATTAAAATAAAATTTAAGATTTTCAAAAAGAAAAAGATCTAAAGTTTTATTTAGTTAGTAGATGAATTGATTTATCCCGTGTAGTGATATTTTCAGATATTCCAAAAATTAAGTTAGTTACACCTGAAAATAAGCGAAGTGGTCCAAATTAGGCTACTCTCCCCTATACTCTATTAAAAAAAGTTGTTTTATTTATAAAACCCTTATCAGCAAAAATTAAAAACATTTTTGATGAATAATAAAAACAAAGCAAAAAGAAAAAAAAAAACAAAAAAAAAACAGACATTTTCTTTTTTTGATACATTTTGAAATCAATAAAATCTTTAGTTATTACTTACTGACGTATCAGAAAGTACTGCAGTGGAGATTTTAGGTAGCTTTCTTTACAAAAAAGCTACCTATTGCAGCCATTCGGAGGAAAGCGATTTCAAAAACTTTTGGTATATTTTCATCGATCATGACCCCCAGACCCCGAAACCACCCTCCGTTCAAAATTGATATATATATATATATATACATATACATATATATATATATATATATATATATATATATATATATATATATATATATATATCTGACCTATGTCACACTGTAACTCCCTTAATTATGAACCGATTTCGATGTAATTCGGTGTGTACATAGTACATACCAATGTCTCGACCGAGTTCGTTGGCCAGCTTCCTCCGCCGTTTTGTTTCAAAATGGCGGCCATTTAAAATTTTTAAAAAAATTTAAAACTTGAAATGTGGTACCAAAAAATTGAAAATGGAAAAATATTTTTTTCTTATGTATTTGACCTTTATACAAAGATTTCGGAGCAGTTTTTGTTTCGTCTATATCTTAAAAAATGGCTGAGTTATAGCATTTTGAATTTCTAGCGTGGCTGACATTTTAAAACGTCCTGAATTTTGTCACGCGATAAAAGGCGTATTTATTAACCGATTTGGATGTAATTCGGTGTGTACATAGTACATACCAATCTCTCGACCGAGTTCGTTGGACAGCTTCATCCGCCATTTTGTCTCAAAATGGCGGCCATTTAAAATTTTTAAAAAAATTTAAAATTTGAAATGTGGTACCAAAAAATTGAAAATGGAAAAATATTTTTTTCTTATGTATTTGACCTTTATACAAAGATTTCGGAGCAGTTTTTGTTTCGTCTATATCTTAAAAAATGGCTGAGTTATAGCATTTTGAATTTCTAGCGTGGCTGACATTTTGAAACGTCCTGAAATTTGTCACGCGATAAAAGGCGTATTTATGAACCGATTTGGATGTAACTTCGTTTATACATAGTACATACCAATGTCTCGACCGAGCTCGTTGGCCAGCTTCATTCGCCATCTTGTTTCAAAAGGGTTGCCATTAAAAAAAATTAAATTTAAAATTCAAAATGAGGTATTAAAAAATTGGAAAATGAAAAAGATTTTTTTTATGTGTTTGGCCTTGATACAAAGATTCCAGAGCAGTTTTTGTTTCTGAAAATTTGTTCTTTTGTTGATATCTTAAAAAATTGTTGATTTATAGCACTTTGAATTTCTAGCATGGCTAACATTTTGAAACGATCTTGTGTTTGTCACGCGATAACACACGTATTCGCCTATTTCGATGTAAGAAGGCATGTGGATAGTATACATCAACACCTCGACCAAGTTCGCTGGCCAGATTCATCAGCCATCTTGTTTCAAAATGGCGGCCATTAAATTAATAAATATATATATTTAAAGTGAGGTGCAAAAAAATTAGAAATTGAAAGAGGTTTCTTTCTTAAGTATTTGATATTGATATAAGGATTCAGGAGCATTTTTTGTTTGTCTTTACCTTAAAAATGGCTCAGATATAGCAGTTTCAATTTCTATTGTGGGTGACATTTTGAAAAATCTGATTTTTTGCACGCGACAGCATTCCTATATATTAACCAATTCCGATGTGAGTGAGCATGTGCACAGCAATTACTAAGGTCTCGACCAAGTTCACTGCTTAGCCTCATCCACCATGTTGTCTTAAAATGACAGGCACTTTAAGAAATTGCCGAATTTGGCAGCCAAATATAAGTTACTTTAAAGAAAAGCAGCTTGGATAAAGCTGACTAATTTCGCGAAATTCTTATTCATTATATTGATAAAAATTAGTATTGAATCTCCTATATTCGGTTTCCACTAAATTGAGCTTCGTGTGTTTGCATGATATAAGTTGGCTTTTTTAAAATAAGGATTATGAAAGCTACCTCTTCCTCCCGGCACTGGCCGGAAGGACTTTTTAGACATATAAACAGTAGTATGGCATTGTAAATGCAATATAAACTTCATTTAAAATCTAAACCATTGAATTGGCAGTAAAAATAGATGAAACTCATAAGCTTTATTACCAAAATATCGTCGATGAACATTCTTTACGAGCTCTTTTTGAGACCAGAAAATTTCACATTCAAATGATGTATTTTATCAGAGCACGTATTTTATAAATTTAGTCTACTCAAAAGTCATGAATTGTCGATAAAAGTTTTATACCCTTTCTTGCGTTGTACTAAAACATGTTTAAGAAATACATTAATGTAGTAATAAAAAAGAACGATACTTTGTTTTAAATGTAAACTTGACTGGAATAATTTTGTTTCGCTTATATTTTCTTTATTTTTCAGAAAAAAAAAATCAGATTTACACGCTAACAACACTAAAAAGTATTTTTATATTAAGGGCGCATAAAAAATCCCCACAAGTAAAATGAAGCAGTTTTTGCTAAATATTTAACATCATGTATTTTATTTAAAAATAGAGATAGAAAAGAATTTTTTTTACAGTCAATATACACATTATAGCCCATATATAAATCAAAAGAAATTAATTTCTTGCATAAATTAGTTTTCGAGAACTAATGAACTTTTTACATACCTCTAAGAAATTTTTGAACAATATGTCTGTTCGGTACACTATTTTAAAGAACTGTTGAATATATCACCTTAAAATTTGTTATGGCGTCAGAAAAGATAATATTTTAGAATAATAAGAAGCAATTCCCATTTTGGCTTAAAAGAAATAAAATTAAAAATATTTTACTAAAACACTTTGAAAACCCTAAAAATTTTAAGAACATATTTTTCATTATTTAAGAAAAATTTATCAAAGCATTAAAAAAAAAAAAAAAAAAAAATCGAGAAAACGGCAAAAAACTATATACGCACTCACAGTTCATAAAATATATTATTTTAAAAACTTCCAGCAGTATAATTTTTTGCGTCCATAATAATCAATTTTGGAAAGTTTCAACTGTTTAACTAAAATTGAATTTTAGAAAAATTTATGAAAGCAAAAAAAAAAAAAAAAAAAAAAAAAAAAAAATTCGAGAAAAAGGCAAAAAACTATATACGCACTCACAGTTCATAAAATATATTATTTAATAAACTTCCAGCAGAATAATTTTTTACGTTCATAATAATCAGTTTTGGAAAGTTTCAACTGTTTAACTAAAATAGAATTAAAAAAAAAATTATCAAAGCATAAAAAAAAAACATTTCGAGAAAAAGGCAAAACACTATATACGCACTCACAGTTCATAAAATATATTATTTAAAAACTTCCAGCAGTATAATTTTTTACGTCCATAATAATCATTTAGCAACATAATCTGTTAGCTCTATTTTTTAGGCCGATAAATATTTGATTGCTAATACAATTGAAAACTCAAAAATTTGAACCATTTTATGTTCCATGTGCCCTTAAAAACATGACTAAGGCATTCAAATAAAGGTTTAAAATTTATTAAAAGCTATACTTCCGTATTAGCCACATCTCAGAAATTGATAGCTGAAGAAATCGCCAAGGATTTCGTTACTTACTTTCGTTATCCTTTTTAATTCTGATAGTTTCAGTGGTTTAAGCGCTTAGTTCGATTGCATATCTGTTATGCATTTTTCTTACTTATTTTATTATATTTATTTATTAATTATGCTTTCATTCAGTTATGAAATATTTGCTAGAAGCAAATGCTGAACTATTTATATTTTATTCAGTGAAAATGGGTTAATTTTTCATAACTAGACAGCACGGGACAGAGATACATTTAAAAGAAAATCATGCTTGCAAATTATTTAAAAATAAATAAAAAAAACGTTTAATTGAGATGCAGTTTTCAAACAAATTCCATTTGAAAAACATTCTTTTCTTTATTCGATGGTGTAAAACTTGAAATTGTCCCATATTTAGAAGTTAAAAATATTGCAGTAAAAACGAAATCTATAGAACAGTTTTTGCCACCGTCATTTGACCGTGCTACGTCACCACGTTTTCCGTGGCAGTGATACTCACGGACATATGTTTGCTTTAAAACATATTGAGTTTGATAATATGTTTGAGAAACAACAAATAATAATTTTTTACAAAAGTGATACGGACACATGTCGGCACCAGTACTCAAAATTAGTATTTTTAAAGGGAAGGAAGACTTCTCTCCACAGGAAATTGGTAAATAATTGAAAAAAAAAATGACACTTCCTATTTTGTAAAGAAAATACTTTAAAACTGCATTTTTTATTGGTAATAAAAGTAAGTTTTATAAATATATACCTTTGTTGAATTTAAAATATATAATGTATCTGTGTTTGAGAGTTAAAAAAAATTAGTAATGTTTTGTTGAGAAAAAATCAATATATAAGAATGCGAACATGATTACTCTAATATTTACTAGTAGATCATTATTCTATTTCAATCTTTTAGTTAGACAATGCAATGATATTTTACAATTTTATATTAACTTCGAGAATGCTATCTGTGAAACATAAAATTACTTTTTTATAAACTGTGCAAAAAAATTATGTTTGTATTCTACATTCAAGATTGATGTTTTATCTTTAAATGTATTTTTTTTTCATTTCATAAAAACGTTGAATCGCAGAAAGAATATCAAAATTTTTGCTATTGTTTAAAGTTTGTAATGTTGTATTTATATATCACATACACGCAGGGCTTAACTTTCAACAAATAAAGCACCGGAACTATAATTTTCTGTTATAATAAAAACCTTAGTCTACCCCCCCCCCCCCCCGTAACTTACGAAATTCAAAGCAATTTTAAAAAAATATATTTTACTATATTTATATTGACTTATTTATAATTAAATCTGATAAATGAACAGAGCAAAAATATTAAAATCAGGAGTTTGTTAATTTTCAGAAAATCCTGTTTGCCAAGGATTTCTTTGTACCAACTAGCGAAACACAACACGCAGGGTATCTGTGGGCAATATTTATAAACAGCGATAAGTTCTGAATAAAGATTGTTGAAATAAAAGAAGTACTGGAACTGGATTCCTGTGAGCCTCAGTGCAAATTAAGCATTGCGTGAAGCTAATAAGTTGATCTGTAAGAATATTTTACAAACCCGAACAAAAAGCATCAAGTAAGCATAACATGAAGCAAATACATCAAGTAAACATAATACGAACAAAAAGCATTAAGTAAACATAATACGAACAAAAAGCATCAAGTAAATATAACACGACCACGCGTAAAAACTGTAAATGCTGTTGCGCTTAATTCTGACTTTTTTCGTCAGAGTTTTAAACTATTGAGTCTACATTTGCAAGCCCTAGATAAAAATATGCTCTTATGTGAGCGACACGCTAACGTCACATATGTAAGAGCTTTGGTAGACAAGAACGTAAAGGACTGGAGAAGGGAGAAACAGTAAAAGGTAATTCAGACTGCGGTATTTCGTAAGCGCTGTTCCACAGGGCTCCGGAGCACTACTTTTATGAGCTCCGGTGAATTCCGACCAATATTGAAATAATTACTGAAAGTAGAGAAGTACCGGAGCTGAGCTCCGGTGGGCTCCAGCGCAAATTAAGCCCTGCGTATACGTATATGTTTTGAAAAATATGTTCTGAAACTGTGTTATAGATACATAGAATATTATTGCAAAGCATTTTGGCATTTTTGTGATAAAACACTTCATTTACAGAATGGAAATTACATACAGATTTTACTCTCGAATAGAAGGAAAAATCTGATTGTTTGTCTGATTAATGTTTATAAAGCTGCACTTTTTAAATTTTTATACGATTCCTAGGGATAAAATCTACCAAGTTGATTTTTTTTTCATTTTGCTACAAAAAAAAAAAAAAAAAAAAAAAAAAAAAAAAAAAAAAAAAATAAATAAACAAAACAGTAACTATCCCTTTAAATTAACAAAATTATAATGAAAGAAATTTGCTGTCTTCACACCATTGAAAAAGGCTGTTTCACGAGTGAATATAGGCAACATATATAAACTGATGATGTCGTATTTGAGACCAAATATATCTTGAGAGGTCTGTAAAAAATGCGTTGCAAATCCGGTACACAGGCAGAGATCTTGTAAAGAGGCAAATTGACGTCAATATCTTAGAAACATTACGAAAGTAAGCAGTTCACAAAGCATTTCCAAAGTATATTTTTCTCATTTCTAATTCATAACTAATCTCTTCTAAGCCTAATTCTGTAAATATTTTAAAATTACTTCGTCATTAATATTGTTTCAATGATCAATTATCTTTTGTTTAAAGCCAAACTCTTATATGTATTATTATTCGTGTTTTCATTCTTTCAATATCTCACAGATTTATGTTTCAAATTTGATATATGGTCGCCATTCAAAATGGTCGATTTTAACCCTTTCAAGGGCGGTGGTCACACGGCGTGAGCACCTAATTTCAATTCCAAAATTGACAAACGGGACCAGGAATATTGTAATAAAATTTTGCTTTTGTAATGAAACTGTTTGAACGCCGATTTTTATTTTCTGAAAAAATCGTTTGTAATTTCAATATTTTGATAATTTTTTTTTCATAAAAGAATTTATCAGCCCGTGAAAGGATTAAACTATAAATAATTCATTTAATTTTAAGAAACAGAGATGTAGTTTTTAGTAATCTTGTTGAAAAACAAACAAACTGTGGAGTAGAAGTAACTACTCTAAATGTATGTATATATATTAAAATATTAAAAATCATTATAAAGTATATAGTCTAGAGTAAATTAGAACAATAACTGTGTGATAATAGTAGAATAATTTTATAAATTAATGAATAATAAATTAGGTAAATATATAAACAAGCTTTGATAAAAATTATTAATAAAAGTAAATAAGTAATAGTTTCTTTATAAATGAAAATAAAATAATTGTTTGAATACAACGTCCATTTATCTTACCCTTTACTTTCAGCGCATTCGCGTACAGCGATGTTTCTCAAAATCCGCTCTGCGAGCGAGATTATTCAGTTCTGTTAAAAACATGTCAGTGCTTAGTCGCACTTAAGTTATGTATATATTTTTGTCTTCGTGTTAGTATTAATAAATGTTTATGTCAAGCTATTCCGCTAACTCTGTGTGCCCCCAAAACCAACAATAATATTATTTAATACCATTTTAAAGTGCATGGTGTATAAAATACGATGGTAAAATCTGTGTTAAAATAATTTGAGTATTTTATTGTCAAAATTAATTGTAAATATGTAAAAAAATATAGTGTTATTTTCTCACGGAGGTACAGACGGACAGAGCAATTAAAGTATAAAAACGCATAGACGACACTTAGTCGCCAGGAAAAGAATGGATGTAAAACAGATATTTACGAGTCTTCGAAATATATTTACAATCTGACAAAAAATAATTTATCAGACTTTCTAAGAAAGACTACGTAGGTGGTCAAACTACGTAGGACAAGCGATGCAACCTTAGAAGAGGTATTGAATAATAACAAAATTAAAAATGCGTCTCAAAGGCGAGTTGACCCGCTTCACAGCGAAAGCCAGGAAAATGAGAGCAGCGAAAATTGGAGCGCCAATAAAGAGAAGGGGAATGCTAAGAAACATAAAAAAATATGTGTAGCCCTCCCTGCGCTGAGATTTCGAGGAGAGAAAGTTGGAGAGATAGATTTACTCTGAGCTCACCAGAGAATTCCTCTCTAAAAAAAATTCTAAATTAGATGCAACCTAAATATTTGATATTGACTTCGTGGAAAAAACACGAGAGACTCACAACAAGAGTTACGATTTTGTCGATCAAGTATTTTATCAACTGCACACATTTTAAGCTCTACACTTTTTATATTTAATCAGATCTAGAAGACAGAACCTCTTCGAGATAATGCAAAAGACAGACAGAAGGAGTCGAAGACGGATCAAATAAGCTGACTATGACTAACCCGTTCCTGAGTGCCGGAATTCAGATGCTCGGCAACATTATTCTTATGGAATAAAAAGAAAGAAGCTGATTCCCGAAGAACTGACGGATCACCTGTAGTCCGTGAATCATAAATGAATCGCAAAGTGAAGAGGAAAAGAGTTAAAAGCTACCTTCATAAAGACTTGTCACAGGGGTCAGCTAGGTGGGGAGGCCTACCAAATGGCTTAAGCACTCACAAGCCCCAACCAGCGGTTTCCATCTACTACCGCCGTCACCACACACACACATACAAAAAAAATAATAAAAATAATAATAATAATAATAATAATAAATAAAAGGCCCGAAGGGACCTACAGGAAAGCCAATTGAGAATATTAAGATTAAATACAATATAAGTACAATATATACACGATGGAAAGCCCAATTTTTACTGGGCGTTTACGAGAGAAATTTAGATATTTGTAATTAATAAGGTCATGAGATAATAGATAATAGGATTTTTAAACTTGTTGGAGCGGCAAAAGCTCAATTACTCTGCAAAGCTGGGCGTTCTGCAAAAATACAATAAAAGCTACGTATATGTATACTAAATTAGAAAGAGATTCATAATTTTAAAAATAATGTAGAATATAAAAAATAGGTAAAATAGTGAATAATTATGATGAATATTATATAATTATATACACACACAGAAGTTCAAAAGTCTATTGTTCTTGCAACAGTTCAATTATAGTTCAATCGTGTTGTTTGTGGCTAAGAGTTTATTTTGAATTGGTGGTATCTGTCTATTTGTTAAGATACGTTCTCATCATCATCTATAAATGGCAAAACATTTTGAAACAAATAATGGTTGTTTTCTAAAACTTTCATACATTCAATTATCTTTTGACAAAATGATGGATTTGATAAAACCACTGAGAACCACTGAGACAAAGAAATTTTTGGAGATTTTCTTATATGGTAATATGATGTAAGGGTACAGTTAAAGATATAATGCAATGATGTAGCTCGCTGACCGCATACACATAATGGAGAAGGAACCCTGTCAAATTTATAAAGATATGATGAAAATGGGCTGTGGTTAGTGGCAAACAGAAAAAGATTTCTATGCAGCAGGATTCTCTTTTCCGAGACTTTTGGGGCTAAAGCGTATGTGTACCGTCCTGTGGTACCATAGTCCCAGCGAGTCTGCCATTGTTCGTGTAGAGATCATTTTAGAAGCTTCTTCAAGTAAGAAGGAGGGTTGGGAAATAATTTGTATTCGGCATGTGATGTGGCTTTGGTTGCTTCTTTTGCCAAAGAATCTGCATGCTCATTCCCCACATTACCCACATGTCCACGGACCCATTTAAAGAAGATCTTTTTTCTTGTTTCTTGTTTCTTGGAGTAGTTTGATAATTTGTACTGCGATGAGATTTTTTGAAAAAAACATCTTCTATTGCTAAGAGACTTGAGAGACTGTCCGAGTGTATTAATACTTCTTTATGAGGGGAGTTCCTAATCCACAGCACAGCCTCTTCTATGGCCAGGAGTTCTGCCTGAAAAACAGTATTTTCTTTACTTAACTTAGTTTGATCCTCGTGGATTAACTCTCCTCTCTGATACACACAGAAGGCATACGCCGTTTCATGTTCCATCTTGGAACCATCCGTATAAATGTTTATTTCTACATGTGGAGTATTTTCTGGATCTATTTGAAAGAAATATTCTTTAAATGGTTCAACTTGATCTGACTTCATTTTTGGTTGGTAAAATATTGGTTCTTGATTTCCTGTCGGGATTCCAAGACGTAAGACTCTTCCTGTTGTTGCTATATATTCAAGTTGAAGTGCCAAGGGCGGAATACCTGTTAAAACACAAAGGGAATCCGCCGAAGTTATTCTGTTGGCACGTGAAACTAATAACAGGCATTGGTATTGTATTGATGAGATCAGACGAAGCCCATGGGCTTTGCTTATCCGGTGAAACCAAGTTGCTGCAGCATACGTGATTTTCTTCTCCAAGATACTATTGTACCAAATCTTCAGAATTAATTTGTTTACCCCTCCGTAAGCTGAGGCAAACTTCAATAGGTCTTGCGAAAGTTGTGTAATTTCCTGCCTTTTCTTTCGTAAATGGGGGAGAAACGACAACGTACTATCCAGAACGATACCTAAGTATTCTAAAGTTAGCTCACTTTTTAATGAATGGTTGTCAATTTTGAGTGTTGGAGCTCTTTTCAAAAATTTTGGTCTTCTAAGGTGGAGAACTTTACATTTATTGTAAGATATTTTCATGTTGTGATTTGACATCCACCTACTAATATAATCTAAGATGTCCTTTCCTAATTTTTCTAATTCTCGCCTTGTTTTACCATTTAATATAATTAAAATATCATCTGCATAAGCTATTATTATGTAACCTAACGATTTTAAATGGCGTAAGAGAGCGTTTAGGAAGATTCTCCATAGGAAGGGCCCAAAGCATGAACCTTGTGGGCACCCCTTCCTAAACCAATGAATTTCTTGTGGTAGCCAATTTGGTTTCGCTCCTCTGTGAGATAAAAAGGATTTCAGGATATTAACATATGGTTCCTCCAACCCCAAAAATTCCAGTTCTTGGATTATTGCGTCCCAAGGTAAGTTGTCAAAAGCATTTTGGATGTCTAATGATATTAATGAAATGTAGTTGTTTTCTTGTTGAAGTAAGTCAATTGTTGAGAGAACTTCTTGTATCGCTGATTCAGCCGATTTACCCTCTAAGAATCCGTGTTGAGAACTCTGTAGAACTGTCGAATTTCGAAAATGATAATTTATTCGTTTTAATAATAATTTTTCAAAAATTTTCCCCAGAATTGGGAGTAGAGTTATTGGTCTGTATGACTGAGCAGATTGTGGGTCCTTATCTGCCTTTAGAAAAAAGACTAGTTCTCCAATTTTCCAACCTTTTTGGGAAGTAATTTAAGTTTAATAGAGTATTGTAAAGATTCAGTAATAGAGATGAATGTGAGTGGTAAATATTTCGTACAATCAGATGGTCAACATTATCAGGACCTGGTGCTTTATTCCGATTGAACGAGAAGATGGCAGACTCAAATCTAACCGATTAGCACCTGATATCATGAACTAATTAGTGAGAACTTAGTGCAAGGAAAAATTTTCAGTGCTAAAGACTCTACCTGTGAACTTTGATTTCAAAAAGTGTTAATTAGACTTTCATTGTTTTGTAATGACAACCTCCAAATGGATTTACTCAAACTAAGGTCTGCACTTCCGGTGAGAAACATTTACTTATTCTTATATATTATTTAATGATCATTAGATAAGTTCATTTTAATGCTTTATGTTATTCAAAATTTATTTAAATGCTAAAAATTAACTTACTGAAAATTTTCGTAACGAGTAAGACTACAACTTGGGTGATTAGTCCCTAATTAAATAATTGTGATGTGAGAAAATGTTATATGAGTGTATTATTATCTAAATGAAATCATTACTTTTATTTTACTGTGAATTTACTTGTAGATTTGAATTTTACTATCACAGTCAGTGATAGGAATTTATATATGAAAAATGTCAAAGGAGAATAATAAGAATAAGTATAATTATAAAATAATATTGTTGAGACAGCATTGAATAAAAATTACTGATAAAAAGTATTTCAAACAATTTGATTATTATAAAAATTAAATTGTTGTTCTGTGTGAATAATTTTATGTGTCTTTTCTTCTTGTACTTGCTTTCTTTATATTTTCTTTTCAGCTAATAACTGATTTTAAGAATTTTAAAGATTAAATAATATATGAATAGTATCACCCCCCACAGATAAAAAAATAATTTAAATAACACTTAAACGTTAAATAATTCCGATCATGTGTTGTTACTGTGTTTGCATAAAAATTGTAACTTTTTAAAAATGAAATGCAGGACTATCTATGAAAAACAAAATATTTAGTCACTAACATTGACGTCATAATGATAATGGAAAAGACTTGCTTTTTCGCTGTCAGATTCATCTGAAATATAAACTCCTAAACATTGCATAATTTCGTTTTCTGTAACATCGAATAGAACAAAAAAAAGTCCTTCCGGCCAATGCCGGGAGGAAGAGGTAGCTTTCATATTCCTTATTTTAAAAAAGCCAACTTATATTATTCAAACACACGAAGCTCAATTAAGTGGAAACCGAATGTAGGAGATTCAATACTAATTTTTATCAATACTAAATCATTATGAATGAGAATTTCGCAAAATTAGTCAGCTTTATCCAAGCTGCTTTTATTTAAAGTAACTTATATTTCGCTGCCAAATTCGGCGATTTCTTAAAGTGCCTGCCATTTTAAGACAACATGGTGGATGAGGCTAACCAGTGAACTTGGTCGAGACCTTAGTAATTGCTGTGCACATGCTCACTCACATCGGAATCGGTTGATACATACGAGTGCTGTCGCAGGCAAAAAATCAGATTTTTCAAAGTGTCACCCACGTTAGAAATTGAAACTGCTATATCTGAGCCATTTTTTAAGATAAAGACAAACAAAAAATGCTCCTCAATCCTTATATCAAGGTCAAATACTTAAGAAAGAAACCTTTTTCAATTTCTAATTTTTTTGCACATCACTTTAAATATATATATTTTTAATTTAATGGCCGCCATTTTGAAACAAGATGGCTGATGAAGCTGGCCAGCGAACTTGGTCGAGATATTGATGTATACTATCCACATGCCTTCTTCCATCGAAGTCGAATACGTGTGGTATCGCGAGACAAATACAAGATCGTTTCAAAGTGTTAGCCATGATAGAAATTCAAAGTGCTATAATTCAACCAATTTTTAAGATATAAACAAAAGAACAAATTTTCAGAAACAAAAACTGCTCTAGAATCTTTGTATCAATGCCAAACACATAAAAAAATCTTTTTCATTTTCCAATTTTTTAATACCTCATTTTAAATTTTAAATTACATTTTTTTTAAAATGGCAACCCTTTTGAAACAAGATGGCGAATGAAGCTGGCCAACAAACTCGGTCGAAACATTGGTGTGTACTATGTACAGACCAAGTTACATTCAAATCGGTTCATAAATACGCCTATTATCGCGTGACAAAAATAAGGGCGTTTCAAAATGTCAGCCACGCTAGAAATTCAAAATGCTATAACTCAGCCATTTTTTAAGATATAGACGAAACAAAGACTGCTCCCGAATCTTTTTATCGAGGTCAAAGACATAAGAAAAAAATATTTTTTCAATTTTCAATTTTTTGGTACCACATTTCAAATTTAAATTTTTCTTAAAATTTTAAATGGCCGCCATTTTTAAACAAAATGCCGGATGAAGCTGGCGAACGAACTCGGTCGAGACATTGTTCTGTACTATGTATAAACGAAGTTACATCCAAATCGGTTCATAAATACGCCTTTTATCGTGTGACAAAATTCAGGACGCTTCAAAATGTCAGCTTCGCTAGAAATTCAAAATGCTATAACTCAGCCATTTTTTAAGATATAGACGAAACAAAATCTGCTACGGAGTCTTTGTATAAAGGTTAAATACATGAGAAAAAATATTTTTCTATTTTCATTTTTTTGGTACCACATTTTACATTTAAAAATTTTTTTAAATTTTTAAATGGCCGCCATTTTGAAACAAAATGGCGGATGAAGCTGGCCAACGAACTCGGTCGAGACATTGGTATGTACTATGTATACACCGAATTACATCCAAATCGGTTCATAAATACGAAAGTTACAGTGTGACATAAGTCAGATATATATATATATATATATATATATATATTGATATATATATATTGATATATATATATTGATATATATATATATATATCAATTTTGAACGGAGGGTGGTTTCGGGGTCTGGGGGTCATGATCGATGAAAATATACCAAAATTTTTTGAAATCGCTTTCCTCCGAACGGCTGCAATAGGTAGCTTTTTGTAAAGAAAGCTACCTAAATGTACAATCGATAAAAAAAAAAGATACATTTTAATCACCAAACATTTCATCAAACACATCATCCCATATGTTTTAATCATACAACACACACTCACGCAAAAACAGAAACAGCCATTTGACTGGAAATTATGTCTTTGTGGGTTCTTTTTAAGTTAAATAGAGAGTTTAGGGGTAACTTCACCCTGAAATTGCATAACACTTTGTAATTTTTAATACAAATTTCTGATTTCGACAACATGTTTGGATTTTGTGTCAAATTGTGACTTAGGACGCCAATCAGAAAGCCATTTAGTTTAGGTCAAGTAAATTATGAATTATTAAAGTTTAAAGTTTGGAGCACTAATTGTTAATTCCATTCGTAATTATTGCAAAACATAGTGAATTGCAGGCATTTTGTAACGAACAATCTAGAAATACTTGGTGTAATGAGCTGTAATTTTGTATTTTCATATTTGAAACTTCCAAAAATCGATTTTGTTAAAAAAAATTGTAGGTTGTCGGTTATACCAATTTGTGTACTTTTAAGAATCAGGCGGTCAACATAAATCGAATCACAGACAGCCTGCAGGTCAACTGATATCCCCAAAATAAACTAACAATAAGTTAATGTAGCAACATAAGAATAGTGTGGCTGTCTCGGAATGGCTGGAAACCCAGGTGTAGGCGACTCAGGATATTCTTTTTGAGAAGATGATTACTTATTCAACTGGATATTATTCTTTCGAATATTTTGTACATTACTGAAGTCAAGGCGATGGGGGACTAGCCAAAGAAGAAAGAAGTGGCCAAAGTATGAGGCCACTTCTTTTTTTACTTCCCTGGAGTAAGGATTGGCAGTGTAATTTCAGTTGTCCATGCTGGTGGTATTTCTCCAGAGATCCAAATATCATGTAAACTCGAATTAGGTCTCTCAGAGAATTCTCATACAGCCCCTTGAAAAAGGCAGCGTTGATTTTGCCCTTACCCGATGATGTAGATTTTGTTCGACTGATGTCCTCCCTTACTTCCGGCAACTCAAAGGGCTGATTTAACTTCTCCCTGTCCGCTTCTTTATAGTCCAAGGAAAGTGGCTCGTGAGCAGGATCATCGCAGAAATAATCTGCGAACATCTCATCTTGTGCGCCTGCATCTTAAATTAAAGAATTATCGTACGAGAGGCAAAAGTGTGAGTCGGGGGGAATGCATGGCCGATTCTTAATCTTTCTAAAAACTTTATAAAAGATACGAGAGTCGTTTGCTTTCTGGGACACTGAGTCTTAAATTTGTCTTTTGAAATCTCTAATAACTTGGCAAAGCTTGACCGTCACTCTCTTGTACCTTACCCAGAAACCACTGGAAACCAGCTGTCGGGCATTTCTCAGAGGAATTTTTTTTTATTGTACGGGTTACTACACCAGGCCGTTGACCAGGCTTGGAGGCCTTTAGAATGAAAGTTTCGAGAGACTCATTGAATGCCGAACCACAACAACGAAAGAGGCTTAATACATCTTTGTGTAAAAGGAAAAAGCTACATTGACTTCCTGACATATTCGATACCACCTAAACGGGTTCGTGATAGGCTGAAGAGGTGGAAAATAGGAGACTGTAGATGTCGAAAAGTTCGTCCTCGACTTGAAGGGAGATACTGGCAAAAAGATCTGACGAGCTGAATGATAAATTCATAAAGGAGCAGATTCCTTTAAGAGTTATATGCTTGGGATCCGAAGTATTTAATAAGCAGAAAGAGCTGTTTGCCACCCAGTCGATGAAACACGAGACGCCGCAGAAGCACCACAAAGTGGATGATTGAAATTAAAATCACCCAAAATGAGAGAGGGTCTTGGCAGACATTCGACAAGTCATCAATCACTAGGCCCGTACTGGAACACACATTGATAATGATTGGGGATAAAGCAGCTTGAAGAATACGAATACCAATATTTCATTAGCTGAACTGAGATTTGAGAAGTCGATCTGAGAGGAAGACCCTAAAGAATTAACGATAAAGAATTAAATTTTTGTCTGGAGTTAGTAAAGTCTCTTGTAAAATCAAAAACGTCAGCTTTGAAAAATTGGGGGCAGTTCAGCCAGGCTTTTTTGTTATTAATGCCTCTACAGTTCCACTGAGGAAAACAAAGTCTCAAATTGGCCTAAAATAAGATACATGAAAAATAAAAAAGAGAAACAACAAAAGGAATAAACCCAGGCAAATTGAAGCTTACCGTTACCAGCAAACCAAAACATTAACAAACCAAAACATATTAAAGTAAGGGTTATTTTTATCACTCCGCGTCCGATATCGTCAGATTAATGAATTTTAGCAGAAATCTGAAATGACTATCTTAACATGATTTAGCTCATTTAAGCTGATTTGAAACCGTAAATAATATAGCATCACTACCACCAACAAAATAAATAAATAAATTTTTATTTCGATGGACTTTTTTTTTCTCCTTAAATCTGGTTTTCTAAGCCACAAATTATTTCGTTTTTTATAATTTGCACAGTTGAGGGTGAATCAGAGTATGAGAATATATAATTTTTATACAATACAATAACTTTAATACGTGTTTAATAATTGAGAACACAAAACCACAAAAGAAACAAACTTGAAATAGTGTAATGAGGGTTTAAAAACTGCGAAGTCAAACAGCATCGATCGCGGTTAGTATTTAGGATGGTGAACACATTGGAAACAGTCGCCTGTTGGCGCTATTCGAATATTTTATAGAACATTTTATAGAATATAGTCGAATATTTTTATAGAATATTTTATTCAATATATTCGAATATTTTATAGAAATTCTATAGACATTTCTATTAAACTTCTACAGACATTTCTATAGCTTTTAGTGAAACTAGTTTATAGAAAAACGGGCCATAATTTGCTAAGTCTATAATACTTTATATATATATATATATATATTTTATAAAATTCTGTAAGTTTCTTTGTAAGGGATTTGTTGGATAAGGAGCAAAACCTTCACATCTTTAGGGAGGGACTTTACCCAGAATTGTGATTAGGACCGGGAAGGCCTCATTTTTACCATCCTTGCGTATAAAACGACGCAACTCAAGAATTTGAATATTATTCATTTCCGAGATTTTTTGATGAATCTCTAACGGGACGTTGAACAGTAGAAATCTATTTGTGATATATTCCCGAACTATTCTAGAAGAAACCTAAAATCCAAGGAATGTAGATATTTTACTTATGTCCATAGCACACAAAACATCTTTCGTGCTAATATGACACTGCCCGTTCGCGTGAATCTAACATCATCAATGTTCTTAAAATATTAGATTTTTGTTGTAAATTCGGCTGAAATAGCACGACGATCCCGCATAAGTATGTACTCGTTTAGAAAATATTAAGTGTCCTGCCTCCTTTTTTTCGCAGCAAATTTTAATAATAAGCCCACAGAAGCAGATGACCGAGTTACGTTATAATTAACAAGCTGGAACCCATCTTCAGGTTTTAACATTTAGATATTAAGTGGTGATATTTCCGAAATGTAGTCAGACACGACCTTAATTGTAAAGTAATTAAAATAATAAAACTTTGTAAAAAATCACCATAAAATAAAACAATACACACTGTGTATTCCGGGCCCGGGCCATACTTTTTTCTGAAGGCTCGGGCATGGACGGGCCTAACTTATTTTTTCTGTACAGAGGTCTGTCTTTTCTGTCTTATTTTTTCTGTACTGGTTTCATTCCTAGTCTTCACGGCCCAAAATTTTCAGTCCTAGTTTTGACCCAGCCCGTATGAAAATCATTGTCTCAGCTTGGCCAGATCCACTGAAAGATCAGTTAAATTAGACCTGGTCCAACAAATTTTTCAAAAAATGCATACATTTTTAAATTGCCATTATTCTACACTTAAATATTTTTTTTTTTTTTTAAAGAATAGTAGATTTCTACGCTAATTAAAATATAGTAAAACGTGTGAAAAGGAACCTGCCTATGACGGAATCCCATATTTAAACTGAAAAACGTGTTGATCCATGCAAAATTAAAATACTAATATGTAAGAAAAGTATATATGATACATTTACACTTGCTAATAAGGAAACTTGTCTATAACGCATTTTTCTTTCTTTTCTATGCAATTCAGTCTTAGAAGATTTTACTGTATAGCATTTTTCATATTTTTAGCATACATGGAATACATGTATGTTAATACATGGAATATGGATTAACAATATTAATGATAACTGAAACATTTACATAGAAGAAATAGAGATTCGTTAAAAACACAAATATCGCAGCCTGCGGTACTTCTATAAAAATGAAGATTATAAACATGAGAAAAAAAGAGTTAAGATAAATATGTTTGGTCAGAGCTTCCTCGTGCGAGACAAATTTTTAACCAAAAGTGTTAAAAAGCAATTTTTTGCAAAATTCATTCGGGCCGGGCCGGGCTCGGGCCGGGCTCGGGCCGAGATTTTAACTTTTTTCCGGGCCGTGCCGAACTTTTAACTTTTTTACCGGGCCGGGCCAGGCCGGGCTCGGGCCGAACTTTTAATTTTTTATCGGGCCGGGCCAGGCCGGGCTCGGGCCGAACTTTTAATTTTTTATCGGGCCGGGCCAGGCCGGGCTCGGGCCGAACTTTTAATTTTTTATCGGGCCGGGCCTAATTTTTTTTTCGATGAGTCGGGCCGGGCCCGGGCCTGGAAATTTCGGCCCGTGTAGACCTCTAATCCTATACATACAAACAAAGGTAAACAGCTAAGAAACAGTCCAAAAATATTCTCTAGTAAATAAATTCGCTTACTCTTGCTGTTAAACAAAAATATCTACAAGAAAACCCAAGCAAAAAAAAAAATATAATACACAAATCAGCAGTACTTCGAAGACAACAATCCATCCACTATATAGGTTAATGCTCCCCACGTAAAACATAACGAGCTCACTGTTCCGCTTCAACATCGTCTTTTATTTTATGTGGGATATAGCCAAAAAACTATATATTTAAATTGCAAAGAGTGTATGTTAAGGCTGATTTCGGTTGATATCAGAATGCTCATTGAGCATTTTAGGGTTCTTTTCTGTCGCTAAATGAAGAGAAAATACAGTTTTTTTTTCATTTTATCAAGGCATTGAGCTAAGCCCAGATGGTCGAGATGTCTAACGTGCCACAGAGAGAAATGTTCTCTAAAGAGAGCATGGGTTCAAATCCCGCTTCTAGTGTCATATATTGTTTTTATTCTGATAACTCAGTTCAATAATGTGTATTAAATTTTATTTCAGTGGGAATAGTACAAAAATTATTGTTTGTCCGATAACGCATATATGGGGCATTCTCACAATCTTTTGAATTTCGGGAATAAAAATCTGGTGAAATTAAACTTGCTAAAATAACATTTTAATCTGATAGACGAATGCCTTAATGATTCAAAATAAAGAAAAAATGGTCAGCAGCGAAAATTTTTTTATTTAACTGAGGTTTAGGTTAAACTTGCAAGTTTAATTTTTCTTACCATTTTACCACTATACTTTTTTATTTTCTTCTAAATTTTTACTTGTAATGAATTTGCATAGGAGACATTCATTACAAGACATTCAAATAAGAAATAATAAAAATGTAGTACTTTTAATACAGAATTTTTGTATAACATTGTCTTAAAGGGGTGTTAAAGAAGGGACGGTAAGGTAAAAAAAAGGGGACGGTATAGGAAAAAAGGGATGAAATGGGAAAAAGGGGACGGTAAGGATGGAACGGTAAGGAAAATTACCACCTATATTTAGGAAAATCATGTTAAGATTAAGTGATAGCCACAATGTTCATTGATTTTTAGAAACAGTTGTTAATATTGGATTAAATTAAATTTTTTTTAAATTTACCTCGAAAAGTGCAGGAATAAACTTTGGGGACGGTAAGACAACCAATAAAGCCACTATCTTGAAATTGATATTTAAATGCTGATTTAAATTCTGCTGTAAATTTCCTGTCAAAGAATTTTAGACATTCTTTCTCTAGCATACTTTTGCATGAGAAAAAACTCAAAAAAAAAAAATCTGTGGCAGCATCTGAAGTGATTTTCTGTATAAGTTTAGCAAGAGAGACGGTAAGGATGAAAAACCCAGGGACGGAGTTAAAAAAGTAATATCAACCGTAAACATATGTGCAGGTTAATTGTTTGCTACATATTTATATAAAACAATTGTCCCAGTTTCGAAAAAAAATTACACCGAATTACTTTAATTGAAACAATTTTATACAGACAGCTCCAAACTTAAAAATTAGCATGAGTGACACAGGACGGTATAGGAGTTTTCCTGGTATTTGGACCCCCAACGTAGTCCAAAACTTATTTATCTCGTTAATATTATTGTGCAATCATGCAATGGGATGTTCCTCAGTATATGAAATTTAAAAAAAAACACACAAAAAAATGCATTGAAATAAAAGTTATTACTCAGGGACATAAAAGTCAAAAGATTGTGAGAATGCCCCATATATATGAAGAAAAGTAAGTGATTATTTTAAGTTTAAATAAATAATGCAAGCAAGTAAAATGTTTATATAACAGACTGTGATACTATCTACTGGTTAATGCAGTTAAATGTTTATTTATAAGAAAACCAATAAATTGAAAGGATCTACTGTTTTGATACATATTTTTTATCACAATGGATTGATAAGGTATATATACTAAGAAAAGTAAGCTATTATTGTAAGTTAAAAAAATGAAAGAGAAAGAAACAAATATAATTAAATAAAATACTGTTGTACCATATATTGGTATTATAATGAAGTTAAATGTTTATTTTTTAGAAAACAAATAAATTGAAATTTTCTACTATTTTGATATACTTTTAATTACAATTGATTGATAAGTGATCTATACTAGGAAAAGTAAGTGATAAATTTAAGTGAAATAAAAAAGAAGCAAAATTAATTATATAAAAGACTGTGGTACTATCTATTGGTACTACAACTCAGTTAAAAGTGTATTAGAAAGAAAACTAATAATTTTTTTAAACTAAATTTAAATTTAAACTAAAATAATTTTAAACTTATAAACTTTTTTATTTGTAAATTTTTAAGAAAAAAACTTGCAGTTGCTTTTTTCTGGATACGAAAACTTATTACTGTAGGATGTTATGTTGTCTGAATCTATGCAAATGGAGTTAATATGCAGCTGGCCCCCAGCTCGGTTATAAAAGAAGGATTTTATTTCTTTTAACAATTGCTAACAAATATTCGGTAAAAATGTCTGGCATTTTAATTATATTATGTATTTTTTCCGTGCTGCCTTTAAGTTTTTCGCCCTTATATTTTGACGGTTATCATCTAGTAGTTTTTAATTTGCATTTAGATGCTGGTAAATCTATCAAAAAGGTTTTTAAATTTTAATTTACATTGTTTGACAATCTTTGATCTAGTTAAACGTTATTCAGTATACCATTCAGTTCAAAATCTTAGAAAATTTGGCAAACTGTTCGAGTTGACACATGGTTTAGGGCGAATTATTATCAAAAATATTTTTAACAATCAAAATTAAATCTTTAACATTATTTAGTAAATTAAATAGGGTAAATGTTAATAGTGTAAAAATTAGAGAATTAATGTAATCAGTAGAATTACACGGTTAACACAACATTTCAATTTCGCTACCGCGATGTTTCACTACTGGAAGTAAGTTGTGTGACAAACAGAGGTGACGAAAATAAGGCGTTAGGGTTCAGTGTCACTACAGAATATTTCAGATTGCATAACTTCTTCATTTTTAGGGTTCCGTACTTAAAAAGTAAAAACGGAACCATTATAAGATCACTCCTGTGTCCGTCTGTCACAGCCATTTTATTCCTAAACTTTGGAATGTGGAAAGTTCAAATTGGGGGAAGTAATATAGAGTATCGACCCACATATTAACAGATTATTAAACACTCACAAATATATTTAGGAAAAATGAAGAGGGGCTAATTACGTTACTTGAAAAAAAAATCTTTTCTTTGTATATCGTGTGGTGAAAGCTTTCGTAACGCTGAACTCAAAGATGCATTACTATTAATTTTGGTATCAATTTTTATAGATATCGTCGAAAATGTAGCGCAAAAATATGTCCCCCTCCATCTATTTCCGAAACTACTGAAACTAAAATTATGAAAAAATTAGAGGTAGTAAAAGTTAATTTAAACCTTGCAGGAAAATTATAGAGATTACTCTAGGTCGAATAGTTTTTGAGAAAAGTGCATTTTTCCGTTACATACAAATTTCGATTTGCGGGCATTCAGCAAAGGTGTTGAGGAGAGTTGGGGTAACCTAACTTAGCAGAAGTATAAAAGCATTGTTGATAATGATTTTCGAAAACAATCGTCCGTAATTAGCCAAGACATTAACCCTTAAAGACACAGTCGGTTTGGACATACTTAATGACAGGGGCAGCGTACTCTATGTAGCATCGGCTTTTAGAGCCTAGATAACAACTTTTAATGATATATTTATGTCATGCAATGCGCAGGAGCACTGTAAAAGCAATAAACGTCAATTCGTTAAAAAAAAAGACTAATTAAAATTAATTACATAAATACTATGGGATTTGCGACTAGTTTGCATTGAGTGGATCTCTCAATACGCCTCCCGTGTCTTTAAAAATTAATTAAAAACCTATCTGAGAAAACGAGGCACGGACCAAGGCGGCGTTGCAACTTTGCGACCTCCTTTCAAAACGCGCTTAGCATAATGCCAAGTTTAAACTTTGAACGAGGGCTTTGTTTTAGCTACACTGTAAAAAGAAAAGATTATTACTACGTTGAATTTAATTTTATGAAATGTCAAATGACATTTAAATATGCTCTACTTTTATTGTCAATACCGAATTAACTTCATTAAAAAAAGTGATCAGGATAAGATTAAAAAATGATTATACGGTGTAGCAATATTTGATATTATTTAGGCTTCACATCTTTTCGAATTTTTATGGTATACCCATTACTTTTCTAGTATATACAGCTATACCCAACCTTACGTGCTATTGTTTTTCAAAGTATTACTATTCTTTTAGCAACGATTTTTTTAATAATACAAGTAATAATCCATATGTTTTTTGTACGGAACCCTCTGCGCGCGAGTAGTACTCGCACTTGACCGTTTATTTATTCATATTTATTCCATTTAGTTTACTGAACACTGTTAAAAAATTATTTTTGTGTTTTTAAAAATATTTCTGATAATAATGCATCTTTAATCAAGTGCAACTCTAACGGTTCTGCCATATTTTCTCAAATTTTGAAATCTACGATCTACTGAACGGCATTTAACCGGATCATAGATAAACAAAGTACTTAAATTAAACATTAAAACAACTTTCCTCAGATGTCTTTCTACCAAGATGCAAATCCAGAACTATATTTCTAAAAATTTTATGCAATGTATTTTCCAGAATCATCTGTAACACCAATATATAAAATATTCTATACCGCAGTAAAAAGTATTTTATTAAAATAAGCAGACGATTGTCAAAGGTATTGCCACTTACTCTGAATACCAAATAATGAAAACATTTATTTTTCGTCGTGTTAGAAGTTGTTTCGTGTTTCACAGGTGTTGGAAGACTTTTGTGATTTTTTTTACCTTTTCCTTCAAATTAGTATTGCTTTTAAAGATCAAATTTCTATTGCTTAAAAAAATCATAACATATAAAATGAAAATGTGAATGATTTATTACAGCCGTAGAAATCATTTGAAATGATTTTAATACTTTTTAAATGTCGACAAGTTTGGATTTTTTTAATTTTCCGATAACTTTTGTGAAATACTGTATATGCAGAACTATGGGGATTGTGACAATTTTTTCATTATTGGCCATTGATGGCCTATGTTTGTTGAGATTTTTTTTTCTCACAATATTCATATAATGAAAGAGTATTTTCTTTTGAAAAAAAAAATGGCGAACTAATTTCTTTCAAATTTTGTATATAGATAGATTAGAAACTATACTAGGAGACATCCTTGTCTAATTTTTAGCATGTAGTTTTTTTAATAAGTTTGTAAAATTTAATATTTAAAATATATCTTGTAAACTGGGTAGCACGGTTTGATTGTCCTGGCTTTATTAATATAATATTAGCTTTGTCATTTATTTTGTTAAATAATATAATATTATCTTACAAATCTTTTTAAAATACTTTTGGTGTTTTCATTGCCTCTATAATAATAGCCCAAGTCGTGTGACTGTCATCAACAATTCCGGACTGATCGCTTCGCTTTTTATATTCCAGGCGGCCATTTTGGTACTTCATTGTTAGCCGGGCGCAGGTGATAAATTACCAAATATTGTCCCATGGCCATCATTTCACCTGTATTAAAACGACATAAAAGTTACCATGATCGCAAAGAATTCTTGGTACTTTTATGGTAGCCAGAAGTAAATCTCGCCAATAGCATTTTGAACTTTCTAGCCATCATTTTAAGTAGCTTTCATTACAAAAAAGCTACCTACCTATTGCAGCCGTTCGGAGGAAAACGATTCCGAAAATTTTTGGTATATTTTCACCGATCATGACCCCCAGACCCCGAAACCACCCTCCGTTCAAATGTGATATATATATATATATATATATATATATATATATATATATATATATATATAACCATTAATTAAACATTACCGACCATCATCAAAAACTGCAACATTGTGAAATGACAATAAGAATGGATACCACATACCTATAATATAGAACTGTATGTATAATGTAAAGTGCCTTATACATAATTACAAGAATTAATATGGAAGGAAAAAAAGAAGAATATGGATACCGAAAAAATTGAAAAACTTATATATTGAATTACGTTTTCAAGAGTACAGAATTCAATGATATAAGCAAATCGGTTGTTTTCTGTGAGAAAAAGCTAAAAGCTGAATTTTTTTTCTCCTATACTCAAACAACCAATATGATCAAAAGAATAGTTTCAAGATGAAAGCAGAACATTATCAAATGACATGAAATGGAATAAACAATACAACCCTTTAAATATTTAATTTATAGCATAAAAAATAGAAATATTACACAATATACCTAAAAGAAACCCAATTGATTTTCAAAATATCCTCCCGCACAAGGTATCCAAGCATGATCAGATTAAGGAGAAAAAACAGTTAAGTTAACACAGAAATTAAAACTATGGATTCAGTTAATTCATTTTGAAATACCGTGATAAAATCAATTAATATAATATAAATAGAAAATAATTACATAATTTAAAATACCTAAAAAACAATTTTAAATTGTTTAATTTCAATTTTACAATATTGCCAATAATCAGCGTTTATTACCACCTGGTGTAAAAAATTTAAATTATTACTTTAATAGAAGCACTTAAAAGATAAAATTCTCTAGTGCTGCCATCTGTTATATTATTTTAAAAACAATTATTATTATTCAAATGTCACAAGAAGAAAATAATAAAAGCTAATGAAATTAAAATATATCATCTGCATTACCACACTAATCCTAATATATAAATAATAATCTACTATATATCATTATTCAAAAAAATTAAATAAATTAAATGTTAATAAAATGCTTTCAATATATTCTATTACCAAACGCATTTAGTCTACACTGAGAAAGTAAATAATTTTATAACATTGATAATATATAGAATATAGCTATATGCTATAACTTAAAATAAATTATATATAATATAAATATAAAAACTTTAAGAAATACTATTAGATTAAAAAAATAATAAATTAATAAAATGATCAGGAATAAAAAAAAAGGATGTTTATAGAAATTGTCAGATTCTAAAATTCCCAATAGCCTAAAGATTACAAATATAGTGTGTAAATTATCTTCATATTAGCAAAAAAAAAAAAAAAAAAAAATCTAAAAAATATGATTGTGACAATCAAACACATTAAACTGATAATTAATCATGGAATACAAAGTTGAAAATAAAATAATATTGAAAAGTATAGAGGAATAATAATAAAAACCAATTACCCAATTTTAATACATACAATATATCATTAGTTATATCAAATAAACTTTTATGCATATTAATCACTATAAAGATGGTATACTATTATTAATTAATATGACATTGTCCTGAGTATACTGAAATTTAAAAACAAGTTAATTTTGAATTTGATTAAATAAGCTAAATTTAATGTGAATTGAAATAAAAAAAGAAATATCACCAATTACATATAAAACATCAAATCAACATCCATATAAAATGCGTAAAAGAAATGTAGTTATAATACAAAAGCCCCATCATTTTTTTTAAATTAACCATTGCGTATTACCCAGACAACTCCACACTCCTCCGTACTCTAACATCTACCCACCCAACCATTTTATAGTAATTTTTTATTATTATTTTACAATTTTTAATTTTTTATATAAATATTTTTTTATTTTATAAATTTTTTTGTAATTTTGTTTACGCATCTGTTCATTATATATATATATATATATGTATATATATGGCTAATTCCATGTAAACTTGTCATATCTGTCACACAGCTGAAAATCACTATGCTTGTTGGCTACCAGTATTTAAGAACGGAAAATTGTGACTTATTTTATCGGAGATATCTCATCCATTGAATAAGGCGAAGCAAACTTTTCGAAAATAACGGTGGCCGACAAGCATAGCGATTTTCAGCTGTGTGACAGACATGACAAGTTTTCATGTAATTAGCCATATATATATATATAAATATATATCATGTTTGTCATACTGTAACTCTCGTATTTATGAACCGATTTGGATAAAATTTCCTATGTATATAGTACATACCAATGTCTCGACCGAGTTCGTTGGCCAGCTTCAACCGCCAATTTGTTTCAAAATGGCGGCCATTTAAAATGTTTTAAAAAATTTAAAATTTAAAATGAGGCACAAAAAAATTAGTAATTGAAAATATTTTTTTCTTATGTATTTGAGCTTGATACAAAGATTCCGGAGCATTTTTTGTTTCGTCTATATCTTAAAAATGGCCGAGTTTGAATTTCTAGTATGGCTGACATTTTGAAACGATCTGATTTTTGTTACGCGATAATACGCGTATTTATGAACCGATTTGGATGTGACAAGGCATTTGCATAGTACATAGCAATGTCTCGACCGAGTTCATGGGCCAGCTTTATCCGCCATCTTGTTTCAAAATGGCGGCCATTTAAAGTTTAAAAAAAAATTTAAAATTTAAAATGAAGTACAAAAAAATTAGAGATTGGAAAGGATTTTTTCCTTATGTGTTTGAAATTGATACAAAGATCCCGGAGCATTTTTTGTTTCGTCTAGATCTTAAAAAACGGCTGCGTTATAGCACTTTGAATTTCTAGCATGGCTGACATTTTGAAACGTTCTGATTTTTGTCACGCGATAATACGTGTATTTATGAACCGATTTCGATATGACAAGGCATGTGCATAGTACATAGCAATGTCTCGACAGTGTTCGTGGGCCAGCTTCATACGCCATCTTGTTTCAAAATGGCGGCCATTTAAAAATTTAAAACGAGGTATAAAAAACTAGAAATTGAAAAAGATTTTTTCCTTATGTGTTTGAGCTTGATACAAAGATTCCGGAGCATTTTTTGTTTCGTTTATATCTTAAAAAACGGTTGAGTTATAGCACTTTGAAATTCTTGTGTGGCTGACATTTTGAAACGATCTGAATTTTGTCACGCGATTACACGCGTATTTATGAACGGATTTGGATATAAGTTGTTGTGTATATAGTACATACCAATGTCTCGACCGTGTACGTTGGCCAACTTCATCCGCCTTCTTGTGTCAAAATGGCGGCCATTTAAATTTTTTTTTAATTTTAATTTAAAATGAAGTAAAAATAATTAGAAATTGAAAAAGATTTTTTTCTTATGTGTTTGACCATGATACAAATATTTCGAAAATTTTTGTTTCGTCTATATCTTAAAAAATGACTGAGTTATAGCACTTTGAATTTCTAGCATTGCTGACATTTTGAAACGATCTGATTTTTCTCACGCGATAACACGCGTATTTATGAACGGATTAGGATGTGACAAAGTATGTGCATAGGACATATAGCAATCGGCCGAGTTCGTTTGCCAACTTCATCCTCCGTCTTATTTCAAAATGGCGGCCATTTAAAAATTAAATTTTTTTAAATTTAAAATGAGGTACAAAAAACCTAGAAATTGAATTTTTTTTCTTATGTGTTTGAGCTTGATAGAAAGATTACGGAGCATTTTTTTTTAAATCTTTATCTTAAAAAATGGCTGAGATATAACAGTTTGAATTTCTAATGTGGGTGACATTTTGAAAAATCTGATTTTTTGCCTGCAACAGCACTCGTATTTATCAACCGATTTAGATGTGAGTGAGCATGTGCACAGGAATTACTAAAGTCTCGACCAAGTTCGTTGGTTAGCTTTGTTGCACCCATTATGTTGCTTTAAAATGGCGGGCACTTCAAGATTTCGCCGAATTTGGCGGCCAAATATAAATCACTTTAAATAAATCCAGCTTTGATAACGCGAATAATTTCGCAAAATTCTCATTCATATGACAAAATTAGTATTTAATCTTCTATAATCCGGTTTCACTAATTTGAGCTCCGTGTGTTTGAATAACATAAGCTGGCTTTTAAAAATTAAGGAATATGAAAGCTACTTGTTCCTCCCGGCACTGGCCGGAAGGAATTTTTATATTTCACGTGGTAAATTAAAACAACGCTTTGATATTGAAATTAAATGCCCTGGTTTATGGTTTTTTTTAAAGAAATAAATGAAAGTCGTGAATTATAAATACTTTTGTTTTTAATTAAAGGGATGTATTTTAAATAAAATGGTTTTGAGAGCATTATATTTTAAATGAAAATAATGTATATGAGTAAAAGTTAATGAAATAAGAAAAACACCAATGTTAGGCGATTTATCACCTACGCCTGGCTAACTTAAAAATCACAGTTCAAGATTTCTCTATCAAAATCGCCCGATTTAACGAATGATTGAGCAAGTAAATTAAATTATGAATAAAAGTAACATGATACAATGCTTAGTATACATTTAAGGGAGACCAAACTGGTCGCCCAAGGACGGCTATTTTTTTAAAATATTTTTGCAGGTTTCATTGCCAACTAATCTCCAACAGATAAAAACTTAAAGTGCGTTTCAATCTTTTAGGGAACCCTGTATACTGTCAGATTGTGTAAAGTCCTATTTTTAAAAAATCTGGTAAGAAAATTGAGAATCACTAATATAAAGATAATACATAGAATGAAATACCTTTCTATTTCTTACTTTATCGAGCTAAATTCATATCTTTCATGCTGAATCTCGTTTCAGAGAGAAAAACCATGCTATTAAATTCGGGAGCAAGAGCATCAAAGACTAAATTTATTTTGAATTTATGGATGAAGTGGCACTGAAGCAGTAAAACTATCTTAAGTGAAATCTTCAGAACAAATATAAACAATTTCTCCTATTTCAACTTTCCTTTTCAAAAGATGAAAATCCTTTTTTCTAAATAAAATGGATAGTCTCGTGTAACAATGTTAAACGGATGTGTTTGCAACAGGTGTTTTACCCAATGATATCAGATTAAGCTTATTGTCAACGACACGGAAAATTACAAATTTAACTGAAGAACTCTTTTAATAAAAGAAGGGGATTATTTTCATTAAACCTTCAAACACATTATGAGACAGAATATTGATGAAAATATAGATGAAATACGGATTTAATAATGAATTTTTTTTCTTTTAATTGAATTAAGATTTATTAGTATAGTAGTATATAACCCTCGTCAAAAATGACGGAATGTTGATCTGTGTTTCACTTTCATACGACTTCATATAAACAAACAGAATGAAGATTCATTATTGAAGTGTTTGTATTATAGAAAAGTACATTTTAGAAATGAGAAAGGATTTCTACAAATACAAATGATGAGGATAAATTTTTTATTAATTTAATCAATATTCAATTTCTGAAATACTTCATCAATGAACAAAACAAGCAGCAGTATTTATTGCAACAATAATAAAAATTAGAAAAGTGAAACACAATTTCTGAGGATTTCACAAAACATTAAAATTAAATGTTCAATGCTTTCTAGTTTTATTTGTTTAAAAAATATTATTTTTATAAAACTGAATGAATTTCAATAATGAATAGCTCAACGAACAGCTTTCTAAGGAGAAGATCAAGACAGCGGTTTTACTTATCAATTAATGAAGCTTTATGTTTAATTTCTAAATATGTATTTGGCGCCATCTATCCCCAGTTAATGTAAACGAATGAACTTTTTATTAAAATTGTAGTTTTTTAAAAGGAAATATGCAGGACGCATTGATTTACTTAAAGATCATTTTTTTTAAAAATCAGCTATGGAACTTTATAAATTCATTCCGTATAAATCAAAATCAAAATTATTATTATGATTTCTTTCATAAAATTTTATTTTAATTTCATCCATTTTTAAGAGCTTAGCTTATATCCACTTGAAATTTGTTTGCATAGTAAATAAAATTTGCATTTCTTATCAAACGTAATTAAAATGTAAGGAATATACAATGTAAGAAAATGTAAGGAATGTACTGCATATATTAATTACATCAATGCAGATAAAATTTCGATTTTCAACATATTAATAATTTAACATAATTTTGAAGTGAAAACAAAATTCTAATTTTGATGTAAAAAAAAAAAAAAAAATCTGTCATATTAATGCAATTATGATAACATCTTATTTTTAAACTACACCTGAAAAAGAAAAAAGAAAAAAAAACTCGTTCTATTTATAATGTAAACAAAATTAAAAAAAAAATAAGCGGATAAATATTAACCTCTTAAAATTAATAAAACTAAATTTAAATTCTATCAAAAATGTCATAATAATGAAAATATTCATTTTATTGAACGAATTTTTAAAATAATATAATGGAAACATTAAAAAAATTATCTCGGATTACATCATATAATTTTTTCCTTTATATTGATTGCCAATAGATGGCGCTAAAACAACGTTGAAATTAGAGATGCTACATTAGAGAGAGATTGGACATTGACGAAATGTCCGCCATTTTCGTTACAAAGTAGATGGAAAGCCGTACAACGAAATGCATTTTCATCAACCGCTGACACTTTTTTTTTCTATTAAAATTATGAAAATTTCATTTTATATACCTTCAAAGAGTCTTTCAGAACATAAATATGAGCGCATTTCCATTTTAATGAGTATAAGAATTATCAGAAAATGAATTTTTTACTCTATTTTTTTTACTAATTAAAATAGTGGACAGAGGAAGATTGGGCATGTAAGAATTTTATTTTAATTTCGCAATATTTGAGAAAATAATTTTTAACGATTATTAGATAGAAAATGAACTATAGAATTCAATTTTTTTAAAAATATCTATAATTTATTAAGCATTTTAAAACAACAGTAATTATTATAATTTTCACCATCTTCGCATTGATAATTTCAGAAACAATAAAATTTGAACATATCATATACCACTCCTATTCAATTATGTATGTGATTCAAAGTTAAGGCTGTTCACAACTGCTCTGCTCAACAAGCGCAAAACGATTTGACGCATTTACAAATTCATTTTTGAACGGAAAGATATAAAATTGGAAAACCTGACCATGGAAGCGATTTGGAATCGAAATGCGTTTTCTATTTTTTGATAAATAAATTACCTATTGAGTTATGAGCGATTTTGATCACGTGACAAACACGTTTTCGCACTTTCTTGAGTGGTTATTCTTCTTTCGCGCAGAAATTTGATTGAAAACGTCTACTTTGGCCATTTTTTTCTGAAAGGTCTATTGCATTTGGGAAAAAAAAACAGCTTGTTTACATAGTTTCTGAACAACAACGCCCACTAGTTTCATGCGTTTTCAAACAAAAATAAATTAAAACTTATGCCAAAAAGCTGCCCTTTTGGATTTGAGAACAGCCTGAATTTAATATGCGCGCTGAAAATATTTTCTGATAAGGTTCTACGTATTGCTACTTCTCTTTGATATTCTTTTTAAATACAGAAGTCTGGTAAATATATAGTATTAGAATGAGTATTGTTATCAAAACATTAAATGTAAGTTTAGAAAAAAAAATTAAATAGGGGCACTGCTGTTAAAATAAAAAAATAAAAAATATGAAAAGCAAAGTCTATAAATAAATCAAAATCCGATAAATAAGTAAAATCGCACTGCCTCGTAGCGTAAAACAGGTGAGTAAAAAAAAATGCATTTTCTGAGAATATTTTACTCATTAAAATAAAAATGTGCTTATATTTATGTTCCGAAAGACTATTTAAAGGCATATAAAATGAAATGTTCATAATTTTAATAGAATAAAAAGTGTTAGACGCTGATAAAAATGAATTGCGTTGTACGGCGTTCCATCTATACTTTGTAACGGAAATGGCGGACATTTCTTCAATGTCCAATCTCTCTCTAATGTAGGATCTCTAGTTGAAATTAGAGACCTTTGAAATAAAGCATAATCGACGCATTCAAACACTGTCTTGTTTATTTCACAAAAACACGAGTCGGTATGTATAAGTGAAAAATGCATTTCGAAATATTTAAAGGATTAAAAATATCAAAATATTTAATATGCTTTTACAAATATATTTTAAAAGCAGAAGCGGATGTTAGATTGAATTAGTGGGATAAAGGAATCGCGAAAAAGAGTTGTTCATTTGTGCTTCTGTGGAATTTGTGCTTCTGAATGGGCAACGGTATTCGTTTGTTTACATCGGTAACCTGTTGTTTGTAGCTGGTTATTGTTAATTTAGAACTTAAAGCATTATGATTTTATAGTTTTTGAAGGTTTTAAAAACTGAAGAAGAATAGATGTTATTCTACGTAGTTTAAATAAGACAATTTTTAGCGGTATAATACAGCATTGGAATACTTAAGCCTAAAATGGC
This sequence comes from Maratus speciosus, assembly GCA_963932465.1. Classification (NCBI taxonomy): domain Eukaryota; kingdom Metazoa; phylum Arthropoda; class Arachnida; order Araneae; family Salticidae; genus Maratus; species Maratus speciosus. The sequence goes on along the minus strand of OZ010795.1, from coordinate 337,933,766 downwards.
TGAAATAAAATAGCTGATTTTAAAGAATTATTATCAGGATTCGGATTGGTTCCCTCTGGAAGTGTTATACACTTAGCTCTTATACAGTGTGATTCATAAATATCGAAACAATAGGCTATCTACTTAGTTAATGCCCATGGGCACATATTTTCAATTGCAAAGTTTCATAAAAAAAGGTGGGAAATTTGATGAGATAAGTTACAACTCCATGGGAGGTCTATTGGAGAAAATACAAAAATTAAATTTTTATACGGCCCCCGTAGGGTAAAATTTCCAATTAGGAATTTTTCCTTACCCATTCCTGAATTAAACACAAAAAGTTCCATCTTCATATTTGCAAAACTTATGGAGTTATGCCTGTTTAAATAATTCGTCAGGTTTTAAGGGATTAGACAAAAATTGAAATGCGTGTTATTCAAGAAACAATGTTGCTGGAAAATTTCCAGGATACGTGTAAAAAATATATTTATTGAGTTAGAATTAGAATTTTTCTGTTTTTTTGTGATGATTAACCATATTATTTGCAAATAAAATGACATCCTAACATTTCTCAGAATGTTTAAAAATTTAAAAATTATTATTATTTTTTTAAATTGGTGTAATTTAAAATCGTTATAACTCGAAATATTATTGTCAAATTTCAAACATTTTTTTTCATTTAAGTAAAGAGGTAAATATAATTTTAATTTTGGTTCAGGATTTTTTTAATTATTAATATTAAAAATATTAAAAACACAATTAAAAAAAATGATGTAACTTATTTTTAATAAAATCATATTTTCAAAAATAAATATATTTTCAAATTTGACGAAACAAAATTAATGTAAAATAATCAAAAAATTCATGTTCCGAGTTTGCACCCCCTTTCTTTTAACAATTCTGGACTTAAAAATGCAAATTAATAATTTAAATTAAATTTATTTTAATTTAATTACGCATTTAAATTAATAAATTTAAATTAATTATTTTTAACAATTTAAATTAATAATTTAAAACGCATTTAAAGTTTTAAATAAAGATTGGCTCCTAATAAAATGTTTAAATGCTTTGTAAAAAATTGCAGGGAAGTATGTAGCTCTTTCCTGTAGCTTAAACTTCCGATTCAGTTTAACTTTGGCCCTTTCCACCTTCTTTCTGTACTATTTAAAACAAGTTTTTTTCTAACATACCGATTAAGAGTATTTTCATAAATTTAACCCTCACAACTTCAGGTTTTATATCGTCTTGGTGAGCTGTTAAAAAAGTCTGTATTCTGGGGCCGGACCAGTCTCGACTGGGCCTAATGTATTTTTCATACCGGATCGGGACTGGCTTCCTTTCTTCCTATTTCAGCACGGGGCGAAATTTTCAGTTCCGGTCTCGACTCAACCCGTATTAAAATCATTCTATTCGACTCACCTAATCCCTGCAAAAATCAGTAAAGTTTGTCTCAACCCAAAAAATTTATAAGAAATGCATATATTTTTAAATCGTTATTACAGTTAAAACATATTACCATTTACAATTAAACTTTAAAAATATTTTTTAAAGGATAGAAGATTTAAACGCAAGGAAAAAAAACCCAGTAAAACAACTAAAAAAGAACCTGCGTATTAAGGAATTCTGTCTAAAACGGAATAAGTTTTTGATCCATGCAAAATGAATATAATAATACTTGTGAAAAGAGTAGAATACATTTGCACCTCCTAAGATGAGAAATTGTCTATAAGGCATTTTTTACTTGTCTGTATAATTCCGTCTTAGGAGGTTTTTACTGTATATCATTTTTGAAAGTCTCCATTTGAAAGTCTCCAATACATGGAGTATGGATTAACGATATTAAATGGTAAGTGAAACATTTACATACAAATAGAGATTCATTAAAAGAAATAAATATCATAACCTTTGACGGTTCTTTAAAAATGGAGATTTTAAACATATAAAAAGAAAATCTATAAGCTATTATAAAGCTTTAAAGCTACTTTTGGTCAGATCTCTTTCATGCGAAATAATTTTTAACCATATCGATTAATAAACTATGTTATCTAGAAATTCAATCAGGCCGGACCTGACTCGGGCTAAGATTTAAACATTTTTTCAGGCCGGGACGAACTTTTTTTCCTATGGGTCGGCTCGAGACCGGGTCTGGATATTTCGACCCATGCAGACCTCTAATAAAGGCCTCCAGCATAATTTGCAAGAACGTTCAACTTAAAATCTATAAGCTGCTATTTTATGTCCAAAGGAGAGGCACTGTCTTAAATAGACTTTTAATAACGTGCAATTTGTGGATGATCCTATCTTGCATTCAAAATGAGTCAATAACTCGTCGCTGAGAGGCATGGGAAAATGGTGTAAGTCGCGAATTTTGAATTTTAATAACTCTGCGAGTTTTGCAGATACCGAGATTATTTTTTTTTGTTAAATTCAGGAAAGGATAAGAGAAAATTCCCTAATTGGAAATTTTACCCAAGGGGTGCGTATAAAAAATTAGTTTTTGTATTTTCTCAAATAGACCCCCATGGAATTACAACTTATGTCATTAAATTTGGCACCTTTTTTTCTGAAATTTTGCAATTGAAAGTATGTGCCTAAGGGCAATATTTAAGGAGATAGCCTATTGTTTCGATATTTATGAATAACCCTGTAGATATATAATATGAATATTAAATTCTGCAACATTAGCACGAAGGTTACTTTTGCAGTTACTGTTTAAAATCAATACTAGAACCCGGATTGTCTAGAGCTTGAATTGTCAAACAATTCTGGAAAAGGAAATTCGAAAAAATCTGATTCGGTCTCAAATAGTGTGGGTGTCGTCGTAAAATCTATCAAATGAAAAAAAAAGTAGTAAAAAATACCGGTTTGACCAGTGTTTAACTCTTCCCAAAATGGTTGAAGAATTTGGTTTGAATGTATGTGCATGCGCTCACTCACGTAAATATTCTCGGTCTAACATGTAATTTTGTTTATGTTAATGGGTTTATGACGTTGTTTGTTTGCAGTTAATGTTTTGAAGTGCAATCTGAATCTTAGAAGAAAATATTATCCATGTGATAATTTTAAAATTAAAGTAACGCCGTGATGAAAATGCGCAATGATAGATAATATTAACACAAAGCTCTTCAGTTCTAAACAACAATTTATTTTAAGTACAAGGTTCTTTCTAGATGATTACAGAAGACGAGATTTCAGCCACAAGTGCCGAAGCTAGATAGGAGAGAAATTTATTGCATGCTACAGATAGATAAACAGAACAGACTGAGTAAGATTGTTATAAACTTTCTCAGCACGAAAATGATAAAAAAAATAAAAAGATTTTAGGTATCGGAATGAGACAGAGTGCAGATATCATCCAGAAAAATCCTCTATCAGAATTTAGAAATTTAGTGTTAGTTATCCAATCGTGTTTGAGCCTATCCCATACTGTAAAAAAAAAAAAAAAAAATGCTGTTACTAAAATTTTCCAGGGAAATTCGTATTCCTAGAACTTTTTAGGTAACGGCAACAACAAAAATTCATGTAACAGATTCACTTTTGAACCGTAAATTAAAAAAATCTGAACAGTTACGAAGAATATTTTAGGAAATTGGGATTCCTAGAACTTTTTATGTAATTGCAACCAGGATTACAGATAAAATTTTAGTAAGATTACTGTAATTTTAGCAGATTCTTTTGTAAAGCTATAGATTTATGTAGCTAAAAAAACAAGTTTTGTAGATTTACATCTTTTTGTGTACAGTGTACAAATATAATTTTAGTAAGCATGCAGATTTCTGTAGCTTTACATCTGCAGAATTACAGACTTTTTTATAGTGCAGCCAAATAGACAGACAGACAATTTTTAAAACGTTATTTTGGAATATACATCTTATAAATAGGCGAATTGGATTAGAATGTGGTAGTTTTCTGAAAATCGCAGGCAGATATTTAAATTTTATATAATGTATAGACTTCATGAGGAAAATATATTCAGTTTATTAATATTTTCCTTTTCTTGAATAATTCCCCGAAGCTTTTATTTTGATTTTTTGAAAAGACTCTTAACATAGTATTTAATTGAATACATTAACAAGCACTTAAAAACTAAATAATGTATTTTAATTTACATCATTGAAAAGGTTTTTTTAATTTTCTACTGCTTTCTTTCATAGTCGTACATTGTTATTGGTATAACGTCAAATAAAAGCGTTTTCTCCAAAGCTAAAGTGTAAATTGCCTTGAGAAATACAGTAATGTTTTATTAAATTATTATGTGACTTTGATTTACAAACCATTACAAATGAATTTCTTTTCAGACTTTGGCTTTGTAATTTCAAAAGATTCTATGTAATACAATTTTCTAGATAAAAAAATAAATAAAATTGGAATAGCTTTAGGCAACTGTATCTTTGAGAGAACGAATTTTATTATCCGCCGTCGTTTCATTTGTAATGGGCTGAAATCGTATTTTTTTGGCGGTATTTTTGTTTAATTGAGAAGAGAAAGTTTCACAGTTAAAAAGGTAAATCATAAGTGAAAATAGATTTTTAAAAAGCACTCGATACCATTTAAAATATCGTTTTTATTTGAGTATTTTATAATGTGTTTTCGGCATATTAGTAGCTTTCATTACAAAAAGCTACCTATTGCAGCCGTTCGGAGGAAAGCGATTTCAAAAAATTTTGGTATATTTTTATCAACTATGACCCCCAGACCCCGAAACCACCCTCCGTTCAAAATTGACATATATATATATGTATATATATAGATAGATATATATATCCATATATATATATATATATATATATATATATATATATATATATAACCAATAATTAAACATAACCTACCACCATCAAAAACCGTAATATTATGAATTAAAGCTGTAAGTATATATATATAAAAAAGATTAAATTATTTATAAGAATTATTATGGAAGAAAAATAAAAAAGTGGACACCGACAAATAATGGAAATGCTTATATATTGAATTACGTTTTCAAGGGCACAGAATTCAATGATATAAGCAAAATGGTTGTTTTCTGTGGGAAAAATAAGCTAAAGCTAAAAGTTATTTTCCCCTGTGCCCTAACAACCATTAAAATCAAGTGAATTGATTAAAAATGAAAACAGAATAGAAACAAATAATATGAATTGGAAAAAACAATAAAACCTATTTAAATATTTATAGGATATAAAATGAAATAATAAACACCATACCGATTAATATTTTAGAATAAATCCACGCTCACATGGCACCCATATCGTAAAGATTAAGGTTAATAAAACAGTTAAGAAATCACAGTAATTGATACCATAGGATGCAGTTAATACATATTGAAATAAATGTTAAATAACTTTTAATATAATATAAAATAATATAAATAGAAAGTAATTACATAATTAAAATGCACTATTAAATTAATTAAAAACCGTTAAACAATATCGTCAAAATTTAGCTAAAAATTCCCCCTGGTGTAGTAAATTATAACTGAAATGTAGCTGGAAGAAGTAAATCTAGAACTTATCGAAAAAAAAAAAAAAAACACAAATTGTGGTGCTGCCATTTAGTATTACATTTATGATTTAATTGTCAAAAGACTTGCTTCATTTGTAATCAATTGAATGTAACAATTGTTTTATTAACAGCAAAACCAAAAATATCCTTATATATAGATAATTATAAACTGAATATAAACCACACAATGTATTAAAAAAAAAAAAAAAAAAACTATTGTTAATAAAATTTAAAAAGCATACAAAATATTCTATTAGCAAATTTATTTACACTAAGAATTTAAATAATTCTAGAACATCGATAAAATATAGCATATAGCTATATGCTATAAAACAGAATAAATTCATTAATAATTAATATAAATAATTATTAAAAATATAAAAATCTTTAATAAAAACTATTATATATAAAATAATTATAAAATGAACAGGAAATAAAAAACATATGGTAGTATAAAGAAGGTGAACTGATACTTAAATTCCAATTACCTAAAAAGCACAAATATAGTGTGTGGATTATTTTATACATCCATAAAAATCCTAAAAGTATGAATGTGGGACATTCAAAAACAATAAACCGATAATAAATTATATAACACTAGGTGAAAATAAATAAATATTAAAATATTAATAAGAATAGAGGAATAACAATAAATATAATTACCCAATTTTAATCCATACAGTATAACTTTATTTATATTAAATATACTTATATGTATATTAATCACTATAAAAATGGCATACTATTAGTAATTAATATGATATTGTCCTTATTAAATTAAAATTTATAACAAATGATTGTAAATAAGATTAAACAATAATAAAGCTAATAATTAATGAAATTCACCAATTACATATAAAATATCAAATCAACATCCTTATAAAATACGTATTAAAAATATAGTAATAATACAAAAGCCCCATTTTTTTTTTTATATATAAATTAACCATTGCGTATTATCCAGACAACACCACCCTCCCCTGTACTCTAACATCTACCCACCCATCCATCCTATAATAATTTTTTTATGTTATTTTACAATTTTTATTTTTTATAGAGATTTTTTTATTTTATAATTTTTTTGTAATTTTGTTTACGCATGTGTTAATTTGTTTTAAAAGATCATGTAAGAAAAATACTAATTGTATATTAATGAATATATGAATTTTTTTGGAAAACCATGATGTAATGCATCATAAATTAGTTTTTTAATATTATTGTTAATTAGAGGAGAAGAACATAAACATTTTATTCTATATAAATGATTAAGTATTATATTTCGAAATACAGAATGATGTAGACAAGATTTAAAATTTGTAAATGCATTAACTTTGAATTTAAATTCTTTACGTTTGTCATATAAATCTGTGATTGTTTTGTTGTCTTTTATTGTAATTTTAAGATCTAAGAAGTTAATTGTATTGTTAGATAAAAGGTTTTCCGTTAATTCCAAGTTAGTGGGATAATCTACTGGAAATGGAGTAATTGCAGAATGATCAGTATCAATTAAAATTATGTCATCAATATAATGATATAAATGTAGATTATTATTAGTAAAATTACATTCATAATGATATAAGTCTGAGAGTAAACTGGATGTACAACCGCCTTGTGGTATACCGACATGCTGTAAATATAAAGTGTTATCTTGCAAGATATAATTATTATAGATAATGAAGTTAGTTAAAGATTTAAAATATGCAATATCAATATTAGATGGTAATTCCAGTTTTTTATAATACTTTTTAAATAATGCATTTATAATTTTATGTAAATCTAATAGGTCTATATTATTAAAAAGATCTTTGAAGTCATATGTTGTTATATTATATACACAATGAAGATTTTTAAAAATATTGACAAGTTGATAGCTATTTTTTATACAATGTGTATTATCATTGTTTGTAGTAAGTACATATAATTGATTAAGAATTTTTAAGAGAAGTTTATTGGCTTTATTATTATATGTATTGCAACCAATAGTTACAGTCCTAAATTTAATATATATATATATATATCTGACCTTTGTCACACTGTAACTCTCGTATTTATGAACCGATTTGGATGTAATACAGTGTGTACATAGTATATACCAATGTCTCGACCGAGTTCGTTGGCCAGCTTCATCCGCCATTTTGTTTCAAAATGGCGGCCATTTAAAAATGTAAAAAAATTTTAAAATTTGAAATGTGGTACCAAAAAATATAAAATGGAAAAATAATTTTCTCTTATGTATTTGGCCTTTATACAAAGATTCTGGAGCAGTTTTTGTTTCGTCTATATCTTAAAAAATTGCTGAGTTATAGCCTTTTGAATTTCCAGCGTGGTTGACATTTTGAAACGTCCTGAATTTTGTCAGGCGATAAAAGGCGTATTTATGAATCGATTTGGATGTAACTTCGTTTATACATAGTACATGCCAATGTTTCGACCGAGTTCGTTGGCCAGCTTCATCCGCCATCTTGTTTAAAAATGGCGGCCATTTAAATTTTTAAGAAAAATTTTAATTTGAAATGGGTTACCAAAAAATTGAAAATTGAAAAAATATTTTTTTCTTATGTGTTTGACCTTGATAAAAAGATTCAGGAACAGTTTTTGTTTCGTCGATATCTTAAAAAATGGCTGAGTTATAGCATTTTGAATTTCTAGCGTGGCTGACATTTTGAAACGTCCTGATTTTTGTCCCGTGATAACGGTCGTATTTATCAACCGATTTGGATGTACCTTGGTGTGTACATACACTATGACGCAAAAGTTTAGACAATGAAGAAATTCTTACATACTTTGAAAAATATTTATTCAATTTTCAAAACACTGCTTGAAATTAATGTGCTGTACATATAAACAATATTTATAACAAAGAAAAGTGGAATTGTGCATATTGCAATAAATTAAATGGTAACAAAAATAAACTGCTGTCTCAAAAGTTTAGACACAAATTAAATAAAATCGAAATAAACAATTTTTAAAACCTGGTTGCGCATCCATGCTTATGTATTACGTCATATACACAAGATTGCATGGAAGAAACTAAATCTTGCATAGTTTGTGGATCGATATCGTACCATGCATTCTCAATAGATGTCTTAAGTTCCTTTTCAGAAGAGTATTGTCTAGCGTTGCTATAAACTTTGCGACACATGATGCTCCAAAGGTTTTCTATAGGGTTAAGATCTGGGCTACATGCTGGCCAGTCGAGAACTCTTATATTATAGGAATTAAACCAAGATTTTGAATGTTTTGCAGTGTGAATTGAAGTATTGTCTTGCTGAAATTCCCACTGAGGACCCCCTAGAAGCTCAGCAAATGGCAGTAGGTTTTCTTCTAATGTCTCTGTATAATGCTGTGAAGTTTGACGACCACTGGTGAAGGTCAGAGATACTTGTCCATTATAGCAAAAGGCTGCCCAAACCATCACCGAGCCCCCTCCTTGTCTGCGACTAAAAAAACGTCGAGGTTTCTTCCGCAAGTCATGCCAATACGATAAGCAACCATCTGGACCATCCAGATTCCACTTTTTTTCATCGCTAAATATGACTGACTGCCATTTCTCTCCATATGACATATGCTTTCGAGCCCACATAAGTCTTTGTAACTTATGATGTGGTTTCAGAGCTGGTTTCTTCTGCATTTTGCTATAAACGATTGTTCCTTTTTCCAAAATTCGTCTACGAACCGTATCCTTTGATACAGAGTGTCCCGATGAGCTTTGAACTCCACGTACGCTCATTTGTTGAGTACTCGCTAGTCTTTGTATCAGGCGATCCTCTCGTACATTTGTCACACGTGGCCTCCCAGACCGACATTTTGCTTTATATTCGGAACCACTCGATAAAACTCGATAAATAGATTTTTTTGACCTATTAATAATAGCAGAAATTTCAGAAACGCTCTTCCCTTCACCTTTCAACTGCCAAATCCTTGAAACCTCATTCACTTGAATTTCTTTAGCTCTCGGCATGTCGACTATGAAGCGCAATCGTTTGCAGAACTTAAGTACTCCAAATTTGTGACATCATCGATTCTAAATTTGCATATGCCAGCGAATATTCAAAGAAATTTAGAATAGTGTCTAAACTTTTGCGACAAGCACATTTGAATTTTTATGAAAAAAATTAGTATTATAGCAAATAAAACGTCTTTTGTACATAGCATTTTAAATCAGTTTTTGAATATATTTACAGGTTTTTGTAATTCTGACGTCATAATTCTACATTTTAAAGCTGAATGACGTCATTGTCTAAACTTTTGCGTCATAGTGTAGTACATACAAATATCTCGACCGAGTTCGCTGTCCAGCTTCATCCGCCATATTTTTTCAAAATGGCGGCCATTTAAAAAATTTTTAAAAAATTTAAATTTAAAATGAGATATCAAAAAATTGGAAAATGAAAAAGTTTTTTTTCGTATGTGTTTGACCTTAATACAAAGATTCCGGAACAGTTTTTGTTTCGTCTATATCTAAAAAAATTGCTGAGTTATAGCGTTTTGAATTTCTATTGTGGCTGACATTTTAAAACGACCTGATTTTGTCACGCGATAACAGGCGTATTTATGAACCGATTTGGATGTAACTTGGTCTGCACATAGCACATACCAATGTCTCGACCGAGTTCATTGGCCAGCTTCATTCGCCATCTTGTTTCAAAAGGGTTGCCATTTAAAAAAAATAAATTTAAAATATAAAATGAGGTATTAAAAAATTGGTAAATGAAAAAGATTTTTTTTATGTGTTTGGCCTTGATACAAAGATTCCGGAGCAGTTTTTGTTTCTGAAAATTTGTTCTTTTGTTTATATCTTAAAAAATGGTTGAATTATAGCACTTTGTATTTCTAGCATGGCTAACATTTTGAAACGATCTTGTAATTGTCACGCGATAACACACGTATTCGCGTATTTCGATGTAAGAAGGCTTGTGGATAGTATACATCAGTATCTCGACCAAGTTCGCTGGCCAGCTTCATCAGCCATGTTGTTTCAAAATGGCGGCCATTAAATTAAAAACAAAATTATATTTAAAGTGAGGTGCAAAAAAATTAGAAATTGAAAAAGGTTTCTTTCTTAATTATTTGACCTTGATATAAGGATTCAGGAGCATTTTTTGTTTGTCTTTATCTTAAAAAATTGCTCAGATATAGCAATTTCAATATCTAAAGTGGGTGACATTTTGAAAAATCTGATTTTTTCCCTGCGACAGCACTCGTATATATCAATCGATTCCGATGTGAGTGATCATGTGCACTTCAATTACTAAGGTCTCGACCAAGTTCACTGGTTAGCCTAATCCACCATGTTGTCTTAAAATGGCAGGCACTTTAAGAAATCGCCGAATTTGGCAGCCAAATATAAGTTACTTTAAATAAAAGCAGCTTGGATAAAGCTGACTAATTTCACGAAATTCTCATTCATAATGATTTAGTATTGATAAAAATTAGTATTGAATCTCCTATATTTGCTTTCCACTAAATTGAGCTTTGTGTGTTTGAATAACATAAGTTGACTTTTTTAAAATAAGGAATATGAAAGCTACCTCTTCCTCCCGGCACTGGCCGGAAAGACTTTTTTTTTAAGGTTTTATGGCGGGAAATGAGTTAATCAACAACAAAAGTAATTCTTCTAATAAAATTTGGGAAAGTTATGTAAAAAAATAAGGAAATTTTAAATCCTAACCGCTCCAACAATTTTGCAGTTTTGAACATTTTGAAGCTTTTTATGCTCTCTATTATTTAACTTAACTTCTCTAATCTATTTAATAACCAATTTTAATCCTTCAGTTTGAACATTTTGTAGCTTTTCGTGCACTCTATTATTGAACTTTACTTCTGTAATCGATTGAGTAATTGACCCCCCCCCCCCCAAAATAAACCTTTTTTATAGGCCAGAATTATAAAAATTATGCACATAGGTGTGTTTCCGATGGTTACAGAACATTTTAATATTTTTAGAATTTAATTATATAAATTAATAAATTACTTTTAAGGCATTTTTTCGTTAGCCAGTCGCAGGTGATAAATCGCTAAATATTCCTAATGTGGTTACAAGTGTATACGAGTTTCAAAAACAGTCGAGTTACTTATGCGCACAAACCACACTTGACAAAATAAGCCAATTGCCTGTAAAACTGCAACAACCAATTATTTTAAACACTAAAAAGCAGAAAATATAAATAAAAGATAAAACGTGAATTAATTCTTCTTCAAAATTACACTTGTACGATTCAATATTAATAAAATTATGACTATAGTACATTGAGAAAACAATTTAGAAATTCTGAATAAATAGTTTTAATAATTATTTTTGTTCAATATTGAAGAACCTATAAAAAAGAAACAGAAAAAAATGATAATTTGTTAGATAAATTCCCCAGATTGCGCTTTCTCTCATGCACAAATTAAAGCAGTGGATTTTTAATAATCAAGTCCTACCTCAAATAAACGTATTCAAAGGTGAAATTTTCGGAAATAAAATACATATTTGACATTTATTTCGTATTCTGTAGGAGAGAAGATTTAATCAAACAGTTTCTCTTCTTGGATATCTCGCACAAAATCATGAAAAAAAAAATTTTTTTTTCTACTCTGTGTTAAGGGGACGAGGGACCCTAAAAATATTTTTTTTTATTTTTGTAAATTTCACCTTAAATATTACTCAAAGGTACATTATATGCATTATGGTATGCATTTATTACAAAAAAATAATTTTTTTTAAGTCATTTTTGAGAAAAAAGTGGAACTTTACGCGTTGTTTTAGAAATCTCCGAAATGCCCCATGCGCGTTCCATATCAATGAAAATCCCCAATATTTTTTATAAAAGTTTGGTTTATATATATAAAAAAATCTGTGCATCGAATTTTATATATTTGAATATAAAGGTTTAAAAAAATTTTTTTTGAAAAATTTTGAAATTTTTCGAAAAAATTTCAAAATTTCAGAATTTTTCATTTTTTTTCTTTTTTTTTTTTTTGCAAATTTAACTTTAAATATTACTAAAGGGTACATTATATGCATTACGGCATGCATTTATCACAAAAAAATTAAAAAAAAAAATATTTTTGAGAAAAAAATGGCATTTTACGTGTCGTCGTAGAAATCTTCGAAATGCCCCCTGCGCATTCCATATCAATGAAAATCCCCAATATTTTTTATAAAAGTTTGGATTATATATATAAATAATTCTGTGCATCGAATTTTATATATTTGAATATAAAAGTGTAAAAAAAAAAATCTAAATTTTTGAAATTTTTTCAAAAATTTTTTGAAAATTTTAATTTTTTTTTTTACCTTTATATTCAAATATATAAAATTCGATGCACAGTTTTATTTATATATATAAACCAAACTTTTATAAAAAATATTGGGGATTTTCATTGATTTGGAATGCGCATGGGGCATTTCAAAGATTTCTAAGACGACGCGTAAAACTCCATTTTTTTCTCAAAAATAATTTTTTTTAATTTTTTTTTGATAAATGCTTGTCATAATGCATATAATGTACCCCTGAATAATATTTAAAGTGAAAATTTCAAAAAACAAAGAATTGATTTTTAAGGTTTTTTAAGGTCCCTCGTCCCCTTAATGTACCCAATGTTTAAATTAACGTAAAAACTCTTTAAAAAAATTAATATCTTTAATGCTTGTAAAGGTTATATCATACTCGTTTAATAATAAATGTAAGATTTTTAAAAATTCAACATTACTTGTTCTTAATAATAAATTTTATTAAATCTATTTTAAGGGCAAAATATAATTTCATCCATTTAAAAAAATTTGCTGTATATGTCGGGTTTTAACACACTCTATTGATACAAGAAAATCCATCAAAATTTAAATGCGGGCGTTATACATTGTATAGAAAAGAGAAAGATTAAAAATTCAGAAAATATGAGCATAGCAATTGAAATTTCTTCTTAAATGAACATTGTGTGTATCGTACATTCTCGCTTCACAGTAGCTCATTATTTTCTTTTTATGTTTGAACTAGAGAAAGAGCTGCATTCTTGTACATTTATGTACAGTCTCGTTTCATAGTAGCTCATTATTTTCTTTTTATGTTTGAACTAGAGGAAAACCTGCATTCTCGTACATTCAATGTATATTCTCGTTTCACAGTAGCTTATTATTTTCTTTTTATATTTGAACTAGAGAAAAACCTGCATTCTCATACATTCAAAGTACATTCTCATTTCACAGTAGCTTATTTTCTTTTTATGATTGAACTAGAGAAAAACTTGCATTTTCGTGCATTCAAAGTGCATTCTCGTTTCACATTAGCTTATTATTTTCTTTTTATATTTGAACTAGAAGAAAACCTGCATTCTCGTACATTCAAAGTGCATTCTCGTTTCATAGTAGCTTATTATTTTCTTTTTATATTTGAACTAGAGAAAAACCCGCATTCCCGTACATTCAAAGTACATTCTCATTTCACAGTAGCTTATTTTCTTTTTATGATTGAACTAGAGAAAAACCTGCATTCTCGTACATTCAAAGTCATTCTCGTTTCACAGAAGCTTATTATTTTCTTTTTGTATTTGAACTAAAGAAAAACCCGCATTCTCGTACATTCAAAGTACATTCTCGTTTCACAGAAGTTCATTATTATTATTATTTTTTTTTTACGTCTGAACTAGAGAAAAACCTGCGATAACTGAACCTATAATAACCTACAATAGAATTCTCCCTTAAGAGGGAAAATTTTCATGGTCCCTATGGAAAGAATGCGATACAATTATAGCTGCTAAAACGGAAACTCAACAAACGGAAATTGAACTAAAACGGAAAACTTTCCTAGCCTCTTGCGATTTTGTCTTAATAGAATTCACTGTACAAAAATATTTTTTTAATGTTCTTTATTATATTTCATTATACGTACCTTATCAATGTTTCTTTATAAATATGTAGAGGGGTAGGCGTAATATAGAGAATATACTTAAAAGAAGAAAAAATGCACCGAACATTTAGGTGCGCGCAATACGCCGAGCGCATTATACACCAGAATATATGGTACACTGTAAAAAAAACGACATTTTTACAGTACTAAGTACTGTTCATCTCGCGCACAAACTCGATCACAGTTGAATGTACTGTATCTTTGTAAAATTAACAGCACAATGTACTGGCAATTTGGACGCCAGTAGTTTGTGCTGTCGTTCAAATGCGTCCAAATTGCCAGTACATTGTACTGTTAATTTTACGCAACTACTGTATTTTTCATGTTTAAATAGTCAGAAAACCAAAGAAGATACAGTACATTCAACTGTGATCGAGTTTGTGCTGGCAAATTTACAGTGGTTTTTTTACAGTGTAATTTAAAATCAGTTTTATTGTTTACTAAAAGAAGAGGAAGACAATAAATTTTAGTACTTTTCCCAATTTTATTTTCACGTGAAATACATTATTAGAACTAACACTCTCTGAAATTATATTAAAATATCTGTTTTTAATGTCAAGCTTGTTTTCTGCACTTGAATACATTACCAAAGCTTTCACCTTGGTTTAAAAAAATTCTTAGCTGAGGAAAACCTTATCGTATCTATTAATGGGCATTTGAAAACTAAATGCTGTTTTCAGTTTTACCTCATTAAAAATACCTTTTAAATAGTTACTGATTTTTTTGACATTTGTGTGTCATTAATAACATAATGCATAACGTAAATATTTTTCTTTAGAACTACAGTTTAAAATACCCAAAGAAGCATAATAATGTTTTATTACACTATTATTTAACTTTTGATTGCAAACCGCTAGAATTCCTTTCAAAATTTTACATTATAATTTAAAAAAGATTCCTCATAATAAAATTTCTCAAATTAAAATAATTTGGAATACCTTTAGGCAAGAGACAAATTTTTAAATACGGAATATCATTACCTATATTGCTTCATTAGCAATAGACTGAAACTATACTTTTCAGGAAGCATTTTTCTGATCACTTGCGAAAAGAATGCAGCATTACTGAAAAGAGCAACTTTAAATGAAAATTTTTTACAGTAAAATTTTAAAAATAAGGCATAACTTGTGTATAAATATTATTTTTCATTTGAAATTTGAATAATTGTAATTAGTTATGTGAGATATTCAACAGTCCAGAATTTACTTAATGAAACCAACCTGCATAAATAGAGATTTTAAAAGGCAGGAAAGCAGACAACGCTAATTAGAGAAATTGGCTCTTTGGAAATATAAATAAAAGTATCGTGATTGGTTTCCGCATAATTTTTCAACATTAAAAAGTAACATAAAAACAGTTACGTAATGTACTTTCTTTTAAGTTTGTTATTCCGACATAATGCATCCGGTTTCGGCTAACAACGGCATTTTGGAATATAAACACTAATGACATAAATGTTATTTTAAAATCAGCGAGGAATGGGAGAAAAAAAAATAGATTTTTATCATATTTCCTCAGATTTTCTTTCACGTGATATGTGTTTCTTTTTTAGATATAATTTTCGGAACTTAAATTACTTCATTTAGCATAATCTTTATTCATATAAATTATCTATATTTATGAAATTCTTACCTTATTAACTTTCTTGAATAAATCATGTTTGAAGGCTGTTAACTCCGGCTGAATTCCCATCAATCCCATCGTCAGCGTATTATCTGAAAGTAATATATGCACTGATATTGATGTAAGCAAATCAAACTCCATGTGAATCATTTGCATGGCTTTATATGGTCATTGATGAATTTCCATAGAGTACTATTGCTCTTTTATTTAAAAATGTTTTACTCAAAACATAAGAGAGCGGGACATAATGTAAAATGCACAGTGGTTCACCGCCGACAGGTATGGGGAAGCAGTGATTTTACCCCCTACTTATCTCGGGGCTACCAGGGAAGTGGTTAATATTTGGATTGAAATTACAAGACTCAAGTTTTTTAATTTGATTTAATTTGTAAGCTTTGTGTCATCCACCATTCGATAGCTCCTATGTTTGTAAGTCAAAAATAGCGGCTCAGTTGTAGATTATCGATAACAATAAACTTTATTGATATTCACAAAGGACGCGCAATGAAAGTGGCAAGGAGAAATTATTAATCAATTTAAATAATTAATTGATGATTGATTAATGATTTAATGATTGATTAATTATCAATCAATTTATTTTAATGATTAAACTTCCAAATGAATGAATGCTTAAAAAATAATTAGTTTTGAACTCTCGCAAATCACTATTCAAAGATTCAAGATGTCTAAAGTATAAACTCAAATATTTTTGCAAAATTCTGGAAAACAACACATACACATCTCTTTTAAATCTCTTAAACTACGTAGGATTCTTGATGATAAAACAAACTTTATTTTAAGAACTAGACATCTAATCTTACCACATGAGAGGCACAGTTAAGTTGGTGTAGATAGAGTGAATCTTTTTACAAAAATGTGAATTACTGTTCATTGTAAACAGCCATTAATTGAATTAAATTTTGATTCTGAAATAATCGTTTGAGTTTCACTTTCAGTAATAAGGAAATTTTTTTTATGAATTGTTATTTTAATAATTTTTATCTTAATATTAAATTCAACATGTAAGTCAAAATAATATAAGAAGAATTTAAAAAAATGTATGAATAATTTATTAATGCGATGTTTGTTAGAAAATGCTTTAAACATTGTTAATATTTCGTTATGAAAGTAATATATGTAACAAAATTGGGTCTACTTGTCATTATGTTACTGAGGCTGTCTGATGAAATTAAATCGAAGAAATAAAGTCATTTAAATTTATAAAGAAATAAAAATGACCTTAACCGTGACCCTAATTTTTTGCGCATTAGTTTATCGATGCTTTTTTGACAATAAAAGTAAAAAATAATTCAAAATATTTTATGTAAATTATTTTTAATGAAAATTGATACATTTTACTATTACATACTGAAATTGAACAAGAAATAATAACTGACACAAACTTTCTGGCCAATGAAATCCATTTCTTCGCAAGTTTCTTATGTCCCTAATATTTTGGGCATGTTCAAATGAGACGAAATAAGTAAGTCTTATCACTTCGTTGGTCCTCTTTGTCAGCGTAAACATCTCTCACTCTTCTCGGTATAGTTGAAACTAATCGTTGTCATCTAGAAATTGGAATTTTTTGCCATTCTTCAAGAAGCATTATTTTCAACTACTGATTGTCACTGTTGCTCATTTATGGTTTCCATTTTCGTACTTCCTTTTTTACGTATTGCCACAAATCCTCGATAGAATTGATGTCCGAGGAATTTGGAACCCAATTTAGCACAGGAGTACCATTTTGTTGAAGCCAGGCTTTTGTTATCTTAGCTGTAATGTGGTTTGGCTAACTATTGTTGAAAAAGATAACCCGATTGACGGCCAAGTTGCTGAATTGAAGGCGACGACTAATTCTGCAAAATGTACCGATAACATTTGCATTGATAGTCCCATAGATTCCATTGATAGTCATATAGCAGCATTTGGCTGACCCCAGAATAACCAAAACATCCCAAAATTTAAACATATGACGGAAACTTGCTCTCTTGTTTGACGCATTTTGATTTTAAAGCTTCATTTGCTTGACGTACGACCCGGAAACCGATATTTCGTTACGAAACTGGAAAAGGGGATTTATCCGATCATATAGCATTTGCCATTGGAGATCTGTCTATTTTAATTGATCCACAGCCCGCAGAAAACTTTTCCTTTTCTCATCAGGAGTTAAAATCGGCTCACGTTTGCTTTTATAAGATTTCATGCCCATTTGATGCCTTTTTTTAACACTTTCCAACAAAGTTGAAAAATGTTTATGCATTCGGTCCGTCTGTCCGTCTGTACGTGCTCTAACTCCCGTAAATACCCTCGGATCGTTCTGAAACTTTTGGATGTTAGTGATCTCTACCATAGCACGAACACTACTTAAAATGAAGTTTGTTGCATGTTTAGTTCATTTACAGGGACAGTCAAAAGTTTTCCGTTACACTACGGCCTATGGGAAAAATCGTTTAAAATGACTTTTAATGATGTTACATGATTTCAAACATAATAAAATTGATATGCATTTATCAAGTGCACTAAAATATGTATTCCGTAGAATATGCGGTGCAAAGAATAAATATTATTCATTTACAGGGCCTCACAAAAGAATTCCATTACATAATGATATACGGGTGAAGGGCATTTTTTCCGGCGTATTTTAATTATGTTAAATTATTTCATGTATAATGAAATTGATATACGTCGCTGAGGTTTACTATAACTTGTTTCATGTATAATATGAAATGCATAGCATTTACAGGGACACACAAAATATTTCAGATACTATATTGTATCCGAAGTACTGTACGGTAGCGATGATTGCTGAAAACGCATTTTAAATTATGTTAATTGCTTTTATGTTTCACTATATTTGTGCATTGTATATGGTGTGTATAAATGCTGTAATTCATATACAGGGCTACACAAAAAAAATCGTAATGGGTACTGGGTATGATTGTAAATTGCTTAAAGGTGGTTTTTAAATGAGTTATGCATTTTTACGATGAACTGCATTTTGTTTACTAAGAAATGTTTGTAGAACATAGATAAAATTACATACAGGGTCATGCAAAGAATTGGATACATGGCCGTCTATAAATGATAATTTCTGGAAACGTGATTCCAGAAGTTTTAAGAGTGTTTTACTTTGAATTAAAATTTAGCTTAATAGTGGCGTGTAATAAAAGTACTAGGTTAACTACAGGGTTGTACAAAAGTATACAAGTATGTTTCCATCTATTAGTATAAATTGCTGAAAGAGAAATTTCAACCTGTTACTCGTTTTCTTGCTAAACTAAATTACTCCATTTTATAGCATATATATCAGCCTACAGATCAAATACAGAGCTGTTCAAAAGAATTGTAATACACATTTATTATGAATAGTAACTGCTGAAATCAGTTTTTACAATGTTTTATGCGTTTTCTAAAATGTGTACTTAGTTCTCTTATATACCTTATTTCCCTAAATAGCGAAGTTTTGTTAAAGCATTCAGGAAGTGTTGGAAAGTGTTTCATAAACTAGGCTTAACGCATGATTTTTCTTACTTGTTTAGCGATTTTAAGAGTCTATGGTCGCCCTATTCTGTCTTGTTATAGGGATGCGACTTTTGCCATTATTCCCAGTGTTATTTTCATTACCACTCGACGGAACATTCGATCTTCTGGGGCCGTTGTTGTGGAAAGGCGACTAGTCTGTTTCTTGGCTGTATATCTCCGGTTGTAATGAAAGTTTTGCGAACAGTACGCACTGTTCATTCATAAATAATCAAATCCCTGCCTATTTTCCTCATTAGACACCCACTATTTAGTTTTTCGATTATCTTTTTACGCAACTCTACCGTCAATCCTTTACCACATATTTTCTTCTTATTAATCGATTTGAAGTCACTCTTCTTTTAAACAGCAACTGCCATCAGTCCCGGTTGCGATAATTTGCATAGTTGGAAACAACCAGCCAATCACAATGGTAGAAAAATTTCTTTAAATGCACATGCGCAAAACAATAGGGCTATCTATTTTAAAGAGGGAAAGGGTTTTACATAACCAAATCTAAGTGTGCGACTTCTTTTATTCTTTTAGTCAATGCAATTCATTTTAGACGATTGGCATTTCAGGAATTTGATTGTTTATTTAGACAAAATTAAGTTTTCTCTTTCTTTCTTTGAAAAATTTCTATTTTAAACTGGTGCACAAAGAATTAAGGCCACGGATAAAACGCTAGATATATTTCGAACCAATAGATTTCATCAAACTTCAGATTAAGTTATATCTTAATATAATATGTGCTGATTACCTTTAGGTGTAAATCTCCCAACAGGTGGCGCTGATATGATGCATTTTTTTCTATTTCTGAAATAGCTAAATCTCAAGAACTAATGCACGAGTTTTCATAAAATTTCAGATTCAATTGGTCTCTGCTATAAATTGTTGCTTGTTTGTTTTTAGTGTAAATCGCGCAACAGGTTGCACTGCTATGCAGCCTTGCTCACGATTTCCTCAATAGCTCTATCTCAAAAAATAATGTACGGATTTTCATCAAACATCAGATTCTGTTAGATGTTGACATAAGTTGTTGTTAATTAGGTTTTGGTGTAAATTGCCCAAAAGCTTCCGTTGCTACGCAAAATTTGTCACTATTTCCTCAATGGATCTATTTCAAAAACTAAAGCATGGATTTTCTTCAAACTTCAGATTCAGTTAGACGCTGACATAAGTCGTTTATTAGTGTTCCCATTTGATGTTTTTCAAAGGGCGTTGCGCCCTACCCTTTTCGTTTAAATTCTTTATGCGCCTTGCCCCGTTTCCCAGTAGCTTTTTGTGTCTTCTGTTTTTTTTTTTTTTTTTATATTTGGCTTTTCCTCTCCTCCGCGCCCTCCTCTCTCCTCCCTGACATTTGAAAACAGAAGTTTTGCTTCTCTGATTGACTCACGTGTTGCAAGTTCTAAATAAATGTAGAAAAACATTCAGCAACTGCATATAGTATCGTGTTTTTAAATCAAAATGCATTTTCCATTTCAAAATCGTCCTAGAACGGCACATGTTTCTATTTGTGGAATAATCGAAAATTGGGGTTATTTTAATCAGATTATTTTATGATATTCTTAAAAAAACAGCACGATTTCAGTTTACCTTGGTAATATATACGAATTAACCTAGAGTGTGCCTGCTCCACCCCTCTCCTTGAAATGCCCTCAAGAAAATTAGGACTTAATACTAATTAAATGTTTAGAGTTGAAAATCCCACTACTCAGAACTGACTAATGATAATGCAATGAAAGTGTCCTTTCACTCAACAAAATGTGCCCATTTATTCGATATAAGCAACCTTTTACCGGACAATAATGCCCTTTTCAGGAAATCCACCCTGCCCTTTTTAAAAGAAATGTGAACACGATCGTTGATGATTAGATTTTGGGTGTAAAACACCCAACAGTTGGCGCTGCTGTGCTGCATTTTCTAAAATTTCCAGGATTTTAGCGATAGTCATATCTCAAGAACTAATGCACGGAATTTCATACCTTTAGAATCCTCATGATGGGCGTGCATTGCCATTTAATTTTGGCACGCTGTTAACAAATTTTGAAGTATTAGCATGCATGAACTAGAAGAAAGTTCTGGGATTGGCACATCACTCTAGTCTATTTATCAGTACAATAATAACTTTTTAATGCTTCTCTCTCTCTTATCAATAATATGCTTTTCAAATTTAGCAATAATCTGTCGATTATTTTTCCCCAAGTTGTACGCTTTTATGTCAAGTTTGTATGCCTCCTCTCCCCCCCCCCCTCCTCCCTCTAATGAAACACTACGTATTAAATTAAAGCAGTGTTTCCTACAGCAGTGTGTCATAAATTTATCTCAGTTGCACATTTTTGTTCCTCTTTAATTTCATTTTTAAAATGCTCTTTTTCCATAATTTTAGGAGAGTTATTCTACTTTTAGGTAGCTTTCTTTACAAAAAAGCTACCTATTGCAGCCGTTCGGAGGAAAGCGATTTCAAAAAATTTTGGTATATTTTCATCGATCATGACCCCTAGACCCCGAAACCACCCTCCGTTCAAAATTGATATATATATATATATATATATATATATATATCTGACCTACGTCACACTGTAACTCCCGTAATTATGAACCGATTTCGATGTAATTCGGTGTGTACATAGTACATACCAATGTCTCGACCGAGTTCGTTGGCTAGCTTCATCCGCCGTTTTGTTTCAAAATGGCGGCCATTTAAAATTTTAAAAAAAATTTAAAACTTGAAATGTGGTACCAAAAAATTAAAAATGGAAAAATATTTTTTCTTATGTATTTGACCTTTATACAAAGATTCCGGAGCAGTTTTTGTTTCGTCTATATCTTAAAAAATTGCTGAGTTATAGCATTTTGAATTTCTAGCGTGGCTGACATTTTGAAACGTCCTGAATTTTGTCACGCGATAAAAGGCGTATTTATGAACCGATTTGGATGTAATTCGGTGTGTACATAGAACATACCAATCTCTCGACCGAGTTCGTTGGCCAGCTTTATCCGCCATTTTGTTTCAAAATGGCGGCCATTTAAAAATTTTTTAAAAATTTAAAATTTGAAATGTGGTACCAAAAAACTGAAAATGGAAAAATATTTTTTCTTATGTATTTGACCTTTATACGAAGATTTTGGAGCAGTTTTTGTTTCGTCTATATCTTAAAAAGTGGCTGAGTTATAGCATTTTGAATTTCTAGCGTGGCTGACATTTTGAAACTTCCTGAAATTTGTCACGCGATAAAAGGCGTATTTATGAACCGATTTGGATGTAACTTCGTTTATACATAGTACATACCAATGTCTCGACCTGGTTCGTTGGCCAGCTTCACCCGCCATCTTGTTTAAAAATGGCGGCCATTTAAATTTTTAAGAAAAATTTAAATTTGAAATGTGGTACCAAAAATTGAAAATTGAAAAAATATTTTCTTCTTATGTGTTTGACCTTGATAAAAGGATTCGAGAGCAGTTTTTGTTTCGTCTATATCTTAAGAAATGGCTGAGTTATAGCATTTTGAACTTCTAGCGTGGCTGACATTTTGAAACGTCCTGATATTTCTCACGTAATAACAGGCGTATTTATGAACCGACATGGATGTACCTTGGTGTGTACATAGTACATACAAATATCTCGACCGAGTTCGTTGGCCAGCTTCATCCACCATCTTGTTTCAAAATGGCGGCCATTTAAAAAAATAAAAAAATAAAAAAATTTAAATGAGATACCAAAAAATTGGAAAATGAAACAGATTTTTTTTGTATGTGTTTGACCTTAATACAAAGATTCCGGAACAGTTTTTCTTTCGTCTATATCTAAAAAAAAATGGCTGAGTAATAGCATTTTGAATTTCTCTTGTGGCTGACATTTTAAAACGACCTGATTTTTGTCACGCGATAACAGGCGTATTTATGAACCTATTTGGATGTAACTTGGTCTGTACATAGTACATACCAATGTCTCGACCGAGTTCGTTGGCCAGCTTCATTCGCCATCTTGTTTCAAAAGGGTTGCCATTTAAAAAAAATTAAATTTAAAATTCAAAATGAGGTATTAAAAAATTGGAAAATGAAAAAGATTTTTTTTTTATGTGTTTGGCCTTGATACAAAGATTCCGGAGCAGTTTTTGTTTCTGAGAATTTGTTCTTTTGTTTATATCTTAAAAAATGGTTGATTTATAGCACTTTGAATTTCTAGCATGGCTAACATTTTGAAACGATCTTGTATTTGTCACGCGATAACACACGTATTCGCCTATTTCGATGTAAGAAGGCATGTGGATAGTATACATCAACACCTCGACCAAGTTCGCTGGCCAGATTCATCAGCCATCTTGTTTCAAAATGGGGGCCATTAAATTAAAAAAAATATATATATTTAAAGTGAGGTTAAAAAAAATTAGAAATTGAAAAAGGTTTCTTTCTTAAGTATTTGATCTTGATATAAGGATTCAGGAGCGTTTTTTGTTTGTCTTTACCTTAAAAAATGGCTCAGATATAGCAGTTTCAATTTCTATTGTGGGTGACATTTTGAAAAATCTGATTTTTTGCATGTGACAGCACTCCTATATATTAACCGATTCCGATGTGAGTGAGCATGTGCACAGCAATTACTAAGGTCTCGACCAAGTTCACTGCTTAGCCTCATCCACCATGTTGTCTTAAAATGACAGGCACTTTAAGAAATTGCCGAATTTGGCAGCCAAATATAAGTTACTTTAAAGAAAAGCAGCTTGGATAAAGCTGACTAATTTCGCGAAATTCTCATTCATTATATTGATAAAAATTACTATTGAATCTCCTATATTCGGTTTCCACTAAATTGAGCTTCGTGTGTTTGCATGATATAAGTTGGCTTTTTTTAAATAAGGATTATGAAAGCTACCTCTTCCTCCCGGCACTGGCCGGAAGGACTTTTCTAAAATTTTACTAGATTTAAGGAAGTGTCCCTAAATCCCTAAATATATTGGAATTTCCCTATAGATTTAGGTAATTTTTCCTAGATTTCTGAGAACGTTGAATGAAAATCAATCACAAGGTGGATTGTCATCTACATTTTGCAAAAGTTTTCAAATATTTCGATTATTTAAAATCATTCGATTATCAAAAAACCTCGAACCTAAATCATTCGATTATTAACATAACTCGAACGTAAATCAGTCGATTATCAAAATAACTCGTTTTGCTCGAGACAACATTAGTTATTTAAATCATTTTTCAAAAAATTTGCAAACATTTTGCTTCCGATTCTATGGAGAAAATTAATAAGGAAATGTAACAATGCGACGGGGTATAAATAAGACATTATGCAATGTCTCCCGATAGTCTGGTGATCTCCCAAACGAGCTCCTGCGTGGCAGTAGAAATTCTGGGGGATAAATATATGTTATAAAGACTTGATTTTTCTCGACTGGGATGTCTATCTATGGCTTTCAGGGTAAAGTTGTAACCAAACATTTTTAGCGTAAGAGTAACCTCTCCAATTTCAAAACTGGAGATCCAGCATTAGAATTCAAACCGATTGCACTGCGTCAGAAATTTATAAAAATTTTCTTTTTTAACACTTCCCAACAGTGTTGAAAACTATTTGACTTGGGCTTGTTTGTCTGCCGTTAACTGTGTGTGTCTACTCTAACTCCCGTAAAGATACTCGGACTGACAATAACTTACATATGTTATTGATGCTTACTGTGGCACGTTGCTTTTGAAAACTTTTGCATTTATAGTTCTTTTACAGGGGCACTCAAAAGAATACCGTTGCATTACGATCTATGGGGGGGAATCGTTTACGGTGTATTTTAATGATGTTACACTTTAACCACTATCATGTTGTACAGTATGATGTGCATAGTATTTATCATTTTACAGGGAAACACGAAAAATATGAGTTACAGTACAACATTTCCTATTAACTAATAAACAGTGAAGTTTTTTTTAAGTTGTTACGGTAATGTTGGAAAGTGTTTCCTAATCTATACTTGCAGCATGATTTTTCTTCCTTGTTTGCTTTGTGGGGTTTTTACCTTTCTGTACTCGTACACTCGTGTTCAGAAGGTTTGCAGTCACTCCATATTTTTTACATGTGATAAAATATGAGTTAATACCAAATTCCAATTATATGTGTATATATTTATCATATACTAACAAAACCTGGGCATTGATCGCGTAATAGTTGGGATATGCTAAGTGGTATTTATTTGCCCATTTCTATTAGAAAATTACTTTCTAAAGGAATAATTAAAAATCCTTAATTAATGCACAATTTCACTAAACTTCATTATTACACTGTATTATGTAAAAATGAGAATTAAATTAGTAGGATGAACTTAAACTAATTCTAAATAAAGGATAATTTAGAATGCTTTTTGAAATTTTTTCGCTCATTTCTTTTTTCATATGAGGTTTTAAATTTTTTAGAAAATATTCTTAGCACTCATTTACATATTAAAAGTAATCATTATACCATATTCCAAGCTTCTAGTCTAATGGTACACCGTCCCTATAGTGGTAGTGGCACCAACATAAAATATAGCATATGGTGGAACAGGGACTGTCACATAAATCTGCCTCGATACATTTTGAAATCGGTTTAATATTTCCTGAGATTCTAGAGAAATTGTAATTCAGAAAGTTTTTAAGAGGTTTTTCGCTCATTTTAACTCTTTAAATTTCGTATCCTTTGGAAACTATTTCTAGAGAACATTTATGTCTTATAAATATCTAACATATCAAATTTTAAGTTTCTATGTTTAACAATTCAATAGAAATCGTAATTAAGAATACCTTTAGAACGCTTTTCACTTATTTCGTCATTTTAATTTCAAATTGTTTTAAAATTGTTTTTAGAGAGCATTTGCTTCATATAAGTAACTTCCATACGAAATTTTAAGTTTAATCTTTATCAATTCCAAAAAATCGAAATTTAGAAAGGTTTTAGAACGCTTTTCCGTCATTTCACCTTTTCAAATTTGGAATATTTTTCAATCAGTTCTTAGAGAGCGTTTATATCTCATAAGTGACTACCATGCTAAATTTAACGTATCTAGCACCTTCAATGTCGCAACAATTGCAATTTTAGGATGTTTTTCGTTCCTGCACTTCTCTTTTGATAATGCCACCGACAAAAAATATAGCAATGTTGGAACAGACACTGTCATCGTCAATCTACTTCCATTACATTTGAAATCGGTTTGGTATCTCCTGAGATACCATACAAGCCGTAATGTAGAAAGTTTCTAGAACGCTTTTCGCTCATTATACCCTTTTAAATTCGGAATTTTTCAGAAACTGTTTTTAGAGATCATTTATATCTTATAAATATATACCACGCAAAATATCAAGTTTCTATCTTTAACAATTACATAGGAATTGGAATTCAGAACGGTTTTAAAAGGCTTTTCACGCATTTTCACACCTTTTAAATTTCGATTTTTTTTTCGACTGTTTATAGAGAGAAATTATATCTTATAAGTAACTACCATGCCAAATTTCAACTTTCTAACCCTTCAGTACCTTAAAAAATCGCTATATAGAACATTTTTGCTCCTGCAAACCCCTTGTGTCAGTAGCACCGATATAAAATGTTGCCTATGTAAGAGCAGGGACATTCGCCATCAATTTGCAAGCGTTACTTTTGAAATAGTTTTGATATTTCCTAAGACTTCATAAAAATCGCAATTTAGAACATTTTTAGAACGCTTTTCGCTCATTTCACCCTTATAAATTCGGAAATTTTTAGAAACTGTTTTTAGTGAGGATTTATATAATATAAGTATCTGCCACGACAAATTTCATCTTTCTGTCTTTAAGAATTGTATAAAAATCGTAATTTAGTTTTTAGAACGCTTTTCGTGCATTTTTGCCTCTTTTATTTTTCGAATTTTTCGAAACTGTTCTTACAGAACATTTACATCTTATAAGTCACTACCATGCCAAATTTCAAGTTTCTAGCTCCTTCAGTATCACAAAAATCGAAATTTAGAACTTTTTTGCTCCTGCAACCCCCAGGCGGGTAGTGGCACCGCCATAAAATATAGCCTATATTAGATCAAGGACTGACACCATCAATTCGCAAACATAACTTTTGAAATCGGTTTGGTATTTCCTCAGATTGCATAGCAATCGTCATTTAGTACGTTTTTAGAACATTTTTTGCGCATTTCTAAAAAATTCGAAATTTAAAAGGGGGGGGGGGAGGGGTGAAAACTGTTCTTAGAGAGAATTTACATCTTATAAGTAACTACTACTCCAAATTTGAAATTTCTAGCACCTTCAGTATCACAAAAATCTAAATTTAGATTTTTTTTTTGTTCCTGAAACCGACAGCTAGAGTAACACCGATATAAAATATAGGCTATATTGGAGCAAGGACTACTACCAACAATTTGCAACCATTACTTTAAAAATCGGCTTGGTATTACTCCTGCACCCCCTTGGGGGTGTTGGCATCGACATAAAATATAGCCTATGCAGGGATAGGGATAGTCACCATCAATTTACTACAATTTTTTTAGAAATTGGTTCGGTAGTACCAGAGATTATCCCCTACAAATAAACACAAAATCACACAAAATTTACCTCTTTATAATATTAGTATAGACAAATTGCAATGTTTAAATTACCGCTATCTTTACAGCTAATAAAAACTATTTATTTTACGCGAAAACTTAAAGAAACACGTAAAACTTTTCTTGAAGATGCGTTTCCCTAGGTATAAAATGCTAAAAATAGTTTCTCATGAAGAAAAGCAATTTAAATATATATTGCGAAAATATTTAAAAGTAAGTCATCTGTGATTTAGGGGAGGAAGTAGAATGTTGGTTTAATCCAACATTTTAGAATTTTTAAATTAGCTACATTACCATAAAATTGAATTTTCAATTAACTGGTTTTATGGTAATATATTAATTCTTATATTTTTACATGAGCTAGTTTGAAAAAGTATCATGTTAAACAGAATAAAATTATGATATTCTAGTTTTAAAAGTTTTATTAAAGTAAGAAATAAGGTTTCACATAATTTTTTTTTCAGTTGATTGTACTTTTCTGCCTCTTGTTATTTTATAGAAAAAGCAGATTGATTTCAGCAGTCATGTGGCTGTAGTTTTTCTTTTTTTTTAGTTATACTTAATTGATATCTTACATCAAATAACTATACGTTTAATACATATTTCAAGCTGAAGATAATTAGTTTATAGATCGTTGACCAGGGTCTTACATGCCGGACTATAGCCACAGCCCGCTTAAGTACAGGCCGATAAAGCTCTTGTTTGTTTCTCCTGACTCAGGAAAGAGTTCATGATGTTAGATAACGGGATCTAATGCAAAGCCAATCAGATGAGAAAGTTCTTGTTTGTTTCTCCCCTCCTTAGGAGGGCTTTCCCGGTGGACTGTGTAAGCCGAAATCACGTGATTGGACTCATAAAGTTGGTCCTAAGCCACCACTTTAACAAACAGGAACTTCTACGGCCGGTACTGAAGTTGGTCCCGTTATATCCCAGCTTAACAGGTTTTGATACCTGCTAACATGGCAATAGTCACCTGATCGCCGTATGACAGAGATCTACTTGACAGGCCACTAGGTCGTCATGGCAGTGGTGCATCTTTTTGTTTTGCATTTACTTATTGATTTTAGATGAATCGATTTGGCATCGTGCACCGCGCTGCGCAGCAAAGTAAGTCACGCTAGGCGAAAGGAAATACTGTGGATTCTTAAACCGAAAGTGTGATGCAGACTTAGCGGAAGGAGTAATTTAGAAGGGAAAGGAGTAAAGAACATGTCTCATATATTGAGTTGAAGCATAAACATTAAAAATTTTGTTTTGAAATGTAAAGCAGACTTTGTCATTGCTTTGGGCAGGAAAAGGCCTTTCTACTTTACCCCACCGAGTGAAGACTGGCTTTGTGAGCTATGCTGTTGGAGAGACCAGTAGCTCGTGAGGCTTTCGACTTATTGCGCCCAATAAAAAGGCGTTGTCTAGAAAAAAGAAAAATAATCAAAATAAATTAAATAAAAGGGACACGAAGTGCCACACATGGCAATTTCCCTGGCACTCGAAAAAATTAAATTTGATGATTATCAGATAGATAAAATATTTTCTTGTGTTTATAAAACTTGTACAGTCTAACAGAAATAATACATGTATTTTTGCATGAATTAACGCAATAATTTTCTTGCGATTCTATGAATCTGATTCTATAAATCTGTAATTCTATGCAGCGTTTTCGAAAAGCAAAAACTAATGAAAATGTTTAACTGATCTTCTTTAACAAAACACGAAAACAAACATTGGATGTCTTAACAGCAACTGATTTTGCCTTAAATGTTTGCAATCAAAGGGATTTGAATGGAAACCATCGTTACAGGTATTTTCAGTATAATTCAATCTTCACTAATCCTTTTAAAACCGATCAGATTAGCGTGCTTTTAGATTCGGCAGTGTCTGAACGGGGGTTGGGGAGCGTAGCTTGCAGGGAGGCAGATCCCCCTAGTATAAGTATAATAATAATGTACGAAGCCATTTACATGCAGCTTTAGAAAATTAATTTGAAAAGTAAGATTATACAAGTTAGGTATTTTTTAAATTTCATTTGTTTATTCTAATTTGTTGGGAATCCATTTCGAACATTTCTTTTGATTTAGTTATTTAGTCAATGAATTCTATGGATTCTGAGATGGAACTCTTTGTTTAATGTTTTCCCATTAATTTTTTTAGAAAGTATAAAACTAACATATGTTTCAGTGTTATGCACACTAAATTTTTTTTACACTTAACTTGAACATGTTACAAAATAAATGAAAGAATAAAATGAATGTTTTTTAATAGTAAAAATTTAATCTTTCCGTCTCAGAGTTTCAACAGGTTTTTATTTTTTTGCTTAATTTAATACGATTTTTAAAAATGTATTATTTATTTGTTAAAATAGTCATTTCAGTTTAATTTTTTAGTTTAAATTACAATAAAAGTAAATTTAAAATGTAAAGGGGAAAAAATGTTTCGTATGCTATCGCAAAGTTTGAAAGAAAATTTTAGCTGTATTGTAGATGCCATCTTCATAAAACATTCATAACAACTATTACTGAATAGAAAACACTTGTATTCAGCGATTAGTTAATCGATGTAACCAAAAGTTTTTAGAACTTTTAAATATGCACAGATATGGCATTTAGCTGCAAAATTTTACATTGTGACGATAAAAGACACTCACAATCTTTCGTGGTGGGTATTAAAACATTTAAAAAATATTAAGCAATAAAATATGTAATATTATACACGGGGTAAGTAGGTTTAGCTATAAAAAATTAAAGGTAGGTATACATAGGGGAACCCGGGGCACAACAGGGTACCGGGCGGAAAGTTTGACGTTTTTCGATGACAAGGAGGTACGAAGAAGACGATACTGAAATAGATCAAGCAACGGACTGGAGTAGCAGTGACGAAGATAATGAAGATGTCGACTATAATGATGAAAATTAATAAAATCATTAAACATGTCTTAAAATCTAATAATAAACTTATAAATCCATATTTTCTTTTATTTTTATATAATGGCTATAAATATAATTAAAATATTTTTTCATTGAAATTTTTAACACTATAACAAATTTTAATGAAATGTCGAATTCTGTATTAAAGTGAATATTAAAAATAAAGTTCATAAAATTCCAAAACATTTACTAATTTATTTAGTTTATTTTTTAAACAATTATCAAAATGAAAATTATAATCAATAACACTATAAACATAGATTTTTTATTCATAAATAAGTACATGATAAAATTATTTGATCGATCCAAATTACGATCTCACTTGCACCTACTCGGACGTATATTGCCTAACATCGAAGCTGTCTGGCTATTGAGGAAACATCTTTTAATAGTTAACCAAGTAACATGTATAAAATTCAGCCTTTATACCATTACGTAAGTACAATTACAATTTATTAAAGTTTAAGGGATCTGGCAAGGAGTTGCCACAATATTAAGTGTCTGGCAATGGATGACGTGATTTCTAATATTATTCCGAAGAAAATATAAAAAAATTACGCTTTATTATTTGATGAATTTAAGTTGGTATTTTATATACCTTTGCTACCTGTTACCTGCCAAAATCACGATGACCCAAATTTCACAGTAGCCCATCGTTCCTACCTGTGTTGGAAGCTTGCGCTGAGAAACTTCACTGTTAAAAATATGCAGCAATTGCTACATACTCACTCCACCACTTTTATAGAATGTTTCTGTTCTGACCAATGAGAATGCCCCATAATATAGTCATGTTACAATTTCCTATAAAAGCGATGGAGTGACGATGCAGCAAATGCCGCAGATTTTTACAATGTTTGAGCTTTTATAAAATAAGGAAAGTCTGGCATTCACGGGCTCTTGCTCTATAAATAATTTTTGTACCTGTTGTTTTACTTCTGACGTCTGACCTTTACTATTTATGTTCGCAATGCTCCATTTAGATCCAGCGGTATCTAAAACCACGCTAATTTGCTCTCTTTGAAAGCAAATGTAGATACTCAATAGCCATATGAAAATAAATGTTTAAGAAACGGCTCAATGAGTTAATTAATCATTAAAGGCATTTTTAATTTCATAAAATGTCATTGCCCGCTACTAAAATCCCCACCCTTTCCTAAAAAAATCTGGGAAAATGCAAGTATGTACAAATAAAATATGGAAGTTTTGTCCGTTTATAATGGTATGGTAAAAAATTATTATGGTAAAAAATTATGGTAAAAAAATATTTCACTTTCCCGGATAAAAATTAATGTCTCGCTTAAACCCTTAGTGCAGAATTTTTTATTTTTCCTTTAAAAATACATATTTGATTACTTAACGCGCAAAATTACAGGAAAAATACTGAAACAATTATCACTCTTGCATTTTTCAGTATTTTGGATTTTTAAAAATGGTTGCCAAATGGCTACACCATGCACTAACCTAAATAAAATATATTTTTGAACTGTGTCAGTTGGCAGTACTATGATGTTTTATTGTTATTTTTTTAATTAAAATTTTATTAGATGCATATAATACACCATATACTCTTAAAAAAGAAAAAAACTATACATTATATATATATATTTGCATATGTCTCTCTCTATGTATATAATAGTTATATATTGAAAAATCCAATTTCATATAATTTAGTACACGAAAAAAAACATCTAACAAACTGTAACTAAAACAATAATTAACAAAACCAAGAGTAACTAAGAAAAAACTAAATATGAAGACAAGTGGCAAGGCTTATGACTTGCTCTGCGGGGCTAAACATGTTTTACGTGCACAACATTCCCCCTCACTTGCCAAGACCAAACAAATAGAAATTAAAAAAAATGAAAACTACAAACTAACCCAAAAGCCGTCAAATGAAGTGCGTGAATATCCTCACCGCTAAGCTATCTTCGATAGGAATCACGTATCGATATATCACCATCATCGTACAATTCCAATGCCTTACTTCGATAGCTTTTTTTCTTGATAAAATTGAGAGTTAAATCATTCAGAAAATGTATTGGGTAATTTTGTAAATGTATTGGCGTTTATGTAAAGGCTAAAAATTTCACCAACCAATTTATCAACATTTGAATACAAATTTGCAATACGATTTAAACCATTTAAATATATATTTCTAAAAATTGAAACATGCACGTTACTATTAAAGTTTAATATTTTTATTGTATCAAAATCAAAATAATTTCTTTTATCATAAATACTATATATTAAAATTCCGTTAATAATTTCCAACTTAACATCCAAGTAGTTGAGGGTGCTTTGATTATCCGAAGCACTCTTTAAATTTAAAGTGTCTGGATAACATTTAAATTGATAAATTTCCTTATTGTTATTCAGCTCAACAACCAAAACATCATCTATATATCTGTATATCTTTAAGTCTTTTTCCAACAATAAACCTGCTTCATATGTAAACAGATAAATATCTGCAAGGATGGAGCTACAACTGCACCCCATTGGAGTACCTCTCACTAATAGTTATATATATGTATATATATATATATATATATATATATATATATAATAGTTTTTTGTCTTGCCATGTAAGATTTGATATCTCACATCCATTGACATAGTAAGCATATTCTATGGTCCTTCTCTGTTCTTTTTTTATTCATTGCTGGGTGGACTTTTGCAGCACGGGATTCCGCCTCTTTTTATAATTCCAAGTCATGAAATTTCTTTTTATTTTAAAAGTTTCATTAGGTTCACTGATGTATAATAGTTATCAAAATACAGTTTATGAGTTTCTTGTTCAACAATCGGATTAGTTTGTCTGACACTGACTCTATTGCTAACCCCCAAGTCATATCCACTTGGCAAAGTCATTGCTTTTTTTTTTTTTTTTTTTTTTTTTTTTTTACAACTGCATGAATAACAAAATTGTAAGCAAATCCAGATACTCTTGCCAAAAAATGTTAATTTAACACTATATTTATTAGACATTTTTTTTGACATATACTGTTTCAATGCCTTTGTAGCATTTATTTGCTCATCAACACAGAGATTTTCTTTCATGGGAATGGATAAGAATTTTCTTCCATGGTACCGACTTTGGGCTCTACTTGAATAACTTATCTTCCCCATTAGACAACTGTCACCTATCCTCTTGCCAAATTTGTAACTTCCATTTTTTCTGCTTTATGCATTTCTAATTCTCATACCATAAAAAATTCTTTTGATTTTGTTAGTAAATTAAAAAATATTAACCCATCCAACTGTTCCATGCTTTCTCTTGATGTCAAATCTTTATTTACCAATGTCCCGATTGAAGGTGCTCTTTCTTGCTTGGAAAAAAGATTACGTGGATTTCATTTTTCTGATATTGAAGTCCAAGATTTTGTTAATTTAACTAAAATTTGCATCACTCAAACTACTTTTGAATTTGATAATAAATTTTTCAAACAATCAGATCGCTTAAGTATGGGTAATCCCTTATCTCCAATTCTTTGTGATATTTATATGCATTATTTTGAGGAGAAATCATTAAATCTGGTTAATTTTAAATGTTGGATGCGTTATGTTGACGATACTTTTGTTTTAGTTGATAATCCTTTTGTTATTTCTACCATCCTTCAAACTGTTAATTCTATCGACCCACATATTCAGCTTACTTTTGAGTTAGAAAATTGTAATAAACTTCCTTTCCTTGATGTTTTAGTTACTAAGTGTGATTCTTCTTTCAAAACTTGTGTTTATAGAAAACTTTTCTCTGTCTCTAATCCACCTCATGCTCTCTCAAATCATCCTGTCAACCAAACAAATCGGTGTTTTTTACACATATGTAAATCGTGCTCTCAAAATTTGTTCCGACTCTGCATCCCTCAAGGATGAACTTAATTACTTAAAAACTATTGCTGTCAAAAGAGGTTTCAATATTTCTGTTATTAATAATGCTGTGAAGAAATTCAATAGGCCGCCTAATAAATCTACTCTTTCCAAATCTGTCAAAAGCAAACCTGATAATTTGGTTGTCCTCCCATTTTATCCTCCTTTATGTTTCAAATTAGCTAAAGTTTTACGACGTTTCAATTTTAACGTTATCTTTAAATTTGTCAATAAATTCAAATTACCCTCTACTAAATCTCCTGTTCCTGATCTTCGTAAAGGGGAATTTATAATGTTCCTTGTAACGGCTGTGATTTATCTTATATTGGACAAACTAAAAGAAATCTTGAAATACGTTTAAAAGAACACTCGCGTTATGTAATTAATCGAGAAGTTTCTAAATCTTCGATTGCCAAGCACTCTTGGGATTCCGGCCATAGTTTTAATTTCCAAAATGCTAAAATTATGTTTAATGCCAATAGTATCTCTGAATTGGACTTTCTTGAAAATTTAGCTATTTATCTTAATCGTGAAGTTATTGTTAAGGATAAATCTGATTCCACAACGCTCTCTGCTGCTTGGAAAAATCTTTTCAGTACTACCTTATATATATTTTTTATATTAATTAATATTAGTCTGTTTTTATATTTTATTCATTTATTTATTTTTATTTCATGTTTTCACACATTTTAATATGTGTATGTGTTTTCCCTTTATGATAATTTATTTTTAATTTTATTTTCATGCTTTTTTTCCCCCAACTTGCTTACTTTCCCCTTCTAATCTATGCTCTTCTGTTTTCATTAAACTCTTCTGTGATTAACTGTTGTCTTCTGCTTTCCTATTGGCTGTTGATTTCTAATTTCCTATTGGCTGTTTTTTCAGCTTGTTTCCCCTTCCCCTATCTCTCATTTCAGTCTTGCTTTTGCTTTCATAGTAGAAGCACGTCTTCTTTGCGCCTGACGAAGAAAGACTCGGATCTTTCGAAAGGCCTAGCGCATTTAAAAGTTTTTGATGGTGTTGTAAGAAGTTCTTTTAAAACTCATCCGATATACAACAGAATAACGGAAAACTATTGATTTTAATATATATCATGATGGAGATTAACTCGTTTTTACTCCGATTAAATGACTGAAGCAGAAATTTAAGATGAAAGTCAAAGTTTATATAGCATTGAACTAATAAATGAAATATTTGACATTTGTAACAACATTTTGATATATTAAAATATATGAAATAGAAGAAAGTTTTGGGATTGGCACATCCAACTATTTTTCGTTTACGTTTACTTGCTTTTGTTTTGATGTTTTTCTAAATGAAAATTTGCATTTTAAATATTTTTTATGTGTGTTAGAAAACCGTCTATTGCCAGCAAAATTTTAGGTTTCAAAAGTTACTTTTTTATTGGTAATTGATAAACGACTAGTGTCACCTATAATATTTTTTATGAATTAAACCGAAATATAGGGTCAAAATGAATATGTGAAGCATAAAGTTGTCAAAAGGCAACGCTAAATAAACGATGAGAGAAAATTTAGTTTGTTAGTATACACTGTAGAGTTAACTACGTGTAATATGAAGAAATTTTTATCATCGGAAACTTTAAAATACTAGGGGGCTCGGCCCCCTACGAGCTACGCTCGCCAACCCCCGTCCAGACACCGCAGACTCTAAATGCACGCTAATTTGATCGGCTTTAAAAAAGATTTCGAAAGATTGAATTATAATTTAAAAAACAGTGGCGATCTCCCTATAAACGAATTTCTATTCATTTCTCTTTGATTGGAGAATTTTAACGCAAAATCCGCTGCGGTACTACTTGATTATCCCGGCGACCAATTTCGCCAAATTATATAAATCGCCAAACCACTCGCCAAATTATACAAATTGACATAATTTTTATTTTAAATAACGAAAGAACAAATAAATTAGTATAACATTAATAAAAAATACAAATTAAACGTCGAAATAAAAATAACTTGATGACGTAGACACGTGTAACAACATTTCAAAATAAGCTAATATAAAACGAATTAAGTAAAGAGAGTCTTTGTCTCCTGGTATTTTTTAACAAAGCGAAAAGAAAGTTCTTTTAAATGAGACATTTTAAATTAATAGTTTTTAATCTGACGTAATTTTGACCAAGCTATTCTTTCTCTTTTAAATATTCACGTGAAAATGCTTTTGTTTGAAATGAAATATTATTTGCGCTTTCCTAACAAAAATAGTTGAAAAGTATCCT
Organism: Maratus speciosus; assembly: GCA_963932465.1. Classification (NCBI taxonomy): domain Eukaryota; kingdom Metazoa; phylum Arthropoda; class Arachnida; order Araneae; family Salticidae; genus Maratus; species Maratus speciosus. Next base: position 337,896,667 of record OZ010795.1, on the reverse strand, counting down.
CTCAAAATATCAAATAAATGTCTAGCACAATTTTTAAATTTAAACCGTTTTGCAATATTATTTTGTGTTCATTTTATGTAATAACTGTAGTGTGACGTAAATATGACGTAATTTCTCCAATTTAAGACTTCTAACGCATGTTAATAAATTTATTGTTTTACAAATTCCTTTCTCTCTTAAAATTCACGTGTAATTATAGTTTTTATGACGTAATTTTTAATAAGTTCCTGCTTTTTGTACATAATTATTTAATCCTAATTCCAAATGTTTTTTTTTCTGTTCATAATAGTCACGTGTAAATAAAATTTTAATTTATTTACACGCATAAATATTTTTTTTTTTTTGAAGCAAACATTATTGTTTCAGCTGTTTATAGAGTTGGCAACAGTTTAAATTAATATCACTTTCTAAAATCTGTAAAAAATATCTCTAGAAAAATGAGTCAAAATAAAAAAATTAATGCAATCTGCAGTCCGGCAAATTCTAACGCATAAAATGATCAAAAAATGATTACACTGCCATGTATAGTTTTTGCTGCTATAAAACTTTTTTAGTGGAACGATTTTGTCCAAATTTAGCATTAAATATCTCTTAAAATAATTCTTCGATTTGAAAACTGTCTACATCAGCGTGTTTATCAAACATTTCTATATAAAACCACCGATTTTCATATTTTTGTATGCATTATGTTTCTTAATATTAACGAAGAAAGACCTCCAGTCACAAAAAATTCAAAACCGGCGGCGGTGACAGCGGTAGTTACTTTTTTTTAGAATAGAGAGATATTTAATAAATGCTAATGCACGAGATCTACTAATTATCGCGTGAAACTCATATATAAAAAATACATATTAAATGTTCAAATTTAATGTATTGATTAAAACTATTTTTACTCTTCCACAGTTTCTTAAAAAGGAAAAAAAACGCAGTAGGAAATTAAAAATTGCTGCATGTGAATTACAGGAATTATTACAAATAAGTAAACGTTTAAAAAAATCTTAAAATTGAGATTATATAAAAATAAATGCCTTTGTTAACTATGACGTAATTTGCGGCAGCGAAAACTTTCCTTAATTTACTATTATCCGTTCTCTATGTATCATTAAAAAGTATTTCAACGTTTAACAATGCATATATTTAAAAAATAAAATGCAATTCCTAACAGCAAATCTATTTTCGTATGTAATGATTTAATAATTTTAAAATATTCTTTCATTTTTAATATTTTTGTGTAAATATACAAAGGGCTCAGATGATAAAGGTGGTTAGTGACACAATCATCATTTTCAGAAAACGATGTGAAAAGTTCCAATCTATTTGCGTTTATTGTCAAATGCCTCTTTTATCAATTAAAATCTCTCTAAGTATTGTTTTTTTTCAAATAGAAATTTAGCACATGGTAGAGGACTAATGTGATTATCATCAATTATATGATTAAGACAATTATTTTTATTTTATCACATACCACCAAAGGTCACCACTAAGGTGACTGTATGAGTTCAGTTGACCATTTACAAAAATATTGTGCTTACAATTTTACAATGGTGTCTACTTAACACATATGCAGGTTGGTAAAAATTAATATACGAGAATTACTTAGTAATAAATAAAACAAATTATATTTTAAGTAAAAGTTACAAGAAGTGTGCATTCACATACTACACAGACAGCAGCAGAAATCGGACTGCCAGAACAGATATGGTTAGAGAGAAAAAAAGACTTCTCATACATCAAGTTGAGTTGCATGCCTGAAGACAAATAAGGAAGTCAGTTAAAATTGCCGTTAAAAGTTCATATTCAGGATTACAGTTGAAATAGTTAAACGTGCAATGAAACAGTTACAGTTAAAATACTACACTGCAATTGTCAAAATATTTAATACTTATATTGGGAAGGTTAAAAAAATGATTTCGTATAATTTTGCAGTTAGTAATTATCGCAGTTTATTTAAAGCGTCAATTTGAGTGTATGAAGAGGTATTTCCAAAGTTTTTTTTTTAAGAAGGACATGTTGTCGGATGTTTTTCAAGATGAGACTCCAGCAGACTGGAAAGTTGTTAATGAAATTGGAATATGGGTTGATAAGTCAAGTAGTTGTTAATGCTGTCTTTCTTAAGAACATAAGCGTAATATGCTCAGCTGAGAAAATGGCGGATGTGGAGAGTAGAGATATTTATATCTTCGAAGTATACTTTTTGTAAGTCATCACATGTAAAAGTGTGGATATGGCGACTTGCATGTTCATATTTCATTAATTTTAAAGCAATATTAAATTTAAAAATTTAATGTGATTGGATTTGGTTATTCTTTTACGTTATCTCTGTAATTGTTTTCGCTTCAATTTTGAGGAGTTATTCACTTCAATTATTCAAATTTTGAATTTTGTTTTTGATAAATTTAATGTTCCTTATTTTTAAGTTTTGTTGTTTAATTTTATTTTAAATATGTTACACATTTGGCGTATGCGGGCTCGCCATATCTTGTGAAAGCTGTGAGGCTACATATATTTTTGGACATTTCTTTGTTCCTTCCACCTTTCGATGAGCTTGGAATTGTGTTTTATTTTGAGAGTTGTGTTTGTAATTCTTGTTTTCCATCATTAGGGATTTTTAAATGTTATTTTCTTGTTTTTTTACATCCACTTTTCATTAAATTTTCACCGAATTTCATTTTTTTGGCTAAATACTTTTTTGTTTGTATGCTCATAATAGCTGCGTTGCGCCAGGTGCACATAACTGATTCTTTTTTTTCTTTTACACCTTTGAAAATTATATATATGCGCTAAAATATGGTTTTATTTATATATATCATTCAGTTAAATAATTATGTATAGTTTTGAATTGTAGTTCGAAAATAATTTTTAATTATTCTGCCTGCGAATAATAATTTTCTTGTGAATTGAACGGGTCAGCATTAAGAAGTCTGGCGCATAGCGAATCTAGAAAAGCAGCGTTCGCACAGGAGCTAATAAATGTATCCTATTATATATGGAAGCGAAACCTTAATGTTTTTTTACAAGACCTCTTACCCACTCTGGCTATTCCACTTTTTGCCTTTCAGATATTTATCTATTGACTATAATCTGTTGATACACAAACATTCACTGCTTTCTCTGTTTTCTTCCCAGTAACCTTTCCCCTTAAGATTAGCTGTTGCATAAGGGAGGTAATGCACTGCATTTAATGTTCATCGTCTTTACTACCGCTAAATTTACGTGATGCTCTTTTCGTGCACTAGCATTCGTGATTTTCTTACACCTTCTTCACGAAAAGAGTATTATATTATTCACCTGAAAACAGACGAATTTGCAACGCAGTGCTCTATCTTTTTCGTTAGTCTTGTGAGGAATCCAATATACCTCACACATAAGGCCCATATATATTCAGACAAAACTCTGTATAGGAAAACCCATATTAATACATGGAAATTATTCCAGAGAGAAACATTCGCCTTGCATACAATATTTCAAATGAAAATCAAATTTCAAAGTGATTGCTTAAAAGGCGCAAAGGCCAACATAGTGAAAAAGAATTGAAATTTGATTTTCATTTGAAATATTGTATGCAAGGCGAATGTTTCTTTCTGGAATAATTTCCATGTATTAATATAGATTCTATCGATGCTGGATTTAATTATGTTTCGTGCTCGCCTCAAGTCGGTGGCTCACGATAAATATTCCATCTTGTGCTCCGTTTGTAGCCTTGCCAACATATAATAGTGAGAAATTTTCCGAGCTAGGTATCGTTCCAAGTGGTTTAGTCGGTAGAACGTCAATGCTCTATACTGATGGCCCGGGTTCGTGTCCCGGCTTGGAATCTTTTTCACTATGTTGTCCTTTGCGCCTTTTAAGCAATCACTTTGAAATTTGATTTTCATTTGAAATAAGGAAAACCCATGTATAAGTATTCTAGCTCAAAATGTTCTCTAAGTCTTAGATTCTGCTGGAAATGATCAAGAGAATCGACCCATCTGAACCAATCTTACATTTGACGAAAAAAGGGACATGGAGATGAAAAGAGCAGGAGTTGCGGAATTCCTTTTAAGTCGCAAGATTACCGCGATTTTCCCAGGTCTATCGGAGACTGAAACAAAACTTGGAATTTTCTCATGCAGCAAGGGAGGGTCTTTCTTAACCTATAATCTCGAAGCTTGTTAGTGATGTCACTACACTCTGAGTGGACGAAAGATAGCCTTTGTTTTAAGGAAAGCGAGTTAACGAGAAATGGAAGGGCTGCTAGAAAAGAAATGAGTTTGTCATCCCAGAGAGAGGAAGTTATTCTCTCAGAGTGGGGCTGCGATTTCCGTACAATTTCGAAGGAAAAACTAACCATTTGCTAATCCAGACAGAAAGGATTATCTTTTCTGGTCCTATTGTGAGGGAAAAGGAACTGACAACACCTTAGTTTATACAAGAAAACAGAGACAGCCGTTTTTCCATGAACTAATACTGAATGACTCTTTAATTTATGGTGAAAGATGAATTCACTATAAGAATATATGCTAATTTCTTGTCTGCTGAACTTAAGCTTTTAATGGACATTGTCGAGCGCACCCACAAATATTAGTAATTGTATTTTAAGTATTAGTCAAGACTTATCATTTTATTTTATGTTATTTTACTAAATATTCAACTTGAATTCTACTTGAGCTTCCGCCTTATTGAAGTTACCGCACTACCACTTCCATCCTAACATCAAAGGCGTTACAGTCTTGTTGCAAAAAGTCATGACGTTGCGACGGAAGTATTACCATCGCTGCAGATTATTTAGTCTTAGATTTCTATTCTATAACATGCTCTTTAAAACTGATTTACACGAATGAATTAAACTGAAATTATTAATAAATGGGATTTTAATATGCATAAAATCTAACATTGTTGCCGAATGCAGATGTGACCATTTTTTAGTTCCAGATGTTTGTACATGCCAGACGTTCAGTAATAAAATTTTAAAAATAATGTAATAGCTATAAGACGGAATTATTTTAATAATATTTTATAACAGGATTTTATTATAATATTACCCTAGATTTTACTATAATAGATTACGAAAGAGAAAATGCACTTCCTTTTAGAAAATCAATATTTTCATTCAAAATTTGTTTTAAAAGTTATATATTTTTAGAATTTCTTTAAATACTTTATTAAGATTTCAAATTTTATTTTTCCCACATCTATATCTATATTTATATTTATATTTACATATTAGTAATACATTTTAAGAAAATTTACGCCATTTACTTAATGCTGTAATATTCATAAGTTTAAATTTCTCGCAGAAATGTAAATTTTATTAACTTTTTATATATTTTTTAAAAGGGCTGCATATTAGAAATTTAAATAATTTGTATTCTTGCTATGTAACAGATAAATAGCTACTTTTTATATGTAAACATGAATAAAACAAACAAAAGTTTAATCTGTTAAATAAATTGCTTTCCTGTAAAATTGTTTTTCTAAAATTAACTGTGTTTTATAAAGTAAAGCATAAGAAAAAGAATACTTTTCTAAATGAGATTGCTTCACTTGAAAATTTGCACGAAGTGTTTTCGTGTAAGGCCATAAATGTGATTTATAAGAGTGTTAATAGAAATTTCCCTCCTTTGCCAAATTTATTTTAGTTCTGGTTCAGAAATATAAAAGACGAAATTTATTTATTACCTTTTGAAATATATTTTTAATTTTTAAAGCTATTTCTAGAAAGTTAACTTATTTTGCTTCTCATAAGCAATATATATTTCATTTTTTACTGTTTTCTTCATGATGTTTGAAATACAACAATTGGTTTTTATTTGAATTTTTTTACTTAAACATGTAAATTGTAACATTTTCATGAATTTGACTACAGTAATAACCTGAGTTAGGCAGTAATTCATTAAGTCGAAATAACTTAAGGGGGGGGGGTAAGGATTCCACTGAATTAGTTAAATTAGAGAAGTAATAAAATTTATTGTATATCCGAAGTACAGTCGTGGAAATAAAAAGTAAACTCCCCCTACTAACTCTGCAACAAATTATTGTGGAAGAAAGTTACTGGTACCAAATGATTGGAAATAAAGTCCACTTTTAAATGATGTATATAAAATTTGCTTAGGGGGACATCTACATATCAAACAAACCCAAACTTTGTTTTTCTTCAATAGCAATACACCATAGTTTGACACCATAAATAAATTATACACCCTTCAATTAGCCAAAAAACAAATTTTCATGAAATTCGTACTATTAGTTTCAAAGGAATTAATTATTTTAAAATGAGTCTATTTTAGGGTCTATTTTAGGGGTCTATTTTATTCTGCATCCAAATTGAAGTCAGTACTTGATTGTTGAAATGCAACAGAATGTCTATGTCAATTCTATAAATGTACTATTTTCTGCCAATATGATCATTTCACTCGCTTAATATGTTTTGACTATTCCCAGCCCAAAATGTTTCAATAAAATTAGTAAGAATTTTTTCAAATTATGCTTTTCTACATATCATAGACGACTTCTTAAACCATCATTTTGACATTTTAAAATTATAATTAAAAAACTACGAAAAAAAAATTGAAATCGAGAATTCCCATAAAGCAGGGCATAATAAATATAAATTTATTAATGAAATTGCAAGTTTCAATTCATATTTCTTTCGAATATTAGTTTCATAATTCATTATTCATATTATAAAATTTTTAAAATTAGAGATGTATTTATGCTTGGGGATCAATGCACTTATGTTTGCGTTTTTTAGTATCACACTGTAAAAAAAAATCTGTAAATCTACAAAACTGGTTTTTGTAAAACTACAGAAATCTGCATGTTTACTAGAATTTTATCTGTAACGGGATATAATATTTACCACTCGCATAGTACAAATACATGAAATATCTTAGTTTTGCCTGTCAGCCAATGAAAAAGGACTTCGATGGTGACGTAAGGGTTATTCACACAGCCACAGAGGCATTCAAGCATCCATCTTGATTATGGTTTCAAATTAGGATGTAAGTAAATATCTCTTCTTTATGAGTTAAATTTTGTTATATTTCCATTCTGCTTGATTCCTAATAAGTAAAAATCCCTGCCGGCCCGGCCTACAGGCAGAGGTAGATTTCGAAGTTAAATATACTAATTTCACAAACAAAAACTAAATCATGATTATAGATAAATCCACTTTAACAATTTTATCTGGCCGCTCTTGACGAGTTTTTATTACATTTTCATATAATAGCTGGTTTTATCAGAATCATGTTAGGGCGGTATTCAAAAAAATACTTTTCCATGCTCAACAACTCGAAATTTTCTGGCATAATTCCAGATTCATTTTTAATTAAAAAAAAAAAAAATATGAAACTTGCTGACGCGATTTTTGAAGAGATTTATAAGCGACCTGTGTTTTTATTTTTTGTTCAATTAATTAAAACTTGATATATAAACAATTATTTTCTCAGAAGGACAATATTTTTCGTTTCTAACACAATCGCTTCGGGAAATTCCGTTCAAAATGCCCACTTTGACATCATTTTTTGAAATATATTCTGCTTCTGTCTAAAAATCGATTATTACGGTACATTATATAGTTTCTGAATAAGCGAATCTACCAATTAAATGCGTTTGAGAGCAAAAATGAATTTAAAAACCAGTCAGAAAATAAGTAGTTTGGATTTAAGCGCATCCTTAATACAATGATTTTTCCAACACAATCCGCTTCGGTAAATTCGGTTCAAAATGCCCTTTTTAACAGCATTTAAAAAATATATATTCTGCCCCTATCAGAAAATCGACCATTACGGTACATTATATAGTTTCTGGGTAAGAAAACGTACCAATTGGAAGCCTTTGAGAGCAAAAATGAATTGTAAAATGAGTAAGAAAATAAGCAGTTTGGATTTGAATACACCCTTACTAAGATCATTTTTTACTTCAACCGCTATGTATTTTTAATTTGTTTTTGCTCTAAGAATTGGTCCTATCCAAAACTTGTCTATATAGATGTTGTAGACAATATTAAGAAGATATATGATAAATTCATGGGGATTTTATATCTTTTGAATTGACGGAGTTATGGATTTTTTTCTTCTTCAAACCCCTTTTTTGTTTTCGTTTTTAATTTTTTTTGCGGTACGAATTGGTCCTATCAAAAACTTGTGAATATAAAAGTTGTAGATAATGTTAAGGAGATTCATGATAAAATTAATTGGATTTGATATCTTGAGAATTGACGAAGTTATGCATTTTTTTATTCTTCAAACGCCCTTTTTGTTTTCGTTTTTAATTTTTTTTTGCGGTACGAATTGCTCCTATCAAAAACTTGTGAATATAAAAGTTTTAGATAATATTAAGGAGATTTATAATAAAATTAATTGAATTTGATATCTTGAGAATTGACGAAGCTATGAATTTTTTTCTCCCAAAAACCCTATTTTTTGCGCCCCTTGAGCCCATTTTTAACTTTATCAAAAATCTGTGATACATAAATTTTTGGCCCTATTTTTAGAAGTAATAAAAACTTTAAACTGATTTGATATGTACAAAAATTAAGAAGTTATGGGGGGTTTTCTGTTTTCACAAAACCCCTCCCCATTTCCCTCCCCTTGGTCCGATTTTGCCCATTAACGAACTTGACCGAGATTTTATGCCCATTGATTTTATGTATCAGTTTGGAAGAGATTGGTGCAGAATTACGAAAGTTATCGTGTCCAGAAGAAAGTGATATATATATATAGATAGATAGATAGATAGATATATATATATATAAAGTTTTTTACTGAGGGTGGTTTTGGGTTCTAGGGGTCATGATCGGTGTAGATCTGCAAAAATTTTTCAGAAATTCCAACATAGGAACGATCCCAATAGGTAGTATTTCATACGAAATCTACCTAAAATTCAACTACACAGTAAGACTTTTGATTTCGAATTATAATGTAACATGATTTTAGCAGGTATTAATGCATAATCTTCCTATTATTTTTTGTTAAATATTTATCATTCAGTCAAATGACTGTTCTTTACACCAGTGTTTATTACATGCGTGCAATTTCTAATGTTTTATGTAATAAATAAAATTTTATTGCAATATGGTTAGCAATTTAAATATTTTATTTTTAATTAGTGATGTAATGAATAGTACTACCGTCTGCGACTGATAATAAAGGCCAAATATTCCACTATTCTTCCGCAGAATACTTAAAATGTATGCCAAAATTATCTTTCTGAATATTAGAGTCGTGCCGAGTAATTGGTATTTATTGTACTAGATTCCTGCATCGGGTCGGATTTACTTAACTTTTTTGGTTCGGATCGGGTCGGTTTGGGTTTTGAATCTTGCGTGTTGGGTTCGGGTTGACTGATTTTTCAAAAGAATGTCTAAAATATTTTTTTCAGGTTAAATATCTAGGTATACGGCAGATGTGCCAGTAAGGGACAAACTTCAAAGTTTTTTTAATATAAAAAAAATTAAACAATAAAAATTTTACTTAATTTTTTTTCATACCCCCCCCCCCCCTTACATGTTTTTATAATCTGTGTTATTGTTGATACTTTTAATCAAACCAATTAGGAAGAAAAAAAGTAATCCTTCGAAGTTCCATTGTTTTTTATTTATGTTGGCGAACATGCAGAGAGCTGGTTTAACTTAATAAATTTATATATTCTTTTACTTTCCTGCAAAATTTGTTTTTGTTTTGGAAGTAATAAAAAATTTTCAATATGATCATTCTAGACACTTCATCAATCGTACACTAGATGTAACAATGGTAGCCCAATCTCCAGTTCAAAAAAGTTTCATAAGATTTCAATTGTATAAAGTAAAAGATTATTTCAAAAATCAGAAGTGATTTTGCTTCATATACTTTTTATGCCTTCTGAATATTAATGACTTGTTTATGCATAGATGTAATAGTTTCCCTATTCATGGAACATTATACTATATATTATCCATAATATAAACTAAGCTTTCAAGCATGGGTCTAAGCATTGAACAAATTTTGAAACTTGAAGTTTCTTTAATTATAAAATTGTTTCTGAAAATTATGTTTCTATATTGTTCAAGGACATCAGAGACTGTTTCATTTTGTATTCTATAAACTGAAATATTGTTTTTGTGTCAGAGTTCATTTTCTTATTTTTGTAAAAGGTGTCCCATTCCTCCCCACTCTCTCCTATGCTTCTAACTCTGAATATTGGGTACTTCTCTATCTATACACACGTATCATGAGTATGTGTGTTAAAACTATCAGAAATATTATACATGTGTTTGCGTGTATATAAAAAATGAAATGTTGGTAATATTTTTCCTATTCATAGTGAAGAATAAATGGTTCTTAACTGTGCCGTAAATAAAAAGAATTTATCACATTTCTTATATACTTTTATTTCTTAAGAAGTAAATTGAATAATAATTCATTCATATTGAAATATGTATTTATTTTATCTGAAAAATTGCTCTGCTCTAACTTTTTGTGAAAGTCTTAACAAGACTTGGAAAAAAACTAAATATAAACATCTGCATTTTAATTTTACGTGAGGTTCTGAGCGATAAAATGCTGAGTTTTTACTTTCTCATGCAAAGAGAGATGTAGGGTAGGTAGGGGTAAAGATACGAACGGGGCAAAAATACGCTCCGGCCTGATTTCATATGAAGCAACATTTCGGCTATCATGACAAAAAGGTGGCAGTTTGGTTTCGAGTGTAGGGGAGACCGGGGGAATGGCGCCAACCCGGGTTATGCCGCCACCCCACCTAGTTTAAAAACTAAGGGCAGTTTGAGATAGCGAGTGTGCCTGCACTATAGCGGCCAACAATAGAAACAGTGTCTAGGGTGAGAGTGACTTTGTTGTACGCCGTTCGTTTGTTCTAGTGAAAAATGTAGTTTTCATCTAGTTGCTTCTTATTTTGGAGCTTCAAATGAGTAGAGATAAGCACCTTTTATTGTAACATTAGGTATTTAAGATAATATGACCCGTAATCTACATGCATTCGCCGACATTTTGATGCAATGTGTTGAACAAGTTCGGTTCTTCTTTCGGCTTTGCTTGAGGATTTCCGCCATATTGTCCTCTCGGGGTAATGCCGCCGCCATGCAAATCGGGTGAGAAATGGCCTCATTTTAATGTAGTGGAACCGATTCAGCAGAGTGACTTTGCAATATGAAGTAAATCGTAAGCTTAACCATTATTCTGCTCAATTACATTGCTTTCTAACTATTTTCAGTAGGTTGTGTGTTTCCTAGTATCCATTTGATGCATGTACTAGGTCATTAAAGAGTGGCGACATTACCCGGTACAGTGGCGGAATTACCCCAGTGTCCTGGGTAATCGCGCCACTGTGCAGAGGTTTAAAAAATATTTTTTTTATGTATGCTTACTTTACAGTTATGATTACAGTTAAATTTATACAGATACTAAAGATCATGGTTCAGCTTTACAATTTTTACTATTAAAAAATAAACATTTTCTCGAGGTGAAAAAATTTAAATTCCCTTAAGGTGACGCCATTCCCCCGGTCTCCCCTACTAGTCATTTTTTTAAAACTTTAATAAATGTAGCAATTTCTGGTAAGAAAATGAGCTAAGTTTAAATTTTTGAATTTTGATCTAATATTTTTAAAATTTCACTTTATTCTTTAGATAACAATACCTGGAATTTTTACAAATCCAAAAATTCAGTGGTTTCTAGTTAAGTTTTTTTTATAGAGCTTAGGTATCTACCTACCTACTTTTAAAAATCAATATTCTTGTTTCATGAATAGCTTTTGTTTTTTAAACCTTAATCATTAACTCCTGTTAATGGTCTCACCGACAGCTGCAATATTCAGTTTTGACAGTTTTTGTAATTTTCAATTTAAGTATTAATGTTAGTTTAATTTTTATTTGTTTGGTAAATTAGAAGTATAGCTGAAGACTTCTGAATGCGGGAAATTTTACTATAATAGCCGTTTACATAAAGTTTAGCGCAGAAACCGCCTCTTATGTGTCAGTCAACCATTTTATTTAATCTATGATTTTCTACTGTAAGCGGTCTCGGAGACCGCTTACAGTATTTATGAAACAATTTTTGTCACAACAGTTGGAGATTAACTGCTATTTGCCATCTCACAAACCGCTGTTTTTTTCATGGTCTAGTTTACAATTTTCAGTTTAAATACTATCGAAATTTACTAATACTTTTACATTGCTCATTCATTTTAGTGAAAATGGGGCAAAAACCGGCCGTAATGGGGCACCTACTCTACATCACTTAGGTGTATCATGTGATTATCAGCCATGTTGAGGACAACTTGTCACCAAGCGCCATTGAAATCAACCATGATGGTGAATACCGATGGCGCTTTTTAACAAGCTGTGCTCAGATCAAATACTTGCGGGCAGGATACCCACATATGTTTGAATATTAAAGTATGTACATTTGTCCGTTTTCCTACATAAAACATAAATTGTTATTAGAAATGTAATTGTAGATTACATTTCATAATATCAATAAAACATGATTTACTTTCCTTTTATTTCGGGTTCGGGTTCAAATAAGTCTGGGTTGAGTTGCAGGTTGCCGAAAATTATTTTCGCTGATTCTGGTTTAGGTTGCGGATCAAGAAAATATTTTTGGCGGATCGGGTCGAGTTGCGGGTTGACTTAAGTATAATATTCGGTTTTGTGTCGGGTGTAACTTGACCCGTGCAGGGCTACTCTGCAGTCGGCTAATTTTCAATATATCAGGATTCGTACGGTCCTTAAAAGTACTTGCATTTTTCAAAAGGATTTTTTTGTGCTTGAAAGGGCTTATTTTCATACATTTCTTAAAAATCCTTAAAAGTGCTTTACTGTTATATTATTTCTTAATCGGGTGTGGAACTCTTCTGCATTTATTTTCATTTCTGATTTAAAATAAAAATCGTCATTGCTAACCTTTCTTCTGAAATTTCACCTCACTTTTTTGCTACCTTCTTCACAATACCAAAGTTTAAACTGTTTAAAACTTTAACCTTTAACTGATGTTACCGGTCTCGCAGACCGGTGCTTTTTTCAATTTTCATAGCTTAACTTACGAATTTCAGTTATCGTCAATCACTACTGAAATTTTGTTTCGTTTGAAACTTTAGTACTAACACCAGAGACTTTTAAATAGGTGAATTTTAATTATAACACTCCTGTGCAAAAAGTTTAGTACAAAAACAACATCCTATGAGTTTATCGCGGCTTTTATTCATCTTTCGATGAAGCGGTCTCACAGACCGCTTCATCGTACATTCAAAGGTAGGGGAGAAAAAAAGGGCCGCATTTGGAATTTATTAGGGGAAAGCTGGAAATTGTTTTAATCCCTTTATTTTAAGTCTAGAAATGAATGTACTAAGTTTTCCCCCTCTTACTAGGTGAGCAGTTGAAGATATGTACTGATTTATAGTCAAAAAACACATTTTTATTAATTACCATAAAATTATCTAAAAAACACTAACTCTATCAAAAACACTGTCAATACAGATGTTGTAGAGGTTAAAATTCTGATTGAAATGTATACTTAATATTTTTGTTGAATTTTTACAATTATAATGCAAAGTTTTGCCTAATTCGATAATCAAGTGATTGAAGCCAGAACAGACGATGTTATCAGTTCACCCTGTTTCTAATTTATATATATATATTAATTTATTGAAGTATTATTTGAGGATTTTGTAATTATTTTAGGCTTTATTTTGGATATTTTCAGAATTATGGCTTAAGGGGACTTGTCAAGCAGCTTCGGAATTCTCCTCCGTAATGTTAAGTCTATGGAATTTTGATGCATACGTATATTTAGAATATCTTCTCGGGAAATTCATATTTTTAACATCTTTTTTCTATGTGTTCTTCTTAAAGGAAGTCTCTTTTTTTTCTTTGTTTTTGTTCAATTGTAAAAAAAGACTTTAATACTGAAAGACAGATATAGATGGCAGCACTACGAGAATTGAAAATGACTGGTTTTCTCTGCCTTAAAAATAGAAGACTTTATTCAATTTTTATTCTTATTATTTTAACTCTTTTTTAATTTTAAAATTCCTATTATCCTTTTTCTGTATTATATGCATATTAATCTTGTTTTATTTTCTTTTATTAGATAAATTTTATTCTGTATTTTGATGGTCATGTGCGGACCTGTAATAGAACATTCCAATGTTTTGATTCTTGAGATGAAGTCGATTAATTCTAAAGATGTTACTTATTCAATTAAATATTCTGAAAGACCAACTCAATCGTATTCATTTAAATAAATTTCTGTATTCTTTAAGAAAATAGTAATCTAGATTCACCCATTCAAAGTCGTCAAAGTTCCTGCAGAATTTAATATTCTTTACGATCTTCATTCCCAAGAAAATAGCGTATTCAACGATGAAGGACTTCGCAGCAAAAAAGGTACTGTTGTGAATTCAATTTATTCTATTTACACAAATAAAGTCTATATCAATTATTCCCAAAATTCTACATATTATATTTTTGGTCCGTCGAGCCGGAGTCAAATTAGTGATATTCTTATATAATATATGATATTAATATATCATGACGAAAACTAAAGCAGAAATTGCTTCTGAAACGAAATTCAGTTTCACTGTAAAAGAAATAAAAAGATTTAGCGCTCAGGTTACTGAGGCAATTGAAAATAAAAAATTAAAATTAATTGAAAAGTTAAAGGCTGAATTGATAAGTTTAGAGAATGATTTAAAAAATTCTTATTTTGGCGTAGCTGAAGAAAGTGTAAATTCGTTATACGAGTCCTTTACTGAAGCTAAAGATATTGTTGTTGATGATTTAGTGAAAATTGAGCAATTTTTAGAAAGTCAAGGCGTAAAATCACAAGAAAATCAAAGTGCAGCTAATAATAGCTCAAATATAGGAGTTAGTAATAACGCTTTGAAGCTTCCTAAGTTCGAATTACCCATTTTTTATGGAGATGTCACTCAATGGATTAGCTTCAAAGAGATATTTTTGACTTCAATTCATAATAATAAATCTCTTTCAGATCAGTTAAAATTTTCGTATCTTATAGCTAGTGTTAGGAATTATCCTTCAAAATTAATTTCCGGTTTTTCAATTTCTGGGGAAAATTATAAAGAAGCTTGGGAAACTCTAGTTAATAGATACGATAATCGTAAGAATTTGGCATATTCATTGCTGTCTAAATTTGTTAATGCCAAACCATTGAAATCGCCCACGCAGAAAACTATTTTAGAGCTTTTGGATACGTGTAATGAAGTAATTCGAAACTTAAAATCTTTGAAATTTGAATTTAATGAATTTGTTTATTTGATTTTAGTGTATATAGTACAAAATAAATTTGATGAATCCTTAAAAAGGCAATAGGAATTATCCTTAAATAATGATTCATTCCCAACTTATGATATGTTGATGACATTTCTCGAAAAACAGGCTCGTAGTTTGCAGAATTGTAACTCTGAATTTTTTAAAGGTGAATCCAAATCTAATTTAAAATTTGAAAGTAAGTTTCAACATTTTTCAAAAAAATCTGTCGCCAATACAGTCGTGATGGATAATGTAAATAAAACTACAAATATTTCATGTTCACAGTGTAAAGAATCGCACCCACTTCATAAATGCCCAGAATTTTCAAAATTATCTGTTGATCAACGTTGGAATTTAGTTAAATCAAAAAAGCTCTGTACCAACTGTTTACGTTCAAATCATTTTGTGCCCAACTGTCTTATTAGTACTACTTGCAAGCATTGTAATTATAAACACCATACACTTCTTCATCGTGATCAAACTAGCCCTGCATCACAGAATATGTTCAGGCAGCAAGATCGTGTTACAATACCAAATGCTGTTGTTAATTCTAATGAATCTAACTGTTTAAGTTCTCAGTCTATCAATAAAAATTCTCAAACATTGTTGGCTACTGCTATTATAAAGGTTAAATCTAAATCGGGAAAATTTATTCCTTGCAGAGCGATGATAGATAGTGCTTCTCAAAAACGTTTACTGTCAAAAGCTTGTTGTAGAAAATTAGATCTTCCATCTAGGCCTACAAATCATAGAATCTCAGGAATAAACAATTTAGTCGCAGAAACGGCTCTTCAGGAAGTTTCTTTGACATTCTCTCCACATTTCAATAATGAAACCTTTCACTTAGATGCATTAGTTGTTAATCAGATTACAACCAATTTACCAAATTTTTTGATTACAACTAAATATTGGCCACACATTGAAGGCTTGAACCTTGCGGATCCTAATTTTCATTTGTCCAGTCCTATTGATATACTTATAGGCGCAGATTTATTTGCTAACATCATAATAGGGGAATCAATTCTGGGACCTAAAGGATCACCGAGTGCTGTTAATTCTAGACTGGGTTGGATTCTTTCGGGGATCATTTATTCAAATGAATCAAATCAAAATTCATTTATTAGTTGCCATGCCACTACACAGATAAGTTCTCAACTACAAAAATTTTGGGAACTTGAATCGGTTCCTACTTCTGATCCAATTTCTCTAGTTGAAGACAACTATACGAAAACAGTTTCACGTTCAGAATCTGGAAGATATATTGTAAATCTACCCTTTAAATCTAAACCTGTTCTCGGAAACTCTAAATCTCAAGCCTTAAAACGTTTCTACTTCTTGGAGAAAAAACTTCAAGAAAACCCCTTGCTTAAAGAGCAGTATTTATCATTCATGCGCGAGTATATCGACTTAGGGCACATGGAACTTGTTCCAGATTCAGAAATTTCAAATCCTGATCATTTTTATCTTCCACATCACGGGGTGTTAAAAGAAGATAGTTCTACAACTCGGCTTAGAGTTGTATTTGACGCATCTGCGGTTGGTTCAGAAGGCCGCTCCTTGAATGATTATCTAGAGATAGGTCCAAAATTGCAACCAGAAATATTTCCTCTACTGTTAAGGTTCAGAATGCATCCAATCGCCTTTAGTTCTGACATAGAGAAAATGTTTAGGCAAATTCTCGTCAATCAAAATCATGTAGATTATCAATGCATTCTTTGGAGATTCAATTCAGATGAAATTATTAAAACATACAGGCTGTTGACCGTTACGTACGGAACTTCTTGCGCTCCATTTTTGGCCATTAGGACATTACACCAATTAGCAAATGACAATGAGCAAAATCGTAAAGAAGCCTCTCAGACAATTCGGAAAAGTACGTACGTAGATGATTTACTTTCCGGTTCGGATTCAAAGGAAAATGCCCAAAAATTGGTAACTGAGTTAATCGAAGTTATGAAAAGCGGAGGTTTTAATCTACGTAAGTGGACTTGTAATGATCCAGAAGTAATTGCTCATTTACCAGATGAAATGAAGGCTTCATCGCAAAAGGTAATTCAGGAAGATGATACCGTTAAAGTCCTCGGACTGCTTTGGGATTCTTCCAAAGATGTTTTACAAATTCGTTTCAATGATTTTAAAGAAGTAAAAACAAAAAGAGATTTGTTATCAGTAGTGGCTACAATATTTGACCCCTTGGGTTTCCTAGCTCCTACTACAATAAGATTAAAAATCATGCTGCAAGATCTTTGGAAAGATAAGATTTCGTGGGATGAAGAAATCCCAGACTCCATACTACAGGTTTGGAATGAGTTTTTATCAGAAATTCACTTGCTAAAGTCAATTGAAATACCCAGATATATTAATTCTTATAATCAAAATGATGTCCAAATTCAGTTACATGGTTTTTGTGATGGCTCAGGTAAAGCTTATGCTGCTGTTACTTATTTACGTGTTGTTACTCCTGACGAAGTATTTGTAAATTTGATTGCAGCTAAAACTAAAGTAAATCCTATAAAACCTCAAACACTGCCACGTATTGAACTTTGTTCTGCTCTTTTATTAGCCAAGTTATGCTCAGTCATTATCGATACTTTGCCAATAAACTTTGATAATATTTATCTATGGTCAGATTCACAGATTGTTCTCAGCTGGTTAAAATCACCTCCTTTAAAGGGAAATCAATTTGTTCTAAATCGAGTCTGTCAAATCCAATCGTTAATGCCTTCCTGTGAGTGGAATCATATTCCAGGTATTCTAAATCCTGCAGATTCAGCTTCTAGAGGTATTTCTCCACGAAAGCTTCTTCATCATTCGCTATGGTGGCATGGGCCTCCATGGCTGCTATCAAATGAACCAATCCCAATACCTTTGTACAATCCTCCAATATCTGAGTTAAATCCAGTAATTCAATCTGTCAGCAATGTAACTCAAGTAACTGCCCTTCCAGACTTTATTCTTAAGTTCTCCAAATTCTCTAAGTTATCAAGAGTCACAGCGTGGTGTCTTAGATTCATTTATAATGCTAGGCATAGTGCTACAAAAAAATCTGGAAATCTGAGTGCACAAGAAATCTCTGATTCTATTCAATGCATTGTGAAATTAGTACAAAGTTCTGAATTCGGTACAGAACATAAGTTATTAAAAGAAAGAAAACCCTTACCAAGCAATAGTAAATTATTATCGTTAAATGTGTTTTTAGATTCGAGTGATATAATTCGAGTTGGTGGTCGTTTGTCACAACATCAGACATTAAGTTTTGATAGAAAGTATCCTATGCTACTTCCGAAAAATCATATTATTACTAAGTTATTGATAAATCATGTCCATGAACAACATCTACATGCTGGTACACAGCTAGTACTTTCTATATTACGCCAACAGTACTGGTTTGTGAATGGTCGTTCTACTGTACGACAAGAGCTCCACAAATGTGTGCTTTGCAAACGCCTTAAATCTCAAGCTTGTCAACAAATGATGGGAGACCTTCCCGTTGACAGAATCACCCCAATCCGCCCATTCTCCAAGGTGGGTCTAGATTTTGCAGGACCCTGTCTAACTAAACCAAATTTGCCAAGAAGTAAGATCAAAATTAAATCATATATAGCAGTATTCGTCTGTATGTGCACTAAGGCGGTACACCTTGAGTTGGTATCAGACTTGTCTGTGCAAGCCCTGCTAGCAGCCTTGAAGCGATTTATCGCGCGTAGAGGTCTGCCGTCTGATGTATATTCAGACAATGGTAAAAACTTCACAGGTCTGGCTAATCAGTTAAAGCAGCTATTTCAATATTTGAAAGAAAATGAAGTTCAAGGATTTCTTTCGAGCCAGAAAATCAATTGGCATTTCATCCCTCCATATGCACCACACTTTGGTGGGCTATGGGAGGCAGCTGTAAAGCTTACTAAAAATCACATTCTAAGAGCATGTAAAGCTAGTGTATTGAATTTTGAAGAATTAACTACTTTGCTTTGTCAGATTGAAAGTTGTATAAATTCAAGACCCTTAACTCCTATGTCTTCGGATCCATCAGATCCACGTGCATTAACTCCAGGTCATTTTCTAATAGGAGCACCCCTCCTTGATATTCCAGAATCTTCAAATCCCAGAATTCTAACATTAAATGCTCGGTGGCGCTTGATAGAAAAAGCAAAGAATCAATTTTGGTGTAAATGGTCGCGTGAATATATTCAACATCTCCAACAGCGTCCAAAATGGACTACTCCACGAGCTAATCTACGAGAAGGAGACTTGGTGATTGTTCATGATCGATTTCAGCCCATGAGATGGAAGTTGGGCCGCATTCTAAAGACTTTTCCTGGACCGGACAATCTTGTACGAGTTGTTTTGATTAAAACAGCTGACGGTGACATCAAGCGTCCCATTTCAAAGGTGTCCCCTCTCCTGCCGGGGGCGGAGGATGTTCAATTGTAAAAAAAGACTTTAATACTGAAAGACAGATATAGATGGCAGCACTACGAGAATTGAAAATGACTGGTTTTCTCTGCCTTAAAAATAGAAGACTTTATTCAATTTTTATTCTTATTATTTTAACTCTTTTTTAATTTTAAAATTCCTATTATCCTTTTTCTGTATTATATGCATATTAATCTTGTTTTATTTTCTTTTATTAGATAAATTTTATTCTGTATTTTGATGGTCATGTGCGGACCTGTAATAGAACATTCCAATGTTTTGATTCTTGAGATGAAGTCGATTAATTCTAAAGATGTTACTTATTCAATTAAATATTCTGAAAGACCAACTCAATCGTATTCATTTAAATAAATTTCTGTATTCTTTAAGAAAATAGTAATCTAGATTCACCCATTCAAAGTCGTCAAAGTTCCTGCAGAATTTAATATTCTTTACGATCTTCATTCCCAAGAAAATAGCGTATTCAACGATGAAGGACTTCGCAGCAAAAAAGGTACTGTTGTGAATTCAATTTATTCTATTTACACAAATAAAGTCTATATCAATTATTCCCAAAATTCTACAGTTTTCAAAATATTTCTAAAATCTAGGATGAATTTCATACTTTGTGTTAAAAGCGGGCAAACTGTGAGTAAGAATTTAACTCTTCATATAAAATATAAGTCTATACTTTAGAAATATTTTGAGAACTTAAAAAAAAATAAAAATAAAAATAAAAAAGAGATCTCTTAGGAAGTGTACACAAAAAATAGAAGTTAAAAATATTAATTTCCCGAGGAGATATTTTAAATATAGGAATGCATCCAATTCCCATAAGCTTTACATTAGTGAGGGGAAATCGGAAGCTGAGTGACAAACCCCTTAACCTCTTGATTACGGATTATAGCACAGTAGCAGGAAATGAAAAAAAAAAGGCCAAATTCGGAGTTAAATACGGGAAAACTGAAAATTGTTTTAATCCCTTCGACATAGGTCAGAAATAAACGTACTAAGTTTCCCCGTCCTACTAGGTGCGGTTTTGCCGCTACGAACAAATAGATAACTTAAAAAGTGCATATTTCATGATTTTTAGCATATTTCATGATTTTTAGCATATTTCAAAAGTGATTTGTAAATGATGGGAAATATTACTTATGATCTCTGATATTGTATTTGAATTATGCGTCGTATTTAATTTGACCTATATAGTGAACAACAGTGCGTATGCATCATATTTAAGGAGGTCGAAAATAATGGGGAGGAGCGAGGGAACAAATAAGTGTGCAGGATTCTTTTCGGTAGAGGAATTATAGGTCAACCAATAACACGATTTTAAACTTCTATATTTTACGAAAAGGACTAAGATGGTTTAAATAAAAATTATTTTCGACTAGTATATGAGCATCTTAAGTTAAATTCATAAAATTTTAAAACCTTCGGAATATTGAAAAAAAGTATTATAATCTTTACGTAATTTTTTAACTAAGGTTTAAGGTTGACGATATCAGTTGGGAAATGGCATGTAAAACGGCTGTCAATTATGTACCTCTTTCTCGATAACTACTAAATTATAATCCTCAAAATATACAAAATAAAGCATTAACATAATTACAGAAACATCGCGAAGGCCCCAAAAACTTTAAGAAAATACATGTATATAATAAACAGTGGCAGTGTGGTTTGATAACTCTGTCTCTCTCTTGATTAGCGATTAAGGCGAAATTTTGAAATGGAATTGGGATCCTTAATATGCAGCAAAAATATTAATATGGGTACTCATTTTATTCAGAATTTCAAATTCTACGATATTTGTATTGACAATGTTTTTGAAAGAATTAATTGTTCTGAGATATTGTTAAGATAATTAAAAACAAAGTGTTTTTCGACTGTAAATATGCTCATATTTTCTAATGTTCACCTAGTACGAGGGATAAAACTTGGTACTTTCATTTTAGACTTAAACGGAAGGGATTAAAACAATTTCCAGTTTCCCACCCTCATAATTGTGAGTTACATCCCCCGATCACGGGACTTTGAAATAGAATTGTGACAATGTTCAACAAAAATATAAAATGTAGTTCTCATTTTACTCGGAATTTTAAGCTGACGACGAGCTGAACACGAAAATTGCAAAACCTAAATTTCATTTCAGATTTCAAAAAGCTGCTATTTGCAAAATTACGTCAGCGTTACGCACATATATGTTTGCCCTTTATAATATAGATAGATATAGATTTTATTTTCATATAAAAATCTTAGTGTTTTTTTTTTCTTTTCAAACTAATTTTTTTCACCCTTAAATCCATTTATATCTGAATCAAATCAATACTTGATCATTTCAAAGCTACTGTATAAAATTAAGTGTGTATTTTTAAATAATATATATGTAATGTGAGTCGTGCAGTAAAATGCGCAGAAAAACAGAAAAGTGACTTCGGACAATGATTTTTTTTTAAAGATTAATTTTTGTATTTTTTTAAATGTTTTCCTGCATTTCAAAGAAAATTAAAAGTATATGCTTTTTGGTATTGCTATTATTATTTGGTATTAATATTCTGCATAATTTTATTTTTGGAGTCTTATGTGTAATTTTGAAATATGGCTGGAAAGGGAGGCTTGGGGGTGGGGACAATGTTCTTCCAGTATTTTAAATTCATCAAAAGCTTGTCGTTATCATCCAGACTATCTGAAATTTTTAGATGTTAAAAACATAATGTTTTCGTAGCCCGGGTGAAAAAATATTAATATTTAGTGGGAAAAAAGCTGGTAAGAAGATTTTTACCACGATGTAACACTCAGGTTTTTACTAAATTTGTCGAAGTTTTTGCACATTTTATTTAGTAAAAAATATTTCTATTTGTCCAAATGTTTCAAAATTCTTGTAGGTAAATGTAAATCTGGCCTGTTCAGTTGCTCTAAAAAGATTGTGTTAAAATACGGACGTTTAGTTAGTTTTAGGGTAGAAAAAATAGTCTTTGTGAGGCGCGAATTGACCTACGTTCACCAATGTATTTGAAAGAGTTAAAATTCATGATTTTTTTTTTTTTAATTGCATCATCAGATAGAAGATTTTAACTTTTAGAGCATATATATATATATATAAAATATATATATATATATATATATATATATATATTTTGCCTGCATTTCTAAAATATCATCCTGGAATAAATTGCTACAAGTTTTCGGAAAACCTTTCTTGATTTTTTTTTTCAAAAGTTAAACTGCTAGGTGGGGAGAATATCGTAAATTTAATATCGGAATATATCAACGTGTCAATAATGGTGATATATCGTGAAAAAATCCCGTAAAGTGTATGCGAATAGAAAAATTTCTTATTTTAAAAGATAAATGGCAGGTTACCAAAAATTTTAGTACAAACAGACGCTAAAAGGAGCTAATAAAAGTTTCGTGCTATTTCCTCCTACAGAATCCTTTAAATATATATATAGGGAAGGTGGGGCAAAATCGGGTACCATAAAAGTTTTAGTCTCAAATGCTGTGAAATGGGAAAACAAACTTTGAACACTGTTTTTAATGTAAAATGAAACCTTGCCTATAATAAAACATATTATTTTCAAAATATATATATAATTGTTTTTATAAAAAAATAGCCTTTTTTCACACATATGCAAAAATCCGGTTTTACCTCGCTGGTTGGGTAAAACCGGGTATCCATTTAAAACTACTGGAAAACTCATTTTGGTCAAAAATGTCTTGCTTAATATAGTAAAAGATACATTTTTATTATTTTTAACAAAACGAAATTGCACATGTGTTCTTCCATGTGTAAAAAAAATAAATAAAAAAATAAAAAAATAAATCTGTGGCAAATTTTCTACGTTGTATAGGCCTGCTTACTTTACACTGTACGTTTTAGAGTTCTTTTAGCTTCAAAAATCACAGATAAATTTGTCAACATATTCTTCTGCATTACTACATGCTTTGTGTGCCTATCCGTGGCATTTCAAACATCGCATTTGGATTTAGAATTTGAGTAAAGTTCATAGCAAAACATACAGGTTTCATTATCCTTTTCTTCTGAAGATGTGTCCGCAATCTTTTTTGGTTTCTTTCTTCTTTTAAAGAATCTTTTTCGTCTTGCAGTTTGTTTGGCTTATTTCTCCTTAATATATGTTTCGATCTGTAATTTATAGGAAGAAATCAAAATAAGTTTTTCCCTTTCTTTTCTCAATTCTGAAGCCTTTCTTAGAAAGGGATAAGAACATTTTAGGCGAAATTGGAAATTCAGATTGCTGGGCTACATAGTCTGAAGATGTCGAATGGATAATTTTACTTATATATTCTGTAGATGTAACATTTTGAATCAGTGATGACGTCTGTGATTGTGATGTTAACTACTGCATCTGGAAGCAGCTCGACGTGAAAGACGCTGGATGTTGTCAATTCGTTTATGTTCGGAAGGTTGAGCTCCATTATCCTGTTTCAGAAATATTTATTTCTGCAGCTATGCCAACCTGTGGCTGCATAGACCTAGGTGTGTTATATCATGACTTTCATGGTTTCTCTGTCTCTTCCGAAGTAGCAAAAGATGGTCTGGAAAAACATCATTGTTGTAGGGGAAAATCCCTGTTTTCTCGAACCTTCTGATTGCAGTATTTACAATTGCTGCTCTCGAAAATGCAGCTTTAAATAATTTTCCAATTTGGTAAATTGTTACAGATCGCGCAGGGTTGCAAAATAACCACTTCCTCATCTCTTGTCCTTAGTATGAGCTTAGAGGTGCATGAATGATGCATCAAGGGGCTGAAATCTATGCGTTGCGTAAGGAAAGAAGCATATATATATACATTGCTTTCTCTTGCTAGATTAACTGGATTCTTTTAGTACGAGTTGAACACCTAATTAAGGTTTTAAAGAACAGGTTTTTCAGGACAAAGATTGGAAAAATCTATACATTTTTTAACCAAATAAAATAAAAACCTCTTTCGTAATCCATCCACTCCTATTATATACAGCAAATGAGTCTGGGATAGTATCGTCCATCAAGAGACGGGTTTTTCTAGCCTATTTAATATTTGAAAAAAAAATCTTGTTATATTTTATGTAGCCTAGTTATATAGGATTGAGATTTTATAGATTATTTGTCAATTTGGGCAGATAATTTTATTTAGAAAAACAAGTCACGAAATATATTTGCATTTTAAGTAGGCCAATAACGCAAGTTATTACACCTCAGATTAGAAAATTATTTATTAAAATATAATAAGCATGATATAAAATTATGCCTTAATTAGTACCATTATTTTGTTCATTAATAATTGCAAATTATTTAATTTCATAAATATAAGTTAAAAATTAGACCCACTTAATAATATAAAAGAAAATCAAAATTAAAGTTTTCATTATAACTAGATAAATTTAGAATTATATTATAACTTAAAAGCATTAAGAATGCAATTTAAAGTCCCATGTTAATTTATTAACTGTACTAAAAAACCATTCTATGAGTGTCGGACAAAACCGGGTATACCCAGTTTTGACCCACTCTTAAGTACTCGGTTTTACCCCAACATGACACGGAGTTTAAAACATGGCGTAACTACTCTTAATCCTATAGCAAAACATCAATAAAGATTTAAAAATATTATCAGGAAAGGAAAGAATTAGATATAGTACTCAGGAATATTTAATATGCTGACAAAAAAGTGGTTATACGCGTAAAATCTAGAATCAAATAAAACAATTTTTTAAGTGTAATTGAAACTAAATCCTTCACACGAAAAAGAACCGCACACAGTAACGTTTTAATCAGCTATAAATGACATAATGGTTACAGATTATAATTTTCCAACACATTCAGATCTATGTTAAAAAAAAAATCAACGTTTAATAAGGTTATATATGATGACTAAGTAAGCAAATTACAAAACACGTAACACATTTGAAAATTAAAGTTCAGCAATTATTATCGGTCATCGGAAAAATATCCGAATTTCTTTGTGCAACGCTATATATGATCTATAGAATTGAATATATACTAAATAGTATGCTAAACATTAGTTCAGTTAAGAAACGCATTTGCACAGTTGAAAATTCCCCTTCAACATATTTCGTCATAAACGGAAATGTATACATCTTTTTTGAAGCCCTGTATATGATTTACAGATTTTATACATACGAAGTAACTAAATTAGTTAAATTAGAAAAAAAAAAAAACACAACAGATAACGAACTTCCAGCAATTATTGTTTATTTATACAGTATTATAAGCGAATCCTTTTGTGTCCCCCAATAAATAAACGATGAATGATATGCTCATGTTCTATAGTAAGCATCTTTTTGTACACCTCAGTGATGTGTATAAATTTCTGTGGTGTTTGGAATAGTGCAATATCATTCCAATATACTACAAATGATTTTTTCCTACAGACCATTGAAATAGACCATAGAAAATTTGTGATTTTAATCAATGATTTTTAAAAAAAGAAATCAGTAGATTAAAATCGTTAACACCCTATTGCAGCCAAATGGCAAGCATCAGCTTTTGTTAATCACGATTGGTTGACGAATTTTTCCCCTCAACCAACTGACGCTTTTTGCAATATTTTTCCACATTTGATTTGAGAATTTCACTATATTTTCCTTCTACCTAACAATTGGAGAATTTTGCAGCTTTTTCTTACAAACTTCCTTTGCAGTTATCCAAAAATTTCAGCCTAATAAAATGTAAAATTATAACTAAAAATTAAATAAACAGCACATAAAGAAATTATAAAATTATTAATTTAGATATTTTATTTCCAATATTTCAATTGACTAAGGTTTAATGCAGTTTTATTTATTTATTTTTTAAAATAAATAAAATTGTGTGATTTGTGTTTGGTTGCTTTTTTCTCTGGGACGGGAAAATTTAAGTTTACCTGTGACTGAGAGGGGGGGGGGGGAGGGGGGCGGAAGTTACTGTTCCTGCTGACCACTAAAATTTTCAAATTAGTGGTCCAAATGAATTTTTGGTGTTCTCGGACCAGCAGACCACCAATTATTTCGAACACTGATTTTTCAAATGCTGAAGATTTCATTGTAAAAGAGATTTTAACTGATATACTGTTTAATTTTTTGATTATTTTCCCTGTATGAAATTTGATTAACCCTAGATCTACCGGGAATTTTATTCAAGTTTTAATAAAACGTTCTACACCAGAATTTTTATTTAAAACTATTTAACTTATTTATTTACCTTATTTTTGTCTGGTTTATATACTTAGTTTATTTTAAAGAAATTTCTGGTTTGAATGAATATTTTGTATGTACCTGTCGGGTCCAATGGACCCGTCTGGTAGACGGAGGGTTAATATTGTTATGTCTGCACAAGAAACAATTTTATGCCTTAAAATATTTACTTTTTTATTTAAAACAGGTGGAGAAATTACCTGCGGCTTGGATCTAATCCATTTTACCTGAACTGAAATCCTGATTCAGAACATACTAAGCATCAAGAATTCTTTATATTTGATGACCTGAATGGTCAGAGAGGGTGCAGCACCCTCCTGAAACTGTCTGAGAGAAACTCTATGTAAAATAATATTATATTACAGTAAATATTAGTCTGACATACTATACATATAATTTAATGTTTATATAATTTGTATTTTCAATAAATGGAGCGGCATACCGCAAACCAACATATATGTTTTGCTATTTAATTGTGTCTGTAACCATTTCTTTTTTCAGCTATTGCAAGGCTGCTGTTGGTGAATATTTTTCTTTTCTATTGTTAAAAAATAAATAGTACTGTTAAAAAATAAATAAATCTTCGTCATAGATTATCATTTAGGAATACTGAAAAAATATAAATATAAGTAACAATAATTAGTCGCTTGGAGGCCACACTGCTGTTATTAAATTAACCCTTCAAAGTAAGTATTTAATATACTATAGAAATACATTGTGTATTTAAAAAAAGCTTTAAAGTTAAAAGTAATACTTTTGTATTAGCTGATAATAGAGGTTAAATAGATTCTGCTACTTATAGCTGTCTTTTTGATGATTATTTCAGTGTTTACGCATTTACTTTGATTATGTATCCGTTATGTTTGTGCTTTATTTATTCAAAAGTATTATATTCATTATTGAATGTTAAACAGAAACAAATGCTGAACTTTTTTTGCTATTGTTTTATATTCAAATCAATTAATTTTGCATAATTAAGCTGTGTTGCAATATAAATTTTAAAAATATTTATTTTTTGTTTTGTGAAAAGAAGGTAAAAATTTGAAAACTGTATAATTATAAAAATTTCAGCATCTATATTCACAACAATTAAAGAAAAAAAAACATATGAAAGTAGCAGCTAAGTGGGAAAAAAACCTTTTCAAACTCGTGCAAAAATTAATATTGGTTGAAGAAATTCATTCAGCCACTGTTTAAGTTAAAATAATAATAAAAACAGGGTATGTATTTAAATCTAAGAAAATTATTGTTATTTTTTTTTAAATATTTTTTTGTGAATAAGCAAACACTAAATGGACTATAAGTGTAACTGAGTGCGGAGAAATATTCCAAAAGGTACAGGGACAGAATGGTAATATTTGTTGGGGAAAAAATGCAATTATTTTGTGAAATTAGATCAAACTGGTTTATATTTGTTTTTTACATATATTTCAAAGACAATAGAATCAATAATTAAAACTTTAATAATTTTCGCTTTAATGAAAAAAAAAATGCTTTCCTACTGCAAGATAATCTCGCATAATCTGAAATTTTGTTTATTACTCCATAAAATGATAATTTGAAAACCATAGTGAGGGGGGGGGGAAAGAAAGCTACGAGCTGGTGTAACCTTTCCTCATAAAGATGAGAGAAAATCCTGAATCGTGGTTCAAACTTTCAGCAAAAAATTGGAACAGAGAAAACCTTGAATTATGATTTAACCTTTCACCAGAAAATTTTATTTAAAAAAGCTCTGAATCATGGTTAAACCTTTCACCACAAAATTGGATTTAAAAACAATCCTTATTCGTGGTTCAACCTTTTACCAGAAAATCGGATTTAAAAAAATCTAAATTATGGTTCAAACTTTCACCAGTAAATTGGATTACCCCCCCCCCCCCCCCCTTGCCCCTCCTGATTTATGGTTCAACATTTCACCAGAAAATTGGATTAAAAAAATCCTGATTTATGGTTCAACCTTTCACCAGAAAATTGGTTTTATAAAAAACCTGAATCATGGTTTAACATTTCACTAATATAAGGGTATTTGTGAAAGTACC
The DNA here is from genome assembly GCA_963932465.1 of Maratus speciosus. Lineage (NCBI taxonomy): Eukaryota > Metazoa > Arthropoda > Arachnida > Araneae > Salticidae > Maratus > Maratus speciosus. Next base: position 337,867,777 of record OZ010795.1, on the reverse strand, counting down.
AATAAACTGGTTAAACTTATCACCAATATCTTGGTTGCAGCTAAATTTCAGCGACTTTTCACCATTTTCTTGGTGAAACATCACACTTTATTTTTAACAGTGCATCGATAAAAATTTTTTTTATTTATTTAGGCATACTTTATAAACTCAGTAATGATACTTTACTTTTATTACTGCTTTTATTCGCTTTTTTAATTTAACTAAAAACCGCAAGATCTGCTTATCTTCTCGTTTAATGCTGTTGTTATAATGCTTATTTAATATCAAAATGAGTTTGTACCTATTTGAATATCTACAGCGAAGCTTTAGTCAGTTTTCTAATGCATAACATACAAATATTTCTGACAATTGCTGTGGTATTACTGAAAAACACGTCATGCCATATTACTTATTTTGCATCGAAGTATTTTGATTAATGAGGAAAATTCCACTCTAGATATCTAAAATTGTAAAAATTCAACTTCATTTAGAAAAAATACCATAACAATAACTCTAAAATAATATAAGTATTAGCATAAAAAAAAACAATTACGTAAAATACTTTCCGAATACTGCTGAAAAACCATTATTGATCTACTGCAAAAATTTTGTAAGTTACAAATACCTTTTGGTGAGTGTAAATAAAATATTTTAGACAGAACAGAAAGAAATCATTATCAACTTTACTGCAATATCTCTTGCACGGTTACAAACTTTCTGGCGAGAATACGAAAACTGTTTTGGATACAATACTAAAAAATCATTGGTAACTTTTCTGACGGTACTTTAATAAAGTTACCGAAAATTTTTGGGTGCAATACTAAAAAAATTCATAGTAAATGTACTATGAAATCCTTCGCAAATTTACAAAAAAATTCTTAGTCAATGTACTAAAAATTCCTTTGTAAGTGTACTAAAAAATCATTAGAAAATTCACAAAGTATTGTTTAGGAAACTACCTAAAAAATCGTTAGTACCTTTACTAAATAATCCTAAGTAAATTTACGAAAGATTCTTTAATAAGCACCCTAAAAAATCGTTAGTAAGTTTACTGAACAATATTTAGTAAACTTACAAGGAATTCTTTGGAAAACTCTCTAAAAAATCCTTAGTACGTTTACTAAGCTATCCTTGGAAAATTTACCACAAATTCTTTAGTAAACTCCCTAAAAAATAGCTAGTAAGTTTACTAAGAAATATTTAGTAAATTTACAAAAACTAATTAGAGAAACTCCCTTGAAAAACCGTTATAAATTTACAGAACAATATTTAGTAAATTTACAAAATTTTTTTTACAAAACTCCCTAAAAAATGGGTAGTACGTTTACAACATATTCAGTGATAAATTTACTAAAACTTATTTAGTAAACTCCCTAAACAAGCATTAGTAAGTTCACTAAACAATATTTAGTAAATTTACAAGAGTTTTATTGGGAAACTCCCTAAAAAATCATTAGTACGTTTATTAAGCAATATTTAGTAACGGTTACCGAAGAAAGTTTTGTAATTTTACATGATTATCTTTTGTTGTGGTTACATAAGAAGTTCTAGGCATCCCAGTTTCCTACAAAATTCTTAGTAACCTTACACAATTTTTTTTTACAGTGCATAACCACAGAAAAAATTATCGCATTAGGATTGTAATTTCAGGAAATATTTATAAAAATATGATAGCGTGAAATGTTAGATGCTCTAAATTTTGAATGTTTATAATTCAAAAACTTATGAAGCAAAAGTCTTGAAATTTCGTTTCTAGGCATCGTTTTAACCAAAGATTTAAATATATTGTCAAGATTGGGTATAGCTATTAAAAAAATCAAAGTTTGGTCTGGTTTTGATTTGTAGATAGCTCCCTAAGCATATTTTATACACATCATTTAAAAGTAGGCTTTATTTCCATTCGTTTGGTATCCGTAACTTTCTTCTATTATAATTAGTTGCAGAGTTAGTAGGAATGTTTACTTTTTTTGCCACGACTCTACATACCGGGTATCCCAAAAATGACGGATGGATTTTAAAATTCAATAACTTACAAACGGTGACAGATGTAAAAATAAATTCTTGCAGGAGGGTTATGTATGGTTACAGGAGTTTTTTTTACTGTGATTCTTGATTTTAGTTCGAATTTCAAGCAATAGATGGCGCTGAGAGAAATAGGTGCTAATTCCAGACCCGATTTTTGAAACTACGGGATCCATTTAAAACATTTTAATCTCTTTTTTTGGCATTGGAGAAGAGAGAGGCCGAAAAATCGAGCCTGGATTTAGCGCTTATTGCTTGCAGATCTAGCTATCGCTGCTAATTGAAACTAAAACTAGGAATCGCAGCATAATAACTCCTGACATCTTAAATAACCCTCCTGCAAAAATTTTTTAATATCTGTCACCGTTTGCAAGTTATTGAATTTTAAAATCCAATCTGTCATCTTTGGGACAACCAGTATCTAAAACCAAATACTATATCCTTCGTCCTTTTTTCTATTGTATTTAATAATATTTACAGAGCATCATCGTTTGCAACAGATATAATGGCAATATCTTTTAACGACTAATAATACAATATTTTAATTTGTTATTCTATGTCTTGACTCGTTGTAGCACCTATGTCCATTGGGTGGAATCACCACCGCATTTTTATGGTAACGCTCGGAATGCCCGCCGACGCATTTATGTGAAGTTTCTTTATCTCCTCTACTGTGGATTTACTATTCTAAAGAGTACTAGTCCGGTTCTTCAAGTAAGATTATAAATTATCAAGTGCACCCAATTCCCTCTTTTACAAATTCACACCAAGATCTAGTACTTTTAACAATTATCTCTGTAATTAAATAAACTATAATTATTTTAGAATATCCGCTAGCATCTTGATAAAGTACTGTTAATAAACACATTTATTTATGACATCTAACACTTGCCAAAAAATACTGTTCAGTACCCGACATACAAAGGATTAATCTTCCAATTAATCTTTCAATTAATGCATTAATTCCCTTTTATTTGTCTATAGCACCTTCAATAGTTCTAAGACTGTCTGATAGTTTGAATCAGAAAGTGGAAGACACTGAATAATTTTGTGTGTTTTTAAACGCCGATTTCAAATACTGTAACTTCTGGCAGTTTGATAAAATCTCATTAAAATGCACACTAGCTTTAAATAAATTATAAAATTACAAACATTTCAACAGATTATCACTAAACATGATAAGTGTGGGATTTGGAAATTTTAGCTCTGGTATATGAGATTTTAAATATCCAGCATTTTGCCATGTTTCGTTTAAGGTTAATTTTGAATCTTTCGTATCATAGAATATCACGTTTATCCTCTATTCCTTTCTGCTCCTCAACATAATTATCTACGTTTGTTTTTTCATATTGAGAAAAATGTACATTAAATATCTCAAGTATTTCTTCGTTCAACGTTCCAATTTTATTTTTAAATTAAATTAACTAGAATCCTCTTCATTAATGCAACTAGTCATACTTTCTAGTTTTGTCGTATTATCTTACTATTAACTAATATTTTTGAATTTCTCCTTAATAAGTAAAAGTATGAATAAAGAAACGAACTTACCAAACTGTCAGGATGACTTGTTTATTATTACAGGAGTATCTAGCCGCCGCCCTTTCAAGGGCGGTGGTAGACGGTCTAGCAAACTAATTTTAATTCCAAAACTGACAAATGACACCAATAATATTTTAATAAAATTGTGCTTTTGTAATGAAAGTGCAAATTAGCGGATTTGTATTTTCTAAGAAAATCATTTGAATATTCTGGTGTCAGTCAATTATTTCATCATTTTACGAGCAGAGTTTTTCTGCCCCTGAAAGGATTAAACTAAAATGTTAAATGCATTGGAAATTAAATTTTTACAGACATTATAGTGCAGTACAACGTCACAATTTGCAACTGTGCACTGCTACATTTCCGAAATGTGAATATGCAAAGTAGAATCATTGCTCATCGATTTCGGACATTTTTGGGTATACAAGTGACGATTTATCTTATCCGTGTAAACCAAATATCGTTTTGTACTAATTAATTGATGCTCTAAAACTTTCTAACTGGAAATTTTGCTCTATCTCTTTTCGTTTTCGATTTGCAATGGCTATCTTCCAAATTTCACCACTAGGGGCGCTGCTATTGTTTGCATTAGATGGGACGTAGTCGCTTTACTATACCATTACCTCACTTGTACAGCTGTAGCTCTCTCTGTTCGCAAGTATTTTCAGGTTAAAGGGACTTTCCTTTGCACCCTGTATATCTTCTTGCTTTATATTGTAATAATAAAGACCTTATATTACTAAATCATTTGAAATTTAATTTATATGAATGACTGTATTATATTAACGATTTAAATAATTGAATAACATTAAGTTTGAGAGTTATTTTGAAGGGCTTTGCTCTAATTGTGTAGACACGAATCAAAATAAATAAATTAGGTATAAACATCCTTTTACACAATGAAAAGTGATTTTAACTTTTAATATGTAATTTTGCTATTAGTGTCAGGTCGATTTTATTTCGTTTAATTTAAGCATTTATAGGAATAATAATTTAAGTTTAATTTCAACATTTGTTTACTGGTTATTATTCTTTTATTGAATATCTGATATTAGGCTTCATTTGTCTGTTTATTCATGTAAGTAAAATTAATGTTTTCTTAATGATGTTCCCCTGAGTGGAGCTTTGTATAAAAATCAATCAGTATGCAAAGGAAAAAAATCGATTAATATTTCATACAAGGATAGTTTCTTTTTATTATCGGCATGAACTTATTTATTCAAAATAAAAACAAAAACAAAAAATAAATACATTTGGTATAAAACATCTTTTTACATAATGAAACATAATTTTATCTTCCAATATTCAATCTTGCTGTTAGTGTCAGGTAAATTTTAATTTGTTGGATTTAACCATTTATACAAACAATAATTTTTAATTTCAACATTTGTTTACTTGTCTTTCTTGACATTGAATTCATGATATTATACTCAATTTCGCTGTATATTCATGCAAGTAAAACTAATGTTTCCTTAATGATTTTCACGAGACATGACATCGCGGTGCTTAAGGAGTGCCAACGCGGCGTGCAACGCCGCCGCGCGTAACCTCCAACTAAAAATGAGTACGAACTAGAGTGAATTTCGAAACAATGCACGGCCTAAAAGCATAATTTGGAAGCTCTGGTGGAGTCCCGAGGGCCATTCCAGAGTTGAAAGCACGAGGTTAAATATAACCTCCAGGAAAAAGGGGCGCATAGGGCATCCAAGAATTTTTTGGTTGCCCTATACTTCGATGTCACTTCACCAACTGGCGTCGGCAAAAAACGGAAAATGCAAAGACAGTAGGGTACCAAAGAGCACAGAAAGTTATAGCATAAGGTAGCCAAGCCTATCTAACCTCTCTAAGAACTTATATAAAAAAAAGGGGGCCACATAGCTCACTAATTTTGATGTCAAGTCTAGTGCGCATTACGTGTCGCGGGTCTCCCGGCTTTCACACAAACCGTTCAGCCTTGAAAAAGGCTTTGCGTTACTAGACATCGAGAGAACACCGCTAGTGCAAATTGCATGTTGGCATTGACAGAGATCGAAAATGGGGACAAGTTAAGATTAAAATTAAATGCTAAAAAATATTTAAGCAACAACTTCAAAAATAACTATAAAACTGGGGTATGAATTTCGTGACCGGGATGCCTAAGCACCGCCGGTCGACTGAACCGAAAAGGGGGGAAAAAAGTAAAATTGGCCGGGATGCCGTGAGCAAACACCCCAAGGCCGGCGGAAAAAAGGTAGGCAGAGCCTGACCTCTCCCAGGTGGAAGTACCGAAGATGCACTAAGACAATACTAAAAGTTTGAAATAGCAGGTAACACCCATTAAATAAACAGTAAAGTAAAGGGAAGTCCAGAATATAAAAGATGATAATTACAAACAAAAAAGTTAGGAAAGTTGAATTGCGCGGCTGTTAACAAAAAACAGTGTGCTGCATGACGTCACGGGGAAAGCCAATGCTAGATGAAAATTTCTTTCAATCTAGGGAAAGATAGAATTTTCCCGGGGAATACTGCGTTTAGGTGACACCAGAAGGGTTCCTTCTCGAAGTCTTCGAACATGGGACGAAGTCGTCATCCCGAGTGAGAATAGCGAGGGGCCGTTTCCGGTTCCTCCCCACTCTTGCGTCATAACGACGGATGGCATCTAACGCAGGATTCCTCACGGCTGGGACTGACCTGTGAAACTTCATCGTAAGTTTCTTGATTTCTGCAAAGACAGGTTTAATTTTGAGGTCACGATGAATGACGTCATTTCGGACATAGCGGGTCGCCTTGGTAAACCTACGCATGAGTTTATTTTGAAATAACTGAATTCTACTGAGTTGGAATTTTGAAGTACTACCATAGATTGCAGAACCATAAGTCAAAATTGGTCTGATCTTTGATTTGTACAGTAACAATTTATATTTGATTGACAGGGGGCTGTTCCAAGACAAAAGGGGATTAAGGGAGCCCACGGCGCGGTCAGCATGCCCCAGAATTTCAGTGATGTGCTGGCACCATGTTAATTTGGAATCTAGGTTAAGTCCTAGGTATTTATACTCAGTCTTCCAGGGAATATCTTCGTTGTTTAATTTAAAGTTAAGATTAGCATCTGGGGTAAAACGTTGATTGGTGAAGAAGATGGCGGCACTTTTGGCACTGTTCACTTTGATTTTCCATTTCCTTAACCAGACCGAAAGTGTGTCCAAATAATTTTGAAGTCTAGAGTACACTGTTTGTGCATGTTTATGTTGTGTAAGCATGGCAGTATCGTCGGCAAAAATTGCTAAGTCGATATCAGGCTCTTTAGGAATATCGTTGACATAAACGTTGAAGAGGGTGGTACCGCTGAGGGAGCCTTGCGGCACAGAGCTGGAGATGGGTTGAGGGTTAGAGTAAGAACTTCCCACTCTAACGACGAAGGATCTAAGTTGAAAGTAGTCGTTATAGATTTTAATTAGTTGGCTCGGTACTCCGAGCGCAATTAGTTTAAAGATAAGGGCGATGTGCCAGACCTTGTCAAAGGCCTTCTGCACCTCGAGAAAGATTGTTCCCGTCACGCCGCCAGATCTAATGCCATCGTGAAGAAGTTCAGAAACCCTCCACAACTGATGAGTTGTTGAATGACGTGCGCGAAAACCGAATTGCTCCGGTATAAGCACGTCATTAGAATTTAAGAACTCCTTGAGGCGGTTGACAAGAACATACTCATAAACTTTAGATAGACAGGATAATAAAGATATAGGTCGAAAGCTGGCAGGTCATGAATGTCGGCCGCCCCACTTTTGGGTAGGAGACCACAATGGCCCTTTTCCAGCAGTCGGGAAAAATTTTAAGATTCATCATGCAGTTAATTAGAATTACTATGTAAAGAATGAAGTTATGGGGTAAATTAATTAACATATTAGTAGAGATGCGGTCCTCACCTGGAGACTTATTCTTTTTTAAGCCTGAGATATACTCCCGAACCTCAGAAGGTGTAGCCGGGGGTAGTGTGTTAGGTCTGTCTGTGTTAAAAAATTTTTGAACTGTGGTCTCCAACACAGTGGCAACCCAAGGGTTGTCCATTCCAGAATTGGGTGTAAACTGACTTCTAAAACTTTCAGCGATAGCTTCAGCCTTTTGCGTGTTTGTATATGCCATGCCATTAGGGCAAGTAGGGCTAGAAATAGCCGGAATGTGTGTTCGTGTCCTACGAATGCGGGAAGCAGCCTTCGAAATTGTGTTGTCTTCTGTTGAAAGTGATTCAACAAAAGTGTTCCAGCGTTCACTTCTAAACTTGGAGATAGCAGCCTTGACTCTCCTGTGCAGTTTATTTAAATGGGTCCTAAAATATTGAGAACGATAGACCTGCCACATCCTGCGAGCACGATTTCGTTCAGTAATCAATTGTCTGATCTCCAACGGTAGACGGAGAGTGTCAACAGTTTTGGTTCTCGGTTGAGAACACTGTTCGTACACATCTCTGAGAACGTCACCGAGTTGACTGATGGCTTCCTCCGCCGCTTCTTTCGTCTCTGGGAGGATGGACGGAGTTTCCCGCTGCTCGAGCAGAAGGTGAAATCCTCCCACCTTGTGTGGAGAAGCCTACCTAAATCTAGGTTGTACGAGTCAACTCGATACCGAAGGATTACTGGCAAATGATCTGAATTTAAGTCGTTCGAATAAAAAATAAATAAGTATGTAAAGAAAAAAAAAATCGATTGATATTTTATACAAGGAATGTTTCTTTCTTTTACTACATAAACTTCTTTATTCAAACTGAAGCAAAAATAAATAAATAAATAAATAAAATAAAAATATAAATAAAAAGATATATATATAAAAAATTAAATAAAAAATTAATTAAATAAATAAAATAAATTAAAAATAAATAAAAAATTAATTAAATAAATAAAATAAATTAAAAATAAATAAAAAATAAATAAAAAATAAATCGAATAAAAATAAAATAAAATAAGAGCCACGTGTATTTTTGTTTTGAACCTTGTAGATTAATCGTTATACTGCATTCAGCTTCAAGTTATCTGAAATATTTAAGAATTTAGAAAATGCAATCTCATAAAAAACTCATATTTATAAAAATCTGTCTCATACTCTCTAAAATTTTACGTTTAGAAGCACGCTTAATATAACTTTTTAAAAATAAATCTTCTGCTAAAAATTTGAAAGCTAAAATATTCGTATAAAAATGCAACTAATTGAACATTCAATTTTATGGTGATAGTGCTAATATCAAAATCTAAAAAGTAGCTTTAAGCAAAGTTCTTTAACCTTAACTTAAATCACAGAAGACTTACTTTTAAATCTTCTTGTAATATATATTTAAATTACCTTTTTTATCTTCTTTCATAAAAAAAGCATCGTTTATTATTCTTAAGAAATGCATTATAAAGACTAGCTTTTACACATATCTTTACATTTTTATCTTAAAGTACATTAATTGGATTTTAACCTTTGGTATATTGGTAAAATTTTACAGATCGTGAAATACAATTTTAAATAATGATTTTGTTAAAATCTTAATTTGTTTAAAAATGAAAAAATTCAGAATAATTTATTACATAATGATTATCTAACGATGGAATAAGAAATATTTTGCAACTAATGTATTTATTTGCAAATGAAAAAATATTATATATATATATATATAATTGACTAAAATATTTTTTTAAATATAAACATATGTAAATAATTTATTAAAAATTTGAATTTATTTATTAATATAAATATTTTATGACTGTTATATTGATATAAAGTATGGCACAAACGCTGTCTGTTAATTTTTTATGAAGATACAGAACTATAATTAGAATAATGAATTTCATACGCATATGTTTAGTTTATTTATAAAAAAATTATTTATGATAAAATTACATAACGTTTATTAATGATCAAGGAATTTACATTTGAAAGCTAACTATTTAATTGTCGACGAAATGTGTTTCAATTCAATCCCTTGTGCCATCGTTTTTCGTGCAAGCAGATTTCTGTCATTAAAAAGGCCGAAGATTACTATTCGGAAATTTTGCTGACACAAATCGTAACAGTTAACGGCAATGCAATTGTTCAAAGCAATTTGCTTTACATGAAAGTGTAGTTATACCACTGGACAAAAACATTCAAACAGTAAATAAATCTTCGCCGAACTCGGCCAAATGTCCTAGCCCGACTACCTTTCGTCCTGTCGATTTAGGCATTTTCTAAAGGCGTAAATATACGCCCATGGCAGTTAAAGCATTGACTGTGTTAAGCATATAAATACGCCCGTCTCAGCTAAGGGACTAAGAACAATTTCGTGTTCATATTTCACCTTTTATATAATTTTTGAAAATTCTTTAAGAAATACCTGTAACAATCAGTTTTATATTTTTCAGTTTTTAGTTCCTTTTAAAATAATGTATAATTCATTTATTTTCCTTTCTTTTTCTCAACGATTTTGTTTCATTTGCAAACTTTTATTTTAACGTCACTTTTAAATAAAGGCAACCATTCATCTAGAACAAGTGATTTTCTGGAGTACAAACTTATTTAATCAGAAAATGTAAGGAACTGATCATGAAGTAAAGAATGATGAGATATGATGAAATATGCTGGGTTGTCTGCTCCAGTTACTCCTTAAGAAGGGTTGCCAATTAAAACAAAGGGTCGAAAATTGACACATACTACGTCATCGAGCAAATGATTTTATCTTAGCTCATATGAAATCTCGTGACACACATAATTCGAAGAACTGAGGTTTTCTTTGCTCAAATGATCAAATACGGGGATTGCCTTCAATAAAATACAAAACCGTCTAAGAAGTTTTTGAAAAATAATTATGACCTTACATACTTAAATTATAGAACAAATGATCAAAGATTTACTCAAATTAGAGCTGTGTATAAATGCATAATAATAAAAAAAAACAATTTTGTTGTCTTCGCTTAAACGGTATAAAATTACTGTTGCCACTACTCAAAGCCCCTTTTTTGGTGAAATAGAATTATTAAAGGTTACGACTTTAAGTCATCGAACCCATAAACGTGCTTTAGCAGGTAGTAAAGTTATTGAAACCCAATACAAAAAACTTGCATCGCTTTAGCTTATGTATTTCAAATCAAGCGTTGCCGCTATTACAATCCCTTCTTAGTCGAAAAAAATTTCTAACAAATACGACTTCGGTTCATCGAGCACATGATCGTATATTGGCTCATAGGAATGGACTTTAAGCCCACACTACAAGTACTTTGTGTGGCCATCGCTCAAGTGGTTCAAAACTAAGGTTCCCTTCCATCAAGTACCTTCTCAGTTGAAAGAGAATCGAAAACGATTACGACATTACGTGATCGAGAAATAATCGTACTTTATCTTGAATCGAAGATCTTCAAGCTCGCAATAAGAAAACATGTGTTGCATTCGTTCACGAGCTCCAAAATTAAGGTTGCTGTCAAGTAAATCTCTTCTATGTTGATGGAGAATTGAAAACAATTACGGCTTTAAGTTCTCGAGCACATCACATTGTCTTAGCTCATACTAAAGCTTTCTAAGAGCTCAACACAAATTACTTAAGTTGCCCTCGCTCAAGTGATTTGAAACTAGGCTTTAAATCAGTCAAATCATTTCCTTGTTGGAAGAGAATCACATATATATTACTCATATGAAAGATCCTTAAGCTCACAATATTCATAATTTGGGTTGGTTTAGTTCGTGTGTTCAAAAATAGGATTGCCATAAATTTAACTCAACTCTATTGAGTTGGGGTTCAAAATTAATTACTTCTTTACAAACATCGAACACAAGGTCAAAAATTAACTGCGAGTTTTAGAAACGCATACTATGAATTTAATAATAATGCATTATAAGTCTTTACGCCCACTCTAGTTGTCCAAAACTAGAGTTGCCGCCAATCAAATCACTAATATAAAAAAAGAGAGAAAGAAACTAGTACAAAATTACGACGTGAAACATCTGATGGACATCAGCTTCAACTTGCATTGCGTCCACTAAAATGGTACAAAACTAGAGTTATCTCGTTGAAATCCCTAACCTAAACTGTCGAAGGCTTTTCGCCTTTTGTCTCATGGTCAAATATTAGTTCAAATATGAACTCTAAAAATCCGCAATAGAAATATATTTGGTTAACTTTGCTCAAATGGATCAAAACTGAGGTTGTTGCAAATGAAGTCCCTTATGTGTTGAGACGCAGTTGAAAAGGTATAAGTCCTCGACTGAATTAAAATAGGAAATTAAATTATAGATCTTGAATTAATTTGGTTTGTCTTTGCCAATATTCTCCATATAGTGCATAGTCCGCTGTAGATTTAACGAATATTTTTATCAAAACGGCACAATAAATTAATATTACTTTTCTCAAGAGGGAAATTACCGTAATTTCCGGTGTATAGCCCGCAGATCAAATAATTCAGTTTGGTCCCAGAAATTTTATTCAGTATTTGAAGACCAATATTTACCATGATCTAAAAAGTTACATTTTATTTAAAAAATTTTCTGGGTCGAAACACGATTGTTTGATCCGCGAGCTATACACCCGAAATTACGGTATATGACTTTTACCCATCCTCGTTTTGGTTTTCTTGAAGGAAGGCCATTCAAGTTATTCGTATTGTGGCCTTAGAAAGACTTCATATGAGCGATCATATGCTCGATGATGTAAAGTCGGAATAGCTTTAAGTTATCACATAACAACAAAGGAATTTGATGGCAATTCTAGTTTTGGATCACTTGATCAAAAGCAAACCAACTTATTTTTGCTCCGAGATCTTTCATGTCAACTAAGGTATGATCATATGTTTGATGATGTGAAGGTGTAATCATTTTTAATTCTTTCTCAACAGGGAACGGACTTGAGTGACGGCAATCCTCGCTTTAGAATTATTGAACGAAGACAACCAATTTTTTTTATATTGTCGGCTTCGAGAGCTTTCATATGAGCTAAGGTACGATCATGAGCTCGATGCCAGTATAAATCGTAAAATCAAAATCTTTTTCAATTCAATTCTCTCTCCACGGGAAAGGGATTTCGTTGATGCGTTTTATACATTACGCGTCATGTATAAATTCTTTAGTTCATATACTCTAGCACAAAAGATTTCATAAGCATTACTGTCTGTTGATATGAATTGCTTAGACATGTTTTTTTTTTTTTGTTATGTATTTTCCAGATTAAATGTGTTTACTACATTAAGGTATGCTTGCAGAATATAAATAAATTCATATTCAGGGCTACGGAAAAATACAGATACAATATCGTGTAATTAGCTGAAAGTATGCTTTTAGTTGTGTGTTTCTTAGCCGAATTAACCTTTTGCTTAGTATGTGGTGTGCATAAAATTCTGTACATAATATACAGCGCTTACAGAAAATTTTATTGTAACTTCTATGCGAGGTAATTACTGAAAGTAAATTTATAAATGTGTAATACGCTTTTTAACTGAAATACATTTCACCAAACCATGTGGAGTGTATACAAATTTATAGATCATATATTCAAAATATTTCGAATTACTTATCGACTCCAGGCACTGAAAGCGTACATTCAACCGCGCCATCCGTTTTGTAAATTATTAATTTAGATATATTCTGTCACCTTATTAAATCGCAATGTTTCGTTACAGTATTCTGGAAATCTTGAAAATATTCATAATCTACGTGGGACGCATGATTTTTCTAACTTATTAAGTGTAATAGCGTTTTATGAATATATTTAAATGTATTTCTTGGTAACACAAACGTCTATTTTTCTTCTGTTCAAAAATATTTTTTACAAGCATTAAATTATTTTTTACACTTTGGTCTGAATTGAATAGTTTCCCAAGATTCTCAAAGCGCCGATGAATATTTAGTCATGTTTTTTATCTTCTGTTTTGTAAGGTAAAAATCTTTTGCAAAAATATTCTTTTAAATATAAAACATATAATAGTGAATTTAAGACTTTGTGTAAAGTCACACCTAAATGCACATTTCTGTCTTTTAAAGGAAACATTTATCACTATTTTCAATTGACTGATCCAAAATTAAATTATACAATAAATTAATAAATGATAAAATGTGCTAAAATAGTTATATAATTGATGTTTTCAGATACGCTAGAAAGACTCCTTGATGCAAGTGTAAAGAATAAAGACAGTACACTGTAAAAAAAAAAAAAAAATCCGTTAAAATACGGAAATTGTACGGTAATCGAGACGCCAGTACTATTTCTGTATTTTAACGGAATTTTTTTCCGTAAATTTTGTGAAAAAAAGGATTTTTTTTTGGAATTTACAGAAACAAATTCCATCAAAATACGGAAATAGTACTGGTAACATGATACAATGCTTAGCATGCTTTTCCGAACATGAATTTCAAGGGTGACCAAACTGGTCGCCAAGGGTGACAAGTGAGCTTAAATTGCTCAGTGGTAGCTTTTAAATGAGTTATGCATTTGTACGCTGAACTGCATTTATTTTACCAAGAAATGTTTGTAGAATATAGATTAAATGATACACAGGATCACGCAAAGAATTAGATACACGGCCATCTATAGATGATAATTTCTGGAAATTGGAATCCAGTTGTTTTAAAAGTGTTTTAATTTGAATAAAATTTTAGCTAAAAAGTGGCGTGTAATAAAGGTACTACAGGGTTGTACACAGTTATTCAAGTATATTCCCGCCAATTAGTATAAATTGCTAAGAGAGAAATTTCAACGTGTATTGCGTTTTCTTACTAAACTAAATTTTCCCATTATGCAGTATATATAGCATACAAATATATACTACACAGCACATGGGGTATCTATAGTATTAATTACCAGTGTGGTCTTTGCTATATTGGACAGATCAAACGGGGTTTTAAATTTCGTATTAAGGAACACCAACAGTATATTCAAAAACAGGAAACCAATAAATCTTCAATTGCTAAAATTGCTGGGAGATGAACCAGTCTTTTGATTTTAATTCAGACAAAATCATCTCTAAACATACTTCTATACATGAACTTAACTTTCTTGAAGCATTTTATATCTGCAAAAATTATGAAAATATTGTTATTAGTGAATTCGCTATTCCCCTTTTATCAGAGTGCTGGAAATTTTTCATAAAATCCCCTTTTTCTTAATTACTTCCAGGTTTTTTTTGACATTTTGGTGATATTACCCATACTATTCTCCTATTGGCTGGTAACGGTATTTTCTCGTTTCCTCATTGGTTAATGAATTTCTCAGTTGAATCCGCTTCTCCTTTATATAAATGAGTAAGTTTCCGTTGTTCTTTGCACTGAGGACGGTACGTTAAACGCTACCGAAACTAGTCTGCTGAAAGTTTGCATACTCTGGCGTTTTTAACGTCGCTTTTAAATTTATGTCATTCTGCGCGAAGTAGCATCTGAATAATTAGAATTCTGAATAATCAATATTTCAACCTACAGATCAAGTACAACGATGTTCAAAATAATTGGAAAGCATATTTGGCTATAAACGGTAACAGCTGAAATCAGTTTTTCAAATGTTTATGCGTTTTCTAAAATGTTTATTTGTTACTTTAATTACCTTATTTCCCTAAATAATAAAGTTTTGTTTCAGCATTCAGGAAATGTTGGAAAGTGTTTCATACTCTATGCTTAACGCATGATTTTTCTTTCTTGTTAAATTATCTATAAATGGCCTTGATCACATATATTGAAGAATATGCTTGACCATATTGTACATTATTACTCCTTGGTCCATCAACATTTAAAAAAAAGTTTTTTGGCAACATGTGCAAATAATCTGTTTTACTTTTATTTAATTCTGCCTCATTCTTAGTCAGCAATGCTTTCAATATGGTAATGTGAATTTTATTTCTTAATCCTTTTTAATCACTTTTTAAATTAAACTTATTTGTTTTTTATAATTTATTTCTCTATTTTTTTGTGTGTTGGTAGTCCCAGATTCATATTCTTTAGCTATTTTATGGCTAATATGAAGATGAAACCACACACTTTATTTCTGGAACTCTAGGAATTTGGGACCTGAAGATTCCGTCTAGGTTCTACAAACATCAATTATTTATTCTCTGCTCATTTTATTTATTTATTTATTTTTATATTTGTTGGTAATTTGTAATTTTTTAAATGGTCATATATATATATATATATGTTACGAAACAATTTAATGGGTGTAGTTGAGATATCACATCGTGCTTATTACATATTACAGGAGTCATACCACATTTTAATCAGCCGTTGGTGATGTTGTAAGTAATCCTACCACTTAGCACAAGCATTGCTAGCGGAGATATCAACTCTGAAAATATAGCAGCTGTAGAGCGATGATAATATTGGTATAGTCCAATCAAACACTTATTATTTCATTATGAAAACAAGGCAGCGTGAGTGGCAAAAAAAGGCGTATGAAGAAATATGGGGTTTTCCCAATTAAACACATGGAAACGTAGTCATAGAACAACTGTTTATTCCATCAGAACATACCAACACTGAATAATTCCCGCAGATGAGAAATCAGAGCATTTCACTCGAGCATAAACTAATTACTCATGCTAAATAGATGTTAATTTACGAAATGAATATTCCACATGGCTAAGGACACCGGGTAACAGGTTATGTAAACAATCACATCACAAAAATCTCTCGTTCTGAGCTCATGCTCTCGCTATTTATGAGAATGCGCGGAGGAATTCCGATTGAAATGAAAACTTCAAGCTAAACCAACGAAAATCACGAACGAGCCTCAAAGTGAAACTGGGATCCGACACACAGCCAATGGAGAGCGATCAAGAAGCGTCACAGGAAAGAATCCCAGCGCCGCTAATGGAATGATTTCGATGTGAAAAGGTTGTCTACCAGCTGGCGGGAAAAAGATATGAAATAGAATAAAAAAGTAAAAATGGCTTTGATAAATATTCGAAAAATAAGTAACTGCGTTCAGAACTTCACAGTTTGGTAGACGATAAAGATTAATGAAGGGATTAAAAGTTTAGATTACGTTTTGGAATAAACCTATTATTAAGATACGCGTTTTTAAAAATATAGGAATTTAGCTAGAAATAAATAATAAAGCGTATTAAAAAAAAGGAAATAATGAATAGGCCGGCAATTTAGAATAATTTAAATGAATAGTAAATGGTAAAATTTTTATATAACAATTATATATATATATATAACATAAAGTAATTTAGCGCTTTTTTAAATTTTTCCTGGAAATATTTATGAATGGCTAACCATCTGTAAATATGTGGGTCAACATAATTTATAAATTTGTCAAGTTTGAACTTTCCACATTCCACAGTGTTGTAGAAAATAGCTGCGACAGACAGACGGACAGACAGACACATGAGGGATCTTATAGTTGTTCCGTTTTTATGTGCGTTCTTTATTATATATATATATGTAGCGCCTATAGTCGTCGGCTGATCTGTCTGTCGGTCTGTCCATTTATAATAGCGCAAAAACTACCCAAGCGAATGGTTTGAAATTTAGTATATATAATCGTTGCAGAATTTTGTCGATTCACTTCAAATTTTAGGAAAATCGAATCAAAACTTAAAAAGATATTAATGAAAGTTTTGTTCATTTTATTAAATCCTATCATTCGTAATTAATTCAATGGTACCCCATGATAGGCAATGTTTCTAGGTTGCCATGGTGATTACGTTCTATTTAAGATGAAGTCATATTATTTCCGTGTTACTGAATTAAATATGTATAATCGTAATAAATTTTGTATTCATGCATTTTTGCATGAGAATGCAACAGCTATTGCACCAAGATCTGAATATTTATAAAACGAGTTATAATACGAATGCATTTGCCACGTTTGACGTACAATTACTTATTGTTACTTCTTAAGTACGGAACCCTAAAAAAGATAAATAAATTTTAGTTTTTCAACTGTGAAACACTGATTAAAATAAATTATTGAAAGAATGTGCAGCTATATGCTGTTTGCTGTATATACAATTTATCGCTGAAATCAATGTAATTTTTTAAAGCAGAACAACGGATGAAAAGCGGAATCTTCCGAAAAAAATGTAAAACAATTTTCTTCATAAATTGCAAGCGTTATTTCATACTTGTTTAATACAAATTTCATTCGCAGACATTATATATTTACTTGTGTAGCATGATACATTTTCA
Organism: Maratus speciosus; assembly: GCA_963932465.1. Lineage (NCBI taxonomy): Eukaryota > Metazoa > Arthropoda > Arachnida > Araneae > Salticidae > Maratus > Maratus speciosus. Next base: position 337,850,146 of record OZ010795.1, on the reverse strand, counting down.
AAATATCTCATTTCAAAATTTCAATGCTAACGTATTTCCACGAGAAAAAAATGTTAATTGAAAATCCAATTTTATGGTAATGTAGCTAATTTAAAAATTCTAAAACGTTGGATTAAATCGACATGTTACCTCCTCTCTTAAATCACAGATGACTTACTTTTAAATATTCTTGTAATATATATTTAAATTACTTTTTTTCTTCAGAAACTATTTTTAGCATCTTAAACCTAGGGAAATGCATCTTCAGAAAGAAATTTTACGAGTTACTTTAAGTTTTCGGGTAATGTAACTTATATTTTTTAACTCTAAAGTTAGTGATCATTTATACATTATCATTATTGAAATTTGATGCATGTGTGCACACATATATATATGTATGCTTCAATTCATTTATTATTACATAATTTTTTCAAAATATTTTACATGTATTATCACAATAAATTATCCATTACATAATACAGGCATTATTTATTTTCACTCTAAATTTTTTAGTTTTCATAAATTTCTGAAAAATTCTCCATGTTTTAATATGAATATTTCTACACATTATGATGTCATGACTTTGGAGATTATAATTGAAAACACTGGAGCACACAGAAGGAAGTGTTATCTATACTACAATTTCTTAAAAGAAATTTTTGCATAACTTAATCAAAGAAACCTGCGATAATATAATGCGATTGAATAATGCAAAAGTTTTTGTAAGGTAATAATGTTAACCATAACCAAGATGTCTAGGCACGACAATATCTAAATAAATACACTGTGCAGTAATGCAGGATGGTGAACAGAGATGGCGGTTTATTCAATGAGAGCGCCAACCAAGCATTAAAAACAACTGACAGTCGACCATTTTAGCCTAATTCATTTCAGAGATTTCATTTTTAGAATAAAACTTCATAATGTGTACCTTTTCAGACGCACTCTAAATAAAATTCTACAAGATGAGATACGAGGTGTGTATACAAAATACTATAAGTGATTTTATTGTGAAGCAACTATACGCCGCAGAGTGTTCTAAGGCAGATGGGAGGCATGACTTGACAACGCACCCAAATTCAGCCTGCTTCAAGCAGTGGTTGCGACAGCATCGTTGATTTTGTGAAGCTTGTCTCAAAGACCGTGTCCCGAGGTGGTCTTTTTCGACTCAAAAGGTGTGGCCCAAAAGAAATTTATACCTCCAGGACAGACCGTCAACGCTGTCTACTACGTCGATGTTCCCGAAAAATTGAGAAAAAGGGTCCTCGGTGTGCGAAAGGAAATCGCCGGTACCAGGGTGTTCCATCACGACAATGCTCCCAGCCACTTCACTTTGTACGTCCGTGAATTTCTAACAAAGCACATCTTGGCAACGATGCCACAGTCCCCTTTGATTAACACCGCCATCAAAGGACATCGTTTAGAAGGCAATGAGGCGATCCAAGCTTCCGTGATGACCACACTGAACGAGGTTTCCCTCGAGAGCTTCCAGGCCGCTACTGGAAAAATCACTAGGCAAAATGTGTAGACGCTTGAGGGCTGCATTTTGAAGATTTTTAAACATTTGCAACTATGTCATGAAAAATTTATGGTTTATGACAACACTAGAATTATTTTTTAACACACCCTGTATATCGAAACTTGCATTTCCTTTGAGAAACTTCAATTGAAATCTGGCTAGTCGCATGATAAGCTATGCAAACAGCAATGATTCGTTTCGTTATGATATAATAAAATAAGGACCATGGATAAAATGCTTTTGCTCATTCTCGCAAAACATGTGTTCACATACGTTAGTACGCAATCGACTTTTAGAACATGCAGTAATGATGTTATTTCCATTATTTGATGCTATAAATTTTCATCAGTTTCTTTTCAGGATATTTTTGTATTTCTTAATATCATTTTCATCATGTGTGACGTCATTAACCCATAATCCCACCGTTTACTATATTTCGCATTGCTGTGTATTCTGTTCTACATTTAGAATCGTTTTCTCTTCTGAATTCGGAAAGTGTTTTTTCAGGAAATTGTTTATTGCGTTTAGCGATTTTCATCAGATTACTTCGATTGAATAAAACATGCGCGATTTGTGTATTTATTATTTAAAGATAGGATAACATGACTTTTTCGATTATTTACTTTTGGCTTAATTCATAGTAATTCTTGTTACCATTATTTTAATCCCCACTTGCATATGTAGACTTGACTACTTTATTTGGTTGGATGCAAACAGGATGATTTTACTAGACTGCTAAACTGCGTGATTTGATGTCATTGATGACATTCTTTTACTATCAATTTTCCAAAGCCAGTTTCCAAGGACTCGCATGAGTTCTTTCTACCAATTATTATAAACACATCTATTATCGGCACTTATCGGCGCAAATGTGGTATGACCAATGTTATATGTTACTCAGTTTTCCAAAGCCAGTTTCCAAGAACTCACGCTTTCTACCAATTATTTTAAACGCATCAAATATCGGCACTTATCGGCGTGAATGTGCTATGGCCAATGTTACTACCGTATTTACTCGTATATATCGCGCACTTTTTTCAAAAATTTAGGGTGAAAACCATAGTGCGTGTTATACACGGAATAATTTTTTACTGCCTGATGTAATTAACCGATATACATATGAATCAAGAAATGTATTCAAACAAAAAATTAAAACTGGAAAAATCTTACTTAATAGAAGTATTGCTTCATCTTTATTTCATTTCTTGCACTTTTTTATACAACAGTGCTAGTAAAATTATTTAAACGCTAATCCGCAATTTTCATTGACGCTACTTCTGTTTTTCTCGCCATTACTGGCACAGTCAATATTCTCATAAATTATATCATCTTCATTTCCACCAGTCTTCACTCATCTGACTGGAAATTCCAGTCACTTTGAAGCTCTTTATTATCACCTCGGCTGAAATGGAATTCCGAGCTTTACGTATCCACACACGTATAGTTAGGAATGACGCACGCTTCCTTATCTCGTTTGGAGTGAAGTTGGAATCTGTTGTAGTCACCCACCTATTATAGGCATGCCGAAATGCAACCTTTAATGGTCTGTTGATAAGAACATCTAAGGGCTGCATCAATTTCGTCATACCACCTGGTATCCCAACCAAATCTATTGAGGGACGAATTTTTGCTTTTACTCCAGGCGTCGTGTATCCACGGAAGTAATCCAGGACCAGAATCGATGGCTAACTTAAAGCACGTAACCAACGTTCCCACACAACGTTAATCATATCTTTCATGAGATCATCCGTAATTCACCCTTTTTCCTGTGCTCTTATAATTTTGTCGACTGAAGAATTAATCTTTTGGACCAAGCGCGCGGATTCTAGCGCGCCAGCAGTATCCAGCGCTTGTGTGCAGAACTTCAGTTGGCGCCCTATATCCCCCTCCGAAAATAAAAAGTTATAAAAAAAATCTATAAATATCTATAAATATCTATAAATGCATAGCTTCCATCCTTCTGGAGTTTTTTCACATGTCAAATAAAGTTTTTTGTACCAGAATTTTTTTTTTAAATATAATGTGCCTTGTTTCGATAAGATTCGTATTTTATTTCGTTTATTAAATAAAATTTCTGGTTCCAAACATGCTTATATTACTTTAAAAATAAGGAAGGATGGCAGCTATGTAAATAAAATTCGTAACACAGTAAAGCCTCTGAAAATGAAACATGTCTGTTTCAGAATCCTACATAACGATAAAATTTCATTATCCCGGAGAAAATAATACAATATAATAACAATAGATTTCATCTATATTAATAAAAGAAAGACGTTTGCCTTTACTCTGCTTAGGTTGGCGATGGCTAAGAAAGTCTACCGCACATACAGGCCTGAAAATTTGGATAAGGATTGATGATTGTAGGTCCAAATGCACCTAAGGGTCAGATTTTTCTTTTTTTGATAAATGGCCGAAATATCAATTAAAAGCCACAATGATCATCGCAAAATGGCGCGCTTTCTTTCTTCAAATGTTTTTTTTTAGACGTTAAGCAGTCCTTAAGACTGACGAAAGCGTGGCGATTGGTTTTTCTGCATTTTGAAATTGCGATGGTCGGATCCCCGTAGAGTTGAAAAAAAAATAAAAATAAAGAAAATAAAAAAGAAAGAAAGAAAGAAAATAAAAAAGGTAAGAAATTCGTCTTACCTTTCCAATTCCAACAGTATGTTTCGTTACTATTTCATAAAACCTTTTTATTTCACCGGATTCGCGTCAGTTTTCAAGATTTCCGTTTCAAACTTAAAAAAAAAAAAAAAAAAAAAAAAAAAAAAAAAAAAAAAAAAAACCTTGTTAATGCATTCTGGGTATTTTTCCTGTTCTAACGATGTATCTGTAGTAAAAAAAAATTAATATTTACTATTTAAAAAAATTGTAGTCATTTCAAGGATTCGGCAAAGATGTTTTCTCTCGGTGCAAGCTTTCTTAAGATATCGCTTCGCGATTAAGAGATATGTGCTTTGGATATCACTCTGTGTTTTAGAAAAGTGCCGGAATGGTGCGTATTTTATATTATTTTTATTTTATCAAGAATTTTTGGTCAAAATTTAAAGTTTTATATATCTAAATGCCAGAAATTAAATGCAAATTCATAGTTCGCTTTAAAAATCAGACGTAGCAAAGATACAGGGTGACAATTATTGAACTCTATGAAATAAAACGTAAATTATTTAAAAACTACTGAGTGCACAAACTTTATTCAACATGTAAACGTCCCTACAGAAATTAGGATTTAGGTTATGACATGTTCGATATGCCTGCCATCATTGGCTATGATGAGGCGCAGACGAATAGCAAAATTCTGCATGACCCGCTGAAGTGTCGGAACATCGATGCTGTCGATGACCGCCTGAATTGCAGTTTTCAGCTCAGATATGGTTTTAGGGTTATTTCAGTACACATTGTCTTTAATATAGCCCCACAAAAATAAGTCACGTGTGTTCAGATCCAGAGAATATGGCGGCCAAGTGAGTCCCATTCCAGTGGCCTCTGGGTACCCCAGAGCCAGAATGCGGTCCCCAAAGTGCTCCTCCTGGACATCAGGTCTGATGGGGTCGAGCTCCGCCTTGCATGAACCACATCTTGCCGAAATCAGGGTCAGTTTGGATAATGGGTATGAAACCATTTTCCAAAACCTTCACGTATAGTTCAGTAGTCACAGTGCCGTCAATGAATATCGGGCCGATTATTCCGTGACTGGACACTGCACACCACACAGACAACCGTTGAGGGTGGAGAGACTCCTCGATGACTAAATGCAAATTCTTAGTCCCCCCAAAGCGCCCATTTTGCTTATTGACGAAGTTGCGTACAAGTTGCGTGCGCATGCGCATACTAATTCCCATCATGCCCTGCTGCCAACCATGAAGTTTGAAATTAATCATGCAAACCTTTCAGAAGTTATGATGGTTTAATTTCATATAGTTCAATAATTGTCACCCTGTAGCATTCCCGATGTACGCTACCGAAGGCAGTGGGGTCTTCAACTCGTGCTTCGTTTGGACGGATTTTCATTAAAAAATGAAAAATCATACAAACTCGAGATTGTTGCTGCCGAAGTCAGCGCTGCTGACAATATTAGGTTCGTTTGGAAAGACTTCCGTTCAAAAATATAAAATCAAATCAACATGCCGCTGAAGACCTTGCCCCGCTGCCATCTCTAGGTTTGTTTGGAAAAAATATAAAATCATTCATTAATTTATTTTAGGAAGATTCAAGGTTATTATCACTGGCATGGCCCTGCGAAAAGCCGGGCGATCAGTTAAGTATAGGACATAAAGCATACAGGAATTAAAAACTCTTTTTTCATAAATGCATATTTTTCGTTCATATTACAGCCATTCATTGTAGCTCCTAACTTATTTATTTCTAAAGTGAACTTTTTTTTTTGCCACTCTAAGCATCTAAGGTTATATGTAATGCTAATAAGTGCTCATATTTCAAAACTTTCAATTTTATGTTCTAAATTGAAATGAACAAACCTTACAATCATCCCAATTATCTATACTTCTATGTGAATAGACACGAGCGTACGCAGGGAGTGCAGTTAAAGGTTACCCTCTCAATCTTTGAAAAGTAAGAATTATTTGGACATTTATGGCCAAATTTTGCCTATTTTCACCATACCCTCCCCGCTTTTCCGCCATGATGATACGTCCAGAGTGCAAGATAGTCTAGAAAAAGTATTTGTTCTGCTCGGAGGTGTATGGTCTGAAAAAACACACAATTTTTGTCCAATGTATAATGCTTAATACAGGAGTGAGCATATCTGGCAGCTCCGAAAAAAGATATTGCTTCGATTGCCTAAATTAAACTTTACTCTATGAGCGCGAAAATCACAGTGTTGAACCTATGGCACGGAATGCCAACACCTTCACAAACGGCTGATGCTTCATTTTTACCAATTAAAATATGCCCCATAGCTGATGCCAGTATCTGCAATTTAAAATCTCTACATTGAACAGCACACTCTTCCAAGTTCTGGTTTTAAATTGTTTCTCTATTCAGGACTGTCCAAAGCGGACTTCGTGGTTGAAGATTTTCTTGGTTCCCATTCGAATGTTATTAGCTATTTTTAAAATTAAAAATTCATTTTAAAGGGTGCTTTCAATAGTTATTACTGACCGTTATTTAGTTTTATATATTTAATGCTATTAATTTGTTATTTAGTGATTAATGTTTCCTGGCTCCTTCACCTACAAAACTTTTGAAGATAGGTTGCCCCCCCCCCCCCCTGAAAACCATATTTGAAATTTACTATGATTTATATTATTTCTGCAAATTATTTTTACATAGTTTCTGACTCATAGGGGACTTACGGCTATCACCGTGAGATTTCTATAAGACGCATATGTCTTCATTTATTCATGGTTTGATTAACGCATGGAAAAACTTTTACCAGTATTTCCGAATAGTAATTTTCATCTTATTTATGACAGAAATTCTGCAGTAAGGCGACGATTGCTATTTAAAAATAAAGTAAAGGTGGATTTTAGACCCTGTGGTAATAAAACTGCATATTACGTTCTACCACTACAGTAAGATATAATAGTGTGGCATGTTTTCAAATACAGTCGGACCTCGTTATCACGACACCCGGTTTTCACGTCAGTTTTTCAAAGTCCCGATTTTCTGTATATGATTTTAATGTAAATAAACTCCGGATTTTACGTCGTTGAATAATTTTCAACTCCGGATATCCCGACGGTTTAACAAAATTGTTCATTTTTTATAATCCATCTTATAAGCCCGGAAATTAAGCGGTAAGAAACTTCTTGGCCAAACGTTTTACAAAAGTGTCTCAAATACCCATTGAAATAAATGAGAAATTTTATTTCAATCCTTTATCCGAATAAATAAATCCACACACTATATCCGAAGCATTGCATTGCATTGAAACCGTCAGAAATTACCTAACATCCATTTCTGAAACAACGAATATTGATTACAATTCATTGTATAATATTGAAAAAAGAATTGTATTAAGTACATCTAGGGAAAAGCAAACCTTAATTAATCAATATTTCATTTATCAATAAAAAAAGTCATCATAAATCTGATTTTTATTATTTTTAATTTTGTTTTTTGTGTTTATTTTGTTTAATAATAGTAATAATGTTTTATTGCTTAAAACTGCCAGTATAGTTATGAATTTAAAATTCTCTTAAAGTAATTAAAAAATACAACTTTTTATAAACATATTTTTCTTTAACTCCGGTTACCGCGACACTCCGCTTTATGACGACACTTTTTCCTGGTCATTAGAGTGTCGGGATAACAAGGTTCGACTGTATATGAATTATGGCGCCTTTCATTATGCTACATGAGGTGCGCATCTGTTTACAAAGGTTGGACTGGTTTGCGTCTAAATCACTTATTAGGAGACTCAAAAATAGAATAAAACTAAATATATTTTTATAAAAAGAATTGAATATTTATAAATGAGTTTGTCTCAGGTAAATCTACAAAACATAATTTAGATGTCAAGAAAATGTTATACATTTTGGTGAAATTAAATTAAGGATATTTTTTTAAGTATTTGCTCCTCAACGAAAATCTTTGGCACCTTTACTACTTCGGCGCCTGTGTGCGTCGCACACTTTGCACACTGGGCCGGCGCGCCCCTGCTTTTGGAATAGGTTTAGGTTTCAAAATCACATATGGTGTCAAATTGCGGCCGTCAGCTGTAATGGCTAGCATAATGGTGCATCGTTGCTTGTCTTGTCCTGTTGTGAGAACTTGAATGCTTCTACCTCTAACGGGATGAACGGTTGTGGCTTTCGGCATATCAAACCACAATGGAGTTTGATCTGTATTGCCGATCTGCGGCACCTGATATCCATTTTGTTTTCGTAGCCGTATGACGTAATGTATGTACTTTGTACGTTGTTCTTCGTATTCTTCCTGCAGCTTTTTCGAAAACGTTGTTCTTCTCCTGATAGATAGACTGTTACGGATCATAAAGCGTCACACCCAGCCGTAACTCCCCTTGAAATGTTCTCTTGGAATATGCATTTTCCTAGCTATTTTACAAGCCCCTAACATCAATATTTCTCTCGAGACTGAGTTCCCTGAAATCCGTCACATGAGTTAAAAGTTTCTGCTCCACTTGCGGATATTTACGCGATTTCCCCTAAAAGCACGCTTTTTGGATGGTCCGTTGTTCAGTTTTTTTCCATATTCCGCCACTCAGGCACTCTTGACTCACCAACGCCGAACTTCCAATATGAAGCACGGTTTCCATTTTTTCTGCATACTGTATTATTTTCAACTTAAATTTCGCAGTATAACTACATCGATTCTCCATCTTACCCGCACGTTGTCAATAGATGCTCTCAAGTATTTTGTTAAGTGAGTGACGTTACCACAGCATGAAACGTCGCTCATTCCTATCCCGTCACTCACTCTCTCCCACACTCACTCCCTACCTGAAGTCTAAAAATAGATTTTCGGTTTCTTACCTGGCCTGACGTAACGTTTGTTTTGACTTTTTTTACTGAAGTTCATTTGGTCACTCATCCCACTTGCATGTCAATTTATGGAGCGCGTTATATACGAGAAAAAAAAAAATTCACCATTTTTCTTGTAAAGTACGGCGTACACGTTATACGCGAGTAAATAGGTATATACTATCAAATTTCCAAAGCCAGTTTCCATGGACTCACGCTTTATACCAATTATTTTAAGCACATCAAATATCTGCACTTTTCAGTGTGAATGTGCTATGGCCAATATTACTAGATACTATCAATTTTCCAAAGCCAGTTTCTAAGTACTCACGCTTTCTACCAATTATTTTAAACACAGCAATTATTGACACTTATTGGCGCGAATGTGCTATGGCCAATGTTAACATACAGTGTGTTTCTAAACTCATAGTACAAACTTTAAGGGTAGGTAGAGCACACAGTAACAATCATTTATTGTATAGGAATGTATGGGACTAAGTCAATTTAAGACAATTAGTAGCAATGCAGTTTAGAATGAGTTATAGATATTTAACTTTATCTTGTTCCAAAAGCATTATTGGTTGCACAGTACAAAAATATTTTTAAAAGGATGATTTCTTTTGTCTTCGCATCTTTCCGCTTTCTGGACATTGAAATATTAGGGGGGGGGGGGGGAGTTCAGTTCGGAAATATTTCTATATTTCTATTGTAAAAGCATTGTATTTGTACATTTACTAATTCTAAAAAAGGCTGAAAAAAAAAACATTTTAAATAAAAGATTTGATTGGAGTGATAAATAATTGCATAAAACTCCTATAAATTCAAATTTAATAAATTAATCTTAATTGGCAAAATACGTCTAAAATTTATTAAATGATTGTTTGTTGTTTAAAAAATTCACGAAAAATGCTTTAGAAGATGAAATTTTCATGAATTCATAATTTGGGGCATAGAGGGTTAAAGTTATTTATACCTATAAAATCACGTAATTTTCGGTATTTATTTCTCTGATCAGAAATATATATTTCGAACCAGAAATTTTACATTAGATATGATGTAAAATAAGCATCACCGAAAAGTACATTACATTTTTTAAAATAACATTTCCGATTCGAATATGTTTATAAGATTGTAAAATTATACACTAAAAATTATGATAATTAAAAAAACGTTTTGACGTGGGACACCTGAGTAATAGTACAAATTGTAAATAGGACTGCAATTTCTCAATGCTCACAAGTAGTATCATCATGGTTTCACTTAATTTTGTGTTTTTAATTTCTCTTCTTGTTTTGCATGTGGTGTTGCTAGTTTAAAAATACTCTAAATTTTCTAAGTTTAAATACGTTTCTGAAAAAATTAGGCAAATAGATATCCTTATGTTTTCTGGCCCTTTCAATAGTTGCACGCACGCTATCTATTTAAAAGTAGCTATGATTGCTTTTCCAGAAATTTATATAAAGAACATCCACTTTACATTTAGTATTTATTGCATCAAATAACGTAGAATATTAATTTTGTCTCAGATGTTGCCTACTAGATGTATCCGCTTTGAGCTTATTAATTTCCCATGGTCAAGGTGACCATTTGAATACTACTATTTCCAAATTACTTTAACTTCTGTTATATTTTCGTAAAAATCTTGCTCATAATACATTTGAGCACTAATAAATGAAATTTGGTGAGAGACAACATTTTTCACTGTTTTTACATTTCGTTATTACAAAATGGAGTTGAAACTCTTGTGTTCTTGACTCTATATTGGATAATAGACCAAGAGGCGGAAGCACAGATAATTATCTCATCGAGATCCCGGCTGAAATTCCAGAATTAGTTAAAACTCTATTCGCATATTAAAACGCAATCGGTCTGCCAAGTCATATCTTGGTGTAAAACACCTGAAAATCCGATTTTAGCGGTTGACTCGTAGGTTTATCATTGTGTTTTCCTGCTCCCAATCGATCATGTTTTCATGCTTTTGGGTCCAGGAATACACAATGGGAATTCTGACTTGAAGTAGTACCTAATAATATGGTGTCAGATTTTACTCTACTTTTCCTAGAAATAGAATAATTTTGGATAATTTTATCAGATACTCAACAACATGATACAGGTGACAATTTTGCAGGTGACAACAGAGTTATTCATGTTCTGTTGCAGACAACTCATGTATAAGTTGCTGGAGATAGTTACACATAACCTGAATAAATACGCATACCTCTTATTTGAAATTAAAGTGGATTATTTCTTAATGTTCTAAAATTGTGTAACTGTGAAAATTAATTTAATTAATTAATTAATCCAGAGAATCGGAAACATTAGTTGGAATTTAAGGAAAAAATACACTAAAGTTTTCATATTGATGATTCCTTATAATTACAAAATGTAAAGAATATTCGGAAAGGTTAAACAGATTTGATTTGAATTGATTTGTAACTATTTTCATTTTTATTATTCTTTAGCTGCGATAAATTATACATTACATCACCTATAATGTCATAATTTTCACCAAATGATATTTAAATAAAAAAACGACAACTAACAGACAGAAAGACAGAAGTACATGATAAGATCATTACTTTGGTAATAAAAGGAAAATATTGAGTAAATAACTAAAAAAACAATATTTTGCTAATGAAACTATTATATGGTTAAAAACATGTAAATAAAAATTGACTTATTAAAAGTATACTTTGAATTGTACATACGATAATTCTGTTTCTCTTAAAATGCATTGCATTATAAATCACCTCACCTACATAATATAATTAAAAGAAGCTTCTCTCCAAATGAGATAAAAATTTCAAACAACTGAAAAAAAAAGAAACAAACAAAGAAAGAACAAATTTGCTACACCAACAACAAAAGTGCTTTAATAATGAATGGGTAACACTTGGGTTGAATATTTAATGAATGATACTACAGTTTACAACCATTAAGATGTCAGAATTAATTATCATTAGCACAAAAAACCTGGCTAATTGGAGAAGATTTTTAAGAAATTAATACCTTACTTTTACTTATAGTATTGAAAAAAAAAGAATTGTTTATTTTTTAATAAAGGAATACAAATGAAAGATTGAGGTTTTTTAATTAATAATTATGCGTTAAAATTTATTTATTTGCATCAAATAATTTAGTTTTCCCTTCTTTCATTTGTTTTGTTTATGAATTACATTAATTTTTCACTGTTTGCGGTTATTTGTTTTTCTATTTCATGTAGGTATAATTTTTTAAATAATTATGTTAAAAATACTTTTTCATTAATTAAAATTCCAACGAGGAAAATACGTGGCAAGTTAGAGAATAAGCAATCTTACCGTATCTCTGGTAGTAGTGGGCTGAGCTTCACCATTGCCACATCGGCGTGATCTCTGACTCAGTAAGCACTCACCTGTGACACTCTGAACATCGTTCTTTCACGCATTCGGTTTTTATAACCTCAAAACACGAGTTCTGTAATATAAAATCCCGCCAGTAAGTGTGAGGTGCTTGCTGTAATAAGCTTTCTTTGAGTACAAAGAGTTTCAGCAACAGGCATTCATCGTCATTCCACTCAGCGTGGTCATCAACATGACAAAGCTCGTCCTTAGAGCACTCGAAAAATTCTAGAGCTTTTCTATCGATTCAAATGAGGTGTTTTTGATAATTCCTCTTACAGCCCGGACTTGGCACCGAGTTACTTCAATCACATGAATAATAGGCTTGCGCAGTACTTCTAAGGCGATTACTAATTTCAAAATGCTGTGAAAGGCTAGCTCATAGGTTCCCAACGTTTTCTAGTCCACCGCCCCTTTACAAGAAAAAAATATTCCAACGCCCCCATCTTTCATAATATTTAATTATACCAATTAAAATATTGTTTCATATTATCTATACATATTTTATCTGTCTATCTATTTATTAAGGGTCACAAAGTAGAAATTATATTTAAAACGACCATCAAATGTAATAAAAAATTGTTTAATAAAATTTAAAAAATAAACACAAAATAAAATTAAAAAACTTTCTAAAAAGGTGCATTTAATACGTTAAAGATGTCACATATCTCAAAGATGTTATTACATATAAAAACACAGTTTTAAAAACTTCAAATATTCAAACACAGTTTCGTTTAAAAATCTCTATTCAGGCATGAGTCGTTATATTTCCAACATTTTTCAAAATACTTGTTATAAAAAAAGGAATTCTGTTTCAAACTTTTAGTCAGCTTAATATAGCAAATTTTGCACTAGTGATCATGTTAATATTTTGATGAATGCGTTTGTAACTCAATCAGAAAGTTAAATTTCCTTTTAATTTCATCAAACACAACAAAACCAAATTATTCGTCGCTGCGAGAAAAAAATACCGTGTTCATACCATAAGCTTCCGAGATCCAAATGGCGTACGACATGACCACAAGCAGGGAGCAAAGAAAGCGCTACACGCCACTGGCCGAATGGAAATTTCCCCTTCGTTGCAAGTTGCGACAGGTGCGAACAGAACCCAGTTCTAGGTTCGTTTTTATAGGTTTCCATTTAATGGCATATTTAAGATTTTTATCATGCGGCCTGGTAACGCCGTGGAGGCGAGTCAGCTAGTTTTATTATATTAATTTCTTAAATAGGTAGATACGCCACGGCCGCCCCCGTGGATTGTCTTAACGCCCCCCCCCTTTGTATCTGGACCCGTCACCGCCCCCCTCGAATGCTCCAGCGCCCCCTGGGGGCGGTACCGCCCCCGTTGGGAACCTATGGCTAGCTATATACCCAAACAGCCCAATTTTATGAATAAGAATTTGTAAATTAATGAAACGTTTTGGCAAATGCATAAACTTAAATGACGATTATGTTAAAGAAACAGTGAGAAGCCGTAGTTTGTGGATGCTTATAATAAAAAAAATTCTATGGAAGTTTTTATTTATAGTCAAATGGAGGTTAATTTCCGAACACGACGCGTATTTTAATTCCGACTTTATGGAAGTACTAATTACATAATATCGTATTTTTTATTAAATAAAATCAACTTAGGGTTAACTGTAATATTTTTTCGGAAAAAGTAATCACCTTAATAACAATGAATAACAAATAAAATAATAGGTAACAATAACCCCCAGTTATTGACACCTAGCCAGTCACTGACACTTCAGTAAAAATCCAACTTAAAAAAGCATTTTATTTTAAAATACTGCAAACTAATGTTATCTAATGATAAGTTAGACACTTATTTTTATTTTGTAGTCAGTTTTATTCAAAACTATAAGGGCAAGAAGACGGAAGAAACTTTTGAGAACACGAAAAGTGCCATTTTGAGGGAAACATCTTATTTCTGAAATTAAGGTAGTGTTTTTTTAATCTATTTGTAATGCAACCATCCTTAACTCTTTCTTAAAGTTATACTTGCAGAAATTAGTTAGAAGATGCCTATCATAAATTAGGATCATGATTTATAGTTTACATTTATTAAATTTAGCTTAAGTTGGGGGGAATGCGAGTTATTGCTTCCGGGAATTTGGTTTCTCCAGTCTATATCAGAGGAGTCAGATATTCGTTATATTAAAGGAAATTGAAATACCAATTGTCAATTGCTGTTTCATAAATGTCAGTTACTGGATATCTGTATTCCTAATAGCTTAAAACATGAAAAAAAGACACATGCATCTGTAGTACGATATCATATACAAATAAAGTTTAAGTATTATTTTTTTAATAAAGACTTTACTTTAAGTTACTTTTAAACACAAATTCCTTGAAATAACATTGTTTAAAAAACAAACTTTGTTTTGAAAAATAACTGTCTTTAATATTTGCAAATGAAGTGTCAGACACTTGTTCACTTTGTGTCAGTTATTGGTTTTTCAAAATAAGATTTGTGTCAGTTACCGGAGATTTTGACCATCTTTATAAAAAAATTAATTTTTAATAATAGAATGCTTATTTTTTCAAAATTTTTCGAACAATAATTTTTTAAAGTTACTCTACTTTAAGAAAAGATCCTTAAGGTGTCAGTTCATGGGGTTTTAACCTACATCCCAAAACATTAGTAGATTTTAGCGAACTACACATTCACAATTTGATAAAAATAAAGTGATTTTTCACAAACTTAATAATAAAAGTAATATAATGCATGGGAATTATTTCTGTATACTCCAAAGTGTTGCCATTATTAAATATTACCACTTGCAAAGAAGATAAAAGAATACCATTATTTGATCAAGAAATAGAAATCAAACTCATTTTAAGATGAGGAACTATAGATGAAAACTGAAAATCTCCCAATAAGATGCAATGTACCTGGTTTTTCCTAAGCTGATTCAACTTAAATTATATACAAAAATAAATAGATTTTTGGTTACGAAATCGGATATGCATTTACGGAATTTTGGATGCCATCTTTTGTAAACTTATATTTTGTTAATTCTTGTTCTTTTTCCCAAGAATTACTTAAATGAATTCAAGATATATTTAAAGAATGTTTTGTTGATAACTAATCTATAATGTGATCGTTCGGGGAAAAAAAGCAAAAAAAAAAAAAAAAAAAAAAAAAAAAAAAGAGCAGTTGTTATGCAATTTAACTTGACGAAGTATTTCATGCGTTCCTCTGTAAACTTAAGTTTTTCTCATTTAATGTTCTTTTTCACAAGAAATACTCAAGCGAATTCAACGTATATTTAAAACTGTTTTGAAGATAACTAATCTATAATTTATCTTTTTGGTAAAGGAAAAAAAAAACAGTAGTTATGAAATTTAACTGGAAACAAATTTAGATTTTTTTTTCAAATTAACATGATTAACCAACAACTATATTTTCCAGAAAAAGAAAACTTTGGCTTTCCGCAAAATAGATCATAAATATTGGCTGTTTTTCATTGATTTCGCAACTGACCCCTTAAGTGGATAATTTTGTGCTATCCCTAAGAATTTCAGATAAAATGTATTAGAAGTAAACATATCTTTAAAAATGATATAGTTTTTTTCACTAAAATAACTCAGTTACATGCCCATATTTGGGAGAGAAAAAAAGAGCAGTCAAGTGTAATCTGCCACGTACATTGTCATTTTGGCAATTTTTTAGTACCCGTGTTTATTTCTGCGAGTAATGTATGTGTGTTTGCATTTAAAAATATGTCTAGAGCAGGGGTAGGCAACCTATGACTAGTGACCCATTTCATAATTTCAAGTGACCCACTTCAGTTCTTAAAAAAGTATAATATATAAAAAGTAATTGTAAAATATGAATATAAAACGAACGCTTGACTAATACATAGGAAAATAAACTGAAAATAAATAATAACAATATCATTTTTAAAGGTATATATAAATATTATACAGACATACATACAATAAATACAATAAACTCAACTGGAGTGAAAAATTAGCCAGAGCCAGAAATCGCACCCTCACTAATTTTTCACTCCAGTTATGTTTATTGTATCTATTGTATGCATGTCTGTATAATATTTATATATACCTTTAACTGTTAAATGCAGGCGTTATTTATGTGTGTATGTGTGTTTTAATATATATTGTAGTATGAGTGTTTTATTATAAGATCATTTTTCTTTGTTTACAAAATTTCTGTAACGAACATGTATAACGAATGCAGGGATTGGACGAACGAAAGCGTGGCGGAAGGCAGCATCCGGTTGCTGCCCTCGACATATTCACCGTGACTTCGCCCTTTGTCTAATCGATTTGAGTTACTGCTACAAGTTGGCGGTTAGTCTCCACTTTGATAGTTAGGAGCCTGAGGCTAATGTCAGGCGGACGTCTTTTTGCACGCTTTTTTCCTTACGTATTATCCCTACACAATGCCGCTAGCATTGTGTACGGATAATACGTATGGAAAAAAAGCGTGCAAAAAGACGTTCGTCTGACATTAGCCTTATTTTGTTAGTACTAAAAAGTCAGATTTTTGTATTCGTCTTAAAATGACTAATTCTAAGATAGACATGACTGATCTGGCTTCACATGTTCAGCATCAGTGGAGCCATTGACGTTGAAGAGAAAAGTAAAATTAATTCAATCATGTTTCTTTTCATAATAATTGTAATTATAATTATAATTTAATTTTTATGTTTGAAGTTTATAAAAGCGTATTGTAATTATTTTTTAATAAAATTTATCTTATTATTCATCAAAAAGTCTGTATTAAAATGAAAATACCACTGATTAGCAGTGTCTTCTTAGTACACACATCTGGTTGATTTTTACACGCAGCCAAAAAAATGTTACCGACTCCTGGTCTAGAGTCTAGGCAATTAAATATTGCCATCAGAGAGTATAAGCAATTTAACACTACTCTTCTCCGATATCCCTGGTTATTTCATAAATCAAAGATGTGTTTTTGTATAATATATTATCAGAACCGTAGTTTGACCAGAATTGTCGGTTCTTTAGTTTTTTATTGTTATTTTTTCTAACATTCTCGTTTTTAACCATTTCTTGAAAATTAATTCAGAAAATTAATAATTAAACTGGAAAAAATTATGAGTATGATTTCGTGTATAAAATATTAGGTTGTTGCAGTTGAAATGTGGGATTTGATAGATAGATTTGAAACATCAATAACTTTATGTAAATTTGTTTTTACTAATCAATATAGGCATTATTAGATGCAATATATCACTCCCATTGAGATACCAGAGCTGTTATTCCAGTTACATAAAATTACTGTGTTCGGAGTAGAAGAAACCCCACAAAGACAGTTTGATTGATGAACCTTTTCCCTGATTTAAAAAAAAAATGTTCAAAATGTTTAAAAAAAGGTAATAGGTTGTTGAGTAAGGAGAATGAGGGAGTGTGATTATGCAAGTTGTGTAATTTTCGGAAACTTGTCTGGTCAAGCATGTGGTTTCGCGTTGACATGAAGCACTAAAACTTCATTTTTTCTTCACCAGTCTAAGCTTCATAACTCGTAATTTTTAGGCATTGTTTCAAGCTGGTTGTAGTATTTCTTTTCATTAATAGTATCACCAACTTTCAAAAAGGGAGTATGGATACCATGACTTGTACACTACTCTGCTGTAACCATTGCCGTTTTCGGGTACAGGATTAGTTTCTTCGTGTGTTTTAGAGCCTTATCAGCATGAAACTGATATGCATATCAGTAACGATTATTGTACATTATTCACTTTTCATCATATGTCATTACATTGTTCAAAACAGCAAAGAAATGCTAACTTCTTTTCGACATTTAAGATTTTATTCAATAATCTCACGAGGAACCCATTTATCTAGCTTTTTTAAATTTACCAATTGCGCCAAGTGAGGAGGAACTGTTGAATATTGTACGTCTCTGCTATTTTCCTTATAGTTTGGCGAGTATCAGTCTCAGCTAGTTTTCGCATTTTGTTATTTCTAATTACTGGTGCGAGTTTTACCTTGTCCACTCTTAATGCTTGTTGATATTACTTGATACCTCTGGTGCGTGATAGTACACTTTCATCTCATAAAAATAAGGCATCCATATGTGGCTTATATTCCATGCTGTGTCTAAGTGTTATCCATGTATTTATGTCATATGTTAAGCCAGCAAGAATACTGATGATTCTTTGTTTGAATGCAGGAAGAGTGAATCTTTACAATCAAGCACCATTTATTCCTGTTTATGCATACAAAATTAATTCTCCCCGAAATCCGAAATTTTATATGCAGCAACTAAATACAAGGAAAAAATACGTTAAATATTGGTCTGTCTTTACTTTTCGTTTAAATTGCATAAGTTATTAAAGGACTGGTGTTGAATGAAACAATTTTTCAAATTAAATAAACTATAATAAAAATTGATTTAAAGTTCAATTTTTTACAGTTGTATTCTATGTTCTGTATTTTATTTTAATGTGATTAAAAAAACATATATGTTCTTTTGGGAAATCAATATTTTTCTTTCAAAATATATGTTTAAAAAGTTACATAATATCGTTGATAATTTCCATTAAATATACTTTATTATCGTTTGAAAAATTTATTTTACTATATATATGTATGTATATATTTTAAGTAAAATGCAAGCTATTTGTCTAATGCTGTTAAATTTATATTTAATTTTGTATTCAAAATTCAATACACAGTTCAAAAAACACGAATGAAATTTAAATTATTCATGTATGCAGAATATCAAATGTATGATCATTTTGAAAATTTCTTTTAAATTTATTGCTTATTAATACTTTGAGAACTTGTTTTGTTGTTAAAGAAATGGATATCTCTTTTTTTTGCATGAAAAAAAAGGTACAAAACAAGCAAGTGTTTAATGTTTTGTGTAAATTGCGTTACTGTTAAATTGTTTTTCTAAAATTAACTGTGTTTTATAGAGTAAAAAGAGAGAATTTTTTTTATGAATGAGTTCATTTCAGAATTTTTTTTTTTACAGAAAATAGTTTAGTGGAAGGTTGTAAATATGATTCATAAGGATGTTAATAACAATTTTCCTTTCTTGCCACATATTTTTCAGTTAGGAAAATTTAAAGAGTTTTTAGATTACATTTGGAGAAATATATCTAACTTGAAAATTTATTTGTATAAAATTTAAGCGTAAATTCTTCTTATTTTGCTTCTCATAAATAATAATATTCTTTCTCCCCTTTTTATTGTTGTTTTTATAATTGATTAAAATAAAATATTTGGTATTTTTACTTCAAACAATTTCTTTTAAACATGAATTATAATGTATGTTTCCAATATTCATTTGTAAAATCTAACTTTACTATATGACTATTTGAAAAATTGAGATACATGACTTTCTGCAACAGAAAAGAAAGCATATAAAAATGATTAGATGTATTCTATAAAAAGTAATTATTTCAGATAAACTGATGCTAATAAAAGTCAACTTTTTTATTTTTACAAAGCTAAAATTTTCCTGCAAAATATTCAGTTAATAAAACATTCGATTTTATCATGACATAGCTAATATAAAAATCTATAAAACTGCTTTAAGTAAATTACATTAGCCTGAACTGAAACCACAGAAGATTTGCTTTTACGTATTCTTGTAATATATATTTAAATTACTTTCTTCTCTCCTTTTTGAAGGAAATTCTTTTTAACGTCGTATTATCCAGAAAAAAAAAAACATTTTAAAGAATAGCTTTTACACATGTCTAAACATTTTCTTAAATTAAATAGAGATGTACTCTAAGTGTATTAATTAGTTTTTAAATAAGTATCGTATCCTTTTTTAAAAAGTCAAAATAGTGTTTTTTTTTCGCTGTATTTTAAGTTCGAAAATCTCTATGTAATAAAAGGCAGTGTAACGCATCCGGAGCGAATCCATCAATCTTACCAGTCTCCGATGAAGAGACTCAAGGGTGAAAGGTTCCATTCTCCCATTGGTTGACAAGAAACAAGAATCCAGCGATTACTTCTCAAGGTTACAAGTCCGGATAATTGAGCAGTGGTAGACACTTCTTCCTAACAAATCAGAAGGCACATCGCATTTCACCACCAAAATAAATCGCCAAGTGTCACTTGAGATTATTTTAAGTATTAAGTTGCAATCATATTAAATTTTCTTTACGACATGTATATAAAGAGATTCCAGGAAAACAATGATATGGTATTTTTAAAAATATCCTTTTTTTCCTGCAAGAAATTGATAAAACTGACTTTCTTTTAAATAAACGGTCAAGTGCGAGTATTACTCGCGCACAGAGGGTTCCGTACAATAAATATATGAATTTGCAATTGTATTATATATAAAAAAAGTTGCTAAAAGAATACTAAGACTTTGCAAAAAAACTATACAACGCAGGGTTGGGTATAACTGTATGTATTAGAAAAGTATAATCGGGTATACCATGAATGTTCAAATAGATATGTAACCTAAATAATATCAAATATAGCTATTCGTATAACTCTTTTTTTAATATTATCCTAATTTGTTTATGATGAACTTAATTCGGTACTGACAATAAAAGCAGTGCGTAGTTAAACTTCATTTGGCATTTCATGAAACTAAATTCAGCGTAGTAATAACCTTTATTTCTACAGTGTAGCTAAAACAAAACCTTTGTTCAAAGTTTAAATTTGGCATTGTGCTAAGCGCGCTTCGAATTGAGGTCTCAAAATTACAACACCGCCTTGGTCAGTGCCGCGTTTTCCCAGATAGGTGTTTAATTAACTTTTAAAGTCACTCGAGGCTTATTGCGAGATACAATCAATGCAAACTATCGCGAATCCCACAGTATTTATGCGATTTATTCTAATTAAATCTTTCGATGGCGATGTCCTTAAAAAACGGACACCTAATTTTAATTCCAAAACAGACAAACGGCACCAAGAATATTTAATTAAAATTTTCCTTTTATCATGTACGTGAAAATATGCAAGTTCGCATTTTCTAATAAATTCGTTTATAAATTCTGGTATCAGATCATTATTTCATAAGTTTATAAATAGAATTACTCCGTGCCGCAAAGGATTAAGTGGTCGCAGGACTCTTAAAGCTTCAAAATTTAAGAAATTTTAATTTTTTTAGATGTTAAACTCCTATCTTTTCTGAATATTTTGATATAATTATTTCCTTGAAATTCCCATTAGAACAGAAGTTTTGGCTTTTAGATTTATACATGATCAATAGCTGAAGCGGCCTTTCCAAAACTTTAAAGTCGTTATTTTCAAAATGGAGTTTTTTGGGCATAACGCGCAGGATACCTGAAAAACTTCTGAATATTTTTTCATGTAATTTTCAAAACATATATTTCATGTTAGTCTGTATAAACTGAAACTAAAATTTCCTTTTTATTGTTGAAAAAAATATTTTTCAGGTGATTTTACTGTTGACATTTTCAAAATATTGTATTAGCTAAATGCAACACGGCATTAAAAATATAAAAATGCTTTAAATACAAATTTATTTAAGTTTTAGGGAAGTTATTACAATCTGAAGTATGAGTAAGCACCACAATTTTCATTCTAGTTGCAATATTTATTTTGTAATCCTGCGCGTAAACAGTTATGCCAATTTTTTGTTCGACAAATGTCTAACAGTTTCGAGCCCCCTATAAATACTAATTCTGTATCTTGCAATTTTTTAAATACATGAAACGAAAGAACATACTTATATCTTTCATCCCAATTAAAATTGTGTTTTAAAATCATATACATTTTAAGACAATAAATGTCGAAAATGGTCTTTTTTTCATTTTTTCCACTTTTTAGGTTCCCAAGACCCCTTAAATTAGTATGTTTTTAACAATTTGACGTTTATTGCTTTTATACTGTTACTGGACATTACATTACACATATATATCATTAAAAGTTGTTAACTAGGCATAGAGTACGCCGCCCCTGTCCTTGTGTATGTCCAAACTGACCGTACATTTAAGGGTTAATATCTCGGCTAATTACCGATGATTTTTTTCGAAAATCATTATCAGCAATGCTTTTATTCTTCTGCAACGAAAAGTATATTCAGCGATGCTCAACAATTTTTCTGAATGCCCGTAAATCGAGATTTGTGTATAACAGAAACATTCTAATTACTCAAAAACTATGTGACCTAGGGTAATCTCTATAATTTTCCTGCAAGGTTTATATTAACGTCTACTACCTATATTTTTTTCATAATTTTTGTTTCAGTATATTCGGAATTAGATGGGGGGACATATTTTTGCGCTACATTTTCAACAATATCTTTGAAAATATAATACCTAAAATTAAAAGGAATGTATTTTTGCGTTCAGCGTTACAAAAGCTTTCACAGGATACCCCACATGATATACAAAGAAAAGATTTTTTTTTCAAGTAGCATAATTAGCCCCTCTACTTTTTTATTAAATATATTTATGAATATTTATTAATCTGAAAATATGTGGGTCAATGGTCTTTATTACTTCCCCGAATTTGAACTTTCTTCGTTCCATAGTTTACGAGTAAAATACCTGTGACAGACAGACGGACGGACAGAAACAGGAGTGATCTTTTAATGGTTCCGTTTTTACTTTTTAAGTACGGAACCCTAAAATGTAATAAATTTAAATATTTTAGACTTATTATTTTGTAACTTATTTTTAAATTACACATTACTTATATTTTCCTTTTCTATATACAGGTGTATGTAAATTTAAACTTAAAAAAAAAAAAATCCAAACATATTCCATATTTTAAAAGTAAAAAATTATATTTATACGAAAAGTAAATTTAATAAATTTTGATTTATAGCTTTGCATCAGGAGGACAGAAGCTTAGGGGATTAGACGGTTGGAATTCAACCCGAGATACTTATTTATTAATCAATATACATATAAAAAAAATTTGGAGGGGGGGGGGGTAAACGATAAAATACAATTTCAAAGTGTTATTTAAAAAAAAATAGTATTATTTCAATAGTTGCAGCAGACTGTTTTAATTACGCTCTTTTATTGCATATTTATTAAATTTTTGTTTCATTAAGAAATCTTAATTTTGTTATAGTATATTAGCCGGAAAACCTGGTTTACCCAGAAATATTGTAAATGCTAATTGTGTGTTTATTAGAACATAAACTAGCCGAACTTTGCACATTTAAACGCTTCCATATTGTCAATTATATTTTTTATCAGTTTTTCAAAATTTAAGTGAAAAACACAATTTTTACCCGACGTCCTAGGATGGGCATTTACACTAGTCTATTTATATAAAATCCAAGTCTCTGTGTGTCCCTCACGATTCCGGTAGGACCACCTCATTGAAATGAGTAATTGTTGAAAAATACTAATGCAGGGTTACCACAGTAGCGCCAAATGTTGGCCAACTTGGCAATAGCTGGCTGATTTGGTTAAATTCCCATTTATAACTATTAATCTTTCATAAAGGAGGTCACCAAAATTTAATTTAAACTCCGCTCTTTTAAGATATTTTTTCAAAATCTATGGGTGAGAATTTAAAGAACATCTTTACATCTTCCTCCCTATGCTACTAATAAAATAACCGGCAATAGACGACGCTGTACTGTATGAGCTCCTAACTGCGCGATTTTAATGTGCTTCAGGTACTTTTCCAGTATAAGTGCCTTGACGAAAAAAGAAATTTGGCAACATTTTCCCGGAACCTATCCACTGTTTCATTTTATATACACATGCATTTTTTTTTTCGATATTTATACGATTTATTTATACGATTAAAAAAGCCGTTTCTCTAATTTTATACAGAAACAGATGTAATTTGTACATAAAAACATGAATAATATACATATAAAATAAACATATAAAAAAAAAACTCTCATCAAGTTTGTTTTCATAGCTGTTTATATGATTTGACAACAATTCTCAATATTTTTCCGTTATACGGACACCATGCCAAAATGTATGCGGTACTTTTCCATTATACGGACAGCATTGTCGCCAAGCGCAATAGTTGGCGCAAAATGAAAATAAGGTGAATTGAAACATTTGAAAAATAAAAGAAAAAACATTCTCGATAGTAAAGTGGGCATTTAAAAAATATAACATTTGAAAATTACAAACTTTTACGAACTATTTTATTAAATCACAAATATAACTGTTATACTATAAAGTAATAAAATAAAAAATCCTATTAAACTGCTGCCATAAAATTATAAATATCTTTCAGCATTGCAGTAAACATTTCATTTTTTGAATGAAGGCGTAGCCACACAAAATCTATGAGGTACGACTCTAAATGATGACGAACAGCTTCCCGATGTCTTTTGTTGCGACATTTTGCGATGCCCCATAATCTTTCAACATTTGGAGTATGACATCCAGTATTAGGGTCGACAAAATGTATTTGTGATTTACTGTGAAATGATCATAACCAGCACTTAGCAGTTCATCTGTTTTATATCCTTTCCAACAATCTGTATAAATAATACATGACTTTCATCTACTTCTATAATTTTATTAGGTCCACCAATTTTTCTATTTGGTCGAGAACATAAAGCATTTGCACAAACTACTCTCGAATAACTATTTCATTCCACTGTTGTGTTGTGGTTCATATCAAGTTGCAGCTCACAAAACTCAATCGATGTCAACTATTTGCAAGATAAATATATAAACCTCAAAGCATTAAGAAAAGTCACCCGCGATCCTTTAAACCAAGTTTTTTTGTCGTATTTCTACGCTTTGTTCGCATGATCGTAAGCTACAACTCAATTTCGGATTTCCAGAACTCATCCATAATTTCATTTCATGAATTTTTGAACACAATCTTTTATTATGCAGAATTCCAAATTCCTGAAACAGTTTTATCACAACTTTCTCATCATCTGGTAATTGCCAAATGATAAAATCCATCTCAGCATCAGCAGTAAAAGTAAACTACAACTTTATAAAAAAAAAAACATTTTTAATTCGATTAATAGCAGATTAAAAAGCTTTCCAAGGTTAAACAATAATCATTCACGTGATTCACGTTTCATAAATAACAAATCACAATGTTTCGCATGGTTTACAATAAAAATCTACGATCAAGGTTGAAATAATTGGCGCATTAGCATGCATTTTAGCATGCTGTCCGTATAACGGAAAAGTACCATGTATGCTAATGCGCCAATTATTTCAAAATGCTAAAAGATATTTGTAATTTTATGCCAGCAGTTTAATATGAGTTTTATTTTATTGTTTTATTTTATAACAGTTATTTGTTCAATTATTTTAAGTATATATTTGTGATTTAATGAAATAGTTCGTAAAAGTCTGGAATTTTCAAATGTTATATTTTTTAAATGCTCACTTTAGTACGACAATATTTTTTCTTTTATTTTTCAAATGCCTTAATTCACGTGACTTTCATTTTGCGCCAACTGTTACGCTTGGCGACAATGGTATCCGGATAACGGAAAAGTACCCAAATCTCACTTTCTGATGCCCAAATTACACCAAACTTTTTTTTTAAATGCCAAAGCCCCTACAGTGGAAAAGTATCAAACTGTCTATTATTTTGCGCTATCTGTGTTATAGTTTATTCTATATGCAAGGTGAGTGGAGCGAAGAGTTTAAACATTAAATATTAAAGTTTCGGCACAGATGTCATATACACAACGGGTACTTAACTGTCATCAAAGTGTCGTTATTTTGCTTGATATGGTAACCCGGATGTTGTTGTTTATGCTGTTGATGTTTTCGAAAATTGGTGTCGGAAAAAATCGCTCCAATATGGGGTATATATGACAACTGTGCCAAAGTTTCTATAAAGCAGTATAAGACTAAAAATTAAGAATAAAATAAATGCAAAAGAAGACTAAAGAAGAAAGAAAAATCATGCGTTAAGCATATAATATGAAACACTTTCCAACACATCCTGATTGCTTTAACAAAACTTCGTTATTTAGGGAAATAAGGTAAATAAGATAACTAAGTAAACATTTAAAAAACGCATAATTTTAAAAAAAAATTGATTTCAGCAGTTACCGTCCATAGCAATAGTACCGTTATTACATGCCACTATTTAGCTAAAATTTAATTTAAGCTACTCTTAAAGCTACTGAAATCATATTTCCAGATATTATCATCCATAGACTTATATATATCTAATTCTTTGCGTGACCCTGTATATCATTTTATCTATATTCTACAAACATTTCTTAGCAATCTAAATGCAGTTCAGCGTAAAACTGCATAACTCCTTTAAAAAACACCTTTAAGCAATTTATTCTCATACACAGGAACCTGTGGCAGCCGCAGAAAGGCAAGGGAGAAAATTCTTCGTTCGGAATGGCAGCTGGCCAGAGCCGTTGTCATAGCAGCGCAGACGAAAATGTTTACATTGCGTTTTTGTGTGTTCGAATACGATGAGTGTCAGAATCGACGTTTATCAATGTTCTACGAATAAAGGTAGTAAAGTGTTTTTAAGTGAGTGATTATATTATACGAGCGACTCACCACAATGGTGACCATGGACTGTTCTTATATAGAGCATCAGCCTTCCTAGATGAGTTGGAATGTTATCCGATCATCTTCATCTTTCAAAGAATACATCGTTCTACAGCGGCTCGATGGAAAGCAGATAAGTTCTTCTGAGTCATTTTCCTGATATTTTTTCTGTTATTTTATTAGAAAAATTTAACTCGCGAATTTATTTTGGTTTGATTGTACTATTTTATATATTTATTACCATAAATCATGTCTAGTGTCGATGCTGTTCAAATTCCATTATATAACAGATCAGATCCTGCGCTATGGTTTGTGATGTGCGAAAGCACATTTGCTTTAGCTACCCCCAAAGCAATATCAGAATCTGTTACAAAATATAATTATATAGTTTCGCATCTTCCACCCGATGTTGCATCAATCATTCGTGATATTTTAATGCAACCAGATTCTACTGACCCTTATGGTGTCTTAAAAAAGGAATTAATTGCGCGCTCAGGTGAATCATCCCAGCAAGAGATACGACAGCTCTTGTCTGGAGAAGAACTAGGAAATCGGAAACCTTCAGATTTATTACGTAGTATGAAACGTCGCGCGGAATCCCTAAATGTTCCAGACAATTTAATGTTAGAATTGTTTTTGCAACGATTACCAAATTCTGTTCAGACAATTTTAGCGGCTGTTTCTGAATTAACCCTTGATAAAGCAGCGGAAATTTCAGATCGTATTTCAGAAGTTACCCCTTCCCCAGCTTCTGCAATTGCCGTGTCCTGCTCGAATGAACAGGCGATAGCGGGTAAATTATTGAAAGAAATCGAAAAATTAAATAAGCGCATCGATCAGCTTGCTGTTTCACGTGGTCGGTCCCCATACCGCAGAAACTGGAGTAAACCTCGAGGGCGAAGTAATAGTGATAATCGGGATTCAAGTATCTGTTGGTATCATAGACGATTTGGAAAAAAATGTAGGGAAGAAAAATGCATAAAGCCGTGTTCTTGGGCGGGAAACGAAACCAGCAAAGAGTAGAGGCGACTTATTCTTTGCCTCAACAGTCACGTCGCCTGTTCATTAGAGACCGGACTACAAATGTTTCTTTTCTGGTCGACACCGGTTCGGACGTGTCAATCCTTCCTGCCAACAATGTACAAAAACGGAATCCACCCGTACAAACGCTTTTGGCTGCTAATTCTTCCCCCATAAATGTTTATGGTCAACAAACCCTTTCTCTAGATTTTAAGTTAAGACGAAAATTTAATTGGACTTTTCTAGTGGCAAATGTTAGTACACCAATTTTGGGAGCAGATTTTCTCCATAATTTCGAATTGGTTCCAGATCTCCGCCACAAATGTCTAAGAGATTTAAAAACAAAATTTGAAACAACAGGTCACATGAAATGTGCATTAATTCATTCAGTAAAAACAATCAATATTGATAATATATATAATGAACTTCTTAAACAATTCCCATCTATTACAAAATTACCAGATCCCAATCAGCCTGTCAAACACAACACAATGCATTTTATTTCAACAAAAGGACCTCCAGTTGTGGCAAAACCCCGCAGGTTGGCTCCGGATCGCCTGAAAATTGCTAAAACAGAATTTCAAAATATGATACAACTCGGACATTTAAGACCTTCACGTAGCAACTATGCATCACCTTTGCACATGGTTCCAAAAAAGGGAACTTTGGAATGGAGACCTGTAGGTGATTATCGTGCCTTGAATGCGCAAACCAAAAAAGACAGATACCCGATACCATGTATAGCTGATTTTACT
This sequence comes from Maratus speciosus, assembly GCA_963932465.1. Taxonomy (NCBI): domain Eukaryota; kingdom Metazoa; phylum Arthropoda; class Arachnida; order Araneae; family Salticidae; genus Maratus; species Maratus speciosus. The sequence goes on along the minus strand of OZ010795.1, from coordinate 337,821,628 downwards.
GCTAATTTACGTGACACTAAAATTTTTAGTCGACTTGACCTCATCAAAGCATATCATCAAATACCAATCAATCCTGATGATATTCCCAAAACAGCGATATGCACACCTTTTGGATTGTTCGAAAGCACACGCATGCAATTTGGCTTATGCAATGCGTCTGCAACATTCCAGAGATTCATAGATGAGGTAATACGTGATTTACCAGGCGTCTATGCTTTCGTCGATGATATACTCATAGCCTCTAAAAATGCCGAGGAGCATTATCATCATTTAAAAGCACTATTTTCCAAATTAGCAGAATATGGTTTGTGCATAAATGTATCCAAGTGCACATTTGGTAAACCTACCATTGATTTCTTAGGATTTCGAATATCTGAACATGGTATTCAACCACTTCCAGATAAAGTTAAATGCATAATCGATTTTCCGCAGCCCACAACCTTATCTCAACTTCGAAGATTTTTGGGTATGTTTAATTTTTATAGGTCTTTCATATATCAAGCTGCACACATACTTGCGCCTTTAGTGAAATTGTTAGAAGGCCATACAAACAAAAAGAAATCTCGTTCCCGTGTTCCTAAAACAGAACCCCTTAATTGGAACGAAGATGCTGAAAAAGCTTTCGTAGCTGCCAAAAATGCAATATCTCAGGCTGCTCTTTTACGGCACCCTATTCCAGGCGCTCAGTTGAGTATATGGGTTGACGCCTCAGATGTCGCGATCGGCGGCACCCTTATGCAGTTTTATCAGGAACGTTATGAACCTTTAGCATTTTTTTCCATGAAATTAAACAACAGTCAGCGGAATTGGTCAACATATGACCGGGAATTATTTTCTATTTATTCGGCAATAAAAAAATTTCGGCACACGCTAGAGGGGAGAATTTTTCAAATTTATACTGATCAAAAACCGCTAATTTATGCATTTAAGCAAAATCCCCATAAATGTTCGCCGCGGCAATCACGCCATTTAGATTACATTTCCCAATATTCCACTGACATTAGACATGTACCAGGTTCCGAAAACATTGTTGCAGATTGCCTCTCAAGAATTGAAATTGATTCTATTTCAAAATCTCCAATCTTAAATTTTGAGGAATTCGCAAAAGCTCAGGAAAATGATTCAGAGCTACAGAACCTGCATAATAGTACATTGCTCAAATTGGAATTGAAACCTTGCCTCATTTCTGATTGTAGCCTACTATGTGATACTTCAACAGGTACGCCTCGACCCTTAGTTCCTAGTTTCTTTCGTCGGCTGATATATGAACATTTGCACAACCTAGCCCATCCAGGCATAGCAGCTACCACAAAACTAATTTGTTCCAGATACGTATGGCCAAATATGAAACGAGACATCAAAAACTGGGTTCGTGGCTGTGAGAAGTGTCAAAGATCAAAAATACAGAGGCACACCAAAGCACCTCTTGGCACGTTCTCTCTTCCTGATGCACGTTTTTCCCAAATACCTATAGATATCGTAGGTCCCTTGCCTCCATCTGACGGTTTCAGCTATCTTTTAACGATGATTGACCGATTTAGCAGATGGCCAGAAGCCGTACCTATATCTGATACACAAGCTAAAACAATTTGTAGTGCCATATTAAAGCATTGGATATCAAGATTTGGTTGCCCTTCGCTCATAACCACGGATCAAGGCCCACAAATGCGATCAGCAATATTTGATGAATTTACGAAAATGATGGGAACACAGAAGATCCGCACAACGGCATATCATCCGATTTCTAATGGCATTATCGAAAGATTTCATCGACATTTAAAGTCATCCATCAAAGCTCACGAAACCAGTAGGTGGACTGAAATATTACCGATAGTTTTACTAGGCATTCGCACAGCAGTGAAGGAAGATATACAAGCTTCTTGCGCTGAGCTTGTCTACGGCACTACGTTGAGATTGCCCTGTGATATGCTGGATGAATACAAGATCCGACCTTTCAACGATAACTTCGTCACGCAACTACGAAACACCATGCGGCAGTTAAGTCCAGTTGCTACATCATCTCACTGCCAAGAGAAGTTCTATATACACCCTTCCTTGACATCTTGTTCACACATCTTTCTAAGAGTGGATCATGTACAACCTCCATTGTGTCAACCATATACTGGTCCTCACAAAGTCCTAAGTAGAACTGGGAAAACTATAACAATCGAGCTTAATGGTCGTAAGTCTACGGTATCAATAGATCGAGTGAAGCCAGCTCATTTGATTTCTACTTCAGACTTGTCCACGAAAACTGTTCCAGAGAACTCTAAATTAAAACTCTCTCTTAAAGCGGACAGTAACCCTGACCAAACAAAAACTGTCACACGTTCGGGCAGACATGTCCATTTTCCTAAAAAACTGGCATCTTATATTACTTACTGTAATTGTTGATAAATTGTTCATTTTGCATACTACACATTATGCCTATATTTTGTTATATATTGCAATTTTATTTCATGTAAATATCCTTGTAATTTTTCTCCACAAGCGTGGATTCTGACACAGATAGTCAAAAAAAAAAAAAATAGTATACACTTGTATATCGTTTCTTCGGTACCCTACGTCACTGGGGGGATACTCTGTGGCAGCCGCAGAAAGGCAAGGGAGAAAATTCTTCGTTCGGAATGGCAGCTGGCCAGAGCCGTTGTCATAGCAGCGCAGACGAAAATGTTTACATTGCGTTTTTGTGTGTTCGAATACGATGAGTGTCAGAATCGACGTTTATCAATGTTCTACGAATAAAGGTAGTAAAGTGTTTTTAAGTGAGTGATTATATTATACGAGCGACTCACCACAAACCCTTACGAATTCTTTTGTGTAGCCCTGCATATGAACTGTAGCATTTATACACACGGTATAGTATGCATAAATGTAGTGAAACATAAAAGCGCATATCATAATTAAAAATGCATTTCTAGCAATCATTACTTATGTACGTACAATACTTCGGAGAAAAGTTTCTTGGCGAGAAAGAAGTTTGCCAACGTATTTTCTGACAAACTATTTACTGCTTCATACTCACAAGCAATTTTTTGCATATGTATACAATTTATTTAATGTAAAAAAAAACTATTTATCCATTTTTATAAAGAAACAGAAGTATTTTTTTGCACAAATGTCATATACGCCTCGGGGTTGGCGTGATTTTTCTCTGACGCCAATTCGGCAGAAATCTCGCTTTCGAATACCAGTTACTTATATATTTTTAAAGTATTTGCTATCATTTTGAAAAGGAAATAACTATAAATAAATAAAAGTTTGAATAATAACTATAGAACAAAACAGTTTATATAATTTAAAAACAAAAAATAAAAGTAAATAAACAATGGCACAGATGTCATATTCGCCCCATATTGGCGCGATTTTTTTCTGACGCCAATATCATATACGCAATGTATACTTAACCGGCGCCAAAGTGTCGTTATTTTGCTTGATATGGTAACCCGGATGTTGTTGCTTATGCTGTTGATGTTTTCGCCAAATTAGCAACCGAAAAAAATCGCGCCAATATGGGGCGAATATGACATCTGTACCCAATTTATTAATAAATAAAAAACAATAGCCGGAAAAATAACACCATTTTAGCGCCATAGGTATCTCGGTTCATATCTGAAATCTGTGCCGTAATTTGTATATAAAAAAATATTATATATATTTAGAAACGATTTTTTTACGTATATAAGTGCATATATAAACAAAAATAAAAGTTCATTAGATTTGTTCTCATAGCTGTATATTTTGGCAACATATCTCACTTTCTGATGCCCGAATTACGCCAAGATTTTTTTTTTAAATGCGCTATAATGGAAAAGTACCTAAATAAATAATTAACAGAAATAACCAATTATACAAACTAAAACATTTTATTTCGAGATTAAAGCATTGTTTTTAATTTTGATTAAAAATACATATATCTTTGGATAACTTTAATCGAAATTGGGTTCACGGCTTAATATCTCATTCCATAAACCTAAACAAACACAAGTGATTCATTCATCGTGAACCGTAAAAAATATTAAATCATTGAGGTAATTATTCACAAAGTAAGTTCTCCAACAATCAATGGACAATATTCTAATGACGTCATAGTATGTAAAATGGTGGCGGTATCATTTGTTTATGGCTTGAAATCACAAAGATTTAATTTTGCAATGTCTCTTAGTTACATTATTTTATTGTCGTATTTATGAGATCAGATCAAAAGCATATTTTTTCATTATTTAGTTATTAAAGACAGAAAAAAATTATAAATGTGCATGATTTGAAAAATTTAAATAATTTTCTTTCTTAATACTAAAAAATAACATCGGGAAGTAACAGCGAGTTTAAGTTAAATAAGTTTAGCTGTTTAATTCTGTTGTAATATTCAAAATAACTGTATTTATTAGATTTCAGTAAACAACATAAGGGCCCGATTAAACTTTGAAGTTAGAGGAATTACAATGTCATTTCAGGACCTTTCTTTTGGAGAAGCTTTTCTAAATTCCACATATACATGGAAACTCTGCAGTGTTAGAAATATTATTCCCAGGACTGGCATAACATGAGAACGGCCTGCAATTTTACACAAGTTTTTGAAAACTACTTTATATCAGAAATTTTACTAAAAACTGGTTACTTTTTTGTTATAGAGGACCACACTATTAGAATTATGACAAGTTGCAGCCAATTTCGCCAAAGTCGTAACCAAGATCGTGAAGCACACACATATAATACCATATAATACCATTTTATGAAATCGTATACGATAATTTAATAGTTTTTACCTTACTTCAAGTGTGTAATTTATTTATTTTTAAGGCTTAATAATCTAAATTGTCCAATATATGAATTAAAAAAAAAAAATGTAAACAAAGACTGAATAGACATGACCGCAAAAATCTGCAGAAAACTTGGAATTGTGCAGATTAGTGGTCTTCTACTGTACACAGTTTTTCATAAATGTGTTTCGTTCTTAAAATGTGTTATTTTCATCTATCACTGCGGAACAAATGAGAAAACTCATATTCTTGAACATGAGTTGTATATATCTTTATATCTAAATTTCCGTCATTTTTGACGGGCTACCTTTCTAGTATATAATAATTTATAATTAGAACTATCTCGTGAAAGATTTAAAAATATGTACGAGGGCTATTTTTTTAAACTTCCGATGGGTTGTAAAATAAAGAGAAGTTTGGATATCAAAATGATTTTATAACAAGGAGTATAATCCGAGTTACTTTTTGACATAGTTACAATTGATATTGAGTCATTTCTCATACCGGTGGACGAGTTTTCCAGTATTCTCTTCATAGAATGTTGCTGTCAGTGTATTGAGATAAGTCCTCAAGGAGTTTTTTGTTGGGATGGAAGCGCCTGTCCAGACCATGGAACTATTAATAAAGAGGAACTGACATATCCTTAAAGTAGTGAAGATTCAACTGTAACCGCTGTCTCTGACGTTGTTTATCGCCGGTGGAAACTTCCACCAGGATATTTATATAGAAATCTTCAACTTATTTGAACGCCTTATTATTACAAAATTTCGGTCATAAATAATGGTAGAAACATATTTCTATTTTTACTGGTAGGAGCTTACTTTGGCTGTAGTTAGGTCTTGTGTTTCGCCATATTGTGATAACCAAGGAAACAAACTGACAGTTTTAAAATGTATATTGACACCAGTAAAAACAAATAGAAATTTTTACGACATTTTTGAGAAAAATTTCCATGTAAAAGACGCTCAAATAAGACGAAATTTTCTATTCAAATTTACTGGTGGGATGTTTATACTGGCGGTAATAAAAAACTGAATATCCGATTTAAAAAAAGCAGCCGCCATCTTGTGACAACCTCCTCAGTTGCTTCACTCGCAACTGGTAGACAGTTCACTATATGTCTCCTCCTCCTTATTCATAACTCCATTATCCAGACTTGTTGTCAGTTCTCGAAAAACATGAAAGCTTATCGACGACTGATATGGACTGTACCCCTTAATTGCACACTTCCCATCGAAATTGTGAAACAAACTGTTGGTCCATCAGCTCGGCCTCGCACCAAGTGACTGTCACCATCTTCAAAGTTGAAGACAAAGCCGAGGAGTCGGGGGTGTCAGCGCTTTTATCACAATGCAAATCTTCAAGACTCCTTGGAGATCTATCTCAACACGCTGTCAACAGCGTGTGTGTCAGCACCTTTCATGCGTACTCTCAGAGCTTGCTGCCGACAGTAAATTGACTGGCGGAGCCGGCTTGATGTCGGATCCTGGAGTGGACGGAGGTAATATAGCTTGTTGTTCAGGGGGCGATCTCGGTCCATTTAAATTCAAAGCTAATCCTGAATTAATCCCTGAGGTATCTGATTTAGATAAATTTATTAAGGAAAGTATTGATAGTATTGAGGATTTAGAGGACGAAGTCTTCTCAGTTTTTGACGAGTTAGGTAACTGGGATAAGACTAAAGCTGAAAGAGACGTTGCATCTTTCGAAAAAGATAGAAATTTGAAAAACGAGTTACCTCCTAAGAAAAATAAGTAGCTTAAAAAGAAAAAAAAACTAAAAATGATCTTAGTATTACAGCTGGTCTAGTTGTACTTAACGCAAAAAAGCCAGAAAGTGGGTAAGTATGATCACAGATTGCACAGATGGTTTCGTTTAATATTCTTTTCAAAACAGTTTAATACTTTTGCAAAATCTTTTAGTTCCACATTTCGCAACCAATGGGCGCACTCTATTTTAAACAAACCTCTATCCGAACGAAAATCCGTTTTACAAACTATACGTAGATATATTAGTAGAGGGGATCGGGCCCATGGCACCCGAGATAGGTAGGCAACACCTGGTGGTAAAAATTAGAACTAAAATACGTACGACTGTGGTGCATAATACGAAGAAGTGGTGAAAAGAGTGTCGGTAAAAGTTAGATAAGTGCACTCCGGATGAAAAGGGTGGAGGTTAGAAAAATGACTAAAAATACAAAAGTTAGAGCCCACAGTGGTAAATAATGTAAGACTTTTTGAAAATTTGTGAGTTTTCGTGTGATTGCAATAATCAAATTCGCAATTGTGCTGCTATAATTATGCAAAATTTCACATCTCCAAATTTAATTAGGGGCTGAGTTAGAAAAATTGCTTAAAATACACAAGTTAGAGCCCTGAGTAGTAAATATAAGACTTTTTCAAAATTTTATGATTTGTCGTTTGATGTGAGGTGTTCAAATATAAGTATCCAAAATTTCAAGTCTTCAACTTAATTAGGGACTCAGAAAAAAAGCTTAAAAAACACAAGTTAGAGCCCTGACGGGTAAATATAAGACTTTATCAAAATTTTATGGTTTGCCGTTTGATGTGAGGTGTCCAGCTATAAGAATCCAAAATTTCAAGTCTTCAACTTAATTAGGGGCTCTGTTAGGGAAAAAAATCTTGAAAACACAAGTTAGAGCCTGGAGGGGTAAATATAAGACTTTTTCAAAAATTTATGATTTGTCGTTTGATGTGATGTGTTCAGCTATAAGTATCCAAAGTTTCAAGTCTTCAACTTGATTAGAGGCTGAGTTCGAAAAAAAGCTTAAAATACACATGTTAGAGCCCAGAAGGGTAAATAAAAGACTTTTTCAAAATTTTATGATTTGCCGTTTGATGTGAGGTATCCAGCTATAAGAATCCAAAATTTCAAGTCTTCAACTTAATTAGAGACTCAGATAAAAAAGCTTAAAAACACAAGTTAAAAGCCGGAAAGGTAAATATAAGACTTTTTCAAAAATTTATGATTTGTCACTTCATGTGAGGTGTTCAGCTGCAAGTATCCGATATTTCAAGTCTCCAACTTAATTAGGGGCTGAGTTCGAAAAAAAACTTAAAATAAACATGTTAGAGCCCGGAGGGGTAAATATAAGACTTTTTCAAAGTTTTATGATTTGCCGTTTGATGTGAGGTGTTCAGCTATAAGAATTCAAAATTTCAAGTCTTCAACTTAATTAGGGGCACAGTTATTAAAAAACACTCAAAATATATAAGTTAGAGTCCAGAGGGGTAAATATAAGACTTTTTCAAAATTTTATGATTTTTTTGTTTGATGTGAGGTGTTCAGCTATAAGAATTCAAAATTTCAACTCTCCAACATATATAGTTTCAGTTTTGTTTAGTTCTTCAGGGCTTTGTGGCGGACAGGCAGACCGACAGAGGAGTGAGACGAATAAGGTTTCGTCAGATGAACGAAATCCTAAAAAAAGATAGAGAATAAGTCAAATTTTGACATAGAACTCTAAACTGACGCGAATGTCGATTTGCCCTTTGAATCGGATGACATTGATCAAGATTACTTCGATGAGAGTCCAGAAGATGGCACCTCGTGGCGGAATTTACTTCGAATTTAGAAACCAATTAGAACCGTACGTCCCGTGTAGAATTTAGAAACCAATTGTCTCCTCGTGGAGATTCCGGGAAGATGGTTGAAGTTCCTAACCAAAACATTTTCTCTAAAAACAAAATTGTCCAGTATTTAAAGAAACATAAGGTCCAGTTTTATGTTGTCCCTGACCTCGAAGCACCCATGAAAGTAGTTATTAGGGGCCTCCCGAAAATTATCAAAATTAAAAATATTCAAAGGGAAATTATTAAAATAGGTTTCGATGTTATTAAGGAAGTGCAGATGATAAGTCACAAGGACTCGATGGTTCTCCCTCTCATCCTTCTGCATCTACCGAAAATTCCGAAAATATTTTGCATCTGAAATCTTTATTCAAAATTCGTATTGAAATAGAGAATTATAGGGTCCCAGGTAAGCTCTGCAGTGTTGGAATTGCCAAGGGGTTTTCCACATTTCTGCGCAGTGTTTCATGGACCCCTAATGTGTTGTTTGCGGTGCAGCTCAAAAGTCGTCGGAATGTCCAAGAAAAAACTTAGAAACCTCTGAAACGGATGTTGTCCGAAAAAGTGCCGCCGATGCGTTGTAACAACTGTTCTCAGCACCTGGCTAGGTATAAAAAGGTGCAAAAAGTACCCTTTAAAACCTCAATTTCAAAAAAGTTGCGCGGATATAGCAAAAACTAAAAAAAGATGAATTTAAAAATCAGGATGATATGCAAAATCAATCATCTAAAAAGAAAATTGCACATGCAGAATCAAAGATGCCGCCTTCTGCCCCGGTACAACGATAACAGTTAAACCAATTTCAAAGCGGTTTTATCAAAATCTCTGAAATTCTGAACTGAATAAAAATCGAGTTAAAAATCGAATGTTTCCTTAGTTTGGCAAACTATTTAGAAAAGCTTTATGAGACCATAGTTGCTCAACAAAATATTTCAAGACAAACGTTAGTTTTATGGTGGGAATCTCTAAGATTCCCACCAAAAAGAGTTAGAATTTTTTCTGTTAGGAAAATCTAAATTATAAATATTTTGTACATACTCTCTTTTCGTATTTTATTGTAAGTCTTATAATGCTAGGAAATTTTTATTTTTTGAACGTAATTGTTAAAAAGAAATGCATGGACCTGACGAGGGCCTTTTTTTTGCTCTGAGTCTTTCGTCTTTTGCTAATCTTAAATTATTGCCTGAATGATCGACATAGTCTGTCGTTGTTAGTCTCAATGCTCCAAGCATCCGTAGCTACCGGAGGGAGGGGCCTATGTGTCTCAACCAATGATAAATCAGTTTGCTGCACTTCGTTCCCACCATCATGGAAACTCAATTTTACGCTTATAGTTATTGTCATTGGAGATTACGCGTAAAGATGTACTTCCTGTAGGCGCTCCGAAGCCCAGCGTTGACTTGACTAACACGCTGTCGGAAACATTGTAAGAAGAGGTTATGGAAAAATTCGCCCGTCAGTATAAGAAACAATCTTCACTGCGGAGTGCGTCGAAAAATTAGTTTGATTGAACTTGACTTCTTATTATAAAATCATTTTGCTATGCATAATCGTCTTTATTTTACGGTCCATCAGATGTTGAAAACAATTTGTCCCCGCATCGTAACTGATGGCATTTACTTATAAAAAAATTAGATAACATAGATGAGAATTTTCCAATACAAATATAAATGAATAAGTAAATGAAACTTTAATAATAAAAATGTTTATCTTTATTAATATAAATATTTTATTCCTATTTTGTCTAACAAGTGACACATCAGATATTATTTAAATTTATATAAAAATAATAAACTATCATAAATATTTTTGAATAAATAATATAATAAATAATAACAATTAAATATTTTTTGAATCTGGTATTTTTAATAAGATTAATTTATAATGATTTACTTAAGGTTTATATATATCATTACGTAATTTCTATTTCAAAGCTAAGAACAATTTTGTTTTATCATTTCTTTGTTTCTCTTGATTTCTTCTTCAAGAGTAAAAATTCAGTTCTTTATCAGTTCTTTATCAGCTATTGTATAAAGCGTTTTAAAGTTTGTTGATGCGTAAACTACCTTAATAGCAGCGTGTCTTCAAATATAATAAAATGTGAAAATATCGTAACTCAAATGTAACTTTCACATTCCATACTAATGTCGCATGACGTTGAAAATGAGTCACTGCGACTAAAAATAGGATAGATTCACTAGGTTGAGATATTAATAGGTTTCATCCTGTGAGTGCAAATCACTCAGAGATTATGCACATTAGCTTCATATTGGATCTATATGATCTCTTGATAGTCATAATGTGACAAATTTTAGATATGAGACTTTGATAACCATTGTGACTGTTAAGTTTTTGATCATTTGTAACGTCACTTTTGTGGCTGTGTAATTAGGGCTTTTATGGATGTAACTGTTTCCCTGATAATGCTCTTGTAGGCTGTATGTTCCTTTGGAAACAGTAAAAATTAGTAAATAAATAAACACATAATTTCAGATTACTCCTTTAGGCGCATACAGTTTCACTTTAACCCTTTAATGCATGATTAATTTTGTTTTCGGAACACATTATTATTCGAGCCTATTTTTGATAATTATCCACTAGAAGAATAGTGAAAATATTTATTTATGTTTCTGATAGACACAATGTCATAATGTCACTCCTGATTTGCATAACAAAAACCGCTTCCCTCCTACATAATTGAGCAAGGTTCCGCTAGTCTTTGCACGGAGTACGGTACGCTAATTGCTTCAAAAACTAGGCTGCTTAAAGTCTACATGTTCTGGCGTTTTTAACGTTATTTTAAATTTATAATAATGACTACCTTATAAAGATAGAAAAAACGCCAGTCGAGCACATTGCAATCAGTATCAACAAACGATTTTATAGCCTCCTTGTGATAACAAAACAGAACGAAAACAGATTTCACGACCTTAAATTCATTATATCACGAGTATAAGTAACATATGATAATTCACCAAAAAAAAAAAAAAAAAACAATAGAAAGCGCCAAAAGAGGAAAAATTATGTAACTCCTGAGTTACACTAGCATTTAAGGGATAAACAACAAGGTCATTGTTTCAATGTAAAGTTAATAAAAAATAAACTGTTGAAAATTTAATATGCTCGTATCAAAGGGAATGTAAACAATATAAAGGAAAAAAATGTTCTTAAAAATTTGTACAAATGTGATAATAAATTAGTTGTTTTCCTATGCATTCAGTTATACATTCACTAACAATAAACAGATTAAAATAGCAGTCAATACGTATACACTAAAATATATTAACATGTCAAATTATTTGCAATAACATCCATTAAGAAAATAATAAAATTGATAAGAATAATAGTTATAAAGCTTATAGAAACACACATAAAAAATATTTCTTTAAAATGCGTCCAACTGTTTTGAAAATCTGTTAAAAAAGGTAATGTATAATCAATAATATTCTGACAATCATGGTCATTAATGCAAAAGTATAAAGAGTTCTTTGTCAATTAGTGCGAATTTTCATTAATAATTTTTAGCAAAATTTCAATCAAAAATACACGAGTAGTAAAAAATTCGCATTTTACTATAAAAAAGTACGATATTGTAAAAAATAAAATACTAATAAAATGTATGTAACCATTAAAAGCTTTTTACTAAAGAAACTCAAATACTTCAAAATAGGGATGCTTATAAAAGGAAAAAATACGTTTTTAACATTATAGAAAATAACAAGAAATTCCATGGCCTAAAGAAGATGTAGTACTTAATTATTAAAGTCTTTTACTTGAGATCAAAGAGCGATGATTTTTTTTTTTATAGAAATGTTTTGCTGTTATTGCAATACAACTTTATCTCGGAATAGCATTAAAGTAACTTTTAAAAGGCAGGAATAATGCTGACATTTCGATTCTCTGTTTATTTCTCTTTTCTCAGCAATTTAAGTAAGCTAAAATATACTTTCTTTTGGTGTTTTGTTGAAAAAGTATATGTTATTATTAGAAGTATTTTTATAAAAAGGAACATGTTAAAAATGTGGGAATGCCTTTAAGATATATTTACTTTGTAACAGGTTATATTTAAAACATTTCTTTAAAGAAAGAGAGAATAAAAGGCAGAATAACATTCCGTAAACTTTTATCTATTCTGTTATCTTTTTTGTCAGGTTTTTCACGTTATACTTTTAAAACAAAACATTTGATAAGGGAAAAAATTGTATGTAATTTTTATATGTAAATAATTTTTATATGTAAATATTAATATGTAATGTATGTAATGTAATCTTTTCATTGAAGGAAACAGTAATTGTCGGAGCACAGCTTCGGCTTCCCTTCAAAAATTACACTTATTGTTAACACGATAGCGTCCAAAATATTTGACGCATCCACACAAAAAATGAGCTGGACGTTGGTAGTGCCAAAATCTCGGCGCGTATTGAAAATCATAAATATTCGTCAAACCTAACAGCCTGAAATGTCGGCTCAAAATTGTCCCATAGAGATAACATTGCGAGTTTAATTCTATATATTTAAAAGATAAGGCTTTCTTTTTTTAGTCATGTACCTTGAGCTTTTTTTTTTTTTTTTTTGCACCAATTTTAATAATTCTTTTTTAAAATGAAAGCTGTTTCTTTGTAGATTTTCCCGCACTAGCTATTTTTTTTAAATATTCCCATTTTTATATTTAAATTAAAAAAAATTCTATGAATTTGTTTCAAAATGGTAGCAATTGGATTAATTCCATTGTTGTAAAGAAAGGAAAAATAATAAGGTTTGCTTATCTTTATTGATGCCATTTTCTCATAAAATTCAAAATAAACTGTCTGAAACAATTGAACAGAAAATGACGTCATGCTTTAATAAAATACCCATGTTTTCCGCAAAAAGCTGTTACAATTCAATTCTTTTTCATTCATTGAGTTTGAGACGCTTGGTGAAATGCTTCAATGAGGCAAAATGACATCATATTTAAATGAAAACGATCATTTTCTCTGATAAAAGTAAATATTTTAGTACGAACGCCTCTAAAAGATATAATTTTCTGGAATTTTACTCGCCGATACAGAGATTAGAATCACAAGTCAAGAGTGCGAATGTTCACATGCAAAGTCGTAGTTGACAAACTTGATTTCAAGTTTAGAAATATATGTATTAATCACATACTGCGCATTGTAATATTTTTTAAATGATGAATGTAAATATAAGAGATGCGTATGCAAATTATGAGACGGTGAAAATAACATAAAGTTTAGATTTTACGCGAAAAATAATTCCATGATTAACTTAAGGTGAAATCATTTTTTTTTTAATTTTCAATCGGCAATTTTAAACGGCACAGATGTCATATACGCACCATATCGGCGCGATTTTTTCTGACGCCAATGTCATATACGCAACGGGTACTTAACTGACGCCAAAGTGTCGTTATTTTGCTTGATATGGTAACCCGGATGTTATTGTTTGTGCTGTTGAAGTTTTCCCCGAATTGGCGTGGGAAAAAAATCGTGCCATTTAAACATAACTGCCTCAATGGGTAATTTCATCAAAATTACATATCTTGATTAGGTATAATAAATAATGCAGTTTAATTTTTTAATATTTTGAACAGTCGAAGTGTATGGAATTAGTATTTTGGTAGATTTAAGTTAAAAATAAAATTTGTTTTAAGAGACTAAGTAGTAACCTATGTATGAGTTCGTTTTTAAAAAATTTCTTTCGTCGATATTCGACGAGATTCATCCCGTTATTAATTAAAACATTAGCTTCATTGCTGTAAATTATGCATTTTAACCTCATACGGATCATTATGGAGTCGAATGTTGAAGTCGATGTTCATACATTGGTGACCTGAGATATAGATTGACCCCCCCCCCCCCTTTCAGAAGTTTTACGTTCTACGTATGTAACAACCACTATTTTTTTCGAACTTTTCATTCTTTGTAAGCTTCCAAATCGATGCAATTCATTTTGAATTTTAAATTAAGAGAAACGAAAAGAAAATCGAATACGGAAAATACGATTCTGGGCATTAGTCGAATGGCTACGAGTGATACTCAAAGAAATCGCGAAAAATATAATATCATGTATGCATTACTCATATGTATGTATTCTTATGTATGTATGTTTGTATTCAGACGAATGTATGTTTCTATTGGAAAATTTTTGTAAGACAGGTAAGACGGGTAAGACGGGGGGGTGGGGGTTGTAAGGGGGGGTTGTAAGACGGGTTTGTAGACAAATTCATAATTTACTGAGCATTGTTTGATGAGAAAATTTAACAATTTGGTAGCTGTCCCAATTACTGACGATTACTCAATTTTTTTTTAATTCATCGTAGTTGAATATATTTTAACTGAAATGCAAGTGAATATTCTGAAGTAAATGAGATAAACATTTGTTTTGTCAAGATGTACACTAGAAAACAGAAATATGTAGATTACAAAATAAAAAATACCTGTACGGGTTGGAAAAGATAGCTTCCTTATTTCTTGGTTTTAAGATTTTAACTAATTTTACTGGAGAACACGAAGTTAAAATGCCTTCGCATTTTAAACCCGGTTAGAGAAGAATCATCAGTAGTAAATTTCAATGGAAATTTCGCCAAATTAGTCAGATACAGCCAAATTGGCTTAATTTGTGACGACATATTTTTGGTCGCCAAATTTGGCTATATTTTGCCACGAAGCTTAGCGATAAATGCGACGTTAATGTATATGACTATGATCGCTTATGCTTATGATCGGAGAAATGGATACAACAACGAAAGGTAATTCGTGAGAAATCATGTTCACTAAAAGTCATAAATTAATCCCTGATATTTTTTTAATCTGCTGCCTAGATTTAATGTACATTTTAAGAAATATACATATTTTATATGTGCAACGTTATACGCAGAAGTTTAGAAAATGACGGTTAAAAGAAATTAATTCAAATGTATAGAGTTATTCAGCTTAATTCTATGTGGAAAAGTCGCATAAAAATAACCCAGATGCTTCCTAATATTTTCATAACGATATAACAACAACTCAGATGAATAAAGGTATAAAGTTTGATAGAGGAGTATAGCAGACTATCTATGAGTGTGTGTTACATGCGTGTTACAAACCTTTACCTGTTTCCATATTAAATAAGCGTGGGAAGTGCCAGACGAGCAAGTCTTTGAAGGAGCTTTAAAATTTTCTGCCGCTAACTCGATGGATCAAGTTCTCAAAGATCTGAGCTAAATTAAAAAAATCGAAATCTCTCAAATACATCCGGGGGTAATTCTTTATCTTTACCGTAGATTCTCTTATCCAATGGTTTCTCTTTACTTTTAACATTTCTGAATTATTATAAAGACAACAAATTATGCTGCCTTCAGTTATGCGCTGAACAGCTTTTGTCTTTGCAAACAAAGGTTACAAATTTCCCTAAATAAGCCTTTATTACTGGAAAAGGAAGAGCTGTAATCATAGAGCAGTTAGGATCAGAAGCTATCACTCTTTTGGCACTAACAAGCAGGGCCGGCCCAAGGACATTTTGGCGCCCGTGCGAGCATCCGTCGGGGCGCCCTCGCCCCCCCCCCCTCCACACACACACAAGAAAAATTGCTTGACTTATGGTCTTAATTTTTTAAAATATTCGTACTTTTTATACATACTATTACTAATTATTTAAGATATTAATTTAAAGTGTTTCAAAAACAGATAAAAGATTCTAAATTTAATCCCATCTTTGAGTTTGTATTTGGTAAACTGTAAAACCAGGGAAAATCCAATTTTAGAGTAGAGCCCCACCAGTGGCTGAGAGGTTCTGCTCTCGAAGCTGGTACACGGGAGGTGCTGGGTTCGAACCCAATCGCGCTCGTCGGCCTAACCGTTTCGGAGTTTTCGTGGTTTTCTTCGAAGCCTTGGATTTTCCATGCGTAAATACGGGTTAGGTTCCCTTAGAAAGACCCCCACGAAGGGCACTCCCCCTAGGGCCAATATCCCTCGAGTAGATAATCGGCCGTCAACAATCAACCCAACCCAATTTTAGAGTAATTATCAGTCTTAATGTGTAAAATTACTATACCAAAGTAAAACACAAGGCCTCAGCACATGGTATTGGACGAAAATAACATCAATAAGTTAATTAATTAAAAAAAACTTTTTTAGAAGAATACTGTTTGGAATACTACAAAATAAAAAAGCAGAACTACTAGTAAATAGCAACTATGAAAGATAAAAACTGTAATCTTGTCTCGTTATTTAGTACTTTAAAAGTACGAATAAATTTTATATTTAAATATCGATTTTCGTAAAGGGCTCACATTTCATGCTGAAAACTTTCGAAAGAATGGAAAACCCAGTTTTCTCTTCAGCTAATTCCGGAAACATAAATATTCTTATTCTTTCTTTTCATTTTCTGAATGGTTCTCAATCTCTGTGATGATATTTACCAAAAAAAAAAAAAAAAAAACTTACTAAAATTTATTTTTTAAGTAATCTCAAAATAAAAATTAAAAAGTTTCCTGGATTTCGTTCTACTGGTGCCCACGCTAGAATTACGCTTAGTATTAGCAATTGCTCCTGTGAATGAGAAACCAGAGTAAAGTAATAAAGTAATCTTACTATCAACTTTTGTTTAGTAGGTTTACAAATAATAAAGTGCATGTCATGGGCGCTGGTGGGAAGGGGGGGGGGGGGGGCATGGAAAGGCCTTTGCTCCACCCTTTTGAAAAAAAAAATCGTCATCGTAGATAATTTTTGAAAAAAGGCGGGGAGGGGGGTGAAATTTACTTGTTTCGCTTAATTTTAAATAATAAATTACTAAGAGAAAAGTTGCCCTTGGGCATAAGTCTGTATATATAATAAAAAGGTTTAGAACAATATTATTCCAAAGAAACCTTACCCCTAAGCAGATTTCGTTCTTCCAGTACTTAATGGGCCGCCGCACTGAAACTCGCCGATCGCGAAATCCCATGTTAACCTATGGGAAAACTTTGAAGCGCAATTATTCATTACCTAATATAATTATTAAAATACCATTTTCATGATCAGAAAGCGAACATCAGATGCCAATGGTGTGCGTTTATAAAAACTGCCTACGTAAATTTTAAGAAAATGATAAAATTTAATGAAATGGAAATTTCAAAGTTTATAGGGATTTTTATCTACTTAAAATTTAAGGAGATGATTTTTAAAAACGCATATCATCCGAATCTGGCGTCCACTTTCTGATCGTGAAAACGGTATTTTAATAATTATACTAGGTAATGAGTAATCGCGCTTCAAACTTATTTCATAGGCTAACATGGGATTTAGCGATCAGGGAGTTTCAGGTGCAGCGCCTTAAGTTGCAAATTATTTCACAAAATAATGAAGAATCTCTGTAATATTGAATAGTTCCCTTTCAATTTAAACAAACTTTGACTCAGTAACAGATACATAATCTGATTCCAAAAAAATCTTTTTTTTTTTTTCATTTTAGTTACATTTTCAGCAATTTTCCTTTTTAAATTAACAATATTTGCTTAAAATTTCAGTTATTTTAATTTCAATATTGCGAAATGTTTATTGTGTAATGGGCCAAAGACTATATTCCACTAATAAATAATCCCTAATGATGAATGAAAGAGTGCATCATTATAACGCAATTATATATTTTTATGACGTTATTTTTTACTGGCTTTTCTTTCAGACCACGTTTCGGAAAACTGGGTAAATACATAAATTCAAACAATATGGCATTGGCGCCGGCTGAACGAAATCTCTGAAGTGGGAAGATTTTGGAACAAATGTGTGCCTGTATCAAAAATAGAAATAGTTTAATCCCTTTCCGTCAACTGAGCTCCGACCGCCCCCCTCCTCTCCGTTTAAGATGATAAATATTGGGGTAATTAAACATTAAAAGAATTGTACTGTTGCTCGAAAATTTTTCCAAGAAGGGGGGGGGGGGGTTGGTCTTGCGCCGGAGAGGCACAACCTTCCACGATAGCCAAAAGAGGCAGCTGCCCAAGCTCTCATCTCTAAAATACCCACCCCCCACCTCAAACACCAAAATCGTTTTCTTAATAAGTAGAAATTGTGGCTAAAAGCATGTTATAGGGGTACCATCTGAATCTTTGCCTCACGCACCAGGGCGCCATATAGACCCTTGTTCTGCCGCTCTGAGTTTAGGGCGCAGCAACGTCCTTCGCAATTTCAAGAACTGATAATTTTGAAATACTACGAGCATGCTTTGTAACTTTAAATATTCTACATACTATGTTACACATTCGCATGAAAATTACTCATTTAAGCGAACCAAGCTACTTGAAAAATGTTTGGTTTGATTCACTTTTACCAATTAAATACTCAATTTACAGCAGTTTAATAAACTAATTAGTGAGCGACCGAATTGTATTGTCTCGATACTGTGGTCATTTTAATAAGAATTATTTACCTATATATTTTTGGTTACATTCCCTTTTTTTCATTTTTCATTTTCGGCAAAATTTCTGACACTAATGCTATTGACTATTTGCAGAAGAAGATGATCTCACATCCAGAAGACACTGCTAGAAGAAAAACTTTTTCAAAACGCCTGTTTTTTATTTTAAAATTTCTGCCCCACCTCCTAACGGGTATTTTTTTCCGGTCATCTGGGAGGCAGTCTCATATTCCCTGTGGGATAAGAGGACTCTAGAAAAATGCGCTTAAATAACCGGAAATGATAGAATTCACCATGAATCTGTCAAAGTCGAAATTAATTAGCACCCCGCAAGGGAAGCAGATTTGAACCGGGTGATTCTGGGTTTCGTTATTCTGTTTCTTTTCTCATTCAGATAAAGAACAGAAGCCGATGTCTGCATGCGAAAATTCGGCGCTCTTGAATTCCTTTTTAAACAGAACGAAGAATCCTTTCTGGAGCTGGCCTCAGCCTAGCTATAGGAAATGTAAAAGATAAAAAAACGCAGAATATAAAATAATTTTTATCGGTGATCTTATAGGCGCCCTTTCATCTGTTTGGTGCCCCGTGCGGTGGCACACTTCGCACACGCCTTGGGACGGCCCTGCTAACAAGTACTGCTGCATTTAATGTCAAGGTCAAGGTAACTCACTCAGTGCTTAAAGAACCAACGTGTTTTAAATAGTTCGCTAATTTAAATAGTCAACAATACATCTACAGCTCAGAATGGATACAGTGTTATTTCTCATTATTGACGAATGTTCAATGATAGGATGTCGTCTTATGGCTGACCTTGAACAAAGATATCGCGAAGGTAAAATAGATAGCATTGAGCCTTTTAGAGGCTTATTTGTTTAAATCCTTGGACGTATTAGGTAGTTACATCGCGTAAAAGACATCCCTCTATATAAGAGACATTCTTTAAAAGTCATTTTGATTCTTCGCGGACAAAAAATACTTAGAGCTTTTAAAAAATGTTTCACATTAACAAACTCATTGAGACAAAACGACGATCAGCAGACACAATTCCGAAAGACACTGAACTCACTTTGCGTGAGTCAAGTTTTTGACTACCTCTCAACCCTTATGCACGACGCAAAGATATACTGCTTTCGGCTAACTTGAATGATTTGAAGGTGCCATATGTCTTTTTCTCAAAACCAAGCAAGCTAAAGAATATAATCAAGAAGTACTTCTTAAATCAAAGCGGGGACCAATAAACAAGAATTTTAGCAGATCACAATGATTAAACAGCAAGATAGAGTGAAGATGATCACGCCTCTGGACTTAAGTCTAGACTTTCCTCAGCAGCTGGATGCAGGGTTATGCATTATGCTGCATACCAATATCTGAACGGAGTGAGAATTGGTAAATGTAAGTACAATAAAAGATATTGCCTATGGCCCACGTTTTCAACCTCGAGGTTTGCCACAGGCCATAATAGTTCATTTTGTTGAGTATCATGAGCCATTTCTAACTGTAATTTTTTTTTTTATCAAACCTATTTGTAAACATTGGAAAGAAGAAAAAGCCTCATTCACACAAAGTTAGTTACCTTTAACTGTTGCATACCTTGCCACCATGCATAGATCCTCGAGTTTAACAATGTCAAAAACTGCTGTAGATATCCATCTAAAGGTATTGTCACATAAAACAACTTATGTCATTTTTACTGTAGTTTGTCATTTAGAGTAAGTTCTAATGGAAGCAGTTTTGGCTAAGGACAGGCTTTACCCAAATTAGAAGTATGGAAACACTTGCTGACAGATTAGAATTTGTGCATTACCCGAGGCAACTACGACTGTGTTAAGCACTTTAAAATGAGGTATCGACGATTGTTATTTCAAACTTACTTTTATATTATTAAACAGCAATCTAGAAAATAAAACATTTTTTTAAATAATATCTTTTAAGTTTACGCGTCGCCATGCTCCGACATTTCGGCCTGACGGATACTAGTATAATTTTGCGTGGCTTCTAGAGAAGCATTCTATTTTTTTTAATACACGTGAACTAGACAGGCTAAGAGTACTTTAGTATCAGCACTGATCTTAATACTCGTATTACCCAGGTCGAAATTCATGCTGGTATTTGTTCGCTAGACAAGCATTAAATACTGTATCCCAGCAAAGTTAACTAGCATAACTTCCATAACACATTTGCTGGTCCCACCATAATTCCCAGCAAGTCATGGTGTGTATTGGAACACTTTACTGCTTGGCCAGCATACATATTCCAGCTTGTGTTGCTTGAATATGTTGCTGGCCTAGTAAAAATCAAGACCACATCTTGCTTGTAATTTCTGCTTTCTAGCAGTAATTCACCAGCAACAGAACCTTTTTTTTTTGTTGCTAGTCTATCATTACATTTCTACCATCAGTTGCTTTTAATTTTCTAGCATCACGTGCTTTTAATTTTTGCTATGCTGACATTACATTTCTAGCATCACTTGCTTTTAATTTTTGCTATTCTAGCATTATTTTTCTAGCATCGCTTGCTTTTATTTTTTGCTATTCTCCCGGTTAGAAAAAAAAAGACGCTGGTGGCGCCATCTTTGGAGAATTTCTGAAGTACCTACAGCTTTTAGAAGGGGAACTTAGGTCGGCTTTTCTTTTCCTCTGAGAAGGACAGAACTGATTATATCCGGTTTGGAAGCCAGATGCTTTACTTACTTCGCCACTGGGGTCGTGTTTGTAAGCGATTTTAAATGCGGGTAATGGGTGAAGAGCTGATTCTGCTGTGTGTTGATAATTTTATAAGATAGAGGGTTATCGATCATTATAAGATTATTCATAAGACATAGAATTTATCGATGCTGATATCCTCCAAGTTTCAATTAATAAGGTTAATATATTATTAGGGTGTTTTCTATGTTTAATGGATAATTAGAATATGGCTTGATTATTATAATTCATTTGTGGAATTTTCTTTGCTTAATGAATGTTTGAATATGGTCATAATTATTTGTTGCAGAAAAATAAAAGATTTTGAAGTGTATTTAGGATAGAATTTATCAATTTAGGATGGGGTTAAGATTTAAAAAATTAGTCCTTATTGGAGCGGGTGCGGGGTGGGGGTCAATTGTACATATTTTCAATTCGATTGTTATGAACTTATTTCTTACATGAAACAGTGCTCCTAGAATTTTGAAATTTAATTGACTAAATTCTCTTTTTAAAAAGCACTGATTTTTTTTTTGTATAATTGAAATAATTAAAAACTAAGAGAATGAACAGCTAAGAATTTTATGATGGGGGAGTGGAGGGGAGGCGCTTTTTCCCAAAAAATCCTTTATAGAAATTAATTTTCAGTTTTTTTAAAGATTTATGTGTTTAGATTTTATCTAAAACGGGTGGACGAAGGCAGTATTGAATTTACGTTGTAGTGATTCGAAAAAGGAAATCTACCGTCCCTGGATTTTGAAATTTATCAAAATAATATTTTTTCTCTGATTTTAATAAACATAGCAAATTTAATCTTTTCGAGAAACTTAACAGAATTAAATACTAAGAGAAAGTGCAGCGAGGAATTTTCTTCCAATTCGAGGGAAGGGGAGGGGGCTTTTTCCCTTTAAGTATACCATGGAAATTATTTGTTAATTTTTTTAAGTTTATGTGTTAAAAAATTATCTCAAACGTGTTCAAGGGGCAGTATTTAATTCAGGTGGCGGTGACGCAGCCCGCCCCCCTCCCAGCTTTTTAAATTTAATAAACAAAATTTTATTTTTCTCTAATTTTTAAAGATATAGAAAATTCTATTCAAGGCTGGAGTAGCACAGTTGAAGTTTATTCCAACAGAGCGAAAAATGTCCAGAACAGGGATCGATCCTGGATACTTGGCGTGCCGTGCCATGCCAATGCCTTACCTGTTAGGCTATCCAGACCGATACATGGCTGCCATAATTCACTCTTATTAGTTGGACTTGGCTGCGAACTGCAGCGCTAGTTTCATTTATCCGAGGTATAACTATAGCATTTACATGATGAAAGTGTGTTTTTTCGTTCTGTTGGAATAAACTACAACTGTGCTACTCCAACCTTGAATATGATTTAATCCATTTGGAAAAAATAATCGTTCCCTTCATTATGACCTAATTGCATGGTATAGAGGAGTTTCTGTGTTAAAACACACTTTCATAATGTAAATGCTATAGTTATAGCTCGGATGAATGAAACTAGCTCTGCAGTTCGCAGCCAAGTCCAACAAATAAGAGTGAATTATGTCAGCCAGGTATAGTCCGGATATAACTAACAGGTGAGGCATTGGTACTGCACGACACGCCAAGTATCCAGGTTCGATCCCTGGTCTGGACATTTTTCGCTCTGTTGGAATAAACTTCAACTGTGCTACTCCAGCCTTGAATATGATTTAATCCAGTTGAAAAAATATTCGTTCCCTTCATATAGAAAATTTATAATTTACAGGTAACCTAAAATAATTTAACAGTAAGAGGAAGATCAGTTTAAAATTTTCTGTTTGGGGGGGGTGGGGGGAGTTACTCTTCTATATCCGCTTTGGTAATTAATTTTTAGTTCTGTTTCTTTTAATATTTAGATGTTAAAAACTAATCTCAAATGGGGGATTTAAGACAGTATTAAATTCAGGAGAGGGCCAGCCCGGATTTTAGATTTTAATGAACAAAATTTTCTTTTTCTACATTTTTTAAAGATATACTGCATTTTTTCCAGTAAGTTAGAATATTTAAATTCTAAGAAACAGAAGAAAAAATTCTTTTATAGGCGGGGGGGGGGGAGAAGTCTTCTCTAGAAGACTCTCATAGAAGTTAAATCCTTCACAGAATTTAACCCTCCCCCACAGAAATTAATTTAAAAAATAGAAGTTATATTTTACATCTTGAAAAATTGCAATGTACAGTGAAACCTCCATAACACAAACTCCTGAATATTCCGTTAAGGGAAGAGGGCTTAGGTGATCCATTAAGCCTCCCTCGAATTTGAAATGTAACTAATCTTTTTCTCCGATTTTGAAAAACAAATTGAAATTTAATCTTTAATCGGAGGTGAAAGAGAGCTATTGTCTCTCCCTGGATTTGAAAAAATAATTTAATTTATAATTAAAATTTCCTTTTCTTCTATTTTCAAAAAACATAGTCAAATTTATACTTTCGAGTAACTAAAACAAAACAAAAATAAATAAATTAAAAAATAATGATAAACATTTGATGCTGCCAAGCAATAACTACCACACAATTCTTCATTTAAGTACTTACCTCATCTATACTGGGAAGAGACTTGTGTAGCAAATTAGCATATCTTACTGGCACATAGTACGTC
This sequence comes from Maratus speciosus, assembly GCA_963932465.1. Taxonomy (NCBI): domain Eukaryota; kingdom Metazoa; phylum Arthropoda; class Arachnida; order Araneae; family Salticidae; genus Maratus; species Maratus speciosus. Next base: position 337,797,586 of record OZ010795.1, on the reverse strand, counting down.
ATGCTGTTTTCTATCAAAGCAGGTTGCATAGCATATTATGCTGGCAAGCATAAAAAAACATATAATAGCATGTAAAGGTACCTGCCTCTCCATGCTTTGGAAGACGCTTGAACAGCAAATAAGCATAACGTGCTTGTACATAGCTTGTCATGCTATTTCTCAATAAGCTGGCCGCATAGCATATTATGCGGGCAAGCATAAAAAAGCATATAATAGCACGTTAAGGTACCTACCTCTCCATGCTTTGAAAAAAGCTTAAACAGAAAACAAGCATAAAATGCTTGTACGTAGTTTGTCATGCTATTTTTCCCTAAGCTGGCTGCATAGCATATTATGCTGGCAAGCCTAAAAAAGCATATAACAGCACGGTAAGGTACCTACCACACCATGCTTTGGAAGAAGCTTAAACAGCAAACAAGCATAAAATGCTTGTATATAGCTTGTCATGTTATTACTGTGTAAGCTAGATATATAGCATGTGATGCTGGCTAGTATTTTAAAGCATATACTAGCATGAAAATCTAGCAGACAAAGCAATACATAGCAAAAACTAGCATAATTCTGATGCTAAAAAACAATTCCCTCAGTTACATAAATAATGCGTCGTTTCAACTCAGCCATAAATCTATTCAAAAGAAATTAACCTTGAAAACTTTGATAAAGATAATGACTTGCTGAGTGACTCATAGACATTAAACTGATTTATTATTATTATTATGATATTGCTATTACAATTATTATTACTGATTATTTATCTTATAATGTAAATATTTTTTCATTCTGAAAATGTAGTCATTCCAGAGAAGAGGCATGAAAATGCTCTCTCTTTTTTACAATTTAAACAATGTGAATTAAATAGCTTAAAGTGTTACCACTGCTTATTTATTTGATATAATAGTCTACAATTTCTTTTGTCAAAGGAGGTTATAAAGAGTGGTTGATTAAAAATATGACAACCAAAACATATTGGATTAAACAAAGTGTGGATTTACACCGAAATAGATAAGTATCCTGAAGAACGGGTAAGTCTCAATTTTATCTAACTTACTTACGCCTTTTTCATTGGGATTCAAATACTAACAAGTACTAGCAAAAATTTTGACCTGGGTATACATCTCAAAAATATTTTAGAAAAATTAAAATAAATTCTCAGTCATTATGCTAACGTCAAAGTATAAAAAAATATGATTTCTCTAGAGAATATATATCTATCGATAATACGAGGCTTGCCTGCAAAGTTCATAGCCAGAGAAACATATGAAATATCAATTATTTAAAAACTACAAAAAACATGTCTTATTATATTTAATACAAAAACAAGATCTGGTATTTTACTTTGAAATATAATTTAGCACACAATGCATTTAAAAAGGCATAGAGTAAATCAGCACTATGCATTCGCGACGAGTGCATTTTTTTAAAGTAAATTTAATAAAAAATAAACTATTGAAACTATAAAATATGTTCCTATCAAAGGTAATGTAAACAATATAAAGGACAAAAAAAGTTCGTAATAAAAAATATTACTTTGAGCACATTCAACTCTTTTGAAAATATCTAAAAAAATCATGTATAATCAATATATTCTGACAATCGTGGTTATTAATGCAAAAGTATAACGAGTTCTGAATACACTTTTGTCAATTAGAGTTTTTATTAATAACTTTTAGCAAAATTTTAATAAAAAATACATAAGTAGTAAAAAAAATCGTATTTTCCAATAAGAGTACGTTATGGTACGAGAATATAATATATATATATCCAATAAAAGATTTTTGCTAAAGAAACTGAAATACTTCAAAATATTGATGCTTATAAGAGGAAAAATACGTTTTTAGTATTCTAGAAAATAACAAGAAGTTCCATGGCCTAAGGCAGCGGTAGTACTTAATTATTAAAGTCTTCTACTTGAGATCAAAGTGCGATGATTTTTTTCATAGAAATGTTTTGCTGTTATTGCAATACAACTTTATCTGGGAATAGTATTAAAGTAAATTTTAAAAGGTAGAAATAATGCTGACATTTCTATTCTCTGTTTATTTCTCTTTTCTCAGCAATTTAAGTAAGCTAAAATATAATTTCTTTTGGTGTCTTGGTGAAAATGTTTATGCTATTATCAGAAGTGTTCTTATAAAAAGAACGTGTTAAAAATGTGAAAATACCTTTGAGATATATTTACTATGTAACAGGTTTTATGTAAAAAAATATTTTTTTTAAAGAACGATAGATTAAAGGCAGAATGACATTACATTTACTTTTATCTGTTCTGTTATCATTTTGCCAAGTTTGGTCGTTTTACTTTTAAAACAAAACGTTCTATAAGGAAAAAAATATATATATATACGTAATTTTTTTATTGAAGAAAAAAGTGACACAATTTTGCGTGATTAGCCTGTAGAGAAGTATTCCAAATTTTTATACAAGTGAACTAGACAAGCTTGGAATAGTTTAGAATAAGAACAGATCTTAATACTCCTATTATACATCTGAAAATATTTCACAATAATTAAAATAAATCCCGAATAACTTTTTTTTAACATTAAAGCATAAAAAAGTATGATTTCTCTCGTGAATATATGTTAATACGAGGTTTACCTAAGAAGTTTGTAGCCAGACAAACAGTTAAAATTTCAATTATTTTTAAAAACCTGTGGACCATAAGAAACATCCGTTATTATCTTTAATACAAAAACAAGATCTTGTATTTTTCTTAGAAGAGAAGTAGAAAGCCCGTGCTGTAATTAATCTAACAATTGATGATAGTCAGATTACTCATGTTAAAAATTTACAGACAGCCAAACAAACTTGGCAAGCTTTGCGTGAAATCCATGAGCGACATAATTTGTCTAGCAAACTTTATCTCTTAAGAAAACTTTACGGGATTAAATTACCGGAAGGTGGCAACGTTGTTAATCATATTACAAAAATAATGGAATTAGTAGATAAATTAGCGGCCATAGGAGAAGTTATAAATGATAACCACATTTCTGCACTGTTATTATGCTCCCTACCCCAATCTTATGATACTCTTATTACTGCCCTTGAATCGAGAGAAGAAAATCAACTCACACCATCATTTAATAAGTCTAAACTTATTGACGAATATAACCGACGATATGATAATAATGAGAGAACAGAAAATCCTGCCAGAGCATTTAAATCACAGAAAAATTACAACAACAAAACAAGTAATAAATACGGCTCCAATTGTCGGATGAGAAACCATTATACCCAGGAATGTTGGCATATTAAAGCCAAAACACAAAATACACCACAAAATCAACACATTAGACCAAACAAAAAACATTACTCTACATCACTAGTTTTTCAAAAGAGTGAAAACAATTTTAGAAGTGAACAAACACCAGAATCAAACCGTAGGTACAGTCACTCTGAAAATGAAAACAATACATGGAGGGCGAGCGAAAATAAAAATTACGCCTTTATAACACAAGGAATAGAAAACAAAACATTTATAGTTGACAGTGGCAGCTCAAGCCATATTGTGTGTTCAGAATCAGTGTTTACAGAAATAAGATCACGCGAAAAAACAAATGTAACCATCGCAAACGGGAAAAAACTTATCAGTTACGGGTCAGGTGACGTAAATATAAACACGCGAACATCAGACAACAAAGTTCATGAAATAACACTTAAAGATGTATTACTAGTACCTGAAATCGAAAAAAATTTATTATCGGTTAGCAAAGCGACGCAAAATGGATGTGAAATTATATTCAGAAATGATAGATGCATGTTCAAACTTAACGGAGAAATATGCTTAGAAGCGCGAAAAGTAAATAACCTATACGAAGTTCAGTTGGCATTCCAAAACTATGCAAACGTAGCACAAAGCTGCAACAACAAAAATTGCCTAGAATTATGGCATCGTAAGTTAGGACATAGAAATCTAACACCAATTAAAGAAATTACGCAAAAGGAATTAGCTAGAGGAATCCAAATAAACAACTGTAAGCATAACATAGATTGCGAACCGTGCATTAAGGCAAAATTAACTGATGAACCCTATCCAAAAATTGCAGAGTATAGAGCAACTAAAAGACTCCAGCTCATTCACTCCGACGTGTGCGGATCTTTTCAAACACCGACAACAGGGGGGAAATCATACTTTTTGACTTTTATTGATGACTACTCACGATTTACGATCATATACCTATTGTCTAGAAAAAGTGAAGTTTACGAAAAACTTAAAGAATTCATCGCGTTAATTAGCAACAAATTTGGAGAAAAACCGAAAGCAATTAGAACAGATAACGGAGGGGAATTCACATCAGATGAAATAGAAAATTACCTCAGGGCTAATGGGATAAAACATCAACACACAGTTCCATATTGCGCAAGCCAGAACGGTGTGGCAGAGAGGAAAATAGATCGTTAGTTGAAATGGCAAGGACAATGTTAAGTGAATCAAATTTACCATTAAAGTTCTGGGGGGGGGGGGCAATTTGCACAGCAAATCATTTGCAAAACAGACTACCGACAAAAGCAAATGAAAAGACGCCATACGAGTTATGGACAAACAGACAGCCAAACTTAAGTTACATTAGGGTATTTGGCTGCAAAGCCTTCGCATATATCAGTAAAGCCAGAAGACAAAAATTAGACGATAAAGCTATAGAGGGAATTTTCGTCGGATATGATAATGAATCCAAAGGATATAGAATATATGTAGGAGGAAATGAAATAAAGATCGCGAGAACCGTTAAATTTCTCGAAAACAAATTTAAATATAGAAACGAGAAAGTAGAAAACAAACCAAAACAAGATGAAAATCGGGTTAACGAAAACTTTGTAGAAATAGAAATTTCAAATAGCAATGAGACACCATCCACGTCCAATCAACCAGTAGCAGAACTTAGACGATCAGAAAGAATTGATAAACGTGTACCTCCTGATAGGTTAATATACATGGTTAAGAACGAAAACGCTACTGAACCAAAAATCTATGAGGAAATCGAAAACATGGAAAATTTTAAGGATAAACAAAATTGGATAGATGCAATGAAAAGCGAAATGAACTCCCTTATGAAAAGCAAAACTTGGTCAATTGTAGAACCTCTACCAAATAGGAGAATAATAGGTTGCAAATGGACCTACAAACTAAAACGCGACAACACAGGAGAAATCCAAAAATATAAAGCACGTTTAGTTGCAAAAGGATATTCACAAAAATTCGGGGAGGATTATGATGAAACTTATGCACCAGTCGTGTCATATACAACAATAAGAGCATTATTAATAACAGCATTGCATCAAAAATTAAATGTAAAACATATTGATATTAACACCGCGTTCTTACATGGAGAGCTTGAGGAGGAGATATATATGTCACAACCAGAAGGTTTCGCTAAACCAAATGAGGAAAATAAAGTATGTAGGCTAAACAAAGCCATATACGGAGTTAAACAAGCCGCGAGAGCGTGGCATAATAAAATCACAGAAACACTAAAAAAGATGAATTTCAGTCAGAGCAAATTTGACTCATGCCTTTTTACGCGAAAAAGGGGCGATAACACAACATACATAATAACATACATAGACGACATTTTAATTGCTGGAAAAGACGAAATAATAGAGGAAGTAATCGCGAGCTTAAATAAAGAATACGAGCTAAAAGATTTAGGTGACATCAGTAACTACCTATCTATGAACATTAAAAAAGTAAATAAAAGCTACATGATAAATCAAACTCAGAAAATAGAAGAATTAATCAATAAATTTAATTTGCAAGACGCAAAACCGTGTAGCACACCCATGGAAACAAATTACACAGGCTTTAATGATGAGGATAACATTTTACCAAACAACACATATTACAGACAAGCCATAGGAGCACTTACATATCTAGCAACTATAAGCAGACCTGACATCTGTGCAGCAGTAAACATTCTTAGCAGAAGAAATGAATCACCAAGAATGAAAGACTGGAATGCAGTAAAGAGAGTGATAAGATATTTAAAGACTACAAAAAATTATAGTCTAGTTCTGAGCGGAGAAAAGAAACCGATACTTGAAGTTTATACGGATGCAGATTGGGGAGGAGATGTAGATTCACGAAAATCAACGAGTGGGAACCTATACATGTTAGGAAGAAATCCCATACAATGGTCGACCAAGAAACAATCCTGCATTGCATTATCACCGGCAGAGGCCGAGTATGTGTCAGCAGCAAATGCAGCAATTGAAATAAAGTGGCTAGTCAATCTACTGGAAGAATTAAACCTAAAGCAAACCTTACCTATAGACCTACATGAAGACAACCAGTCCACGATCAAGATGATATAATTAGAAAAGCACTCAAGTAAGACTAAACATATTGAAATTAGGTTCCACCTGATAAAACAACTAAAGCAAGAAGGGACTATCAACCTAAAAAACTGCCCAACCAAATTGATGATAGCAGACCTGTTTACGAAACCAGTTCCCAAACCTGTTTTTCAAACTCATAGAAGGAACTTAAATTTGTGTGAGAATGAAACTTCAGAAATTAAGGAGGAGTTGATGGACATGAATCAAGCTAATTAGCTGTGATAAAAATAATGGCCTCAGTTACATAAATAATGCGTCGTTTCAACTCAACCATAAATCTATTCAAAAGAAATTAACCTTGAAAACTTTGATAAAGATAATGACTTGTTGAGTGACTCATAGACATTAAACTGATTTATTATTATTATTATGATATTGCTATTACAATTATTATTACTGATTTATTATCTTATAATGTAAATATTTTTTCATTCTGAAAATGTAGTCATTCCAGAGAAGAGGCATGAAAATGCTCTCTCTTTTTTACAATTTAAACAATGTGAATTAAATAGCTTAAAGTGTTACCACTGCTTATTTATTTGATATAATAGTCTACAATTTCTTTTGTCAAAGGAGGTTATAAAGAGTGGTTGATTAAAAATATGACAACTAAAACATATTGGATTAAACAAAGTGTGGCTTTACACCGAAATAGATAAGTATCCTGAAGAACGGGTAAGTCCCAATTTTATCGAACTTACTCACGCCTTTTTCATTGGGATTCAAATACTAACAAGTACTAGCAAGAATTTTGACCTGGGTATACATCTCAAAAATATTTTAGAAAAATTAAAATAAATTCTCAATGATTATGCTAACGTCAAAGTATAAAAAAATATGATTTCTCTAGAGAATATATATCTATCGATAATACGAGGCTTGCCTGCAAAGTTCATAGCCAGAGAAACATATGAAATATCAATTATTTAAAAACTACAAAAAACATGTCTTATTATATTTAATACAAAAACAAGATCTGGTATTTTACTTTGAAATATAATTTAGCACACAATGCATTTAAAAAGGCATAGAGTAAATCAGCACTATGCATTCGCGACGAGTGCATTTTTTGAAAGTAAATTTAATAAAAAATAAACTATTGAAACTATAAAATATGTTCCTATCAAAGGTAATGTAAACAATATAAAGGACAAAAAAAGTTCGTAATAAAAAATATTACTTTGAGCACATTCAACTCTTTTGAAAATATCTAAAAAAATCATGTATAATCAATATATTCTGACAATCGTGGTTATTAATGCAAATGTATAACGAGTTCTGAATACACTTTTGTCAATTAGAATTTTTATTAATAACTTTTAGCAAAATTTTAATAAAAAATACATAAGTAGTAAAAAAAAATCGTATTTTCCAATAAAAGTACGTTATGGTACGAGAATATAATATATATATACCCAATAAAAGATTTTTGCTAAAGAAACTGAAATACCTCAAAATATTGATGCTTATAAGAGGAAAAATACGTTTTTAGTATTCTAGAAAATAACAAGAATTTCCATGGCCTAAGGCAGCGGTAGTACTTAATTATTAAAGTCTTCTACTTGAGATCAAAGTGCGATGATTTTTTTCATAGAAATGTTTTGCTGTTATTGCAATACAACTTTATCTGGGAATAGTATTAAAGTAAATTTTAAATGGTAGAAATAATGCTGACATTTCTATTCTCTGTTTATTTCTCTTTTCTCAGCAATTTAAGTAAGCTAAAATATAATTTCTTTTGGTGTCTTGGTGAAAATGTTTATGCTATTATCAGAAATGTTCTTATAAAAAAGAACGTGTTAAAAATGTGAAAATACCTTTGAGATATATTTACTATGTAACAGGTTTTATGTAAAAAAAATATTTTTTTTTAAAAGAAAGATAGATTAAAGGCAGAATGACATTACATTTACTTTTATCTGTTCTGTTATCATTTTGCCAAGTTTTGCTCGTTTTACTTTTAAAACAAAACGTTCTATAAGGAAAAAAAATATAGATATACGTAATTATTTTATTGAAGAAAAAAGTGACACAATTTTGCGTGATTAGCTTGTAGAGAAGTATTCCAAATTTTTATACAAGTGAACTAGACAAGCTTGGAATAGTTTAGAATAAGAACAGATCTTAATACTCCTATTATACATCTGAAAATATTTCACAATAATTAAAATAAATCCCGAATAACTTTTTTTTAACATTAAAGCATAAAAAAATATGATTTCTCTCGTGAATATATGTTAATACGAGGTTTACCTAAGAAGTTTGTAGCCAGACAAACAGTTAAAATTTCAATTATTTTTAAAAACCTGTGGACCATACGAAACATCCCTTATTATCTTTAATACAAAAACAAGATCTTGTATTTTTCTTTGAAATATAAATTTGCTCACAATGCATTTAAAAAGGCACAATTTAACTCAGCACTATGCATTCGCGACGAGGACATTCTTTGAGAGTAAATTTAATAGAAAATAAACTATTGAAAATTTAAAATATGTTCCTATGAAAGGGAATGCATACAATATAAAGGTAAGAAATGTTCTTAATAATTTGTACAAGTATGATAATAAATTGGTCGTTTTCCTATGCATTGAGTTATGGATTCACTAACAATAAAACGATTAAATCAGCAGTCAGTACACATACACTAAAATCAATTAACGTGTCAAATTGTTAACAATAAATTCTAATAAATAAGTAATAACATTATAAGAATAAAAGTTATAAAGCTAATAAATACACAGATAAAAAGTACTTTGAACATGTTCAGCTGTTTTGAAAATATCTAAAAAAAAATCATGTGTAATCAATATTATTCTGACAATCGTGGTCATTAATGCAAAGGTATAACGAGTTCTGAATACATTTATTTCAATTAGTCAGAATTTTTATGAACAGCTTTTAGCAAAGTTTTAATAAAAAATACACGAGTCGTAAAAAAAATCGTATTTTACAAAAAAAGTACGATATGGTACGAAATAAAAAATAATATATATACGCATTAAAAGGTTTTTGCTAAAGAAACTCAAATACTTCAAACTATAAATGCTCATAAGAGGAAAAAATGCGTTTTTAACGTTATAGAAAATAACAAGAAGTTCCATAGCCTAAGGCAGTGGTAGTACTTAATTATTAAAGTCTTTTACTTGAGATCAAAGAGCGATGATTTTTTTATAGAAATGTTTTGCTGTTATTGCAATCCAACTTTATCTCGGAATAGCATTAAAGTAACTTTTAAAAGGCAGAAATAATGCTGACATTTCGATTCTCTGTTTATTTTTCTTTTCTCAGCAATTTAAGTAAGCTAAATTATAATTTCTTTTGGTGTATTGGTGAAAAAGTATATGTTATTATTAGAAGTATTTTTTTTCAGAAAGGAACATGTTAAAAATGTGAAAATACCTTTAAGATAAATTTACTTTATAACAGATTTTATTTAAAATATTTTTTTTTTTAAATAAAGAGAGATTAAAGGCCGAATAACAGCATATACTTTTATCTGTTCTGTTATCTATTTTGGCAGGTTTTGCTCGTTATATTTTTAAAACAAAACGTTTGCTAAGGGGAAAAAAATATATATCTTATTTTTTTATTGAAGAAAAAAGTAACGCAATTTTGCGTGATTGGCTTGTAGTGAAGTATTCCATTTTTTTCTTAATATACGTGAACTAAAAATGTTAGGAGTACTACTTTAGATTTAGGACTCTGTTAAATACTAGTATTATACAACTGAAAAAGATTTCGCGGTAATAAAAAAAATCTCCAATAATTAGATTAACGTCAAAGTATAAAAAAGTATGATTTCTCTAGAGAATATACATTAATACGGGGTTTGCCTGAAAAGTTCGTAGCCTGACAAACACTTTTTATTTCTAATATTTAAAAACTTGTGAACTATTGTATACTTGACTTATTATATTTAATACAAAAACAGGATCTTGTATTTTTTTTAATATAATTTATCACACAAATTTTACAAATATATTGAAAGGATGTTTCCAGAAAGAAACTTTAATACTGGAAACAATAAGTCATTATAAGCAAAAAAATATTTTTAATAGTTTGGAAAATAACAAGAACTTTTATGACTTAAGAGAGCAGTAGTACATAATTATTAATGTCTTTATTTTATAAAAAAAAAATAACGATATATTTACAAAAAAACTTGATGCTGTAATAAAACCATTAAACGATTATAAGCGAGAAATATAATTTTAACGTAATAGAAGTACAGTATATGGCCAATTGCTATCCATACATTCAATTTTGCACGCTTTGTGAAATATCTAGAGAAATACTCGACGAATCGTTTTGAACTTATGTGACCTAATACTGTTCCGTGAATGTTTAGTCACTCGGGCAATTGAGGGACTAATAATAAAATCATGAAAACATGAAATTTCAGATCTCCTTATAACATAAAAATCTCGAAATGATCTGTGACAGTCGTAAAAGAGTATATGGGCTTTTTAAAATGTTTTCGGGCATTTATATAAAAACAGGAAGTATATTTATATGATATATATATGTTAACTTTAAAAATAAAATAGCATTTTTTTTGTTTATAGCAGAATTTTCCATTTAAATTTAACGATAATTTTAGAAATCTTGACAACGTGGAGAAGAAATATTTCACTGTAATTAAAAAATTAATAATTTTGTTATTTCATGAAATAGCCTCCTTCGAATTAAATAATACTTAACTGTGCATGCGCGTGCGATATTAAAAAACCTTTTTATAATAAGTTTGTTACCAAGTATATAGGACAACTTTACATAGAAGTACCAGACGAACATTGGGAAAATTCAGAAAATTACTAGCGATACATTTAGCTGAATTTCAGTTGTTTTTATAAAAGTAGCTGGATGATAAGGGGTTTTCTACGAATTATCATTTATGACAAAAAACATAACCCTTTTGGTACCTGATTTAGTATATATTAGAAGGCATCAGAAGGACTTCATTCCAGAAAAAAAATCAAAATCGAAGCTTCGATCAAAAGTTATGCATAGACATGCAATAAATATGTACTTTTTGATTGGAAGTCTGTTAATAAATAAACTATCAAATGCGAGTATTACTGGCCCTCAGAGGGTTCCGTGCAATAAATATATGAATTATTAACTGTATTATTAAAAAAATATCGTTGCTAAAATAATAATAAAAGTTTTTTAAAAACTATAAAATGTAGGGTTGGGAATATCTGTATGTACCAGAAAAGTATGAATGGGTATACCATAAAAGTTCAGAGAGATATGAAGCCTAAATAATATCAAATATTGCTAATCTGTATAACTCTTTTCTTTATCTTATACTAATCTGTTTATGATGAACTTATTTCGGTACTCACAATAAAAGTCGTACATATTTAAACTTCATTTGGCATTTCATAAAACTGAATTCAGCGTAGTAATAATCTATTATAATAATCTTAATAATCTATAATAATCTATTATTTTACAGTGTAGCTAAAGCAAAACACTTGTTCCAAGTTTAAACTTGGCATTGTGCTAAGCGAGCTTCGAAAGGAACCCGCAAAGTTGCAACGCCGTCTTGCTCCATGCCGCGTTTTTCCAGATAAGTTTTTAATTAAATTTTAAAAACATGGAACGCGTATTGAGAGATCCGCTCAATGCAAACTATTCGCGAATTAGATTGTATTTATGTGATTAATTCTAATTAAATTAGTCTTTTTTTAACAATGTGACGTTTATTGTTTTTAAACTACTACTAGGCATTGTATTACACATTTATATCATTAAAAGTTGTTATCCAGCTTTAAAAGCAGATGTTACTTAGAGTACGCCGCACCTGTCATTATGTATGTCGAAACCGTCCGTGCTTTAATGGTTAATATCTCGGCTAATTACAGACGATTTTTTCGAAAATCTTTATCAACAATACTTTTATTCTTCTGCTACGATAGGTACTTCCAGCGCCCCCCAACACCTTTGCTGAATGTCCGCAAATCGAAATTTGTGTGTAACAGAAAAGTGCAATTTTCTCAAAAACTGTATGACACAGGGAAATCACTATAGTTTTCCTGCAAGTTTTAAATTAACTTCTACTACATCTAAATTTTTCATAATTTTAGTTTCAGTAGATTCGGAAATAGAGAGGTGGGGGCATATTTTTGCACTACATTTTCGACGATATCTCTGAAAATGTAATACCTAAAATAAAAAGAAATATATTTTTGAGTTCAGCATTACGAAATCTTTCACACGATATACAAAAAGAAGATTTTTGTTTTCAAGCAACTTAATTAGTCCCTCTACATTTTTCCAAAATATATTTGTGAATGTTTAACAATCTGTATATATGTGTATCAATAGTTTTTATTACTTCCCCAATTTGAACGTTCTACGTTCTATAGTTTACGAGTAAAATGGCTGTGACCGACAGACACAGGAGTGATCTTATAATGGTTCCATTTATATTTTGTAAGTACGGAATCCTAAAAATGATAACTTGTGGAAAATCCTTTATTACCAACTACTTTTAGAAAGCAACTGAAAATCAGTTCAGTAAAAACGCAGTCATCTTTCTGAATTCACAGAGTAGCCGTTTTTTTTTAATTTAAGTTGTCCAATATTTATCACTACCAAATTATGAAAAAAAAAATGATAACGTTTGCGGAAGATGAGTTACAGTTTTTGTTTTGGACATACCTCGTCAAATACTCAATATATTCATTTTCTAATTGCAGTTTATTATTTTTTATCAATTTTTCAGAAAGTGAATATAAACTTGGTTTAGAACATTGCACGCTATAAGCAAAAAACATGATATTTTGTTTAAATAATTTTAAAAAGAAATATTTATGTTTATCTTTTCCCGATTATATGCTTTATTTTTACACAAAGGCATATAAATGCTGTAAGGTTCATCTAGTTATTTGCTACAATGACAGATCATTTCGACCATTTTATTTTACAGATTGTTCGCAAGTATATTTTTTTATTCAGTTTATTACTAGTCCCTTAATTGACCTCGTAATTAAATCTTTACTGGAAAATATGAGACTAAACATGTTGTTAATAGTTGCACAGGTCAAAAACGATCCTTGAAGCATTTCGATAGATAATCAACAAGACGTCCATAGTTGAAAGTGTCTGGTAAATTTTGGCAATAAAGTGTATTCGACAAATTGTCACTTTTGATTAACAAACATAACACTTTTGGTTTCTGTTTTATTGGAGATTGGAGATCCACTAAAACACACACGCATTCCACTTAAAAGACAAAACAAAATAGAAGCTCCTTTCAAAAATTACACCATAAACATATATTAAATATATGCGAACGTCCACGGCAGAAAAGATATTTTGCTGATTTTTTTTTTAAAATGAAAGTATAAGTGTGATACATCAATTTAAAGCTAAAGAGTTGAAGTATATGAATTTGTAAGTTTTAATTTCATAACAACAGCAAGTGTTTATTGAAAATGAGCTGGATACTAACAGTATAAAACTACATTTACATTTGAGCTTAAAATACAACTTATTGAAATGTATGGTTTTCTACTTTTTAGAACTCAATAAAATTACTATGCGTTCAAATCAACAAACAATTATCAATGCGTTCAAATCAACAAACAATTATCATATCTTTAAGATCTACACAGATAAAATCTTTTAGATAATGTCTTTAATATATTTTTGGCTATATTTAAACGTTAATACTTAAATGTCACAAGAGTAACGGAAAACATAAAAGAAAAAAAACTACTTAAAATTTTTACCCAAAATTTCTAATTTTCTGATTTCGAGGTATAAGACATATTCTTCATTAAATGTTTTGTTTATGCTATGCATGGAATAGGCTCTGGATGCTTATTACAAGAGTAACAAACGTCTGTGTCACAAGAGTAACACATAATACTTTTCTCGATAGTTTGATATAACACTGCATTACAACCAAAACAAACAGGATGCTTAAAGTTTTGTTGTTTTTTTCTCTGTTATTAGAGCAGTTATTGAAATAGTTTTAGCTGTAACTAAGGTTATTTTGTAAATTTTAAGGAAGATTATTTTTATTAGTGTTTTTTTAATAGGTGGATTTATTTTTATTCATTTTTAGGGTTCCGTACTTAAAAAGTAAAAACGGAACCATTATAAGATCACTCTTATATCTGTTCGTCTGTCTGTCTGTCACAGCCATTTTACTCGTAAACTATGGAGCGTGGGAGGTTCAAATTCGGGGAAGTAATAAAGACTGTTGACCCACATATTTTCAGATTATTAAACATTTATAAATATATTTAGTAAAAATGTATAGGGGCAAATTCAGATGCTTGAAAAAAAAATATTTTCTTTGTATATTGTGTGGGGTATCGTGTGAAAGCTTTCGTAACGCTGAATTCAAAAATACATTTCTTTTAATTTTAGGTATTACATTTTCAAAGATATATTCGAAAATGTAGCGCAAAAATATGTTCCCCCCCATCTAATTCCGAATCTACGGAAGCTAAAATTATGAAAAAATTAGAGGGATTACACGTTAATTTAAACCTTGCACGAAAATTATAGCGATTACCCTAGGTCACATAGTTTTTGATAAAATCGCATTTTTCCGTTACACACAAATTTCGATTTACGGGCATTCAGCAAAACTGTTGAGCAGCGCTGGAGGTATCTATCGTAGCTGCAGTTTAAAAGCATTGTTGATCATGATTTTCGAAAAAAAAATCGTCAGTAATTAGCCGAGATATAAACCCTTAAAGATATGGACGGTTTGGACACACATAATAACAGGGGCGACCTACTCTATGTATCATTGGCTTTTAAAGCCTAGATAACAACTTTTAATGATATATGTATGTAATGCAATGGCCAATAACAGTATAAAAGCAATAAACGTCAAATTGTTAAAAACAGACTAATTCAAGGGGTCTCAGGACTCTTAAAGCTTCAAAATTTTTTTGATTTTAATTTTTTTAGATGTTAATCTTCCATCTTTTCTTAACATTTTAATATAATTGTTTCCTTCACATTCTCATTAGAACAGAATTTATGGCTTTCAGACTTACACCCGCTCAATAGCTTAGGCGGCCTTTTCGGAACTTTTAAGTCATTTTTCTCCAATTGACTTTTTTTGGCATAACGCGCACGATATCTCAAAAACTTTTGAATATTTTTTCATGAAATTTTCAAAACATACGTTTTATATTGATCTGTATAAACTGAACCTAAAATTTCCTTTTTATTGTTCAAAAAAATTTTTTAAGTAATTATATTGTTCAAATTTTCAAAATTTTCGATTAGCTAACTACAACTTTGTATTAAAAATATAAAGATTCTTTAAATACAAATTTATTTAGTTTCAGGGCAATTATTATAATCTGAAGTATAAATAAGCGCCAAAATTTTTATTCTAGTTACGATATTTATTTTCTAATCGTGCGCGTAAGCTGTTATACCAATATTCTGCTTATCAAATGTGTGATGTTTTGAGCACCCTGTAAATGCTAATTCTTCATCTTGCAAATTTTTAAATACTAATAATACTAATAAATAATTTAAAATTTTTTAAATTTACAACTTCATTTACATATACTGATTTTAAATTATGTGGGAAAATATCAAATTCAGATACCCAATCTCTACCAAATAATAATGGAAAATTATCTTCTTTTATCAAAAATAAATTTACCTTTCTAGTTTTATTTTCATAAGTAACATTTACTTCAATATAACTACAGGTTTGAAGATTTCACCAGTTGCAGTTTTTAACTGAACATCTGGAGGAAAAACTTTATAATCAGGAAAAATTCTGCGAAATCTTTTTAAAGGAACAGCAGAAATTCCAGATCCAGTATCTAATTCCATATCAGCTCTAGCTTTGTTTTCAATCAAAACAGACAACTTAATTGGATTTGAACCTTTATCGCACTTTACAGTCAAAACATTTAGAGTATTTAAAGAGTTTACGTGTTTTTAAGAATTTTTATTTCTGCATACCTTGCTTAAATGCCCCTTTTTTCTACAATGGTTGGAAGTAACATTAATAAATCTGCAAACATTTACTAAATTGTGAGGCACAATTTAGTAAATGTCGAAACACCACATCGATAGCACTTTAACTTATTTTTATTCATGTCAGAATGTGTATTATTTACCTGATTGTTAACATTCTGTTTTTGAGAAAAATTTTGTAATTTCTTATTTTGTACATTTTCGTACTGGAAATTTTATTTACATTGAAATATTTATGCTTAATTTCAGCAATTTCAATATCTACATTATATAAAGCTAAAGCTTTCTCAACAGCTTTTTCTAAATTTAAACCATCAACCTGAGTTGTCAATTTATTCTGAATATTTTCGTTTTTCAGACTTCGCAGAAACTGTTCCAGAAATTTTCATTTAGAGTATCACCAGTAAATGAACCAGTAAATAACCCTTTTTTAATCTAGCAGCAAAATCTTGAATTGCTTTTTCATTTGAATTTCATTGGATTTCTTTGAATTTCATTTTGAAAACATTTTCTAAATTTAATTCTCTCAATGAATTTATTGGGAGCGAGGCTTAAGTGTTTAAGCAGAATATCAACAATTTCATTATATTTTAAGGTTTCACAATTCTTAGGTACACATAAATCACATAATAAACCATGTAATTTCGGTCCTAATGATGATAAAATAGCAGGAACTTTTTTCTGTTGATTATGTCATGCAGAACGAAATTTTGTTCTAATCTTTTCACGTACGTTGTGACAGATTCGACTTTTTCATCAAATTGTTTAAAATGGGTAAACATTTTACTTTATTAAACATAGAAAAAGCGTAAAAATGTAAAAGTAAATGTAATATCACTTACCACCGGCGTAAATACTGTAGAAGACTATGAAGTATTAACACATTGTATGCGGGCAATTTTTCAAAAATGAGCATTAAATTTACGTTCATAAATGCCACTGTAAATTAAAACCTGCTCACAACCAATAAGAAGCAAGCATGCTTGGATTACACCTTCTTTTTGAGTCCGTACAAAATTCTCGGTACCAGTAATAATTTCTGTCCCCAACCCACAAAAACGTACTAGTACGTTTCCCGCATACAATGTGTTAATATAGCATTGCAGTATTGCACCGAACTGTAGAACATTGAAACCAGAAGTACAGCCATTTTCACTGGCACAATTCTCATTTTCGGTAAACTTTTTCCGGTACAAATATTTTCTTTCTATCCATCGTCGTCACTTCTTGTACATTTTGTAATTAACTAATAATAATTAACATAAGTCTTAATTGACGAGGCATATCTTAGACAGATAAACACTTAATAATCACTTCACAAACACACCACAACACTTACTAACTTCGGTCACATGACACAAAAGTAAGCAGAACAGAATTCTCCGAAAATGAAATGTGGGAGGAAAGAAAAAATTGATGCTGACATCTATACTTAATAAATTGAAGAACAAACATGAGAACAACGTTATAGAAAATGCCAAGAAATTTCACAAACTGTTGGAGCAATAATATTTTTTGATAATTTCTTAATATTAGGTGTTTTTTAATCATCATCATTATAAGAGAAGAGTTTTTTACATTTTTGTGATTTAAAATATTTCTTTCTGAGAGATAATTTTAAGATTCAAAATATACTTTTAACGAATTTAATCAAAGGCTTGAAGAAAATGTTGAAGCTTGACGCAGAGAATATTTCAGGAAAAATGTTTTGGTTAGAGCTTATAAAGAAAAGTAAAGTGCATTTAGAAGTAAATCTTGAATTCAATAAATTTTAAATCATACGTATGAAAGCACACTTATAATGCATATTCAATATTGTTTTATTTTCATAGCGTCTCCCTCCACACCAGATTTATTGCAGTGCCACTTTTTGGCACTATTTTTATTTTAAAGTTTTTATAGGAGCGTATCTGAGACATCGCAAAACATAATCACCTACGATTAAATACTAATTGATATAGATAAATACTAATGCGATGCAATGTTTGTACTTATGCTTCTTTTAACACGAAATGCAAGACAAATAAGAAATTGTAGCGATAAAAATGAAAAATGAAAAGTTGTGTACGATGGCATTAATAGGCCAACAGCTTTTGCAAAACTCAAATGAAAACCTCTGACATTAACGTACATTTTTCTTAGGAATTGTTAAAGCCTTAAAGCAATTCGTATATTCGTTTCAGTTTTTGATATTATAATTAGACACATATCGATGGAATTTCTTTTCTGTAATTGTTTTTTATTTAATGTTTATTTAAAAAACTTAAAAATGTTGTTTGAAAAATACCCATTGCATTTTTTATTTTTATTTCTTACCGAACAATTAATTTGTATTTTAACAATTGTCAAAACTATGAAAGAAAAGTATTGAAACCGCTTCACAAATTTACAAATGAAAAAAAAAAAATGTTTCAATGTCAGTTGTTTTCTGTATGACTTCGGAAGTGTAATTGCCCTCTTAAATTACCACTAGGTAAAAAAATCCTTTGACCATATCTTTCAACCGTAATGATTTTTAAGTCAAAATAAATATTGAATATGATTCGTACAATCAATAAAGTTCATTAAGAAATTTTATGAATAACTTAAATCTCTTAAGAAAAATATAATATCTTCATTTATTAAAGTAAAAATATGTCGAGCGAAACCACTGTTAAAAAATTCATTTAAAAAATCGAAAGATTTCATATTATTTTTCACTTTCTAAATATGACACTCATAATGTTCCCTCCCATTCATAAAGTTTATAACTATATTAACTTTATTAATATACTATAACTTTATATTATATTTATATTTATTATAACTTTATATTAACTTTATATTATAATATATAAACTTTATATTTTTTATAAAGTTTTAAATATTTTTCCAGCACGATTTTAAAAAATCCATTTCTGTAATGAACATATGTTTGTCATGAAGTAGACAGCGATAGACGAGTTATCACAAATAGCAACTAATTGCTCAGAGTAAATTAAAAAGCATTTTCTTTCAGACTTTTCTTCTTCATTTCACAATTATCTTCAGTAATAGAAGCAACTTGAAATCACTTAACATATTAGCTACAGTGTACTTTACAATCAATTCTACAGCAATTCTGCGTGAAATAACGTTTGCTAAGCTACGTATAGTTTGACTATGGGCAATAAATTTAAGCATAATTTGATTATGGATCCGATTGCGGAAGATTAATCATGAGATCGGATTAACGATTAAATACTTTATTTTGGCGTAAACTGAAATCTGTTAATGAAAAAACGGATTTCAATTTTCCTTTTTAAATATTCTTTCTCCGTTTTAAGTAATTAAATGTATACGCATTCATTCATGGTAATGTTTCAAAGAGTTTAATCACTCTGGAAGAAAAAACAAATGTAGATATATTTTAACAAAACGGCATTTTTACTTACAGAAGCATTCCCCCTTTTCCTATTAAAACTTTTTTAGTGCAGAAGAGAAAATGATTAAGAGAAATTTAGACAAGATCTTGGAAAAATTAAAAATCAATTTAAATAATTGTCAATTACATACAGTCTTAAAGAAAAAAACCAATTTTTTGAATAAAAATTCTGTATTTCCAGTAAACATGATAGTAAACGTCATTTTCTCTCCCGGAAGTATTTTGTCCTTCTTAAATTCCTATCTCATTTGTTCTAAAATTGAAATTTATCGAAAATCATTAAGGCCCAAGTACTATTTTTTAATAATAAAAATGCTTTTTTTCTTTATACATGACCTCCACTGACAGAAGAAGTTTAATTTTTCCGCAATTAAGGCTCTTTCATCTTGTCACACTGGTGATAAATAATACGTCATTAGACGCAATCGTAATAAATTACATCAGTTTTCTGAGTGTAGATGTGAGTTTACAGTTTAATGCCTTTCTAAAATGACGCCATTTTCATAGATGAAAAATTCTATCCTTTGAAGAAATAAGCTATCGATCAAGTTCTATTATGAATATATTTCTTCAGAGATGGTAAAATACAAACATTTAGAAAATGGTGCCATTTTCACGCAATTATAGGAGAATAGTACAATTTTATACATTGATTTAGCTGAATGCATGTATGTATTAAAAAAAAGCCGTAATTCCAATTTTAAGCTTACAGTGCTCTTATACTTCTTAAGCATCATTTATTCGAATTTAAAAAATATTTTTATTTTATTGTAATGAGAGAATGGCGTCAATAATTTTATAATTAGTAAAGAGCCCGAACTTATGACAAATCGTTGCGGCCTTCTTATATACATGCGAAATAAACAGACAGGATACTTTTGAATTTTGTTTCTTCTTTTTACGTCATATTTAAAAAAATATTTTGTAACAGCTGGAATGAATTTCCATTGCGATTAAAAAAATTAATACTATTAGAATAGCAGATTTTTTTAAACATATGTTTGAATACGAGAGATTGTCTTAAAATTTCGTTTCCTGATATATTGTATCATATTATTTAGGAATATTCTTAAAAAATAATTTTTCACACAAAAAATTGATTCAAGTATTATAATACAAAATGTAATAGAGAACAGAAAAAAGAAAAACTTGATAAAACAATTCATTGATAAAACAACTCATTTCATCCCAGCACCTGATAAGAAACGAGTTGCTGTTTCTCTGTATCTTTAAAATGACTGACACCTGACGGGACGTGGGTTCCTAATGTCTCAGGTATCAATTTCGGAGTTATGGCATGCCAAATATTTCGTATAAAGTCCAATAAGTCAATTAAATACGATGGGGTGAGTTTGCGTGCTTTAACTCCATTTTTCAGAGTATCCAAATTGTGTTGAATGGATTTTCAGTTAACCTCTTCAGACCCCAGGGTTTATTATTATATATTTTTTTAACGTCAGTTATGAATTTATATTAACAAACCGATAACTAAGAAAGATTGAAAAGCGAAAAAAATTAAAATGTATTTTTTGTACATAAAATTCGATGATACATGGGGACCCAATAAGTACATTTTTTGACAGTTTGTTAGGATTTTTTATTTCACTTTTTTTTGCATTGCATTGAAAAAACAATGCAAAATGTGAAATAATTATACATTTAATAATTTTTTATTTCTAAAGGACTCTACAAATGGTATTTTAACGTACTGAAAAACTGTTTACATTTTCGGTTTTGTAAATTTCGTGCATTTTTGCTGCAAGCCATTTTGATATAACACGTATCTCGCTAAAAAAGCACTATAATAAAGAAATTGCTATTTTATTTAGTTCTGCTATCTGTAAGGCTACATACACACCAATTTTCTTTTTGTTAAATATTATTTATATACATGAAAAAAAATTGCAAAGATGTGTATCCTATAGGATACATCAGGTCTAAGATAAAAGTGATCGCGCAGATTAATTCTGTCTACGTACTCAGGGACAGAAAAGACACTTCGCACGGGTACTAAATATCCTCCCAAAATGTCAATAAAGAATAACTCCGGCCTCGCTGAGAAGCAGTAACTTTCTACAGTTCCAATCAGCAGCTAGATTTATAGTTTATTTGTCGAGAGCTATATGAATTGACAGGTTGTGCTCTCGTATGTCTTCTGCTCCTCCAGACAATTTGGTGGAGAGAGTGGTGTCTATCCTATCTCTATGGTCCCTTCAGAAGTGAGGTTTGCTGTCCCTTTCTGTATCGTTTTAGCAGAATCTTAAAAGGTCAAGTTCGTTGAATCGACTGGTTCTTTATAATTTACCCAAATTGGTATTTAGTCAATAGAGTCTAAATACAGTGGTGGTCAGAATTATAAGAACAACTGAAAATTGCACAGGAAAAAATTATTTCTGAACTAAATTTATACATAAAATGCTTTTTTATGCTAGAAATCATTGTAGAAAGCAAAACTTTAGAAAATGCAAAATATGAATGTTTTGCCATAATTATCAAAAAATGTCATTGTAAAAATTGGACAAAATTATAAGGAAAATGAACGTTTTTGCCTGAAACAGACTAATAATTAATAATCTTCCCCTTCTTCTCAATCACTTTTATCTTGCTTGACATCATGGAGTTTGACAGTTTTTTCAGAACGTTCTTGGGAATCTTTGACCGGGCGTTTTCGATGAAGGATATGAGATCTTGCTTGCTTTCATATTGTATACAATTTTTATATACTTAGTGTGCCAGAATACCCACACCGATTTTCCATTGGATTTATATCAGGGCTTCTGGTCAGCTAGTCAAGTAGTTTCACGAAATTAGCATCAAGCCATGATTTTGCAGCTTGACAAACATGTACTGAGGAATTGTCATTCTGGAAGAAATAGTCACCATTCGTTATTAACTCTGCTTCTATTAAAACATTATCGCCCAATAGTTCAACATAACTCTCAGAATTCATTATACCCTGCACAAAAACACCCCAGGCCATTACTGAGCCATCTCCAGATGCTCACTTTGATAAAAGTTCTTTTCTTAACGGAAATCATACCAGAAGTAGCAAAAATGATTTGGTACATCCAAATTAAACTTTTTTTCATCGGAAAAGACAACATCATCCAACTTTTTTCCCCATAGCAATGCATTGTTTGGCAAACTCCACACCCAGTCTCTTATGAACTTTTGTAAGAGGCGATCGTCACATATGTTTACCATAGCGAACCTTTTTTCTTTTTGTAAAACATGTCGAACAATTCGAGCACTGTTGACATTTGTTTTTTGCAGCAAGCTCGCCTTATTATCATTCTTTTCTCCCGTATACACACAGAAGATGGCTTACTTGTATGTCTTTGCCGTCATATTTACCGGGATTTTTAGGATAATTGTAAATAATTGTTCTTGATCTATTAAACTTTGTCGCAATTTCACGTACAGAAAGCCCTGAACTTTTAAATGCATCCACTTCCCCTTTCTCAAACTCCGAAAGCTTTGTACCTAGTGGTATGACTGAAAAATAGAATATGATGATCCCAAACGCGAACTACGAATTTATATTGTTTGCGAGTTTCGTGTGAAGAACAAAAGACATACAAATTTTACTTCTTAGAATACACAAATACAGTTGCTGTTATAATTTTGTCCATATAACATGGCTGTATAAATCCATAATATATTTTATGAATATGAATTTTCCACATATTTCCATAAATACTTATAAAAATATTCTTCATTTTTCATTCATTTCCAGCGATTAAATTTGCATAATTTTCGGGTCAAGTGTAGTGATTTTTGCCTTGTCCTTATAATTTTGATCACCACTGTAGTGATCTTCACCATAATATAATATTTAATAGTTATTTTTAGAGGACTCTACATCATCTACATATATCGGGTGGTCCATCTGTTGGTACTTTTTTCATTATGAAAGAAAACACATTTCTTATGAGTGAAAATCGAAATTCTTTATTGAACATGGAAGGTGGGTCTATGCCATTTATGTATGGAATACAATATCCCACATGTAGTCATCGCGGCGCGGCTGATATGCCATCATCCGAACATCAAACTTTTCGATGAATGTTCCCAGAATGAGTGGATCCATGGCCAAAATTTCAGCCCGGATGTTATGTTTGAGGTCTTGAATTGTGCGGGGGCATTGGCGCACACAGAAACCCCCAATGAAAATAATTCATTGAGGTTAAATCGCACGATCTTGGCGCCAATTCACATCAGAAATTCTTGAAATTAAACGATCTGGAAATTTCTCATTCAATAAGTTGATGATTTGGCGAGCTCTGTGTGCTTTGCACCGTCTTGTCATACAAATGACATACATAATTACAAAATGCCATACATTTGACAGTTCATACACGCATGACACATGACAGCTGACACAAATAACCTGTGAAATATTCATTGTTGAAAAAAGAATGGGTGGGGCTTGTGAGTGCTTAAGCCATTTGGTAGGCCTCCCCACCAAGCTGACCCTTGTTCAAAAAAGAAATAACAAATGGACCACCTTATATTATACGGCAGTTTCTAGATATGTGTGAGAATGAGGCTGCAGCGCTGCGATGTTTCTATCGAAAATGTTTTTAAATCAATGGTCCTTCAATGTAATAAATTAATAGATATATTTAAAAAATACTTTCGAACACATAGATAAGTAAAATGATCTAACGAATGTTTTGAAAGAGTTTTGAAAAGGTGTTAATAAAGACTATATTGTAGTTATTATATTGATTAGCTATCTACCATTGTGTAACTCATCCAAATAAGTAATTTTAATATAGTTCTTTTCGATTTGACAGTATATTCACGAATTATTTTAAAATCATTATTTTGAATTTAAAAAATCATGACACTGATATGTTATTTCAAAAGTTAATAAATAATTAAAAACTTAGTATGCATGTAAAAAGTCGATTATAATTGAAAAATACATATTAACATTATTGGAAAAAAAATCAATACCCTGATAAAGCATTTGATTTATTAAAGAACTTTTACTTGTGATCATCAAGCGATATTTTTTTTATAGAAATGTTTTGCTGTTCTTGTAATTGAATGCTCTCTTGAAATAACATTAACGTAACTTTGAAAAGTGAGATTAATACTGATATTTCGATTCTCTCTGTTCTTTTTTAATTGAAGTGATGTAATTGAGCAGCAGAATACTCATTTAATGTTTTGCTGAAAGTATATGCGTTATTGTTAGAAGTAATTTACAGAATAGAACATATGAAAACTATGAAAATATCTTTAAGATATGTTTGCTTCATAAAGAGATTTATTTGAAATATTTGTTTAAAAAAGAGTGTTTAAAGAGGGACTAACAAAGCTACTACACTGTAAAACAAATCTGTAGTTCTACCGTTGTAAAGTTACCGAAATGTGCATGCTTATTGAAATTTTATCTGTACACTGTACAAAAAAAGATGTAAATTTGCAAAATTAGTTTTTGTAAAGCTACAGAAATCTGTAGCTTTACAAAAGAATCTACTAAAATTACAGTAATCTTACTAAACTTTTATCTGTAACCTGGGCTGCAGTTACATAAAAAGTTCTAAGCATCCTAGTTTCCTTAAAAATTCTTAGTAACCTTACAGTATTTTTTTTGATTTACGGTGCAAAATTGTATCTGCTACATTAATTTTTCTTGTTACCGTTACATAAAAAGTTCTAGGAATCCCAGTTTCCTAGAAAAATTATAGGAACTGAGCAGATTTTTTTTTACAGTGTAGTTTACCGTACCAAGTTTTATTTGCTGTCATTTAAAAAAATGAAAGTTTGTTAAATGAAAAAAATCGATCCAATGCGAGTATTACCCGCTTACAGAAGATTCTGTACAATAAATATATTAATTAGTTATTATTTTGGCAGTACTTTAGTATTACAAAAAAAAAATCGTTGCTAAAAGAATAATAAGACTTTGTAATAAACTATACAACGTAAGGTTGGTTATAGCTGTATATATATTATAAAAGTATAAATGAATATACCATGAAAGTTCAGAGAGATATGAAGCTAAATAATATCAAATATTGCTATTCTGCATTTCATAAACGCAAATTCAGCGTAGTAATAATCTTTTCGTTTTACAGTGGACCTAAAATATATTACTTGTTCGAAGTTTAAACTTGGCATTGTGCTCAGCACACTTCGGAAAGAGATCGAAAAGTTGCATGGCCGCCTTGTTTCGTGCATTGTTTTTCCAGATAGGTTTTTAATTAATCTTTAAAGACA
Source organism: Maratus speciosus (assembly GCA_963932465.1). Lineage (NCBI taxonomy): Eukaryota > Metazoa > Arthropoda > Arachnida > Araneae > Salticidae > Maratus > Maratus speciosus. The sequence continues at coordinate 337,771,641 of OZ010795.1, read as the reverse complement.
CGGGAAGGGTATTGAGAGAGACACTCAATGGAAACTAGCTCTCAATACCATAGTAATTATGTGATTAATTAATTAAATAAGTCTGTTTTTACCTGTTTGATGTTTATTGCTTTTATACTACTACTGGACATTGCATTACACAAATATATCATTAAATGTTGTTATCTAGAATTTAAAAGCCTATTATTAAGAAGCCTATTATATAGAAATTATATCTTTTAATAGATATTTATAAATGTATATATCTGTAATTTTTACTATATTTTTATATTTATGTTTTAATATATATTTTTATTTTAATTTATTTATTTTATTTTATTTATTTTCTTTTAAGTTTGTTTATACAAGTGTGGCGCCACTAGCGCCACACTTATGCGCGAAGCGCGAAATTTGAATCGATGTCATCTTTCAGATGTATAAACACGCCTACCAAATTTCGTTTATCTAACACGAGTCTTTCTTGGTGTTGGGATTTTTTTTCCGTCAGTGTATTTACAGTGCAGGAGTGATCTTATAATGATTTCGATTTTACTTTTTAAGTACGGGAAACATAAAAAGGAAATAGGTATTATCTACCTTGCAAAAAAATAATAAAATGAGGTAATTTTTACTGGTTGGCTGGTTTGAAAGATACCACGTTAATTTTATCTGCATCTTTGACAAATTGGTGGAACATTTTAGATTTTAGATTTTACATAATATTTTACTCCTGAAAAATATTTTTTTTTTAATTTTTGGAATTAATTTCCATTTCTTTTTTTAAGTTTCAAATATTATAATGGATTACGTATTTGGAGGGCATATTTTACGGCTTGGATTATCTTATCTTGGATTATTATTTGATTTATCTTTATTGTTTTCATAGCACGTTATTTATAAATGAATTTTAAAGTATTACTTTTTCCACAAATCATAACCTTAGTATTTTATTGACAGAATTAAAATATAATAAAACAGAAAGCTTAAAAAAATGCCCAAACGTTGTTGGTAACAAAAACATTTATGTCGCAAAAAATAAACGATTATAAGAAAAAATATAATTTTGATATTAAAGAAAATAATAAGAACTTTCATAGCCTGAAGGAGCGGTAGTAGTTAATTATTAAAGTCTTTAACTTTTGATCAAAGATCTTTTGCTGTTATTGAAATTAAATAAATTGACATTTAGATTTTTTGTATATACTTTTTTCTTAGTAAGGAAGTTTGCTAAAAAATATTTAGTTTAATGTTCTGCTGTGAAAGTGTCGCCAGAAATATTTCTATAAACAAACTTAAAAGAAAATAAATAAAATAAAATAAATAAATTAAAATAAAAATATATATTAAAACATAAATATAAAAATATAGTAAAAATTACAGATATATACATTTATAAATATCTATTAACAGATATAATAAATATTAAATTGTTAATTATATTTATTCAATTTTAAAAATAAATTTTTAAAAATATACTTAAGATATTATAAACTAATACTTAAGATATTATAACTATACGATATAAGATATTATATATAAGATATTATAGACTATATATAAGATAGATACAGATTATGTAGACTTATAAAGATATAATTATAAAGATATTATAAATATACTTAAGATATTATATACTTAATATTATAAACTTAAGAAATATATGAAATCATCTTTAAAATATATTTATTTTGTAAAGATCTTCATTTAAAACATTTTGAAAAGAAAGAGAATTGAAAGGTAGAATAAGAAAGATAGTACTATTCTTTTACTTTGTTATCGCTTTATTTCTCAAGTTTTGTTCCCTGGTAGTTTAAAAAGTAGAATTAGTTAAACCTAGGAAAAATTGGAAATATTTATTATGTTCTTAGTGAAATATAAATGATTTTTTCTTTTTTGGCTGGTTTGGAAAGAGTAATAGAATATGCACGTAAAATGGACATATAGAGGTATTTTAGAATTTGGATGGTTCTTCATATTTCTTAACTGAAAAAATTTAATAATTGTTGAAATCAATTAATCTTACTATTTAATTTAAAAATATTCGAATTAATGTATTATCTTTAAAATATTTTTTAAGCCGGGGTTGTCTGAAAAGTTCGCTAAATGATATAATGTTTATATATTATCTTATTTATGAAATAGTTTCGCAACATGAGTTTTATTATAGACTCTACTTTTTTAATAACAAAAACGCACAAAATTTATAAAATTTTTTGTAATTTTTTTAAAAAGAAATACCTTCCCATACCTAAAAAAATAAATGATCAACAGGCATATGAGATGAACAGACAGGGGTATTTTAGAACTGGGATGGTTCTTCATATTTCTGACCTGAAAACATTTAATAATTGTCGAATAAATTTCTGTTGCTTTTTAATTTAAAATTATTGGAATAAATGATTTCTCTTGAAGATATATTTTAACCCGGGGTTCTCTGAAAAGTTCTCTAAAGAATATTATGGTTGTATATTATCTATTACATTGTATGTTATATATTATATATATTATTTAGAAAAAACTTTTTTCAACATGAGTATTTTTTACAAACTCTACTATTTTAATTAAAAAAAGGGCGCAAAATTTAAAATGAAATGTTGTAAGATTGTTTGAAAAGAAACACCGTGCAATAACTCAAAAAGTAAAGGAACAAAATCTATATATATATTACCCTAACGTATGTGGCACAGAAATTGGGACTATTTGTTATCGTTTAATGGCAATGCCCGAGAAACGCATCTCATTGGTTATTGTGTAAAAGTCATTTGGCAGGATTTAGGCGGAGGTAAATCCGGTTTATTTACGTT